>OW121771.1:3561908-4853291 GCA_933228765.1 Miltochrista miniata
AATACTATCCCTCTTCTTATCGTAAGGTCCCAAGCAACTTTGGGGCACCGAGTTCATTTCTCATAGTCATTCATTACCAAAAACAGCCGTGATCTAACTTACTGGGCCTTTGCTAAATGACACCTACCTGTACCTACGTAGAAGAGGACTGGAATGGGAGATCTCTAAGCCTATATGAGTACGTTTAGCTACTGTACTGCCTCTTCATCAGGTAGCAAAATAATGGTAGCTGTTGGCTTCAGTCGCTTCGCTCAGCATCAACCTTATAATTTCATCATGCCCGTCAGTGAATTATTTGGTTGTGTATTTTTATAAATATAATAAAGATAAAACAATACTTGTAGGAACTTACCACACTTGCCGTCGTAGTAGCCGCAATTGACATCTAGGCATTTTATTTCTCTTGGCTTTTTTTTACCCATATTCACTGAGTACCTAGTCACTAATCACTATATTACACGATATTTATTTATTTATACACAATAACGTACTTATCCTAATATTTACAAATAAAAACAAAATAATATTTACAGATTTCTGCAACTACTTCTAATTAAAACGATCGATTCGCGCGAACAAACGTAGCGGGTCACGCACGGATGACAGAGCGACACAGGTCCTACCCAGAACAGCCCTGTCAGGCGTATGAAGTGATTGAAGTGTACGCTAAATGCCTAATTGTTCTAGATTCTACACTTTTTATCATTGTTTTAAAATCTGAGGTGTTTAAAAAATAAATGATAGCATGAATATTGTTCATAAGATCAATATCTTTAATATAGACATGTGTTTGTATAAAATAAACAAGTATATTTTGAGCAATTACAACATTCATCTTTAAAATTTTTGCACATTTCCAGTTTTTCGAGAACGATTTTTATCATATAAAGTTTTATTAATCGTGTTGTAAAAATTAAAGGAAGCAAGAGCATCTATTAAACTATAATAATACATTTTTATCAGATCAAATCAAAGAATATTTCCTAGTATAAAGATCGCTTCAAAATGGGTCGATTTTGGTCGATTTCGGAAATACTAGCCTTAAATGCGACTTCGAACCAAAGGACAGTATAAAATTTTTATCAATTTAATTTTGGTAAATTCTGACGACATTCAAAGAACAAAACCCAATGCCTTAGCGGCTTTATTGACAATATATGATTTCAAACTAACATGGTCATTACTATACATTTTATAACTATTAACGGGATATTTACCATGTAACGTTTTTTATTGAGTATCCGATATTTCGGCGCTGTTACAAGCGCCATGATCACGGATGAACTGGAGTGCAGCGAGCTAGATGTTTGTAGGTAGACCGTAGCGATCTACCCTCCTCCGGACACGTTTATTACGCACATTAACACAACTGTCATCGTTCACCGTATCGTCCCGCACTCGATCACGATTCCGGCACACAATACTCACTGTATCACTACGCGATGCTTTTTCAGCTGGTTTTCGTTTTGTAGTGAAATGACCAATCACTGGATGCCAGGCACTCGCCAGTTGGAAGATGGGTTCCAACTGGCGAGTGCCTGGCATCCAGTGATTGGTCATTTCACTACAAAACGAAAACCAGCTGAAAAAGCATCGCGTAGTGATACAGTGAGTATTGTGTGCCGGAATCGTGATCGAGTGCGGGACGATACGGTGAACGATGACAGTTGTGTTAATGTGCGTAATAAACGTGTCCGGAGGAGGGTAGATCGCTACGGTCTACCTACAAACATCTAGCTCGCTGCACTCCAGTTCATCCGTGATCATGGCGCTTGTAACAGCGCCGAAATATCGGATACTCAATAAAAACGTTACATGGTAAATATCCCGTTAATAGTTATAAAATTTATTGACAATTTTCAATGTAAACATCAAAGAAAAGCTTCGAGTCAAGCACTACCCCTATGTCTCTAATGGAATCTACTCTTGACAAAAACACGCCCAACAGCTTATAGTCATGAGCAATGATGCTGGGTTTGCGACTGAAGGAACATACAAAACATTTACTGATATATATATATATATATATATATATATATATATATATATATATATATATATATATATATATATATATATAATATTATAAATGTGAAAGTTTGTGAAGATGTTTGGATGTTTGTTACTCAATCACGCTCTAACGGCTGAACGGATCGGGGCTTAAATTTGGTACAGGGATAGATTATAGTCCAGAATAACACATAGGCTACTTTTTATCCCGGGAAATGTTCCCACGGGAAGCGGGAACGGGAACCAAATTTCACGCGGGCGAAGCCGCGCGCATCAGCTAGTCAGCTAGTCAGCTAGTATTATAAATGTGAAAGTTTGTGAAGATGTTTGGATGTTTGTTACTCAATCACGCCCTAACGACTGAACGGATCTGACTGAAATTTGGTACACAGATAGATTACAGTCTGGAATAACACATATTTTTTATCCCTGGAATAGGTTCCCATGGGTTTCGGGAACAAGAACAAAATTTCTTGCTAGCGGCGCGGATTTTAGCATAAACTTATGAACAGATTAGTTTGAAAATGGGCATATAGGTAAACCTGTTCCTGTACTAACACATAGCATACTTTTGTTCCCAGTAGTATATTCCCTTGGGATAAATGTTTCAACTTTGTCGTTATCAATTTTGTACGACTGAACGGCTCTGGTTGAAATTTGGTACTCAGATAGAGACAGTCTGGAATAACCTGGGTTTCGAGTCTGGCAACACAAGCGAACTGTCAAAAATTTTAGCTCTCTGAAAATATTTTTAAAATTAATTAGTTATTTAGTATTTAAACCAACTAAAACCAATGTCATCGCATTAATAGTGTCCTTAAATAGTCAGATAATATAATAAAAGTGTTCTGTCCGTGTATTTTGGTGTAAAAAGTGACGAGTCAGGTAACCGGTTTTTTTTCGAATTTTGAATGTTTTCTTTTCACGTAAATACATACTAAATCGACTGTTTCTCGTGAGTAGAATTATTATACTTGTATAAGCGTTTACTCGACGTTGACGACGGTCGGTGTATTTGCGTAAGTACATAAAAATATTAAGTATAATTTATTGCCGGTACATAACCTTGTTACTTCTTACCATTAAACTGTACAAAGAGCTCCATCATCAATATAATTCGCGTATAATTGCACTTACTCATTAATAATATGAATACCCGTAGTCGCAGAGCTCTCGGCCGCCAGCAGGAAGAAACCAAACTTCAGTTGGTGTTGCTGGAGCTTAAATCTAAAACGGAGCTCTGTGTACAGTTGGAGAAGGAAAGAGAAGAAAATGAAAACCTATTGATAAACGCTCTGAATGACACAAAAAAATTAAAATGCGAATTATCAAGACTTCATGTAAGTTATGATGACATTGTTGCGGAGCGGGACCACCTTCAGTCAATTGTAGATAGGTTCCAAGAGTGCAGTGACGAATATGAGAAAACCTTGAGGAGGACTACCTTTCTGGAACAGGAGCTAAGGGATGCCCAGGGACAAATCTCACACCTGGAAGAAGCTGCTGAGAAAGTTACTGCTCAAAAAACTGATAATCTTTATAGTGAGTTAATGAGTGGTATCCCGCAGTTTATTCCTTCTGCAAATTCTCAAAACCTGGACTTGACTACTATAGATCTTACAGGTGACAGTCCATATCAACGGGACAAGTCGGTTTTGTTTTGCAGCAGAAATAAACTAAAAAAATATCTAAAAATTAAAAAGTTCATACAGAAATCAAAAAAGCAATTAAAATTCCATAAAATGTTAATCAAGAAGTGTAAAAATATAGGTTCTGGTTTAAAATTTAGAGAACAAGCTAAATTGTCAATGTTAGAGCTGGAACAAAGTCATTTAAAATATTGCACTGACACACAAAAATTAGAATCAAAAATACAAAGTTTGCAATTTGAGCTTCAATATATGACTAAAAAATATGAATGGTCCCTTAAGGACTTTACTAAATGTTCTGTAACCATAGATAAGGTACTCAAAACATCAAATGATAACACTGAGCGCCTTAATTGTTTCCTAAATGACCACTTATGCAATATTAACTGCCCTAGAGCAATTGAGCCGGTGGAGGCTCAGGGTGAACCGGTTACCGCTGAGCCCTTAGCTCCCATTACTACGTGCCCGCCCAGTACATCAGTGGATATATTGTGTGACAGTGTAAATAATAGTAATCGTTGTACTAAACTAATTGTATTTAGTGATGATATTGGTACCAATCTAAGTTCATTTTTAAAACAAAACTTAAATTCAAGTTATTACTCGGTTATTAATAATTGCTATCCGGGTGCTTCATTAAGTGATATTATGCAAAAGATATTAGAATATAAATTTGAAGCTAACAGTAAAATAATAATTTTCTGTGCAAACAGGGGCAAAATTAGCAATGATGATTTGTCCCTATACATGAATTACATCATAAACTTAACAGTCATACAAGTTGTAATGTTCACACTTCCATTTATAAAAGGTGTGCTAGACTCGGAAAATTCATTTAGATATAAGATGAATTTACGTTTAAACTTAATAAGTCAGTATAATAATAAATTCAATGTAATTGACTTTAATTCTGTATTTGACACAAATTTGTCACATAGCAAGTATAAAGTCTATAATAATCACAAGGGTAGGTATTGTCTACCCAAATACTATAAAAGACAAATAGCAAGTTTGCTATTCAATTATTTTTACTCTATAGCCAAAAACTTGGCTGACAAAACTGCTTTATTTGAGCAGAGTAGATTTAGGACTTTGGAATCGGTTCCAAGTAATTTAAATTAACTTCTGGGACAACAGAGGATTTACCCTCTAGCCAAAATTGTAAATTGATAGAGTTGAATTTAATTGCAAATCATAACTATATCGGAAACTGTCCTCCGAACAAAACTAATTTAAAAAATGTAAATTGTATCAGCCTGGTGCATTATAATATAGCAACATTAACGCAGGTCAAAGAGTTTGAATTGGAGCTGTTCATGAGCTCAGAAAATATTGAAATTGTTTGTCTTACAGAACATATGCGTAAGGAGTATGAGCTCATGTTCAGCTTCAGTAGTCACCGGGTTGGTAGTGCGTTCTGCAGGGTCAACACAACACGGGGGGGTTCGTTGATTTTATTAAATAAGAAGTTAAAGTATAAGGAACGGAAAGATGTTGTGTCCCTCTCTGTAGAGTGTACAGTTGAAATATCGTGCGTAGAATTGGAGCAATTCATAGTAGTATGCGTATATAAACCTGGAGTCTCACCCTTTTGTGAGTTTGAGGAAGTAATGGATAAAGTGCTATTTAAACTTGGAAAAACTAATAAACACCTAATAGTGTGCGGTGATTTTAATGTTAATATACTTATAAATACACGTCAGACCAATGATATCTTAAATTTATTTAAATCACACAATCTCACTAACTTATTTTTAGAGCCTACTAGATATTGTGATACAACAGCTACTTGTCTGGACAATATATACAGTGATATGTTGCCAGAAAGTAAGAGTATTATAAATAAGATAAAATCAGATCATACTGGGCAAATAGCATCTTTCAAGATCACAAGAGAAAAAGTTAAAAGACGTAAAATATTATGTAGACCAGTAACTAGTGACCGCTTGGAACGTATGCGAGTTGGACTTTGTAATAAACTTCCATTTTTAGACACTGGCTTAGATTCAAATGTACTGTATAAGTTACTTTTTGATTCCTTTTACAATGAGTTCAACTCCATATTCAAGTCTAAGGAAGTCACAATCGGAGACAGGCCAGCCTTCAGTGAATGGGCCACTGAGGATATACATAAAAGTAGACAAAAACTGTATGAACTATACTCAGAAAGACAGCTTAATAGAACAGATGAATTTCTAAATTATGTTAAAACTTATTCAAAAAAGTTTAAAGCAGACTGCTTAGCGGCCAAAAGAAAGTATATAAGTAATAAAATTATCAATAGTGTAGACAAAGTTAAATCTACTTGGAAAATAATTAACGCAGAAAGAGGCCAAGCAAAATTAAATGATAATAATTTTAAACTTAAAGTAAATGGTAACATCATTACAACAGATTCCGAAGTCGCTAACGAATTTGAAGATTTTTTCTCTCGAATACCAGTAGATTTGACCAGAGCCCTAGGTTCTTCTACCCCAATAGCAGAATCCTTGTTAAAAGCAAATGTTCCTTGCTGTAATGAAATATTCAAATTCAGTAAAATTAGTATACACGCTATCATAAAAACTTTTAAATCTTTAAATATAAAGAAAACGGCTGACCTCTGGGGAATTTCTGTACATGTAGTTAATTCGTTAATTGAAATGGTTGCCCCTGAATTATCAATAATATTTAATAATTGTGTTGATAGTGGTGTGTTTCCTGACTTAATGAAGTTTAGTAAAATAACTCCTCTGTTTAAATCGGGTAGCACCTCGGATCCGTCCAATTTTCGTCCTATTTCTGTACTACCCACGTTTAGTAAAATCTTTGAAAAGGTAATGCTTAATCAAATGCAAAATCATTTTAATACAAATAACCTATTCCATACTAAACAATTCGGTTTCACGCGCGGTCGGTCTACCACGGATGCTGGAATCAAATTATTAGAGTGTATATATGAGGCCTGGGAGGAGTCGTATGATGCTTATGGTGTATTCTGCGACTTATCTAAGGCCTTTGATTGCGTCCAGCATCAGACTTTAATTCAAAAACTTGATCATTATGGGATCCAGGGGACGGCCTTGGATTTAATTAGTTCTTACCTAAGAGATAGAGTACAGAGAGTAGTTATAAATGGTAAACAGTCACATGGATCTGCTGTAACAATGGGGGTGCCTCAGGGTTCAATTCTGGGACCTTTTCTATTTTTAGTGTACATAAATGATCTCCCTCACCTTATAAGAGACGATCACGAGGTAGTTTTGTTTGCTGATGACACATCTTTAATATTTAAAGTTAAACGTGGCCAACGCAATCTTGACGAAGTAAACAATGCCCTCTCTAGGGTAGTCCACTGGTTTAACGCAAATAATTTATTGTTAAATGAAACTAAAACAAAATGTATTAGATTCACCTTGCCAAATGTTAGGCTCGTTAACACCAGTATTAGGATTAGGGATGATCAAGTAGAATTGGTCGATGAAACTGTCTTTCTGGGCATAAAGTTAGACTCCAACTTGCAGTGGGGGCCTCATATCGGGAAAGTCTCGGGCAGACTGAGCTCTGCAGCCTATGCCGTTAAAAAGATCCGACAACTGACAGACATTAGAACAGCGCGTCTTGTCTACTTTGGCTATTTCCACAGTGTCATGACCTATGGCATACTATTATGGGGTAACGCTGCCGACATCGAATGTATCTTTGTGTTGCAGAAAAGGGCTGTCCGGGCTATCTATGGTATGGGGTTTCGGGAGTCATTAAGAGAAAAGTTTAAGGATATCAACATCCTTACTGTGTATTCACAGTACATATATGAAAACTTATTATATACTCATAAAAATAATAGTAAATTTATTAAAAATAGTGATATCCATAACCTAAACTTAAGAAATAAGAATAAATTGGCTGTACCTAGATTTAGGCTTAATAAAATAAGCAATTCTTTTGCGGGCAATTGTATTCGAATGTACAATACATTGCCGACAGCCGTAACAGGTTTGTCAGTTAATAAATTTAAAAAACTAATAAAACTTAAATTGTGCCAGAAAGCTTATTATAGCATTAAAGACTTTCTAGAAGACAAGGCTGCCTGGCAGTGACACGAATTGCTCCTTTCTACATTTAAAAAAAAAACTGTATTAGATACTAAGATGAATTAAGAGGGACCGGACTGAGTTTCTTGGGGTGTTCTTCTCAGTCTGTAGCATTTCCGAACCCCCGGTAGAGTCACAAAAATTTTGACAAACCTAAATATTTTTTTAAAAATTTCAAAGGGAATAAATTTTATTTTATTTTATTTTATTTTTTATTTTATAACACATAGGCTACTTTTTAATCCTGGAATATGTTTCCATGGGTTGCAATAACGGGAACAAAATTTATTGCTATCGGCGCGGTTATCAGCATAAACTATTAAACAGATACCAATTAAAATTAGCGCATAGGGAGATCAACTCCTTGATTAACCCCGTTATGCACGAATAATTTTTTTTGTTTTGTGATTTTGTTGATTTAAGACTTCAAATATGATTTAATGAGGTATTTCTAGACATTAATCATAAATTTTATTTTTATAAATAATTTGGAAGTTTAAAAAAATCATGTGTCCAAATGGACACACTAAGCACTTACAATAGCTGAAAAGACAAGAACATAAAAAGATTTTTCTAGGTAATTGGTAACCAACACTTATTATTTTCTGTTTACAAACATAAACAAGACATTTTTTAATAATATATATAAGTTTATTTTTAGTAGGTTAATCAGTACAATCAATACCAGAGGTCATTGAACTCATTGTTTTTGCAGTTGGGTCACATCTTTTTTTACGTAATTTTCAGTACATAATGATTCTTCTTATCAAACCCAACGAATAGTTTGAAGGTAGGCCATCTTCCTGCACCTTTGGCACCTACTGCAAAAGTTTTTAGGTAAATCAATACTCCCACTTAACGAACCTTCAACTGTGGCATCTTATTTTGAAAATCACCAGCATTATGCTTATAATCCTCTAGCATCCATGTAAATAGGGATTATAACCACTTCCTCTCTTCCTCTCTTATATATTTATCTACATATTTATATAAGTACCTATAAATATATATTTGTCCACTAGCCTCCAGAGGAGTCTAATAAACCCCCCCGCGCCCCGGCGGTGACAGACGCGTCTCATGTCGGTCCGTAATTTAAAATTATTAAAATTAATAATGTGGATCTTCGATCAAGTAAAAGTGATCTAAGTGACAGTCTGATGCTTATTGAATATCATATTGTGTTAGTGAAACAAACAAATGCATAAATACCAAAAATAAACACGCGACAAGTTCGATAAATCGATCAGCAATAATAATACTTAATAACTCAGTGAAAGTGATTACGCAATGATGACAGTCACTGATACAACGTAATAAAATATCATAATAACTGTTTATAAAGGATTCAATTAATTTTAAAGTGAGTGTTTTAGTGATAGTTTTTTACTGTTTACCAAATACTTTTATATAATAAAAGTAAATAAATAAAGCCAAAAAAGTTGATGACTCGATTATCGCCTCCACAGTGACATCTATTGTTGTGCGGCGTATAAGGACGTATTTAATTTTAAGCGACATCTATACCCTGCGTTAGGTAATATTAACCTACTTACCTATATCACTGACTAGGACACCTGCTAGAAGATGAGCAAGTGCGGAGGCTACGGTCGCTTTATTTCGCAGACAGATGTCGCTAAATGTATTAAATGTGAAAAGTAATAAAAAATAAAATAAAATAAAAATTAGTTTATTACCAGATAGTACATACAATAATGTTCGTTAAACTGTGGCCCCACACTAGGCAAGCCTGTCCTGTGGGTGCCAGATATGATTTGAGCTTAGTGTTAGTATGCAATAATTACACGGGCGACAACATGCATATTCCAACACACTCACAACAAACGATCAATATTCTTATACCATTTTTATACTATTTAACTATGCAAGAATATACACACAAAACAATACAAAGAAGTAGTTAAATTTTATACATTTTTTAAATATTATCTATTTATTAACCTGGCAAACAATAGCGACCACACACTCACTGCAAATGAACAAAAAGACTTTCGGTTTGGTTGTAAGATAGTGACAGGAGCCAAGTTAAGCTCTTAATTATGCGGCTTTCACCGAACTTAGCCTTATATCACAAATATTATTTGTACGATTATAAATATAGATATCTTTAAAAGGACTAAAACGTCTGGCCATTTTGCTAGCTAGACCTCTAATATGCGAGTTAAAGTTGAGGTTTTCATCGATAGTCACGCCGAGGTATTTTAAAGTATCCGTTCTGGATAGCGCCACGTAATGACAGGGCTGCATTTGATTTGTACACTCGTGTATTTTAATGCTGAAACCCGTACCGGGGGATGTTACAATGGTTTTATGGAAACACATGTATATAGTTTTCTTAGCGTTTAGAGTAAGCAAATTGAACCTAAGCCATTTATCTATTTGCATCATTCCATTTTCTGCCTTTAGGTATGTCTCCTCCCATGTGGAGCCTTCATATAGTATAATAACAGTTTCGTCTGCATAGCATATAACCTCCGCATTGACGCAGTTTTGTTTGTCATTAATATACAGTTGGGTTTGTCAATCACAGTTACTTTTATAAGAAAATTACAACACCGTCAACATCAGTATATTGCGATTCTTTAAAGGCTAAATTAACAACACTATAAACATTAAGCATGGATCTATTTGAACAGAATAACAATCACTTATTCAGACTATAACACACGTGTTAACAATTAAATTATACCGAACACACACACGAGCCTTGAGCGATGTTACCACTACGAATGACAGCTGACCAAAATGAGCGAGACACGATGTGCGTCGTGCTTTTATTAGCTAGGCGGGTAGGTGGGGTGTCAGGGATTTGCCATCTTCTAACACGGCCTCTCCTGACAACAAGTCGTCCTCGACTGGTTTGTCTTGGGTCACCTCAGCACGTAGATAAGGCACGGATGGCCCGTGTCCTGGAAGCTGGATGCCGTTAACAGCAATCAAGTTCATCTGAAAGTATGTGAGACATATGTATTTTGGGCACATCAATAACAGATTGCTACACAGACGTGACAAAGCAGTTGCTTTGTCACGTCTGTGTAGCAATCTGTTAGTTAGTTAAGCAGACGAACACATACACACAGCAAACAATAAAAAGAGCATGAGTATAGCATGGGAGGCGTCCCACCCATCCTTTACTGTTGCTTTATACTTAACCACAAACGCGTTGTGGTTGAATTACTTAAACGCGTCGTCTCCACTTAGCGGGTAATCGGAGCATAGCGGACGCACCGCATAATGTGAACACAGGTGGCTATACCACACTGTGAACACCACAAAAATTGGAGCGTAGCGGACCCACCGCATAATGTGAACACATGTGGCTTTACCACACTGTGAACACCTCCAGCCGACTCACGGCACAGCGGACGCACCGCATACGTGAACACATGTGGCTTTACCACACTGTGAACACCACAAAAATTGGAGCGTAGCGGACCCACCGCATAATGTGAACACATGTGGCTATACCACACTGTGAACACCTCCAGCCGACTCGCGGCACAGCGGACGCACCGCATACGTGAACACATGTGGCTTTACCACACTGTGAACACCACAAGCCGATTCACGGCATAGCGGACACACCGCATTCTTGAGCAGCACCCCATGGGCCCTCAGCAGCACACGTCGCGCAGCTTGGCAGCGCGCTGTGCCGGCACGCCTGAGCAGGTTCACTGCACCTTCGAGCAGCACGTGCCCTGAGCGAACACACTGCGTCATTGGCTTAACTCTGTAAACCAACAAGGGTTAGGAAAAGGCAAGCGTACTTGCTTTTTAAAAAGTAGTAAATAGTACACAACTTCAGGTACCTTTTAGATTCATAGCGGCAGGTAACGTTTGGTTACCCTGTGTGGTCCTCGCATTCCATGTGAACCAATTGACAGAGGCAAGGAAATCAAAAGTAATTCGTTTAAGCATGTTATCGGAACCAATATGTTCGTGCTTACCCGTAGGCAAGAGGTAAAACCAGACTACGTCACGCACAACCCTAAGACAACTAGGAACAAACTGTCCCTCGACGAGCTTTTAAAATATGAGCCCCTTTGTTGCATCGTCTGCAGCCTATGCTATTTGTGTCCAACTACGAGGCCTTGATACTCCATTGACCTGACCTGAATAACACTTTGAGATAATTAGCATGTGGTAGTCTATAACTAGTTTTCTTATCCCAATAGACAAGTTACAATCTTGTAAGCAGATCGACTATTGAGATGCTCTGAAGGAACAGACCCTTTTTACGTTTTGTTAATTTGAAAGTTACCAAGTAAATTAATTGCAAAAATGTTTTAAGGCCTTTAAGATCACTAACAATGATTTTACTAAATGGAGTACGCTACCACGCGCTTCCCATCATCAGCATTGGTCAATAGGGCAGCTAACCTGCGTAAGATGCATCCGGGTAAACCTCTGTGGCAGGTTCTGGTTTGAGAATGGTAAAAATGGGTTCACTAGTCAGACATCGTATCAAGCCTTGCCTAATTTGTTATTGACCCCAAAAATAGAAGCTACCCCATTTTCAATCAAACCTTGTAGCACGGCTCTGGACATGCCTACGAAAGCATCCCATAAGATCTAGAAATCATCGGACCTGTAAGACTTGAAGGAATATGTGAAAATTTTACCTTTCATAAGCTCGGCCCTACCTGACTACTACTTAATACTTTCTCCAAGTGTTAGTGAGTTTAGTGAAGTGTGCAACGTCACAGCGTTCACCATGAACGCAAGTCGTCGCGTATAGCAAACAACAGCGTTCGTCGCGTATAGCGAACAACAGCGCGTCACGCACATCAGTGAACGTCGCGTTCGCCAGCGAGAGTAGCGCACCTCGCGCACATAGTCGTGCTCACCTCTAACATCAGCGCGCATCGCTCTGACTAGCGCTTGTTGTTCACAAAATGCGCGTCATGAGACCAGCGTCTGTAGCTCACACCAGCGTGTGCCTTGTAGACTGGTGCAAGTAGCGCACACCGGCACGCGTTGCGTAGACTGGCGCGAGCAGCGCACAGTAGCGCGCGTCGCGTAGACAGACAGGCGCGAGCAGCGCACAGTGGCGCGCGTCGCGTAGACAGTCGCGAGCAGCGCACAGTGGCGCGCGTCGCGTAGACAGGCGCGAGCAGCGCACAGTGGCGCGCGTCGCGTAGGCAGACAATTTGGTTTTAGAAGAGGCAGATCAACAGAAGACGCAGTCACACTTCTAACATCGACAGTGTTAGCTCTTCTTGACAAAAAGAAAGCCTGTATAGGTGCCTTCTTAGACCTGGCAAAAGCCTTTGACACGGTGTCAATTCCGATATTACTTAGAAAGTTGGAAAATCTCTTTGGTGTCCGGGTCTTGCCCTTTAGTGGTTTAATAGTTACCTGACGGGGAGAAGACAGTGTGTGAAAGTAGACAGCCATAAAAGTGATCTGCTAACCACACATTACGGTGTGCCACAGGGGAGCATTTTGGGACCAACCTTGTTTAGAATGTATTGTTAGAAGATGGCAAATCCCTGACACCCCACCTACCCGCCTAGCTAATAAAAGCACGACGCACATCGTGTCTCGCTCATTTTGGTCAGCTGTCATTCGTAGTGGTAACATCGCTCAAGGCTCGTGTGTGTGTTCGGTATAATTTAATTGTTAACACGTGTGGTATAGTCTGAATAAGTGATTGTTATTCTGTTCAAATAGATCCATGCTTAATGTTTATAGTGTTGTTAATTTAGCCTTTAAAGAATCGCAATATACTGATGTTGACGGTGTTGTAAGTTTTTCTTATAAAAGTAACTGTGATTGACAAACCCAACTTCAGAAGTGGGATAAAGATACGCAGATTGAAGCCCACACAGTATTCAGGTACGCAAGGAACAGAATAACAATTAATTTTCTACCTACATTTCTACTATTATTTAGTGTTTTTTTCCTTTACGCTCGTTGATAATTTGTGTGCAGATCTTAGAGTAGATCTAAGCGGTAGTGTTAACGATGTCAAGTGAACCTGATCATTGACGTATTCGAAGTAGGACGTGCGAGCGCGACCGATCTTACATTGATTCGCGGGGTAGGTCACGTAACTATGAAACCGCGCCGTTCATCGACGCTTTTGTAAACGTAGTAGGTACCTAGAAGAGTAGCTCGTATATTGTCTCTCATCACCGTAGTTTAGCACCTAGATCAATATCGCCGTTTATGTGTAAAACTACGAGATCTTAACGTTCATCCGATACGCCTATCGAAAATAACCTAATTGTAGGGTACTCAGAATAGCATTTTGCGACTTGGTGCCATGCACTGATTTGAATGTGACAAATACTTACGTTTCTAAGTGACATGGGATACGACGCCGCGACGCGTAATAGTAATCCCCTATCGAGCTACTTGTTAGAGATACCTTAACACTTCTTTGTAACCATGTGAACTTGAGCGATGTTCCACAAAGGGTTGGTGAGACCAACTCCGAGGGCCTTTTGACACGTCTTTTTAAATTTTATCGCGCGTTAGGTGGTTGTTGCGATTGGGAATGCATAACAAGGGTAGCTACGCGTCTCTGGTAACGCCAAGATGTGATTAGCGGGTTGCAAATTATCACTTGTTGCCTAATTTTAAACTTCACTCTCTGCCCTCGAAAGTTGGACTACGCCAGCATTTTGTTTGAAGCAATGAATACGACATCTGACAAATATTCGCCGAGTACGGTCGGCGCACGCTCCTTTGCTTATGGGTAATCCCGACGATAAGCTGCGGACGCTCAGTCATACGAGGAATAGTCAGTCTACAAATTAGGCCAGCGGCTATAATTTTCCGTACTGCAAATCTTGTCAGCTGGAAGCCTTAGCCTCGTTTCTCTCTATTTATACGTAATGGAAATGCCTCTGTAGGACTCTTTGTTTTTATATCATGAAACAATCTTTAGCTAAAGCTCCGACCGAAATAATATTACTGTCATTTGTGTAATAATCGCAGACACTTCGAACGGAATTGCACTATGAAACCTCTTACCACTTCAGCGCCAAATAGAACGTTCCATCGCGACGCCACCGACGGCAACGCGAAGAGTACACAGTGCCCGTTTTATAAAAATAGGACATATGAACATACTCGTTTAGTGAAGACCGTCAGTACTTAGTCGGTGATGCACTAATTTGTGATCAGATCGTGTTAGTACTCGTAACAATAATAGTGATGTTGTGGTAGCTCTGATCTAGGGCATCCTGTTGAACGTGTTTATTGATAGTAGGGTCCAAAACGTGCCTTAAAATTCTTCTGATATTTTAAAATGCCTATCATGCCATTTAAACCCCCTCAGTTGCTTTCAGAAGGGCCTGTGTGAACGGGAAATAAGATCCACATCTTTTGTTACTTACAGAGTTTAATGACATTTTCATCGAGGCAGACTTAGCAGTGGTACAGAAATGCAGTCATGAACGCCTATTATAATCTGGTCCGATTACGTTCTAATAAAGATAAATAATTATTAACAAGAACTACCTTCCATTTGTATACTTGCCAACGAGGTCCAAACGTTTGACCGTACCTTGGCTACGGAGAGGTATACCTGGCGTTATTCTGCTTTAAATATTTCTGGTTTACGGGCTAATTAATCCTATTTTTAATAATCCTATTTTTATAAAACGGGCACTGTGTACTCTTCGCGTCGCCGTCGGTGGCGTCGCGATGGAACGTTCTATTTGGCGCTGAAGTGGTAAGAGGTTTCATAGTGCAATTCCGTTCGAAGTGTCTGCGATTATTACACAAATGACAGTAATATTATTTCGGTCGGAGCTTTAGCTAAAGATCGTTTCATGATATAAAAACAAAGAGTCCTACAGAGGCATTTCCATTGCGTATAAATAGAGAGAAACGAGGCTAAGGCTTCCAGCTGACAAGATTTGCAGTACGGAAAATTATAGCCGCTGGCCTAATTTGTAGACTGACTATTCCTCGTATGACTGAGCGTCCGCAGCTTATCGTCGGGATTACCCATAAGCAAAGGAGCGTGCGCCGACCGTACTCGGCGAATATTTGTCAAATGTCGTATTCATTGCTTCAAACAAAATGCTGGCGTAGTCCAACTTTCGAGGGCAGAGAGTGAAGTTTAAAATTAGGCAACAAGTGATAATTTGCAACCCGCTAATCACATCTTGGCGTTACCAGAGACGCGTAGCTACCCTTGTTATGCATTCCCAATCGCAACAACCACCTAACGCGCGATAAAATTTAAAAAGACGTGTCAAAAGGCCCTCGGAGTTGGTCTCACCAACCCTTTGTGGAACATCGCTCAAGTTCACATGGTTACAAAGAAGTGTTAAGGTATCTCTAACAAGTAGCTCGATAGGGGATTACTATTACGCGTCGCGGCGTCGTATCCCATGTCACTTAGAAACGTAAGTATTTGTCACATTCAAATCAGTGCATGGCACCAAGTCGCAAAATGCTATTCTGAGTACCCTACCATTAGGTTATTTTCGATAGGCGTATCGGATGAACGTTAAGATCTCGTAGTTTTACACATAAACGGCGATATTGATCTAGGTGCTAAACTACGGTGATGAGAGACAATATACGAGCTACTCTTCTAGGTACCTACTACGTTTACAAAAGCGTCGATGAACGGCGCGGTTTCATAGTTACGTGACCTACCCCGCGAATCAATGTAAGATCGGTCGCGCTCGCACGTCCTACTTCGAATACGTCAATGATCAGGTTCACTTGACATCGTTAACACTACCGCTTAGATCTACTCTAAGATCTGCACACAAATTATCAACGAGCGTAAAGGAAAAAAACACTAAATAATAGTAGAAATGTAGGTAGAAAATTAATTGTTATTCTGTTCCTTGCGTACCTGAATACTGTGTGGGCTTCAATCTGCGTATCTTTATCCCACTTCTGAAGTTGGGTTTGTCAATCACAGTTACTTTTATAAGAAAAACTTACAACACCGTCAACATCAGTATATTGCGATTCTTTAAAGGCTAAATTAACAACACTATAAACATTAAGCATGGATCTATTTGAACAGAATAACAATCACTTATTCAGACTATACCACACGTGTTAACAATTAAATTATACCGAACACACACACGAGCCTTGAGCGATGTTACCACTACGAATGACAGCTGACCAAAATGAGCGAGACACGATGTGCGTCGTGCTTTTATTAGCTAGGCGGGTAGGTGGGGTGTCAGGGATTTGCCATCTTCTAACAATACATTCTAAACAAGGTTGGTCCCAAAATGCTCCCCTGTGGCACACCGTAATGTGTGGTTAGCAGATCACTTTTATGGCTGTCTACTTTTACACACTGTCTTCTCCCCGTCAGGTAACTATTAAACCACTCAAGGGCAAGACCCGGACACCAAAGAGATTTTCCAACTTTCTAAGTAATATCGGAATTGACACCGTGTCGAAGGCTTTTGCCAGGTCTAAGAAGGCACCTATACAGGCTTTCTTTTTGTCAAGAAGAGCTAACACTGTCGATGTTAGAAGTGTGACTGCGTCTTCTGTTGATCTGCCTCGTCTAAAACCAAATTGTCGGGGCGAAATGAGTTCATTCGATTCAATGTATTTGACAAGCCTGTTATTAACGATTTTCTCTAACAGTTTTGAAAATGCTGTCAGTAGTGAAATTGGTCGATAGTTTTCCACAGATTTCTTACTACCGTCCTTATGGATAGGTGATATAGATGCTATTTTCCATACATCTGGAAATACACCGGTTTCTAAACTAGCATTAAATATTTTAGCTAGCGGATGTACAACAGCATTTTTAATTTCTTTCAGGAATACATTTGTAATACCATCTATTCCTGGCGATTTATCATTTGGTAGTGACATTATGAGTGAGTCAACTTCGTATTCGTCAGTTGGCTGCAAAAAGAAGGAGTTTACTATCTGCTTACGACTAATCTTAACAGCAAGTGTTCCCTGGCTCAGCTGAAGTTTGTTGAGAATATTATCTGCCAACCTCTCTCCCACAGTTGTAAAGTAGCTGTTACAAAAGTCCAAAGAACATTTGGGACTTTTATCAACCTGCAGCGTGAGAAGGTCCTTGGGTTGCTGGTTAGTTTTCGTCAGATGACACACTGTTTTAATTGTTTTCCACATCTTTTTTGGATCTTTTGAACTACTGATTAGCTCGCTGTTTTCATAGTCTGTTTTAAGTCGACGTAATAAATTGTTACAGAAATTCCTGTACCGGGCATAAACCACCCGCTAAACTTTATTATTTGGCTCTTTTTTTGATTTCATATGCAACTTATCTCTATGTCGCATACAGCGAATAAGCCCAGGAGTGATCCAGGGCTTGATAACATACCTTGAATGACTTATGCGAACTTTTTGTGTATATTTTGCCATTAAATCAGAAAGCCGGTTACAAAAAATTTCAACCATCTGGTTAGTATCTCCGTGTTTAAGCAGAAACGACCAGTCCTCTTTCATAAGTTCCCTTTTTATAGCTCTTACGTCTCGTTTCTCAGTTATTCTAGTACTAATGTTTTCCTTTACTCTGTTCGTAGCCAGGCCGAGTACTGCTATGTAATGGTCTGTCACATCAGAGCAACACACCACACCCACTGCGTTTTGGATACTGCTCACAAATATGTGGTCATGGCACGCATCGACCCTTGTCGGTTCCGTTATCGCAGGGAATAGACCATGTTGTGCCATAAGACATAGATATTCTAGATCTTGACTATCTGGCAAACGTATATTTATGTTCATATCGCCGGCAATGATCAAATTAGTGTTTTTAAGCTATTGCATAGCTTCTATCGCGGGCCTCGCGTGGAGACCGAATCCAGAAATTGTGTCACCAAAATAAATCACACCCTCGGCTACCTTCGGCCACGCTCGGCCAAGTTCGTGTATCTCGCACTTCATAAATTTTTTGTTTACGTCAATTATGAACTCTGCAGTCGTTATATATTATGTCAAATAATCCAAAAATTGATGCTTGTACCCAGAATCGATCTTGCGCCTTCTGCGTACCGATCCGCGTCTTAACCACTCGACCAAAGTTGAATTAAGAGTGCTGGTCGAATTTAGAGTTCTTAATGTGAAATGACAATTTCGATGCTGTCAATTACATTAGTTGCTGTCAATTTACTTCGTCTAAATAAAAATTCGACTATAGGTGTATAGGTATTCATCATCTATGTACAACAGTCAACTGTACTCGTATAATTTGTGTAAAAAGTGTTTTAAATATGAATAAACAAAGTTCATTTATTAATGAAGAAAGTCACGAAAAAATGGTTACCTATCATAATAACTAAAGTTATTACTATCGAATTTATTACATATTACATAAATGTCACAATTAAAACTAAAGTAAAACTAACACAAATTGTTAGCTTAAGGGCCGAATGCCAGAGCGCATTAGGTATTTTCACCACCTCACCTCACCGCGGGCGATACCCCCGTAGCATGCGATCGACATGAACTCATTTGACCCCAAGCACTTTGTTTGGACGTTGCCAGTTGGTGCAATTGGACGTTGACAGTTGGTGCAGCGTGTATTTCATGCCGCACTTTTTGTACCACCAAATAAATTACAACAGAAGTATAAGTTTATCAAACCTTTATAAGACATTTTATTTAGTAAGTGCCTGTTAGCAGGTATATTCAAAATGGGGTTGTAAGAAACCTTTCCTTATATTTAACCGACTTCAAAAAAGGAGGAGGTTCTACATTCGTCTGTATGTTTTTATGTATGTTCACTGATATTTCCGTCAATAATAGACGGATTTAATTCTTTTTTCTTTTCTTCAATAGGGTTTACTTCTGAGGTAGTCCCATTTTTACCAGGTCGGGATCTGATGATGGGATCCAGGAGAAATCGAGGGCAACCACCGAAAATTGTAGGGACAACTAGTGCGTTTGGTAACTTTTTAATGAAGTGCTTTACAGTGGGCGCACACTAGGCGACAGTCGCGGCGACATGTCGCGGCGACTTGGCGCGCAGTGTGCGCCTGCATCGGGCGACTTGACGCCGTGACAGACGTTGTGCAAGGAACACGTTGTCCAAAGCTGTCGCTGGGCGACTGTCGCCGTGTCGCCGCGACAGAGACGCGAAGACTCCCCGTGCTTGTCTCGGAGTCGCGGCGACATGTCGCCTAGTGTGCGGAGCTTAGAACAAAATGTATGTAATTTGGCGCCCACAGCTTGTCGCCGTGACAAGACGCCTAGTGTGCGCCCACTGTTAATGTACTACAATTTAATGAAGGTCAGGAGTCGATCTGATGATGGAACCGAAAGACAGTCGAGGGAATTCCTTAACGATTTACAGCACGTACCTTGTGTTTGGGCTTGATTGATTTGTATTGATTAGAACTATACACCTAGATAGATATCCTTTTCGGTCCACCCGTCACTTAAAATGATGATCAAAAAATTTTTAGTAATAAATAGAACTGACTTCAAAAAAATCCTGAAAAATAAAATTTACTTAGCACAAAGTAATAATATGTATTTTGATTTATCAGATTGTATTCAATATGATATTGAAGTTGGTGCCATTAATAATACTTACCTCAACCTATGGGTTTACTTGGCGCCGACTTCAATATGATATTGAATAAAATATGAAAAATCAAAATACATTTATCTTTGTGCCAAGTAAATTTAATTTTTAAGGATTTGTTTGAAGTTGGTTCTATTTTTTACAACTTTTTTTTATCATCATTTTAATTGTGAGACAAGCCGAGAAAAGATAATAAGAAAAAAATCCGTCAATAATTTATGAAATCAATTCGAGCAGTCTTCGAAGAGGTAAGCATAGGTATAACATAAGTAGCAAAAAATAATAGAATGCATCTTGTGAGTAAAATAATGCGTTTATTTATTTTACATTATAATATGAATAAGACAAGTAACACGCACGCCGCATGTCAGCTTAGACCTGTGTTACAAAATACAACCATTGATAGATGGCGCTTACACCAACATAGTCAATTTGAAGTCAATTTTAAGTCTATTTGAAGACCCTACCCCTAGTTAATATTTGTGCAAAATTTTGATCAAAAATATTGAGTACTTTTCGAGATCCTTCCGGACAAAGCAAAATTAACAGACAAACAGACGACAAACAGACAAAAAAATTCTAACTACATTTTCGACTTCGGTATCCTGTGTAGAACCCCCCGCGAGTATTTTTTTAAATGTGTTTAATGTACAGTTTTGACTTTAGATCTTTTTATTATAGTACTAGGAACTTAGGTTGCCTAGAAAGTTTTCGAAAACCTATTCTTAGTCTGCCGCAGGCTGGATCCCACAGGTGGCC
This sequence comes from Miltochrista miniata, assembly GCA_933228765.1. NCBI lineage: Eukaryota > Metazoa > Arthropoda > Insecta > Lepidoptera > Erebidae > Miltochrista > Miltochrista miniata. The sequence continues at coordinate 3,582,929 of OW121771.1, forward strand.
CCTTCCGAGGTCCGTGGAAGCACAAGGGATATAAACCCTTGTTTGCAAAAATAAAGGATTGAATTGAGTACTTAAACCAGAAAATAGTAGATTGTACTACAAGTGCATAAAAGAAGCCATTTTATACGAGACGTTTATCCGCCCGAGCCAAAGGCGAGGGTGGATATTAAGTCGAGGATAAAATGGGTTTTATGATCGAGTTATACACTCTGCTTTTCACTTCGATTGCAAGGAAATGAAACAGTGATATTGTAAATAGAAGTCTTTAATTAAAATTAAAAGTTACAAAAAAACAAGATATTTAATAGCGTTTTATTATGTTTGGTTCATAGAGTAACACGATCTTCATGGTACCGTCTCTACGGTCTAGTATGGCCATATTGTTTTAGAAGAAGAAAAGAACTTTATGCACTAGAGCATAAAATGTTGTTTTAGTCCGCATACACCCAGCATAAACAAGAACTTTACGAGCATAAGAAGTGAAAACAAACTTTATGCACTAGAGCATAAAATGTTGTTTTAGTCCGCATACACCCAGCATAAACAAGAACTTTACGAGCATAAGAAGTGAAAATAATAAATATTTATGGGGGACTTCCATACAACAAACGTGATTTTTTTTTGCCTTTTTTTATTAATAACGGCAACAAGTACACACTTGAAATGAACGCCGCAGACGTGTCTTCGCCCAAGACTATCGGTCTCCATAACCAGGGGCCTGAAGACGGTGAGGGGGCTGCTCACCGTCCTTACAGAAGCAGGCCCATGACGGCAGCGTGACGTGAGGGATTTATGCATACCCCCTTCAGAAGCGGGATCACATCCGAAACACCCAAAGACGCAGGATTGCACCCGAACCTACCCCTAGGCGAGGCCGCAGCGGCGGCCGTGGGTCTGTTGGGAGTCCTAGGACATCCTTCCGAGGGCTTACCCTGGGCTCCCAACCATAGGCTGTTGAGCGTAACGTGAGGTTTTTAGTCGGTAGGAGTCCGGCATAGTATCCATGAGGATTTTCTCTCACGTTAAAAAGAAAAAAAAAAGGGTTTATAACCCTTGCTTACAAAAAATAAAGCTGTTACAAAGTTGAATAAAAAAGGTACATGTCCTCAAAGTCTCGCTCGTATGTCAATTCGGTGAATCAGCTTATTGATAGAAATATTGGCATGCAAAATTCAATATTTGTTGTTATGGCGGCAACAGAAACACATTATCTGTGAAAATTTCAGATCTCTAGCTATGTCCATTCATGAGCTACAGCCTCGTGAAGGAAAGACAGAAAGATAGACAGACGGACAAACAAACAGACAGACTGACCGACAGACAGACTGACCGATAGACAAACAGACGGACACCGAAGTCTCATGAATAGGGTCCCGTTTTTTTACCTTTGGGTACCTACGGAACCCTACAAATTATCCACTTTTTCATACATTCATATTAACTAAGAAAGTAACGATTATTACACTCAAAATTAAAGTATGAAAGTACCTACGAGTACTAGGTACTTACGATTCACGTGTATCTTTTTTTGCAAATGAACCACCGTTCAATCTCGGAATCGATGAGCTGAAAAAAAAAAGACTTTGAGGGTAGGTACACTACAACGAAACGGCTAGACTACAACGAAAAATAAAACTACACGTTTATTCTTTTATGTCGGTAGTGGGTAGGTACTACTGTTATAATTTATACAGTGTAGCAATAAAAACGTGAACCTACTATTATACTCTAAGCGTCAAACATTATATTATTTACTACCCGTTCGCGCTAAGGTTGCCGCTGGCGGACAGGATGGTCTACAGGCGTAGTATGGGAGGCGAAAGGCAAACTTAGAGCGAACGGACAATACGTTGATTTTTCAGGCATAGTAAAAAAAGAATATTTTATACCTAGTAGTTACTGTAGTTTAGGTAAATACTATCCCTCTTCTTATCGTAAGGTCCCAAGCAACTTTGGGGCACCGAGTTCATTTCTCATAGTCATTTATTACCAAAAACAGCCGTGATCTAACTTACTGGGCCTTTGCTAAATGACACCTACCTGTACCTACGTAGAAGAGGACTGGAATGGGAGATCTCTAAGCCTATATGAGTACGTTTAGCTACTGTACTGCTTCTTCATCAGGTAGCAAAATAATGGCAGCTGTTGGCTTCAGTCGCTTCGCTCAGCATCAACCTTATAATTTCATCATGCCCGTCAGTGAATTATTTGGTTGTGTATTTTTATAAATATAATAAAGATAAAACAATACTTGTAGGAACTTACCATACTTGCCGTCGTAGTAGCCGCAATTGACATCTGGGCATTTTATTTCTCTTGGCTTTTTTTTACCCATATTCACTGAGTACCTAGTCACTAATCACTATATTACACGATATTTATTTATTTATACACAATAACGTACTTATCCTAATATTTACAAATAAAAACAAAATAATATTTACAGATTTCTGCAACTACTTCTGATTAAAACGATCGATTCGCGCGAACGGATGACAGAGCGACACAGGTCCAACCCAGAACAGCCCTGTCAGGCGTATGAAGTGATTGAAGTGTACGCTAAATGCCTAATTGTTCTAGATTCTACACTTTTTATCATTGTTTTAAAATCTGAGGTGTTTAAAAAATAAATAATAGCATGAATATTGTTCATAAGATCAATATCTTTAATATAGACATGTGTTTATATAAAATAAACAAGTATATTTTGAGCAATAATAACATTCATCTTTAAAATTTTTGCACATTTCCAGTTTTTCGAGAACGATTTTTATCGAATAAAGTTTTATTAATCGTGTTTTAAGAATTAAAAGAAGCAAGAGTATCTATTAAACTACAGTAATACATTTTTATCAGATCAAATCAAAGAATATTTCTTAGTATAAAGATCGCTTCAAAATGGGTCGATTTTGGTCGATTTCGGAAATACTAGCCTTAATAACCCACTCCGGGTCGTACCCGGTGCAAAGGTGCCCAAAACGCTCGCCGCATTTCCGCGCTGGATGGCAATGGCTAACCTTTGTATCAGGTACGAGCCGGAGCTCTAACTAAAGTTGTTTCAACTATTTTCAAAACAACTACGGTTGATTCACCTATGTTCATTACGCATATTAGTCGACTCGACTACTAGTTAATTCACATAATTTCGAATAAACTATAATTATTTGAACTAATGGACGAATAATTATAATGTTCATTTAAGATATTGGACATGTTGACTACGTTTGAAATACCTAATGCTAAAGACCTTTTTTTAATAAAGTATAGTCAAGTCTAACTACCGAAAATATTATTTCCAAGTGAAAGGAAGGCAAACTACAAAACAAAAAAAATAACCACGAAGGCTAAAGCGGAGCTCCCGCCTTAGCCTTCGTGGTTATTTTTTTTGTTTTGTAGTTTGCCTTCCACTCACTTGGAAATAATATTTTTGGTAGTTAGACTTGACCGTACTTTATTAAAAAATGCATTATGATACGTACCCTTGAGTACTGAGACTCGTAATCATACAATAAACTCGTAGGCGATTTGATTATTATGTATTTCATACATAGTTCAATCAATCTTAGCACAGTTAATTGTAGTTGAATAAATCGTAGGTGAATCGTCTATTATTTGTTTCGACCAGTAGTTATAACAAAAATAGGTGAAACGATCTTTAGGTGTTTTAATGAGTAGTTATTTTGACCGTAGTTGTTTTGAAAATAGTTGAAACAACTTTAGTTATTATGATAGGTAACAGAAAAAATAGTGAAAGAAAATGAGTGAGTACTCTATATACATACATTTTATTATTATTATCACCAATGCAGTATTATTTTTTGTTTTGTTAATCTTACTAATATTATAAATGCGAAAGTTTGTGAGTGTGGATGTTTGTTACTCTTTCACGCTCAAACGGCTGAACGGATCGGGCTGAAATTTGGTACAGAGATACATTATAGTCTGGAATAACACATAGGCTACTTTTTATCCCGGGAGTACGTTCCCATGGGTAGCGGGAAGTAAAATTTCACGCTGACGTAGCCACGAGCGCCATCTATCCCATACCTATGTACTTTAAACGTGTCATAAAAGCACATAAAAGTCACAACAATACCATAAATGCACATTTCAAAGAATGTCTATTATTACCATAAAATTTGTAAAAATAGTTTTTAAGTAGGTAAGAAGAAACCTATTGTTTTATCTTTTAACTAGCTGACCCTCGCAACTTTGTTTACGTCACATAAGGCCTTTGAAATTAGAGGTATTTATTAATCATACTCATCAAGTAGCGTGTGAATCTGCCCTGTTTGCTTAATCAAAATAGAGCTTAATGATTAAAGCTGTTCCTCAGTGTAGAATTTTCCTCAGTATAAACAATTTACATACAAACACATGTTACGGCATGTTAGAATTTTAATACATGTATCAATGTAGTAGACGTAACGTGTATAAAATGACATCAATCAAATGTCATCAATATTCTGAAGAAGAAATTAAACATAGAGTTCACAAACTCTTTTGAAAATACATACCTTAGAGGATCGTTATGAAGATAACAGGATAGTTAACAACCATCCATAGAAAATAGATGGTATAATGCTGAATACGGCAATGAACAATCGGCGTGGCATAGAATGGGGACTAGGTATCCTGATATCCTGGAGGTATTAAATTATGCCGATGACCTGTGCCTGCTGAGGCACACACACGCCGTCATGCATGTCTGCAGGACAACGTGCAGGATAACATGCAGGATGAGGCAGCGAATGGCTGGACTGAAATTAAAATCGACAGACGCAGGAGATGTGGTAGAGGCACTAATTCACGAACCTCGGGAGTGTCGTGTCATACCAAGGCAAGCCTTACTGAAACTACTGGTACGGTTTCAAAAACTCTTTTACTGTTTGATAGTAAGTAGGTACATATATTTATTAAGAATGGCTTAAGGCTACATAACATAATGCTAAAATTAATAGGAGCGGTGCAGCAATGAGAAATGTTTCGAAAACGGAAGTTATAAGAGTATCCGTTGCGCCTCTGCGTAAATACATAGTTGAAGTTAAATAAAAATAATTTATTGCAAAATTGTTCCTCTTAAAAAGTTCTAAAGCAAAATACCTATTTATTTATTTATCTTTTAAGGTTCGCTCACAATTACATTTTTTTAAGTGAGGAAATTCCAGCATTATATACTATGTCGGACTATAAAAGACTAAAAGCAACACGTATCCTGCTTAACAGCTTACGGTTGGGAGCCCCGGGTAAGCCCCCGGTAGTCAACCCAGAACTTCCAATAGACCTACCTACGGCTACCACTATGGCCCCACCTAAGTGGGTTCGGGTGCTATCTTGCGTTTTTGGGAGGTTTTCGATCACAGTAACGTTAATTATTTCTAAAATAATGAATAGTAGCGATGCGACGGGGGTAAATGACGGGAAACATGATATCAAAATAATAACGCTCTTTCTCTCTGTCTCTCTCTTTCTTATGAACGCAAACGAAGTTGCGCGGGTCAGCTAGTTTATATATAATACTGCTATAAAGATAACCAAAATTTTTGATATTAAAGTGAGCGATATTAAAAGTAGCCCTCTTTTATACACACACACACACACACACACACACACACACACACACACACACACACACACACAAATAGTTTAAATTCTCAATTTAGATTTTTAACATGTATGTATAGGGTAAACCACCCAATTATTGGCACTTTTAGAATGAATTATTGGCACTTTAGTTAAGAGTATATTTCGAAAAATAAGGGAAACCTAGTTTATTTCAGTTCGGTGTTGCCCATTATGTAGTTGTAGGTATGCATTAAAAAGTAAAATAGCATTCTTTTTCTGTTAGAAATGGGCAAAATTACCTAAAGTGCCAATAATTGGAGGAGTGCCAACGATTGGGTGGTTTACCCTATATGTATGTGTAAATAAAATATACATTTATTGTTAAAAATTACAGAGAAACATAATTATTACATATCTATATTTACATTATTACTATCTAAACTAAACCTAAAAAAGGCCCCCGTGGCATTGTGCCCAAAAGACTAGCAGCATTCCCCCTTTGAATAGCAATGCCTATTCGTTGAGCGAGAAAACTGCCAGCCCTTGGGTCACCAGTTGACTCCACAAGGCGCTTTTTCAAATTCTTGAAAAATGTTTGCGCATTGGGACCCCATGGACCTAGGGTCTCGACACTGACTGGACAAAAACGATACGATGAGTCGAGACCCTTATATTTATTATTTTTAATATTTTCAGCCGCTTCCGCTGCTGCACTGGCTTTTAATTTTGTTTTAGGAAGATGGGACGGGGCTAGAGTGTCAACACAAGTTGCATCCCACACCAGGACCCGACCCATCTCCCACGGTATCAAAGTTATACCATCCGGTCTCTTGCCATCGTCCCTGAAAACGCCGTTTGGCTCTAAGAGCGCAGGCACATTGGCGGTGGCAAGAGCACGGCGGATGACGTCATTCAGCGCAGCGTGGCGTGAGAAGCGGCCTGCGCTCTTTAAACATGAAAGACCATGATGCCCCAAAGTGTCAACGTTAAAACCGCAGGGGCATCGATGTGGAGCGCAAAGCGTGACGCCAAGTCTCAAACCAACTGAAATTCTTAGGATGTCCGGTTCCAAAAAAGTTCCGGTGTTGGCTATAGGGAAAGCTTTCAACCAATCACCGGATTCCTTTCTACTGAGCGCTAATAATCTGGCCGGGCCTAAGCTAGCATTTAAAAAGGAGTCAAAGGTTAATTTTGACATAGCGTCGTCCCAGCTCCGTTGTAAATTTGGATGGGTGGGTAAATTTTGTCCCGGACAAGCCATTAGCCAAGCATTCTTGGCATCTGTAAGGCCAGTCGTCTCATAGTCTGTAAGACAATTCGTCAGAATTTTACCTACGAGACTCGACGTGGCATGTACAGATGACAAAAAGGCTGGCAAAGCCACACTAGAAATTTTGCGGATCCCTAGCCCACTATATTTAATGGGAAGAGATGCCTGGGACCAAGATTGTTCGCTCAGTTGGATATTGAGAATTAATTCCAAAGAAGATTTGATTAACGAATCAATAGAAAATAAATGACTTTGATGTTTCCAAAAAGGACAACAGCGAAGCAAATAAATAGATTTGGGAACAAACATACAAAATTTCAGAATTGTGATTGCGTAATGTGAACTAATAGAATGTAGCCGATCTACATTGGATTCAAATTTTGAAATTTTTTGTGCTATTAATTCGGGAATAGCATCTTCAAATATAGGGGACCCTAGGAGGTAAAGATTCTCTCTGCTAACAATTTTAATATTCGGACATAGGGAATTGAATTGTTCAAAGAGTTCCGAATTGATGTGATTATTATGAAAAAATAATTCACACTTATTAAAATTTAATTCCAAACCAATTAAATGAAATTTATTTTTAATTTCTATAAGATCTGACAGAACAGAAACTGCATCACCTCCAAGAGTCCCGTCATCTAAATACCAGACTTTAAATTTTGACTTTAAATTTTGAATGATGGGGTTAATGGCTAGGCTGAAAATGGCTGGTCCGAGGGGATCACCCTGCTGGCAACCGACTTCAGAAGAAAGTTCGTTGCATTTATACATTAATTTGGAAGGTTCGTGATAACAGTTAAGTAAATAGTTATAAATTTCAGGAACATTGCTTCTAATTTCTGACAGCAGGATGTCACGGTTTACCGAATTAAAAGCATTTTTGACATCAATTTTCAGCAAAACCTCACACTCACCTTTATTAAGGTAGGTGCGTAAGGCGTGGACCGCCGCCTCACACCCACCTTTGGTACCAAACCCTAATTGAGTAAATTGTGTAAATTCATTCTTCATTATGTATATAACAGAAACCATTAAACCAAGCACGTGTACTATTTAGTACCTTTATTTTTTATGTATAGGTAATACATAAAAAAGGACCATTTATGTTAATAAATAAAAATAAATACACATTAATGCCGCGCAGAGAAAGTATATTTATCTTACTTACTGGACTATAGGGCACAGCAGTACTCTGTTGACTACGCGCATCGTTGTAGGAGATATCACTTCTTACCACTGGAAGTGAGGCGGAATATTGGTGATATTTGCTTTTTAATGAGTATTGCAAATGGCAGGGTTGACTGTCCTGAGCTCTTAGCAAATTTGTCATTACGAACCAACCTGCTGAGTTTTCGTCAGCGGCCAATATTGACATTCCCATCCGCTTCTACGAACTATAGATGGAATACATTTGGTATACGAAGTGCTTTTAATTTTAACCTAATTCCACGGCATAATGATATAGACTTGTTTTGCACAAGTATAGCGACTGCGAGACGCCTCTTGGCTAATTCGCATTTTTAATGTAAAGATGCACTGCACCCCCGGCCCACTCGGTACTGAATTTCTAAGTTGTGACTTCATCTATTGTTTAGGTTTGTTTTATGTGAAAGATAGATAAGATTAATTGTTTCCTTTTTTTTTTGTAACTATATGTGGGGGCTTGTAAATAGCGATTTGTCAACTTTATTAAGTATTATTCATATATTGTTATTAGTCTGTAAGCCTTCTTAAAATAAATAAATAAAAATAAAATAATTAAAATTACTTCTTACTAATATTATAAATGCGATTGAAAGTTTGTGAGTGTGGATGTTTGTTACTCTTTCACGCTCAAACGGCTGAACGGATGGGGCTGAAATTTGGTACAGAGATACATTATAGTCTGGAATAACACATAGGCTACTTTTTATCCCGGGAGTACGTTCCCACGGGAAGCGGGAAGAACATTTCACGCTGACGTAGCCGCGAGCGCCATCTATCCCATACCTATGTACTTTAAACGTGTCATAAAAGTACAGATCAGTGCATAAAAGTCACAACAATATCATAAATGCACATTTCAAAGAATGTCTATTATTACCATAAAATTTGTAAAAATAGTTTTAAAGTAGATAAGAAGAAACCTATTGTTTTATCTTTTAACTAGCTGACCCTCGCAACTTTGTTTACGTCACACAAGGTCTATGAAATTAGGGGTATTTATTAATCATACTCATCAAGTAGCGTGTGAATGTGCCCTGTTTGCTTAATCAAAATAGAGCTTAATGGTTAAAGCTATTCCTCAGTATAGAATTTTCCTCACTATAAACAATTTACATACAAACACCGGCGTGTTAGAATTTTATTACATGTATCAATGTAGTAGACGTAACGTGTATAAAATGACATCAATCAAATGTCATCAATATTCTGAAAAAGAAATAAAAAATAGAGTTCAGAAACTCTTTTGAAAATACATACTGTACCTACCTTAGAGGATCGTTATGAAAATAACAGGATAGTTAACAACCATCCATAGAAAATAGATGGTATAATGCTGAATACCGCAAAGAGCAATCGGCGCGGCATAGAATGGGGCCTATACTGATATCCTGGAGGATTTAAATGATGCCGATGTCCTGTGCCTGCTGAGGCACACACACGCCGTCATGCATGTCTGCAGGACAACGTGCAGGACAACGAGCAGGATGAGGCAGCGAATGGCTGGACTGAAATTAAAATCGACAGACGCAAGAGATGTGGTGGAGGCACTAATTCACGTACCTCGGGAGTGTCGTGTCAGAAACTGATGGGATAGAAGAGTACCTACCCTACATCATTTCGAGTCTCGCCAAGGCCAGAACAACCTTTACACAGCTGCGCCCCGTAGGCAGTCGCGAAAATGGACACGAAGAGTGAAACTCAAAACAAAGTAAACGTTAAAACTGTACTGCTAACTGCTATACGGATGCGAGACTAGGAAGGTCACTAAAGACATTTCGCACCAGCTACCAGCTATAAGTCTTCGTCAAACGCTGCCTCCAATGGATCCTCGGTATATACGGGCCCGAGAACATCACGAACGTAAGACTATTGGAACGCTGCAGTGAGACCCTTATCCACCAACAGATCAAACGTCGGAAGTGTAGCTGCTGCGCTGGATTGGACACACGCTGCAAAGGGACCATGATCACATCATACCAAGGCAAGCCTTACTGAAACTACTGTTAGGGTTTAAAAACTGTTCGATAGTAAGTAGATACATTTATTGAGAATAGCTATAGGCTACATAACATAATCCTAAGATTAACAGGAGCCGTGCAGCAATGAGTCATGTTTTTGTAATGTATATTGGTTTACCCCCATTTATAAATTGAAAACCTGCGGGATCAATTTGTATGTAGGGTGAAACGTGACGTCATCCGACAAAGACTGTTCGCGGAAGATAACTTGACGTACTCGGGAGCAATCAGATTGGCCTTGGGGCTGGAAGCGGCCGAGAGGGACGCGGCATTAGTCGAACAAAAGTCGAGCGGGGAGATTCCGTCGACGGTACACGCACTGAGAACAAAGGGACCTCCAGCGCAGCGCACAGACCGGGATCGAGCGGCGCGCAACACGGTCAAGTCTAACGCGGAGTGCGCGGCGTGCGGTTGGCACGGGCACACCAAAGACGAGTGCCGGTACAAAAAATTCGTGTGCAGCAAGTGCAAGCAAACGGGACATTTGAGACGGGTGTGTTCAAATTCGGGCCCGAGCCGGAGTTCGAAGAGACGCGGCGTGAACCATTTCGCTGTCACGGCGAACGAACAGCCGGAAGCCCTGAGGGAGGACTCCAGTGCGGACGAGCTGGAGGAAGACATACACCAATTATGTCTGAACGGTTATACCCCGGTAAGCTTATCTTTACTTATTGATAACTACGATATCAAGATGGAAATAGACACAGGTTCGGCGGTGTCTTGTATAAGTAAAAAAACCTATGATCGATATTTTTGTAGTAGATCAATTGAGCCGTTTAACTTAGTGTTAAAGTTTTATGATGGTAGTAACATAAAGCCATTAGGAATTATAAGACCAAAGGTTCAGTATAAAGATAAGATTAGGTATTTAGAATTGTTCGTCATTGACGGTGGTACCACTTCTTTACTAGGCCGACAGTGGCTATCAGAATTGCAGATAAAAATACCCGCATTTCAGCAATCCATCTATCAAAATAATACGATGGACAAGAATTATGATGTGAATTTTTTGTTAAATAGGTATAAGGAACTGTTTAACGGCGGGCTGGGACGGTACACGGGTGGCAAAGCAACACTCCGGTTACGGGAAGGTGCGAGCCCTGTGTTTTGCCGGGCGCGGCCGCTGCCTTACGCTCTGAAGGGTGCGGTGGTCGCGGAACTGGAAACTATGCTGCGCGCGGGCATCATCGAGCCCGTCGAGTGCTCGGACTGGGCGACACCTTTGGTACCGGTACGTAAAGCCGACGGTGGACTCCGTATCTGTGCTGATTACAAAATTACTTTAAATCCTGTCTTACTGGTCGATAAATATCCGTTACCTAAGATCGATGATTTGTTAGTTCGATTAAACGGGGCTACCCTATTTTCTAAAATTGATTATATATCTATCGCAGGCCTATAACCAGATCGAGCTGGATGACTCGAAAGAATTAACCGTAATAAAAACACATAAAGGTTTATTTTTATATAATAGGCTTGTGTTTGGGTTATCTTCAAGCCCGGGGTTTTGTCAGCGCATTATGTCAAACCTCCTTGGGGATATATCCGGTGTAGAAATATTTCTTGGTGACTTTATCATAGGAACTTCGGGAACACCGGCTAAGCACTTAGAGATTCTAGGAACTGTGTTTCAGAGATTACAAAATCACGGTATGAAACTTAGAAGAAACAAATGTCTTTTCATGGTAGACGAAGTGCAATACTTAGGGTATATTATTTCCAGTGAGGGTATTAAGGTAGATCCCGGTAAAGTGAGTGCTATATTGAAAATGCCCCGACCGCGAGATATTAAGGCCATACCCCGGGCTAACGACCTTGAGCAAATGGGCGATATGACTCGCTAACATAGAGTAGCGCAACTACAGAGACATCAGAGTAAAAGAACCACGGAAGAAGAAGAAAAATAGTAGCGGAAATGCGTTCCTCGCTTCACCAAATAAACAAGAAGCTGTGAGACGGTCTCACCCGACTGCCCCTCTCTAAAACGTTAATGTGAGAGTTCAATCCGATTGACGTTGTCATTTTTGTTTTATTTCAAACTTTGAACAGATGATCCACGTGACCTAATGACGTAGTTTAATGCAACAGAGTCACAGACTACAGACAAAGTCTCGCCATAAGCCCCTCTGCACTCTATTTTATAGAGATAGGCGAAAAGTAAATTAAAAACAAAGGAACGTTTGTATTTCAATTTTCCTTTGTTTTCAAGTGTAGTAAAAATATACTGCAAAAAATGTGATTGATCATTACGTAAAACTTAAATGTGACGAATTCACAAAGACGAATGTTCATATTCATTGTTTTAAACTTAAATTATTACAAATCCAGAAAGGGGGGTCTTCCACTCGCTTAAAATTTTTGTTACTTTTGGAACAAAATTTCATTTCATTTTATTATTACAAACAAACAAAAATAGACGTAAACGCAGTTGCGAGGGTCAGCTTAGTCAGCTAGTTATGTATAAATAAGAAGCGCTCGCGGCACCGCGGACTTAGTGTTCTGTAAGCGATCACTGGAGTAAGCTCATTCACTATGGCCAGTCCTTGGATGGGTGACCATCCATGTGACCACTTTGTGACAGTTATTTGAGCGTTGTTTCCGTGTTTCGGAAGGCACGTTAAGCCGTTGGTCCTGGTTGCCCGTAAAAGGCAGTCGTTAAGCGAAGTTGAAGGCCGTTGTGGCGGCTTGATTAATATTAACAGCAGCAGGCAGTCACAACCTGCGCCTGTCTATCTCAACACGGCAATACAGCTCACCGCCTATTACGTGGGACAAATTCTAAAAAGGTGAAATGGGGGAACATAATAATATATCTCTGCCTACCTCTTCGGGGATAAAGGTGTGACCATATGTATGTACTAGCTGAGCCCGCAACTTCGTTTACGTCACATAAGGTGTATGAAAGGAAAGGTATTTCTTCATCAGAGTCATCAAGCTGCGTCTGAAACTGCCCTGTTTGCTTAATCATAAAAGAGCTTAATGATTAAGTCTATTTTAAAACAGAATTGTTTAAAAATAGTCTTAATCATTAAGCTCGTTTATGATTAAGCCAACACGCCAGTTTAGGTTCACTCACATTCAAAGAAACCCCTACAATTAAAATTTTCTTAATATCTGATTCTTAAAAGTGTTATAACTCTTTTATTTCTAAACCGATTTACATAAAACAAACGCTAAATGTTAACTGGAGCAAACCTCAACACAATAAAAAAACCGCATTGCAATCGGTTGAGCGGTTACTGAGATTAGCGTGCACAACCGTACAGACAAACAGATATACAGACATACAGACATACAGACAAACAGACAAAAATTCTAAAAATCATTGTTTTGGGTTCTATTGCGTTCATAAAGCCCCCCTATAATATTTTTTCTTATTTATCTTCCATGTACAGACAGCGACCTGTTACGATTTTATTATATGTATTGATGATGTAACTAGCTGACCCTCACAACTTCGTTTACGACGCTTAAGGTGTATGAAACATGAGGTATTTCTTCATCAGTCTCATCAACCGGCGGGTGAAACTGCCCTGTTTGCTTAATCATAAACGAATTTAAAGATTAAGCATATTGTAAAACTAGCTGACCCTCGCTACTTCGTTTACGTCACATAAGGTTTGCAAAAGGAGAGGCACTTCCTCATCAGATTCATCAAGCAGCGTGTGAAACGGCCCTGTTTGCTTAATCATAAAAGAGCTTGAAGATTAAGTTTATTCTAAAACAATTTAGTCCCCGACTTCGGCGCGGACAGAATTATTTTACAACAGCCTTAATCATTAAGCTCTTTTATGATTCAGCCAACACGCCTGTTTATATTTACCGTCACAATCCAAGGAACCCTTGAATTATAGGTTTTGAGAAAGTTGAGATATCTCTAATTCCTGAACTACAAAACCCTCAGCACTGAAACTTGTGTGAACCAATCCTTAAAGTACTACCGTTATAACACTGAAAAAAAATTGGAATCGAACCACGCATTGTGAAATTACAACTAAAAAACCATATTGTCTTTCATCCCCTGTACCAAAGGAAGCTCGCAGAATATCGGAATCAAAGTATCCAGGAACCTTCCTCGGATTATAAGCTTTAATTGTTCAAAGTTTCATTCAAATCGATTCTGTAGTTTCTACGTGATACTTATTCGGGATACAGACAGACAGACAGACATGAACATTTTAAATTGCATTTTCGGCTTCAGTATCGATTAGAGAACATCCTTCAATAATAATAAAATATAATAATAAAACGGGGTTTAATCATTAAGCTCTTATAGTTAAGAGCTTAATGATTAAGCCCCGTGGAAAATTTTAGAATAAATTCTAAAACAATTCAGTCCACGCCCTCGGCGCGGCCTGAATTATCTATACTTATAATAAAACTGTTGAGGGTAGAGAGTCTGTACATGGAAGATATTTTGAAAATTTTTATTGAAGAATGTTCTCTAATCGATACTGAAGCCAAAAATGCAATTTAAAATTTTCATGTCTGTCTGTCTGTTTGTATCCCGAATAAGTATCACGTAGAAACTACAGAATCGATTTGAATGAAAAAAATGATAAAGCAACACGCAGGTTTAGATTTATCCTCACATTCAAAGGAACTCTTGAATTCTAGGTTTAGAGAAGTTGAGATGTCTCTAACTCCTGAACTTCCTCGGATCAATTTTCATTCAAATCAGTAGTTTCGGCGTGATACGTATTCGGAATACAGACGGACATGAAAATTTTAAATTTTATTTTGGGTTAAGTAGGTATCGATTAGAGAACGCGTTCTTTTTGAAGTGAAACTTCTTTATCGGCGTTGGAAAAAATTTAGCGTCACGTCACGTCACGTCACGTCACGTTTTTTCGTTACGCGCCATCTTTGTTTTCGTCCCCACCACGGTCAATTCAATTCAATTTCAAAAGGTCTTTATTCAACATAATTTTAGACAGTTATACAAAAATCTAGTGTACATTTTTATCCTAGATTGTAAAACAAATATAGTAAGCACGTTCATTCAGCTGTCACGCTGTTATAAACTTATTAATTAGTATGAAAATAATACATTTCTGCAACATAGTAACTATTAAATGGGTAGGTACATACCAGAATTACAATGCACTTATGCAAGCTTTAGTTTAGCATTACACTTGTAAAACACTGAAATTATCACAAGAGATGGTAACAAAACCAAGTGGTAGGTAATATTAAGTAAAAACACATACTTTTACAAACTTGAAACAATCATAAAATATCAATTTCTAAGTACGATTTTGTTAATACAATAACAGATGTAAAAAAGAAAACAAAATGTAGGTACATTAAGAAAACATTCGAGCGGTAGGGACCGTAGGGAGCCTGTCGAAGCGTACAGTCGACCGCGCAAGTACCCGCAGTCGCCGCACTGGGCTAGTGTTGATCTGCGCTATGTATTCAATGTGGAAAAGTGGTGCGTTACATAAACGCATTGCGCTGCCCACTGTACCGGCTATTCATCATCGCACTCAAGGAATAAGTGATGTGGTAGTTTATATCCCCACCACGGTGGATTCGAATTAAGAGTACTTTATCCAGGGATAGCATGTCGTTTGTAGATTTTTGGACTTTTGTACTTTGGGACTTTGAGCTTTTGGACTTTTGGGCTATTGGGATTTAGGGCTTTTCGGCTTTTGAGCTTTTCGGCTTTTCGGCTTTTCGGCTTTTGGGCTTTTCGGCTTTTCGGCTTTCGGGCTTTTCGGCTTTTCGGCTTTTCGGCTTTCGGGCTTTTCGGCTTTTCGGCTTTTCGGCTTTTGGGCTTTTCGGCTTTTCGGATTTTCGGCTTTTCGGCTTTCCGGCTTTTCGGCTTTTCGGCTTTTCGGCTTTTGGGCTCTTGGGATTTTCGGCTTTTCGGCTTTTGGGTTTTTGGGCTTTTGGGCTTTTGGACTTTTGGACTTTTGGACTTTTGGACTTTTGGACTTTTGGACTTTTGGACTTTTGGACTTTTGGACTTTTGGACTTTTGGACTTTTGGACTTTTGGACTTTTGGACTTTTGGACTTTTGGACTTTTGGACTTTTGGACTTTTGGACTTTTGGACTTTTGGACTTTTGGACTTTTGGACTTTTGGACTTTTGGACTTTTGGACTTTTGGACTTTTGGACTTTTGGACTTTTGGACTTTTGGACTTTTGGGCTTTTGGGCTTGAAAAATAAGGTTATGAAGAAGTTTCACTTCTTACGTGTGTACACTAGTACACGCACACATTTTTTTTTTAAATAGCTTCCATATTCAGACTCTCGACCCTCAACAGTTTTATTATTATGTATAGATACAGACTAGCAAGAAACTCGGCGGGCACTCACTTTATTCACTTTTATACCTTAACCAATTTGCCGGTAGATGGTGCCTACTTGTGGCGACCCACAAGACGTAATAAGCTAAAAGAGTCAATTCTTTCAGCTTAGGTTGAGAGCAGTGTCTCAAAAAAGCAGTGTGTTAATAATAACTATAATATAAGTATTTTCATCAGTTGTCTATATCCCTTAGCGCAAGGTTATAATAGCTTAAGTTGTGTGCGAATGTCCACAAATATTTCTTCATTTATTTATATTGAAATGATTAAGTACCACTTACAATATAAACATGATTACCTTTCAAAGTAATTTAATAAAACAATACGAAAAATAAGTTGAAATGCATTATATTCTCATGTAATGCAGTATGCATTGTGTAACTCGGGCTCTGGCTCTGTTACACGCATTACTCTGTACATGAATGAAAATATAACATTTTACGAGAATATTTTGCAGACCAGAGCGACACACGTCCGTCTAGCAACACGACTCCCCCCGCACTAGATTTTCGGGCGAGCGCGGGGAAGCAAGCAATGTGATGTATTCTTTGAATACATTATTAGTTATAATTAGTTAAAACTTATAGTAATTCAAAATTGAAGAAAACCATTTTAGAGGTCTATGTTTTCTTTAGTCTCTGATATAAATTTTATTATCATTCATTAATAAATAGATGTCATACAACGACTTCTTCTAAAAAATTATGGGCTATTTCAGTGATGTTTTACTAGTTATTTATAATAAATACACAATTTCTGATGAAACCATTTTCTGGAACACATCTTGTAGATTTCAAATCTACTTTTGGCTGTCATTTTTCGTATACTAATACCGAGAAGAACGTCTTTATTTGCACCTCTTTTTCGCAAACTTTGTCAACCACTCCCCTTAAGTAGCGTTCCTGTCAATATCGAGTCCGTATTTAAAATTGTAAATAAACAGTAAAAGTGACATATCAATACAAACTATAATATAAATCTACGGTTAAAGTGACAATACAGGCGAAGAAATGTTATCTTGGCAAAATCTTAAGTAATATTGATAACATAAGCAAATATAGTGAACTGAGAATAAATCAATATTTAGTGTTGGAATTCAGGATTACGAATATTGGAGGGCAATGTAAGCAATTTTCTACCATTTATACGTAAAATAAAGACATAAAGCAGATTAAAGTAGCTGCAGAATTCTAATAGAACTGTAAATTATAATTTTCGCGATCGTTAATTTTCACAAATTTGAACCTACGATCGCATTTGTCATCTAGTGAGAATTAGCTGAACTACAACATCCCATCAGTAAAGTGAAAGATGTCATTGAATCCTAAAACTTTGAGAAGTAAAAACAACAAGATGTCGCCACTTGTTATTTGCAATGAATGTAAAAACCAAGTTGACCAAAACAATACTGTATCATGTTCAGTGTGCAAAAACAAATATGATTATGACTGCATTGGCGATAGGGCGAAACATATTAAAAACTCTAAAACAAGTAATTGGACCTGTAATAGTTGCAAATTACGAAATAAAAATATTCCTCCTGAACAGCAGTTTGTAACTATGAGGAAAAAGCGAATTTCGCAGACACAGAAAGAACACTCCCCGGTACCCGCCACTAGTTCTCAGGCTGAGACAGGGAGTTGTACTACTAAGGCAGCAAACAATCAACAGGACCTCTTGGCCATTAGTGATACTGCATTGAGCGATACTATTGTAGCCTCAGATCAACCCTGCTGTCCTTAGGATAAACAACGCAATCGACATTTTTAACGAAATTGAGTTATTAGTATATTCGGAATCACCGAAACGAGATCTACAAGAATCAATTACTCATTTTTTGATATCTTGATTAGTTTTCATTTTATTGTTAAGCATAAACAGCGCAATTAATGCATTTCCAACTTTTTACTAATCATAAGCATCGTAAGCAAACATGCGTTGTTTATGACTCGTATTTAATATGAATTTTAATTAGCCCGTCTTAAGCGGAGTAACGCAAGTGTGTATTTACGATTATTATGACTAGAAAAGTAAAGGCAAAGAAGGTCTATTTCAAAGATTGTTGCTCTTAACAACTAAAAAATAAAAATATTTTGGTTAAAATTTGACTTGTAACTGGAAATTTTAGCAAGAGGTCATAGAAAAAAGTAATTATCACAGTGATCGTTAACAAAGTATTGAATTATAGCAAACTACTTCGGACATTTGATTAATTAATGATGTATTTTAATATTTTATGAAATGATAATGAAAGAAAGAAAGAACAAGTTTTTATTCTACATTAATGCCTAATAATAAAACAATTTCACATTTCAACTTATAGTTTTATGTCCCACGTAATAGGTGGTGATCCACGTAATCTTTAAGCTATTTTATGATTAAGCAAACAAGGCAGTTTTATACGCTGCTTGATGAGCCTTATGAAGAAATACACCTCCTTTCATACACCATGTGTGACGTAAACGAAGTTGCGAGGGTCAGCTAGTGAATTATAAATCTATAAATAATTATAAATTTGATAATGTTACATAGTATTTTAATTAAAATTATAATATATTTTTAATATAATAATACTGACAGGTGCCCTTACGTAGGCGACTCGGTAATGAGCCTCTTTGGAGCTGCTATTCAAAGCTCCCGGGGTTAAAAAGAGACGAATACACTGAGCTTCTAATGTTGTACTACGACAGAAAAACTATATTTTGAATAGCTTAGTTCTATAATAGCAGAAAGGAAGGAGAGAAACGTACCATACGGCCTGGAAGATACAGTTGACACTAGTTCGAAGGCAGGGTTCAATGTACCTAATAGTTTGTGTCATTAAACAATTTATTATAGATTATCATTAGGTATATAGTCTCACTTTGTAGATTTTAATTCACAGTAGTAAAGGATAACCACAGATGTAACGCGAATTGAAATCCTTTATGATATAAGACAGCAAAAATTTACTATAGATATTACTAGTCGCTTAGTTCTGGCTGGATTTCTTTAATATAATGATAGTAGCACCTCCGTCCGACATGCGTTTTTCTGGGTCGTATAGGAAACAGAAGGATTAAGTTAAGGAGTTCTTTAAAACACTTGTCTTAATAGATTTCGTAGAATGCAGTCAAAGCTAATAAAGATTTCGTAGGATAATATTTGATATTTGTTTAATTAAGTACGTAAAATTAAACGCATGCGAGCTTCTCTAAAATAATTTACTAGTCATAATGAACACATTTGCTACGTATAAGTTATAAAATTGGAACATACGTCGAAGTAATCCCATATCTTTACTAGACATAAACATCACAAAATGCATTTACTAGAGATAAATGACGCATCTGCAGCACATGCGTTGATAATGCTTAGTGATTTAGTATTATTGCAGGGAATATTTACTAGCCTTAAACATTTTTTCTTTATTTTAAATAATGAAATAAACTAATTGTATAAATATAGTATCGCACATGCAAAGTTCACATTTCAAGGAATCGAACAAAACAATAAAACTTAGAATATTCCTGTTAGTTTCCGAGAGACAATAAAAAAAACTAAAAAAACTTTAAACGCGATTTACTCGAAAGTTACTTCCAAGCAAGTGCGTTGTTTATCCTTATGACGGCAGAACCTCTATCAAGAAGTATGGACTCCAGTACGATGGATTTATTGTCAATGCAGGAAATACAGGATTTGCAAGAATCAACGAAAACATTGCAATTAGAATTATTGAGCTCACAGAATGAGCTCGAAATAATTATTCTTGAAAATAATGATCTCCGTGAACAAAACGCCAAATTAAAGAAAGATAACAGTACATTAAAAAAGCTTTTAACTGAATCATCAAGCAGAACACCAATGAAAAAAGGTAAATACTCCTTACAGCAGATAGGAGATAGTGTCATCTGCACACCATCCAGACACTGTACTTCGCACTCAATTGAGACAGACACCAGTGAAACAGTCACATTACTGCGGGGCACAATCAAGAAGTTGGAGAAGGAACTAAATGAAGCCAGGAAAGAAATGGATAAACTCTGTGGAAAAATTCATACCCTGGAACAGTCAACCCAGGAGGATTGTAGTAGAGAAAATCTGTCATCTGAGAGCATGACAAACTCGAACATCGCTACTCAATTAGGGAATAAGGTAAAAAATAAACTATGTATTTTGACAAATGTTAGCTCTTATGGTACACAAAGAATAATCGACAACACTTTCGGTCAATACTTTGATTATTGTCGTTATATACTGACAAATTGTACTATAAAACAACTACTGAATAATATTGAAAGTAAGTTAGGAAACTTTAATTTGAATGATTACTGTATTATTATGTTGAGTGGTAATGAAATTAGACATGCAGACTACATGGATATTTGATACAATCTATAAGGGACTCTTTAAAGCATATAACGTAGACTAATATTGTGATATGTAGTCCAACATATATCTGTGGAGCCCCAATTTATAATTATAAAACTGAATTGTTCAATAATCAACTTTGTCTAGAGCTTTTTAACTCTGTATATGCATACTACTTCGATACAAACAGCTATCTTTCCCTTGACATGTTCTCAAATAGTACGGGTTTAATTAATAGAAATGGATTAAGAACTGTTTATATGAAAATCATGGACAATATAAAAGTTGACATGTGTAAATATTCCCCATGCCCTACAGCACTCAGTAGTAAACCAACTCCCGCCCAAAAATTTTTTCGTGCGTAATAGAATCTATGGGCAAAAAGCTGTCAAAAAAAAAAGTAGAAATAATATAAAAAAGCAGAAACCCCGAAACAGAATAAATGTTATGAAAAGTACAATATATTATCAAAATGTGAGAGGGTTGCGGTCGAAAACCACACATTTTTACAATAATTTACTATGTTATTCCTATGATATAGTGACTCTCACGGAAACATTCCTAAATAGTTCAATAAATGATGCAGAATTATTCCCCCCAAATTATGTAGTACTACGGAAGGATAGATATGGTGATACACGATATGGTAGCTTATTGTTGGCTGTTAAAGATTCCTACACAGTAAAAAGGATAACAGATATAGACGGATTAACTCAAAATAAAGAATTATTATTTGCGATAGTTTCAAGGAAAAATATTAAATTGTTTATATGTGTTGTGTACTTGCCACCTAGCTATAGCACTAGTCAATATATAGATGTGCTATCTTGTATTGAGAACGCCGTCAGTGCATACAGTGATTATGGGTTTGTGGTAGTAGGAGACTTCAATCTCAATTCCTGTACTGGTGCTGCAGTGACGCAATTTGAAATGTTTCTGGAGTTTTGTAAGCTGCGTCTTTGCAATAGTATGTACGATAATGCCACGGATAGACGTAACTTGGACTTGGTTCTGACCACTGCTGACCCCAAAAACTTCAACATAGTATCCGAAGTTGAACCCCTTGTACGGTTAGATACGGCGGCCAATCACCCTGCTCTAGAGATAAATTTTACCTTATATGAAACCAATTTAACAACTAATCCTACGTACCTCCCAGTGGGGAGAAATACGGGTTGCCTAATCCCCGAGTGGAACTTTCGTAGGGCGGATTTCAATGGGTTATACGCTGAAATTGCATGCATAGATTGGAGCGACCTTCTGCTACAGAGTGAGGCCAATGCGGCTGTAGAAATCCTGTATAATAAGTTGAACATGGCCATTAGTAACCACGTCCCTCAAAAAAGTACACCACGCAGTCATCGGTATATATATCCAACATGGTTTACTGGTGAGATAATATATTATATTAAACTAAAACATTATAATTTAAAAATGTTTAAGAAAAAGGGACTAGAAGTTAATAAAGAACTTTTTAAATATTATAGGACTAAGGTTAAGGCGCTTGTTGACAGTGCCTCTCAGAATTATTTAAAGTCTGTAGGAAACAAAATAACTTGTGATCCCTCTAAATTTTGGGAATATATTAGAGGAAAGAAAAAAAATAGACAACAAAACAAAGAGTACTCGCATGAAAATAAAATGGTTCAGGGACAGGAAGCAGCTGATGCCTTTGCTTACTACTTTGGTTCTGTTTTTCACAAAAACGTTCCGCATTTAGACCCTCAGTTGGCAGATCGCGCTGCGCATGCACATGGACATACCATTAGCATCCCATATGTCAACCGTGAAGACCTTAAAAATGCAGCGCGACGTCTTAAATCTAACTCTGCATTTGGGCCGGACAACATACCCACTTACCTGGTTAAGGATTGTATATCGGCACTGGAAGAACCGCTTCTATACGTATATAATCTTGCATTACAGCAGTGTTCCTATCCGGGTAGTTGGAAGGTTTCGCGTGTTACGCCCGTACCCAAAGGTGCAACGTCAACTGATATCACGAAATTTAGACCCATTGCAATATTATCAGTATTTGGTAAATTATTTGAGGCCAGCCTCAATAGGCATATCACATTCTAAACCCGTACTCTCTTGGGGGACTCGCAGCACGGTTTTCGTCCTGCTCGTTCCACCTTAACGAATCATATTAACTTTGTAGATTATCTAAAGACCCACGTAACGTCAGGCTGTCAAGTTGATGCTGCATATTTTGATTTCGAAAAGGCTTTTGATCGCGTAGATAACGATATCCTACTCACCAAGCTTTCGTCTTTAGGCTTCGATGGACAGCTTATAAGATTGATAGCTGATTATCTCGGAAACAGAAGACAATATGTAAAGTTGGGGAACTTTAGATCACAGGACTATACTATACAAGGTCTGGGGTAAGTCAGGGTAGTACCCTAGGGCCGACCCTATTTCTTCTCATGATAAATGACCTACCTACTGTCCTTTCCCAATCGGAATGTCTCATGTTTGCTGACGACCTTAAGTTGTTCGCGTCGGTCAGGGACATTAATGATTGTGAGTCACTGCAGCGCGATATTGACGCAGTTGCTGAGTGGAGCGTAACGAATAAACTATCGTTGAACATCTCAAAATGTAAAATAATTACCTTCACCCGCTCGCGCTCTCCAATAGAAATGTCATACTTGTTGGCCGGACAGCAACTTGAGCGAGTTAATACAATACGCGATCTTGGTCTAACGCTTGATGCAAAATTAAACTTTCATGATCACATTAAAAGTACTTGTAAGGCAGCAAATAGATCTTTACAATTCATAATCAGGGTGGCATCCCAATTCAATAATATACTTGCGTTAAAGATTCTATACAACGCGTATGTAAGAAGCAGGCTGGAATATAACGTCATAGTCTGGAGCCCCTATGAAAAAACATACGCCCTAGTGGTGGAGAGAGTGCAGCGCAAGTTCGCCAGGTACCTCTACAAGCGCTTGTATAGATATTATCCTTTTTTGTATCCCTCCCTATTCGTCGCCGGGATGGTAGGTCTGGAAACTCTAGAGCTGAGGAGAAATTTCCTTCATATAATCCATTATTACATGCTGTTGAACAATAAGGTAGATAACCCCTCCGTCAAAGAATGCATACATTTTTATGTTCCAGACAGTTATATGCGTGCCACTGGGCGTCGACAGCATCGTCTTTTCGTAACGCCACCGACGTGGTGCTTGCCTCAAGCCGCCACTTGTCCCACTTCAAGGGCGGTAGAATTAATTAATAGTCTGCTGCGATCGAATCCAGATATAGATATGTTCTTTGGAAATATAAACCAAATGGTAGGAAACGTTATAGCGTTCTTGAATACCTGCCCCCTTTTAACCAAAGGCTATGATTAGGTTCTGCCGGTGATTGGCCTCTCAGTGTAATGAATGTCGGAATGTTAAAAATGTTAATGTTAATATTGATTTATGTATAAAAATTGTGACTATTATGAATTGAAAAGTTATGATTATTATGAATATAAGTAATGTGATTATTAAAAATACTAGAATTGGAATTAATGTAAATGTGTGGTAATTATTAATTATTAATGTAACTATTGAAATTATTAAGATGTAAATATTGAGAGTGGTAAAATGTAATTATTAAAATATGAATCTTGACATTATATAAATATGTAAGTGTGATTATTATAATTTTGTGTACAGTAAATAATATGTTAGTTAATATGTAGCATAACATTATGAGCGCTTTGGTGTCTTTTCACTGTTAGCTTGTTTTGTTTGTAATATGATGATAAATAAATAAATGATAAATTAAGGAGTTGCGTTCTTTCTTAGGGTTGGTTAATTTTTATGCTAAGTTCGTTAAAAGATTAAGTTCCATTTTAGCACCTCTTTATGAACTTCTGAAGAAAAATGTACGGTGGTATTGGAGTTTAAAGTGTGAAGAGGCGTTTACGAAATTAAAAAAAAATACTGTCAAGCGCGGAGGTATTAGCTCATTATGATCTGAATAAACCCTTAATTTTGGCATAGGCGGCGTCCTCACGCAGCCCGGCGCCGACTGCCGCGAACCGCCGGTGGTCTATGTATCGCGCACGTTAAATAGCGCCGAGAAACATTACTCACAAATTGATCGCGAACACTGATCTGTATTATTACCACACTGGATAGGTGGCTGTCAAACTAAAGTTATGCCTTCTTAATTCTCGCCATTGTGGCGCTGAAATCAGCAGCGCTGGTTCAGAGAACTAAAATTAGTGATGTGCCAAACTTTCTTGAACTGACGCGTATCGATAGATTTAATTTGAAATGAAAACATTTTTAGTATATATATTTTACTTAATAAGGGTGGTTTGAGTTGGTGTCTAGTATACCTACCTAAATGAAATAAAAATAGTATTCGTGACGCAAAATTGTAGGAAAATATTACTTTGAAGAGATCGAGAGAGGTATTAAGGCGCATCTCCACTTGAGCAGCCGCGGGGCGAGCTGCCTCAATCTGAGCGTGCCGCGTGCTGGGGAAATTACATGCATCTCCACTTGGGCCAAATTAATCAGCAACTCGGCAGCGTGCCTCAAGCTGAGCAACGAATTTCTATAGTTTCTTACTAGCTACCATGGGTGATGTATGCCAATTCGCTGCAGCTTTAGTAATAATAAATCCCAACAAAAAGAATAAGAGGCAGACAGACAAAGATCATTGTGCGGTGAACGTGGATCCCATAAGTGTCTGTGGCTTTCATATACTTCAGTTAATTTGATGCATTTATCATTGTCCATTTCAACACGAAGTGAGAGTATATATATATCATGCACCATAGAAATAGAAAGGGAGTTATATGTAGAAAAAATAAAAATAAACGTGATTTTATTAATCATTTATTTATTTTACACTTTATTCAGTATATATTCAAAAGGGTCAGTGACCCCGAGTAACGATAATGTTGACAGTTAAGTGCAATAATTGTAATGTGGTGATTAATGAGTGTCTTGCTTTTATCCAAAATAAAGCAGATATAATGGATGAAAATAGCATTAGTTGTTTATGTACAACGGCTTTTACAGAAGAAGAAATAAAAGTTGCGAAAAAGTTATTGTTTGAATCTGTGGATACCTCCCGTCGCCAAATTAAACGGAGGAACGAAGGAAAAGGTCGAAGAGACATTGAAGACATTATTATGCTCATAAAGGTAACAGATCCAGATTTGGTACCTATTTTTGTGGCCAGATATCTCCATAAACTTCCCCCAGTCACATTCGATCATCTGGATGCTACGAGGATTTTGAAAGACATCATTAAATTACAGGAAGATGTCAATGTCATAAAAGGAAGCTATATAACGGCGGAACATATTAAGGAAATGCAAAAAGCGAGTCATCCTAATTACAGGAGTTTAATTATAAACGGTTGTGAAATGTCTACGAATTATATGTATGAGAAAGAAAAGGATGATCTAGTAACAAATATTCAAAGTGGGTCAACGTCCGAGTCGAGGAATAAGTGTGTGACAGAGAGACAAAATAACGATACCATTATAAATAATAGCGTTGTCTCATCGGCGCACGAACAAGCTGCGAATGACACAGCTGATTACGAGACAGGTATTGGCGGGATCGTGGAGGCCAGTACTGCGGTTTCAACAACGGTGCACAAGGGTGCAACAAGCAAAACGATACAATCGGAGATAGCAGATCAAGATAAGAGGCGCACTGTGGTTTCAACCAGTATGACGACCCGTGCCGAGCCCGGCCTGACGTCATCTACACCAGAGCGCGTACTGTCTAAACCACTCATATCTGATATTTTGCGTGATGGCGGTGAATGGAAAAAAAAAATTTACAGAGTGAAAAATGGGAGGTCGTGCAACGTAAAAGGTTAAAAAATCGCTTTATTGGTACGATAGGAAAGGCAGAAATTCTCCCGCATAATTCCTTTAAAGCAGCGAGTGCTAGTGTGCCGTTTTACATCTATAATATTGATAAGGGCACAAAAGTGGAAGACATAGTGTCATATATTAAAAGCAAAACCGGTGTGGACGTTTTCATTAGTAAATCTAGTATGAAATTAAATAAAGGTTATGCATCTTATAAATTTTCAATACCGGAATGTAAGTTAAATGTTTTTATGAACGAGTCATTGTGGCCTGAGGGAGTGTTGTTTCGTAGATTCGTAAGGTTTTATAATAATAATATCGGGCACAGAGAGGGTTTGCAGGCGAGTGAAATTGGATTGAATAAAAATCAGTAAGTAATGAATTGTATAAATAATAATTTAAATAGTAAAGGTATTGTTAAATTCGCTAGTTTTAATTGTAAGTCATTAACCAGGTCAAAAGTTTGTGTGCAAAATTTGTGCAAGTCAATGGACATTGTTGCACTACAAGAGACCTGGCTATGGCCGCATGAATTAGATATGTTGAGTAATATAGATATAAATTTCGGTCATTTTGGAAACTCAGCTATGAATACAACTGGTGGCATTGTACGGGGTAGACCATATGGTGGGATGGCAATTTTATGGAGAAAATCTGTATTTACATCAGTCACGGTAATTCCATGTGAAAGCGATCGCATTGTTGCGATTAAAGCGACGTCATCCGATCACACTATATTGATAATAAATGTATATATGCCTACTAATTCTGACAACAACTTGATGGAATTCTCTGACTGCTTGGGCGAAATTGCGGCCATTGTAAATTGTAACAATTTGGAATGTGTGTATGTTGTTGGCGATTTTAATGCTCACCCGAGTGAATTATTTAGCAATGAAATGTTAAACTTTTGTGTAGATCAAAAATGGCAGTGTGCCGATTACAATATTCTAGGGCTAAATTCTGATACCTACACGTTTGTATGTGAGACTTGGGGTAGTAGACGTTGGCTTGATCATTGCCTTGTTACTGAGGCAGCGTGGAAGTCAATTGTAAGGGCTGAAGTTATTTACGGTACTTATTGGTCTGACCATTTTCCGCTGTGCGTGCATGTTCATATGGGGACGGTTAGGAGGACGGATACACCGACTGGGCGCGAGTGTAAAAGGTATGATAGGGCGGTATGGGGTGAGAGAAATTCAGGTCAGATAGATTGCTACCACCGGCTGTGCATGGAAAAGCTGCGAGGCATTGACTTTCCCTCTGAACTGGGTGCCTGTTGTGATGACTTCTGCACAAACGAACAACACAGAGTCATTATCGATTGTTTGTACAGAGAGGTCGTCAGTTCACTTAGGGAGGCAGCTGAAGGGAGCTCCAGGTCCGGGGAGAGTGGGAAAAGACGGCGTACGGTGATTGGGTGGAATAGGCATGTCAGGAGCGCTCATGGGGTTGCTAGGACTGCGTTTTTGAACTGGGTGTGGCATGGTAAACCCCGGACTGGTCAACTTTTCGTGGTAATGAATAAAACTAGAAAACTATTTAAACAGAAGTTAAGATTTTGTCAGAACCACGAGGAGCAGATCCGAATGGATATTTTGGCCTCGCAACGGGAGAGTGGGAATTTTAGACAGTTCTGGAAGTCAACCAAGAGGTTGAGTCCTGGACAGGTGGCTCCCGTGAGCGTTAATGGTGTAACCGAACCGAAGAACATAGCGGACTTGTTTAGAAAGCACTTCCAGGTATCCTCAAAGCTGCCGCCGGAGAGGCGGGCAGGAGGGCAGGGAGATTCAATGACGGTGCCCATTAGTATCACAGCTAAGGAAGTGCAACTCTTAATAAGGTCTATGACAAAAGGCAAGTCACCAGGTTGGGATGGGCTCAGTATAGAGCACTTCCAGCATGCGGGTCCTCATCTTCCGAGGATTTTGTCAATGTTATACAACTGTTGTGTGAGGCACTCATACCTGCCAGATGAGATGACGAAGACAATAGTTGTACCCATTGTCAAAAATAAAACGGGCGACATCTCTAGTCTTGAGAATTACAGGCCCATTTCCCTGGCGACCATTACGGCCAAGGTGCTTGACGGTGTGATTGAGCGACGCATAGTAAAACAGATTAAATTGCATGATGCACAATTTGGCTTCAGAGCAGGTCTGTCCACAGAATCAGCTATACTAGCGCTCAAGCATACCGTTAGGTACTACACGGATAGGAGTACACCAGTGTATGCTGCTTTTCTTGACCTCTCCAGGGCATTTGACCTGGTTGATTACATATTCTGTGGGCTAAAATGCGCAAGCAAGGCTTACCAGAGGAGTTGGTAAGACTTCTGGAATATTGGTATGACAACCAAATTAACCAGGTCCGGTGGGAGGGAGCGTTATCCATTGGATACGGGTTGGAGTGTGGGGTGAGGCAGGGGGGCTAACATCTCCGTCGCTCTTCAACCTATACATTGATCAGCTGATCGGGGAGCTCAGTAGCACCGGGATTGGATGCTCTATAGACTCAAATATCATAAACAGTATTAGTTATGCTGATGATATGGTGTTGCTGAGCCACTCGCTTAGTGCACTTCGTCGTTTACTTGCGATGTGTGAAGGGTATGCTAAGGCCAATGGGTTGGTAAACAATGAAAAAAAGTGTGAGCTGGTAGTGTTTAGGGCTGGGTGTAAAAAGCTTGACACGGTACCGCCGGCATATATTAACGGGGTAGCATTGAAAAGAGTGTCACAGTTTAAATATTTGGGTCATATCGTTACTGAAAATTTGAGTGATGACAATGATATGGAGAGGGAGCGGAGGGCGTTGTCGGTCAGATGTAATATGCTGGCCCGCAGGTTTGCTCGGTGTTCGCAAGACGTAAAGATGACGCTATTCAAAGCCTTCTGTCAGACCATGTACACTTGCAGCCTGTGGGTCAGACATACGCAGAAGGCCTACAACGCTCTTCGCGTACAGTACAACAATGCCTTCAGCGTGCTGTTGGGACATCCTAGGTTTTGTAGCGCGTCAGGTATGTTTGCTGAAGCGAACATAGACAATTTTCAGACGATATTAAGAAAGCGTGTTACATCGCTGATACAACGGTTGAGAGGATGCCCCAACAGTATCATGAAAGTGATTGTTGATCGTCCTGATTGTCCCTTTTCATGGTATTGGGTGCGGTTACATACATACCGGTCAGGAGCACCTTTACATACAAGCTTTATGAATTAAACTGTGATGATGACATTATTTATATTCACTTTATTGTTATAATTCGTATATATTGGTCTGATTATTATAACTCATTATTATCAAAATTACATCAAAGATATTTAATATTATTTTATATATTTATTTTGTAATTCATTAAATCCAATGTAATAATTCATTTAATACAATTTATTTACTTCTTAATGTTAAAATTTTATGATATAATTATTTATTTTTGTATTCTTTATTATTATTTCTTTTGTTAATTATATAATTATGTTGCCTAATTTAAAAATAATGTAATTAGATATGAATTAGAATTCAATTGGAACTAAATCAACATATATTATATTCTACTAACATAGTCCGTAAGCTTTTTGTATAAGTACTAACTCTATTATGGATAATATGAAAAATCCGAAATAAAGTTTATTATTATTATTCCATTTATTCATTATTTTTAACTTATTCTATTACATTTTTAAATAAATCATATAAAAATAAACATTTATTTAAAAATATAAAAAATAGTGTCCCACCGGCATCGGGTACAGGGACCAAGCTACCGGTGGTTAGGGCTTCAGAGACAGGAACCTCCTCACAATGCGTGCCGTGTCAAGAAGTACTGCCTTCTGTATCAGGTCCTTGATCCAGCCGTCTAACGAGAGCCTCTTCAGATGGTTATCGAGGCTCTTTGCCATCAAGCCGTGGACCGAAACGATAATTGGAACAATAATTGCCGAATCAACATGCCACATGTCAACAACCTCATGAGCCAAATCCAAATATTTAATTTCTTTTTTATTATTATGCTCTTTTTTTATTATTATTATTCCTCTTTATTAAATATAAACAACGTATAAATTTAAATTTTTAAATATACATATAAAAAATACATTTAAAAATATAAAAAAATTGTTTCCCACCGGCATCGGGTACAGGGACCAAGCTACCGGTGGTCAGGGCTCCAGAGACAGGAATCTCCTCACAATGCGCGCCGTGCTCAGCAAAACCGCCTTTTGCATCAAGCCCTTGACCCAACTGCCTAAAGAGAGCCTCTTAAGATGTTGATCGAGGCTCTTGGCGATCAGACCGTGTGCTGATACGACTATCGGAACAATAATCGCTGAATCTACATCCCACATGTCGACAACCTCGTGAGCCAAGTCCAAATATTTTAATTGTTTATCTTTTTCTGCTTTCACGAGATTCTCGTCATGTGGAACTGTAATATCAACGATTATTGCGAGGCGCTCTGATCGATCTATTACCACTATATCAGGCTTATTGGCGACAATAGTCCTGTCAGTGATAATAGACCGATCCCAGTATAACGTGACACGACCATTCTCTAGAACTGGGTCGGGCACATACCTGTAATATGGTACCTCTAAATCTACAAGTTTATACTTTAGTGCAAGTTGCTGATGGACTATCCTGGCTACTTGGTTGTGTCTATGCAAATACTCGCCATTGGCAAGACGAGGACAACCAGAAATAATATGTCTAAGAGATTCACCCGGTAGGTGACATGCCCGACATATGTCAACCGTACCATCTCTCAAAATATATTTCCGATAGTTATTCGTCATGACAACTTCGTCTGTAATTGCACAGACAAAACCTTCAGTTTCTCCAAACAAATCACCGAAACGTAACCAAGATACAGATGTTAATAGATCTACATCGGGCCCGTGTAAGGCCCGATAAAATCGTCCATGCAGCTCTTTGCCCCGCCATATCTCCTTGCGATCATTAGTAGTCATTATTACTGGTTTGTGCCAGTTCTTTTTGGCAAGAGCAAGGGGGGTCAGTCCATTATCTATTGCTACCACATCCCGATGCATACCCACGTCAGCATGAAGGAGATATTCTCTAAGGTTGTATACCTCACGATTATGTAAGGTCTTGGCATTTAAAAAGCCACGACCTCCACACTTTCGTGGGATATACAACCTCATTACAGACGAACGTGGGTGATGCATTCGGTTTATGGTCAACAGAGAACGGACTTTTCTATCCAGGGCGTCTAATTCAGTCTGAGTCCATCTAAGTATGCCGAAGGAATAGATTAAGATTGGCATGGCCCAACCGTTGATAGCCCGCACCTTGTTACCGCCCGATAAAAGACTTTTCAGTACTTTTTTCAGGCGGCCAAAGAAACGGTCCACCAACGTTTGTTTCATGCCAACCTCTGTAATACCTAATGCCTGCGACATACCCAGATACTTATAAGTTTCAGTCGCGGAAATGGATTTAAGTTTTGTGAAATCAGAAAGATGTACTCTTTCAGATTCCACAATTCGTCCCTTCTTTACATGCATGACAGCGCATTTATCTACACCAAATTCCATTTTAATAGAATTACTGAAAGCTTCTGTGACTTTTAGTAACTCTATCAAGTGGGAATCGGTGGAGGCAAATAATTTCAAGTCATCCATGTAAAGCAGGTGGGAAACAACTTGACCTCCTCTCCTGAACTGATAGCCTAGCCCTGAACCCTCCAGTAAGGTACTGAGAGGATTCAGCGCCAGGCAAAACCATAAGGGACTCAGACTGTCACCCTGAAATATACCCCTCTTAATCCTGACAGGCTCGCCATTCCCAGGAACCTGACGACATCCTGGATATACAAGAGCCGTTGTCCATTGCCCCATACATGTCTTCAAGAAGGTGCTAAGAGTTGCATCAACTTTATACAACTCCAGCACCCTCAACAGCCATGTATGTGGCACTGAATCATAGGCCTTCTTGTAATCAATCCAGCATGTCGCAAGGTTTTTCCTGTTACGACGAACCTGCTGATTAATGGCCATGTCAAGAATAAGGAGTTCTTTAGTACCACGTGACCCGCTTCTACATCCATTTTGAGAGTTGGACATTATAGAATTATTTTCAATGTGTGTTGTTAATTTAACTCTCAAAATAGATGTGAGAAGCTTATAGACCGTTGGTAAACAGGTTATCGGTCTATACTTTTTAGGGTCCGTAGTACTACCGGATTTGTAGAGGAGGTGTGTTATACCCGAAGTCATAAAACATGGAAGCGACCCGGACTCAAGTGATGTCTGAAAACAGGATGCCAAACAAGCATGTGAGCTATGAAACCATTTCAGCCAAAAATTGTGCAGTCCGTCCGGCCCAGTTGATTTCCAATTGGGCAACGAACGAACCGCACTGGCTATGTCACTAGATGTTATTAGGACTGGTTCCATAGTCTGTATCGACTCACATGATTGTTCGACATCCCGCATCCACTCACACTCTGTATGACCAACAGGTACCGACCAAATGCCTCGCCAGAATGTACTTGTGGTTTCAGCATCGGGTAGGCACCTATCAGTCACACTCGAATCGGGTTGCTCTCATCTTCTATACACCCATCTCTCATCCTTTTGGAACGAGTGATTCTGAATATAGCGATCCACTCTCTTCTTGTACCTCCATATGCGGCTTGCCCACGCATAAATTTTCTGCTTTAGGAAGTCAATACGTTCTGTGACCCGCACTGAGTATTCGCGAGGACTGATATCGGTCCCCGCGAATGCACGAGTCACAAAACGCATCACTCTGGGACGGGTGTTCCCTGTCCTAAAGCAGCTTAGTTTACTAATGAGTACCCTGGTCTCAGCGATGCGACGCTCAATTCTGCATTGCCAGACTGGAATAGACTTGGGTCCAGTGGCCGGCTCAAATTTCGGAAATTTTACACCAGCCACTCGACAAATTGTTACAGCCGCGCAATACAGAATTGAGTGCGCATCACTTATATCTACACAAGTATCAAAATAGCTTGGTAGAATAGAGTCCAGGGTATCCACTAGCGCCAAGTTCTTTTTATGCGTAGGCAAGCGCGATATACGTGGACGACTTATGAGATCACAAAATCTATATTCCTGAATCGTTCGCTCCAAAACACTCCTTAATTCATTATTATACTGTGTACTTACCGTAACCATATCATCCACTTCTTCGTCAATGGGTACTAAAGATTGTGAATCTATGATATTATTTGCTTCACTAGGTATACTAGATTGAGACGAAGTAGGGATTATAATGTTAGACTGTACTTCTGAGCGAATCCTCTCAAGCACGGTATCGTCCAACATATGACTACGCTGGATGACCCGCACCTGATCCGATAGCCGCTGTGCCGACACGTTCACGGTTGGTTCAAGAGCCTGAAACAAAGGTAGCAAACGAACACGGTACGCAGTGAGGTTAATTCCTCCCTCTGTAGCCGCAAAATATGCCCGCATGACATTTTCATTCGTTGACGAAGTCCATCGCATGCGGTGCACATTACCACCGGCAGCGGGGGCCCTATTCGAGGCCGGTGTGCCTCGGAGTCCCAAGCTGGCTGGCGGCCGGCCTCTCCCCTGCCGACGTACAGGTAGTGGCGACGTCGGTGGGGAGAAATACTCGTAGCTGCTGCTGGAGCTCGACGCCTCAGCAACAATCTGTTCCTTGTGCTGCGAGGCGGAGCTGTGCGACGAGTCCGGTGATGTTGTTTGTGCAACAGTGTTCCTGGCTCTCGATCTTGTAAGCATTTTAGTATATTTTTTCCATATTTTTACAAAATATTCTTGTTTGACATGACGTTTGTCATGTCATTTTTGTCTGAAAATTTCTTCTTCGTATTAATTGATTTATTCATAATTTCTAATATCATTTTTATTGTTGGTTTCGCTTTTTCTAATATTTTATATAATGTGGCACTTAATAATATAGAAATATAGTAGTATTCTGGAAAATAAATATTTTTTTATTCTTTGATAGAAAATATACTTTCTTGCTCGTTGGTGGGGTTGCCAGTTTTATTATTATTCCCTTTATTTACATAGTTATACTTATTAAATTAAATTTTTAAATACATTTTATAAAAAAGAAAATATATTTAAAAATATAAAAAAATAGTGTCCCACCGGCATCGGGTACAGGGACCAAGCTACCGGTGGTTAGGGCTGCAGAGACAGGAACCTCCTCACAATACGTGCCGTGTCTAGGAGAACTGCCTTTTGCATCTGGCTCTTGACCCAACTACCCAACCCGAGCCTCTTCAGATGTTGATCGAGGCTCTTGGCAATCAGACCATGACATGGTCTGATTGCCAAGAGCACAACATTGTGCTGATACGACTATCGGAACAATAACCGCCGAGTCCACATCCCACATATCGACAATCTCGTGAGCCAAATCCAAATATTTTATTTGTTTTTCCTTTTCTGCTTTCACAAGATTTTCGTCATGTGGGACGGTAATGTCAACGATTATTGCAAGGCGCTCTGATCGATCTATTACCACTATATCAGGCTTATTGGCCACAATAGTCCTGTCAGTGATAATAGATCGATCCCAATACAATGTGACACGGCCATTTTCTAGAACTGGGTCGGGCACATACCTGTAATACGGTACCTCTGAATCAACAAGTTTATATTTTAGTGCAAGTTGCTGATGGACAATCCTGGCCACTTGGTTGTGTCTATGCAAATACTCACCGTTGGCAAGACGAGGACAACCAGAAATAATATGTCTGAGAGATTCACCCGGTAGGTGGCATGCCCGACATATGTCAACCGTACCATCTCTCAAAATATATTTCCGATAGTTATTCGTCATGACAACTTCGTCAGTAATTGCACAGACAAAACCTTCGGTTTCTCCAAACAGATCACCAAAACGTAGCCAAGATATAGATGCTAGTAAATCTACATCGGGCCCATGTAAGGCCCGATAAAACCGTCCATGCAGCTCTTTGCTCTGCCATATCTCCTTGCGATCATTAGTAGATAGTATTGCTGGTTTGTGCCAGTTCTCTTTGGCAAGAGAAAGAGGGGTCAGTCCGCTGTCTATTGCTACCACATCTCGATGCATACCCACGTCCACATGTAGGAAATATTCCCTAAGGTTGTATATCTCACGGTTGTGTAACGTCTTGATATTTAAAAAACCACGACCGCCACATTTCCGTGGGATATACAACCTCATTACAGACGAACGTGGATGATGCATTCGGTTTGCGGTCAACAACGAACGGACTTTTCTATCCAGGGTGTCTAATTCAGTCTGAGTCCATCTCAGTATGCCGAAGGAATATCCTAAGACAGGCATGGCCCAACCGTTGATGGCGCGTACCTTGTTACCACCTGATAAAAGACTTCTCAGTACTTTTTTCAGGCGGCCGAAGAAACGATCCATCAACGTTTGTTTCATGCCTGCCTCAACAATACCTAATGCCTGCGACATACCAAGATATTTGTAGGTTTCAGTCGCAGAGAGGGATTTAAGTTTTGTGAAATCTGAAAGTTCTACTCTTTCAGATTCCACAATCCGTCCCTTCTTTACATGCATGACTGCACATTTATCTACACCAAATTCCATTTTGATAGAATTACTAAAGGTTTCAGTGATCTTGAGTAACTCTATCAAGTGGGAATCGGTGCAGGCAAATAATTTCAAGTCATCCATGTACAGAAGGTGGGAAACAACTTGACCTCCTCTCCGAAACTGATAGCCTAGCCCTGAATCCTCCAGTAAAGTACTGAGGGGATTCAGTGCTAGACAAAACCATAAGGGACTCAGACTATCACCCTGAAATATACCCCTCTCAATCTTGACAGGTTCACCATCCCCAAGAATCTGACGACATCCTGGATAAACAAGAGCCGTTCTCCATTGCCCCATACATGCCTTCAAGAAGGTGCGAAGAGTTGTATCAACTTTGTACAACTCTAGCACCCTCAACAGCCATGTATGTGGCACGGAGTCGTAGGCTTTCTTGTAATCAATCCAGCATGTCTCCAGATTTCTCCGGTTCCGACGAACCTGCTGATTAATGGCCATGTCAAGAATAAGGAGTTCTTTAGTACCACGTGACCCGCTTCTACATCCATTTTGAGAGTTGGACAATATAGAATTATTTTCTAAATGAGATGATAATTTAACTCTCAAAACAGATGTGAGAAGCTTATAGACCGTAGGCAAACAAGTTATCGGTCTATAATTTTTCGGGTCCGTGGTACTACCGGATTTATAGAGTAGGTGTGTAATACCCGAAGTCATAAAAGATGGAAGCGATCCAGACTCAACTGATGATTGAAAGCAAGATGCCAAACAATCATGCGAGCTATGGAACCATTTGAGCCAAAAATTGTGCAGTCCGTCCGGCCCAGTTGATTTCCAATTGGGCAACGAACGAACTGCACTGGCAATGTCATCGGGTGTTATTATGACTGGTGCCATGGTTTCAATAGACTCGCATGACTGCTCGACATTCCGCATCCAATCACACTCTGTATGACTAATAGGCGCCGACCAAATACCTCGCCAAAATGTGCTTGTGGTTTCGGCATCAGGTAGGCACACACTAGTCACACTTGAATCGGATTGCTCCCATCTTCTATATACACACCTCTCATCTTTTTGGAACGAACGATTCTGAGTATATCTATCCACTCTCTTTTTGTATCGCCGTATACGGTTTGCCCACGCACAAATTTTCTGTTTCAGGTAGTCAATGCGTTCCGTGACCCATACAGAGTATTCGCGGGGACTAATATCTGTCCCCGCAAATGCACGAGTCACAAAACGCATCACTCTGGGTCGGGTATTACCCCCCCTGAAGCAGCATAGCTTACCAATGAGCACCCTAGTCTCGGTGATACGACGCTCAATTCTGCACTGCCAGACTGGAACAGACTGAGGTCTAGTAGCTGGCTCAAATTTAGGAAATTTGACACCAGCTACCCGACATACCGTTACAGCCGCGCAATACAGAATTGAGTGCGCATCACTAATATCTACACAAGTATTAAAATAGCTTGGTAGAACCGAGTCCAGGGTGCTCACTAGAGCCATGTTATTTTTGTGCGTAGGCAAACGCGGTATACGTGGGCGACACATGGGATCGCAAAACCTATACTCTAGAATCGTTCGCTCCAAAACACTCCTTAGTTCATCATTGTATTGAGTACTGTTACAGAATTGTTGGCATATTTATTATTTTCATAAGATACTGCCATTAGTTTGAAGTTTGACAGTGACAAGTTGACATTGACGTTGACACGTCAAACGTCAAAGTATTGTGCAGCGAACGATGTATGTGTCAGGCTTCCGAGTGAAACGCAAGTCAGAGGGCGGACGCGATTAGATCAATAAGGTCAGTAAAACTTTGTTTGTGAGTTTCTGTTGAGGAGTAAATTAGTAGTGAGGTTAAATAAATTTTGTTAAAATATTGTGATTCGTTTGATTTATCTCCCTCCTGCGATGTCTTTAACATCTCAGAAGTGGGATAATCTCGAAGTAAAACAATATTTCGTTATAATCCACCCCACGAGCACGGTGGCCATCATTGATAAATGAAGTGAAAGAAACTATTTTTATTTAAAAATACAGTGTTCTATAGATAAAGTAGCCTCATTGACATAGTAAAACACATTTCTTGTGAAGTTTTTTATCGCGGTTTGATGGATGGAATAGGATTTTATTCGGATTTACCTACTTGACCTCAGTAGAATCTAATAAATAAAACTTTTGTGATGTTGAGTTATAAGAAAAATATGCATAATTTTAATATTTACATATTTAACAAGTCAGGAATATAAAAATAAATTATAATTTTTGCTCGAATTAGTCAAGATGCAAATGGATTTACACTTTTAGTCTACCCTATTTTTTTCTTCTCGATTTCATAATACGGTTTTTCTTAACTTGTGATAGAACAGTTATCAGATTATAGTGACGCATACGGGATAAAATCTAATACTTTGTTAATTTTCGAGCTTTCAGAGAATGAGCGACCAAGGTTCTGCAACGAACTCTCCTGAACACCGGGTACATTTGCGACGAAGTTGGAGTGGCACCCGTCGCCAGGTTTACACTCCTTCAAGACTACGATCTTATTTGTAGTAAGTATGCGTTGAAAAGAGTGATGAGCGGGAACGAGCTTTCTGTAATTGAAAATACACCTTTTCTATAACAGCGATCACGGTGACTGAGTACATGCGTGAGTTTAATCGATCGATTTAAGAGATAAAGAACATTGATTCGTTAATTTGAACCTGTAAAGTGTGTCGTTAAGCGATTTCCGACTTGTGGTTCCATAACCATTATCAATATGATACACCTCCTTGAGGTAGGTATGTCATGGCAACAGACGGGTGTATCGTGGGCGCTTTGAGGAAGAGTCATCGTCGACCTTCTTTAGGAGCCATTTTCGAAATATGTGATCCTTGATCGATATGATTTTGAATTATATTGTTATAATTAAAGCGTAGGCCGGGGTTAGCTTCTAACTTTTTCTCTAAAGTAAGGAACTGGCGTTAGCGGTGGGACCCGAGGTGAATCAGTGTGATCAGAGTGGCGATCGATGTCATTTCGAGTAAGAGTTGAAATAAAAAGGTGTCACAGACTTCGTAATGTTTGTTAATAGGGACACTTTCGAGTTATCAAAAGCGTTGCGTAAGCGTTTCAAGCGAAGGAGTTAGTTGCGTTAAGCAAAATTAAGTTTTGTTGTGAGAAGCGAATGTTTTTATTTTGAGCGTGCATCGTGTGTGACTGTTGCGAGCGAGTGTTTGATAGTTGCGCGGGCGAGAGTATTGTGAGAGATGTATGCGAGGACGAAAATGATACCGCGGTACATTGCTGTGCGTGGATTGATTATGAGCGATGTGAGATCAAGGCGAGTGATTTCGTTCCTATGTTGTGTATTGGCAATTGTCAATTTTTAATCTTGGTAAGACAAATCCTGTATTACAGAACTGTTCTGGGAAGAAATCTACTGATTTTATTGAACGTTCAAAGTCTTTATTGCATACATAAAATGTGAAATCTCTAGTGATAATTTGATTTTAGAGGATAACATATTAAATAAGGTTACAGTACACAATGATTTGACGTTTTTTTTTAAGAATTAATTGATGTATTTAATTTAGGTCGTTAAAATTATAATTATAATTATAATGAGGTAGGTACTGCGTTGAAAATGATTTATTTATTTTATTTATTTAACAATTTATGTACACACATAATATATTACAGAGATACATAGTTAGGAGAAAAAGAGTACAATGGCACTGCTTATTTCTATAAGAAATCTCTTCCAGCAGGCCAGCGAGAGGAGAACATGATGTTGAATAATTCAGAGAGGTAGAAGTGTGTGAGATAACTAGGTAGAATCAACTAATTATACATACTATACAAATACAAAAATATTAATATATGTATATATATATATATGTATGTATATGTGTGTATATACATATTTATAACAAATAAAAATACTTGCATACGTGAGATTACATTTTTATAAATAAAAAAGGCATTATCTGTTAAGTGGTAGAGAGATAGTATTCGAGGACTTTCTTCTTAAAATTCGCAACTGTGTTAACGTCTCTGATATCAGGTGGCAGGGAATTTCACAATCTAACCGCATGAACTGAAAAAAAGTAAGAATAGAAATCGGATTTATGGCGTGGGAGTTGAAGGATGGAACGAAGGTGTGTCCTGCAAGGAGCATCGTCAATGATTAAGTTTAGCAAGGTATAGTTAGCATTACATGGTTAATAAACAATTTCTATTTTGTTGTCTCGTTTTGTGTACTACTTAAGTTTTGAATTAGACATGTTTAGTTAATCAATTGGTTTTCACATAGCATTCAATTTTCTGATATGCAGTTGGTTGATCAGTGGAGTTACCCAGCCTACAGAAAGGTTATACAGATGTGCATAAAATACCCCTTTAAATATACAGGTATTAACATAGTAAAAAAAGTTTTCTATTGAAAATGCAACAAAAACAAAAGATTGGTTTATTAGCAATCAGACACATTTATCAATAGCCACAGCAAAGGCGGCGCCACCGATCATATGTATCTATATTCCTAGTCCGTATAACTGCTCAACGCGCGCAAGGCTCCGACAGGCGTAGGGTACGGTCCTGAGCGGGCACTATGCGAGTCTATTTATCGCACTCAAGAAACAAGTGGTGAGGTAACTTGTGTTGGTTGTGGTTGTGGATAAACAGAAGTCTTTTCCTACAGGCTCTACTTGGTTTACTGTTGAAATAAAATTTTTGGTAAATTTGTTTTAATATGTAGTTCTATTAAATTTGTTGAGTGTGCACTTAAGTTACTTGTTTTGGACAACTAGAAGACTATTAAGGTTGATGGCTAGTACTGCTCCAGACTGGGCTGGGCAAACGTAAGTAAAACCAGGTCATATGGTGCAATATAAAGTCAATTTAGTTTCACTAATAGGCAGGAATCCTCAGTTGAGAATGGGAGTTAAAACATTCAATGCTGTAGTGCCCTCAAATTTTAATCTTATTGTGTTATCACTCCAATTGAGCTTATGATCTAGCATAGTGCCCAAGCATCAAACAGAACGACTCCATTCGATCCCACTTCAGTCAAATTTGAGATTTCACCTAGGGAGCGACTTTGCCTTGAAAACAGAATCGCCTCCGTCTCAACAATTTTCAAACTGCATTGCACCGCGACAGTAGGCGGTTAATAGCTCAAACGATAAATGTATGCGAAGTTAATCAATATCCAACAAAGATCTAAGAGATTCTGTGTCGTCCGCAAAGCTGT
Source organism: Miltochrista miniata (assembly GCA_933228765.1). Classification (NCBI taxonomy): domain Eukaryota; kingdom Metazoa; phylum Arthropoda; class Insecta; order Lepidoptera; family Erebidae; genus Miltochrista; species Miltochrista miniata. Next base: position 3,624,301 of record OW121771.1, read on the forward strand.
CATATGGTTGCATTGGTGTCATTAATATTTAGTGATGTAGTACGAAACTTGAACCCTAGCATCCTAATAATTTTCTAGAAGTGCCTTCCAAATGGTAGCGTAATTATTGGCAGTGAAAGGAATCTCTGAACACACTGTCACAGCCTTGTTAGATTATTTACCCTCTAAGTACTGAACCTTCCCTGTGAAGAGGCGGGTGTGGTCATGAATGAGACTTATGAGGTTCTTGTAGAGAAGTCACCATTCACTTGGAACAACGTCAAGAAAATGTCAGGTTAAGTGGAGGGAGTTTTTGTTAGTAGACCAGGTTGTTTCCTTCTTCCTTCTGACCACGGAATAATAAAAAAAAATGACGAAAAGAATAGATACCTACTAAGTATGCTTGCATGACTCATCGGAAAGATGAAGCACAGGTCATAAACATTTTGTGGCCATAAATATTAGCGCAGGTCATTACTATATTCTACATAAAATAAACCTGTATTACTTTATAAGATGAATTTTCATAGGGACCGGACTGAGTTTCTTAGGGTGTTCTTCTCAGTCTGTAGTATTTCCGAACCCCCGGTAGAGTCACAAAAATTTAAACACTAAATAATAAAAAAAATAATAATAAAAAAAAAACAAAAAAAAAAACTTCAAAGGGAATAAATTTGATTTCATTTTATTTTATTCAAATACAGTACACAATGGTGTTACATCATATGAATAAGATAATCCTTGCCTATTCAGCCATTGAAATAGCTTGCAAGATTTTGTGTATAAACCGTCACATTTTCAGAAGTAAGTACAAATGTCGTTAGATAATTAATTTATTAGAGACTACAGAGATTAGTGTTATATTAAATAAGATTTTTTAAAGAAAAAAATCTCAACAATTACAATAAGAAATAAATACTATTTGAAGTCATTAAGACTAGAGTTTAAATCATTGAATACATAAATACCCATAAAAAAAAAAAAAAACATCCAGCTGATGCTTTAACATTGGGTCAAATGTAATGGTAAATAATTGATACCTTTCATTAGTAAATTTTGTATAATAGACTTTCTTTTTGCGTTGAAAAGTTTAACTCCATCAGGGAATTTACGATCATCCATAGTTTTGGGCATTCTGTTTGCAAAAGACTAATTAAAGTAATTTATTTAAATCGGCGCGTAATTTCAAGAAAAAGAGGAGCCTGAAGATGCTCAAAAAAAAAAGATACCAGGATATTGCGATCGTTATAATATGTCAATTTAAAATAAGAGAGTTAAAGCGTCGAATACGGCATAAAAATACACGTGAACGAGTTAATAGCGAAATATACCTATAATGTACCTAGTGACGGTATTATTACGGGTTGCGAAAAAAAACCTTGCAATAAATTTAATTAAGTCTAAATAATGTATCATCTAATTTTAACAAAGACACCACTACTTACTCCTCAACTGAAAATGGTGTTAATGAGTACTTGTATTTTAATGATAAGAGATTGATTACAGATTTAGAACGGCAAACATTTATGATTGTAAAACGTAGTGAATGAATTAATTTTAGTGATTTAAGTATAGTGATGTATGTAGGCAGGATGTGAAAAATGATTGTAAATTATCGAGTACATACATATGCGTGTGTATATTAGTGATTGATGAGGGATTTAAATCATAAAATTGAATTGAGCCTGAGTAATATACCTAATTATCATCTAATTTCGGCGAAGACACTGCTACTTGCTCTTCAACTGTAAACAGTGTCAATGAGTAATTGTAATTTAATGATATGAGATTGAATAGTTACAGATTTAGGACGACAAACATTAATGATTGTAAAACGGAGTGAATGCATAATTTTAGTGATTTAAGTATAGTGATGTATGTAGGCAGGATGTAAAAAATGATTGTAAATTATCGAGTACATACGTATGCGTGTGTATAAGTGATTGATGAGGGATTTAAATCATAAAATTGAATTGAGCCTGAGTAATGTACTTATCATCTAATTTTGGCGAAGACACTGCTACTTGCTCTTCAACTGTAAACAGTGTCAATGAGTAATTGTAATTTGATGATATGAGATTGAATTATTACAGATTTAGGACGACAAACATTAATGATTGTAAAACGGAGTGAACGCATAATTTTAGAGTGATTGAAATATAGTTATAGTGAGGGTGCTCTCGAGCCGGGCAAGATTGGCGTAAACGACCTCGCCGCCCACGATTGGTAAGAGACATCGCAGTTGTGTGTCGTTCTGGTGAAAGAAGTAACCTTTGCGGCATGCAGCTATACCATAGTAGTGACGGGTGTTCTCGAGCCGGGCAAGATTGGCGTAAACGACCTCGCCGCCCACGATTGGTAAGAGACATCGCAGTTGTGTGTCGTTCTGGTGAAAGAAGTAACCTTTGCGGCATGCAGCTATACCATAGTAGTGACGGGTGTTCTCGAGCCGGGCAAGATTGGCGTAAACGACCTCGCCGCCCACGATTGGTAAGAGACATCGCAGTTGTGTGTCGTTCTGGTGAAAGAAGTAACCTTTGCGGCATGCAGCTATACCATAGTAGTGACGGGTGTTCTCGAGCCGGGCAAGATTGGCGTAAACGACCTCGCCGCCCACGATTGGTAAGAGACATCGCAGTTGTGTGTCGTTCTGGTGAAAGAAGTAACCTTTGCGGCCGGCTATACCATAGTAGTGAGGGGTGTTCTCGAGCCGGGCAAGATTGGCGTAACGACCTCGCCGCCCACGATTGGTAAGAGACATCGCAGTTGTGTGACTTACTGGTGAAGGAAGTAACCTTTAAGCCACGCAGCTATACCATAGTAAAAGGTTCTGTAGTAGTTTAAGTGTATGTAATTATATACGTACAGTAAAAATCTTAATTTAGGTAATTATAAAAGTGATGCGAGTGATACATTCAATTTTATAGTTAAACAATGTATAATGGAAATATAAATTATAGTTAATTAGAACGAAGAGACTCGTTCCCATAGGATGGCCGACTGTTACAGAATTGTTGGCATATTTATTATTTTCATAAGATACTGCCATTAGTTTGAAGTTTGACAGTGACAAGTTGACATTGACGTTGACACGTCAAACGTCAAAGTATTGTGCAGCGAACGATGTATGTGTCAGGCTTCCGAGTGAAACGCCAGTCAGAGGGCGGACGCGATTAGATCAATAAGGTCAGTAAAACTTTGTTTGTGAGTTTCTGTTGAGGAGTAAATTAGTAGTGAGGTTAAATAAATTTTGTTAAAATATTGTGATTCGTTTGATTTATCTCCCTCCTGCGATGTCTTTAACAGTACTTACTGTTGTAGCAACATCATCCACTATTTCGTCAATACGTACGTCAGGTTGCGTTGCGTGGATCTGTATTTCAGTAGTTTGAGACGAAGTAGGGATGATGAGGCTACACTGCAACTCTGAGCGAAGCCTCTCAAGCACGGCATCATCCAACATACGATTACGTTGTATGACCCGCACTTGATCCGACAGCCGCTGTGCCGACACGCTGATAGTTGGTTCAAGAGCCTGAAACAAAGGCAGCAAACGAACACGGTACGCAGTGAGGTTAGTTCCTCCCTCTGTAGCCGCAAAATATGCCCGCATGACGTTTTCGTTCATAGATGAAGTCCATCGCATGCGGTGCACATTACCACCGGTAGCGGGGGCCCTATTCGAGGCCGGTGGGCCTCGGGGTCCCAAGCAGTCCCAAACTTAATATTTTTATGTACTTACGCAAATACACCGACCGTCGTCAACGTCGAGTAAACGCTTATACAAGTATAATAATTCTACTCACGAGAAACAGTCGATTTAGTATGTATTTACGTGAAAAAGATAACACTCAAAATTCGAAAAAAAACCGGGTACCCGACTCGTCACTTTTTACGCCAAAATACACGGACAGAACACATTTATTACATTATCTGACTATTTTAGGACACTATAAATGCGATGATATTGGTTTTAGTTGGTTTAAAATTGTCTAAATACTAAATAACTAATTAATTTTAAAAATATTTTCAGAGAGCTAAAATTTTTGACAGTTCGATTGTGTTGCCAGACTCGAAAAAAAAATTTCAATAAAATATAAAATAAATTCATATAAACAAAGGCATCAGTTACTTGACCGCTTCGTCACGGGAGGTTGACATATCGATGGTCTAGAAGACAAACATGCTAATTACAGATTGACAAATTTTACAGTAGGACTGTTTTAGTGGATTCAGAACTTCTAGACACTATAACTTAAAACTGTGCTTATAAATTGTGCTTAAAATGCCTATACTTAGTTAAAATATTTATCTGACTATTTACTGATCATAAATTTAAACTTCAATATCGTAAATATTCTATTATAATACCAAAATAGTAAAAAAAGGCATCACTTAGTACGTTTGTACATCTTTCGTTATTTGCTGAAGAGCGTTCAGTACACATTATATTGATTGCGGGTCTTTTTCGCGTAAACATTTTAAACTTCGCTCACCTCTCGACGTTTCGGCTATGTTACAATAGCCGTGGTCACGAGTAGACTCCTCTAGACGAGTAGAGCGTTCAGCAAATTAGGAGAGGCCTACGTCCAGCAGTGGACTGCGATAGGCTCATTTGATTGATTGATATATACATATGCGTCGTACTAACGAAAAAGACACAAAATGATCAGAAAGCCGGGTTTATCGTGATGTCAGAGATAGTGTCTTTGAACTTTGAGATTTAAATTGATTTCTATGACTTTTGTAGCAGACGAAAATGCCGACTTACCATGTAAATTTGCATGAGTGTTTGAGAATATATTATTGTGTTTATTAGTTATGAGTAAATATGACATGTCACTGTCAGATCTGAAAAGGGAAGCCACAAGGAATCGGCTTGTATGGAAAATTCGCCACTGTCGTCTAGTTTAGCTTAGAAGAGAAGTTGTGTCAAGTATTAGTTTAGCCATTTAATTAAGAAATGTATTTAATAAATAAATTTACTTAGCTCATATTATTATGCATTATGAATTTGTTAATCAGAAATCTAACTAGGTATTATCATACATGCGAATGTTTGTGTGTGTGGATGTTTGTTACTCTTTCACGCTGTAACGGCTGAACGGATCTGGCTGAAATTTGGTGCCTACAGAGATGATGTTATAGTCTAGGAACAAAATTTCACGCAGGCGAAGCTGCGGGCATCAGCTAGTTTCTGCATCGCTTTCTGCACACGTAATAGTTCGACTGACACCCCTACCACCCAGGTGAGAACTAATATCGCACCAATTTTAATTACCTGCACTTCAAACAATGGAACATACCCATGAATGGAGACGTAGTTCGGGTTATATTTTTTCAAGTCAGTAAGATTAACTTTTTTTTTTCAATTTTTTATTAATTCTACAATTTTATAAATTGAAATAAAAAAGTTTACCTTACTGACTTAAAAAAATATTATATAAATTATAATAATAATGATTTTTTTTAAAATCTTTATTTTAATTCGGGGTTTTTACCCAAGAAGGATACGTCAACCCCATCGTATCCTAAACAATTATACATGAACAAAATTTATGTAGGACTTTAAAAGGAGCGAGTCACTCCTGAATTACCAAAGCCAAACGACACAACCTTTTAGCACTATCAGATTTTGGTTTTGATAGGATAGTTTGAATGAGACCTACGTCTAGTCTGTTTAGATTTAGCTCTTTCAGCAGCGAATCGCGTTCATCCTTATTCCGGACACATTCCAACAGCAAATGTTGGATATCTTCGATTTAATTGTATTGCAAGCAATACAATTGGGTGAATTATTTTTCTTCATTAAGTACGCGAACTTCGCCGATGGAAAATGTCCGGATCTGAGCCTTAGGACTAGCTTGACATAATTTCTAGATAGCTTTGAATTATCGAACCAAGGCGCACGAGGAAGCCTACACTGTATGGTCTTATACCATATACCTTTATCTAAAGATTTCTTTTCAAACCGGTTATTCCACTCATTGAAACATAGTTTTTTAAATTTAGGTTCTAATTCCCAGTAATCTGATAAATGATTAAGTAAATTGCCATCTGTTGCCGCTAGTTTAGCAATACGGTCAGCTTCCTCGTTCCCTTTCAGGCCAATATGTGCTGGAACCCATTGCAATATTATGTCTTTACCATTTTGATTGAATGATTGTATAAATTTTAGTATCGCATAGGCTATCGATGCACCTCTGCGGCCAGAGGCACATCGAGCCACATGCTGCAAGGCACTATAATGCAATAGCAATATAAAAGCATAAAGGCAATATAAAATAATAGGTAATGATGATTCCTTAGAAGGACGTCTCAAGCTGCCTAAGCCGTTTGATACAATGAAATATCATCAAAAACAAACGATTTTAATTAATAATTCACTGTAATACCGTGTAATAAACTGAAGGCTTACTAGGCCATTCCACCATTAATCCGTTAATCTTTAAGTTAACAATTTAAGGGATTAACTTTTAAAATCATCAGCTTAATATCGATATTGATTATAAAAAACTTAAAACAAAAGATTTTGATTGAAATAGGAACCATTTAAAATTGATAAAATTTGAAATACGACCATGCAACTTTAAAAGCTCGACATTGGTTACCATGGCTATGACGTCACGATATTATACGTATTCAACACTTCAATCACTGTAAGTACGTAACTATTGCTACAACTACTATGTTAAGATGACGTCACACGCGCTCGGATTTGTTCGGGAGCTGTCGCCGTGTTTTCGGACGGTGGTTGTACCTACTCGAATCATTATTGAATTTTAGCCCCTCTCTATAAAATAGATTGCAGAGGGACTTATGACGAGACTTGTGTCTGTGGTCTGTGACTCTATTGCATTAAATTACGTCACTAGGTCACGTGGATCATCTGTTCAAAATTAGAAATAAAACAAAAATGACAACGTCAATCGGATTGAACTTTCACTTTCACAATAAACGTTAGAGGAGCAGTCGGGTGAGACCGTCTCACGGCTTCTTGTTTAAATTGGTATAACTTCTGAATTATTGCGAAATCATAAAAACAAAAATAGTTTTGTTATAAAAGTTATATAATTGATTTTTCCATTTATCACAAAAAAAAAAAAAATTCACATTCAAATTCCAATTGAAAAGATAAAAAGATGGTACCGCACGGCCTGCAAGTAGATTTCAGGCATGTTTGGGATAAGTTAATGCCAGCTGAAACTTAACCCAAATAATACTTAACCAATTGTTATGCCAATAAGTGTACCTAATTTTAACTTACCCAAATGTTATTCCTGGTGTACAATAAAGCGTTTTTTACTTTTACTTACTTTACTTAACTAGATAATGTTCGCGGCTTCGCCCCCATGGATTTCGTTTTCCGATCCCTTTTCCCATGTAAACATAATATGGTTTTTAATACAAAATATTCATATCTTTGGCCCTGGAATACATATAAAATAATGCAGAGATAATCCATAGCTTTTTATGCCGGCAGAACATATGTTTCCATTATTTTAAAAGTAAGTACCTAACTATTTATTAAAAATGTAAGTATTAGTTTCCGCTGTCTCATACCCATTAACCACGCAGGCTAGCTAACTTTGTGTCAGAAAGCTGCATAAAAAAGGTTGATAAACATTTTTAGACCTAACACAACTCCACTCCCCAAGCCAACCACCGAATGTCTATCGGAACGGGCAATAATTCGCACTGAAAATTCAGCAGAGCCAATAAAACTCAGCACTTGGCTCCGCGCCAACCGGCTAATAGCGGATATCTGCACCCATTGTACAGACGTAATGAGATTTTAAGCAAACGAACTAATGATTTACCCACCGCCACCGCCGATTTTTTCTTCGCACCGTCACAATTCGAAAAATATTGTTTTATCCCGGACGAGCCCCCAAAATTATGTGGGATAGTTTCAATACTCTCAAATAAAATAACGGTGTACTGTTTGGTTAACACTTAGAAGCACTTTTATTTCATTTTATAAATAATTATGCAGCCTACGTCTTCAGTCGTTCGTCGTCTCTCTTGATCTCCTCATCCCAAGGAACTTATACTTCTAACTGGAATGCTTACGAAATCACAAAAACAAATTAAAATTGAACTTTATTTTCAACGTCATTCGGTTTATATTGCATTACTTCATGTCAGAGGTAAAAAACGTTCCGAGCAGGACAACGACTTAAGGGAATTCTGTCTCTTTCTTGCAACGCAGTGTGTTGTAAGTGGTAATAAAAAGAAGCAGACGGTAGTTTTAATGACCAGTAGAAGACCAGATCAGAGGTAACAGTTTTCATACGTGCTGGTCAATACGCGTTAATGTTTATTATAATAATTAATGTTTTAACTTCAAAATTCTATTATTTCAATATTTCATACATTATAATGTATGAAATATTGAAATAATAGAATCAATAGTTATTATTTTTCAAATAAATTTATTTTAAGTAACACCAATAATTATTGGTGTTACTTAAAATAAATTTATTTGAAAAATAATAACTATTGGTAGTAACTCATAAATTACGCATGGCAACTCTGAAGATTCATTGTGGTGCCAACACGGTACGTTCTAGATCGGACTTACTTTTAATAAAATAAATATAAAATAAATATTTGTGGATGTAGCCCAAATTAGGCTAAAACAAGCTTGTGCTATGGAATCTAGACGACTGATATACATACTTATATAGGATTTTTCATCTTAATTTCAATACATTGTAACGTAGGCATAATTCTAACATCATGGTGGTTAAAATGTTATTCTTTGGCATGCTTAATCTATGGCGTGGAATTGTCTAGAACATTTAGAATGTCTATAGAGAAAGAAAGGCGGCGGCCATCATTCATTAGCTTAAGGATCTTAAATCAGTTTACATGTGCATACGCTGTAAAAGTGAAATTAATAAAAGCAGTGTTAAACGAGCCTACTCAAGTTTAATTTCTCTCCTAGACTCACTCCTACAAATCCTCGTCCGGGATCTGAGTCTAGTTGCAATATTTCTTCATATTTACGACGACGACGGGTGCCACGCGGTGGCGCCATACCGGCCGGCTTAGCTTCAAACTTGGAGTCGAGAAGTGACGCTGGGTTTACGACGAACGACGAGTTTACGATGGCAGAGGATAAAACTAAAAACGACGGCGACGAGAGCAGATGTTACGGTAATATTCAACCATTTTATGCCGATTCTTTATCTAAATTCTCAGGTGACGACGTCACCTATTCCTCTACAAGATGGACGCAGGATTTAGAGGATAATGCGGAAATATTTGGATGGAACCAGCAACAGAAACTTATTTTCGCACGACGTAGTCACACTGGTACGGCGGCGTTATGGCTAAAAACAGAAAAAGCGTTTCGGACTTACGACGATCTTAAAACCACTTTAGTTAAAGAATTTCCCGAAGCGGTAAATAGCAAACAGATGCACGAGGTCATGAGTAGTCGCCGCAAACGGGCTAGTGAGACGTATTACCAATATATGCTGGTTATGAAAGAGTTAGGTAAAAGGGCAAAATTCCCTGACTACGTGTCTATTCAATACATCATAGATGGGATTTCTGATTTTGAATCGAATAAATTACTTTTCTATGGAGTTACTAGTTACCCAGTGCTCAAGGAAAAGTTGGCACTGTACGAGTCCTTCAAACAGAAATCTAAGAAAACGTACCCTGGGCGGCCACGGACTTCCGCAAACTCACCGAAGTTGCAGTCCGAATCAGAACAAAAACCCAATTAAGAGGTCCGATGCTACAAATGTGGAGACCGGGGTCACGTAGCAAGTTCCTGTAATAAAGGCATCAAATGTTTTCGGTGTAACGATTTTGGTCACATAGGAGCACATTGTCCAAAAATGCAGGCGGTGAATGGAAAAAATCGAGAACCGATTGCGTCATCAAAGACAAATCGAACAATGTGCGTTCAATACCCGTCAGAGGGCGCTGTGCCGTATAGTGGCGCCACCAATTCAAACGAAGATGGCGACAATTCCGATGACGATTCGAAGCAGCTGTCATTCAATTCATTCAGTCCTCCTGACGAATGTCTGAACTCTAATATTTTGAATATAAACAAACCAAATGAAGCGATTAACATGAGCGTTAAACAGGTGAAAATAAATGGATTTGTAGTGAACTCTTTAATAGATACTGGTAGTGATCTGAATTTAATAACTTTCGATTTGTTTTGCAGCTTGAATATTGTTCATAAGCCCGAAAGGATTTTACTGACTGGATTAGGAACTTGCAAGGTGTATTCGATTGGTAAGTTTGAATGTAATATCATTGTTGATGCTCACAGTTACATTACAAGCTTTTATATTGTTCCCACCAGTGTAATTCCATATAAAGTAATCTTAGGTCAGCCATTCATTATAAATACAATAACTGTGATTAGTAAGGGGTCTTTAGAGGTTAGGCCGCAGTTTTATGACAGTTCCTATCAGAATTCTATTTGTGTGTTTTCCAATAACAATGAAGAACAGAATCCGCTAATTCAAGAAATTATAAGTAGTTATAAACCTTTAAAAATAAAAGAGGCTCCAATCAAATAAAGAATTGTACTAACCGATGATATCCCCATGGCTCAACGACCCCGTAGGTTGGCCCTATCTGAAGAACAGGTTGTAAAACAACAAATCGAAGAATGGTTGTCTAATGGCATTATTCAGCCAAGTCATTCCGAGTATGCTAGTCCCTTGGTTTTGGTTAGAAAAAAAGATGGTAATATAAGGGTGTGTGTAGACTACCGGAAAATAAATCAAAAGATGGTGAAGGATGAATACCCTTTACCCATTATCGACGATCACATAGACAAGTTGAGTAAATGCAAAGTTTTCAGTACTCTTGATTTGAAGAATGGGTTCTTTCACCTACCCATAGAGGAAGATTCAATTAAATATATACGGCTTTTGTTACTAGTAATCCTGGAGGGCAGTATGAGTTCCTCCGGGCTCCCTTCGGGCTCTCTGTTTGTCCAAAGTACTTTATGCGATACATTAACATTATATTTGCAGAACTCATAAAGCGTGGAGTCATTTTGATATTTTTGGATGACATAATTATACTTTCTGAAGGGGAAGCTGATGGCGTCACCAGGCTTAAAGAAGTGTTGAAGGTAGCCGCAGAGTATGGACTCAATATAAATTGGAAAAAATCACAGTTGCTCCAGGAGTCCGTAGAGTACTTGGGCCACATAATTTCAAATGGAACGGTTAAGCCTGCACCTGACAAAATCAAAGCTGTCATTAAGTTCCCTGAACCCAGAAGTGTAAAAGATGTACAGAGCTTTGTTGGGTTAACCTCTTACTTCAGGAAATTTATTCAGAATTATGCTATGATAGCAAAACCTTTAACCGATTTAATAAAAGAGAGTCAATTTCAATTTGGAAACGATTGCCAACATGCATTTGAAATATTAAAGTCAAAGTTATGCGCTGAACCAGTCTTAAAAATATTCGATGCTCAATTAGAAACTGAACTGCACACGGATGCATGTAAGTATGGTTATGCAGCTATTTTGTTACAAAGACATCCGTCTGACGGTAGCCTGCATCCGGTTCATTATATGAGCCGGAAAACCACCGAAGCCCAACAAAAGTGTAGTAGCTACGAATTAGAAGCGCTAGCAGTTGTTGAAGGTGTCAAGAAGTTTCGACGATACCTCCTCGGATCCTCGTTCAAGATAATCACTGATTGTGAGGCATTCCAGAAAACAATGAACAAGAAAGATGTTTCAGCTAAAGTTGCTCGTTGGATCATGTATCTACAAGACTTTTATTATTTAATAGAGCATAGAAAAGGTGACAAAATGCAACATGTTGATTCTTTGAGCAGGTATATCGGATATGTTAATGCTGAGCTACATGCACGGATAAGAAAAGCCCAAGATGAAGATGAGGGCTTAAAGATTTTACGGGAAGTTCTGAAAGAGAAAGAGTATGATGATTATTTTTTAGATAATGGTATTATTTACAAAGGTGCTCAAAAGAAGTTGGTAATACCAGAGGTCATGGACATGGAAATGATTACAAGAGCTCATGGCATAGGTCACTTTGGAAAGAGGAAGACTAAAGATATTTTAGAGAAGGATTACCATATTGAAAAAATGGATGAAAAAATCGAAAAGGCGATCTCTATGTGTGTCCCATGCCTGCTAGCCACCAGAAAATCTGGCAAGAAGGAAGGTTTATTGTACCCCATAGATAAGGGAGAGCTCCCATTGGACACCCTGCATTGTGACCATTTAGGACCCTTGGACATCACTCAAAAAATGTATAAATACATTCTTGTTCTGGTAGATGGATACACAAAGTTTGTCTGGATTTATGCAGTGAAGACTGTGACTGCAAAAGAGACTGTTGAGAAGCTAAAGTTGCATCAGAAAGACTTTGGCAACCCTCGAAGAATATTGACAGATCGCGGAACTGCATTCACCGGCAGTGAGTTTCAAACATACTGTGAAGAGGAATGTATTGAACACATCACTATTACAACAGGCATACCACGTGGAAATGGCCAAGTAGAACGAATGAACCGTATAATTATTTCAACCTTAACCAAAATATGCCTTGAAGAACCGAGCCACTGGTATAAGCATGTCAGTGGTCTCCAGAGAGTTATAAATAGTACTTATCAACGCTCCATAAATACATCCCCATTTGAGCTTTTAATTGGGGCGAAACTTAAAATGAAAGAAGATATGAAAATACTACAACTATTAGAAGATGAAAATAAAAAGGAATTTATACACAACAGAGATATGTTGCGACAGGAAGCTAAAGCACAAATATTACGTGTACAAGAAGAGAATATGAGAACATATAATAAGAAGCGTAAGAAGGGACAGCAGTATAAGTATGGCGATATAGTGGCTATACAGAGAACACAGTATGGAACAAACTTAAAGCTGAAGCCTAGGTTTTTTGGCCCATATAGGGTAATAAAGGATTTAGGTCGGGATAGGTATGAGGTAGAAAAGATAGATAGGGGGGAGGAGAGGCCTATAAAAACTAGGTCTGCAGTAGAACATGAAAAGGTGGCCTTAGATTTCATGCTTGCCAATTGAATGCACCCTTGCCTTGTTTTATTTGGTATGTGTAATTCTTTACTTTAATAATTTGTACCAGTCAGATGTAGCTTGTGTGATCTTTACTTTACCCTGTAATCTGTATCTTGTGTATTCACAAACCATGTTAGATTTTAAGTACTGATGTATCTTGTGTGATCTTTACTTTACTGTGTAATAAACTGTATCTTGTGTATTCACAACCGTGTTAGATTTTAAGTACTGCTGTATCTGGTGTATTTCATAAACCGTGTTCATATTGCACCTAATTGCTGATATATTTTGACTATTGCATTTCCCATGTTTGGATGCATTTAACATAAATCGTGTTTAGGTTGTTTTTGCTGTGTATTTTGTATATTGCATAAACCGTGTTTAAAATTGTAGGTGCTCATGTATTCCTTGTACTGCATATCCCGTGTTTAGATTAGTGACGAACTATTGTTTGTAAACTTGCATATCCTGTGTTAATAAGGTGTAAACTTTGTTTTTTTTTTGTAAACTTGCATGACTGTGTAAACTTTTACCATGAGTATACTAATAATAATCTTAACTTTTTTGAATTGTAACCATATCGTGTACTTAGGGGTGTTGTATCACCACAGGCTAGGTAATTTAGTTTTTTTTGGATTGTTAATTAACACACTTACAGTCTGAGGCCAGACTGTCGAGCAGGACGGCCGAGATATAGGATTTTTCATCTTAATTTCAATACATTGTAACGTAGGCATAATTCTAACATCATGGTGGTTAAAATGTTACTCTTTGCCATGCTTAATCTATGACGTGGAATTGTCTAGAACATTTAGAATGTCTATAGAGAAAGAAAGGCGGCGGCCATCATTCATTAGCTTAAGGATCTTAGATCAGTTTACATGTGCATACGCTGTAAAGGTGAAATTAATAAAAGCAGTGTTAAACGAGCCTACTCAAGTTTAATTTCTCTCCTAGACTCACTCCTACACTTATATAATTCTAAATACATACATATTATACATAGAAAACACCCTAACTCCGAAACAAACATTTGTGGATCACACAAACATTTGTACCGACCCAGGAATCGAACCCAGGACCTCCAGCGCTAAAGAACAAGTATTAAATTACTAGGAAATTGGATTGATGTGAGATTTTTGTGTAGGTAGAATGAAATTTCTCTTTCCCAATATTCTTACCGAAAGCAAAAAGGGGTTAGATACTTCGGTAAAAATATATACATATACCTATTTGATTGTATGATACGATAGTTGGTTTTACGTAGTTTCCATCCCCTCTTTCCTTTGTCTATGAAAAGCATAGGCCGACATCCTACAACCCTGCGTAATATTTGATACGTAAGAATCTAAACAAAAATGTAAGTTTGGTTTCCGACTTTTTGATAATGATAAATAAGACGTTCGGCCCCTCTCCCCTAAACCGTCATACGTAATTATACGTGCGGCACGCTATACTTTTTGACATATCAACTAAGTTACGATATTGACCGAGTAAAACGGTCTAGTCATTAGTAGTTGAGTTGATAAAATAGTAGATATTAGGTGGTACTAAAAGGCCTTATAAAAAAAGAGAGAGCAAGCAAGCTCTGCCAAATTCTCTTCGTACCTACTTAACGGCCATTATACCGAGCCGGTAGTGTAAGAATGGCTCCACATAGGTAATAACTGATCTAGTACCTTATTCACTAATTTTAAAAATTTCACGTCAATTATTACAAGTCATTCAATTCGTCAAATTATTAAATTGTCTTCTGCAAGACCTAATTAAAACATACATAACTGTAAGTTCCATAGATATCATTTATTTTATTATTGTGTACCTATGTCTTTCAACTTAATAAGAAAATATTGTCTCACTAGCTGAAGCGTCTGCATGGACACATTAGTAGAAAGAGATAGCAACCCCTTTTATAGCTTTCCTTTTCCGGAACGCTTTTGATGTGCACGTGAGCATTCCAGTTAGAAGTATAAGTTCCTTGCCTCATCCATACCCCTTCTTTTGTACAGTTTCATTCCGTTCATACATTCTTCGTTCACTCGTCATCACGCTTCATTCCACGCATCCATCATAGTTCACAACGTTCCTTTCCTACATGTATTTGATATTATATTTTGAAAAGCAATTTGTTCAATTATTTAGGTATATTTGAGATAGACTTGGGGTTTATTTAGAAAACTATAACCGGGAATAAGTTAAGGAAAAAAAGCTATACGGCTCAACGCCTATATCGTGGGAAAAATTGCCTCTGCATAATCCCTTCGGGGATGGGGGCTTAATCAAATATGTATGTATAATTTGTATATATCTAGGGAATAATTAGTTGTCTATATTATTCCAGATTATATCGATCCCTCGGGTTCTAAATTTTAGCCATTACAGCGTGAAAGCGAGCGAGCCGTGACCGCGATCGAGCAAAGTGCCAAATGCCATACATTTTTTTTATATTTATTTAACTAATAGAATATAAACCATTCGATTGTAATATGTCGTCAGTTAATAATCTCGCAAGATAGATTACGTATCATCAACTAAACGGATAACTATATAATAAAACTAATAACATACAGCGGACCTAAGACAATAAATCAAGTGAGAAATTAGATCGGCATCGTGTTAGCTTTCGAGCATATGATCAGGGTAGCGCGTGACACTCATAGTGATGTGCTGAACGCGAGCTGGAGTTTATAGCTGAAGATAGTATATTATCAAGAGGTTGGATTTATTATAAGGTTATTTTTTGGTCTTTTCATATACTAAGCTCTAAAACATACATAATGTAACAAAAGGGGCAATTAAACACTTCAGAACTCGGCTAATTACTTTACTCTCCGTATAGACACATACAATAATTTGGGCAGAGCTTTGACTTATCTCAGTATACAGTACAGAATGACCGACAAACATGCTTGCACTGACTTATATAGATATATACTCGGAAATTACGTCACTTCTTATGTCAACTGTCATAGTGATTTAAGGGCGCCGGCGCACTGTGGATTATGGTAGAACAAGAGCTGATCAAAAATACTTTTTTGAAGTGATGAAGTTAACACATAATTTTTATTTTATTGTTTAGGTAAAGAGTCAATCTTTCATATTCAAGTCATTTTTAATCCCTTATTTTATAAAATATTGAATAAAACATCATTATGTCCGGCACTTACGAATGTCTGTTGATAATACCTAGAAAATCGTATACATTACGAGTTTAATTTTGACTATTCATTCTAAAACACTCTTCTGATGTTATATACCATTCGAGAGGCTGTTTATTACAGATTTGTAAATAGTGGTAGTATAGTATAGTGGTAAAATAATAAGTAAATTGCGGGAAAATATTGCACTTTTTAATTTCGTCCCGAGTTTTAACAGTTAGCTACGCTTGCCTACGTCATGAATTTAGTATTGTTTCGTTCATTAGTTACATATTGTATATCAAAAAATCATCTGCCCATATTTGCCCATTGAGATGTTATGAAGAAATATATAACGACAAATGCGAAAAAATGAAGGCGAATTTCGCAGCGCTTATTCCTATCGTTAAAGGGAAGATGCTCTTGACTATTTTTCCAAAGATAACCCTACTTATGTTATATACCATTTAAAAGAATGATTATTACAGATTTAGAAGTAGAAGTTTTTATTCATATTTGTTTACTTAAATTAGTGCATTTGAAAGGAGAACGCCCAGAGATCGTTTCTTTTTGAAAAACCTTAATAAAAAGTGTATGGCCATCTAAGTAAATTGGTAAATCATGTGATATTTTTTTAAGAATCTTTTAATTCAATCGATGAAAATCTTTTGTGGCGTTTTAACTTTGATAATAATTCGTAGCCGGACTGACCAAATGAATGGTACTCACGTGACGAAGATGGCCGCCAATCGCAAATATCAATGTGTGGGGCCTACATTTCGGGGTTCATGCAACAATGTCGTTGAGATCATAGATTTAGTATCGATAAATTCTAAATCTATGGTTGAGGTGGAAGTAGGTTCTATTAATAGCAGATTATTGTATTTTTATATATAAAATAGCATTCTAACTATAGTAAAAATCTAGGCTGGTGATATATTATTCACCGTGTTGCGAGCATATTAGACATTTGAACGAAATACGAACTGTCAAAATTGAAAAGTTTTTAACAAAACGTCTTTTCGGTACTTGACTTTGAGTGTCCTAAGAGGATGAGGACCGAGAAAAATGACATAAACAGCTGAATATTAAATAATACAAGAATTGGCAGTATGGTTTTAAATACCTTTGCCTGTCCTTTGGACAAATAAAGCAGCAACAACAACAACAAGTAAAAATTACAGTTTAAAATTTTTATCACCGAAGGATTTTTCATGAAATTATTTTATATAAATCGGTGTGAAATGTTTATATAAAACAATGTATGGTTCCATACAAAGTGATTATGCTCAGGATTGATATTTAAATGGTAAGTAATTAAGGAACAATCGAGATCCAATTTGTTTATTTACTACATTATCTCAATAAGTTGATATGTGGTAAGTAAATACATTTTCAGGGTTTTTTTATAAGTGTGATGGAACTATTACTTTTATCTGTTTTGAATTAAATCCATGTTTATCAATGTAACAATTACACTTTTTGGACAAATTGATTTGACGGATTGATGGACATTTGCTTCAAAACTAACCTCTAATTTGAACAGCAAAACGAAGAATGATAGAAAACCCTACAAAATAATAGAATATTTTTTATTTCCTATGAAAGTACGATATCCATCCAATTAAATCTCCGATTTTCGCTGTCATACTAAATTATTTGTTATGAAACGGCGGTCCATTGAAAGATGGGCAATCGCCTTTACGTAAATTGTGAGAAAATATTAGCATTAAATTTTAGTCAATACTTTTAACAGTTAGCTACTAATGCCTTCATTGTGAATTTAGTCTTGTTACGTTCACTAGATACATATAAGTAATATAAATAAATAATAAATAAATATTCACGGACATCTCACACAACGCTATCTGATCCCAAAGTAAGCTAGGAATAACCTGCTTGTGTTATGGGTATCAGACCACGGATATTAATACTTATATACTTTTAAATACATACATAATATACATAGAAACACCCAGACTCTTGAGACAAACATTTATGGGTCACACAAATATTTGTCTCCGGTGGGAATCGAACCCACGACCTCCAGCGCCGCAGGCGGTATCACTACCGACTGCGCCACAGAGGCAGTCTAATATATTCTAGTCTAATATATTATAGAATTTGCTGCCCAAATTTTCCTGTTTAGCAGTAATGAAGGAAATTATTGTGACAGCAGATGCGAAAAAAATTAATGCGACTTTCGACTCACTTGATAGGTACCTACTTAAAAGATTACCCACCGAAGTAGCATTAAGTATTTATTTATACTTAAAGCCTATCAAAACACAGTATTTATTTATTATTATACCTACCTGAGAATTTCGATCTATAATAGGAACTGTAAGTTACTATTCTAGTACTATCTGAAGAATCTGTTTCCTGAACCAGCTTCTTCGATGAAATTATTAATACGTAGGTACTATACCTATAAAATAATGTTCGATACAAAGTTTACTTAATCAAAAACTGAAAATTGAAAAATAAAATTAACTTAGCACAAAGTAATAGGTAGTATATTTAGTTTTATATCAGATTTTATTGAATGTAATACTGAAATCGGCGCCAAGTAAAACTATAGGTTTAGGTAGATATTATTAATCTCTCATAGAAATATTGGCACCGACTTCAGTATTACAGTCAATAATATCTGATATAAAACTAAATATACTACCTATTACTTTGTGCTAAGTTAATTTTATTTTTCAATTTTCAGTTTTTGTTTGAAGTCGGTTTTTTTTTGTTAAAAATTTTTTTTTTCATGATTTTCAGTGACGGGTGGACTGAAATTATATCTGTCTAGGGGTAATGTTCTCCCCAATACAAATTAATCAAGCCCAAACACAAGATAACTGCTGTAAATCGTTAAGGAATTACCTCGATTCGAGGGATTTCTTCGATTTCTCCAGGATCCCAGCATCCGATTCTGACTTCCTGTATATGGGACCACATGGAAAGCACCAGCTTTCAAACAAAAAAAGAATTTTCAAAATCGGTTAACTCCTTCTAGCGATTTGCCGGTAACAAACATAAAAAAAAAAAAAAAAAAAAATACAGACGAATTGAGAACCTCCTCCTTTTTTTGGAAGTCGGTTAATAAAATAGCTAAAATTATAGAATGGAGTCAAGACCTGCTTCAGTGTTTAACCTATATAGATTGGAATTAAGCGCGTTGAAATCGACTGTATTTTACGGCATCTGCGGTCACATTTTCCTTAATTACTGCTCAATGGGCAAATATGGTCAGCAGATTTTTTGATATTTTAATAATATGTAATTACTCAACGAAACAATGCTAAATTTACAACTTAGGCAAGTGTAGTTAAATGTTAAAACTCTGGGCAAAATTTATAAAGTGCAATATTATCCTGCAACTTACGTATTGCTCATAGCACCAATATCTAATCATGAAATAAAATTAAATCTACTATTTCCAAATCCGTAATAAACAGCCTTTCAAATGGTATATGACACCAAAAGAGTATTTTTGAATAAATAGTCAAAATTTAACTCGCAATGTATACTATTTCGAGGAATTCCTACAAACTTTATCATCCTTTAGAATGATTGACACCATAAATTAAGAAACATAATACCTATGCTATGACCGATATACAAGATACAATCATGGTTATCCCAATTTTAAAGTCAAATAGTCAACTTTCTTTGCTTAAATTCCTGACTCCTAAAATGAAGTGATGCAAGTAAAATCGAGAGCTAACACTAGTTCATGTTATTTTTCTATAGTTTTCCCTTTTATAAGCTTATATTTCGAAAAATAATATGTATTTGTATCAATTCATACACTTAATATTAATACAATACATAAAAATATGCCATTAATTGTATTATTTTTAAGATTTTAACATCATTATTATTTTTTATTGACACTAGTACTACACTAAACTGTACAAAACGTATTTCATTAAAAGCTTTATTAAATACTATAAAGCTGAAAAAAAATTCAAGCTTTTATCTTAAGAATTAAAGAAGTTATTGATTTTTAATCTCAAACAGGCCTTTTTTGTCCATAGTGCGGCGTTACACAAATTTGGTATAGGACGGCAGAAATATATATTTATCTAACTGACCCGCGGAACTTCGCTTATGTCACCATTAAGGCGTAAAGCAAACGACGGGGCGGGCCGGGCCGGGCAATTTGACCGCGCACGATAGCACTATGGGAATCCTATACTATCAACGCACACGAAGGGCAAAAAGACCGCACCGCAGTTGTCCGCCGGTCAGTGGCGGCGCGGCTAGCCGCCATGGATCACACAAACCAGTTTGTATGAAGTAACGCAGACGGCGGCGCGGGGCGGTCCGGGGCGGCTAGCTCAGTCTCTTTGCTAGAACGAACGTCGTGAACTAACTGCCTCTGCCCGTCGTGTGCGTTGCGTTCGCGGGGCGGGCAGTCGCGGGCATCAGCGGACAGACGCGGTCTTTATTACGTCGCGGGCAAAAAGTCCGGCCCGCCCCGTCGTCTGCCTAGCGTCGAGGGAGATGGAGGTAGAGAAAAAATGTTTATTTGTTAATCAAGATCAAAGGAGCGTGCGAAACTGGCCTGCTCTGTTATGAAAATGCTACAACAATTAGTCTGTTGTAAAATAATTAATTTAGGTTACATCCCGGTGAGTAAAAAATATCCCTCAATACTTATTTATTTATTAAAAAAATCGTTATTCTATTTATTGTTAAGTCTGTCTCTTAAACCTTTTCCCGTCCATCCGAAAGCTTGAGCGATGGATAAAGATTGTACTTATATGAGATTTAAAAACTTAGTTTTAAACGAAAATTAACCGAAATAATTAGAATAAGACGGTATATTTACTGATAATAGAAACAGCATCCATCAAGTCAGTCGCAATGTCTGAAGACAAAGAAGGAGGGCGAGACGTCTATTAACTGAGCACATAAATAACTTAGAACCTTCAGAACAATAGGGGAAATCAAGCGAAAATGGACTCTGGGGCGTGGGAATAAAGGCGGCTGCAAATGACGGTTGGTGGCACATCTTTTGAATGTTCGTGAACGCAGAATAGTGTGGATGTGGTAATTTATTTATAAGATTCGCGCTGACTCAGTGTTCTGTACGCAATCACTGCAGTAAAGAACTTTCGATATGGTTGTTCCTCGGATGGGTGATCACTTTGTAACATCATTTGCAAGCGTGTTCGTGCTTCAGAATGCAGGTCAAACCATTGCTCACGGTTGTCGGTAACAAGGCAGTAATTGTTAAGTTAAGTCAAAGGTCTTAAGAAAAAAAATTTAACAGCCGATCATCACAACTTGCACCTGTTCATTTAGTGGTGTGTGTATGCTCACCAGCTCACTAGGTACATTCTGTACATTATTTTTGAAGCGCTCGTGGCCCCGCGGTCTCAGTGTTCTGTAAACGATCACTGCAGTAAGCAACATTTACTATGGCCGGACATGGATGGGTGACCACCATTTATTTACGAGCGTTTCCGTGCTTCGGAAGGCACGATAAGCCGTTGGTCCCGGTTGTCAGTAAAATGACAGTCGTTAAGCCAAGTTGAAGGCCTTACGGGGGCGGCTTGAAAAATTTAAACTGTGGGTCGTCACAACCTGCGCCCGGGTCGGCAGCGCGTGTGTAGCGCCTCTGGTGTTGCAAACGTCTATAGGCTACGGTTACCAACCTTCCGGTGGGCCGTAAGCTTGTCTGCCACCTAAGTAGTATAAAAAAAAAAATTATCTTGTGGCAGCAGTGTCACAAAATAAAAATGCACAGAAGGAAATCTACATACAAAGTGCGCTCGGGATATGTACACGTAGACATCACTCACTAGATTTTACGGACACGAGGTCAAAATATTTTCATAGTAATTTCGATACCTGTTTGTGCCGCGAGTGTACGTAGCCGAGGGTAAATTTAAAAAAAGTACATACATTAGATTGCGTTCGGTACCTTATTATTTTGTGCTACAGATTGCCCTGTTGAAATAGCGAATACCCAGAAGAGCTACACACGCGCTGCTGACCCAGACGTATTGAGTCTCTCAATAAAATTTTCAGAAGAAAACAAATTTAAATAATAGAGTTAACGGAATTTTTACCATGTATCATTGAGCATTCCCGATATTTCTTCACAGCTGCAAGCGCCATGATCACGGAGGAACTTATTAATTTAACTCTAACATTATTTAGAGTTAGTGACCATGAAAATTTTAATGATTCATATTTTTAAACGAAACCTACCTGGTAGGTAGGGCCATGGTACTGTCGAAAATCTTGAGGGCTTACCGGGGCTCCTAATCGCAGGCACATGTGGTTTTAGTCGGTACGAGTCCAGCATGGCATCCATGATAGATTTCCACACAAAAATAGGTATTTTTTATACCAAAACAATTATAAATCTATTCCAAATTCTACCGCATCCATTTCTCCTCATCCGATTATGAAATCCAGAGGAATATTAATCTTGTCCATTACTTGTATAATTGCATATTGTTTCAATCTTTTGAGATACTTCTCCGCGCCTACAGAGGCCCAGTTGGCGACAACCATCGGTCCTCGTGATTGATGGAAAAATTTGGATATTGATAAAGTTTTTGGTAGTATTATAATATTATTTCTACTTCTTTTCGGATCTTTAAAATATCTACATACATAAATATAAACACACCTGGCTCCCATCGTAGTAAGCTAGAGACTATAGCTTTCCACTTGCTACGATCCTGCATACAACTTTCGCGTCTTCTACTTTCATACCTGTTTTCATACACGCTCGCCGATTAAGGGTAGGTACTATAATATTAACCTGGTCATCTCTAATCGTACTTATATCATAAATGCGAAAGTTTGTGAGTGTGGATGAAGGTGTGTAGATGTATTATGATAGTTGCTCTTTCACGCTGTAAAGGCTTAACGGATCCGACTGAAATTTGGTACAAGAATTGATTATAGTCTAGAATACTGTCCCGATAGCAAAAAAGACGCATCTAACATTTTTTTTTCAGATTTCAATATTATACATTGCCGGAATCAGAAAACAAGGCGCATCTGTCCGTATTTTTATATTTTTCTTACGTCGTCATCCAGAGCGTTTTTAGCACAACAAAATAGGTCGCTTCTATACGGGGTTTTTTTCACTCGATTGAAGATGAAAAGACGAATTTAACTAAAACTTAATTGAAAAGTCGCATACGACACCAGAAGTATCAATTAATGTAAGGGACAAAACACGGTTTTTCAGGAGAGCCAAAAAACGATTTTATTTTTATAAATCTGTCTGTAACTTTTTACTGTCAGGTTCGATTTTAATTGTGTCAATAGTGAAGTTTCTTAGAATTTCTTCTTCTTTCATGCTATAAACTCAAGATTTAAGAATGTCTACTGGTTTCCAAAATAGCGTGTCCGTTACATTAAAAAAATATGTTTAGTTGTACCTTACGTTACTGATATTTTATGTATAAACAAATGACTACAGTGTAAGTAGCAAGAGACTATAGAAAATCACATGCAAACGTATTGTAAAGGACTTTACTTTAAGACTTTTTATGATATTTGATGTAACTTGGTACTGGGTTATCTAAAAGAATTTTAAAAAACCGGCCAAGTGCGAGTCGGCCTCACGCACGGAGGGCTTAGTACCAAACAACAGTTAAATATCACGTTTGTTGTAACGGCCTCAACCTTAAATATTATTATTTTTCTGATTTTAATATTTTTGTTGTAGACCCGAAAAATTACTTTGTGGTATTTTTACTACAGGGAAATATTTTTTGCATGATTAATATTGGTATGAATGATAAAAACAAAAGTTTTCGCACTAAGGTGCCACGACACGACTAACCCAGCTGGAGAGGGTCTTGGTCTCCTTGTTTCCATCAGGAGTTAAGGGACATGGACGGGGACTACTGTTAGAACGATGTGCCTGAAGTCAACAAGAGCGTATTAGGGGCACCTGTGCTGCGACTTAAAAAAGCACCAACCCCGAACCCGACGGCATTCCAAGTGATGCATGGGTCCTGATGGCTCTCGAAGAATTTGGGTCTTGACTGATAGGGCTCGGATGCTGATGCGCTAAGCATTGCTCATGACAAACTAACTTAGCGGCAAAGCCGCCACAGAGATCCTACATAGCTACAGAGTTACTAGCTAGTTAAATACAGACGGATTGATATATAATCCAGAATACTATAGTCTATTTACATTTACTGAGGAGAAATTTAGTGTGGAGGGAAACCGTCATCCCGTGGCACGTACCCGAAGATGCAGTTATCGCTTAATTGACATATTCAAATACTAGCTGACCCGCGCACCTTCGTTTACGCCATAAAAGGTGTTTAAAAGGTCAGGTATATTTTCAACAAACTCATGGAAACGTATGAAACTGCCCTGTTTGCTTAATCATAAAAGAGCTTAAAGATTAAGTCCATTCTAAAACATTTCAGTCCACGCCTTCGGCGCGGACTGAATTATTTTACAATAGCCTTAATCATTAAGCTCTTTTATGATTAAGCCAACACGCCGGTTTAGAATGACCCTTACATTCAAAGAAACCCTTGAATTATGTGTTTGGCAAAAGTTGAAATGTCTCTAATTTCTGAACTACATAACCCTCAATATCGAAACTTGTGTGGAATGATCCTTTAAGTACTCCCTTTCCAATATTAAAACAATATTTGAAATCGGACCACGCGTTGAGAAATTACAACTGAAAAATCATTTTGTCTGTCATCCCCTCTCCCGCAGGAACCACGCAAAATATCGGGATCAAAAGTATCCTAGAACCTTCCTCGGACTATAAGCTCGGAATGTACCAAGTATTATTCAATTCGGTTCAGTAGTTTCGGCGTGATACTTATTCGGGATACAGACAGACAGACAGACAGACAGACAGATAGACAGACAGACAGACAGACATGAAAATTTTAAATTACATTTTCGGCTTCTGTATCGATTAGAGAACACCCTCCAATTAAAATTTTCTAAATATCTTCCATGTACAGACTCTCGACCCTCAACAGTTTTATTATAAGTATAGATTTAGAAAATAAATAATAATGATAATTAGGCGCAGGACGTGACTTGCGTAATTACATAAGAATTTTCTACTATCAGTCACGTCCATGCAAGTCGCCATACAGTTCATAAGATACAGCCTGCAGCCTAGTGACCTCAATAAGTGCATTCCGTTTTTACCCTTTGGGTACAGAACCCTAAAACCTCAAAAAATATCGTCCACTTTCGACTACCATTAATCTAGGATAAAAACAAGCTCCTAATGAGTTAACGAAACATTTTTATTTTTATTTAGACTTCGTAAATTGCTACACAATGTTTAATTACTAATTATATCTTACTAGTCTTACTCGCGCTCGTGGCCACGCGAACTCAGTGTTCTGTAAACGATCACTGCAGTAAGCAACATTTACTATGGCCGGTCCTTGGATGGGTGACCATCGATGTGACCACTTTGTGACATTTATTTGAGCATTTCCGTGCCTCAGAAGGCACGTTAGACCGTTGGTCCCGGTCGCCAGTAAAATGGCAGATGTTAAGCCAAGTTGAAAGCCTATATTGGGCTTGAAAAATTTCAACAGCAGGTAATCAAAACCTGCGCCGGTCCATTTCAACACGGCAATACAGCTCAGCACCTATTACGTGAGATAAAATCTTAAAAAGGTTGCGTACCACAAAACGGCTTAAATAAAATGCTATAATTTATTTTATTTTGTTTTATTATTGTTTTTGAGGATTGAATGGAATTTGATTGTTATAACATTCTATTTCCTTATTATTATGATTACCTACTTAAATTATGAATGTTGAATGTTTTTTTTTTATAAATTATGGAATTTAATTCTGATATAAAGATTTATTATTATTATGTTTCTTTCTTGCTCGGGTATCTCCTTTTTTTAACGAAGATACCCGGTCCTTTGATAGGCTTACATGGGGACATGATGGTCCAACATGCAGAGGCCCTTTGAGATTTTTAATGTAATGGGAAATGGGACCCCCCACTGCAGACAATTCACGTCCGCCTTATGTAGAAGAACGGCAATGGACTTCCTACAATGGGAGCTAAACTATTGTAAAATATGCTAACTACAAAATGGGCTATTGATTGGGGGTTAAATGGACTGGGTGATTTGTTCTATGGATGAAGACGGCGTCTGCCATTTCAATATCCCATTATTAAAATATTAGCAGACGGTGACTCGCCAGCTCACTAGATGGGCCCCCTATACAATCGCCATAGGCCCGTAAGCCTGTGAGGCGACAGAGGGCAACACCGGTGTGAGCGGCTAGGGGTGTCGAGCGGTGCGGCGCCGGTTTCGCCATCGCGGGTCAGACCCGAATAGTACATCAAAATCTAGCTTTTAAATACCAACTGATATCGCAAAAAGTTCCCTACTACAAATATAATCCCGATACTATTCTAGAAAATGAAAACATGAAAATTTACTGGGACAGATCAATAATCACAGATAAGACAATACACTTCAATAGACCAGACATAACATTATTAGACAAAATTAACAAATCAGTTTACCTAATTGATATAGCAATTTGTAATACACATAATCTACAAAAAACCCACACTGAGAAGATGGCGAAATACACTGACCTAGCGATAGAAATTAAATCACAGTGGCGAGTCAACACATAGAAGTAAACACAATACCTATCATACTTTCCAATACTGGGGTCATACCTAAGACACTACACAGTAGCATAAGAACACTAAACCTACACTCAAACATCTACAAACACCTACAAAAAGCTACAATTTTGAACACATGCAGAATAGTCCGCAAATTTTTGTCCTTAAATTAAAAACACATCTCTTTACTAAGCACTTGGCCTAGGCCCGTGCAAAATATACCTCTTCGGAGAGTCCTCGAGAAAAATAGAGTAAAAATAATAATAATAATAATAATCAAGTTATAGAAAAGCACACATCCGCAGGGCAGCTTGTGGCGAGCTGAATGTGCGTGGCTACACATCGGTCCCGATTCCTCAGAGTTTTGTTGCGCTTCTCGACCAGTTAGCATTTAATGGGCTAACGGGGGACCGTACTCCCGGAAGTGCAGCAAATCTCAACTCTGGCTTGCCTTTATTGGCCGGCCAGAGGGACGAAGCCAGAGCTTTATGCTCGGGGCTGGAAGTGTCATTTTCAAGGGCATAACTACGGGGAAACCCGCTCCGGGTCTGACCCGCGATGGCGAAATCGGCGCCGCACCGCTCGACACCCCTAGCCGCTCACACCGGTGTTGCCCTCTGTCGCCTCACAGGCTTACGGGCCTATGGCGATTGTATAGGGGGCCCATCTAGTGAGCTGGCGAGTCACCGTCTGCTAATATTTTAATAATGGGATATTGAAATGGCAGACGCCGTCTTCATCCATAGAACAAATCATCCAGTCCATTTAACCCCCAATCAATAGCCCATTTTGTAGTTAGCATATTTTACAATAGTTTAGCTCCCATTGTAGGAAGTCCATTGCCGTTCTTCTACATAAGGCGGACGTGAATTGTCTGCAGTGGGGGTCCCATTTCCCATTACATTAAAAATCTCAAAGGGCCTCTGCATGTTGGACCATCATGTCCCCATGTAAGCCTATCAAAGGACCGGGTATCTTCGTTAAAAAAAGGAGATACCCGAGCAAGAAAGAAACATAATAATAATAAATCTTTATATCAGAATTAAATTCCATAATTTATAAAAAAAAAACATTCAACATTCATAATTTAAGTAGGTAATCATAATAATAAGGAAATAGAATGTTATAACAATCAAATTCCATTCAATCCTCAAAAACAATAATAAAACAAAATAAAATAAATTATAGCATTTTATTTAAGCCGTTTTGTGGTACGCAACCTTTTTAAGATTTTATCTCACGTAATAGGTGCTGAGCTGTATTGCCGTGTTGAAATGGACCGGCGCAGGTTTTGATTACCTGCTGTTGAAATTTTTCAAGCCCAATATAGGCTTTCAACTTGGCTTAACAACTGCCATTTTACTGGCGACCGGGACCAACGGTCTAACGTGCCTTCTGAGGCACGGAAATGCTCAAATAAATGTCACAAAGTGGTCACATCGATGGTCACCCATCCAAGGACCGGCCATAGTAAATGTTGCTTACTGCAGTGATCGTTTACAGAACACTGAGTTCGCGTGGCCACGAGCGCGAGTAAGACTAGTAAGATATAATTAGTAATTAAACATTGTGTAGCAATTTACGAAGTCTAAATAAAAATAAAAATGTTTCGTTAACTCATTAGGAGCTTGTTTTTATCCTAGATTAATGGTAGTCGAAAGTGGACGATATTTTTTGAGGTTTTAGGGTTCTGTACCCAAAGGGTAAAAACGGAATGCACTTATTGAGGTCACTAGGCTGCAGGCTGTATCTTATGAACTGTATGGCGACTTGCATGGACGTGACTGATAGTAGAAAATTCTAATGTAATTACGCAAGTCACGTCCTGCGCCTAATTATCATTATAATTTATTTTCTAAATATTTGAATATGTCAATTAAGCGATAACTGCATCTTCGGGTACGTGCCATGGGATGATGGTTTCCCTCCACACTAAATTTCTCCTCAGTAAATGTAAATAGACTATAGTATTCTGGATTATATATCAATCCGTCTGTATTTAACTAGCTAGTAACTCTGTAGCTATGTAGGATCTCTGTGGCGGCTACGCCGCTAACTTAGTATGTCATAATGTAGTGCGTAGTATAATTAATAGTGATCTGTAAATATTCAGAAAATATACATAGATAAAAGGGGTATGTATTACAATGCCGAATGTTCGTATACGTACATCTGAAAAACATGCGCTTAAAACGTCGAAATAAAAATACCGAATGTACGAAATAACTATACCCGATATACCGAAACTTAATATGTCTAATTTCAAATAAGCGAAAGTTCTAAATCCCGAAAGTTCCAAATCCCGATAGTTCCAAATCACGAAAGATTAAAATCTCGACGGTTCATACACTTACAGTTGGTATATCGAAGTTCAAAATCCCGAAAGTATTGTACAATTGGTTAGGTTAGGTTAGAACTGCGACCATAATTTAATATTGACAAAATTTTATCGCAAACCTAAGATGACTTTTTCGAAGTCTAATATGCACACTTTTGGTTTAATTAATTTATCTTTTATTAAATTGCATGGTTGCATTTTTCATCTAGGCCAGATTATTAAATAAGAATAATTCGGTTCTGGCACTCGCCAGCCACTGCCGCGGCACGCTTGCTTTGCTCGCTCGGCTCGTGCGTTATGGTCGCAGTTCTAACCTAACCTTAATTGTTAAATTAACAACCTTAGTCCTAACCATGTGTACAATACTTTCGGGATTTTGAACTTCGGTATACCAAAAGGTCGGTATTTTATTATTCGGCATTTTAGTATAAGGCGTTCCGATTGTAGGTCTTATAAGATTCTGTATTTCGAATTTTCGGTATTTTAAACTTTCGGTATTTAGAACTTTCAATCATATAAACATTCGGGATTTTAATATTCGGCCTTCCACTCGTAGGGCTTATGAAATTCGGCATTTTCAAATTCTGCATTGTAATATGTGCCCAATAAAAGTGTGCACACCACTTCTGTCTCTTCCTATGAACACACTATAAATTGGTGAACCCCGACGATGAAAAAAAACTGAGGATGTAACAAGAACCCGACGATAAAAAAAGACTCAAGCGATAAAGAAATACCACTACGAAGAATGAAGATACAAATCAACGTGAATGGAAAAAAATTCAAGCTCCAGAAACAAATTAGTAGATTCATCGCAATCTTCACAGCAGCCCAGTATGAATGGTAAATAACGACTCAGACAGTCTTGCGGTTGCGGTCTATATTCAATTTGCTTAAATAATAGCGCTTATAATACCTAAATTGTTGACGAGTAATAAATTGTACGAACTTGACCTTGACCGTTTGAAAACGCAGACGCTGAAATTCTTCTTGAGTTACGTTTGTAGTTGTCGCGTCGACTCGACATGTTTGTTACGTAATTATTGTTTACATCACAATATGACAGCTGATTGTGGCTTTCTATTAAATCTTACACTTTCTTGAATCGTAAATCCGTTTAATTGTTCTTTAATTTTCGATTTGTAGTTGGCGTTGGCAAATTTCTTCAGATTTTCGCAGATGATTTTCTTCTTTATTTGCGTATGAGTCCAGTGTCTTTGTCTGCTATGAATCGCCAGGGCCAGATCCTGTAGTTCCAATGCGTTGGATTGGAACTAAATTGCGCAGAAATTGTCAAATAAAATCCTGGGGATATTCTTCCGAGGGCTTACCCGTGGCTCCTAACCGTAGGCACAGGGAACGTGATGGTTTTTAGTCGATAAGAGTCCAGCATAGCATCCATGACGAATTTTCGAGAGAACTCCGTTCTCAAAAAACGACAATAAATCACTTTAATTGTATTCCCATGCAACAAATCTGATTAAACATCGGTTCTGACTGCCTCGTTGGTGTAGAGGTCGAAATGTGCGACTGCGGATCTCGAGGTCGTGGGTGCGATTTCCACCGGTGACATACATACATACATATAATCACGCTTGTCTCCCATCGGGGTAAGCAGAGACTATGGCTTATAGTGTATGAGTAGTGTGTACGCTCCCTAAGTATATGTAATGTGTATGAACCCTAATATTAAGCAGTATCTCGTAGTAAGTATATGATAAGTACACCATTATTGTAGAAGACAGTAATAAATCATACTTCATTGGAAACGGTCTCTTTTAATTTAATACCAAACCTTCATATGGCGACCCTGCCATTCGACACCTTGCAGGTGCGACCGGCCACCTGCGAAAAGTGCAAGCGCGGCGCTAACGTTCCAAGAAAAAGTGCATAAACATTGAGTACTAAGTGCGGTTATTAAGACTTTATAATGTACTAGCTGTTGCCCGCGACTTCGTACGCGTGAAAATTATGTTATGATGCCAATTTGTTTGGATATGAATTCTTTTCTGCCAAGCCTCTAAGGCTAAGTAGCGTAACAATATGTAGCCTGTGTGTAAAACCTATCTCTTACTAATATTCCTGCTACGTTTTGGTTAAATCAATCCATCATTTTACATAATTCATTGCTATCTGCTTAGCCCCTAGGATATGTAGCGTGATAATATATAGCCTATTTAAAGACCCCACCCCTAAGTAATATTTGTGCAAAATTTGAACCAAATCTATTGAGTACTTTTCGAGATCCTTCCGGACAAAGCAAAGCAAACAGACAAACAGACAAACAGACAAACAGACAAACCGACAAACAGACAAAAATTTTTCTTACTATATTTTCGGCTTCGGTATCTTATATTGAACACCCAGCGAGTATTTTTTTTAAATATTTCCAATGTACAGTTTTGACTCTTAAAGAAGTAGTGGTAGCCCAAAACGGTGCTGGGAACTCTGTGACTGCCGTGGAGCCGGAGTATCTAAAACACGCGAGTACCACGAGTTATGTGTTGGTTACAATTTGCGTAATCTTATTGGTTGGAGGCGTAATTTGGCTGGCGCGGTATTATAAAAAGTGTCATGGAAAGTGGATTGGGAGACGTTTAAATGAAATGGAGCTCCGAAGGTCGTTGAGCTTATTTCGCCGTCAACAACGCGAAGGAGTATCAGCAGCGGCAGCAGGTATCTCTCCTGTGTGATTTTTTTTTTCTTACTATATCAGTGCGGTTAAGGGGCGGTTAACCCGCACAAGTAGGCATTTGGCGCTCCCCTCGCCCCGGGCGCAAGACACACCGCGCGCCGGCAGCGGCAGTCAACTCTCATGCCACAGTATACAGTATAGTAGAAAGAAACAGCATGCTAACTTTGTTTGACGTAGTAAATGCATCTAACTTTATTAAGTGTAGTGATTTATTAGTTTCGTAAATAAAAATAAATGAGTTAATCGTAAATAAATTATGTATATTATACTATTATTTTTAAGCTAAAGAGTTTGTTTGTTTGTTTAGTTGTTCTAACTCTAGAGTCTAAGAGACTGCTAGTTGAATTTCAAGAGTTTCTTAACAGAATGTCCATTTTTGAAAAATACCAAAATATATAACATCACGCTAAGGCGAATAAGAGCTTAGCAGCAACGAAACATTTTTCGACAACTAGGATATTTCATTTCTTTTGAGAGTTTCCGTTGCGTACGTTTGCTACAGTTGCGTAAAAAATGTAAATTACATAATAGCTGGTCATAAAAATTTCTAAAGTTGGTATGCTAAGTATGAATCACGGGATCATTGTGAAATCCAAAATGGCCGCCGCGGTGTAATCACAAAATTTCATGATGGGTGTCGTTTAAAGGGTTTTTTGGTATGCTGAATACGAATCACGTACTAATTTTGCAATCCAATATGGACGCCGCGCCGTAATCACAAAATGTCATGATGGGTATCGTTTAAGGGGTTTCTTGGTATGCTGAGTACGAATCACGTGATAATTTTGCAATCCAATATGGGCGCCGCGCCGTAATCACAAAATTTCATGATGGGTATCGTTTAAGGGGTTTCTTGGTATGCTGAGTACGAATCCTGTGAAAATTTTGAAATGCAATATGGCCGCCGCGCCGTAATCGCAAAAATCCATGATGGTTATCGTTTAAGGGGTTTTTTGGTATGCTGAGGACGAATCACATGATAATTTTGCAATCCAAAATGGCCACTGCGCCGTAATCACATAATTTCGTAATGAATATTGTTTAATGGGTTTTTTCGAATGCTGAGTACGAATAACATGATCATTTTGGAATTCAATTTGGCCGCCTAAGCTATTTAGGCCCACTTGCGCGGAGAGTCGAGTTAAATATATAAATATAGAGTTAGTAAGCTCTGAGTTAAATAAATAACTTCTTAACTCTGACCACGTCTTGCACAGTTGCAAATTGGCACGCGGTTAACTAACTCACAGTAAACCGAACAAGTTTTTTTAGTCTGTGTCGTTCCATGCAATCCAACCACACACAAATTAGAGTTAGTAAGCTCTGAGTTAAATAAATAACTTCTTAACTCTGACCACGTCTTGCACAGTTGCAAATTGGCACGCGGTTAACTAACTCACAGTAAACCGAACAAGTTTTTTTAGTCTGTGTCGTTCCATGCAATCCAACCACACACAAATGTTAGAACGAAGAATGGAACATGTGTCTCTATCTCTTTTACACTACAGTCTGCTACGTATGATTTACGATACTACCATACTTACGATACTACCATTTACGATACCAATCATAAAATTTTGTGATAACGGCACGGCGGGCATATTGGATTGCAAAATTATCACGTGATTCGTACTCAGCATACCAAAAAACCCCTTAAACGATACCCATCATGAAATTTTGTGATTACGGCGCGGCGGCCATCTTGTATTGCAAAATTAGTACGCGATTCGTACTCAGCATACCAACAAACCCCTTAAACGATACCCATCATGAAATTTTGTGATTACGGCGCGGCGGCTATATTCGATTCCAAAATTATCACGTGATTCGTACTCAGCATACCAAAAAACCCCTTAAACGATACCCATCATGAAATTTTGTGATTATGGCACGGCGGCCATATTGGATTGCAAAATTATCACGTGATTCGTACTCAGCATACCAAAAAACCCCTTAAACGATACCCATCATGAAATTTTGTGATTACGGCGCGGCGGCCATCTTGTATTGCAAAATTAGTACGCGATTCGTACTCAGCATACCAAAAAACCCCTTAAACGATACCCATCATGAAATTTTGTGATTACGGCGCGGCGACTATATTCGATTGCAAAATTATCACGTGATTCGTTCTCAGCATACCAAAAAACCCCTTAAACGATACCCATCATGAAATTTTGTGATTACGGCGCGGCGGCTATATTCGATTGCAAAATTATCACGTGATTCGTACTCAGCATACCAAAAAACCCCTTAAACGATACCCATCATGAAATTTTGTGATTACGGCGCGGCGGCCATCTTGTATTGCAAAATTAGTACGCGATTCGTACTCAGCATACCAACAAACCCCTTAAACGATACCCATCATGAAATTTTGTGATTACGGCGCGGCGGCCATCTTGTATTGTAAAATTTGTACGCGATTCGTACTCAGCATACCAAAAAACCCCTTAAACGATACCCATCATGAAATTTTGTGATTACAGCGCGGCGACTATATTCGATTGCAAAATTATCACGTGATTCGTTCTCAGCATACCAAAAAACCCCTTAAACGATACCCATCATGAAATTTTGTGATTACGGCGCGGCGGCTATATTCGATTGCAAAATTATCACGTGATTCGTACTCAGCATACCAAAAAACCCCTTAAACGATACCCATCATGAAATTTTGTGATTACGGCGTGGCGGCCATCTTGTATTGCAAAATTAGTACGCGATTCGTACTCAGCATACCAAAAAACCCCATAAACGATACCTATCATGAAATTTTGTGATTACGGCGCGGCGGCTATATTCGATTGCAAAATTATCACGTGATTCGTTCTCAGCATACCAAAAAACCCCTTAAACGATACCAATCATGAAATTTTGTGATTACGGCGCGGCGGCCATATTGGATTGCAAAATTATCACGTACTTCGTACTCAGCATACCAAAAAACCCCTTAAACGATACCCATCATGAAATTTTGTGATTACGGCGTGGCCGCCATGTTGGATTGCGAAATAATCATCTAATTCGTAGACATTTTAATGCATTAGGTAGCTGGTTACCGTGTCGTGAAAACACTTAAAAAGTAAAAGATCACCACATTTTTACCATGAGTCGCGTATGTATTTGTAACGGTTAATCTAATTACATTTTGCCCATTACTGATATTTTTATACTGTGGCGCGATTTCAACGTAATTTGGCATAATAATTACGAAATAGTTGCGAAAAA
Organism: Miltochrista miniata; assembly: GCA_933228765.1. Taxonomy (NCBI): domain Eukaryota; kingdom Metazoa; phylum Arthropoda; class Insecta; order Lepidoptera; family Erebidae; genus Miltochrista; species Miltochrista miniata. The sequence goes on from OW121771.1 coordinate 3,659,377, forward strand.
AACAGACACAGGTCCTGCCTCCACAAGCGCCAGGGCGAGACTGCTCGGCCGTCAGCGGCGCAATTCTATTGCGTTTGGTAGATATTCGTACATGATAACTATGTAAATAGTTGTTTATAGAAAAACGCTCGGAAAATGTGTATAAAAACTTAATACCTTTAATTGAGTGCAAAAAAAATATATAAAATGTTAATAGTTTAGCCACAGTATTGAAAAAACTTTTCTGAGAGAGTCAACTTTGGGATTTTTTTCTATCTAGTGAAATTTATTGGATCGTGTAACGGGCTCGGAATATGTTTAGCTTATATCCTTAACTATTATATATATATTTTTCAGATTTCAAAACCCTTTACTTTTTGACTAGGATTGTTTCAAAAAACTCAAAATCTGACCCACGCGGCCTTAAATGTGTAAAAGTGCGGCGTAAAATAGCGATATAATTACTTAAGTTCTAGCGATATTTTAGTTGAGTTATTTTTCTCTCGCCTGTTTATTCCTCGTGCATCCTTACGTAGATGTAACTACGCAGTATACTATAATGGTTGTTTTATGTAATGGCAAGCGAAGTTATTGAATTATGTAATAAATTAAAATACATTAAAGATTATTTAACTAAATTAAGTCCGAGTCGAAGGTCATCCAGTATAAGGGAAGCAAAACTGTATGAGGCGAATATATTATATACTTAATCAGTTTTCTGTGCTTCAAAAGTTACTTGATGATGATATAAAGAAGAAAAAATTAGAAGATAAGGAAAATTTCAGTCTTAAGTTCTTTATTTTTTAACATTGACAAATATTATTCTAAAATAATTGTACTGTGTTTGGAAAGTACAGAGGATATTATTACGACTAGCACCATGGCGAAGTTCGAGCTAAAAACGGCAATTGCCTTATTACCGATTATGACGGGTGATGAAAACATCACCAAAAGCTTAATTTCTAATATTGAAATGTATGAGTCTATGATCGATGACAGTGGTAAAAAGCAACTTATACATTTTATTTTAAAATCTCGTTTATCAGAAAGCGCCAAGTTGCGCATGTGTAGTGACTATTCCTCTGTTGCAGATTTAATTAGGGATATGCGTACTATTTTACTACCTAAAAAATCTGACACGGCGATCCAGAATAAGTTGTACCATTCAAGGCAAAATGACAGAAGCATCCAGGATTTTGGTAAGGAGTTAGAACAATTGTTTGTTGATCTGACTATTACACAGGCCAATGGAGATTCTAATGCATACAACATTTTAAAGCCCATAAATGAGCGGATAGCAATAAAAAGATTTTCCGATGGCCTTCGTAACAGTCGTCTTAGCACAATAGTAGCAGCCAGAAACTATAGCAGTTTAAAGGACGCAATCCAGGGTGCATTGGACGAAAAAGTCTCGAGCGTAGAAGAAGAGCGAGTAATAAATTTTTACCAAAATAGAGGTAAGTTTTATAATAGTCACCGTGGTAATTATCGTAATAATTTTAGCGCAACCCCCGGTAGACAATTTTCTAATAATTATTATAATAATCGTGGACGTGGTTATAATAATTATAATAGTCGTGGGCGTGGTTATAATAATTATTCCAGTCATACAAATAACTTTAACGGTTCGGTTAGTTATCGTGGTCGCGGTGGTTTTCGAGGACAAACGGCGTTCCGTCGAACACCCACACACCAGGTGAATACAGTGCAGCCGAATGATAGAGCTAACCCTGAAGTGATATCTGAAACTGAAAATAATAACTTGTTTTTTCGTGCATGAACATTATTATTGTAATAATGTTAATTCTATTAATTTGAACGTTTTTCAAGTATCACGTAGTTGGTTAATTGACACAGGCGCGTCATTATCTATAATTAGACAAGAAATATTAGAAGGTTTGAATGTTACTTTTCACGCAGAGCCTATTAAGATTAATGGCATAGGCGGTGAGGTATATTGTGATGGTTTTGTTTATCTTACATTGAGTTATAATAATTTTGAATTTCAGCATAAGTTTTATGTTTTTAAGGATTTTAGTTGTAGGACTGATGGTATTTTAGGACAAGATTTTTTAAGTAGATTTAATTGTATCCTAGATTTTGAAAAAAATATTTTATCAATTAACGATGATATTCCCGTTAATATACCATTGCAAATGGGGCAACTTGGTAAAAATACTTACATGACTTTACCAGCCCGATGTGAAATTACATACTTAGTGCAGACACATTTACAGGATGAATGTATCGTTATGCCTAAACAGTTGAGCGAGGGTGTATTTTTAGCATCCGTTGTAGTGAAACCTAAACATGGTAAGATACCATTGAAATTTTTAAATACCAGGGAGACAGAGATAAGTTTAAGCTATTTCACCCCTGATGTCGTACCCTTAAATGACTATGTTGTATGTGCCTTTGACAACAATAACATAAATGCTGAACGCGTAAAACAATTATTTTCGACGTTAAATTTAAAACATTTAAATATAGAGGAGCAGATTTCAATCGAAAATATTTGTGCAAAATATTCAGATGTATTCTTATTGCCAGGCGACAAATTAGGCGTTACAAATTTGTATAAACAAACAATTCACTTGAAAGAAAATACCAGTCCCGTTTACACTAAACCGTATAGATTACCTAGAAGTCAGAAGGCAGAAATTGATAGACAAATTGATGAAATGCTACGTAATGACATTATAGAAGAAAGTACAAGTGAGTGGTCTAGCCCAGTTCTTTTAGTACCAAAGAAAAGTGACAGCAGCGGCAATAAAAATGGCGAGTTGTTATTGATTACCGTAAATTAAATAATCACCTTAAAGACGATAAGTTTCCTTTACCCAATATCTCCGATATTCTTGACTCTCTGTCAGGAGCAATCTATTTCAGTCACTTAGACCTTAGTCAAGGTTATTATCAGCTAGAATTAAGCCCCGAAAGTAGAAAGTATACTGCGTTTACTACAAACAAACAATATCAGATGAAACGCCTTGTGATGGGCTTGAAGGTAAGTCCAGCGGCATTTAGTAGATTAATTACAGTAGCAATGTCTGGATTAAATCATGAAAAGTGTCTAATTTATTTAGATGATCTCATCTGTGTTGGAAGAAATTTGGAAAGTCATAATAAAAATTTAATCGATATTTTTGAAAGACTCAGAAATGTAAATTTAAAAATTAACCCTGAAAAATGTCAATTTTTGAAAAAAGTATTATTATATTTAGGGCATATCGTATCTGCTAACGGATTATCTCCTGATCCTGAAAAAACTCGAGCGATTCAAAATTACCCCACTCCAACAAATAGTGATGAAGTCAGGCGTCTTGTGGCTTTCGTAAATTACTATCGCAAATTCGTCCCTAAATTTGCTGAAATTACTATACCCTTAAATAAACTTTGTAGAAAAGGTGCTATATTTAATTGGAATACTGAATGCGAAAACGCATTCTTATTTTTGAAACAATTTTTAATAAACCCCCCTCTATTGCAGTACCCTAATTTTGAAGATGATACCAAAGGGCAATGCCAGGTCTTCATAGTACTTTAGGCCCTGGGTGCCCAATCATGAAAATGGGTACAATATATTGCTTGTAAATAAAAATAATTTATTCTTTTAATAATTTTGTGAGATGTCCGTGAATATTTATATTGTCCGTGAATATTTAGCTAGTAAATTATGTATTTGTTGTCTTTCATACATTTATTCATTCACCTAAAGTCAGTATTCATAATCAGAATTGAATATTTAATTATTGATAAAAAAAAAGCAGAAAAACGTACAATGATGCAGTACCATTTTGACAATGACATAACACTGGGTGACTGTCAGTCGCTCACTTGACTATAAAGTCAGTTTAATTTAGTGTTGCTATTTAAACAAACAAAATGTCTACTGTCGATCGTCGCAACAAGTATATCCATATTTTGTAAGCTCAGCGTCAACGTGTATAATAATTATTATAATACAGTGAAATTCAATAAAACTTACTATTTACCGTTTAGAAAATTAGATCTATACATAAATAAGTATCCTATGTACCTATACGTTTTCTTATCAAGATCTTTCCATCAGGTTACGGTGCATGGTTGTCTTGTATTTCTTAGTATTATAAATAATTATAATTAACAAATATTTACGTAACCCGCCTCAGATTCATCCCCACACTTTCCATCCGGAGCGTTCGAGCACGGTAAGATCGGATAAGGAATTGTGGAATGATCTCTCTGCCTCGGTTTTTCCAAACATTAACGGTATGGGGATCTTCAAAAGGGGTCTTAGAAGGTTTTTACAGGGTTGGAAGCGCGAGTGTAGCACCTCTGGTTACAAACGTTATGCTTGTCTGCCACATTGGCGGTATAAAAAAAAAAAAAAAGTATCTAAGTAAAAATTTAATCTGAGTATTTTGTAAAAATACTACCTATCCTATTAGTTTACAAAAGACTGGCAACACAGCGGATGCAAATGGCGGTGTATTTATTGAATAACTTTTTATTTTGGCGAAATAAATCCTAACTTCTATCAAGTCGTGAATACCGTCAAAAATTATGAAAATTCATTACTTATTTTTTCAGCTAAATGCCAAGTATGGGCAATCAGGGCCTAATTTCGGAATTGCCCTTTATATTACATACAGATGCTTCTGGTGTGGCTATTGGATCCGTATTATGCAACAATGACGATCTACCGATTGCTTATGCAAGTCGACCTCTTAATAAAGCCGAGTTAAATTATCCCACAATAGAGAAAGAACTACTTGCGGTAGTGTGGGCAGTCAAATATTTTAGGCCTTACTTATTCGGGAAAAAGTTTGTGATAAAATCGGATCATAAACCTTTACTATATTTTTTTAGTTTCAATAACCCCTCTAGTAGGTTATTAAAGTTTCGATTAGCATTAGATGAATATGACTACGAAGTTGAGTATGTGAAAGGTGTGGACAATGTGGCTGCAGACGCATTATCTCGCATCGTTATTACTTCTGATGAATTAAAAACAATAAATCAGAATGTTCTCAACGTAATGACAAGGAATATAGCAAAAAATAAATTAATTCCCAATTCCCCGGTCGATAAGAACCAAACAGATGATCGGTCTGATCAACCGAAAGTCGTTGAAATTCTTAAAAAACCGGATAATTGCGTTGAACTAATATTTTCACCTTGTTTTGTGACAAATTCGACACAATATGTCAAAGAAAACCACTTTACATATGTACCAACAAAGAATACAATTTTTATAGATCCTTTATTTTTATCATGCTCAGCGCGAGACGCTTTCGTGAGAGATTTGGAAAATATTTGTAGAAAAGTATATATAAAAGAGATTTATATTATAAAGAGTAAAGACAGTGAGAAGTTTATTAAATGGTTAACCAAATATAGTGGAATAAATAAATGGACCGGTCCACGAGTATTTGTATTGAAGAATTTATTAAGAACTAGCTGACCCTCGCAACTTCGTTTACGTCACATAATGTGCACGAAAGGAGAGGTAATTCTTCATCAGACTCGTCCGTGTGAAACGGCCCTGTTTGCTTAATCATAAAAGAGCTTAAAGATTAAGGCTATTCTAAACCAATTCAGTCCACGCCTTCGGCGCGGACTCAATTATTTTACAACAGCCTTAATTATTAAGCTTTTTTATGATTAAGCCAACACGCCCGTTTAGATTTACCCTTTCATTCAAAGGAACCCTTGAATTTTAGGTTTGGCGAAAGTTGAGATGCCTCTAATTTCTGAACTACAAACCCTTTAATCTTGAAACTTGGGTCGAAAAATCCTTAAAGTACTCCCTTTCCAATACAAAATATATATTTGAAATCGCATCACGCGTTGAGAAATTACAACTGAAAAACCATTTTATCTTTCATCCCCTCTCCCGCAGGAACCGCGTAAAACTTCGGGATCAAAAGTATCCTAGAACCTTCCTCGGACTATAAGCTCGGAATGTACCAAGTATCATTCAAATCGGTGTAGTAGTTTCGGCGTGATACTTATTCGGGATACAGACAGACAGACAGACAGACAGACAGACAGACAGACAGACATGAAAAGTTTAAATTACATTTTCAGCTTCAGTATCGATTAGAGAACGCCCCCCAATTAAAATTTTCAAAATATCTTCCATGTACAGACTCTCGACCCTCTACAGTTTTATTATATGTAGTAGCTGACCCTCGCAACTTCGTTTACGTCACATAAGGTGTACGAATGGAGGGGTACTTCTTCATGAGACTCATAAAGCAGCGTGTGAAACGGCCCTGTTTGCTTAATCATAAAAGAGCTTAAAGATTAAGTCGATTCTAAAACAATTCAGTCCACGCCTTCGGCGGGGACTGAATTATTTTACAATAGCCTTAATCATTAAGCTCTTTTATGATTAAGCCAACACGCCCGTTTAGACTCACTTTCAAAAGAAACGGTGACTTCTAGATTTACCGAAAGTTGAGATGCCCCTAATTTCTTAACTACATAACCCTCAATATTGAAAATTGTGTGGAATAATGCTTAAAGTACTCCCTTTCAGACACTAAAAAAATATTTGAAATCGAACCACGCAGTGAGAAATTATAGCTAAAAACCTATTTTGCCTTTCATCAGATTCAGATTCATTTCATTTATTTGTTGCTGAACACAGGTATATGATACAAACAATAGGTGCATAAGGTCTTCCATGATAAAATGCTCATTCCATGTTCTGCCTGTTCAGGCATGCAACAGTATATGTTAGTTACATAATATTATAATTTAAATTATCAAATTTCCTTATTTAAATTACTGAATTTATAATAAAAGACCATCAAATGGAAATAACAATTTACAATTTCTATAAATAGCTATTGATAGGTTAAATATGATTCTAGATGAGCATAAAACTTTACATAAAAACATACATTTCATAAAACAAGACATGTCAACATTATAAATAACAATTCCAGTCAATACACAAATTATAGTCAGAGATATTAAAATATTTATATCAAAACAAATACCAGGTAACAATAAATATTCAAATACAGTTTGCTAAAATGATTGTCAGTTAAAAAATATTATGTTTACAAATTACGGTCAGCTAAAAAATCATTTATGTCATAATATGCCTTTTTTGATAACATTCTTTTTAGGACTTTTTTAAATAAATTAGTATTTAACGTCTTCATACATTTCGGAATCTTATTAAAGATAACAGGGGCCCTGCAGATGACACTGTTGCGTAGGAGCGCCGTTTTTGCGGGATGAATGCACAGCCTATCATTATGTCGACGATTGCGTTGTACTTTATCGTTTAGGAGCGGAAACAAATGCGGATTGTTTTTAACAAATAAAGCTACTTCGTAGATATATAATGATGGTAACGTCAGTATGCTGTATCTTGTGAAAAATGGCCTGCAACTTTCAGTACTCGGGATACTGAACATAGCACGAATGCAGCGTTTTTGCATTTTAAATGCCATATCTTTTTGAGATGAGTTTCCCCAAAACATGACCCCGTACCTAAGGATCGACTCAACTAGACCATAATATGCTGTCAGTAGAGCATCTGTGCTGATAATAGGCGCAAGTTTAAATAGTGCATATGATAGACTGCTAACTTTCTTGCTAAGGGCACTAATGTGATCTTTCCAATTTAATTTACTGTCAATAATCAAGCCAAGAAATCGTGCATTACTAACTTCTTTTATCGTCTGATTATTATAAGATACGATTATGTTCAGAGAATTTTTTGATTTTTGGCTAAAATGCATGACATTTGTCTTTGTTATATTAATCTGTAAATTGTTATTGTCTAACCATGAAATTATTGAAGATAAGGAGTCATTTATGTCAGAATAATAATTATTTACATCCCTGCATGCGATCGTCACAGTACTATCGTCAGCAAATAAGGTCATCGGCTGTTTCGTTGCATTGGGCAAGTCATTTATGTACAAAATAAACAGCAATGGTCCCATCACACTACCCTGGGGAACGCCATGTGTTACAAAGTTCTCATTGGAAGTGTAAATTTCTTCCATCTTTGTACTAAGATTAATTCTAGCAATTTCAGTTTTTTGCCGTCTATTGGTTAAATATGATATCATCAGATCCAATACGTTGCCTCTAATACCATAAGCTTCCAACTTTCTTACAAGAATTTTATGATTCACGTGATCAAATGCACGGGACATATCGCAGAAAATGGTGCAAACGGGAGACCTTCGGTCAACGTGAGAAGTAATATTTTCAATATAATCATACAAAGCCATGTTTATAGTTTTGTTTTGTCGAAAACCATTTTGTTCCTTGCAGAAAATATGATTTTTTTCAAGGTAAGCGTAAATTTCACTGTATAAATACTTCTCAAAAATTTTTGAAACAATTGGTAATAACGCAATCGGTCTATAGTTATTTACTAGCTCCTTATTTTCTTTTTTGAATAATGGGGTTATGATGCTTGTTTTAAGAGCAGTTGGAAATATACCACTACTTATGGAAAGGTTCAATATGTGGCTTAAATGATGGCAGATATTTTCGTTTACGGCTTTAATAATTTTAGTAGCGATGCCATCGTATCCAACACTTTTTGTATTTTTCAACTTTCTTATAATTTCATTTATTTTGCATGGCGAACTTGGTGTTAGAAACATAGACTTTAGGGGAGGCTTGATGAAAGCAGTTACCATAGTCTCAGCACTTCGTATGGTGGAAATATTTTGAGTAAAATAACTATTGAATGCATTGGCTATTTTGGATGGGTCATTAATATGATCACCATTAATTTTTATTTTGTTGATATACTCTTTTGGGAGGTTGCATCGAGTGTGGTTTATTATTCCCCATGCTGCTTTATTTTGATTAATAGAGGTTTGGATTTTGTGGTTGTTTTGAGCGCGTTTGGTAAGTAAAATTATTTTTTTAAATTTCTTGCTGTAGTCTAAGTATTTTACCTTATTTTCAGTAGTGGGGTTCAGTCTATATTTCCATAATAGAGTTTTTTTTTTCCTACTACAAACCTTGACACCACATGAGACCCACTTTGGTTTGCTATTGACTTTAATAGTGATTAGGGTTTGTGGGAAACATAAATCATAAAAGAGTTTAAAATTCTCCATAAACAGATCATATGCTTCATTTGGGTCATTTGTCTGATAAATTTCATTAAAAGATAAACTTTGTATACATGAATTAAATTTTTCAATATTGCGCAAGCTATAGTTCCGCCTTCGTGTGCGCCAGTATTTCAATAAAAAAGTTTTTTTGAACGGTACCTTGATCAATTGGGCAGTATGGTCTGATAGACCGAACTCAAAAATTTCAGCTTTTGTGCCCCTTTTAAAATTATGTGCAAAGTTATCCAAGCATGTTTGTTTAGCTAGTCTAGTAGGTGCATGAAGTGCTAGTACAAGATTTCGATAACAAACATGAAAAATTTAAAGTGTCATGATTTTTTTTTAATATATTTATATTGAAGTCGCCAGCAATTATGGTATGGTTAAAATTTAATTTATTTACCTGTAACAAGAGTTTATCCAACCAGTCGAAGAACATATTTAAGTTTTTTCTTTGTGGTACTCTATAGACACATATAATACCAATTTTATGATCAAGAAGTTCAATTCCACAGCACTCAAATGTCCGGTCAAAAGAAAGTTCTCTTAATACTGCAAACTCTCTAAACCTGTGGCCTCTTCTTACCATGATGCATGCTCCTCCCCTTTTTTTATTACGTCGGCAGTAAGATGAAGCTAAAATGTAGTTTGGCAGATCCAAACTTGGTTCGCTTCCAGACTTCATAAAATGTTCCGTAATACACAACACGTCAGCTCCTTTGCCCCTATCTCTAAGTTCTTCCAGATTCACAACCAACCCATCTGACTTGCTCAGGAGTCCCGCAATGTTGAAGTGTAGAAAAAATAGGTATTTTTCAGAGAAATAACTGTATTTCTGCTGTATTTTCACTTTCCCTTATGGTGGTTGGTGAATTATGGGGAGTATATTGTTTCATACTACTTTCATTCTCTATGCCGATGACACTGAATTGATACCAGTCAAATATGATATTCTTCATAATGTTTTGATATATATTTCTCATTCCATCATTCCTAATCTTACCTGTTTTGTAGGAAAACATATCCAATGTCAGATCATAATTACTGTCAAACAAATAAGCGTAATTATTGTTTTGCAAGTCCATACGGAGAAGATTGTTAAACATTTCAACTTTATAATTGAAGATCGGTGCTCCTCTTATATATGTTGGAACGCAGATAATTTTGTTAGTATTCGTTATTGTCAATAGGTACTGCTTCATAACATGTATAGTATTTATATAGTCATTTGTTGATTTAATGTCATTTTCCCCAATGAAAATCAGGCAATAGTCGTTTAAGGTGAAATATTTTAGTTTGCTTTTTAGGTCGTTTAATAGCTCCCTTGATGTGCCATTTGGGATTACATAATGACAGTAGTCAAAATAATCTGAGAAAACATCCTCTATCGTGGACAACGTATTTCTCATGTTACCAGTGCTTAAAATACATAGTTTGTTTTTTTGTTTAAGTTTAATTGTTATTTTAGAGAGCTCATTCATATTTTGAGACCTATTTCCGTTTTTGTGAGTGTTGTCATTTGAGATTCCAATAGTTCCTGTAGAGTTGTTTGATGTCTGTGTGCATTGATTTGTAATAGCAATGGGGTCAGTCTGCGTTTCCTTACAGTGCATAATACTACATCGTCGTAGCACTTTCGCTGTAATTGCATTAAGTCATTTCCTGAACTATTACCACACTGAGAAATATTTGTGATAGACTTTTTGCGTGCAGGTGATGGTGCTATGCTTTTTCTTTCAGGCGTTAAACAGATTTTTTTGTATGTGTTAATAGTCTTCATCATATTACTGATATCCGATTTCAGACAGGTAACTTCAGTGTTTAAATTTTCTATTTCTTGGTGAGCACTCATTAGCTGGGTAGTCAGCGTCTTTACCTGTTCACTCAGGTCCGTCACAGTACTGCTGTTGTCGTGTAGGCTATCTGGTATACTCATCATTGTTGTGTCGAAAAGAGATTTTTCTCCACTTAGATGTAATTTGGATAGGTCGGTCAGAGAATTTGCTTTATAGGGTTTGCGGTAGGTAATATTGTTTAAGTCCAAATCCATCTCCAGAGTTACTATGATTGAGAGTCTTCGCTTACAATGTTAAATATATAATACACTCAGCACCCTCTCGTGGGGATTAGTGGCACCAATTTGTACACATAGACTCAACTAGGTGGCGGTTATGTTATGAGTCGCATGCTCAACAATGTGAATTCTACTCACATGAGATGTGAAACGCGCCCTGATATTGTCTTTTTAATTGTTGTCGATGGTGGGGTAGTTTAACAATATTCAAACTTCAAAACAACGTATGATATTTTCACAGATTTAGTTTAATCTTTGCAATAACATTTGTTGTCAGTGTTTTTGCGTTCTATTTATGGCACTAGCGTTGTATTTATTCTTTTATTGTGGTTGAGAAAGTTTTAGTCGTATAAGTGGAATATATCACAGCGTAAAACTTGTCGAGTGATATTGTTATTTTAACAACACGCACTATTAGATTACAAACGATATTTCGTGATTGTGATTATTGAACTATTATCAACTGAAATAAACACTATTTGGTGTTGTAATTGCATGTAAACACTTTTAAAGTTAAATTGTCGGAAAGTGAGACTAAACGGGCGTGTTGGCTTAATCATAAAAGAGCTTAATGATTAAGGCTATTGTAAAATAATTCAGTCCCCGCCGAAGGCGTGGACTGAATTGTTTTAGAATCGACTTAATCTTTAAGCTCTTTTATGATTAAGCAAACAGGGCCGTTTCACACGCTGCTTTATGAGTCTCATGAAGAAGTACCCCTCCATTCGTACACCTTATGTGACGTAAACGAAGTTGCGAGGGTCAGCTAGTACATATAATAAAACTGTAGAGGGTCGAGAGTCTGTACATGGAAGATATTTTGAAAATTTTAATTGGGGGGCGTTCTCTAATCGATACTGAAGCTGAAAATGTAATTTAAACTTTTCATGTCTGTCTGTCTGTCTGTCTGTCTGTCTGTCTGTCTGTCTGTATCCCGAATAAGTATCACGCCGAAACTACTACACCGATTTGAATGATACTTGGTACATTCCGAGCTTATAGTCCGAGGAAGGTTCTAGGATACTTTTGATCCCGAAGTTTTACGCGGTTCCTGCGGGAGAGGGGATGAAAGATAAAATGGTTTTTCAGTTGTAATTTCTCAACGCGTGATGCGATTTCAAATATATATTTTGTATTGGAAAGGGAATACTTTAAGGATTTTTCGACCCAAGTTTCAAGATTAAAGGGTTTGTAGTTCAGAAATTAGAGGCATCTCAACTTTCGCCAAACCTAAAATTCAAGGGTTCCTTTGAATGAAAGGGTAAATCTAAACGGGCGTGTTGGCTTAATCATAAAAAAGCTTAATAATTAAGGCTGTTGTAAAATAATTGAGTCCGCGCCGAAGGCGTGGACTGAATTGGTTTAGAATAGCCTTAATCTTTAAGCTCTTTTATGATTAAGCAAACAGGGCCGTTTCACACGGACGAGTCTGATGAAGAATTACCTCTCCTTTCGTGCACATTATGTGACGTAAACGAAGTTGCGAGGGTCAGCTAGTTCTTAATAAATTCTTCAATACAAATACTCGTGGACCGGTCCATTTATTTATTCCACTACATTTGGTTAACCATTTAATAAACTTCTCATTGTCTTTACTCTTTATAATATAAATCTCTTTTATATATACTTTTCTACAAATATTTTCCAAATCTCTCACGTAAGCGCGTCCAGTAAGTACCTCGCACAGTCATCCCAAAGGTGAGAACAGTATTCGACGCAGAGGCTAATCTGCGCCTTGCACAGCAAACATCCCGGTGTGGCGTGAAGTACCTTAAGTGAAGTAAAATTATAAAAATTCAACTCAAAATGGTTCACAAATTTTGGAAATATTGTATTAAAATAGGCACAAAACCCTAAAAAAAAGGTTAAATAACACAGTTCGAGTAAAAATCCTATCCTACTAATATTATAAATGTGAAAGTTTGTGAAGATGTTTGGATGTTTGTTACTCAATCACGCTCTAACGGCTGAATGGATCTGGCTGAAATTGGATACAGGGAAAATGTTCCCACGGGAAGCGGGAACGGGAACCAAATTTCACGCGGGCGAAGCCGCGCGCATCAGCTAGTCAATCATATTTATAATAAATTAAATCCAGATAAGTTTGTTTGTAGCATGAACTATCGACATCCTTATCGATACCTACCCATGACTATTTTACTGTAAACAGCCCTTTTTATTTCTGCCTTATATATCCTCCAAAAATGCATTTACACATTAAATGTTGTGTTTTGTATGAAGGAAAATGCATAATCTCCGTTACAAGTTGGACTTTCAGTGAAATTTCTCATCCAATTTGGCAAAATATGTACGGCAAAAATGGAATGAACGAAGTCACAAATGACCTGTTAAACGAGTCTTTCTTTGTATAATTGCGTTTTGTAATATCCTATTCACACACTAAACACGACACTATTGTTGAAAATATAAAATTTTCTATTTTAATCTTAAGATCACTACAGATTATTGGATATTATGAATAACATAGAGCCGCCATAGGATCCCACCGGGCTCAGCGATTCAAAATACTGACTTAAGAGTACACAATTTGCTTTCTCTTTTCCTCTCGAGCTAAGTGCTATGGATAATGAGGTCTCGCTCGCACGCTTTGTATATCTATTGAGAGTAGCGAAAAATTCTAAATCTATGGTTTTAATGCAATCAATTGCAGTCAATGCAATTCGAAATTTAAATGTACAAGCAACCTATATTATAATAAATAACAGACAATTCTACTATCAAGTTGTCACAGGAAACTCTTTGATGTACAATGCTTGCTTTATGGCGAATATGAAAGCAATGCAAATCAAAATTGATTGAAATTTGACCTTACAACAAGCTTGATAGGAAAGACAGAAAAAATGAAAATTAGTACTTGTTTATGGTCAATGACACGATAAAATTATGTTTTTACTGTAAACAATTGATACCAATGGCTGAAAAAAGGAAATCGTCCCGAACCTATCTTGAACGCACAGAACACAATAAAAGTATAACACAATACGCATAAAACACACGGATATAGGTACCGTTTTTTCTTACTGTAGTCAATGACGGACAGAACCTCGGCCCACCGCTAATTTCTTGCGTTGGTAATAACGGCGCGTTCGGAGTCTTCGGGATGATAAATTAGTACAAACAACGTTTGTGGATTGAGATTGAATTCCATTCAATAAATGCGTGGTGAGGAAATTCCTGGCTTGGTAAAATAGTGCGAACAATGCCCGCACTGGCAGGAGCCGCTTATCCCTCAATCTTCACACCAAGTACAAAAATAATCTCGCTGTACACTGGAACTTATTCTGACGTAACCAAGGGCAGTGCAGAATAAAGTTACTCGCATGCAATGAAGCAAGTGCTGAAAACACGACGTCCTCTTTGTTCTTGAGACTAGGCACGTGGCGCACTCAGTTACAACGTAGATAAAATATGCTGCAGCAATGCCGCAGGCTTAAAAATACAGCTCACCAACTGACGACCATTGCTCGAAGGTCCAAATTCATGTATACGAAGGAACACACGAAGGAATTTTGTAATATTAGAAATAATAACGCCAGAGTTGAAAATGGTGAACATGCTGCATTTTTATTCGAACAGACAGAAGTTTGACAGATGACGGTTGACATTAGCCGTCAGTGTTGCCTTATAAAAATAACACAATATTATGTATCAAACAGTACCTACCTAGTTAATCTTAAGATATACTGTAACATCTTCCATACAATGTTCTAGCAAATAAAAATATTATTATTAAAAACAAAAGAGCCGAAGCAGGGAGATCATTCCAAAATTTAAGCATATGCGGAAGAAAACCCCTATCAGCGCGAACGCTCCGGATGCAAAGTGTGAGTCCTCCTCACCAAAAAAAGGATACACCACGGTCTAGTTCGTGTATTCCCGTTCGTCCCCTTGACTTCGTCCCCCTAGGGGGACGAACGGGAATTCGTTATTTTATTCTCCCGATGGTTCCCTTAATTTTTTTGGGGAGACGAACGGGAATATTTCTTTCATCCTTTTTTTAGTTCTATTGCTCCCAACAAATAATATAAGACAGATGCGTTGGTAAAAAAACAAATTTGAAATTCTATTTTTATTTACAAATGAAGATCAACAATACAAATGAAGATCGAAAAACAAATAAAGATTCGTAACCCCGTTTGGGTTCATTAGAACAGTCTCAGGATCCTGGGTTTGTTATCAAATTTTCAAATTAAAACAAGTTATCTTAATCGTATTGAAATTGTTTCACTATTACTTAATCTACATACAAGTAACACGAGTAATAATGATAAACAAAACTACGAATAAAATTGTCTTACTAGTGATAATCTCTAATTACTTGTAATTGCGTCATTTACACCTACTGTGTTTTGATAAAAACTGGTAAAAAGCACTAAATAACAAGATAAAACTATTTAAAACGATACATATTTAAAGAGGGCAATTGTTGTTTTTAGCATAATCAAGTAATTACAATTTCACTTTTATTGGAATAATCAGGCGTAGTAAAATTATATGCTCGGGATCATTAAACAATGAAATTGTTTTTTTTAGCGTTTACAAGTAATTACTTCTTAATTAGGTAAGTATGGTAATGTCTAAAGTAAGCCCCGGCTGTACAATTTCAAAACCTAGTAAGGGAGTCGAGATAAATTTTACAGGAGAGCCAAAAAACGAGTTCGTCAACTTGAGACCTTGCCGCTCCGAGACTAGAAGAGCTACAGCGATGAGAGTTACATCAAAAGATGCTGTATATCCTTGGCTTTGCACAGAGTTTAACTATTATTGCGCATAAATAATAGATCACGTTTGATAGCACTTACTAATGATTGAATAGCTTTTTTAATTTCGAGTAAACCTGTTTATGAATTTTATAACATAGTAAGTGCCGTTACTAGGATTTTAATATTGTTGAATAAGTGCGCCTATCACCACGATCACCAGTTAATAAAGCTAGTAAGTACAATTTTATAAGAAAGTCAGTTACTTTTAGGTTCAGGTTCATCATCACGCCTTTATCCCCGAAGGGGTAGGCAGAGGTATATTATATACCCACATTTCACCTTTTTATAATTTGTCCCACGTAATACGTTGTGAGCCGTATTGCCGTGTTTAAATGGACAGGCGCAGGTTGTGACTGCCTGCTGTTGAAATAAAGCCTTCATCTTGGCTTAACGACTGCGATTTTACTGGCAACCGGGACCAACGGCTTAACGTGCCTTCCGAAGCACGGAAACGCTCAAATAAATGTCACGAAGTGATCACATGGATGGTCACCCATCCATGGACCGGCCATAGTGAAAGTTGCTTACTGCAGTGATCGTTTACAGAACTCTGAGTCCGCGGGGCCACGAGCGCTTCTTACATGAAACGTACTTTACATGAAATATTTATTCATATTTTATATTGAAATGTAGAGAAAATTATTAAATGATATACCTAGGCTCCATGAAACGTGAAAACATAAACTAAAAACTTATTAATCTGTAATAATTTTCCCCTCTGAAACTAAATCTTCGGATGCGTCACAAACTGGATGATTAATCCAAAATTGACTTTGGTTTGAAGGCATGAGCGGCACAAGTTTGAACAGAATACCATCTTTTTTACCCTGTTTCAAGATTTTGTCTAGATTGTGGCGTAAATCATGGATTTGCTATATTAGTTTATTAGGCGCTATTAAGCGTAGGTATAATGGTTATACTTAGGTCGGTATAATGGGTGTGTCCTTATTAGTGTCAAGGTAGGGATGGTTGATGGAAGGAGATATGGTGGGATGTAAGCTATATATAGGCGTGCGCAATGGTAGAAAAGAAAAATCAGGAACTAACTAAATTTTTTATTTTTTTTTTAAAGTTAAATAAAAAATTTAGTTAGTTCCTGATTTTTCTTTTCTACCATTGCGCACGCCTATATATAGCTTACATCCCACCATATCTCCTTCCATCAACCATCCCTACCTTGACACTAATAAGGACACACCCATTATACCGACCTAAGTATAACCATTATACCTACGCTTAATAGCGCCTAATAAACTAATATAGCAAATCCATGATTTACGCCACAATATCCCCTCCCCAAGAGAAAAAAAAATTTAGTTAGTTCCTGATTTTTCTTTTCTACCATTGCGCACGCCTATATATAGCTTACATCCCACCATATCTCCTTCCATCAACCATCCCTACCTTGACACTAATAAGGACACACCCATTATACCGACCTAAGTATAACCATTATACCTACGCTTAATAGCGCCTAATAAACTAATATAGCAAATCCATGATTTACGCCACAAGATATTCCCTCATGGATGGTGTGCCGAACTCTTACCGACTGAAACCTCACGGTACTCTACCACTACCTACGGTCTCCCGACCCAGTTAAGCCCCCGGGAAGATGTCCCAGGATTACTTCATTTGGTTTGGGCACTTCACCGCCTCTTTGGGGTTTTTCGAGTGTTACTCTCGCTTCCTGGGTCGTGTGTCGTGCGAAAAGTTTTCACGTCCCGCAGAGTGGAAAGGTGAGCAGCCTCCACGCCGTCTTTAGGCCCCCAGTCATGGAAGCTGACAATATTGGGCAAAGTCGTTAAAGTGTATGGCGCCCTTGCCGCAAACTGTGGATCTCGGGTTGGAGATTTATCTCCATGCTCCCTCCCCGTCACCTCTTTCACGAGAATGACCTGCTCGCAGAAAAACGCAGCGTCATCCCACTTACTCCCACTGGAGATCATGGCTCGCAGTCAGTCTCCAGCGAGATAATGTCCACGTCCAGACCTGTCACCGTGGGTGCCAGGTCCTAGTACCTGACTTCCACGCTGTGAACTCCATCAATGTATGAATTGCTGTGTCCTCGCTGAGTCCTTCGCAGTGCTGACACATTTTACATTAGTGTGATAAAACCACCAAAAAAGAAGGACAAATATCAAACAATGGCGGTTAGACGATACGTCAAGGTCGTCGTTTGCAATTAGACCGCGGCTGTTAGCTAAAAGCTAAACGTTCTGTGGGTACTTCAGTCACCTATACGGTATAAAACTGGGAGACGACACCCATTGTCACTAGTCATAATTGACTAGTGACAACGGGTGTCATCTTCCACAATTATAACGAATGCCAATTTCTGGACATTTGCGAAGGCGAATATCTGCAGCCGATATTTGCACAATTGCGAAAACCTACTTATTGAATTTCAAATTTGCGTCAGTTCACTTCACACGTTACAAAAATTGATTAAATTAAAAAAGTATATTTTTTAGTATTACAGCTAACGGGATATTTTCCATGTGTTATTAAGAATATTTGATATTTCGGTATATGGTCAGTATGTGCATCTTTATCACAAACGGACCACTGAATCTGTTCATAAATACCATAGATGTGTTCAAAGATAAAAATATAAAGAGGAGGAGAAATAGGTAAACACTGCCAAAGAAGAATACAGAAATGAAAGTAGATTGCGGACGTTCTTCGTGGGGCTAAAAAGCAGCCACACGCAGCAAGACCTATGAGACGCTTTTAAGGTTAACATCTGCAAACATAGCGTAGCGTCTTACGATCTGGTTAATATAAAAAACTGAAATCATTAAAGTAGAACACCTACGATGGAATATCCAGTCTTTCTAGCCCTGCAAGGCAGCCAGACCAAATGGCGCAAGGAGGCGCTGGAGCGGGGCCACAGGCCTGCGTCTCGAGAAGTCGAGGCTCAGCGGTCCCAGCTCCACCAGGAAACCATGGAGTCCTGGAAGGTGCGTCAGACCGGTCATGGACGAGTGGCTGGAGAGAAGACACGGTGCTCTCTCCTACCGGTTGACACAGATGCTTGCCGGGCACGGTAGCTTCGTTAGGTATCTGTGGCGAAAACACCGGGAAACCACGGCCGAGTGTCAGCACTGCGAGGACCGCAGCGATGACACGGCGCTCCACACGCTGGTGGAGTGCACGGCGTGGGCACAACAGCGACAGGTCCTCGTAGTGGGTCTGGGCGTGGACACTCTCTCGCTTGAGGCCATGGTGCGAGCCATGCTCTCCAGCGGGAGTAAGTGGGACTGCGCCGCCTCTTTCTGCGAGCAGGTCATGCTCGCGAAGGAGGCGGCGGGCCGGGTGCGGGAGAGAACTCTCCCACCCGAGTTCCGCAGTCGGCGCCCTGGGCGCCGCCGACGTGTCTTCGCCGAGGACTATCGGCCTCCATGACCGGGGGTCTGAGAACGGTGAGAGGGCCGCTCACCGTCCTTACAGAAGCAGGCCCATGACGGCAGCGTGACGTGAGCACTCACGCACGCCCCCCCTTAGAAGCGGGGTCACACCCGAAACCCCCCATAGACGCGGGATTGCACCCGAACCACCCCCTGGGCGAGGCCGCATTGGCGGCCGTAGGTCTGTTGGGAGTCACGGGACATCCTTCCTGAGGGCTTACCCGGGGCTCTCAACCATAGGCTGTTGGGCGTTACGTGAGGTTTTTTAGTCGGTAAGAGTCCGGCATAGCATCCTACGAGGATTTTCCCTCACGTTAAAAAAAAAAAAAAAAGTGTAAACTTGGTAAATTTCTCACTGTGTAAACTTAGTGAATTTCTCTGTGTAACTTAAAACTTTTTTTATAAGGTGTGTGGATACCTTGTAATTTTGATTATTAACCTGATCTTTGTTTCTAAACAACTGAAACTTTAATTAGTCTGCCTATTTTTTTTTTATTCTAAAACTCAATTTAAAACACAATGTAGAACATCATACACTTTGATGTAACTTAGTTTATATAATTTACTTTGTAATTGAACCCCATCTGGTGTCATTCACATTACTATCTTTAGAACTGTTGTATTTAAACTTTAAATCATGGCACAGATGCAAAAATATATTAATTATTTAAGAAAAGATGAACTCTCTAACGAGCTGTCCCACATGGGAATTTCAGTGGAACCGGATGTGACGGTGACTGACCTTCGGGGTGAGCTGAGAACGGCACACCGTCTTGTCCGTCGGGGAAGCATCAAAGCGAGTGCTCCGGTACCCGCTGATGCATCGGCTGAGCTCTCGACCTGCCTTCCGAAGGTCTCCGAGCTGGAGGAGGCTCTTCAGTCATTTGAATTCGTTGATAATAAGAACTGTCGCTTAAGGGTAGCTATCAGAGCAAACTATCTGCTAAATAGGCTGGCGCGTTGTGGTTTAGATTGCCCTGACCTGGTGGAAATTCGTGGTAGGCTAGTGAAGATCATTTCTAGGGCTGAACCCGGTAGTAATTCTGAATCCGAAGGTTCGGATGATGATAGTGATGATCCTTCGGGTCGTGACCAGGTGGAGTATACTTCACCAGTAGTGAGAGAGGACCGCTCGGTGCGAGCTAGTTCAGGTAGGAATAGTTCTACATGTAACACCAAAGTGTATAAAGAACGTCCCCTTAACTTATGTTCATTTAATTTAAAATATGATGGTTCTACTTGCGTACGCGTGTTTTTAGAGAGATTAGAGGAACTTAGATGTGCACGAGAGGTTACTAAGCCTAGACTCCTTATGGTTTTCTCCGATCGGTTGGATAAACCGGCTTTGTCTTGGTTCCGTACAAACAAAGCTGACTTCATCTCATATGAGGATCTTATTATTGAGCTTAGAGATACCTTTGATATTCCTGATTATGATTACCGCCTCAGGAACGAGATAAGACAGAGTACACAAGCCCGCTCTGAGTCCTTAGTTAACTACATAATATATGCACAATGCAAGCCATGTTCTCAAGGTTGTCATGCAAGATGCCCAGTGATGAACAGCTGGACATTCTCATGCACAACATTAGACCTGACTACATGAAAGAACTGGCCTTGCATGAAGTCAACTCTATAGATGACTTGAGACGTTTGGGTAAGCGCTTGGAGCTTGCGCGTACTAGGGCGGACGCTTTCCGTGAGCCTGCTCTTGACAAGAGTTAATTAGTATTTAAACAATTTTAAACCAACTAAAACCAATATCATCGCATTAATAGTGTCCTAAAATAGTCAGATAATATAATAAAAGTGTTCTGTCCGTGTATTTTGGTGTGGGAAGTGACGAGTCAGGTACCCGGTTTTTTTTTCGAATTTTGAATGTTTTCTTACTAACTTACTCATTAATAATATGAATACCCGTAGTCGCAGAGCTCTCGGCCGCCAGCAGGAGGAAACCAAACTTCAGTTGGTGTTGCTGGAGCTTAAATCTAAAACGGAGCTCTGTGTACAGTTGGAGAAGGAAAGAGAAGAAAATGAAAACTTATTGATAAACGCTCTGAATGACACAAAGAAATTGAAATGCGAATTATCAAGACTTCATGTTAGTTACGATGACATTGTTGCGGAGCGGGACCACCTTCAGTCAATTGTAGATAGGTTCCAAGAGTGCAGTGACGAGTATGAGAAAACCTTGAGGAGGACTACCTTTCTGGAACAGGAGCTAAGGGATGCCCAGGGACAAATCTCACACCTGGAGGAAGCTGCTGAGAAAGTTACTGCTCAAAAAACTGATAATCTTTATAGTGAGTTAATGAGTGGTATCCCGCAGTTTATTGCTTCTGCAAATTCTCAAAACCTGGACTTGACTACTATAGATCTTACAGGTGACAGTCCATATCAACGGGACAAGTCGGTTTTGTTTTGCAGCAGAAATAAACTAAAAAAATATCTAAAAATTAAAAAGTTCATACAGAAATCAAAAAAGCAATTCAAAATTCCATAAAATGTTAATCAAGAAGTGTAAAAATATAGGTTCTTGTTTAAAATTTAGAGAACAAGCTAAATTGTCAATGTTAGAGCTGGAACAAAGTCATTTAAAATATTGCACTGACACACAAAAATTAGAATCAAAAATACAAAGTTTGCAATTTGAGCTACAATATATGACTAAAAAATATGAATGGTCCCTTAAGGACTTTACTAAATGTTCTGTAACCATAGATAAGTTACTCAAAACATCAAATGATAACACTGAGCGCCTTAATTGTTTCCTAAATGACCACTTATGCAATATTAACTGCCCAAAAGCAATTGAGCCGGTGGAGGCTCAGGGTGAACCAGTTACCGCTGAGCCCCTAGCTCCCATTACTACGTGCCCGCCCAGTACATCAGTGGATATATTATGTGACAGTGTAAATAATAGTAATAGTTGTACTAAATTACTTGTATTTAGTGATGATATTGGTACCAATCTAAGTTCATTTTTAAAACAAAACATAAATTCAAGTTATTACTCGGTAATTAATAATTGCTATCCGGGTTCTTCATTAAGTGATATTATGCAAAAGATATTAGAATATAAATTTGAAGCTAACAGTAAAATAATAATTTTCTGTGCAAACAGGGGCAAAATTAGCAATGATGATTTTGTCCCTATACATGAATTACATCTTAAACTTAAATGTCATACAAGTTGTAATGTTCACACTTCCATTTATAAAAGGTGTGTCAGACTCAGAAAATTCATTTAGATATAAGATGAATTTAAGTTTAAACTTAATAAGTCAGTATAATAATAAATTCAATGTAATTGACTTTAATTCTGTATTTGACACAAACTTGTCACATAGCAAGTATAAAGTCTATAATAATCACAAGGGTAGGTATTGTCTACTCAAATATTATAAAAGACAAATAGCAAGTTTGCTATTCAATTATTTTTACTCTATAGCCAAAAACTTGGCTGACAAAACTGCTTTATTTGAGCAGAGTAGATTTAGGACTTTGGAATCGGTTCCAAGTAATTTAAATTAACTTCTGAGACAACAGAGGATTTACCCTCTAGCCAAAATTGTAAATTGATAGAGTTGAATTTAATTGCAAATCATAACTATATTGGAAACTGTCCTCCGAACAATACTAAATTAAAAAATGTAAATTATATCAGCCTGGTGCATTACAATATAGCAACATTAACGCAGGTCAAAGAGTTTGAATTGGAGCTGTTCATGAGCTCAGAAAATATTGAAATTGTTTGTCTTACAGAACATATGCGTAAGGAGTATGAGCTCATGTTCAGCTTCAGTAGTCACCGGGTTGGTAGTGCGTTCTGCAGGGTCAACACAACACGGGGGGGTTCGTTGATTTTATTAAAAAAAAAGTTAAAGTATAAGGAACGGAAAGATGTTGTGTCCCTCTCTGTAGAGTGTACAGTTGAAATAAGTAGTGAAATATTGGGCACTCTGTCCCACTTTAAGTTCGCATCGTCGCTGCCGCTCCTCGCTCACGTGGGACAGAACTCGCCCAATATTCCACATTTTAAAAATGTAACCTAACCTAACATTATAATAAAAAATAATTTAAAAAATAAAGCTTCATCGCATTAGCAACTACGTACAACCACGATGTATGCAGTATGCATTTGCGCTTCCACACTTATAGCACAGTCGTCAGACATAGACATTTGCGGTTTTATGCAGTCGTCGACATAGACATGTGCGTTTAGTGCTTCCTCGCATTAGCAACTACGTACAACCAAGAGGCTAAGAGACAATGTATGCAGTATGCATTTGCGCTTCCACACTTATAGCACAGTCGTCAGACATAGACATTTGCGGTTTTATGCAGTCGTCGACATAGACATGTGCGTTTAGTGCTTCATCGCATTAGCAACTACGTACAACCAAGAGGCTAAGAGACAATGTATGCAGTATGCATTTGCGCTTCCACACTTATAGCACAGTCGTCAGACATAGACATTTGCGGTTTTATGCAGTCGTTGTCATAGACTTGTGCGTTTAGTGCTTCACCGCATTAGCAACTACGTACAACCAAGATGTATGCAGTATGCATTTGCGCTTCCACACTTATAGCACAGTCGTCAGACATCGACATTTGCGTTTAATGCAGTCGTCGTCATAGACTTGTGCGTTTAGTGCTTCATCGCATTAGCAACTACGTACAACCAAGATGTATGCAGTATGCATTTGCGCTTTCACACTTATAGCACAGTCGTTAGACATCGACATTTGCGTTTAATGCAGTCGTCGTCATAGACATGTGCGTTTAGTGCTTCATCACATTAGCAACTACGTACAACCACGATGTATGCAGTATGCATTTGCGCTTCCACACTTAAAGCACAGTCGTCAGACATCGACATTTGCGTTTAATGCAGTCGTCGTCATAGACTTGTGCGTTTAGTGCTTCATCGCATTAGCAACTACGTACAACCAAGATGTATGCAGTATGCATTTGCGCTTCCACACTTAAAGCAACTGTGCTTTCAGACATCGACATTTGCGTTTAATGCAGTCGTCGTCATAAACTTGTGCATTTAGTGCTTCATCGCATTAGCAACTACGTTCAACCATGATGTATGCAGTATGTATTTGCGCTTCCACACTTATAGCACAGTCGTCAGACATCGACATTTGCGTTTAATGCAGTCGTCGTCATAGACATGCGCGTTTAGTGCTTCATCGCATTAGCAACTACGTACAACCACGATGTATGCAGAATGCATTTGCGCTTCCACACTTATAGCACAGTCGTCAGACATCGACATTTGCGTTTAATGCAGTCGTCGTCATAGACATGTACGTTTAGTGCTTCATCGCATTAGCAACTACGTACAACCACGATGCATGCAGAATGCATTTGCGCTTCCACACTTATAGCACAGTCGTCAGACATCGACATTTGCGTTTAATGCAGTCATCGTCTTAGACATGTGCGTTTAGTGCTTCATCGCATTAGCAACTACGTACCACCAAGAGACTAAGAGACAATGTATGCAGTATGCATTTGCGCTTCCACACTTATAGCACAGTCGTCAAACATCGACATTTGCGTTTAATGCAGTCGTCGTCATAGACTTGTGCGTTTAGTGCTTCATCGCATTAGCAACTACGTACAACCAAGATTTATGCAGTATGCATTTGCGCTTCCACACTTAAAGCACAGTCGTCAGTCATCGACATTTGCGTTTAATGCAGTCGTCGTCATAAACTTGTGCGTTTAGTGCTTCATCGCATTAGCAACTACGTACAACCATGATGTATGCAGTATGTATTTGCGCTTCCACACTTATAGCACAGTCGTCAGACATCGACATTTGCGTTTAATGCAGTCGTCGTCATAAACTTGTGCGTTTAGTGCTTCATCGCATTAGCAACTACGTACAACCACGATGCATGCAGTATGTATTTGCGCTTCCACACTTATAGCACAGTCGTCAGACATCGACATTTGCGTTTAATGCAGTCGTCGTCATAGACTTGTGCGTTTAGTGCTTCATCGCATTAGCAACTACGTACAACCAAGATGTATGCAGTATGCATTTGCGCTTCCACACTTAAAGCACAGTCGTCAGACATCGACATTTGCGTTTAATGCAGTCGTCGTCATAAACTTGTGCGTTTAGTGCTTCATCGCATTAGCAACTACGTACAACCATGATGTATGCAGTATGCATTTGCGCTTCCACACTTATAGCACAGTCGTCAAACATCGACATTTGCGTTTAATGCAGTCGTCGTCATAGACTTGTGCGTTTAGTGCTTCATCGCATTAGCAACTACGTACAACCAAGATGTATGCAGTATGCATTTGCGCTTCCACACTTAAAGCACAGTCGTCAGACATCGACATTTGCGTTTAATGCAGTCGTCGTCATAAACTTGTGCGTTTAGTGCTTCATCGCATTAGCAACTACGTACAACCATGATGTATGCAGTATGTATTTGCGCTTCCACACTTATAGCACAGTCGTCAGACATCGACATTTGCGTTTAATGCAGTCGTCGTCATAAACTTGTGCGTTTAGTACTTCATCGCATTAGCAACTACGTACAACCACGATGCATGCAGTATGTATTTGCGCTTCCACACTTATAGCACAGTCGTCAGACATCGACATTTGCGTTTAATGCAGTCGTCGTCATAGACATGTGCGTTTAGTGCTTCATCGCATTAGCAACTACGTACAACCGCGATGTATGCAGTATGCATTTGCGCTTCCACACTTATAACACAGTCGTCAGACATCGACATTTGCGTTTAATGCAGTCGTCTTCATAAACATGTGCGTTTAGTGCTTCATCGCATTAGCAACTACGTACAACCACGATGTATGCAGTATGCATTTGCGCTTCCACACTTATAGCACAGTCGTCAGACATCGGCATTTGTGTTTAATGCAGTCGTCGTCATAGACATGTGCGTTTAGTGCTTCATCGCATTAGCAACTACGTACAACCACGATGCATGCAGTATGCATTTGCGGTTCCACACTTATAGCACAGTCGTCAGACATCGACATTTACGTTTAATGCAGTCGTCGTCTTAGACGTGTGCGTTTAGTGCTTCATCGCATTAGCAACTACGTACAACCACGATGTATGCAGTATGCATTTGCGCTTCCACACTTATAGCACAGTCGTCAGACATCGGCATTTGTGTTTAATGCAGTCGTCGTCATAGACATGTGCGTTTAGTGCTTCATCGCATTAGCAACTACGTACAACCACGATGCATGCAGTATGCATTTGCGGTTCCACACTTATAGCACAGTCGTCAGACATCGACATTTACGTTTAATGCAGTCGTCGTCTTAGACGTGTGCGTTTAGTGCTTCATCGCATTAACAACTACGTACAACCAAGAGGCTAAGAGACAATGAATGCAGTATGCATTTGCGCTTCCACACTTATAGCACAGTCGTCAGACATCGACATTTGCGTTTAATGCAGTCGTCGTCATAGACATGTGCGTTTGGTGCTTCATCGCATTAGCATCTACGTACAACCACGATGTATGCAGTATGCATTTGCGCTTCCACACTTATAGCACAGTCGTCAGACATCGACATTTGCGTTTAATGCAGTCGTCGTCATAGACATGTGCGTTTAGTGCTTCATCGCATTAGCAACTACGTACAATCACGATGTATGCAGTATGCATTTGCGCTTCCACACTTATAGCACAGTCGTCAGACATCGACATTTGTGTTTAATGCAGTTGTCGTCATAGACATGTGCGTTTAGTGCTTCATCACATTAGCAACTACGTACAACCACGATGCATGCAGTATGCATTTGCGGTTCCACACTTATAGCACAGTCGTCAGACATCGACATTTGCGTTTAATGCAGTCGTCGTCTTAGACATGTGAGTTTAGTGCTTCATCGCATTAGCAACTACGTACAACCACGATGTATGCAGTATGCATTTGCGCTTCCACACTTATAGCACAGTCGTCAGACATCGACATTTGCGTTTAATGCAGTCGTCGTCGTAGACATACGCGTTTAGTGCTTCATCGCATTAGCAACTACGTACAACGAAGAGGCTAAGAGACGATGTATGCAGTATGCATTTGCGCTTCCACACTTATAGCACAGTCGTCAGACATCGACATTTGCGTTTAATGCAGTCGTCGTCATAGACATGTGCGTTTAGTGCTTCATCGCATTAGCAACTACGTACAACCAAGAGGCTAAGAGACGATGTATGCAGTATGCATTTGCGCTTTCACACTTATAGCACAGTCGTCAGACATCGACATTTGCGTTTAATGCAGTCGTCGTCGTAGACATACGCGTTTAGTGCTTCATCGCATTAGCAACTACGTACAACGAAGAGGCTAAGAGACGATGTATGCAGTATGCATTTGCGCTTCCACACTTATAGCACAGTCGTCAGACATCGACATTTGCGTTTAATGCAGTCGTCGTCATAGACATGTGCGTTTAGTGCTTCATCGCATTAGCAACTACGTACAACCAAGAGGCTAAGAGACGATGTATGCAGTATGCATTTGCGCTTTCACACTTATAGCACAGTCGTCAGACATCGACATTTGCGTTTAATGCAGTCGTCGTCTTAGACATGTGAGTTTAGTGCTTCATCGCATTAGCAACTACGTACAACCACGATGTATGCAGTATGCATTTGCGCTTCCACACTTATAGCACAGTCGTCAGACATCGACATTTGCGTTTAATGCAGTCGTCGTCGTAGACATACGCGTTTAGTGCTTCATCGCATTAGCAACTACGTACAACGAAGAGGCTAAGAGACGATGTATGCAGTATGCATTTGCGCTTCCACACTTATAGCACAGTCGTCAGACATCGACATTTGCGTTTAATGCAGTCGTCGTCATAGACATGTGCGTTTAGTGCTTCATCGCATTAGCAACTACGTACAACCAAGAGGCTAAGAGACGATGTATGCAGTATGCATTTGCGCTTTCACACTTATAGCACAGTCGTCAGACATCGACATTTGCGTTTAATGCAGTCGTCGTCATAGACATGCGCGTTTAGTGCTTCATCGCATTAGCAACTACGTACAACCAAGAGGCTAAGAGACGTTACCATAGCGGAGATGAGTTCTTATGTATCTAGCCGGATGGAATTAACCTTAGACCGTCGCTAGTAATTACACAAGAGACAACTCGAATGGTAATGGAAGTCTTTTGAAATTATGAGATTATAAGCTAAAACAAGGCTGATAGCTTGTCGTATTAAAAATTAGTGTAATTCATTAACAAATAACAAGCAATCGAACATTTTTCTTTGGACGTATTATAACTGTTAAAAAGTATCAACTAAGATATTTAATAAATAGTCAATGCAGGAAATATTTAGGGTTGTCACACTAACAAGGTATACGAGTACAATTATACTAGTATCTGACTCCGGTTTTGATACTTTTGTTTTTTTGTTAATGTTGAAATTCTAAACAGCGATTAAGGTTGTCAACAATACAAATTTCAAACAGTACAATATTTATTATATATTTAAAATACCTCAATGAAGCGCTCGTGGCCCCGCGGACTCAGTGTTCTGTAAACGATCACTGCAGTAAGCAACTTTCACTATGGCCGGTACATGGATGGGTGACCATCCATGTGATCACTTTGTGACATTTATTTTAGCGTTTCCGTGCTTCGGAAGGCACGTTAAGCCGTTGGTCCCGGTTGCCAGTAAAATGGCAGTCGTTAAGCTAAGTTGAAGGCTTTATTTCAACAGCAGGCAGAGTACAACCTGCGCCTGTCCATTTAAACACGGCAATACGGCTCACCACCTATTACGTGGGACAAATTATACAAAGGTGAATTGTGGGCATATAATATGCCTCTGCCTACCCCTTCGGGGATAACGGCGTGACCATATGTATGTATGTATGTAATAAAGATAATTTATCTTTAGTATTAATAGGATCTTATTATCTATAAGTATGATAATTACGAATAATACGAATTAATAGAGCAATCTATGAGTACCTAAGTAATTCTTTTTAACGTAAACAACTTCATAATTCTTGTTTTTGTATTTCATGCTACTAGTTTACTTACTAATTATACTAATTACTTTGGTATAAGGGTTCTTATAAATTTCCATCATGTACTGTATTGCAAATTACTATACTACGGTAATTTACGATTTACTGCTAACCCTATTTGAAACTACAATCTTGCAAAAAAATAATATTAGGTAAACAAGGTGTGAAAATATGTGTAACTTAAGACATCATAACATACATACGTCATATGTCTTAAGTTACATACTTCGAAGTAAAATTTCTTAGAAATGTGAAATAGGATATCACTACGTACGTACTTAGTAGTAGTGGACTATTGGACATACTGAAAAAAATCTTCAAAACCTAGGACCTTGGTAGCGACGGTCACAACCTCATAACACCTGATGGTATGCATCATCATTCACGTTTACAATTATGTGCATTAACATCATTCTTAAGACTTGTTTGAACATGTTCGTCATAGTGAACGATGACACTTGCAAACTTGTAGGGAGTATCTCGTTACAACTTATTGCAAAATAAACTAAATCAACAGGTCAGAACTTGAATTAATACGTAGTACAGTGTATGTGTCACTAGCGGGTCATGTTTCTATTTAATTCACCTTTTACTCATAATTACATTCAGTTTCATACTTGTTCTCTTTACATTCACACAAAGCAGTCTTTTAATTAATAATGTTGAAGCAACAGCAGTGCATCTCTGAACCTCAAACCAGTTACTTTGCTACAAGGAATAGGAGGATTCCAAAATACGTAATTAAAATAGATGTATTAGAAGCTGAAGATACATCAGATAACGAAGTAGAAATACATACAAGAGTGAAAACCCAATATATTGTTAACGATCAGTGGGATGAAATATATTATAAAACAGAGAAATTACTGAGCCAAATATTTAAAACGTTAGAAGATCGTGGCAGAGGAGGACGAGGCCAACCAGATATACCTCAACATTAATACATTATAAATAATGGCAGACGCATATGGTGACGGTATTGTTCAATACGCTCAAGACCCCTTTGACTTCTCACATCAACTTCCGTAGGTGAAAGAGGTAAAATATTATTTTACCTCTTTCACCTACGGAAGTTGAACCAAAAAGAAGAAAACCAACTATTTGTAGAAAATCTAAAAAGACAGCTCATAAATCTTTTGTAATCAGCAACCAACCAAAAGGAGTCAAGTTAATTCAGATAAAGATCTTGGACATCACCAGCGACAAAGACAAACCTTCGTTGCCGTTTTGTGAAGATAGTGACAGTGTGATACTTAGTGCTCAATACGTAGTTCATGATACAGTTGATGAAATTATGGACATGGCTGAAGGTATTATTAAGAAAATATCTAAGAGAATTCATGGTGATAGCTTATCATTTTAACTAATGTGTTTTTAGTTTTAAGTAAGTTATACATCACCTTAATACTTAGAGATGTACTGCTGACGCTTCAACATTTTGTACGCGTCATTTTATATCATTGTGTTAGGTTTAAGATCAATGGAATTTTTTGAGACATTAAATAAATGGTATTATGATTAAATTTTTTTTTTCATTTCAATTTCGACTTGGGTAGGAAATAGTATGAAAAACAATCACAGTATAGTAATAAAACATTTATTCGGTTTATTAAACTTATGAAATACAAAAAACATTTTCTAAACACCATTGTTTAATACACAATACATTCCTTAAAGCACAATAGTTCTTATGAGCAAAACAATTATACAAAAATAGATCTTTACAGTAAAGATCACTAAGAGTCTTTAAGTTAGGAACACTTTTATTTTCACATATGTCAGAAACATTATTATGACCACATAGCTCTTGAACCCAATTAATTTTCTCACTGCCTTTAACAAGAACCTTTTTTTCCTTCAAATAGGGTTTGATTATTCTAGAAAATTCTCTGTAGTCTATATATCCTTCGCTCCAGCGGTAACCTCTATTTCTTTCAATCCACCAAATGTGTCTTCTTTCTTCATCAGTTAGCGAGGAGAACGGGTAAGGAGGTTTTATTAAGAATATATGAGTATGTTCCAACGTAGCTACAGCTAATTCTTTGACTATAAAGTTATTATAACGATCTTTAAAACCCTGAACATCTACTATAATAGTATTTTTGTTCATGATATCTTTCTCACGATGCTACTTAATGGCTTATACTCGATTATACAGTCGTTCAATATAAGACAATATGCTGAAGTTTGATCTGGTATATCAATATCACTTTCAATTTCCACTCTAACATCCACAACAGGACCTGATTTAAGATTATCTGGTTGTCTAGAACAATCTACTACAAATAACGGAGCAATATTTTTAAATTGTTTCTCATTTAATAACGGCTCGGCGCGACGTCCATAATACGACTGTTGAAATCTAGTATATTGTTCATATATTAAAGCAATTCGATTATTCGAGAAACTTGAATTCAAATTTTTATAAGGGAAGTAGGTTGAATTTAGGTATACTCTAACATCACGAACACCACAGTGATCAAACTTAGACATATCCAATTTAGAATTATTTTTTCTATTTGTTTGCAGACCAATAATAACAAATCTTGGTTTCTCTATTTGCGACGATGTTTTTATGGACCAAGTATGCTTAGTAGTTTTTGGTAAAGCCGGATATTCATATAAATCCCAATTCCTAAATATCATCTGGAGTGGTCGATCTTTTTCTAACAGTTTTAACATATTTATTTTTTCCCTATCGGACACTTTGACATGTGGTACACGCCATATTATTTTATTTATAATAATATCTTCTACAGTTTCACCATCGTTAAGTTTTAGGGCGTTCAGATTAGTATTACTTCGTAACAATATTAATTCATGTTTGCTGTTTATCACTACTTTCTTGAAATCTTCTGCAAAACCAAGAATGTTACAGAGGGGTATAGAAGCAGAAAAGCTTCCCCCATTTGCACTATTTATGCCTTCGATATTCCATCCCCAAGCATTAGATGCTTTAGCCTCGTTTTCGTTCATTGATATTAATGATTTCATTGTGGTAGTTATACCAGCGTTTTTTATTTTATCTATTTCCACTCCGTTTATCTCATACCTTATATCTTGAAACAAGTAAAGTAGACTATTGTTTGTGAAATGAACGCTACTGACTCTTTCCTTCGAATTTCCACCCTTGTTTACAACAACAGTTCCTTCCAAAAACAAAGTGCTTGCTGATGGTAATATATACAAGTCTTGTTGATTAATAGGTATCCTGATTTCATCGCTTCTATTAAAACTTGTTACGTAAGGCTTGTAAGAGTGAAATTCAATTCCTTCAACAGCGTTGTTGTATGCAGGAGTGGACAAAACATCTAGTATATTCATTTTAACAAACCGATCGCTTTAAGAAATGCTTTATTATTGTTATTCAATTTTATAACCCTTTTAGACCGAGCTCTTATTGGTTTGATAGTTTTAGTAGAACTGTTATTTTTAGTTGGATGTACCACATATTTATTATAATCTATCATTGTTTTCTTCTGATATGTAGATACAACTGCACTTCTTCACCTCGCAAATTTATTAAGTTATTATTTATATCCAACAACCTTATCTGTATGCAGCTTATATTGGTTTGATTTATTGGAAAGTAGATTGCGTTTTTCGGAATTTCTATAATCCTGTATCCAGGTGGAACATTAAGTGCAAATTCGTGTAAGATGTGACTGGATTGACCGTTTATATAGGAACCGCTAACTATGTCACATTCAATCCTTATGACAGTCGTTGGCAAAATGTTTACTGGAAACTCTGATACATGATATTTATTTGCTTCTAAGATCTGCTTTTTAAATCCCAATAAACTTCCAAATGTATCTTCTTTAGTAAAATCTATAGTTGATGTACAAAATAACACAGTTTTTAAGGTGTTGTTATTACAATTGAGTTTTATAGATGCATCTTTTATCTCAGTTTTTAAATAGTCACTAATATCTTGTAATTCATAAGTTCCTTCAGGTATCTCAATAACATTTTTAGAACCATAGTATAATTTATTGTTTGTATTTTCAAAATTTGGAATAGAATTATATGTAGAGAAATGTAATAATGCACATTCATACTCCGCAGCTAATGGCAACGTGTCTGGATAATAGGTAGATAATACCGATGAGTTTCCAGTTATCGATAAGGTGAGTGACATCTTGCAAATGATGGAAATGAAAGAGTGGTATAAGATTTATAGTATTTTTATTTAAAGTATTATAATTATAATAAAGATTTATAGTATTTAATCCAAAAAGTTTGCAAATAACTTAAACACATATGTCCACAAACTATTGTGTTAAATTGTTGATATCTATTATAGGTATAATGAACATCACAGTTCTTAAAATATAGCATTAATTCTCTTGGCGGTTTTAAATCACCATAGCTATCAAAATATTCACAATAATTGTTTATTTTAACATAAGCTACCCAATGCGTTCCATCATTTCTCGAATTATCTAGGTTAACTATAGCACATTCAATTCGTTTAGGTGTTTTTGGTAACTGATCCTTCATATAAACTCCTCGAAAATGTGGAATACAATGGCCATACTTCTGAATATCGATATTAGTTAAAGCGCGATTAGGTAGCTGATCAATTAGTTTTTTGATGGATTTATAAACAATCCCTGACCTTGCTTATGCGGTTTAATGTATAGACCTTTACCTATTGCTATAGCCTCCATAGTTTTATTATGACGTTCAGTTTCTTGTAATTTTTTCTGACCATGTTTATAATCATTCACAGTTTTTGCAATACCAGCTGCACCACCAGCTAATGCTCCTAAAGCAGATAAACCAGCAAAAATTGGGATTAAAGGTAGAATGCCTCCAGTTTTTGGTATAGGTATCATTCGAGGTACTCGAACTTTTGGAATGCATGGAACTAATTTTCGGGCAACCATATAAGCTATATTTATTAATGACTTATCATCTTTAGGTGAGAGTTTTTTGAGTTTTCTTTTTATTTTTTTAACAAAGTTATTAAAGGTCTTAACACCAGCACCAGACTTCAATTTAGCTTTCATAACTTTGTTTACTATCCACGAACTAATCTTTTCCCCTGTTCGAGCATCTTTTGCTTTAAGTCTTTGCTTAGCCATATCTATAAGACGTAAGTCGGCTTTTTGACGGTTAGGCAAGTCTGTGTAGTTTGCATATGCAATATCGTGATGCATACAAGCTTCGTCTAACTTATTTACACCTTTATCACCACGTAGTAATCGTTTCGAAAGCTTTGTTCCTGGTCCACAATAGTTATAACCAGGTATGTGTAGTTCGAATGGTAAATGATTAATGATATTGTTTATTAGTCCACCACCTTGCATCGTCCAAAGAATAATGAATATACTTTAAAATTACATATCACTTATATAATTAACTCATTCCACTATTGCAGTCTTATCAATCCAACTATTCTCTTTGTTATTCAAACCCAACCATTTTACAAACAGTTTGTTTCCTTTCTTTTTTAATACCTTTTCTATCAAATAGACACCAGGACAGGACGACCTTTGAAGCTCTTGTTCGTAAAAAGTTCCTAATATGACTTGTTTTTGATTATCTTCGATGCGATATGTTATTGGTACAGTGTTATTTATCTTTTTTATAGTAAATAATTCTGTTGACCAGTTAGGAGTGTATCCTTTCTCAAATATATGTTTGTACTTACTAATTCGAACTTTGTCACCAATTTTAAACTTTGGACGACATTTTTGGACTACCTTTATCATGGAATTCGTAATATTATTTTTAATGTTAGTTTCATTAAACTTATTGACATTAACAGGTGCAAATTTAATAGTACGATGTTTTGTGTTGTTATAATATGTCTTCACAATACCGTTCAAGCCACCATCTATCCACTTATAGTGTCCGTTCAAGCTAAAGTATTTGTACAATTTATTTTTAATAGTTTTAATAACTCGTTCTACAATTGAAGCCTTTTTGGTTGAAAATGTAGAGTAGTGATTAATATTATAGTTCTGTAAAAGCTTTTGAAATGTAGAATTATAGAACTCAGTACCCATATCAGTTTGCAGATGATTTGGTATCCTGTGATTAGAAAAAAGTATTTTTTCAAATGCAAGAGAGACATCATGTTTGGATTTAGTTTTTAATGGTTCCACCCAAACGTACTTGGAGAAGCAGTCAATAACTATTAAAATATAGTTATATCCTTTATTAAAGGGTTTTAGGTTTTGCATATCAGCTAAATCTGCTTGCCACAAATCATCAATACCTTTTAAAATTACAGATCGTCGAGGAAAATTTTTTCGTGCTGCTTTATGTATTTCATTGACGATTTGTTGTTTCGTCATTTTAACAAAATTTAAGGGCTATGTTTTTCGATCTTTTAATATAGATTGAATTGCGTCTTGAACTAGTCTATCAACTGCTTTTCTTGTGTAAAATTTGCTTTCCAATAGAGTCTCTATCTCAGACATTATTGTTTTTAAAGCTTTCTCTATGTGGTTTTGAACACTATTTGGAATAGAACTTTGCAATTTTCGTAAGTCATTGACTAGTACACCTTTCAATTCATCTACATATGCTTTATTTACTGCATCATCTGCGTCTTGAGGAGGTTTAACACCTTTTAGCCTCGATGTCTTCAAGTCATAATCTCCATAATCAGATTTTATTAATGCGTTATCATTAAAATCAAGTATTTCTGATATCCGCATTCGCTTATGAATATAATGACCAAATTTGTCTACATTCATATTAAAGGTGTATTATGTTGAACGGTATATAGTAAAATGACACACATATAACATTAGTAGATCTATTTATTTAATGATTTTGCTTTCACGTAGTTCTTCAATGATAGATATTATTTCATTGTCTAGTCCTGTGTTACCGGCATCTCGAGAAGCAATTAATAACTTTAATCTATCAACCAATTCATTGGGATCATCCCAATATACAAAATCTGTGTTTTTTTTCCACATTTTTGTTAAAGGTAATCCTTTTCCTACTTTCTGTCTACAACTTGGACTTCTACTTTCTTGATCGAAAAGTGGTTTAATAACTTGCAAATATTTTTGTCCTTTATTACTTTTAATTGGTTTTTTTGAATCGAAATCACGACGATGTGCATTCGTTACAAGTAACATTGTCTTATAATTTTGCTTGTCACAGTCATTAACCAAGCTCAGATCAATGTCTTTTTTTAACAGTAACTCTCGCAACCCAGGTGTACTTTCGTATTTGTGTCCGGCTACAGTAATAACTTTATCCCCAATAGTTATGTTAGAGGAACCCAACATTAGCTTTCCACGTTCATTTCTTATACCAAATGGAACATCTGATAGTACTTGTGAAGATAACGACCAAGATGATGCATCTGGATTAGTACCGACTAATGACTGAAATGAAGAGTCCGATGAGGGTTCCGTTTCGTTACTAGCAGTACTGCTATCATCTGTTTCTTTCATATCTTGGTCTTGTGGTTCTTGGGGTTCTACTTTTTCCTCCTTTTTTGTTAGAGCTAAGTGGCTATTAAATTGAGAGATTCTGTGACAGGTTTAAAAACTGTATCAAGAGCATGCTTATTATTATCTTCAAAATCCTTCATTTTACGTATTTTTTTCTTGACAGCTTGTGCCGCATCAACAATTTGTTTTTTCAATGATTTATCCATTATGTAAAATAGGTGGTAATCGAATAAGAATCAATTAAAGAATAACAATAAACAGACTGCAGTCTACTTAAATATTCAAATTTCATCCAATAATACAAATGTGTCAAACGTTTTTCTATAGCAACCATTGTTTTTAGAACAATCTTTATTAATTACCACATAATCAAAAGGTTCTTTCCATATTAAGGAACACATTTCTCGAAATTTCAACCATGTCATATCGGTGTTAACATGTTCTTCATAAACATGTTTCAAATTAACTTCATCTTGCTTAAAAAGCACAATTAGGTTAGCATTATCTCTTACAAGTTGTTTAGGTATTTTGGTATAAGTTTGATTTAAATAAAAACTATCAATCAATTTATGTCTTCCCATGGCAAAATAATCACGCATATTACTTTGATTTTCACATGCTACATCATCAAAAATAATCACAGAATTTGGTTTTGCATCTGAAACTTTTAAAACGTCATCATTTGTCTGATATTTATGAAGAGTGATACCTGGTACTCGTTGTAAAACCTTTTCTAAAAAGATGTACTTTGGTTGATGTAGAGTTTTAGAGTATACATAAACATTTTTAAATGTCAAACCATTTTCATGCAATAGAAGACCAATTAATAAATTAGTTTTTCCACAATTCGATGGCCCACAAATGATGCAACGTACAGTATTCGGTAATAATTCTCCATGACGTAATTTCTTTTTTGTCAAATCGTCACAGATTGTATTGACCTGTAACGATTGTCTTTGTTTAACGAATTTCATGTTTGCTATGCAATACTGATGGACTCATAATGAAAAGATGAATTAATAACATAAACATTTATAACTAGAAGTAGTCGAACCCAACTGGATACAGAAAACGTTGTGGGTTATAAATGGTAAGTAATGAACATGCAGGGAGCTTCAGCAATTTTTTTTTTTTAAATTATTTTTTATAATAATGTTAGGTTAGGTTACATTTTTAAAATGTGGAATATTGGGCGAGTTCTGTCCCACGTGAGCGAGGAGCGGCAGCGACGATGCGAACTTAAAGTGGGACAGAGTGCCCAATATTTCACTACTGAAATATCGTGCGTAGAATTGGAGCAATTCATAGTAGTATGCGTATATAAACCTGGAGTCTCACCCTTTTGTGAGTTTGAGGAAGTAATGGATAAAGTGCTATTTAAACTTGGAAAAACTAATAAACACCTAATAGTGTGCGGTGATTTTAATGTTAATATACTTATAAATACCCGTCAGACCAATGATATCTTAAATTTATTTAAATCACACAATCTCACTAACTTATTTTTAGAGCCTACTAGATATTGTGATACAACAGCTACTTGTCTGGACAATATATAGGTACAGTGATATGTTGCCAGAAAGTAAGAGTATTATAAATAAGATAAAATCAGATCATACTGGGCAAATAGCATCTTTCAAGATCACAAGAGAAAAAGTCAAAAGACGTAAAATATTATGTAGACCAGTAACTAGTGACCGCTTCGAACGTATGCGAGTTGGACTTTGCAATAAACTTCCATTTTTAGACACTGGCTTAGATTCAAATGTAATGTATAAGTTATTTTTTGATTCCTTTTACAATGAGTTCAACTCCATATTCAAGTCGAAGGAAGTCACAATCGGTGACAGGCCAGCCTTCAGTGAATGGGCCACTGAGGATATACATAAAAGTAGACAAAAACTGTATGAACTATACTCAGAAAGACAGCTTAATAGAACAGATGAATTTCTAAATTATGTTAAAGCTTATTCAAAAAAGTTTAAAGCAGACTGCTTAGCGGCCAAAAGAAAGTACATAAGTAATAAAATTATCAATAGTGTAGACAAAGTTAAATCTACTTGGAAAATAATTAACGCAGAAAGAGGCCAAGCAAAATCAAATGATAATAATTTTAAACTTAAAGTAAATGGTAACATCATTACAACAGATGCCGAAGTCGCTAACGAATTTGAACATTTTTTCTCTCGAATACCAGTAGATTTGACCAGAGCCCTAGGTTCTTCTACCCCAATAGCAGAATCCTTGTTAAAAGCAAATGTTCCTTGCTGTAATGAAATATTCAAATTCAGTAAAATTAGTATACATACTATCATAAAAAACTTTTAAATCCTTAAATATTAAGAAAACGGCTGACCTCTGGGGAATTTCTGTACATTTAGTTAATTCGTTAATTGAAATGGTTGCCCCTGAATTATCAATAATATTTAATAATTGTGTTGATAGTGGTGTGTTTCCTGACTTAATGAAGTTTAGTAAAATAACTCCTCTGTTTAAATCGTGTAGCACCTCGGATCCAATTTTCCAATTTTCGTCCTATTTCTGTACTACCCACGTTTAGTAAAATCTTTGAAAAGGTAATGCTTAATCAAATGCAAAATCATTTTAATACAAATAAACTATTCCATACTAAACAATTCGGTTTCACGCGCGGTCGGTCTACCACGGATGCTGGAATTAAATTATTAGAGTGTATATATGAGGCCTGGGAGGAGGCGTATGATGCTTATGGTGTATTCTGCGACTTATCTAAGGCCTTTGATTGCGTCCAGCATCAGACTTTAATTCAAAAACTTGATCATTATGGGATCCAGGGGACGGCCTTGGATTTAATTAGTTCTTACCTAAGAGATAGAGTACAGAGAGTAGTTATAAATGGTAAACAGTCACATGGTTCTGCTGTAACAATGGGGGTGCCTCAGGGTTCAATTCTGGGACCTTTTCTATTTTTAGTGTACATAAATGATCTCCCTCACCTTATAAGAGACCATCACGAGGTAGTTTTGTTTGCTGATGACACATCTTTAATATTTAAAGTTGAACGTGGACAACGCAATCTTGACGACGTAAACAATGCCCTCTCTAGGGTAGTCCACTGGTTTAACGCAAATAATTTATTGTTAAATGAAACTAAAACAAAATGTATTAGATTCACCTTGCCAAATGTTAGGCTCGTTAACACCAGTATTAGGATTAGGGATGATCAAGTAGAATTGGTCGATGAAACTGTCTTTCTGGGCATAAAGTTAGACTCCAACTTGCAGTGGGGGCCTCATATCGAGAAAGTCTCGGGCAGACTGAGCTCTGCAGCCTATGCCGTTAAAAAGATCCGACAACTGACAGACATTAGAACAGCGCGTCTTGTCTACTTTAGCTATTTCCACAGTGTCATGACCTATGGCATACTATTATGGGGTAACGCTGCCGACATCGAATGTATCTTTGTGTTGCAGAAAAGGGCTGTCCGGGCTATCTATGATATGGGGTTTCGGGAGTCATTAAGAGAAAAGTTTAAGGATATCAACATCCTTACTGTATATTCACAGTACATATATAAAAACTTATTATATACTCATAAAAATAATAGTAAATTTATTAAAAATAGCGATATCCATAACCTAAACTTAAGAAATAAGAATAAATTGGCTGTACCTAGATTTAGGCTTAGTAAAATAAGCAATTCTTTTGCGGGCAATTGTATTCGAATGTACAATACATTGCCGACAGCCGTAACAGGTTTGTCAGTTAATAAATTTAAAAAACTAATAAAACTTATATTGTGCCAGAAAGCTTATTATAGCATTAAAGACTTTCTAGAAGACAAGACTGCCTGACAGTGACACGAATTGCTCCTTTCTACATTTAAAAAAAAAACTGTATTAGATACTAAGATGAATTATGAGGGACCGGACTGAGTTTCTTGGGGTGTTCTTCTCAGTCTGTAGCATTTCCGAACCCCCGGTAGAGTCACAAAAATTTTGACAAACCTAAATAATTTTTTTTTAAATTTCAAAGGGAATAAATTTTACTTTATTTTATTTTATTTTTACAAGTTTGAGATTTTGTCTGACTTACACCAGCATAAGAACAAAGGTGTACAAAAGCCCACCAAGCAGGTGTCTGCAGTGGAGACGCCGACTACCTCCCACGAACGCAAATGCTTTCGTTGTGGCGGGGGCGGACACGCTGCATACAGCTGCACACAGTCAAGGGAGCTGGTGTGTTTCCGGTGTGGTCTCAAAGGAGTCAAGACCCCAGACTGCTCACAATGTGCTAGCAAGCCAAAAAACGCGTAGGCCAGGGCCTTATTAGGAACTCTGTGCATTACTCTGTATGTGAGTCTATTTCTGATAAGGTCCTGTTTCCTAAATGGGATAGTGACATTAGACCGTATCTAGTTGTTAAGGTTTTAAATTTAAATGTCTTAGCCCTTCTAGATTCCGGTGCCTCCTGCTCTATACTAGGTAAGGGAGCGCACCGCATCTTCTTGGAACTGGGTTTTGATCTTGTGAGTATCAATCCTACTTTTCGTATTACAACTGCAGACAGCTCTCACTTGCAATGTCTGGGTTGTATCTCTTTGCTACTTGAGTACGATTCGGTTATCCAAGTTGTCAAGTTCTATGTTGTCCCAGGAATAACCACCTCCATGATATTTGGTGTGGATTTCTGGCAACAATTTAAGTTAAGTGATAAATTAATTTTACAAAATATTAGTCTTGATAGTTTTAGTGATAATAATCCTAAAGAGTCTGTGTCCCTTAAAGGTGGCCTCGAGGCTTACGACAACCTGACAGCTAAACAAAGGTGTGTAATCAACGAGGTCATTGAAAAATTCGACTCATTGAACACTGATAAGGTGGGTTTAGGTCGGACCTCACTAGTGCATCATGTCATTGACACTGGTGACAGCAAGCCGATCAAGCAGCGTTATTATCCGCTTTCTCCCCTTAAGCAGAAGGCCCTGGAAGCCGAGTTGGACCGAATGCTGGAGATGGGAGTAGTGTCCCCGTCTCAGTCGTCGTGGAACTCTCCAGTGGTCATGGTGGAGAAGACGAACGGCGACCTCAGATTGTGCTTGGATTCTCGCAAGCTTAACTCAGTGTCAAAGAGTGACGCCTACCCCTTACCCTATATCGATCAAATCTTGGACCATCTTAATAATGCTAAAAGTATTTAACCTCTGTAGATCTGAGTGCGGCCTACTGGCAGATTCCTTTCGACTCCCTCTAGTCTGCTGAGAAGACTGCTTTTACGGTTCCCCGGAGGGGATTATTCCAGTACAACACGATGTGCTTCGGTCTGGTAGGAGCCAGTGCCACGATGCAACGCCTCATGAACCGTCTGTTTGGTCCCGAGTTCGACAACAAGGTATTTTCGTTTCAGGATGACATAATCTGTGTGTCCAGCACCTTTGAGGAGCATGTAGAGCTCTTACATAGAGTCTATCAGCAACTCAAGGATGCTGGCCTAACGATTAATATGAAAAAATCTCACTTTTGTCGGAGTGAACTTAAATACCTGGGGTATTATGTGGACAAACATGGCCTACATACAGACCCGGGTAAAGTTGAGGTTATCCTCAACTATCCCACCCCTTCCAACCCTAAGGAGGATAAGAGATTTCTGGGAATGGCCGGCTGGTATCGCCGCTTTGTTATCAACTTCTCTAAGATTAGTAAACCTCTGTGCAAAATGACTTCTAAGAACCTTAAGTTCGAATGGATCCCTGAGGCTGAACAGTCCTTTAACCTGCTAAAGTCAGCCTTGGTTTCTGCCCCTATATTAAAGATGCCTAATTTTGAGATGCCCTTCCGCATTCTTAGTGACGCGTCTGCTTTCTCAGTTGCTGTTGTACTGACACAAACTCACGATGGTGTTGAGCACCCTATCGCCTACTGCAGCCGTTCTTTCAACAAGAACGAGGTGAACTACAGCACAACTGAGCGAGAACTTCTGGCCGTGATTTTCGCCTTGTAACAATTTCGACAGTACGTCGAAGGGCAAAAGTGTACGGTCGTCACGGATCATT
The DNA here is from genome assembly GCA_933228765.1 of Miltochrista miniata. Classification (NCBI taxonomy): domain Eukaryota; kingdom Metazoa; phylum Arthropoda; class Insecta; order Lepidoptera; family Erebidae; genus Miltochrista; species Miltochrista miniata. The sequence goes on from OW121771.1 coordinate 3,702,242, forward strand.
CATCTCTTCTGTGGTTCCATAAACTGAAAAATCCCATGGGTCGTCTAGCACGTTGAAGTATGAGGCTCAGTCAATTCGATTTTGACATAGAGCATCGAAAAGGTAAAGACCACGTTGTACCTGATGCTCTGTCTCGTATCAAGATTGATTCCCTCGATGCAGTACCCACTAAAGACCCGTGGTATGACCACACCATGAATAGTGTTCGGAAGAACCCTAGAAAGTCACCAAACTTTGGCATTCGTGACAACCTCTTATATAGGTTAACTAAAAATAAATATTCTCTATGTTCAGATCTTGACTGGAAGCTGGTGGTACCTCAGGAGGATCGCTTGCCCCTGCTCTCTAAGTACCACGATGACACACTTAGTGCCCATGGTGGCGTTTGGAAGACACATAAAAGGTTAGCCCTAAATTATTACTGGCCTAAAATGTACGAGGACGTCAAAGAATATGTCGGGAATTGTGAAATCTGTAAGCAGTACAAACCCGTAAACACGTCTCGTCCCGGCCTAATGGGTAGCCCGAAGCGGGTGTCGAAGCCATTCGAAGCTATCTCTGTCGATCTGCTTGGTCCCTTTCCCACTTCGAGCAATAGAAACGTACACCTGATCGTGGTCTCCGACTACTTTAGCAAATACGTCATGTTGTGCCCTGTTCGGGTTGCCACAGGCGCTGTAGTCTCGAGATTCATAGAGAAGAGTGTGTTTCTCGTGCACGGAGTCTGCAAAACTATTTATATGGATAATGGCCCTCAGTTTGTGTGTAAGCCATTTAAGGATCTATTAGCTAAATACAATGTACCAAATATATAATATAACCCTAGGTATCATGCCCAAACTAATCAGATGGAACGAGCTATTCGCAATGTTGTTCAAGCGATCTCATGCTATGTGAAGTCACAACACAAGTCATGGGATTCGTTCTTGGTTGAGATACAGTGCGCTTTAAACACTGCAGTTAACGAAGCAACTCGTTTCACCCCTTACTTCTTGGTACATGGTAGGGAATTTATTGGAGATGGAGTGTTATACAGGCAGACAGACATTGCGTGCCACCCTACTTCAGTCTCTGTAGACGATCCATCAGCCTTCGGTGTCAAGCTGAGAGAAATACAAACGCATTTACGACCCAAAAATTTTATTTTCATCAAACCCATATATATACGTGTGGGGTATCTATAGATAGGTCTTCAAAAATGCTAGTGAGGTTTCTAACATTGTTATTTTCTAAACTGAATAGTTTGCACCTTTTCTCCGAAACTAGAAGACCTATGCTATTGAAACGTGGTAAATAGATGTATTCAAACCCATATATACGTGTGGGGTATCTATAGATAGGTCTTCAAAAATGCTAGTGAGGTTTCTAACATTGTTATTTTCTAAACTGAATAGTTTGCACCTTTTCTCCGAAACTAGAAGACCTATGCTATTGAAACGTGGTAAATAGATGTATTCAAACCCATATATACGTGTGGGGTATCTATAGATAGGTCTTCAAAAATGCTATTGAGGTTTCTAACATTGTTTTTTTCTAAACTGAATAGTTTGCACAAGAGACACTTCCAAAGTGGAAATATGTATGCCCCCCCCCCCTCCCTCTAACTTCTAATCTAAGAGAAAAATAAATCTAACAAAATATATAATGTATATTGCTATAAAAACTAACAACGAAAATTAGTTTGGACGAGATCTAGAAAGTAGTTTTTTTTTTAAACCGTCAGAAACCGCAATTTTCGCTTAGAAAAATCACTACTACAGCGAACGTGTAAAGTTACAACGAACTACAAGAACTTTTATGCTATGGTATTTCCTGCTACGGAATCCTTCATGGGCGAGTCCGACTCGCACTTGGCCGGTTTTTTTTATTATATGTATAGATAACATTAAATGAAGCTATTCTATTGAAATGAATATTTTAGCAGTTATACATGATTAGGCCTTGTATATATAAATACTGTAATTAGATGTACACAGGCAGTCGTTGGAGAACTGAGTTACACATAAAAGGTATGTACCGGAAGTTTTAAAATCTTTACTAATAATATAAATGCGAAAGTTGGTTTTGTATGGAATTTTTTATTATTTTTATATGATTACGCCTTCTATACCCGAAGGGGTAGGCCGCATATAAAGGTCTTCAACGTGTCTTATCGACTGCCATTTTACTAGCAACCTAGACCAACGGCTTAACGCTCGCAATTATCGCACATAATAGTGGTCATTTTGTGATTACCCATCCATGACCGTCCATAGTAAATGTTACTTACTACAGTTATCGTTTACACAACACTGAGTCCGAGGGGCTACAAGCGCGCAGGTCTTCTTCTGAAAAAATTGTGTTGAACTTTTGTTGTTTTTTGTGTAATTGGCGAAAACTTAAAATTTGTAACAGGGTCCCATTTTTACCCAAATAGCCTAAAAATCAGTTAACTGAAAATAAGTGACGTAAGCAGTATTTTTACGTACTTTGAAGTCCTGATATATGTAGAAATTGGCCGTCTGGCCAGTTTAGCAGGTATGCAAGCGGTCATTGTACGTAGGTAACGTTACAGGCCTCGTAAAAGGCCAGTTTCCCAAGGTCTGAAAGACGGGGAAACTGGTTCTGTTTCTGGTAACGGCTGATCGTGTTGTGAGAGGTATGCAAGCTCTTGCGGCGGGAAGAAGGCGGCAAAAAAATCTCCCACTCGTGTCCCGCGAGTCTGCGACAAGTCTATCGACCTCCATGACTGGGGGCCTGAGGATATTGGAGAGGTTGCTCACCGTCCTTACAGAAGCAGACCCAAGACGACAGCGCGACGAGAAAGTATCACGCACGCCACACGCCCCAAGAAGCAGGATCCGAACAACCCTCCAAAGCGCGGTATAGCACCCGAATCCCCTAGCTAATGCCGCAGTGGTAACCAAGGTCTGTGAGGAATCCTGGGGACATCCTTCCCGAGGGTTTACCCGGGGCTCGCAACTGCAGACAATAGTAGGGAACGTGTGGTTTTTAGTCGGTAAGAGTCCGGCATAGCATCTATGACGGAATTTCCACTTGTTAAAAAAAGGTAACGTTACTCGATCGTACACATTTCAGATAATTTTGAAAAGTAAAATTAGTATGCTCTGTATTATTTGACTGCCTCGGTGGTGCAGTCGGTAGTGATACCGCCTGCGGCGCTGGAGGTCGTGGGTTCGATTTCCACCGGAGACAAATATTTGTGTGACCCATAAATGTTTGTCTCAAGAGTTTGGGTGTTTCTATGTATAATATGTATGTATTTAAAAGTATATAAGTTTTAATATCCGTGGTCTGATACCCATAACACAAGCAGGTTATTCCTAGCTTACTTTGGGATCAGATAGCGTTGTGTGAAATGTCCGTGAATATTTATTCATTTTATTTATTTATGCTTTCCCAATCACTTTAAAGTGTAAAAAATTTCGTCTCGAGCTCAGGACTCGAACCTGCACCTTCTGGTTTGCCGTGGACCACCACACGTTATACACGTATCTACACATTTCATTCGTCAGAAAATTAGTGATGCCTGGTAGCTCTATCATTAATGTACCTTTAGCTATTTTCATAGTTTTATGTTAGTAGATAGATAATGTATTTTCACTCCGAAATTACTAATGAATTTATTAATAAATTTCAGATAAAGATGCAGGCAATATATTATTGTAGCATAATACTTTTACCTGCAATAGCGTATAGTGGAATTTCCATTCAAATTAGGCTAAACGGTGACGAAGAAGCAGTAATAGTGAGTGGCATAAACAGAGAGCTTATTACTGAAAAAGATCGAGCAGCATTTAAAGCGGATGACAAGACATTAATTGTCGCTGCAGAAAAATATAGAGGGAGATCTTGTGATGACGTTTTAGTAAGATCACCTACCCCAGGCTATGGTGGTGGAGACATATACTTAAATAATGACTGGAATCCTCTTACCAGAGAAAGCTGGCCTCTTAGAGCCAAAATTAAGGGTATCAATTCACAAGTCACTGCCATCAATTCCGCAGTGTTTGAAAACGAACTGGAAAGTGCAGATATTACTGTTGCTATGAGTGTCACGCAAGAGGTCACTGAAACTGTCAGCCATACGTGGAGTAAGGGATCAGAACTAAGCGTAGGACAAGAAATTAATTATGGAGTGAACTTTGGTGCAGTAAGTGCTGGTGGTTCAACCACATTAGGTTATGCGGCAAGTTGGAGTGAGGATAACACTCAAGAAAGAGCCGTTACACTTGGAACTACTACTGGAGTGACATTAGTTCTTAGCCCAGGTCAGAAAGTAGAGGCACTGCTTACTGCGACTCGAGGCACAATGGAGGTAGAAGTGGTATATTTGAGTACACTTAGAGGATACGTAGTTTGTCACTATGATAATCCGTTAAACGGTACTTATAATTGGGCGTTTGATATAGCTTTCCTGGAACAAGCCGTAGGCAGAGAAGTAATGCCAGTTTATTTATACCACTATGAGACTATAAAAATTGGTTTTTATACTACCGCTAAGATTAGTGTAAGAAATCTTACGAAAAAAGGACCTAACAACATGAGAGAATTAGATGCTGGCCCAGTAAAGGTGGAAAAGCAATTTCATAATAAAAAGTTGGGTTAAAATACAAAAACTTCATGATTATGTTATTAGTCTGATCCGTCAAATATTACAGGCGACTTTTTAATTCTAATACTTTGCAGTTTATTTTTGATGTTGTGTCTGAAATCCAAAATAATATTGTTATGTTTAAATATGTAATTTTTGTCTTAAATTATATTCTTTTGTTTGTGTGCAATAATAATTATTTGCTTCCATGTAGTCCTAAAGATGCCCCGTGTGTAGGCGCAACGATGTCGACTAATTAGTCACGTTGTGAAGTTTAGTACTGTTCATTATTAACAATGTGGAGGGCTGTTACGTACCCTCCAGATTGTTATATTTATCCTATCCCGAGGAGTTCGGTCTCTCATCCTTCCTCGTCTTTCATCCTTGTCAATTAGTTGTGGTTATCCTTAACTTTTACATTTTATAACTATTAACGGGATATTTACCATGTAACGTTTTTATTGAGTATCCGATATTTCGGCGCTGTTACAAGCGCCATGATCACGGATGAACTGGAGTGCAGCGAGCTAGATGTTTGTAGGTAGACCGTAGCGATCTACCCTCCTCCGGACACGTTTATTACGCACATTAACACAACTGTCATCGTTCACCGTATCGTCCCGCACTCGATCACGATTCCGGCACACAATACTCACTGTATCACTACGCGATGCTTTTTCAGCTGGTTTTCGTTTTGTAGTGAAATGACCAATCACTGGATGCCAGGCACTCGACAGTTGGAACCCATCTTCCCTATTGAAGGTTTTACACTTTTTTATTTCTATAGCCTCTTCAACCAATCTGGGTATATAGTGGCGTTCTGTCGAGAGTATCTGAGGGTTGTGCAACTCAATCCAGTGATTGGTACCCGCTTCTAAAAGGTGTTGAGCTATCGCAGATTTTTGTGTGTCATTATTTTTGACCGCTCTGATATGCTCCTTTATTCGGCACGAGATACTTCTCTTGGTTTGGCCTATATAAGAGCTGCCACAGCTGCAGTCCACTTTGTAGAAATATCGGATACTCAATAAAAACGTTACATGGTAAATATCCCGTTAATAGTTATAAAATCCTTAACTTTTTTTTACGATAGGATTGACGAATTAAAAATGTGAGATGGGTTCCTCTCCCTCCCTACCTTCATTATCGGTCTTCGATAAATTTTCGCTATGTAACGTCCGATCTTAGATATAAGATTTATTATAACCTTCTTTCTTCATTTTTGCTTTCGAAGATACCCCGACTTTTGGTAGGTTCACATGGGTTCTGGTCCAACATGCATTGACCTTATGCAAAATTTAATGTACATAAAAGGAAAAGGGACCCCAGCCGTAGACAATTTACCCCTGTCTTATATAAAAGAACGGCAATGGACTGCTGCAATGGAAGTTAAACTATTGTAAAACTTGGTAACTATCAAACGGGCTATTGGGCGTAAATGAAATAGAGTATGCTATCTGTAAGGTTTCGTTGTTTATGCCTGGATTTTTGCAATGGCAATGAAGGTATTTGAATAATGAACGAGTGGGGAATCATTATATATAGCGGCAACCCGATTTTGTGGGGCTCAGTCGTAAACTACACGTCGCTAGATACAAACGTAAAGGTGTAATTGGGCAATGGGGAACATTGTTGGCGGTGGAAGGTGAGCGTTTATGCGCATTGTAAGGTGGCCACCTCAAACCTACAATTTGGGTCGCAAGTCCCAGACACTGGTTGCAATGTTCTTCCTTGTGCCACGCGGGGTATAAGGTGTATGTGAAATAAAGAAGGAGTGATGATATCTGTGTTTTCTTCTGAGGTTCTACATATCTATACTAATATTATAAAGCTGAAGAGTTTGTTTGTTTGTTTGTATGGTTGAACGCTAGGATCTCAGGAACTAATAGTTGGATTTCAAAAATTCTTTTACAGTTTATAGTCCATTTATTGAGGATGGCTATAGGCTATATAACATCACGCTATGACGGCTAGGGGCGAAGCAGCAATCAATAATGTTTCGAAAACGGGGAATACATTTTACCGTCTGAGAGCTTCCGAGGCGTACGCTGCGTAAATAGTTAAAGATATGTAAAAATTGCGTAGTACAATATTGTTTCTCTTAAAAAGTTCTAAAAAAAATCCCTAGTCAGCATATGTTTATCTTTTAAGGTTCGCTCACAATAACCTAATTTGTCTGTTACTTAAGGGTCGCTCAAAATATTATAAAACTGAAGAGTTTGTTTGTCCTATTATCTCAGAAACTACTGGTTGCATTTTGAAAATTATTTTACAGTTTGATAGTCCATTTATTGAGGATGGCTAATGGCGATATAAAATCACGCTAATGAAAATAGGAGCGGAGCAGCCATAAATAATGTTTCGAGAACGGGTCAAATTTCTTTCTTTTGAGAGCTTCCACTGCGTACGTTGCATAAATAGTTAAAGTTACGTGAAAATTTTGTATTACAAAAATGTTTCCCTTTAAAAGTTACTAAAAAATGTTGTTAACAGCATATGCCTATCTTTTAAGGTTCACTTACAATAACCCCTTATAATAAGTTTTGAAGTATGAGCGACGCGACGGGAGTAAACGTGGTCTGCAGTGGCAGCCAATCAACTAAACGATAAAAGCCGGCCAAGTGCGAGTCAGACACACATGAGTTCCGTATCAAAAAAAGGACGGGTGGAAGTAAATGCAACGGGAAATATTATATCACTTTACATATTAATACCACACCTCTCTCCTTCTCACTCTCATGTGATGCAAACGAAGTTGTGCGGGTCAGGTCTAATGAATATAAGCGACGCGACGGGAGTAAATGCGAAGGGAAACATTATATCACCTTAAATATTAATACTACACCTCTCTCTTTCTCGCTCATGCGACGCAAACGAAGTTGTGCGGGTCAGCTCTAATGTATAAAGCGACGCGATGGGACTAGGCGCGACGAGAGTAAATACGACGGGAAACATTATATTGATGATGCCTCCGACCGATTTCGGCCATGGCGACCACTTCGACTCCTAGTCGGCTCGGCGCTGATGCGCTCGAAGATGGCTTACATAGCCGATCTTCGCGGTGAACTCACGTGTACACAGAGGGCACGTGAGAACACCACATCAACCTGCTTCAGCATGTCCTGACCCAGTTGTATAGACAGTGTCTCGTGACCATGTGTGTCCAGAGGCATCACCTCCGTCTTCTTGACACTGATTTTTAGGCCGAACCTGCAGCACGCTTGGTGAAAACTGGTCATTAGCCGTTGCAGGCCGTCAGGGAATTCTGCCGCAAAGCATAGGTCGTCAGCATACATGATTTCTGTAATCATTGTATGTGAGACCCTAGTGCGCGCCTTAAGTCTGGCCAAATTGAAAAGACTGCCATCTGTGCGGAAGCGGATGCGGACTCCCTCAGAAAGAGTCTGTAGAACATCCCTGACTACTACTGCTAAGTACATGGCGAACAGTGTGGGCGCTAGAACACACCCTTGTTTCACCCCACAGGTAACGGGGAAGAAATTTGATTGTTTGCCATCGACACCGACGCAGCATTGCATGTCGTCATGCAGGAGTCTAAGAAGTCTCACATACTTTTCCGTGCATCCTAGCTTCCCCAGAACCATCCAGAGAGCTTAACGAGGCACACTGTCGAATGCCTTCTCCAGGTCAACGAAGCAGAGATGTAGCGGACGACCTTGTTCTCTGCTTTTTTCTTGCAGTTGACGCACAGAAAATATTGCTTCACAGGTGCCTCGTTCAGGTCGGAAACCAAACTGGGTTTCTGGCAGTATCTTTTCAGACAGAGCCTTTAAGCGGTTTAAAAGAACTCTGGCAAAGGCCTTTCCAGGGGCTGACAAAAGCGAAATACCGCGGTAAGAGCCGCAGTCGGAACGGTCACCCTTGCTCTTGTAGAGGGTACAAATGCGAGACACTTTAAAATCATCCGGGACTCGCTCTTCCTCCCACATACGAGCAAAAAGTTTCCAAACCAACATGTACAACTCCTCGCCGCACAGCTCTCCTGGTATTAGGTCAATACCAACCGCTCGCTTGTTCTGTTGCTGCCTGATGGCAGAGACAACCTCATCACATGATAGGGGCTCATTCAGCTTAATGGAAAGCGGGAGTTGAGGTATTAGACTCACACTTCGTAAATCAGGTGATCGATCTACGTTGAGCAAGCTGTCAAAGTGTTGGGCCCAACGATTTAGTACATCCTCCTTGTTGGTCAATAGGTGCATACCGTCTAACGACTTCAATGGCACCTTCGCTCCGTAGGATGTACCAGTCAGCCTACGTACCTCGGAGTAAAACTCCCCGAGCTGGTTAGTATCAGCGAGCCACTGCATATGGAGAGCCTTGTCTCGCCACCATTTGTCTTTTACTTGACGAGACAGCTTCCGCAATTCAAGGTCACTCGCTTTGACTACCGCAACGCTTCCAACTTGCCTACTATGCTGTCGCAAAAGGTCTCGATGTTTTTTGAAGGCTGTCCTAAGAACCCCGTCATTCTCATCAAACCAGTCCTCACTACGACGGCTTTTTATACCTAAAGTAGCTGAGGCTGCCTCCATAAGATGAGAAGAAAAAGTTCCCCAGACCGCATCAACATCACCTGTCTCATTCACTGGCAACAGCTTTCCAGACACAGCTTCTGCATATTTCTCCCTCACCTCGAGATTCTCAAGCCTATCTACGTTCAAAGACGCAGGCTTTGTAAGTGTGGATCTACGAGGTCGACGGAGGCGGAGCCGTAGCTTTGTGACAACAAGTTGGTGATCAGTCCAACAATGAGCACCACGCATGACACGAGTGACTTGGATTTGACCAGTATCTCTCTGCCTGACAATAGCATAATCAATCAAATGCCAGTGTTTGGATCGAGGGTGCATCCACGTTGTCTTGTGCTTAGCGGCAAGTCTGAACATAGTGTTCGATATTGCAAGCTCATATTGAGCACAGAGACTGAGTAGCAACTGACCATTGCTGTTCATGTTGCCAACTCCGTGTCTACCCAGGACTCCAGGCCAAGCTTCATAGTCTCGTCCAACTCTGGCATTGAAATCGCCTAGCAATACAACCTGCTCTCTGGCGTTTATACTGTCAAGGCATCGAGATAGTTCCTCGTAAAATTTATCCTTGATGTCATCAGCCTTGTCTAGCGTAGGGGCATAGACACTGATGACATTAAGGTAGGTAGTTGTCTTTATCCAGGTGAAGGCGCAGTGTGGTAATGCGGTCTGAAGTATGCACTGGATCCTCCTCAAGTCGCTTAGCAATGTTATTCTTGATGGTATAGCGTGTCGTAGGGAGAGACGAAATTATACTTGTGTAGTCTTTTATTGTATCTTTCTTACCGACTAACTTATTCTATCAAAACCGCGGTTTATATACTACAATGTTAGGAATGCAAAGAGGGGATGTTATCTCTGGTGTCACGCATCCTCAGATCGCGACACCAGATAAATTTCTGCTAACTATACAATACTATAAATTATCAATTTATCTAAGTACTAATGGCGAAGGACGTGATTGAATGTTTTACATAAACATTTCCTCTTATCAATCACGTCCGAATACCGCCATAGAACTCCCCCCTTTTTAAAAACTATCATTTACACAAAAAATCCGTTAATATCTATTAACAATTTGTAAAAAATATCTGTAAAACAATATAACACTTAACAGTTAAATATATTATTATCTATAGTTACTTATTATGTATATTAAATTGAACTGTCGGGCGTGATATTCGGCCGGAACGCGTTATCGTGCTCTTCTTTTCTTGATTTGTCCCTTGGTCACGTTCCCAACTGTTTGCTTCGTCTTCACGAATTTTTAGTTCCTCTGAATTGTTGATAAGATATGCTGGCTTGAGACGATCGATTGAAATGGTAATTTCTTTATCATCACGTTTGATCGTAAATACCTTATCTCCCCGTCTGGTTACTAGGTATGGGCCTTCATACGGAGGTGTGAGACTTGGACGTAATCTATCACATCTTAAAAACACATGTGTACAGTCCTTTAATCTTGGGTGAACAAAAACGTTTCTTACCGTACTTTCTCGTTGAATGGACGTTACGCGGCTGATATTTTCTTTTATCTCTTGCAAGAATTCGGGATACGTCTTGCTGTTTCCTTCGCTGAAAAAACTTGCTGGTAGCTTTATTGTAGTTCCATATACTAGCTCGGCGGCGCAGCAACCAGTATCTTGTCGATAACTGGAGCGTAGACCTAATAGAACTGAGGGCAATTCCTGTGTCCAATTCTTCGCATTTGTTCTGGCTACCAGTGCCGTTTTCATCGTCCTGTGGAGTCGTTCGACTTTAGAATTAGATTGTGGATGATACGGAGTTGTTCGGAGTTTCTCTACTCCGATAATTTTTGCAAGTTCTCGAACTCAAACTGCCTTCCCTGATCGGAAGTGATAAAATCCGGGCATCCAAAACGTACGATCCACCCTTCGTACACAATTTTTGCCACAGTCTCTGCTGTGATCTCTGATACCGGAAAAGCTTCTGGCCATGACGTACATCGATCTATCATAGTAATCAAGTACTGTTTATTTTGCGATGTAGGTAATTTACCGACGATGTCTATATGCACGTGTGAAAAACGCTTTGTAGGCAAATATTTCCCAGTTGGCGAGACAGTGTGTCGATGCACTTTAGAACGCTTACATTGTATGCATGATTCACTCCATTTGTTTATATCCGCATTCATTTTCGTCCATATATAGTTTTTCGTAATTAACTCTCTTGTGCCCTTTTTTCCAGGGTGACTGAGGTTATGAAAACTATCAAAAATTTTCTTCCTAAATTGTTGTGGAAGGTACGGACGTGCAACTCCCGTTGATATATCGCAATATACTTCATTGTTTACATCTTTCGTTCGAACGAGCGCTATATCTAACGACTTGTTTCGCATTAATTGTTGAAGTTCGATGTCGTTTTCTTGTGATTTTCGTAACTCCGAAAAATCAATAAGCGTAGGGAGTGAAATAGTTTCCACCACTCTGGACAATGCGTCTGCGACAACGTTATCTTGTCCGCTTATATGACGGATGTCGGTGCAAAATTGCGATATGTAATCCAAATGTCTTATTCTTCTTGGAGTGTCGTCAATGCCCAGTTTCTTGTCAAAAGCATAAATTAATGGCTTATTGATCTGTATAAATAGTAAAATTACAGCCTTCAATTAAACGTCGAAAATGTTTTACCGCCATATATATTCCCAATAGCTCTCTGTCGTATGTAGAGTACTTCGTTTGAGCATCGGAAAGCGACTTTGAAAAATAAGCGATCGGTTTCCATTCTTGTTCAACTTTCTGTTGAAGAACCGCGCCTGCGCATTTTAACCCTGGAACCCTACATGGGGTGCTGGTGCACCCCAGACCGATTTGTTTTGTGAATATCTCAGTTACCTTACTAACCACAGATTTGCGCGTTACAGTACTTTAGTTTGGTGATTAGTGCTTGCGATTAATCAACGCCACGACGACAGTCGTATAGTATGGTCGCCTGTACAAGTGCTGTGGGGTGCGTCTGCACCCCAGTGTAGGAAAATAGGCAATAAGTGTAGATAGTATTTTTATTCACTACTTGTTTTGGTTTTGTAGAAGTATTTGTATACACGCATGTATATATATTATATGTATGTATATAAGTGCAATTGACAGCAATAATTCATTTTTACATTAAAACTAAAGGTGATTTAGATGTTTTTCATGCTTTGGCAAAAAAATGATCCGTCTAAAAAGAAAACAGACCACTGTGTTTATTTTACCAGTTACTAAATATGTTGCTGGAATTAACTCGTGGGTTTTCATTAAGTACTCAACAGTTTTGCAACAGGAAATACAAAGTTCAGACGTACATTTCTAAAACAATTAGGCTCAATTGTGAACATTTGCAAAAGCGTTACCGGGTACCATCTTTGAGGCGGGATCTGAAAAAGTATATTGGAGCTATCCTCAAAAAATCTCAAGAATCTTCAGATCCTACTACTGCACCTTCAAGCCAAGGACATTGTGCCCTTTGTCCAAGCTTCAAGGACACAAAAATCAGGACTTTGTGCCTTAGGTGCAAATACTAATTTTCTTAGAGCATCAGATCAAAGTTTCCACAAAGTGCTCAAATTAAGACTGATTTCATATATTAAGATTAATTTGATATCTTATGTTCCTAATTAATATTATTAAAACATACTATTTAATAATTGATGGATTTTTCAACAATTACAGAAATTTCAATTTGGGGTACTCCAGCACCCCCTGTAGAAAAATCGGTTGGCAAAATAGGTGTAGGGCTTAAGGGTTAAGCTAACATCTGTCATCAATGCTATCTGCGCTTTAGGATCCGGATAAACCACGTTTGTGACGTCCCGCAAATCCTGCTTACATTGCTGAAAAGCTTTTTGTGATTCGGCGTTCCACTTTATCAAAGAATTATCATTTTTCTTTGAATTTTTTAAGTATTTATTAAGTGGCGCTTGATGATCGGCGGCGTGGGCTATTAAATGTCTGTAAAAATTCATCATGCCCAGAAAACGACGGAGTTCCTTGACTGTCTTCGGCTTTGGGTAATCAATGATAGCCTGTGCTTTTTCTTGTGTCGGTTTCATTCCCTGGCTCGTTATATGATAACCAAGGAAGTCTAACTCTTCTCTGACAAATTCGCACTTGCTCAAATTAAGTGTAATCCCATTTTTGCTCAGCCGTTCGAATACAATCTCTATATGTTTGAGATTTTCTTCTTTGCTTTTGGATGCTATTAATATATCGTCCACGAATACAAATACAAAGTCCAGATCTCTGAAAATGGCGTCCATAAACCTTTGAAAAGAACATCCTGAGTTCCGGAGACCAAATGGCATTTTAAAAAAATGCACCAGGGCAAAGGGTAATATCACAGCGGTTTTTTCGGGTTCAGCAACTGGTATGCAATAATATGCTTTCTTAATATCAATTTTGATGAAGATACTTTTTCCACTGGTTATGTATGAAAAATCCAATAATCTTGGCAATGGATATCTATCAGGAACTGTAATCTTATTTAATGCGCGGTAATCACCGCAGAGCCTCCATTCACCATTTTTCTTTTTTACCATGTGCATCGGACTAGCCCATGGACTGCTGGAGGGTTCACATATACCCATGTCTATTAAATCTTGAATCTCCTTTTTAGCCGCTTTATATTTTTCAGGCGGAAGTGGGCGAGCTCGAGCACTTACTGGAGGTCCATTTGTGATAATGTGGTGCTGAACATTATGTTTAACCGGCGTTTTTCGGGAAGTTGGTTTCGTGATATCTTCATATTTTTCTAACAGACGCCTAATTGAATCAGGTAAACCGCTGTCTATTGAGCGAATCGAAGGAACTTTGGTCCTATTTATCCTGGCAGGCGTTTGAAGGTCTGTTATTTTATCAACCAATCTTTTTCCTGCTATATCTACCAATAACTGGTAATGCTCCAGAAAATCAGCTCCCAATATTGGCATTTTAACATCAGCAGGCAATCAGAAGATCGTCCAGATAACAAAAAACTTTTCCGTCAAATTTGTGCAGAAATAGCGAATCAACTAGCCTTTGCATTTCAGCTCCCGCATTGGATAATCCGAATGGCATTCTTTTAAAATGAAAAAGACCTCTATTAGGGACTACGAAAGCTGTTTTCTCACAAGAAGTACCTTTGCCGTCTATTCCATCCTGACTTGACAAACTGACCTGCCAAAAACTTGATGATAAATCAATTGAACTAAGATAATGTGCTCCTCGCAGATTGTCCAAAATCGAATTTATATAAGGAAGTGGGTACGAGTCTTTAACCGTGACATCATTGAGCTTACGCGCGTCGAGGCAGAATCTCCATGATCCATCTTTCTTTGGGATCATGACAACCGGGTTGGACCATGGTGACCTCGACGGTTCGATGACATCGAGCCTCAACATCTCGTCCACCTCCCTATTCAATGCTGTCAACTTAGCAGGCGATAAAGGGTAATATCTTTGTTTAATAGGCTCTCCCTGTGTAATAATTTTATGTGTAACGATATGCGTTTTCCCTAAACCTTTTTTTTCTGATGAAATTGACTCAAAGTCATTCATTACTTTTTGTAGATGTTTGGCTTGTTGAGATGTTAGATCATCTCTGGGTATTAAAGCTTTCACCTCACACAACGCACTGCAAGCACTATAACTTGTGGAGTTGCCTCTCCTCACGACATCTCCAAACTTAAAAATGTCCACTAGACCAAATGCATCAGCGAAATCCATACCGCACAAGATTTCGTGATGTATGTCAGGGCAAACTAAAAAATTAAAGTGGGCAGTTATCCCATTACAAGTTATTGGCAAAGACATTATGCCAATGACTTTAATTTGAGATAAATCCGCTAAAAATACTGCTGGCACGACCGAAGCATCCCTAGCATGTAATGTCCATCCAAGTCTTTGAAAATATCGATGCTTATTCGCACCTAAAACTGATAAATGTGCCCCAGGATCGAGCAATGCTTCGAAATTACGGTCCTTTATTGTGAATTTAACAAACAACCGATTATCCCCTACGAATGACGATATTTCAGGCGAAGAGACTGTTTGTGTGTGTAACGACTTGCTCGGGGGCCCCATCAGTTTTTTTTATTAAGTGTCTGTGTAGTAGACTGCGAGCGCAAGCCTGTGTTACATTGGGTGCAGTTCCTAATCGTCACCCTCTTAGCTCCGCACTTGAAACATATTATGCCTGGTATTGACCTACACACCTTATAACTATGGCCGACTTTTTTACATTTAAGGCAAGTAATAGGTGAGCCGCGCCTGTCAGGTAATTTGCCGACGCTGACTGCATTGAGTTCGCGCTTGCCAACCGGTTTAGATTGACATAAAACACCAGAATAAGCCTCATAATTCTTGGACACGTTGACCAATTGGTCAAAGGTAGTAATATCATTGATGGCTAATAGTTGGGCGTATGTAGGTAGCAAATTGTGTTTTATAATTTCAAGTAGGTTGTCGCTTGTAATGGGATATGTTAGTCTATTGTTTAAATCCTGGATATCTAAAATAAAGAATGATACAGACTGACCTAGCTTCTGCTTTTTTTCACGAATTTGTCTCTCTATGTTGTAGTTGTAATCCTTTGATTGAAAGAATTTTCGAAATTCAACGCAAATATCAAACCAAGAGTTAATTTTATGTTGGATTGTTCTATGAAACTTGAGTGCGGTGTCAGATAACAGTTCTGAAAAACCTCTTACTAATGTTGTATCGTCAATCTGTCGTGCGATACGTGTTTCATTAACCCTAAGGAGGAAGTCGTCAATATCTGACTCTCCGTTATACTTGAGTTTAAGGGAAGCTAAATTCAATGATTTGTAGTACACATGCGCACTGGGGGGCGGTGCAACTACTTGTGTTATACCATTACCTTGGTTCATGTTGTCAAAAATTTCGCTAGTTTTAATGGGGAATGTCTTATGTGCGTGTGTTATCGGTTCTTGTGCCACGTATGTCTCTTGTGTGTTGCTGTGAGAGGCAGCATAATGGGTGGTCGTATTAGAGACTATGGAGGTCGTAAATGTTTCGGGATCCAAAGATGAAGTCCGGTTCACGTTGACTCGGGGACGTGTATTTACGGTATCCATAGGTATGTGTACCTCTAAAGGTCGTGTATACGGGCTAGAAGTTACCTGCATAACGTTCCGACTATGCACCGGTGAAGCAAATTCACTTGCATCAGTATCTGGAGTTTTTGACATTTTTTATAAATAAGTTCTTAATATCTAGTTTGTATTTAGCCTAAAATGCTCTAGTAGTAGTAGTAGTAATGGCATAATCACTGTAGCAATGCCACAGACACAATAACAACAAAGTTATGTTTCAAAATTATGTTTGTAAAAATTACTATGAAAAAATTCAATTTTGTTAATAAAAAACAAAACCTGCAACTATTTAGTCCTGATCCTTGTGTATTTAAGCTCTAAAGGGTGTACAAGATCAGATAAAACTATAAAAACAACCAATATGTTGATATTTAAAAAGTTGATTTTTGTCGGGAGAACGATAAGACAAAAAAACTCAAATTTGCTCACAAAATCGAAAATTGACACAAGACTTTATCTGGTCCTAGTGTTTATCAATGCAGAATGGTGCACCGAATCAGATAGAAGTTTAAAAATCACCAATATGTTGATACTTAAAAAGTTGATTTTTGCCGGGATGAGAACGACAACTCATAAAACACAAATTTGTTCACAAAAACAAAATTTGCACATATTTTGGTTTGGTTTCTTACTGTCATTAACTCTAAGCAGTGTAAGCAATTATATTAAACACTTAAACCATCCAGATGTCAATATTTGAAAAATGTTGTTAGTTCTGGATGAAACTTTTGTTAAAGAAAAAAAAACTTAAATTTACATAAAAAGTCAAAATTTACACATTTTGTGGTCTGGTCTTCACGGATATGAATTCTTAATAGGGTGAGTGACCAGATTCAATATCTATAAACCATCAATATGTCAATATTTAAAATTTTGACATATTCCTGAGGGAACGGTGAAGTATGAACTATTAATTTTCTTAAAGTAAAGCTACTGCTTTCAAGCCTAGATACAACAATAAAAATTGTATCCCTCAAAAGATAAACACAAAGGAAATTCCCCCCCGAAGCTCAATTGCAACAATGGTTACCAACTAATTTCAATTGAATTCAGGCGCTGTACATGCAGCACTTTAATAGGTAATCACAATAAAATAAAGTTCGGGCGCCATGTAACGTAACGGGCGTCAAGGGTGTCGGTGTGGACTTCCCAAGTCCCGTGTTACAATAGTTTGATTTGTAAAAGAAGATTACCTGGATAACAGCAGTCGGAGATACAGTGGACCTTTTAGGTTAAGGGCCGTGTTGTCTGGCTAGTAAACCCCTGTTGCAGTGAGTTCGTGAAAGAAAAAACCAGTGTATATTATTATCACCACGTTTAATGGTCTACAATACAAAAACCACAGGCCTTGTGGTATATCAAACGCACTACTTAGCCTATATATATGGCAGGATGCACCAGTATTACTCCAGTTAGAATACTTATATCTACACACACTTTACTTACTTGCTATAAACTTATATCAGATCTATTGACCTGGCCGGCTCTTGCGCCGATGCGATGAAATTATTTCATTTGACACCATTAACTAAACATCACCTTGTGACGTGGCTAACAAAATATACTTTAATCTAGCGACCTAGAGATGGATCCATTCTGGTTAACATTATTATAATCTATGATTTAAAGGCTAAATAAATCTAGTTACATTCTCGGATCGTTATGCAGCCTCCTGAAGGTGAACTACGTTGTTAAACTGTCGGTGGACTATCGCGTAGGTACCGCTAACCAACGAGATGCAGTAATCAACCTCGCGTATGGATGTATAAGAAGAATCCTGGTGGCCCTCCTTGGTGCCAAGTAGTGAAAAAGAAATGCACGTGGCGTAAAAAAGAAAATAAAAAATGCCGGTGCGAGAACCGGTTACCGCTACAAAGCCGGGCTCGTCAGCGGCGCGCAGTCCCGTCTGTGGATCACGCGTCCCACGCTGATGGGCTCACGGGGAAGAATTCCTCCGTGTTGGGAGTCCGCCAAGGGACGGGCAGGTATTCCCAGCAATAATAGGTAGGTACTCCAAAGACCCGCTACAACAAAAGTTACGCGTCATTAGCAATCAGCACGCACTTCACAGACCGCGATTATTACAAGGTCTATCTAGCTTATAAATACCTTTTTGCGGGTCCTGTGATGGTACGAATTGCTCTTGAAGAGACACCTTACGGGTCTTCTCGCTCGAGAGAAAAAAATGCCGACTGCCTCCATCTTTGCTTTTCGTCTCTTCCCCTTCCCACCAAGCCAAACCCGCTTGGTCAGTCACATCTACGGTCCGTTTCATTTCACTCATCCCTCACGTTCCGTTCGTGACTTTTATTCCTCCACTTCTCATACGCCATACACGATTAGGGCTTTATCGCATTAACGCCATGTCATTAACTGAAGCTAAAACTATCCTGTACATTAACCATCCTATCCTCTTAAGCGAATATTTTATCCACTATTTGACATAATGTTCTACGTTACGCGGAACGTGAATTCTGGTGTGACCACTCCGAAATTGATCCGCTCGTAAACTATATATAAATTATCATTAGTTCCAAATCTGTTTACTAATTTAATATACCTATTATTTATTCTAATCTAGATTTATTGTACACTAAATAAAACTATTTTTTTTTATGTTCTTTTTTTTTTTTTTATTCCTAAACTATTTCGTTGACAAGGATCAGTCATTGTCACTGTCAAAATGACAATGTCAGATTCACGACGTCTAACCTATGTGTATGTGTAGTATTGTGACTGGATGTAAACACGGAATAAAACGACAGAAAGATATCGAGTTTAATATCTTTGTGTTAATGTGCTTAATGTATGAAATCCTCGTTATCACGAGACAAAAAGAGAGTATTATACTAGAACGTATGGATAATGTGTTGGTGAGTATTGCAGAGTGTTACAATACCCCCTTTCTCGGGAAAAGAGGTAAACCGATAGGTTTACCGAAAGAAACAGCCGGGGTAACCGGGAAAAAGTGGTTACTTAACCGACTCCAAAAGGAATAAAAAAATACCGAGAAACAAAAGAATAAAACTTCAGAACGCTGCTAGCAATAGTTATTCTTCTGACTGCCCTTTAGAATGATCACAGTTGGATAGGTATTCCTTTCAAAACGCGTACTTCACTCTTCCATACCTCACACAGTATTTCATATTTATCTATGTACATTCATTCGTCATCCTTTCCATATTAATAATAATTATAATAATACATATAATAATATTTAAAGCTTATTTTCCACCTATCATTCAGTCATGCACTTATCCTTCCCTTTCTTATTTGCTCCTATCATTCCATAATTATTTACATGCTGTCATTCATCAGTCTTATATTCTGTAAGAGTTTTTCATACTTTGGCCAATCGTACTGTCGGTCAATCATTTGACTGTCAAGAAAAACAACTTTTTTGCTCATGCGTTGTTAAGTATCATATCATATAAACATTAACTGTAAGAATAAGAATACAATGTAAAAACACAAACGGCAAAGCAATTATTAATTGCATACATTAGTTTCGATAAATGCTTGCCTAGCCCTACGATCAAAAAAATCTTGGGTTCGGAGTAAATACCACTAGACAAGCAACAATATCGGACAGGGTGTGTAAATAATTTAATCTACACGCAAGATGTCCTTTACATGAAATTTACCAACAGATCCTGACGATAACTCGCGTAGCTCATACACTACATCTGACAACCTCCTTTCAACCGTGCACTTCACAAATTTCGGCGCCAGCTTGGCGGAGAAATACTTCGCTGCGTTAGATTGTACGAAGTTCCTTCGCCAGACCACATCGCCTATTTTCGCTGTGAAGTGTCGTCGTCTTAGGTTATAATGTTGTGAATTTTTCTGGTACGCCTGAGTTAATGCATCTACTACCTTGTCAAAAATTTTTCCCAATTCCAACAACGATGATGCCGCTGCACTTCTATCGCCTATGGTCAGATCATCAGCTGATGTTGGTAAATCCCTAAGAATTGAATGGAATTGACCGTCAGTGACTATTTCACGACCGGTGGCTAAGAAGTACGGTGTGTATCCCGTTGCTAGGTTCACCGTGCTATTCAGTGATAGCTGAATTTGCTGAAGGTATTTGGACCAATTACGTTGATCTTGTTCAACTAGTATGGATAAACAGACTTCAGCGGTTTTGTTATACCGTTCGACTGTATTCGCTTGCGGTGCATAATGCGCCGTATAGAAAATTCGAGGGATAGAATATCCATCGCAAAATGATTTAAACGATTTGCTTTTAAATATGGTAGCGTTGTCACAAATAAGAATCGCGGGGGTTCCCCACTTCAAGATCAATTCCTTTTCCAAAAATGAAGTGACCGTTTGAGTGGTTGCAGTACGGAGGGGGTGAAGCCATACAAATTTTGAGAAAACGTCTACAACTGACAGAATGTACATATGACCCGAATATGCTTTAGGTAATGGGCCTATAATATCTATTGACAACGTGTGCATCGGAACGTCCACCTCCTTTTGATTTGTCATGAGTCCGTGAGGTGGTGAATTTGAGTGCTTATATGCTTTACACTTGTCACACCGTGTGACAAATTCCTTAACACTTTCAAACATATTTGGCCAATAATAATGTTCCCTAATTTTCAAATACGTTTTTTGAACTCCTGGGTGTACACTACAGAAGGAGTCATGGTTTTCCTTGATGCATTCATTGACCAGCTCTTTAGGAATTACTAACCTCCAATTGTTTTTTGAAGTACAAGAGCCACCTTTGCAAAATCTAAACAAATTGTTGCCTAGGATCTGAAAATTTTTGAAACGAGTAGGCATAGTTTTACAGCCGTTATACATCTTCTTATACCACTCATCAGAAGTTGAAGAAAGTTCTTGATTGAAAGTAATAGCATCGACCGAAATTCGGGATAGTGCATCCGGTACGACATTAAGCTTACCTGCCTTATGGCAAATGTCAAAATTAAAAGTGGATATCTGCATTGCCCATCTGGCCAACCTGCCTGAGGGGTTATTTAAAGACTTAAGCCACTTTAAACTCATATGGTCAGTGATGACCGTGAACTTAGTACCTTCTATGTAAGCACGAAAATGATTTATGGAATCCACTACCGCGAGCAGTTCACGCTCTGTTGTACTGTAATTTCTCTCAGGTTTTGACAGTAAACGTGAAAAGAAAGCCACAGGACGCTCGATTCCATCTATGTCCTGCGTCAAAACACTACCAATGCCTACGGATGATGCGTCGCAATGAAGCACGAAAGGTTTCGAAAATTCTGGCGACGCCAAAACTGGAGCTGTTATTAAAGCATTTTTAAGGGTATTGAAAGAATCCTCAGCTGCTTCGGACCATTGGATGCCGTCACTGCCTTTCTTCTTACCTACCAACGCTGTCATAGGTGCTATGATGGTGGAAAAATCCTTAACAAACCTACGATAGTATGAACATAGACCTATAAATCCTCGTAGCTGCTTGGCAGTTTTAGGCTGTGGGAAATTCTGAATGCTGCTCAGCTTCTCTGGGTCAGTGCGCAAACCTTGTGTATTGATGATGTATCCCAAGTATCTAAGCTCTCCTTTGCAAAATTCGCACTTTTTTAAGTTGATAGTGAGACCAGCGTCACTAAGCGACTTCTTTACAGCAGCAAGTATCTCCATATGTTCAGAAAATGACTCTGTGGCAATCAGAAGATCGTCCAGATAACAAAAAACTTTTCCGTCAAATTTGTGCAGAAATAGCGAATCAACTAGCCTTTGCATTTCAGCTCCCGCATTGGATAATCCGAATGGCATTCTTTTAAAATGAAAAAGACCTCTATTAGGGACTACGAAAGCTGTTTTCTCACAAGAAGTACCTTTGCCGTCTATTCCATCCTGACTTGACAAACTGACCTGCCAAAAACTTGATGATAAATCAATTGAACTAAGATAATGTGCTCCTCGCAGATTGTCCAAAATCGAATTTATATAAGGAAGTGGGTACGAGTCTTTAACCGTGACATCATTGAGCTTACGCGCGTCGAGGCAGAATCTCCATGATCCATCTTTCTTTGGGATCATGACAACCGGGTTGGACCATGGTGACCTCGACGGTTCGATGACATCGAGCCTCAACATCTCGTCCACCTCCCTATTCAATGCTGTCAACTTAGCAGGCGATAAAGGGTAATATCTTTGTTTAATAGGCTCTCCCTGTGTAATAATTTTATGTGTAACGATATGCGTTTTCCCTAAACCTTTTTTTTCTGATGAAATTGACTCAAAGTCATTCATTACTTTTTGTAGATGTTTGGCTTGTTGAGATGTTAGATCATCTCTGGGTATTAAAGCTTTCACCTCACACAACGCACTGCAAGCACTATAACTTGTGGAGTTGCCTCTCCTCACGACATCTCCAAACTTAAAAATGTCCACTAGACCAAATGCATCAGCGAAATCCATACCGCACAAGATTTCGTGATGTATGTCAGGGCAAACTAAAAAATTAAAGTGGGCAGTTATCCCATTACAAGTTATTGGCAAAGACATTATGCCAATGACTTTAATTTGAGATAAATCCGCTAAAAATACTGCTGGCACGACCGAAGCATCCCTAGCATGTAATGTCCATCCAAGTCTTTGAAAATATCGATGCTTATTCGCACCTAAAACTGATAAATGTGCCCCAGGATCGAGCAATGCTTCGAAATTACGGTCCTTTATTGTGAATTTAACAAACAACCGATTATCCCCTACGAATGACGATATTTCAGGCGAAGAGACTGTTTGTGTGTGTAACGACTTGCTCGGGGGCCCCATCAGTTTTTTTTATTAAGTGTCTGTGTAGTAGACTGCGAGCGCAAGCCTGTGTTACATTGGGTGCAGTTCCTAATCGTCACCCTCTTAGCTCCGCACTTGAAACATATTATGCCTGGTATTGACCTACACACCTTATAACTATGGCCGACTTTTTTACATTTAAGGCAAGTAATAGGTGAGCCGCGCCTGTCAGGTAATTTGCCGACGCTGACTGCATTGAGTTCGCGCTTGCCAACCGGTTTAGATTGACATAAAACACCAGAATAAGCCTCATAATTCTTGGACACGTTGACCAATTGGTCAAAGGTAGTAATATCATTGATGGCTAATAGTTGGGCGTATGTAGGTAGCAAATTGTGTTTTATAATTTCAAGTAGGTTGTCGCTTGTAATGGGATATGTTAGTCTATTGTTTAAATCCTGGATATCTAAAATAAAGAATGATACAGACTGACCTAGCTTCTGCTTTTTTTCACGAATTTGTCTCTCTATGTTGTAGTTGTAATCCTTTGATTGAAAGAATTTTCGAAATTCAACGCAAATATCAAACCAAGAGTTAATTTTATGTTGGATTGTTCTATGAAACTTGAGTGCGGTGTCAGATAACAGTTCTGAAAAACCTCTTACTAATGTTGTATCGTCAATCTGTCGTGCGATACGTGTTTCATTAACCCTAAGGAGGAAGTCGTCAATATCTGACTCTCCGTTATACTTGAGTTTAAGGGAAGCTAAATTCAATGATTTGTAGTACACATGCGCACTGGGGGGCGGTGCAACTACTTGTGTTATACCATTACCTTGGTTCATGTTGTCAAAAATTTCGCTAGTTTTAATGGGGAATGTCTTATGTGCGTGTGTTATCGGTTCTTGTGCCACGTATGTCTCTTGTGTGTTGCTGTGAGAGGCAGCATAATGGGTGGTCGTATTAGAGACTATGGAGGTCGTAAATGTTTCGGGATCCAAAGATGAAGTCCGGTTCACGTTGACTCGGGGACGTGTATTTACGGTATCCATAGGTATGTGTACCTCTAAAGGTCGTGTATACGGGCTAGAAGTTACCTGCATAACGTTCCGACTATGCACCGGTGAAGCAAATTCACTTGCATCAGTATCTGGAGTTTTTGACATTTTTTATAAATAAGTTCTTAATATCTAGTTTGTATTTAGCCTAAAATGCTCTAGTAGTAGTAGTAGTAATGGCATAATCACTGTAGCAATGCCACAGACACAATAACAACAAAGTTATGTTTCAAAATTATGTTTGTAAAAATTACTATGAAAAAATTCAATTTTGTTAATAAAAAACAAAACCTGCAACTATTTAGTCCTGATCCTTGTGTATTTAAGCTCTAAAGGGTGTACAAGATCAGATAAAACTATAAAAACAACCAATATGTTGATATTTAAAAAGTTGATTTTTGTCGGGAGAACGATAAGACAAAAAAACTCAAATTTGCTCACAAAATCGAAAATTGACACAAGACTTTATCTGGTCCTAGTGTTTATCAATGCAGAATGGTGCACCGAATCAGATAGAAGTTTAAAAATCACCAATATGTTGATACTTAAAAAGTTGATTTTTGCCGGGATGAGAACGACAACTCATAAAACACAAATTTGTTCACAAAAACAAAATTTGCACATATTTTGGTTTGGTTTCTTACTGTCATTAACTCTAAGCAGTGTAAGCAATTATATTAAACACTTAAACCATCCAGATGTCAATATTTGAAAAATGTTGTTAGTTCTGGATGAAACTTTTGTTAAAGAAAAAAAAACTTAAATTTACATAAAAAGTCAAAATTTACACATTTTGTGGTCTGGTCTTCACGGATATGAATTCTTAATAGGGTGAGTGACCAGATTCAATATCTATAAACCATCAATATGTCAATATTTAAAATTTTGACATATTCCTGAGGGAACGGTGAAGTATGAACTATTAATTTTCTTAAAGTAAAGCTACTGCTTTCAAGCCTAGATACAACAATAAAAATTGTATCCCTCAAAAGATAAACACAAAGGAAATTCCCCCCCGAAGCTCAATTGCAACAATGGTTACCAACTAATTTCAATTGAATTCAGGCGCTGTACATGCAGCACTTTAATAGGTAATCACAATAAAATAAAGTTCGGGCGCCATGTAACGTAACGGGCGTCAAGGGTGTCGGTGTGGACTTCCCAAGTCCCGTGTTACAATAGTTTGATTTGTAAAAGAAGATTACCTGGATAACAGCAGTCGGAGATACAGTGGACCTTTTAGGTTAAGGGCCGTGTTGTCTGGCTAGTAAACCCCTGTTGCAGTGAGTTCGTGAAAGAAAAAACCAGTGTATATTATTATCACCACGTTTAATGGTCTACAATACAAAAACCACAGGCCTTGTGGTATATCAAACGCACTACTTAGCCTATATATATGGCAGGATGCACCAGTATTACTCCAGTTAGAATACTTATATCTACACACACTTTACTTACTTGCTATAAACTTATATCAGATCTATTGACCTGGCCGGCTCTTGCGCCGATGCGATGAAATTATTTCATTTGACACCATTAACTAAACATCACCTTGTGACGTGGCTAACAAAATATACTTTAATCTAGCGACCTAGAGATGGATCCATTCTGGTTAACATTATTATAATCTATGATTTAAAGGCTAAATAAATCTAGTTACATTCTCGGATCGTTATGCAGCCTCCTGAAGGTGAACTACGTTGTTAAACTGTCGGTGGACTATCGCGTAGGTACCGCTAACCAACGAGATGCAGTAATCAACCTCGCGTATGGATGTATAAGAAGAATCCTGGTGGCCCTCCTTGGTGCCAAGTAGTGAAAAAGAAATGCACGTGGCGTAAAAAAGAAAATAAAAAATGCCGGTGCGAGAACCGGTTACCGCTACAAAGCCGGGCTCGTCAGCGGCGCGCAGTCCCGTCTGTGGATCACGCGTCCCACGCTGATGGGCTCACGGGGAAGAATTCCTCCGTGTTGGGAGTCCGCCAAGGGACGGGCAGGTATTCCCAGCAATAATAGGTAGGTACTCCAAAGACCCGCTACAACAAAAGTTACGCGTCATTAGCAATCAGCACGCACTTCACAGACCGCGATTATTACAAGGTCTATCTAGCTTATAAATACCTTTTTGCGGGTCCTGTGATGGTACGAATTGCTCTTGAAGAGACACCTTACGGGTCTTCTCGCTCGAGAGAAAAAAATGCCGACTGCCTCCATCTTTGCTTTTCGTCTCTTCCCCTTCCCACCAAGCCAAACCCGCTTGGTCAGTCACATCTACGGTCCGTTTCATTTCACTCATCCCTCACGTTCCGTTCGTGACTTTTATTCCTCCACTTCTCATACGCCATACACGATTAGGGCTTTATCGCATTAACGCCATGTCATTAACTGAAGCTAAAACTATCCTGTACATTAACCATCCTATCCTCTTAAGCGAATATTTTATCCACTATTTGACATAATGTTCTACGTTACGCGGAACGTGAATTCTGGTGTGACCACTCCGAAATTGATCCGCTCGTAAACTATATATAAATTATCATTAGTTCCAAATCTGTTTACTAATTTAATATACCTATTATTTATTCTAATCTAGATTTATTGTACACTAAATAAAACTATTTTTTTTTATGTTCTTTTTTTTTTTTTTATTCCTAAACTATTTCGTTGACAAGGATCAGTCATTGTCACTGTCAAAATGACAATGTCAGATTCACGACGTCTAACCTATGTGTATGTGTAGTATTGTGACTGGATGTAAACACGGAATAAAACGACAGAAAGATATCGAGTTTAATATCTTTGTGTTAATGTGCTTAATGTATGAAATCCTCGTTATCACGAGACAAAAAGAGAGTATTATACTAGAACGTATGGATAATGTGTTGGTGAGTATTGCAGAGTGTTACAATACCCCCTTTCTCGGGAAAAGAGGTAAACCGATAGGTTTACCGAAAGAAACAGCCGGGGTAACCGGGAAAAAGTGGTTACTTAACCGACTCCAAAAGGAATAAAAAAATACCGAGAAACAAAAGAATAAAACTTCAGAACGCTGCTAGCAATAGTTATTCTTCTGACTGCCCTTTAGAATGATCACAGTTGGATAGGTATTCCTTTCAAAACGCGTACTTCACTCTTCCATACCTCACACAGTATTTCATATTTATCTATGTACATTCATTCGTCATCCTTTCCATATTAATAATAATTATAATAATACATATAATAATATTTAAAGCTTATTTTCCACCTATCATTCAGTCATGCACTTATCCTTCCCTTTCTTATTTGCTCCTATCATTCCATAATTATTTACATGCTGTCATTCATCAGTCTTATATTCTGTAAGAGTTTTTCATACTTTGGCCAATCGTACTGTCGGTCAATCATTTGACTGTCAAGAAAAACAACTTTTTTGCTCATGCGTTGTTAAGTATCATATCATATAAACATTAACTGTAAGAATAAGAATACAATGTAAAAACACAAACGGCAAAGCAATTATTAATTGCATACATTAGTTTCGATAAATGCTTGCCTAGCCCTACGATCAAAAAAATCTTGGGTTCGGAGTAAATACCACTAGACAAGCAACAATATCGGACAGGGTGTGTAAATAATTTAATCTACACGCAAGATGTCCTTTACATGAAATTTACCAACAGATCCTGACGATAACTCGCGTAGCTCATACACTACATCTGACAACCTCCTTTCAACCGTGCACTTCACAAATTTCGGCGCCAGCTTGGCGGAGAAATACTTCGCTGCGTTAGATTGTACGAAGTTCCTTCGCCAGACCACATCGCCTATTTTCGCTGTGAAGTGTCGTCGTCTTAGGTTATAATGTTGTGAATTTTTCTGGTACGCCTGAGTTAATGCATCTACTACCTTGTCAAAAATTTTTCCCAATTCCAACAACGATGATGCCGCTGCACTTCTATCGCCTATGGTCAGATCATCAGCTGATGTTGGTAAATCCCTAAGAATTGAATGGAATTGACCGTCAGTGACTATTTCACGACCGGTGGCTAAGAAGTACGGTGTGTATCCCGTTGCTAGGTTCACCGTGCTATTCAGTGATAGCTGAATTTGCTGAAGGTATTTGGACCAATTACGTTGATCTTGTTCAACTAGTATGGATAAACAGACTTCAGCGGTTTTGTTATACCGTTCGACTGTATTCGCTTGCGGTGCATAATGCGCCGTATAGAAAATTCGAGGGATAGAATATCCATCGCAAAATGATTTAAACGATTTGCTTTTAAATATGGTAGCGTTGTCACAAATAAGAATCGCGGGGGTTCCCCACTTCAAGATCAATTCCTTTTCCAAAAATGAAGTGACCGTTTGAGTGGTTGCAGTACGGAGGGGGTGAAGCCATACAAATTTTGAGAAAACGTCTACAACTGACAGAATGTACATATGACCCGAATATGCTTTAGGTAATGGGCCTATAATATCTATTGACAACGTGTGCATCGGAACGTCCACCTCCTTTTGATTTGTCATGAGTCCGTGAGGTGGTGAATTTGAGTGCTTATATGCTTTACACTTGTCACACCGTGTGACAAATTCCTTAACACTTTCAAACATATTTGGCCAATAATAATGTTCCCTAATTTTCAAATACGTTTTTTGAACTCCTGGGTGTACACTACAGAAGGAGTCATGGTTTTCCTTGATGCATTCATTGACCAGCTCTTTAGGAATTACTAACCTCCAATTGTTTTTTGAAGTACAAGAGCCACCTTTGCAAAATCTAAACAAATTGTTGCCTAGGATCTGAAAATTTTTGAAACGAGTAGGCATAGTTTTACAGCCGTTATACATCTTCTTATACCACTCATCAGAAGTTGAAGAAAGTTCTTGATTGAAAGTAATAGCATCGACCGAAATTCGGGATAGTGCATCCGGTACGACATTAAGCTTACCTGCCTTATGGCAAATGTCAAAATTAAAAGTGGATATCTGCATTGCCCATCTGGCCAACCTGCCTGAGGGGTTATTTAAAGACTTAAGCCACTTTAAACTCATATGGTCAGTGATGACCGTGAACTTAGTACCTTCTATGTAAGCACGAAAATGATTTATGGAATCCACTACCGCGAGCAGTTCACGCTCTGTTGTACTGTAATTTCTCTCAGGTTTTGACAGTAAACGTGAAAAGAAAGCCACAGGACGCTCGATTCCATCTATGTCCTGCGTCAAAACACTACCAATGCCTACGGATGATGCGTCGCAATGAAGCACGAAAGGTTTCGAAAATTCTGGCGACGCCAAAACTGGAGCTGTTATTAAAGCATTTTTAAGGGTATTGAAAGAATCCTCAGCTGCTTCGGACCATTGGATGCCGTCACTGCCTTTCTTCTTACCTACCAACGCTGTCATAGGTGCTATGATGGTGGAAAAATCCTTAACAAACCTACGATAGTATGAACATAGACCTATAAATCCTCGTAGCTGCTTGGCAGTTTTAGGCTGTGGGAAATTCTGAATGCTGCTCAGCTTCTCTGGGTCAGTGCGCAAACCTTGTGTATTGATGATGTATCCCAAGTATCTAAGCTCTCCTTTGCAAAATTCGCACTTTTTTAAGTTGATAGTGAGACCAGCGTCACTAAGCGACTTCTTTACAGCAGCAAGTATCTCCATATGTTCAGAAAATGACTCTGTGGCAATCAGAAGATCGTCCAGATAACAAAAAACTTTTCCGTCAAATTTGTGCAGAAATAGCGAATCAACTAGCCTTTGCATTTCAGCTCCCGCATTGGATAATCCGAATGGCATTCTTTTAAAATGAAAAAGACCTCTATTAGGGACTACGAAAGCTG
Organism: Miltochrista miniata; assembly: GCA_933228765.1. NCBI lineage: Eukaryota > Metazoa > Arthropoda > Insecta > Lepidoptera > Erebidae > Miltochrista > Miltochrista miniata. The sequence continues at coordinate 3,732,106 of OW121771.1, forward strand.
TTTTCTCACAAGAAGTACCTTTGCCGTCTATTCCATCCTGACTTGACAAACTGACCTGCCAAAAACTCGATGATAAATCAATTGAACTAAGATAATGTGCTCCTCGCAGATTGTCCAAAATCGAATTTATATAAGGAAGTGGGTACGAGTCTTTAACCGTGACATCATTGAGCTTACGCGCGTCGAGGCAGAATCTCCATGATCCATCTTTCTTTGGGATCATGACAACCGGGTTGGACCATGGTGACCTCGACGGTTCGATGACATCGAGCCTCAACATCTCGTCCACCTCCCTATTCAATGCTGTCAACTTAGCAGGCGATAAAGGGTAATATCTTTGTTTAATAGGCTCTCCCTGTGTAATAATTTTATGTGTAACGATATGCGTTTTCCCTAAACCTTTTTTTTCTGATGAAATTGACTCAAAGTCATTCATTACTTTTTGTAGATGTTTGGCTTGTTGAGATGTTAGATCATCTCTGGGTATTAAAGCTTTCATCTCACACAACGCACTGCAAGCACTATAACTTGTGGAGTTGCCTCTCCTCACGACATCTCCAAACTTAAAAATGTCCACTAGACCAAATGCATCAGCGAAATCCATACCGCACAAGATTTCGTGATGTATGTCAGGGCAAACTAAAAAATTAAAGTGGGCAGTTATCCCATTACAAGTTATTGGCAAAGACATTATGCCAATGACTTTAATTTGAGATAAATCCGCTAAAAATACTGCTGGCACGACTGAAGCATCCCTAGCATGTAATGTCCATCCAAGTCTTTGAAAATATCGATGCTTATTCGCACCTAAAACTGATAAATGTGCCCCAGGATCGAGCAATGCTTCGAAATTACGGTCCTTTATTGTGAATTTAACAAACAACCGATTATCCCCTACGAATGACGATATTTCAGGCGAAGAGACTGTTTGTGTGTGTAACGACTTGCTCGGGGGCCCCATCAGTTTTTTTTATTAAGTGTCTGTGTAGTAGACTGCGAGCGCAAGCCTGTGTTACATTGGGTGCAGTTCCTAATCGTCACCCTCTTAGCTCCGCACTTGAAACATATTATGCCTGGTATTGACCTACACACCTTATAACTATGGCCGACTTTTTTACATTTAAGGCAAGTAATAGGTGAGCCGCGCCTGTCAGGTAATTTGCCGACGCTGACTGCATTGAGTTCGCGCTTGCCAACCGGTTTAGATTGACATAAAACACCAGAATAAGCCTCATAATTCTTGGACACGTTGACCAATTGGTCAAAGGTAGTAATATCATTGATGGCTAATAGTTGGGCGTATGTAGGTAGCAAATTGCGTTGTATTTATAGTCGTCGCCCTGTTTCTGTGGGGCGACTATGGCTTCAAATTGCGAAAACCATTAGCGCGGGGAATCTCTCCAAAACTCTGGCAGCCGCTCGACGATGGAAATTGCTGCGACTACATCGGTGCAGGGATCGATTGATGTGTCGCTGGAACCGGCGATATTTAGGCTCTTCATTGGTGTGATAGGTGCCATTCTACCTAATTTTTACACCAGCCGTTTAGTGCTTCTTGAAATTTTCGACCCGGTGAGACCCGCTTGTGGGAGGCCTGGGAAAATATGCACTTTTTCTCGCTCGTTGGTTCCTTTCTTCTTGTTCAGAACGAGTCGGTAAAATTCTTCAGACGTCGAGGATGCTTCTGCTGCCTTTTTTCTACGTCGGGGTCACCAATTTATAGCATGTCGTAGGGAGAGACGAAATTATACTTGTGTAGTCTTTTATTGTATCTTGCTTACCGATTAACTTATTCTATCAAAACCGCGGTTTATATACTACAATGTTAGGAATGCAAAGAGGGGATGTTATCTCTGGTGTCACGCATCCTCAGATCGCGACACCAGATAAATTTCTGCTAACTATACAATACCTACTATAAATTATCAATTTATCTAAGTGCTAATGGCGAAGGACGTGATTGAATGTTTTACATAAATATTTCCTCTTATCAATCACGTCCGAATACCGCCATAATGGCAAACCCTACGCCTGAACGTCGCGGTTCGGAGGCTGCGGTACCTTTCCAAAAGAAAGTATAGCCACCACCCTCTTCTACCAGCTCTCCTTCATCGGCAAGATGAGTTTCGCTAAGAGCAGCCACACCCACGTTATAGCGATGTAGTGCCTGAGCTACTATGGCAGTTTTGCGTTCAGGGCAGGCGTTGCGATCGCGATCAATAAGCGTTCTCACGTTCCACGCTCTGAAGGTCATGATAGGTGTTTTCATGGAATGCTTTTTGTTATTTCGACCACGTTTTAGTATGATGCAGTGACAGCCGCGGTTACTATCACCTTCCGGGTAGGAACGAGCATTTGTTTTGGGCACCTTTTCTAGCCCCCTCCCCGGTTGAGCGAGGAGAGCAGTGCCTCCCTAAATAGGGCTGCTCTGTCATCCCGGGTGCTACCGAATCGGCACTGTTGTTCCCAATTTGCAGTACGAAAGCGACCACGGTGTGTACGCACACCCCCAAGACCGCCCATGTGCAGGAATCAGACAAAGACTAGCTTGCATCAAACCAGACCTCTCTACCTCATCCCATCGCTATAGGACTTAACGTAATTCGGAGTCCAAAATACGGAAGCTGTCAAGTGCGCAGGATATTTGAAGGTGCGCAAGCGTTCGCGCAAACGCAGGCGCACACACTCGTCTTCCCCCTCCTGAACCCAGTGGAACGGGAGACGGCTACGACTGGAGGAGAGGTCGGATGATGTGTCTGGTCGACGGTAACAGTACGCCCTCTACCGCCGCCCTAGGCCATCCACCTTGCCTTGCTGAATCGCCGAGTCCGCCATGCCCTTTTGTATATCTACGGTGGGTTGCCTTCCTTGCCGAATCAGACTTTATGCGCTATGCGGGAGGGATCCGCAATAAACTTGCCACCGAGGTGACAAGCCCCCTCAACCAGGTTTAGCCCGCGAGCCGACGCGGTTTACCGGGGTGTGGCCGCTGCGCGCATCACAACTGCTTGGAGCCACTGGTGAGAGTTTATGGGCTAACAAAGTAACAACGAAATTAACACATCTCTGCCACTTCTATAATAGAAGTCAGCTGGCAGAAATAGGCGCTATTACCCCACTACATCCCAATTAAAAAATTACTCAAAGTATTAATACCATACCTCTCTCTTTCTAACTCTCATGTGCCGCAAACGAAGTTGCGCGGGTCAGCTAGTGAATGAATATGGCGTCTGTCATCTCATCGACAAAATACTGGCAGACGTTGACTTGCCAACTCACAATTATTATTTTATTATTGTATACTACGATGTGTCAGTAGGAGTTCGGTATAACATCCATGAGGGATTTTCCCGGTTTACCACTGGTGACCAAAATTTATTTAATCGTTTGACGTGTGACCGAAAAAACATTAGGTCATTCTACTGCTGATCGCATAAACAAATTGACCAATAGAGTTTTTATCGAACGAATATTTGGTATTTTTGCTACTAACTATTTGAACAGAATAACAATCACTTATCCAGACTAAAACACACGTGTTAACAATTAAATTATACCGAACACTATTACACACGCCACGCAGCCTTGAGCGATGTTACCACTACGAATGACAGCTGACAAAATGAGCGAGACACGATGTGCGTCTTGCTTCTGTTAGCTAGGTGGGTAGGTGGGGTGTCAGAGATTGCGATCTCCTAACACGGCCTCTCCTGACACCAAGTCGTCCTCGACTGGTTTGTCTTGGGTCGCCTCAGCGCGTAGATTGGACACGGGAGGCCCGTGTCCTGGAAGCTGGGTGCCGTTAGCAGTAATCAAGTTCATCTTAAAAGTATGTGAGACATAATGTATTTTGGGCACATCAATAACAAATTGCTACACAGACGTGACAAAGCAGCTAAGCAGACGAACACATACACACATCAAATAATAAAAATTAGCAAAAGTATAGCATGGGAGGTGTCCCACACATCCTTTACTGTTGCTTTATACTTAACCACAAACGCGTTGTGGTTGAATTACTTAAACGCGTCGTCTCCACTTAGCGGGTAATCCGCATCATGGAGCCGACACGAAGCTGACACACTGCAGCCGATAATCGGAGCGTAGCGGACCCACCGCATAATGTGAACACAGGTGGCTATACCACACTGTGAACACCACAAAAATTGGAGCGTAGCGGACCCACCGCATAATGTGAACACGTGTGACTTTACCACACTGTGAACACCTCCAGCCGACTCAAGGCACAGCGGACGCACCGCATACGTGAACACATGTGGCTTTACCACGCTGTGAACACCACAAGCCGATTCACGGCTTAACGGACACACCGCTTTCTTTAGCAGCACCCCATGGGCCCTCAGCAGCACACGTCGCGCAGCTTGGCAGCGCGCTGTGCCTGCACGCCTGAGCAGGTTCACTGCACTTTCGGGCAGCACGTGCCCTGAGCGAACACACTGCGTCATTGGCTTAACTCTGTAAACAAACAAGGGTTAGGAAAAGGCAAGCGTACTTGCTTTTTATTTAAAAAGTAGTAAATAGTACACAATTTCAGGTACCTTTTAGATTCATAGTGGCAGGTAACGTTTGGTTACCCTGCGTGGTCCTCGCATTCCATGCGAACCAATTGACGGAGGCGAGGAAAACAAAAGTAATTCGGTGAAGTGTCTTATCGGAACCAATATGTTCGTGCTTACCCGTAGGCAAGAGGTATAAGAATCGTAATTCGCTAACCAGACTACGTCACGCACAACCCTATGATAACTAGGAACAAACCGTCTCTCGACGAGCTTTTAAAATAATGAGCCCCTTTGTTGCATCGTATGCAGCCTATGCTATTTGTGTCCAACTACGAGGCCTTGATACTCCATTGACCTAATCTGAATAAGCCTTTGACCGAGATAATTAGCATGTAGTAGTTTAACTCATTTTCTTAACTCAATAGACAAGTTAATATCTTGTAAGCAGATCGACTATTGAGATGCTCTGAAGGAACGGACCCTTTTTACGTTTTGGTAATTTGAAAGTTACCAAGTAAAGTAATTGGAAAAATGGTATAAGGCCTTTAAGATCACTAACAATGATTTTACTAAATGGAGTACGCTACCTCGCGCTTCCCATCATCAGCATTGGTCAATAGTGCCGCTAACCTGCGTAAGATGCTTCCGGGTGATCCTCTGTGGCAGGTTGTGGTTTGAGAATGGTAAAAATGGGTTCACTAGTCAGACATCGTATCAAGCCTTGCCTAATTTGCTATTGTTATTGACCCCAAAAATAGACGCTACCCGATTTTCAATCAAACCTTGTAGCACGGCTCTGGACATGCCTACGAAAGCATCCCATAAGATCTAGAAATCATCGGACCTGTAAGACTTTTGAAGGAATATGTGAAAATTTTACCTTTCACAAGTCAGTTGTAGTCAGGTAGGGCCGTGCCCTACCTGACTACAACTTACTACACATTATATTGATTGCGGGTCTTTTTCGCGTAAACATTTCAAACTTCGCTCACCTCTCGACGTTTCGGCTATGTTACAATAGCCATGGTCACGAGTAGACTGGGGAATGCAGCGGGTGTCATCCTCTTGTACCGTTGATCTTCAGGTACCCACATATTAGTTTATTAATAACAGTCATTAGGGTCGCGACACACTACACTCACGATATCCGAACGAATGTTAGGCGGTTTATCGCGACACTTACACATCTTCACTACAGGGTTCCATGTGGACGAAAGTTAGTTAGTTAGTTAGTTAGTAATGCTTTATTGTAACACCAAAACATACAGTTACATTTTATACACATAGACAATATTATACATCTTTATATTATATATCGTTCCTCTGTCGAACTATAAAAACTTGGAACGACCTGCCCGCACACGTGTTTCCCTCATCTTACAACCCCGGGTTCTTTAAGAGGAGCGTGAAGAGGCACATCACAGGGCCGCCAACTTGAGAACCGCTGTTTTTGAAGTGGCCCCCAATCGCAAGATGCGCCACGGCTATCCATCGTGACGACGTCAATTTGGCGAGCTGAATATAAAAAAAAAAAAAAAAAAAAAACAGGTTATACAATAGGCGGCCTTATCGCACAAGGCGATTTTTTCAAGGCAACCTTTGGATGGAGACTTTATACGAACTTAACTAGGGCAGCATGGTATTACGTTGAAATACTAACGTTTTATTAACATAAACTAAACGTATACATAATGTACACATAAGGAACAATAAAGGGATATGAAATACATAATATACATATACAGAAACTATTCAGAAGGTGGAAACACTAAGTATAGCCAATATCCTTTAAGTAATGATTGTTTACTAGACTCTTAAATGTTGCTAAACTCTGTGCACGTCTAATGGGAACTGGCAGTGCATTCCACAACCTAACTGCTTGGACAGTGAACGATTTATTCACAAAGTTAGTGGAATGCCCGGGCATCTTCAGTCTCAGATTCTCCGACGATCTCAGGAACTTATTGTGGGAGTTACACAAAAAATCAAAGCGATTTTTTAGATAGAAAGGAGTGTTAGGGTTAAAAAGTATGTTATATAATAAGGAGAGGATATGCGTATTCCGGCGAAGGCGGATAGGTACCCACTTGAGCTTTTTTCTGAATTCGGAAACGTGATCATATTTGCGTAGTCCAAATATAAATCTTATAAAGAAGTTTTGGAGTCTCTCAAGTTTATTAAGTTGGTCTTCGTTTAGGTCTAGATAACTGACGTCTGCATAATCGAGGATGGGGAAAAGAAGTGATTGCACAAGCGCAACCTTAGTTTTTATAGGTAGAAAATTTCGTAGCCTGCGCAATGATCCCGCCGCAGCATAGATTTTACGACTCAGCTCTTGCAGCTGAGGCCCCCAGGATAAGCATGAATCTAAATAAATGCCTAAGTTCTTGACCTTAGCACTGTAAGTGATATTAATACCGTCACACGTCACTTTAGGAAGTAGTGACCAGTCAATTTTGGGCACCATCCTGGAACCGCCAATCACGATGACCTGTGTCTTTGATGGATTCACCTTTAAGCCATACGAATCACTCCAGCGACAAATAGTACGCAGATCATCATTAATATTATCAACGGCCTCGCTCAGTTTATGTAAAGGAGCTTGAGAATATATTTGAAGGTCGTCTGCGTAAAGATGGTAGGAAGAAGATAAGTTGTTTGAAATTGAGTTTATAAAAACAGCGAAGAGTAATGGAGATAAAACGCCTCCCTGAGGCACACCAGCAGATGTATCGCACCAAGACGAGGAGGTATCGTCAATTACAATACGTTGCCGGCGGCCAAATAGGTAACTATGAAACCAATCAATCACTGTTGGAGATATGTTAAGGGAGGCCAATATACCGAGTAAAATGTCAAAGTTCACCGTATTAAAGGCATTACTAAAGTCAAGCAGTGCCAGTACTGTCAGGTTGCCATCTTGCATAGCACTTCTGATGTCATCCGCAATATGAGTTAAAGTTGTGGTTGTGCTGTGACCAGTACGGAAACCAGATTGAAATGGGTTGAGGAGTTGGTTTTGAGAGAGGTATCTTAAAAGTTGATCGGAAAGGAGACGTTCGATGACTTTAGAAAGGAAAGGGAGAATACAAATAGGACGGTAATCAGAAAAGGAGGAAGGGTTTTTCTTTTTAGCTATGGGAATAATCTGGGCGCTTTTCCAAGCCGCGGGAAATATGCTATTCATTATTGAGAAATTTAAAATGTGAGAGATAACTGGAAGTATTTCGTCAATAATAGGAACAATCATATGGCGGCCTAGACAATCAGTACCTACAGCGTTGGAGCTGATGGACATTATACTTCTCTTAACATCACAATCAGATAATTGACTAAAAAAGAAAGGAGAACAGTTGGGAGGGGATATTGATGAAAGATGATTAAGTGTCGTTTCTTTTGTCATTCTATTCATATTTGACGAAGCAGAGAAATGCTGATTGAGTGAATTCAGATTTAAAGTTTTAGGCATTGAGTCTTAATTAGATTTTCCCACTCCCAAAGATCGTAGAAATTTCCAGACTTTTGCTGGATCTCCGTTTTCAACAGAGCTGTAAATATGTTGGCGTTGAGCATTCCTTACCACCTTGTTGCAGTAATTTCTAATAAGGGTATATTTTTCCCAATTTGTGTCTGTTGGTCGATGTTTATATTTCGATTTGGCTGCAGCTTTTCGAGATATGAGTGCTTTGATCTCACTCGTGAGCCAAGGGGATGGTAGGTGTTTCATTTTAATTTTGCGGACTGGAGCATGTACATCGTATAGGGCTATCAAATTGGAAGTGAGCATTTCAACTTTGACATCAACGCAATTTGAATTAAAAAGCGGATCCCAATCAATGGCCACGGCGTCCCTACGCAATTCCTCGACACTTATACCACTAAAGTTGCGCAGCGCTAGAAATTGGGGTTTAGGTTTAGGCAGACGAAGGCGATAAGATAGAAAAAGTAAGTCGTGGTAAGAAAACTCGCCTGCCGAGCGCTGACCATGCTTAGCCACTCTACTTGGTGAGGACACAATTATCAAGTCAAGTAGCGAAGGAGGTTTGTTTGGAAAATAATGGGTAGCACTAGAGGGGAGAATTGAAAGGTTACAGGATTGAATAATAGATTGAAAAGTAGAGGAGCGGGTGTCGTTTTTCAGCAGACAGGTGTTGAAATCACATAAGATTATTGTGTGACTGCACATTGAAGCAAGTTTTCTAGAAGGGTTTCCAGTGAAGAAAAGTAATTTACATTGGAAGAAGGCCCGTAGTAGACACCGAGAAGAATTTTGCTGTGGAAGAGTTCAACCTCAAGGAAAAGATGCTCCCCAGAATACGGTAGAGGCGGCTGCGGTGAAGAACTTACAACAGTATAAGAAAAGTGAGACCGTAAGTAAATAGCCACACCACCATAACCATCCGGGCCGCGATCGTTACGGATGAGGTTGAACCCTGGCAAAATATAAGGAGTGGAAGACATAGATGGTTTTAACCATGTTTCTGAGACAAGTATAGCGTGTATATTTGTGCAGTCAAAAGACGCTAGCATTTCTTTTATATGAGCCGGAATACTTTGCGCATTTATATGAATCACATTGAAATTCCTAATAACATCCGAGAACCGAGACGACAGGAACCCTGCAAGTGAAGGTACATTCTGCGAACTGTCGGACGAAGACATAAAAATAAGATAAATAATATATAAATATGTAAATATAATAATATATAGGTATAAGCTATAATAAATAACCAAATATGTAATAAAAAATAAAAATAAGAATATAAATAAATATATATGAATATTCACAAATACAGCACACACAAAATCCCCATATGCCGGTGCCAATTTACTAATAAATGTTCTAAAATATTTAATAAAATTATAAATCTATTATAGCGGCCCAGGCGAATCCCAAGAAAACTAATAAACACCCTGTGGCTGACCCTGCTATACTATTCAAAGTGCAACATTAAGAAAAAAAGTAAAGAGATATGACGCGTCTAGCCACAGTCTGTCACTAGTGTCAACTGTCAGCTGTCAGCCAATGTTATCTTGTATTACCTTGATCTAACTTATTTTACAAATTACAAGTATTACTATGTACCAGTTTTGATAAAAATTATGTACCTAAAAGCGAAAGTAATATTCGAGTAGAATGAATTTGTTTACATGAGTTAAGAAAAGGAGTTATATAAACAGAATTATCATTAAAAAACTACTAGCTAAAGAATTACTGAGAGATACAGATTATAGTGATGAAAATATACGACTATCTAACCACCTGGGTACGGGGCCATTCATATAAGAAAAGAAGAAGAACCACCTGGGCCACAGAAAGTTAGAATGAGGTCAACTTCACTTCCTTGCCGTCACCGCACGTTTGGACTTAGCTGCGGGCACCCTTGCAGTCGTGGCCGTTGCAGGAACTTCGCCGATTTTGTTAAGATCAGCAAAGGACACTATCCTGTGTCGAACGTCGTTAGCCCCCAACACATAGATGACACCGTCCCTTGTCCAGCGCTTTGCAACTCCGAATTTTTCACGTGCAGTCATGAAAACATCATGCCTGGTTTTGGTCAAGAACTCGGTCATTGTGATACCAGAGCCCTTCAATTTGGATTTTGTAAACCATACCTTTTCTCGCACCGACGAGTCATGAAACTTGAAGAGGAGTGGCCGAGGCTTCTTGCTTGAGGTTGCACGGCCCAATCGTTGACAACGGCTAATGCTACTGGTGTTAAAGTCCTGCATATTCAGATGCTTTTTGATGGTATCTACAACTGTGCTATCAGGATCTTCATCTTTCTTCTCATCAACCCCGTGAAGGAGCAATATCTTCCTGCGTCGCTGCATCTCCACATTATCAAGTAAATGTGCCAATGCCTCCATCTGCTGTTGCAACAGCCTCAGGGATTGAGTAACAAATACTCGAAAACTGGAAAATTCACTGTTCAAACCCGGAAGACTGATGTAGTTGGTGACTTCAAGGCCTGTGTTTCGAAAGCATCCATTCTCTTGTTGAGGGATTCGGCCAGGACTACAATACAATGCATAGCCTCCATTTTGACAATAGTGATGACGAAGTGAAGTGTGTAGATAAAACAACTTGAAGTGAGAGAATATTGAGTAGGATATTGTTGTTTCCGGTAGAGGAGGAACTCAGCTATAATTATGTATCATATAAATATGTAAGTAAGTAATATTATAATTTTAAAATTAAAAAGATTCACTGACGAAAATTTTTGCAAATTATTCCTTCAACTGACTTGTGAAAGGTAAAATTTTCACATATTCCTTCAAAAGTCTTACAGGTCCGATGATTTCTAGATCTTATGGGATGCTTTCGTAGGCATGTCCAGAGCCGTGCTATAAGGTTTGATTGAAAATCGGGTAGCGTCTATTATTGGGGTCAATAACAATAGCAAATTAGGCAAGGCTTGATACGATGTCTGACTAGTGAACCCATTTTTACCATTCTCAAACCACAACCTGCCACAGAGGATCACCCGGAAGCATCTTACGCAGGTTAGCGGCACTATTGACCAATGCTGATGATGGGAAGCGCGAGGTAGCGTACTCCATTTAGTAAAATCATTGTTAGTGATCTTAAAGGCCTTATATCATTTTTCCAATTACTTTACTTGGTAACTTTCAAATTACCAAAACGTAAAAAGGGTCCGTTCCTTCAGAGCATCTCAATAGTCGATCTGCTTACAAGATATTAACTTGTCTATTGAGTTAAGAAAATGAGTTAAACTACCACATGCTAATTATCTCGGTCAAAGGCTTATTCAGATTAGGTCAATGGAGTATCAAGGCCTCGTGGTTGGACACAAATAGCATAGGCTGCAGACGATGCAACAAAGGGGCTCATTATTTTAAAAGCTCGTCGAGAGACGGTTTGTTCCTAGTTATCATAGGGTTGTGCGTGACGTAGTCTGGTTAGCGAATTACGATTCTTATACCTCTTGCCTACGGGTAAGCACGAACATATTGGTTTCGATAAGACACTTAACCGAATTACTTTTGTTTTCCTCGCCTCCGTCAATTGGTTCGCATGGAATGCGAGGACCACGCAGGGTAACCAAACGTTACCTGCCGCTATGAATCTAAAAGGTACCTGAAATTGTGTACTATTTACTACTTTTTAAATAAAAAGCAAGTACGCTTGCCTTTTTCTAACCCTTGTTTGTTTACAGAGTTAAGCCAATGACGCAGTGTGTTCGCTCAGGGCACGTGCTGCCCGAAGGTGCAGTGAACCTGCTCAGGCGTGCAGGCACAGCGCGCTGCCAAGCTGCGCGACGTGTGCTGCTGAGGGCCCATGGGGTGCTGCTCAAGAAAGCGGTGTGTCCGTTAAGCCGTGAATCGGCTTGTGGTGTTAACAGTGTGGTAAAGCCACATGTGTTCACGTATGCGGTGCGTCCGCTGTGCCTTGAGTCGGCTGGAGGTGTTCACAGTGTGGTATAGCCACCTGTGTTCACATTATGCGGTGGGTCTGCTACGCTCCAATTTTTGTGGTGTTCACAGTGTGGTAAAGCCACATGTGTTTACGTATGCGGTGCGTCCACTGTACCGTGAGTCGGCTGGAGGTGTTCACAGTGTGGTATAGCCACCTGTGTTCACATTATGCGGTGGGTCTGCTACGCTCCAATTTTTGTGGTGTTCACAGTGTGGTAAAGCCACATGTGTTCACGTATGCGGTGCGTCCGCTGTGCCGTGAGTCGGCTGGAGGTGTTCACAGTGTGGTAAAGCCACACGTGTTCACATTATGCGGTGGGTCCGCTACGCTCCAATTTTTGTGGTGTTCACAGTGTGGTATAGCCACCTGTGTTCACATTATGCGGTGGGTCCGCTACGCTCCGATTATCGGCTGCAGTGTGTCAGCTTCGTGTCGGCTCCATGATGCGGATTACCCGCTAAGTGGAGACGACGCGTTTAAGTAATTCAACCACAACGCGTTTGTGGTTAAGTATAAAGCAACAGTAAAGGACGTGTGGGACACCTCCCATGCTATACTTTTGCTAATTTTTATTATTTGATGTGTGTATGTGTTCCTCTGCTTAGCTGCTTTGTCACGTCTGTGTAGCAATTTGTTATTGATGTGCCCAAAATACATTATGTCTCACATACTTTTAAGATGAACTTGATTACTGCTAACGGCACCCAGCTTCCAGGACACGGGCCTCCCGTGTCCAATCTACGCGCTGAGGCGACCCAAGACAAACCAGTCGAGGACGACTTGGTGTCAGGATTCGGATTGATTCGGTCCACAAGGGACCTTATGCTTCAATAGGCGTTGCCGCCTTCAACTGAATAGCCAACCAACGTACAGATGGGAGACAGTCTGCACGTGGGGGCAATTCCGCCACGCAAACCCAGAGGCGCCGTCTGCAGCCTGCAGGGTTTGGAATAGAAGTAGATTTAGAACAGCTCTAACTTCCAATCACTGTTTCACTGTGTAGAAACGGACTCCCAGAGAATGTTGTTACACCCGTCACATCATTATCAAACACCACTGCTGAGTCATCATCATTATCATCATCAGGCTCACATTTTGTTATGCTTGCTACTGCCGAGGTGGAGGTAAGAGACGGTCGAGGCTCCTTTCAGAAGGTCCGCGTTTTAGTGGATCCAGGTAGTCAAAGTCATGTTATCTCTAAGGCTTGCGCACATCGTTTAGGGTTGAAACAATACAAATCTCAAACTCCAATGTCAGGAGTAGGTGATACTGCAGCTTGCTCTTTGGGCAAAGTATTTTTAGAAATGCGACCAATTGGTAAAATTGAACCATCATTCACTCTTGAAGCGGTGACTCTTGACAAAATTTGTGGTGATATGCCCACTCATCCTGTGGACATAGTCAATTTTCAACATCTATCAAACATACAATTAGCAGATGAAAAATATCATTCTTCACGTCCGGTGGACATATTATTCGGTGGAGAGATTTTCCCACATATTCTTTTACCAGGAAAAATTGATGGTGGTCCACATGCAGCAACTGCCATCAACACAATTTTCGGTTTTATCCTGATGGGAAAAACCTTATCATCATCATCAAATTCCACTCCTTTATCAATCAATCATTTATCAATGGATGCCAACTTAGATGTGGCTATTCAGAAGTTCTGGGAGTGGGATAACATACCATGTGATTAGACACAGCAGCCACATTCTTCAGAGGACATCCAATGTGAGGATACATTCCAAACAACACACAAACGTAATAGTGATGGACGTTACATTGTCCAGCTACCTTTTCGTGATCAATCATCACCATCATTTGAAGGTGCTCATCCGATAGCTCTTCGGCGCTTTTTACAATTAGAGAAACGTCTCTTAAGCAAACCAGAGTTTCATCAACAATATAATCAACATGTGATGGAGTATTTAACAACTGGACAAATGGAGAAGGTTCCAGTAGATAAGGCCTTTGTTGGCAATCGTATTTCAAACATACAACGTAAGCTTCCAGAAGCTATTTGGAATCATGTCCCTGGGAAACAAAACCCTGCGGACGCAGCAAGTCGAGGTTTGTCCCCCGATGAGCTTATCAATCATGACCTATGGTGGACAGGCCCACAGTGGCTGTCATTTGATCAAGACCAATGGCCTAAAGAGCCTACACACATTAACAAGACATATCAATCAGATCCTGAAATCAATCGTGAAAAACGTGCCTGTGTTTTGAACATATCAAACACTGTAGATAAACATCCACTAACAACACTTCCAACACCGGACTATTCAAACATAGGAATGAACAAATTAACACGTTGGAAGTTGATCCAAAAAATGCATCAGGATTTTTGGGCTCGGTGGAGCAGTGAATATATAACAGGCTTGTCGCAACGCCTTAAATGGAATAAGGCTACAGCACCTCCAAAACTTAATCAACTCGTTATAATCCGAGATGAAACAACGCACCCATTACGTTGGCGTCTCGGTCGTATCATTGAACTACACATAGGTCGTGATAATGTGTGCCGCTCTGTTGCAGCCAGAACTGCTCAGGGTATTCTTAAAAGATCATTAGTAAAACTGTGTCCATTACCAGATGCAGATCAATAATCATTTTAACATACTAGATTAATTAACTTTATAACTTCTTCAATCATAACCAACAACTTTCATTATAAATTTAATTTGTCATCATCAAAACAGCATTATTGTGAACAAATATTTTCATTTTCAGACTTTCGGTCTCATTAATTCGCCAGCAGGGGGGGGAAATAATGTTAAAGCAATAAATTGACAACTTCCGTTTCCCTTCCAACATCTTTTTCAGGCGATTAGCGCCACCTAGCGTTCCTTAGGGAGCAACCCAGTTCCCGCACCACCATTAAACACGAACCGTGTCGTTGTAAAAGAAATAATCAAAACACCGGTAAATACCACTCAAATCGCCTTAAAGATAGTAAAAATCAATCCATACAAGTGCCGTGCATAATCTAAAATAAAAGAAACAATATAGGGGCGCCCCAGAAGAAACCAAGCATACAACAGGACATAACCAGAATCAAGATGCCGGCTTCAACATTACCGGTGAGTGCTTAATTTTAAACATCAACCAACCCCCATCCATACAGTCCACTTCTATTCCACAACAGAGGCCGTGTTAGGAGATCGCAATCTCTGACACCCCACCTACCCACCTAGCTAACAGAAGCAAGACGCACATCGTGTCTCGCTCATTTTGTCAGCTGTCATTCGTAGTGGTAACATCGCTCAAGGCTGCGTGGCGTGTGTAATAGTGTTCGGTATAATTTAATTGTTAACACGTGTGTTTTAGTCTGGATAAGTGATTGTTATTCTGTTCAAATAGTTAGTAGCAAAAATACCAAATATTCGTTCGATAAAAACTCTATTGGTCAATTTGTTTATGCGATCAGCAGTAGAATGACCTAATGTTTTTTCGGTCACACGTCAAACGATCAAATAAATTTTGGTCACCAGTGGTAAACTGGGAAAATCCCTCATGGATGTTATACCGAACTCCTACCGACATATCGTATTAAACAATAATAAAATAATAATTGTGAGTTGGCAAGTCAACGTCTGCCAGTATTTTGTCGATGAGATGACAGACGCCATATTCATTCACTAGCTGACCCGCGCAACTTCGTTTGCGGCACATGAGAGTTAGAAAGAGAGAGGTATGGTATTATTTATTTATTTATTTTAAACTTTAGCACTAAGTACAAGGCGGACTTAATGCCTTAGGCATTATCTACCAGTCTACCTGAGGGTGATGCAGAGATAATATTAGGTAGGTGCTCAGGGATATGACGAAAACTATTTACTAGACAATTTAAGAGGTCATATTAAAATATACAATGTGATAATAAATACATAATTATATAATTACATACAAATATACATACATACATACATACATACATACATACATACATACATACATACATACATACATACTAGCCTACCTACATACATATATCAATACATAAAACAAACTATCACAGAGATAAAAATAGATAATGTTAATTTATGAACCATTAATATAATATTTTAGAGCAGAGTGGAAATTGTCGTGAAATTAACTAATATTGTTTCGATTATGGTACACTATAAAGTAGCCTTACTTTTTCCTTAAAGGATTCCCTACTGGTGGTCAACCTAACTTCCGAAGGGAGAGCATTCCAGAAAAGAATTGACTGCACGAAGAAAGAGGAGTGCACAAAATCAGAGCTATGTTTGGGACAGCGAAGAAGATGGTTGTTAGCTGAGCGCAAGTTTTTGTTATGATTAGAACAGAGCAGTTGAAAATGGGGAGTCAAATAAGTAGGAGCAAAAGGAGAGTGTAGGATTGAATGAACCATAGTCACCGCACGCAAACTACGACGACGACGTATGGGCAACCAACCCAACTCGTCCGGGTTAGGGGACATTCGTCCCACTATGGAAGTGGCCCGAGTACCAGTTGCCCCTCTCAAAATTTGATAATGGTTAACTGGGCCCACATCAAATATTTGTGTTAAATGGTTATAAAAAAAAATAACCACGAAGGCTAAGGCGGGAGCTCCGCTCTGCTTCGCTCCCGCCTTAGCCTTCGTGGTTATTTTTTTTACCTAACCTATCCGAGTCGAGGTGTTAACCATAATAAGTGAAAAGTTAACACCCTGACTCAGAGTACCCCGATTCGGATAGGTTAGGTTAGAAGGCTAAGGCGGGAGCGAAGCAGAGCGGAGCTCCCGCCGTAGCCTTCGTGGTTATTTTTTTTTATAACCCACCGTTATATATATGGACATTCTGGGATTTGGACATTTTGGGACATGGACAACGTTATGATGAATATTGGACATTTTGCGAACTGGACATTCTGCGCCTAAACGCCCTTCACTTGGTTGGAACCAAAACAGATGTGGGCCCAGTTAACCATTATCAAATTTTGAGAGGGGCAAATGGTACTCGGGCCACTTCCATAGTGGGACGAATGTCCCCTAACCCGCCTCGCTGCGTTCGGTGAGTCACTGCACTTGTATGTCACAGCTGATGACTTGTTAACTTGTGTGCGAAACATGATGCGGGGTAAGTCGCCCGGCCACGACGGTCTCAGTGTGGAACACGTATTATTTGGAGGCAAATTGTTGTATGAAAAGTTAAGTCAGATTTATAACTTGTGTATTGAGTACAGCTACCTCCCTAGGGAATTGATGAAGACCATTGTAGCTCCAATTGTAAAAAATAGAACCGGTGACGTTTCCGCCACGTCAAACTACAGACCTATATCACTTGCAACAATAATCTCTAAAGTATTTGAACGATTGTTAAACACACACTTAAATGAAACTAATATTCCGTTAAATAACGCGCAGTTTGGTTTCCGTAGGGGCTTGTCCACAGACCTGGCAATATTTACCCTGAAAAATACTGTGAAGTACTATACTTCTAAAAATACATCAGTGTACGCGTGTTTTTTGGATATAAGCCGCGCCTTCGACTCAATAGATTATTCCATTCTATGGAATAAACTAAGACGTACTGGAGTCCCGGAAAAGGTCACTGACCTTCTTCAATTTTGGTACGGTGCACAGGAAAACCAGGTCAGATGGGGTGAGGCCCTGTCGGAATTATATAAGCTCGACTGTGGTGTTAGGCAGGGCGGGTTGACGTCGACGGTGCTGTTCAATCTGTACGTGAACGAGCTGATGGAGGAGCTCAGCAGCACGAGGGTCGGCTGCCACGTCGGTGGCGCTTGCGTCAATAACTTGAGCTACGCGGACGACATGGTGCTGCTGAGCCCCTCCCCTGCTGGTCTTCGAAAATTGCTAGGTATATGCGAAAGATATGCATGTGCACACGGCCTTACCTATAATGTTAAGAAGACGGAAATAATGATTTTTAAGTCTCGACGGGGTCCGGAAAGGATACCCGCTTTCGAACTTTGTAACAGCTCCCTTAGAATAGTTCCCGAATTTAAATATCTAGGACACATTGTCAACAGTACACTTGATGATAACGACGATATTGAAAGACAGCGTCGGGCCCTCTCAGTTCGCAGTAACATGCTGGCGAGGCGGTTTGTGCACTGCTCCAAGCTGACAAAATTGACCCTTTTCCAGGCGTACTGCCAGGCGTTCTACACTGCCAGCTGTGGAGTAACTACACGAAGGGTGCCTACAACACCCTACGTGTACAGTACAACAACGCTCTTAGAGTGATGCTCGGTCTGCCATGGCGGTGTAGCGCGTCTGGCATGTTTGAGGAGAACAAAATTAAAAATATGGGGGACTTGTTGAAAGGTTTGAAAGTTTCATTTCACAAGCGTGTTTGCTCCTCTAAAAACGAATTGGTTCGCACGGTGTACGGACATATTTATAGGTTTGACAATTGTTATAACCTACAATATATTGACTGAGTTTAAATTATATAATTATACTTCATTATAATCATAATCAAAATGTAAGTAATATGAATAATTCAATTATAACTATCAATGAAATTGTAATGTAAGTACATTTGTATGTGTAATAAAATTTAATGAATGCATAATATTACTATTGACTTCTTCGCAATAGTAATAATAATAATTATTATTGTTACCTAATGAATATCCTGATGGTACCTATTGGTTACCAATATAACTATAATAATAATGATGATACCGCATGTGATGATTACTGACTTAAATTTATTTTTAAGTTAATCAGTACCTATGTAATTTTATTTTTGAATCAATCAATTTGACATGTTACCAATGTAATGTAAACTATGGGTGTTATTTTGCCTGAAATAAACATTAATTTATTTATTAATTTATTTATTTATATTTGAATATTATTTTATATTTTACATTAAATATTTTTAATAGTAAAACGATTTAAATGACGGATGACAATGTTAGCGATTCTGAAAGTTTTAAATCAATAAGTAGTTCTGAAGAAAGCTTCAGTAGCATTCCTTCCCTTTCAGAAAGTCTTAAAGCTCGGTTTTTTGATGTACCAAAGCATTTCAATGTCGTCCATATCAATGCCCAAAGTATTCCGGCACATTTCACTGAAATGTTGGCAACTTTTGACTGTAAGAATATTCATGCCATCCTTGTTTCAGAATCATGGCTAAAAGAATGCCATTCCTCCAGTGCATATTCCCTTCCTGGGTTTCAACTTATCAGAAATGATCGTACGGGTAGTCGCGGTGCGGGTGTTGCCATATATCTCCGATCATACATACCTTACACTATTATAAGTATGTCACAACAACCGCCACCGACTAATGCCGGTGAACATTTGTTTTTGGAAGTTGAACTCAATCATACCAAACTCCTGCTCGGCGTTTATTATTCTCCTTGAATGACCATTAATTACTTTTCCTCCTTCGAAACACTTTTAGTGAATTTATTACCATCTTACAGTCATTCCATAATCATGGGAGATTTTAATACTGCTTACTTAAAAATGATTTTCGCTCCTCCTCTCTTCTAAATCTCATTAAATCTTGTAATCAAAACATTCTGCCTTCGAATGTCGCACACCACTTTCCTAACTGTTATCCTACACTCATAGACCTATCTATAGTTTCTTCAACAGAACAAGTTGCTGATCATGGGCAGTACCCAGCAGATCAGTTCTCTTATCACGACCTATTATTCTTATCTTTTAAAATTCGTCCTCCTACGGCAAAGCCTAAAGTCCTCTTACAGCGTAATTTTTGTAGAATGAATCTTGATAGCCTGAGAGAAGACGCCGGCAATATTGACTGGACACCGCTGGTTACTTCGGGAACAGTAGATGAACAGGTTTCTATTTTTGAAACGAACCTCATCACCTTGTACGACAAACATGCCCCTGTTCGGGCAGTTAAAATAAAGCATCCACCGTCTCCATGGTTGACTGAAGATATAAAAACATTAATCTCCCGGAAAGCTGCTGCAAAGTTTCGATTCAAATTTAATACTAACGATTTAAATTTACAAAAATATATTTCAGCTCGAAATCGCTGCGGCAAGGCGTGTAGGAAAGCACAACGCCAGTATATCCATAATTCAATACAAAATAGCGAACCTTCTAAGGTTTGGACTTTCCTAAAAACATTAGGGGTTGGCAAAACTCGACAAGAAATAATTCCAAAGGATCTGAATGTCGAAGCTCTGAACCAGCATTTCACTGCCATGTCCAACTTTGATAGGACTTTAAAGGCACAGACAATTGATTATTTTTCATCTATCCCAACCCCTAACCATTCACCTTTTGATTTTAATCTACTTGCCGCCTGTGATGTTAAGAGAAGCATAATGGCAATTACATCCAAAGCTGTTGGAAGTGACTGTGTAGGGCGGAACATGATACTTCCTATCCTAGATGAAATCCTGCCAATTATTTGTTATATCCTTAACTTTTCCTTAACTAGTGGCATTTTTCCATCGTCATGGAAAGATGCCCTAATCACGCCTTTACCGAAAAAACGAAATCCCTTGTCATTAACCGACTACCGTCCAATATCCATATTGCCATTCCTGTCCAAAGTCCTAGAACGCCTTGTCAAAAATCAACTAAGTTCCTTCGTATCCAAAAATAAACTCCTCAATCCATTCCAGTCAGGTTTCCGCCCTGGTCATAGTACAACCACGGCATTAGTAAATATTACTGAGGATATCAGGGCTGGTATGGAGAAGGGAAGGTTAACTGTCCTCTGCTTATTAGATTTCAGTAACGCCTTCAATACGGTAGATCCTGATATTTTACTTGGTATACTACGTTCTCTTAACATATCTCCAGCGGTAATGGATTGGTTTCGTAGTTATCTGGGTGGCCGCCGACAGCGTATTCGTGTAAAAGATCTTGTTTCTAATTGGTGTAACACGTGCGTCGGGGTGCCCCAGGGTGGCGTTCTCTCTCCTTTACTCTTCACAATTTTTATAAATTCTATCTCAAATGAAGTTACTTTTTCCTATCACCTTTACGCAGACGATCTCCAGATTTATACTCAGTCACCTCTTGATCAATTATCGGAGGCCGTGAATGTCATCAATGAGGATTTGGCTCGAATAGCTTCTTGGAGCTAATCTTATGGACTTAGAGTAAACCCATCAAAAACACAAGTAATTATTATAGGAAGTCCTAAGAAAACTTCAAGAATAAACTGGTCCCAGTTACAGAAAATTACATTTGATGGCACTACAATTCCCGTTAGTAATAATGTAAAAAATTTGGGATTAATGATGGATACAAACTTATCCTGGAGCATACATCTCCAAGAGGTGAGTAGGAGGGTGTTCGCTTCAGCAGGTTCGATGAGGAGGTTACAACATTTCCTCCCTACATCTACAAAAATTGCGCTGGCTAACTCTTTACTCCTTCCTATCCTTGATTATGCCGATGCCAGCTTTTCAGATCTCGCCGAAAACCAATTAAATAAACTTGAGCGTCTCCAAAATGTATGCATACGATTCATATTTGGCTTGCGCAAATATGATCATGTTTCACAGTACCGTACACAGCTCAAGTGGTTACCTATACGACTTCGCCGGAATACTCATATACTATCGCTCCTGTATAACATTTTATTTAACCCATCAACACCTTCCTATTTAAAAGGACGTTTCCATTTCCTTTGTGATTCGCATGACAGATGTTTGAGGTCATCGGAAAATCGAGAATTAAGTATGCCACAGCATTCTACAAATTTCTTTGGCCGCTCTTTTACTGTAACTGCAATACAGCTGTGGAATAAATTACCTGTGGAGATCAGGCGGGCTGAGACTTTGAATAAGTTTAAACATATGGTAAAAAACTTTTATTTAACATGAATTTAAACCACTCCTTGCAACTTTATTTATGTATGTATTTATGTATGTATAGGTTTATATGTATATTTTGTATGTATATTTGGTATGTATATATTTATTAGTATATGTTTATGATTCCATATTTTATTTATATGGTAGTGCAAATTCTACTTTTGTATTAAAATTTAAACGCCAACAACTACGAATCATTCATAATAACATGTTTTTCCATCCAAAGGTTGCCTGGTAGAAATTGCTTTGAGCAATAAGGCCGCCCATTGTATTGCTTTATTTGTAACATATTTTCACTCATTTTGTATATTATGTTCTTGGTGTACAATAAAGTATATAATAAATAAATAAATAAATAAAGCTCAAAGTGGATTTCAGCATTTGATTTATTACTTTATTGTTATTAATACATATTCTCAATATTTTGAGCATCAAATTTCAATCTATGCCTCATAAAATACTTAAAAACAATAAAGATATTACAACTTTTCTGCGTTTCTACCTTCGAATACGCAACTTAAATGCTAAATAAAAAAAACAGCACTGAGCGGTAACAACATATTGTTATTAAAACTTTTACGTGCAATAACAATGTTACTTATCAATACCATTTATAAAAATGCATTGATAGTACCACAATAAGTCCGTAAAGATATGTTACGTATCATTCCTGCGGTAGAAAATTATGCTATAAAGGTCCATTATAATATGTTACAAAAAAATATATTTCATAAATTTACTATTAAGCCCGTAAGTAATGTAGTGTAATATTTGATTTTGAAAATTTTTGGTAACATTTGTTTTAGTAAATTACTAGGTTTTGAACACAAGAAAGTTCCCATTAATGGTACAGCTACAATAAACAAAAAATTAGCTTTCATTTGATACCTCAATGACTTTAATAGTCCCTCTCACTAAAAAGTTATTTGATAAAATCAGTAAATCTTTTCTCCTGAACAATTTTGATTTTACGATTACCGAGTTATTGTACGGAGGGGTCGATATAATTCCCTACGACGGTTAACAATGGTTGCAATTCTATGGTTCAATATTCGAGATATTGAACCATAGAATTGCAACCATTGTTAACCGTCGTAGGGAATTATATCGACCCCTCCGTACAATAACTCGGTAATCGTAAAATCAAAATTGTTCAGGAGAAAAGATTTACTGATTATCGCCCAACGCTGTAATCGGCTTGCCCGCCATCGCCGGGACGCCATGCTTTGGTCCAAATATACTAACTAAGGGTTTGTGATCCGTTTTTGGACAAAACACTCCACGCTTTCTTCTATACATATAATAAATTCCTACATATATAATAAATTCCTACATATAATTAGGGTTTGTGATCCGTGTCGCTGAGCCATACGTCCACATTCCACTCGGGGATGCCTGGGCAGTGTCACTGGACGGCTTAGCGGCAGTTTTATGTGGTACTGCTGCTGGCACATCCCCTTTTACAGTCATCGCAAGGGGGCAAGGCTGCGTAGCAGCGGTAACAGAAGGGGTAGCAGTCGTGGCCGCTTATTGCCCTCCGAGCCGAAGCCAGGATGAGTACGAAGATTGGCTTGTTCACTTGGCTGGGGTCGTTGACGCTTGTCGCACCTACCCTGTGTTGGTCCTCGGGGATTTTAACGCCTGGTCTGTTACCTGGGGTTCTCGCGAGACCAATGCAAGGGGCAGAGCAGTAGAGAACTGGGCTGTAACGTCTGGCCTAGTTCTTTTAAACCAGGGTTCCGTCGACACTTGGGTGCGATCATGGGGTAGCTCCATTCTGGATCTCTCATTTGGCAGTCCCACGATTGCACCATATGTACACAACTGGCGTGTGATGACAGACGTGGAGGTGATGTCTGACCATAGATATATTCGGTTCAGCGTCTCCACCCCGAGCTCTCATGCTCCGGTCAGAGCGGTTCCAGAGCCACGTTGGGTGCTTAAACAACTCGATCGGGAGCTCCTCTTAGAAGCCTCCATCGTTCAGGCCTGGGTTTCTGCGCCCGATGTGCCTGTCGATGTTGATGTTGAGGCAGAATGGTTCCGGGAGGCCATGTCGCAGGTTTGCAATGCGGCGATGCCAAGAGCGCAACCTAGGTCTGCAAGGCGCCAAGTATATTGGTGGTCGCCGGAAATAGCACGGCTTAGGCAGGCCTGTGTAGTTGCCCGGCGTCGGTGCTCAAGGTTCCGCAGAAGGCGTCGTCGTCCCAATGATGCGGCAGCCCGAGAGGTAGAGCTTCTTGAAGAATATAAGGTTGCCAAGCGGGTGCTTCAAGCGGCGATAAAACAAGCCAAAAGGGATTATCGCCAGGAGCTGCTGGATACTCTCGAGCGGGATCCATGGGGGCGACCCTACCTTATGGTAAGAGGTAAACTACGCCCATGGGCACGCCCACTCACTCGTAGTCTCCAGCACGAGCTGCTTGAGGAGATCATTACTGTCTTGTTCCCGGCAAGGTTAGAAGAACACATTCCTCCATCTATGGCTCCACCTCACACACCCAACGCGGTAGGCGCAGACGCATCCTAAGTCTCTCTGGTGGAACTAGAGGCAGCGATTATGAGGCTCAAAGCCAAGAACACCGCACCAGCACCCGACGGAATACCAGGTCGAGCGTGGGTTTTGGCTTTAGAGGCTCTCGGACCCCGACTGGTGGCGCTTTTTGGTGCATGTTTCGAGCAGGGCCGGTTTCCGAAGATATGGAAGATTGGAAAACTGGTCCTCATCCGAAAGGAGGGGCGCCCGGCGGACTCACCGTCCGCGTATCGGCCCATAGTGTTGCTTGACGAGGTGTGTAAGCTCTTTGAGCAAATTATAGCTAAGCGCCTCGTCGTGCACCTCACAGAGGTGGGGCCTGATTTGACAGACAACTAATTTGGTTTTCGAAAGGGGCGCTCCACGGTCGGAGCCATCATGCGCGTGAGATCTCTGGCGGAGGAAGCTGTTTCCCGGGGTGAGGTGGTGCTGGCAGTATCACTTGATATTGCCAATGCCTTTATCACCTTGCCTTGGAGCTGTATCAGGGAGGCCCTCGTCTACCATAATGTCCCACTCTACCTCCGCCGAATTGTCGGTGCCTACCTGTCTGAGAGAGCTGTAATCTACCAGATCAGAATTGGTTTTGGTCGGCGGGATATGTCGTGTGGTGTTCCACAGGGCTCTGTATTAGGGCCACTCCTGTGGAACATCGTCTACGACTGGGTGCTTCGTGGTACGTTTGTGGAAGACGTCACGGTGACGTGTTATGCCGATGACACGCTTGTTACAGCACGAGGTCAAACGTACCACGAGGTGACCACGAGGGCCACGGCTGGGGTTGCCCAAATCGTTGAACGCATCCGGCGACTTGGACTTGAGGTGGCGCTTCATAAGTCCGAGGCTTTATACTTCCATGGACCTCGGAGAAAGCCACCTTCTGGAGCCAGTCTCACTGTAGGAGGTGTACGCATCGGCATCGAGCCCACCATGAAGTATCTGGGGCTTACACTCGATGGCCGGTGGGACTTCGGGATGCATTTCCGAAGTTTGGCCCCAAAGCTTAAGGGGGTAGCGCTATCGCTATCACGGCTGCTGCCGAACTTAAAGGGACCCGACACCTCCTGTAGGAGACTTTACACTGGGATCGTGCGGTCCATGGCCCTATACGGAGCCCCAGTGTGGGCGGGAAATCTAACGGTCAATAATGCCACCATACTGCGACGTCCGTTGCGGCTGCTGGCCATTAGAATTATAAGAGGATACCGCACGGTTTCTTTCGAAGCGGCGAGTCTCCTAGCCGGCACACCTCCATGGGACTTAGAGGCAAGGGCTCTTGCGGCACTATACCTATGGTACAGAGAGGCAGTGGAGCGGGAC
This sequence comes from Miltochrista miniata, assembly GCA_933228765.1. Lineage (NCBI taxonomy): Eukaryota > Metazoa > Arthropoda > Insecta > Lepidoptera > Erebidae > Miltochrista > Miltochrista miniata. Next base: position 3,757,724 of record OW121771.1, read on the forward strand.
CTGAGACCCGCTTTACGGGAAATTGAGGAACAGCGTTCTCAGCTTCGTCAGGTGGTCATGGAGGAGTGGAGGGAGCGACTTGGGCAACCAAGTGCGGGACACGAGATAGTTGAGGCGATCAGGCCTATAATGAAGGAGTGGCTGGAGAGGCGCCATGGTTGCCTCTCCTACCGGCTGACGCAGGTGCTCACTGGTCACGGTTGCTTTGGTGTGTACCTGCATCGGATACAGCGAGAGCCAACGCCTGAGTGCCACCACTGCTTGGGCTGCTTGGAGGATACGGTGATCCACACGATGACAGAGTGCCATGAGTGGATGGACCAGCGACGTAGTCTCGTAGTGGCAGTAGGACCGGGACATCTCACGCTGCAGACCATGGTCCAGGCTATGGTCAGCAGTGAACAGGTATGGAACTCCGCCGCCTTGTTTTGTGAGGAGGTGATGTTCGCAAAAGAGGCGGCGGAGAAGGAACGGGAGAGGATCAGTTCTCTCCCGTGCCGCAGAAGACGCACTGGGCGCCGGAGATCACTCAATGATCTTCGTCCTCCATAGGCGTGAGTCTGGGGGCGACACTCTGGGCAGGTTGTCGCCCTAGCAGATATAGGCTCAAGATGGTGGCGCGTTGGGAATTACCGCGCGCCTCCTCAACGTAGAAAGTGGCGTGGTCCCCACAAAAAACAGAGGCGAGGAGCCGTCGAAGTTTAGCGGCCAATGCTAGTCAGGGTAACTGGGATCTCCTTTCGAGGGCACACCAGGTTCCCTGACAAAAAACAGCAGAGGAGGAGAATAAAAAAAAAAAAAAAAAGGGTTTGTGATCCGTTCGCAACACAAATCGTCGCCCATACACGTATTGATGCAACCTTTGTAAACAAAACACTATAGCCAATGCTTCGCGATCACTGATCTGTATTATTACCACTGGATTGGCTGTCTCATACAAATGACAGCGAATTATTTGTGCCGATTTGAAACGCCTCTAGAGTTGGTACAAGGAACTAAATCTGACGTTTCATGCAAATGACTTCCCGTATCGCGCCGAGAATTACGAATTATTTTGTAATTTAAGGACTTTTGTGCAGTTTAGTGAGGAATTGTGTGGTTACAAAAAAGCAATAGACATGGTGAAATGTGTGTTTTGCAAAATTAGCTTCAAAAAAGGGTGCAACATTAGATTTCACAGGCAAGTTGAATTTTTGTAAATTTTATCATTAAATCAGCCTGACCTACATGTAAAATGCTTGATTATTTACAAAATATGTCTAAGAATAATATATAGGTGAGATTAAATTATTTTTAAGCACAAAAATAGGATTTTAATTTCGTTTAGTGATGTCCATGTTTTCGTATCGATAAACTTGATCATGGTCTGATGTGATCGAAAACTTTTCTTTATAAGAAATATGTCTAATAATGGTATCATTTTACATTACATATGGTGACGCCTTCATCCCCGAAGGGGTAGGCAGAGGCATACTATATGCCCACATTTCACTATTTTAGAATTTGTCCCACGTAACAATTGGTGAGCCGTATTGCCGTGTTGAGATGGACAGGCGCAGGTTGTGACTGCCCGCTGTTGAAATTTTTCAAGCCGCCCAAAAAGGCCTTCAACATGGCTTAACGACTGCCATTTTACTGACAACCGGGACCAACTGATTAACGTGCCTTCCGAAGAACGGAAACGTGACAAAGTGGTCACCAGAATGGTCACTGTTGACGATGGACACGCTGCTCCTCCATAATCTACGTTTTTGTAGGTTTTTAAATAGGTAATAGATGTGTCTAGCTGTAAGTAGTATTTAAGAACTACGGCCCTATGTAAATAGTATTAAGGTTTATTTTGCAATAAACTTTGCGAGTTGTACCGAGGGGAGGCAGCGCTTGCACACGATGTATGTACCTCGGCCGTGGAACGTTCTACGCGCATCGCCGCGTGTCCTTAGTTGCACTTGAGACGTCATCCTAGGCAAACGCTAGCACGCATACCGCAGCTTTGCCTCCTCTCGGGCGTATTCGCGACTCAATCCAGCAACCTGAGTATCTTCTTTGCTACCCAACCTCACCACCTGCGCCACCAGTGGAAGCGCGACGGCACCGGTGACCTCCAACGCCCACAATTTGATCCTCCGGCCAGATCACACCGCCCGTGCGCAAAATGGCGTCCACGTTTCGTACACCCGCTCGCCGCGTTAGAAAACCACGCGGTACGGAAACTGAACACGACGGTGAGGAGCTGAAGAAGATACCGCTATTGCTGACAGACTCTAAGGGAGACCAGATGATCCCGAAGGAAGGAGAGGTACCCAGAAGCGTATGCAGTATGGGTAAGACATCTGCAAAAACCTCATCATCGATGGCAGAACGCCGCCGCCAACTTGAAATCCAGGCGGCCGAGGCTAAAGCTAAGTTGGATATGGAGGTAGCAGAGGCCAAAGCCAGAATCCAGGCCGAACTAATAGAGAAGAAGTTCCAGATGGATATAGCGGAGTTGGAATCGCGTCATTCGTCGCGGTCTTCCGCAGCCGCTAGTAAAGTGAACAAGTGGTTAGATACTACCGAACAAGAATTTACCCGTGAGAAAAATACCCAGAAGGAGGTGGAAAATCTCGCCGACGTACTAAAAGACGCGTTCACTGTCACTGCAAGAGGCCAGAAGGAGCTACTGACCAGGTTAGCCACGTCTAAAGATTTACCGTTATTTTTCGGAGACCCACTGGAGTGGCTAGGGTTCAAAGAAGCCTACATGGAGTCCAGTACGCGCTGCCGATACAGTGACGCTGAAAATGTCTGGCGGTTACGCAAATGTCTTCGCGGTGAGGCCAAGGAAGCGGTCTCCTCGCTTTTGATAGGCGGGACTACGCCTACCGTGATCATGGATACGCTGGAATTATGTTTCGCAAAACCAGAAAGTATCATGAATAAAATTGTGTCACAATTGAAAAAATTACACCCACTACCTACATATTTTCAAGGTGAAATAATCAATTTTGCAGTGAAAATTCGCAACTATGTTGTAGCAGCAAAATCATTAAAGCAGAATGATTACCTTCGAAGCCCGGAGTTGGTGTCTATAATAGCTTCGAAGTTGCCAACGGTCTTGCTAACCAAATGGACAGATTACCTGTATGAAAAGCAGCATACCTGTGAATTACCCAAATTGGAAATTATAAGTGAGTTTTTGTTCCTTGAGGCGAATAAAATCGCATTTTCAGGAGTTAGCCACATTCGCCCTCCTCCAGACGGGAGAAAGGAGCGTGAAAAGAAACAGCTGCAGTCGATTTTATTCACCGTAGACGCCCAAGGTAACAACAATCATTGTAAACATTGTAAGAAGAAGGGTCACCGTGTTATTTCTTGCTCACGATTTAAGCGCGCTTTACGTAAAGATCGCTGGCGATTCGCGCGAACAAATAAACTATGTTACAGGTGTCTATCGCTACGTCACGATGACCCGACAGCTTGCACCGCTAGTGGCTGCGACATAGAAGGCTGTAACCAGCCTCACCACCCACTCCTGCACTGGACACCTAAGGGGGGTAAAGGTACCTCAGAGACGGTCGAAGATCCCGAGCGTGACCCCCCAGAGAGCACCGAGGTAGTGACACATACAGGAACCTCCGTCACTACCAAAGTATTTTTGAAAGTGGTGCCACTCCAGGTGCACGGCCCCTCAGGTAGTTTCCATACGCACGCCCTACTGGATGATGGAGCGACAGTATCACTGATCGCGGCTGATCTAGCCGACCAGTTAGGCCTTCACGGGAAGGCACAGACCCTTCGCGCACGGTGTGCATGGAACAATAGTGAACTAACATGTCAAAGTGAACTAGTAAACTTTAAAGTCACTAATAGTGACGGTGAAAACTTTAGCATTAACGCTCGTAAAATAAGTGAATTGAACCTTCCCATACAGACAATGTCCAAATCTTTGTTTAAAAAATTGTGTGTTAATAACATAAATTTCTGTAATTGTAATGCGCAACCTATGCTACTTATAGGTCAAGATCACCATCACCTGATCACTCCTGTGCAGTGCCAACGGAGCGAGCAGCGTGGGCCCTATGTGTCAAAGACAGCCCTGGGTTGGTGTGTACATGGAAACGCGGTAAGTGAAGTCACACTTAGTCCCGATCCGTATGTCTCCCACACTCTCGATAGCTCTGAACAAACATGGCCAACAGTGGAACCCATTTTTCATTTATGCACTACTTACTCGGGTGATACCTTACCGAATGATGTTTCCACTCAATTCACAGATAACCTTTCGAAAGATTGTACGCATAAGTGTGCACAGTTGCATGACGAGGTTCGCAAACATTTTATGTTGGATTCCATAGGAATAGGTACCCAACCTCGTCAGAACGCGGATCACATTCGTGCCATTTCTATTTTAGATAGTACCTCTGAGCTTCGTGACGGTCAGTGGTATGTCGGACTACCCTGGAAGTCAGATGATTTTAAAATGCCTGATTCGTTTCCGAACGCTCTAAAACGGTTAAAATCAATTCGTAGAAAAATGTCCCTAAACAGTGAATATTCTGATCGGTATCGTGAAAGAATAAGTCATTTACTAACAAACAATTTCGCTAAAGAACTAACTAATGATGATGTCATTAACGCTAGGATGAGTAGTCGTATTTGGTATTTACCGCACTTTGGCGTAGACAACTCAAATAAAAATAAATTAAGGTTGGTTTTCGACGCGGCAGCCAAGTCCGATAATTTTTCTTTAAATGATTTCCTGTTGACAGGTCCCGATTTATTGCAATCCTTGTTAGGTATAATGTTTAGATTTAGGGAAAATATTATAGGCGTAATTGGAGATATTCAGGACATGTTTTTGCGTATAAAAGTTCGTGATGAAGATTCACACTCATTACGATTTTTGTGGTGTGACGTTCATTCGTTGCACGGGAACCGACCCCTAAGCTCGACTGATAAGACTTTGCATTCCTTTGCTTCGGATTGTGTTGTGAAAAAATACGCTATGACGTCATTGATCTTTGGTGCGCGTTGTTCACCGTTTGTCGCTCAGTACGTAAATCAAATTAAAAACACTGAACGATTCGAAAAAACGATGACCGATGCCGTGCATGCTATTAGGAAAAATCAATATATGGATAATTATATAGATAGTATGAGCGATTCTGTTACTGCAAAAAAGTTAGTGAATGAGATAACGTTCATTAACAAACAAGGTAATTTTATTATGCGAGACTGGTTAAGCAATAACGTAGAAGTTCTAGACGAGACGCCTAAAGAGATCCTTAGTGACAAGGCGGTAAGGTTCAATATTGAACAACAATCGGAGAGAACGCTGGGATTACTGTGGTATCCATTCAGCGATACGTTTGCATTCGACTTGTCCTTGAAACGTATTCCCAGTGATATTTTAGAATACAGAAGATCGCCTTCTAAGCGTGAATTGTTAAGTATAATTATGTCAATCTATGACATTCATGGTTTTTTAAACCCGTTCACTGTAAAGTCAAAAATAATTATGCAAGAAGTTTGGAAATTAGGTATTTCATGGGATGAACAAATAAATGAACAATTATTTAAACAATTTATTGATTGGGTTGAGCAATTAAAATCATTAAAAGATATTCGTATTCCGAGATGGTACTTTCGGCAGAGTGAGAGCGAGCAGGCTGTCCTTAACTTATGCACCACAGACGCGGGTGCGAGCGAGTCATCGCTACAGTTGCATTTATTTTGCGATGCATCGCCCCGCGCGTACGCCGCTGTTGGATATTGGCGTAAGATGTGCAGCGATGGACGCATATGCGTCTCATTCGTAGCCAGTAAGAACCGGATCTCGCCGCTAAAAGCGATATCTATACCCCGGCTTGAGTTACAGGGGGCGCTGTTAGCATGTCGTTTAGCTGAAACAATAAAAAAGGAACATAGAATTATACCTTCACACACGTTCTTCTGGACAGATTCAACCGTGGTTTTGCATTGGATTAGGAATGACCGTAGGAATTATAAAACTTTTATTGCAAATAGATTAGGTGAAATTGACGAGTTATCAAAAGTTACTGAATGGAATTATGTACCTACGGAATTGAATTTAGCTGATTTAGCTACAAAAATAAATAGTTATAACTTACATAGTGAGTCATCGTGGTTTACCGGACCCTCCTTTCTGTACGAGGCGCCTGAGCGCTGGCCGCTCCAACCTGAAATGATAAATAATAACTTTAGTAATGAAATATTAGAACAAATTAATATAGTTTGTAACATTAACTTAGTGAATTGTAACTTACCTGTCCCGGACCCGACGCGATTTTCATCTTGGCTACGTTTATTGCGATGTACTGCGACTGTGCTTCTATTTATTGAGGAGTGTAGGAATAACAAAGCTTCCCTCATTAATAAAACTTTAATGAGCAAAGGTGAAGTTTTATTACTACGCTACTTACAGTCACAATCATTTCTGTCAGAAATAGATTTGTTGATGAAAAGTGAACAAATTAGCCGTGATAGCCGTTTACGTCATTTAACACCTTTCATAGATAGTGACGGGCTCCTGCGTGTCGGCGGGCGTATCAACGCCGCCAAGCATGTTGATGAGCAAATGAAAACCCCGATCATCTTAGACGGACGTCATCACGTAGCCCGACTGATTGTTAAGCACTATCATGAACGTATGGCACACTCGTTTAATGAATTGGTTGTAAACGAGCTACGGCAGACTTACTGGGTAATTAACCTTAGGCCCACTGTTCGTACAGTGGCTTCGCAATGTTTATTTTGTAGGTTTAGGAAAGCGTCTCCCAGCACTCCGCGACTCGGCGACTTACCGGCAGACCGTATGGCCCACCACCAGCGAGCCTTCACTATGTGTGGTGTCGATCTGTTTTGACCGATGGACGTGGCCGTCGGCCGGCAAAGACAGAAACGTTACGGGGTACTGTTTACTTGCCTCACAGTACGAGCGGTACATTTAGAGGTTGTACCTTCCCTAACGACTGACTCCCTTATCATGGCCTTAAGACGAATGGCCTCACAGCGAGGATGGCCACATACGATTATTTCTGATAACGGTACTAACTTCCACGGGGCTAACAGTGAGCTTAAAAAATCGTATCAGGAATTAGATAGGGCGCGCGTGGAGTCAGAAGTCTTGAATCATGGCGTCAAATGGAAATTTATTCCACCCGGGAGCCCTTTTATGGGCGGAGCCTGGGAACGATTGATTAGGTCAGTAAAGTCGGCCCTAAAAACGGTTTTAAAGGAAAGGTCACCTCGTGAAGAGGTTTTAACTACATTTTTAGCGGAAGTAGAAAATATAATAAATAGTAGGCCACTTACCCATGTGTCTGTAGATCCCTGTAGTCAAGAGACCCTAACGCCGAACCATTTCTTGCTAGGAAGTTCTTCTAACTTACCGGTACCCGGAGTTTTTGACGATACTGACTTGTACTTGCGGCGTCAGTGGCGAATAGCTCAGCGTCTGGCGGACTTGTTCTGGAGTAGGTGGGTTAGAGAAGTTTTACCTTGTCTCGTACCTCGGTCGAAGTGGACTAGCGAAGGTCAGCAACTAAAGGTAGGCGACATCGTTGTCATAGTGGACCCGTCGTTATCCTGTAACTGTTGGCCTAAAGGTATCATACACAACGTTTACCCCGGCAAGGACGGCAGAGTAAGGGTGGTAGACATACGGACCAGGATGGTAGTCATGAAGCGACCTGCTTCACGTGTGGCTTTACTTCGGCTCAATGATGAGTGTCGTAGTGACGACACTAGGGGGGAAAGTGTTGACGATGGACACGCTGCTCCTCCATAATCTACGTTTTTGTAGGTTTTTAAATAGGTAATAGATGTGTCTAGCTGTAAGTAGTATTTAAGAACTACGGCCCTATGTAAATAGTATTAAGGTTTATTTTGCAATAAACTTTGCGAGTTGTACCGAGGGGAGGCAGCGCTTGCACACGATGTATGTACCTCGGCCGTGGAACGTTCTACGCGCATCGCCGCGCGTCCTTAGTTGCACTTCAGACGTCATCCTAGGCAAACGCTAGCACGCATACCGCAGCTTTGCCTCCTCTTGGGCGTATTCGCGACTCAAACCAGCAATCTGAGTATTTCTTTACTACCCAACCTCACCACCTGCGCCACCAGTGGAAGCGCGACGGCACCAGTGACCTCCAACGCCCACAGTCACCCATCAAAGGACTGGCCATAGTGAAAGTTGCTTACTGCAGTGATTATTTACAGAACACTAAGTCAACCAAACAAAATCTTATTAGTAATATTTATTTAACTTATTTTCTGACATTAATCATTTCAATATAATTAAATGAAGAAATATTTGTGGACATTTGCACACAACTTAAGCTATTATAACCTTGTGCTAAGGGATATAGACAACTGATGAAAATACTTATATTATAGTTATTATTAACACACTGCTTTTTTGAGACACTGCTCTCAACCTAAGCTGAAAGAATTGACTCTTTTAGCTTAGTACGTCTTGTGGGTCGCCACAAGTAGGCACCATCTACCGGCAAATTGGTTAAGGTATAAAAGTGAACAAAGTGAGTGCCCGCCGAGGTTCTTGCTAGTCTATATCTTTACATAATAATAAAACTGTTGAGGGCCGAGAGTCTGAATATGGAAGCTATTTAAAAAAAAGAATGCGTTCTCTAATCGATACCTACTTAAGCCAAAATGAAATTTAAAATTTTCATGTCCGTCTGTATTACGAATACGTATCACGCCGAAACTACTGATTTGAATGAAAATTGATCCGAGGAAGTTCAGGAGTTAGAGACATCTCAACTTCTCTAAACCTAGAATTCAAGAGTTCCTTTGAATGTGAGGGTAAATCTAAACCTGCGTGTTGCTTTATCATTTTTTTCATTCAAATCGATTCTGTAGTTTCTACGTGATACTTATTTGGGATACAGACAGACAGACAGACATGAAAAGTTTAAATAACATTTTCGGATTCAGTATCGATTAGAGAACATCCTTTTTTTTCTAAAACAATTCAGTCCCCAGACGTTCCCCAGACAAACATTCCAGGACTGAATTGTTTTAGAATAAACTTAATCTTTAAGCTCTTTTATGATAAAGCAAACAGGGCCGTTTCACACGCTGTTTGATGAGTCTGATGAAGAAGTGGCTCTCCTTTTGCAAACCTTATGTGACGTAAACGAAGTTGCGAGGGTCAGCTAGTTTTACAATATGCTTAATCTTTAAATTCGTTTATGATTAAGCAAGCAGGGCAGTTTCACCCGCCGGTTGATGAGACTGATGAAGAAATACCTCATGTTTCTTACACCTTAACTGACCACACTGCCACCGCCCACGGCCTCGCGGCACAAGGGGCCTCGCGCCTCAAAAATTGTTATGCATTGCTTCAAGGCGAGAATAAAATAAAAAAAGATATAAATTGATTTTGCTGTGAAAATTATGTAGGTATCGATTCATACAAATCGGTGGACATAGGAATCTTGGAAAACTTTTTACTGATTTTACAAAAACTAATAATGCAAATGGGTTTATCTTAATAATTGTAGTCGAAAACATAGAGCCACAATTTTGATTAGAATTCAATTTTTAAAAATACTCAACAATAACTGATTTCAATGTATGGAAAAGTACATTAAAAAAGGGAAAGCTTGCGATTTTTCGTGTTTTCTTATTTTAACGCTAATAGTTACTTTTAATGGGTTGTTAGCAAAATATCTGCCAAACATTTTAGGTATCCATAAGCACCGCTCTGGGAGCTATTTGACAAAATATATTTTTTCTTATTTTCTTTAAGAAAATATGTCTAATTCGTTTTTTTTTAGTTATAATTGTTAATAAACTACATTTTATCTTAGTACTGTCCTACCCACATCAAAAATTATATGACTAGCATACGGGATCGGGAGTTTTTGAGAGATACTTATAAGCAGACGACTATAATTTTTTCCTACTTGTTTTTAGCAACATTTTTGTATTGTATAGCATTTTCATTAGGATTTCAAGAAAATAAAAATAATGTATTAATCAAATAAAACAATAACACATTTTATAAAACATATATCATACTTAGTTATATAAATACAAAAACTTACTTATAAAAACAAAAGTGGTAAAAATAATAGCTTAAAATATATAAAACAGAAACGATTCAATTAACATGTTTGTACAGTTAATCAAATAATCAAACAAAATTAGAATTACATAAACTTAAAAAAAATTGTAGCTTAAAATAAACAAAAATATATAGGAAAGACAATTAAATTAAAACTATGTACTTGAATGTCAAATGTACTTGAATCAAACAAAATTAGAAATATGCAGACAGAAAATTAGCGTTAAAATATGAAAACACGAGAAAATCGCAGGCTATCTCTTTTTTAATGTACTTTTCCATACATTAAAATCAGTCTTTGTCGAATATTTTTTAAATTGAAGTCTAATTAAAATTGTTTTCCTATGTTTTCGACTACAATTATTACGATATAGTAGTTTTCGATACAAGTGTGGGATTTCTGTTATTACAACGAGTTACGACAGATGTTGACCCGAGCCGAAGGCGAGGGTAGACAGTCGGAACGAGTTGAAATAACAGTCCCACACGCTGTATTGAACAACTATATTTAATACAGTTGCGAAAAAATTAAGCAATTTAATCTAATTATGTACTTCTTTACTTATAATAAAAACGTTGAGGGTCGAGAGTCTGTAGGTACATGGAAGATATTTTGAAAATTTTAATTGTAGGGCCTTCTCTAATCGATACTGAAGCCGAAAATGTAATTTAAAATTTTCATGTTTGTCTGTCTGTCTGTCTGTCTGTCTGTCTGTCTGTCTGTCTGTCTGTCTGTCTGTATCCCGAATAAGTATCACGCCGAAACTACTGAATTGATTTAAATGAAACTTGGTACAATCAGAGCTTATAATCTGAGGAAGGTTCTAGGATACTTTTGATCCCGATATTTTGCGCGGTTTCTTTGGAAGAGGGGATGGAAGACAAAATGTTTTCTAGTTGTAACTTCTTAATGCGTGATCCGATGCAAAAAAATGTTTTTAGTGTTATAAAGGGAGTACTTTAGGGATTGTTTCACACAAGTTTTAATGTTGAGCGTTTTGTAGTTCAGGAATTAGAGACATCTCAACTTTCGCAAAACCTAGAATTCAAGGGTTCCGTTGAATGTAAGGGTAAATCTAAACGGGCGTGTTGGCTTAATCATAAAAGAGCTCAATGATTAAGGCTATTGTAAAATAATTCAGTCCGCGCCGAAGGCGGGGACAGAATTATTTTACAATAGGGACGTTTCACATTTTACAACAGGGACGTTTCACACGCTGCTTGATGAGTCTGATGAAGAAGTACCTCTCCATTAGCAAACCTTATGTGACGTAAACGAAGTTGCGAGGTTCAGCTAGTAAAATAATAAAAACACATTAAACTTGAATTGTCCAAAATGGCGGCAACCGTAAAAGAATATATACCTACCTAAGCAGAGACTATAGCAGTGCACTTCATACAGCCAACTTTTTTTATATTGATAAATTTAATTTGGCCGATAATTTTAATTATAATTACTTTTAATCTGATATTAAAACAAGTTATTTTCTTTTTTTAGAAATATTTGCATGAATCACTAAAATTTCTATGAATTTTTGTTTTTTTTTTTTCATTTTTAATTGACATTATTTTGACAGTTGGGATTGTTGGGAAAGGTAAAGAAAAAGCACGAGTGTGTAATAGCTCACATCCCGAACGCTATACGTCCCTGTAATATGCCACTTTTTGAGCAACTGTATTAAAAAACACATTGGTATCATTAGTTTTTGTAAAAACAGTAAAAAGTTTTTCAAGATTCCTATGTCCGCCGATTTGTATGAATCGATCCACTGTGCGCCGTCGACCAGTGCGGGGAATCCCTTGTTTTATTCCTTCCGGACTGTTGGTTCTACTGCTAAGTTCCACTAGGGGTCCAACAGGAATTACAAATACTCCTGGACCCATATAGGTAGTGGAACCAACAATATTATTTCGCGCGTTTTTTACTTAAATTCAAGAATAACGGTTGTGTTATTTTCATACCTAGAAGTGCAAAATCAATGGGTGTTTTTTTTTTAAATATGAAATATGTAGGATTGAGATTACATTTTTGCAATAAAAACGATTTTGATTTTTTCCGGTTTGTGGTACTCTTGAATTTAAGTAGCGATATGTTTTATGCTGGATTTTTTGGGACGAGTGACCCAACTAACCACATTTGACGTAAACCTCTGTAGTTTAATTTTTTTTTCCATACGGCGATACTTTTTAATTGGCGCCCACTGACCTGTAATAAGGCGCCACAGAAAGGGGCCTCGCGAAATCTGTCTTGCCCACACCAAATTTAGGTCTTGCCCCGCCACTGGTTACATACATACATATGGTCACACCTTTATCCCCGAAGAGGTAGGCAGAGGCATAAATGTATAGTTAATAAATGTATAGTTTTCCTTTACCAATAAGAGTAGAGGGGGAAAAAAATGGACAAAATATTTGACCGGCAACCTCCGGATTATTAATTTTTGACCTTTTATTAACTTAAATCCATTGGTGGAATTCGGTCCTCACATTTTGCATACTCAACTATACTGTATTTCAATAGCTTTGCGCAAAAATGTAAACAAACACATTTGATCCTAATTATATCCATAGTTACTTGCAATTGAGCATTCACCCTGATTATATTCCAGTATCCAGGAGTCATACAGTGTTCTTACAATCATTTCGGCACCAAATAACTTCTTTATGATAGTTTATTTTCATTTAAAATACCTACTCAGGATAGTAAATAATTCAATGATTTGTCATAATATATTTATCTATTCACCTGTCGTAGACCACGATTGTCAAAACATGACATGTTTACATTATTGCCAGATCGGGCAGGATTGGACTATACCTATAGCGCCCGGTCTATAGTCTTATAATTGCAAATTTGTACTGACGGGCCGACTTCAAAATGACATGAGACACGCAAGAAAGACATCTACCAGCGAAACCATAGACGTATGACAGATTTTTATCCATTGACATATATATTCTACCGATAGACAGGAACGTCCATACATGAAATATGTTCCAGAGAGCGATGCTAATGGACTCGTCCACCAATGGTATCGTCCTAATTGAAAGGTGCTATAAAACACATATTTAAGCATGAATAATACGGTCTAAAAGTCTAAACATTGTAAATAAATAAATAAATAATAAAAGCTTTATTCGGCACGCACAAATAAAATAACATATTATGTTCAATCATATGAACAAGTAAAAATTACACTGTGCATTGTACAATTATATTACCGTAAAACATGGCTACTTGACCATATTTTTTGAGATATTATTGTTTTATTTTTTAACTAAGTATATGTTGTATCTATGAATAAAAACTCTAATTGTATATACTTATTACACTTTTGGGTACCATTTTCTGTATAAGTAGCTGTCTAAAACTTAATAATTAAAGATATACCGTAAAACATGGCAACTTGACCAAACATGTAGTAACTTTACCATGTCATAGGTATTTTTTTTTTTTTTTTTATATTCAGCTCGCCAAATTGACGTCGCCACCAGCCTGATGGTAAGAAAGCAGTGGCGCATCTAGCGATTGGGGGCCACTTCTTACAGTGGTCCTCAAGTTGGCGGCCCTGTGATGTGCCTCTTCACGCTCCTCTTGAAGAACCCGGGATTGTAAGATGAGGGAAAGACGTGTGCGGGCAGGTCGTTCCATGTTTTTATAGTTCGACAGAGGAACGATCTTTTGAAACGCTCGGTTCTGGCGAAGATTCTCTCCACTGTGTATGAGTGGCATCTCTGCCCGGCACGCGTTGTTCGGGATCGGAAAGGAGATGGTGGGATCAGGTTGAAGAGCTCTTCAGAACATTCGCCGTGATACATTCGATAGAAGGCAGCCAAGGACGCTATGGTTCTTCGCTGCGACAAAGGTTCGAGGCCTCCCGTCACCTCAGGACAACCAATTATTCGGATAGCACGTCTCTGCATAGCGTCAAGCGCGTCTAACAAGTACCTCGCGGAGTCATCCCAAAGGTGAGAACAGTACTCGACGCAGGGACGAATCTGCGTCTTGTACAGTAAACATCTCTGATGTGGCGTGAAATACCGACTCACCTTATTCAGGATTCCCAGTTTCCGCGAGGCCAGACCAATACAGCTCTCTATGTAGTTTTTGTGATTGAACTCACGCCGGACATCTATACCGAGGATCTCCAGGTTGTCCTTTAGTGGAATTGTAATGCTCTGAAGAGAGGGCAGGGGTAGGAATGGGGACTTCTTAGCTGTAAACGCACACGCCTGTGTTTTTCTGGCATTGAACTCGACCAGGTTGTCTGAACCCCATTGGGCAATGCGGCCCACGTCCAGATCGAGATCCGCCACGAGTTGTCGTCTCTTCTCATCCACGTCGCCTCGCCCTGCCGCTGGACGGCCGGAATAGCTCCCATGAAGAGTACTGTCATCCGCATAACAATGAATGCACCCAAGGGACAGCATGTCATTGATATGCAGAAGAAAGAGAGTTGGGGACAATACCGATCCCTGTGGTACTCCGGCATTTACCTGAAAAAAAACAGGAAGCCTGACCATCACAGAGGACCCGAATCCGTCGCCCGTTCAGGAAGCTGGCCAACCAGCGGCACAACTGATGCGATAAACCATATGACGGCAGCTTGGAAAGAAGTGACGCATGCCATACCCTATCAAAGGCTTTTGCGATGTCTAGGCCAATAGCCAGAGATTCGCCGTGCCTCTCCATAGCCTCACCCCAGGTGTGCGTTATGTACGCTAGGAGGTCACCCGTTGATCGTTTCGGCCTAAAGCCATATTGGCGATCGTTAATTAACGAGTGATCCTCCAGATAGCGCATGAGCTGTTTGTTGATGATTAGCTCGAACACCTTGCAGATGACGGTGGTTACGGCTATGGGGCGATAGTTGGCTGGATCCGACCGATCCCCTTTCTTGGGGATCGGTTGGACTTTCGCCTCCTTCCAAGCCTCCGGCACTTCTCCCGACGAATACGAAAGGCGATACAGGCGTGTTAGCGTTGGAGACAATTCAGCTGCACAATTCCTCAGCACCAACCTCAACCTCAACCCCGGAATGCCATCAGGACCACTGGCTTTCCGCGTGTCGAGTGACCGTAGCACCGCCCGCACATCGCACTGCCGGATTACAATTTCCGGCATCGTGGTTCCACAGTTGGCGATAGTGGGAGGTTGCTTGCCACAGTCATCGACCCGGGAATTAGCCGCAAAGAGCTTGGCCAGCATTTCCGCTTTCTCTTGGGCCTTGTGAGCCAGTGATCCGTCAGGATGGCGCAGCGGCGGCAGCGAGGGCTTGCAAAAGTTGGCCTGCACGGCTTTGGCCAGTTGCCAGTATCCACGGCTGCCCGTCGGATGTGACGTGAGCTCCTGACCAAGCCGCGTGACGCGCTGGGCGTCCGCTCTCTTGAAGGCTCTCTTACTGGACCTAGTGGCTCTGTTGTACGCTGCCTTGAGGCGGGCCACATTCGGGTCGCGCACAGCTCGAGCCCTGATCCAGGCGCGGTAAGCCGCCTGTTTTTGTTGAACAGCTACGGCACACTCACGCCCGAACCAGGGGCGGGCTTTGCGGATGCTGGCGACATCAGTGTATGGAATGTAGTATTCCATACCTAATGTGATTTCACCAGCAACCGCAGAGGCGCTTTCCGATGAAGCCCTCCCTGCAAAGCAGCGCTGACTCCACGGGACGGCTACAAAGTATTCTCGTAGTCCGTCCCAGTCTGCCGACGAGTAGTGCCACAGTCGCCGCGTCACCTCTACTGCCCTTGCAGGGGACGGTACTTGCAGGCGGGCACGCACAACACAGTGGTCGGATGTACCCAGTGGGGCGCTAACCGTCACACTGTACTGTGCTGGATTACTCGTCAGCAGTAAGTCCAGCAGGGCGGGTTCATGGTCTGACCTGTCCGGTATGCGCGTAATCCCGCGTACCACCTGGGTCAGACCATGGGAGAGTGCGAACGCGTGGGTGGCCCGTCCCGCAAGATCTGTCTTGAGGGACCCCAACCACTCAATGTGGTGGCCATTGAAGTCCCCCAGAAAAACCAACTCGGCGTTCGGGAACCGTACCTGCGCGTCATCAGCCCCCTTGCTGAGGTGCTGATACAGCCTCATCATCTCAGCTGTCCCTGTGTGGGATAGATAGACACACACGTAGATTTGACTCATGGAGCCGTGATCTACGTGCAGCCAAAGGACGGAGAGGGAAGGGTCCTCAAGGCAGCGCAGCCGGCGACAGCAAACATCCGCCCTAACGAACGCGCACACCCCGGCTTTTTCTCGAAATAGTTCCTCGATGATATAGCCGGGGTAACTAAGGTACGACTGATCGGCAGGGCGGAGTATTTGCGTCTCCGTTAGGAACATCACAGCTGGCCGTGCCGTCTCTAGATGGTGATGGACGACGTTGAGGTTGGCATGGAGTCCGCGGATGTTAGCGAACTCCACCTCAAACAGTACGTTACTGGGAGTAGTAGCGGCCGCTGTGGTACCTGATTTTCTTTTCTGCACTGCCATGATTGCTGGGAAAGGGAGACGTGAAGACGGAGTGACATTTGCTGCAGCAGTGAGTGACAAGGCGTAGGGGCTAGCTTCATCTATGACTGTGTGGTGAGACGGAAGCCGACCCGCCGGACGGAAGGGCCCCCGTACCCCCCCGAGTGTGGTCGCCGGGGTCCCAGTCCGGTCACCATTCGGCACGACGAACCACATCGGGATTATGCGCGGCCTGGTGGGGCAGCCGCCCAGGGTGGTTAGTCCCAGTTGGGCCCCTATACTATGCCGCGGGCGGCCAGCGGTAAAACCGTTTCTACGGGTCTCCCTGGCCGGCGGGTCGACCCCTGTCAGCCACACTAGAATCCGCTTAGCGCCTACTGGTCCCCCCCTGCTGCATCAAACATCGCCCCGGGCCCGGCTGTGCAGCTGCAGAACCCCGAACGCAACCCAACCGGGGCTGGGTTACTTGGGGGGCTTTTCACAGCTGCACGGTGGTACCCCCCCGGACCAACACTTTGTACCACCTGGCACCCACATGGGAGCCTAGGCCACCATGTGGGTACCTAAATTCGCGGAGCCTCGTTCGTTGGTTAACAGGTGCACCACGTGTAGGTGAGGTCGCTTGGGCCCCCGAAAATTTGGTGGTGGTGGGGCCCCTTACACCCAACCCATTTATGTATACACAAATAACTTTAAGTTGGATTTGGATAGATACTTCCTTGTAATGGTGGTAGTTTTTCGATATTTTCGGGCAACATTTTATTATTTTTGTAACTGACAACACAAGATAGTTTTTAGGGTTCCGTAGCCAAATGGCAAAAAACGGAACCCTTATAGATTCGTCATGTCTGTCTGTCTGTCCGTCCGTATATCACAGCCACTTTTCTCCGAAACTATAAGGCCTATGCTGTTGAAAGTTGAAACTTGGTAAGTATTATTTTATGGCCGTTGAAAGTCGGCTGCAGTAAAAACATATTTTACGAATAGGTGTGAAATTGTGGTCGCAGAGGCTAAACTATACGTTACAGGTTAGTGAAATTTTGATATTGCTTGTAATATATGGTTGGCATTACTGTTACAACATCAGCTATTTGTTATTCCTCACTTTATTCAAATATCACCTTGAGTATTGTTAATCGGGTTCGGTAAAGTTACTACTGACTGGGTCCGGGCTTCTTTACCTACAGCTAGGGTTGTCTCAAAAAGAAAACATTTACTCATGAATTGCTTGCGTGTTAATATACCTTTTTGACTGCCTCTGTGGCGCAGTCGGTAGTGATACCGCCTGCGGCGCTGGAGGTCGTGGGTTCGATTCCTACCGGAGACAAATATTTGTGTGACCCATAAATGTTTGTCTCAAGAGTCTGGGTGTTTCTATGTATAATATGTATGTATTTAAAAAGTATATAAGTATAAATATCCGTGGCCTGATATTTATACTTATATACTTTTTTTACACAAAGTAAGCTAGGAATAACACAAGCAGGTTATTCCTAGCTTACTTTGTGATCCGATAGCGTTGTGTGTAATGTCTGTGGATATTTATTTATTATTTATTTATTTATACCTAATAGTTTTTGATATAATTTGACAGGTATTGTAATATAATCTTAATGAGAACGCTATAAATTATAGGTACTAAATGTATGGGCATGCCAGCATACTATCGTCCTATTTTGATTTTTGTCGCGTAGAGCGTTCATTTTCGTGTCAATTAATGCATGTCTATTGTTTTAGTACAAAAATTCCCCTAAAGAAAAGACAGTGGGATAGCACGTATGACAGTAGAAAAAAATATTCAAAGTCTCCATTCAGACACGTCTGGACCTCCGTTTACATTGAGTTCAGACGAATAATTGAATTTTATGATCTTGATTTAAACTTAACAATGTATTAAGAAAACTAAGAAGACTGATTTATTTTGGAGACTATGCCATTTTTATGCTTTAATTTAAGATTAAAATACCTAGGTAGGTATATTTTGTGATAAGGAAAAAAAAAGTTCAATAAAAAAATCAAAAACAGAGTGTTTATATTATGACATCCATACGCAATAGAACGTTTTGTATGTAAATTACAGAGATCCCAGTGGCAACCATACCTACGGTAATTTTTGGGTCTTCTTGATTGAATTATTCCCCTAATGCTCTTTGATAGTAAAGATAATCTTCCTAAGAAGCATCTTGACCTAAATAAGTAGTAAATACATTATAAAAAAATATACAAAAAAACTAGGTAAAGTAGCCAAATTCGTGTCAATTATACATGTGTTGTTTATTCTTCTCTATATCTTTAATTATTAAATTTGAAAGGTAATAATTTATGTATAGGTATAGTTGCCACTGGGATCTCTGTAATTTACATACAAAACGTTTTATTGCGTGTGGTTGTCAAAATATAAACGCTCTGTTTTTTATTTTTTTTATTGAGTAATTTGTTTTCCTTATAACAAAATATACCTACCTAGGTATTTTAATCTTAAATTAAAGCATAAAAATGGCATAGTCTCCTAAATAAATCAGTCTTCTTAGTTTGCTAAATACGATTGCATAGTAAGTTTAAATCAAGATCATAAAATTCAATTATACGTCTGATTTCAATTTAAACCGAGGTCCAGACGTATCTGAATGGAGACTTTGAATATTTTTACGTGCTGTCCCACTGCCTTTTCTTTAGCGACATTTTTGTACTAAAACAATAGACATGCATTAATTGACACGAAAATGAACACTCTACGCGGTAATAAAATCAAAATAGGACAAAAGTATGCTGGCATGCCCATACATTTAGTAGGTACCTACCTACCTATAATTTATAGCGTTCTTTCTCATTAAGATTATATTACAATACTGTCAAATTATATCAAAAACTATTTGTTCTGATCGCCGCATCTAGTACGTAGTACATATAGATCGATGTTTCTATCGACATCCGGTATTGACTGAGCGTTGAACGAATCGTTTCTATCCAATGTTGAAGTTTACGCGGCGACGTCTGCGTTTATAGAGATAAAATTGACATGAAGCGTTTGCCACTTGTCTAAAGGCCCAGAATATGTTTAGCTTATATCCTTAAGGCGAAGTGCAATTGTGTCTCCAGCGATTCGGAGGGGGTGAAGCAGACGCAAGATATTCGGGACGCTCCGTGCGTCGGAAACGTTTTCGCGCGTTAACCCGTTCACTAAGCAATTGAAATCATTGACAGAAGTACAAGTTTACCTACATAACTATTTTTTTGCCCTGTTTAGATAAACCTCTTAGATTTTCTACTCGTGAGCAACTACGTAATTGATTTTGATGCAATTTTTATCACTAACATGTAATGAAATTCATTTTCATAATAATAGTCCAGTCAAAATAGACATTCCAGTTTGCATTAATTCCCAACAAGCTGGTTTTTATGCAGGCCTTGAATACGTCATTACAAATGATATGTCAAAAGTATAAGAATAGAACATAATATATTTGAGAAGTACTTCAATTTATTTTTTTACCTGTGACGATTTTTGCCAGGTTGAATGAAAAATTAAGAATCTGCTGACCCTCTCCTTCATAGTTTTTATTTTTTGGTACTTTACGGTACTGTTTACTGTACTGTGTAATGGTACGGTACTGTACAAAAAAGACTGAAAAATATACCTGTATGAGAGCCCTCCTAATTTTTTTTTCTGTTTTTAGTATTCGTAAATTTCAAATGCCTTACGATTGCAGTGGTGCATGAGATGACAGATAGACGGACGGCGTAGTCTCTGTAATAGGGTCGCGTTATTACAGATTATTTATACTGTTGGTTAATGGCACTTGGTGGAACCTGCAGTGCATATTGAATACCCACCACTTGTACTGTTCCACAGCATTTATTTACTCTACACCTGACCGCTTTCGCCTCTTCGCATTTTCAAAAAGCAAAACTAACTTGATGTCATCAAGTTACTCTCTCCTCGTCTCATTTTATCCTTTGGATACGTAACTGTAAAAATCGGCCAAGTTGAAGTTGGACTGGCACACTGATGAGGATTTCGCAACAAAAAAGAAACGCCAAAAGATTACGTTGTATGGGAGTAACCTTATTCATTCTTTATCTAGTACTAGCGGACGTCACGCGGTTTCACCCGCGTAGTTCCCGTTCCCGTGGGAATACGGAAATAAAATATAGCCTATGTTCACCGCAAAGAGTGTAGCTTTCCAACAGTGAGAGAATTTTTTAAATCGGTCCTCTAGTTCCGGAGCCTATTCGTTACAAACAAACAAACAAACAAAAAACCAAAACTTTCCTCTTTATAATATTAGTATAGACTAGCGAACGTCACGCGGTTTCACCCGAGTAGTTCCCGTTTTGGAAACCAGTTTCGAAAACAGAATTATTTTTCTTAATTGGAAACCAGGTTTCGTTAAAATAAAAAGAATTCTGTTTTCGAAACCAGTTTCCAAACTTTGGTTTCCAATCTGGCCGAAGGGGGAAAAGCATAAAATAATTATAATAGGCCACCAATTACAGCCAGATCTGCTCAACAGTTGGAACGTGATTTTGTCGCAAACATCTTCACAGACTTCAATGATATCATAATTAAATAATTCGTAAATTATATTAAATCATCAGGCACTTCTGAATATTTTGCTTTACAGTAACATATATTCACAAAATCATCTTCTAGCGCTTAACATATAGGTACCACTATCCATTGAACATTGTATTACTGTTTTACATTGTAGCTTAAAAACAAAGTTAGGGTTGTATTGACTGTATCGGGTTGTAAGCTGTATATTTTCAGTTCACTGTTGGTTAAAATTCAAACTCATACTTACAACTTTCAAATTCAATACCTATCTACATCAACTACGACGTACTAGTAGTAAAGTAAGTCTACCAGAATATCAACAATACGCAATACGTGCATTAAAAACTGTAATTTTGGATAGGAGAATACCAATTTTTTAAGTTTTAATTTATTATAGACTCAATTAAGGTTTATACCTACTGTTATATTGTAAATTTAGGAGAATTGGCCCACTGATTCATCAGTCATTAGTATTATACTCGTAATAACATTGATTTTAATTAAATATTAATATAAATAATGTACATGTTATAAGCTCGGTCAGGGCGTCATATACATGAGCGCATTTATAGGTGAATCTTCTGGACTTATCTATTATGTGGCATCAGGCGGCCTTTGTATTGGAAAGTATGAAAACGTTACTATAACTTATATAATACACCAAAGAAATTTACCCAAACAGACGCGATATTTTTACGCTCTTGAGCTTAAGCCTTGAATACTTCCTTTTTTGTTTTTTTTTTATTACCCATTTTCGTTACTACGGCAGCGAATTACGTCAGCGGGCGCGACAAAGTATACGGGTGTCCTCAACGAAGCCTGTCGGCTGACTGTGTAACACAAAGATGTTCTGTGTTACTCACCAACTAGCGCGAGGTAGCTATGCAGAGAACTCAATCCCAGGGCGCCTTATTTCTGAGTTTCCAGTGTGTGTGCAAGGGTAGGCTAGGGCTCTAACGAAAGCAGACGATAGGGTGTACACACATATATTTATTAAGTACACAGAGATACACAGAGACACACAGAGAGCTTATTCACTGATAGACACAAATATCACAGGTACACAGAAGTATAGTCAGGGCTTAGGCACTAATACTACTCAATAGACCACTGCCGCGTGAGCAGGTAAAACGGGTAAGCAGCTAACTACACTTATAATTGGGTGACAATTACTGGCCTTGAGTCAAGCTGAGAGCGATACAGCACGAGAATGCCACGTGGAGGCGGTTGGTTCCTCTCAAAGCCCCTCGCTCGTGCAGTCCACGTGTCTTTGGGTGTGGCTCTGCCAAGCGTGGACGGGCCGCTTTTCCCGTAGTAAAAAAACCCTGTTATGACAAGTAAACGACAAATGAAATAACTGACATCGCGACCGACGAAATTCGAACCGCTTTGCAAACAAGAAATGACACTTACCGGTATCCCGGGTGTAGGTTGAAACAGAAACTTATTCTTTCTGAGGAAAGTAGAACCTAGGCTATATTCCTCAACAAGTCATCAGGTTTGTACAGTGCCCGAGTCAAACTATAACCTCGCAACACATGAGGTGCGCTAAATCATCAGAGCTCAACGTTAACTAAGATGTGAATCGGAAAACTTATGATGTTAGAAGAGACCGTGAACTTCATAGCAGGGCTATTTATACCCTCACTATCGAATACTCTGGAAAACTTTAAACCTGTTTGCTACGCACAATTCCTCCGTCCATCACAAAAAAACCCATAGACTAACGTCCGTTTCCTTGAGACAGCTGTTACCACAGCAAAAAAACAATGAATCGATCATGGCGCACTGACACGGTCAATTAGTATTGACCAGCCAGAGACCAGACATTGCTACTCATAGATAATAAATGTTACAACCACCCCCCCTTTAATAGTATTTCCTGCGGATATGACACGCTGGAAATACACAATAAAGAAAACAGAAACGTACTAACTAATAAACAAAGACAACCAGCTAGGTACTTCAACCCCAAGCTGACTGCTACCATTACAATAACAAAGAAAGATCCTCCTATACACCTACCTAGACACTGACTCGTGTACCGGACAGGCTAAGTACCTAGAGTCTAATGCCCTTCATAGAAGACGAATGCTCCCTTTACTGGCTGCTGATACCCTAACACTACACAAGCTCTCAGGATATTGTAGAGCGCATGAGAGAAAAACGCTCGGTGCGGTGCATAGAAGAAACTACAATGTGACAATTTAAAGTCACGTACACATATAGAAATACAAACAAAAGATTAAAATAGTCTTACATAATGATCACATCGCACTGGTTTAATAAACTAGAGAAACAGTGCTATGTAGTTACGTTAGGTATTGGAGACTGCTCCTCCTGATACTTCAGGATGTCCTTGATATGGTACTCCCCAAGATCCTTACCGTCCAGATCTGACAGCCTATATACTAAAGGGGATCGCTTAGCAGTCACCACACATTTAAGGAACTTAGGGGCTAGCTTAGAAGTAAAATTCTTGGCCTTGTTGGACAGGTAGAACGTGCGTTTGTAAACTATCTGTCCCACTTTCAGCTCTACATGCCTTTTTCTGAGGTTGTAATACTTTTCATTACGCTGGTGGGCAACGTTCAAATGTTTCCTCACCTGGTCGTAAATGCGTTGTATTTCTCTCAGCTTGACACCGAAGGCTGATGGATCGTCTACAGAGACTGAAGTAGGATGGCACGCGATATCTGTCTGCCTGTATAAACACTCCATCCCCAATAAATTCCCTACCATGTACCAAAAAGTAAGGGGTGAAACGAGTTGCTTCGGTAACTGCAGTGTTTAAAGCACACTGTATCTCAACCAAGAACTGATCCCAAGACTTGTGTTGTGACTTCACATAGCATGAGATCGCTTGAACCACATTACGAATAGCTCGTTCCGCCTGATTAGTTTGGGCATGATACCTAGGGTTATAATATTATATTAGGTACATTGTATTTAGCCAACAGATCCTTAAATGACTTACTCACAAACTGAGGGCCATTATCCATGTAAATAGTCTTGCAGACTCCGTGCACGAGAAACACACTCTTCTCTATGAACCTCGCGACTACAGCGCCTGTGGCAACCCGAACAGGGCACAACATGACGTATTTGCTAAAGTAGTCGGAGACCACGATCAGGTGTACGTTTCTATTGCTCGAAGTGGGAAAGGGACCAAGCAGATCGACAGAGATAGATTCGAATGGCTTCGAAACCCGCTTCGGGCTACCCATTAGGCCGGGACGAGACGTATTTACGGGTTTGTACTGCTTGCATGTTTCGCAATTCCCAACATATTCTTTGACGTCCTCGTACATCTTGGGCCAGTAATAATTTAGGGCTAACCTTTTATGCGTCTTCCAAACGCCACCATGGGCACTAAGTGTGTCATCGTGGTACTTAGAGAGCAGGGGCAAGCGATCCTCCTGAGGTACCACCAGCTTCCAGTCAAAGTCTGAAGTCAAAGAATATTTATTTTTTGTTAACCTATATAGAAAGTTGTCACGAATGTCATAATTTGGTGACTTCCTAGGGTTCTTCCGAACACTATTCATGGTGTGGTCATACCACGGGTCTTTAGTGGGTACTGCATCGAGGGAATCAATTTTGATACGAGACAGAGCATCAGGTACAACGTGGTCTTTACCTTTTCGATGCTCTATGTCAAAATCGAATTGACTGAGCCTCATGCTCCAACGTGCTAGACGACCCATGGGATTTTTTAGTTTATGGAACCACAGAAGAGATGAATGGTCCGTGACGACCGTACATTTTTGGCCTTCGACGTACTGTCGAAATTGTTCCAAGGCGAAAATCACGGCCAGAAGTTCTCGCTCAGTTGTGCTGTAGTTTACCTCGTTCTTGTTGAGAGAACAGCTACAATAGGCGACAGGGTGCTCAACACCATCGTGAGTTTGTGTCAGTACAGCAGCAACTGAGTAAGCTGACGCGTTACTAAGAATGCGGAAGGGCATCTCAAAGTTAGGCATTTTTAATATAGGGGCAGAAACCAAGGCTGACTTTAGCAGGTTAAAGGACTGTTCAGCCTCAGGGGTCCATTCGAACTTAAGGTTCGTAGAAGTGAGTTTGCACAGAGGTTTACTAATCTTCGAGAAGTTGTTAACAAAGCGACGATACCAGCCGGCCATTCCCAGAAATCTCTTAACCTCCTTAGGGTTAGAAGGGGTGGGATAGTTGAGGATAACCTCAACTTTACCCGGGTCTGTCCGTAAGCCATGTTTGTCCACATAATACCCCAGGTATTTGAGTTCACTCCGACAAAAGTGGGATTTTTTCATGTTAATTGTTAGGCCAGCATCCTTGAGTTGCTGATAGACTCTATGTAAGAGCTCTACATGCTCCTCAAAGGTGCTGGACACACAGACTATGTCATCCTGAAACGCAAATACCTTGTTGTCGAACTCGGGATCAAACAGACGGTCCATGAGGCGTTGCATCGTGGCACTGGCCCCGACAAGACCGAAGCACATGGAATTGTAATGGAACAATCCTCTCCGGGGAACCGTAAAAGCAGTCTTCTCAGCAGACTGGAGTGAGTCGAATGGAATCTGCCAGTAGGCCGCACTCAGATCTACAGAGGTTAAATACTTAGCATTATTAAGATGGTCCAAGATTTGATTGATATAGGGTAAGGGGTAGGCGTCACTCTTAGACACAGAGTTCAGCTTGCGAGAGTCCAAGCACAATCTGAGGTCGCCGTTCGCCTTCTCCACCATGACCACTAGAGAGTTCCAGGCGGACTGAGACGGGGACACTACTCCCATCTCCAGCATTCGGTCCAGCTCGGCTTCCAGGGCCTTCTGCTTAAGGGGAGAGAGCGGATAATAACGCTGCTTGATCGGCTTGCTGTCACCAGTGTCAATGACATGGTGCACAAGTGAGGTCCGACCTAAACCCACCTTATCCGTGTTCAACGAGTCGAATTTTTCAATGACCTCGTTGATTACACACCTTTGTTTAGTTGTCAGGTTGTCGTAATCCTCGAGGCCACCGTTAAGGGACACAGACTCTATAGGATTATTATCACTATAACTATCAAGGCTAATATTTTGTAAAATTAATTTATCACTTAACTTAAATTGTTGCCAGAAATCCACACCAAATATCATGGAGGTGGTTATTCCTGGGACAACATAGAACTTGACAACTCGGATAACCGAATTGTACTCAATTGGCAAAGAGATACAACCCAGACATTGCAAGTGAGTGCTGTCTGCAGTTGTAATACGAAAAGTAGGATTGATACTCACAAGATCAAAACCCAGTTCCAAGAAGATGCGGTGCGCTCCCTTACCTAGTATAGAGCAGGAGGCACCGGAATCTAGAAGGCCTAAGACATTTAAATTTAAAACCTTAACAACTAGATACGGTCTAATGTCACTATCCCGTTTGGGAAACAGGACCTTATCAGAAATAGACTCAGATACAGAGTAATGCACAGAGTTCCTAATAAGGCCCTGGCCTACGCGTTTTTTGACTTGCTAGTACAGTGTGAGCAGTCTGGGGTCTTGACTCCTTTGAGACCACACCGGAAACACACCAGCTCCCTTGACTGTGTGCAGCTGTATGCAGTGTGACCGCCCCCGCCGCTACGAAAGCATTTGCGATCGTGGGGGGTAACCGGCGTCTCCACTGCAGACACCTGCTTAGCGGGCTTTGGTACACCTTTGTTCTTAAGCTGGTGTAAGTCAGATGAAATCTCAAACTTGTCAAGAGCAGGCTCATGGAAAGCGTCTGCCCTAGTACGCGCAAGCTCCAAGCGCTTACCCAAACGTCTCAAGTCATCTACAGAGTTGACATCATGCAAGGCCAGTTCCTTCATGTAGTCAGGTCTAATGTTGTGCATGAGAATGTCCAGCTGTTCCTCACTGGGCATCTTACATGACAACCTTGAAAACATGGTTTGCATTGTACATATATAGTTAACCAAGGACTCAGAGCGGGCTTGTGTACGCTGTCTTATCTCGTTCCTGAGGCGATAATCATAATCAGGAATATCGAAGGTATCTCTAAGCTCACTAATAAGATCCTCATATGAGATGAAGTTAGCTTTGTTTGTACGGAACCAAGACAAAGCCGGTCCATCCAAAAGGTCGGAGAAAGCCATAAGGAGTCTAGGCTTAGTAACCTCCCGAGCACATCTAAGTTCCTCTAATCTCTCTAAAAACACACGTACACAAGTAGAACCATCATATTTTAAATTAAATGAACATAAGTTAAGGGGACGTTCTTTATACACTATGTTACATGTAGAACTATTCCTACTTGAACTAGCTCGCACCGAGCGGTCCTCTCTCACTGCTGGTGAAGTATATTCCACCTGGTCACGACACGAAGGATCATCACCATCATCATCCGAACCCTCGGATTCAGAATCACTACTGGGTTCAGCCCTAGCGATGATCTTCACTAGCCTACCACGAATATCCACCAGGTCGGGGCAATCCAGACCACAACGAGCTAACCTACTCAATAAGTAGTTGGCTCTGATAGACACCCTAAGACGACTACCCTTATTAATGAAGATGTCACCTGACTGAATAGCCTCCTCCAGCTCGGACACCTTTGGGAGGCAGATCGAGAGCTCAGCCGATGCATCAGCGGGTACCGGAGCACTCGCTTTGATGCTACCCCGACGGACGAGTCGGTGTGCCGCTCTCAGCTCACCCCGAAGGCTAGACACTGTCGTTTCCGGTTCCACTGAAATTCCCATGTGGGACAGCTCGTTAGCGAGTTCATCCTTTCTTAAATAATTAATATATTTTTTCATCTGTGCCATTATGTAAAAATTTACTTACAACAATTATAAAGATAAAATGGCACAGATAGGGATAATTACAAAGTAAAAATGTAAATTGAGTTACAACAAAGTGTACTAAGTTAGGTAAATATGTTTCAAATTGACTTTTAGAATTTAACAAAGATTAAGGGTATACTAAGAGAGAAAAGTTTCTAAATTTTCTGATAACACAGTTCAGGTTAATAATTAAATTTCAAGGTATCTACACACCTTCAACAAAGTTTATAATTACACAGAGTGAAATTCACTAAGTTAACACAGAGAGATTCACTAAGTTTACCTTACAAGGTGAAGCTATAGACTAATATATATTATATATTAATCTACACTAATATTATAATAAATACATGTGTGCACCATAAAAAAAAGAAAAAAAAGAAACATATAAAAGAAAAAACACAATAAGAAAAAAGAAGTGGGTATGCCAAATAAAATCAAAAAATCTTTCCAAAATCACAGCTAATTTTAAATTTTTAAATTTAGAATTTTGTGTCTTTTCCAGCCAAAGATGTAGGGAGCTGGAAGAAGACGAAAGGGAAGGTTTTGTGCTTAGCTGCTAGCACCACCAATTAACGTCCTGGAGCGTATCGGACGATATTACAGGATGGTTTCGCCAGAGATAACCACCTATGCACACACACCAGACTGAGACTACCGCAGAGTAGACCCAGAGATTTGCCACTACGTTGGGAGCCAATTTGTAACACAAAGATGTTCTGTGTTACTCACCAACTAGCGCGAGGTAGCTTTGCAGAGAACTCTATCCCAGGGCGCCTTATTTCTGAGTTTCCAGTGTGTGTGCAAGGGTAGGCTAGGGCTCTAACGAAAGCAGACGATAGGGTGTACACACATATATTTATTAAGTACACAGAGATACACAGAGACACACAGAGAGCTTATTCACTGATAGACACAAATATCACAGGTACACAGAAGTATAGTCAGGGCTTAGGCACTAATACTACTCAATAGACCACTGCCGCGTGAGCAGGTAAAACGGGTAAGCAGCTAACTACACTTATAATTGGGTGACAATTACTGGCCTTGAGTCAAGCTGAGAGCGATACAGCACGAGAATGCCACGTGGAGGCGGTTGGTTCCTCTCAAAGCCCCTCGCTCGTGCAGTCCACGTGTCTTTGGGTGTGGCTCTGCCAACCGTGGACGGGCCGTTTTTCCCGTAGTAAAAAAACCCTGTTATGACAAGTAAACGACAAATGAAATAACTGACATCGCGACCGACGAAATTCGAACCGCTTTGCAAACAAGAAATGACACTTACCGGTATCCCGGGTGTAGGTTGAAACAGAAACTTATTCTTTCTGAGGAAAGTAGAACCTAGGCTATATTCCTCAACAAGTCCTCAGGTTTGTACAGTGCCCGAGTCAAACTATAACCTCGCAACACATGAGGTGCGCTAAATCATCAGAGCTCAACGTTAACTAAGATGTGAATCGGAAAACTTATGATGTTAGAAGAGACCGTGAACTTCATAGCAGGGCTATTTATACCCTCACTATCGAATACTCTGGAAAACTTTAAACCAGTTTGCTACGCACAATTCCTCCGTCCATCACAAAAAAACCCATAGACTAACGTCCGTTTCCTTGAGACAGCTGTTACCACAGCAAAAAAACAATGAATCGATCATGGCGCACTGACACGGTCAATTAGTATTGACCAGCCAGAGACCAGACATTGCTACTCATAGAAAATAAATGTTACAACTGAGCGGGCGCTGTGAGGTAGATGATAGCGGCAAAATGCACTCCCGCTCAACAAAACGTTTTTTTATATATTCAAACAATATGTTTTTAATAAATAAATAACAGCATAGGGCCTCGAGGTAACTTATTAGGGACATGGAAATAAAAAAAATAGTGTGGTACATTATATAACTACTGAATAAAATTGATTATAGTCAAGGCGGTCACAGGTAAATTTACAGATTCGAGGCAACTTTGGGATAAATTTCTATCGAGCCGAATTTACTCAATCGTGTTTTGGAGAGCTGACAACCCTAGTCAATATACTTAATAATAATTATCCATTTAAAAAATAGTGAAATCCTTGGTAACACCTTTGCAAAATTGGTTCGAAATATGTCAAAATATGTATTTTGAGTCCCACTTCACCTTAACAATATATATATATTTATCAGAATTAAAAACCCTTTATTTTTTGACTAGGATTGTTTCAAAAAACTCAAAATCTGACCCACGCGGCCTTAAGAGCAAAAGATCCTCAAATGTTTATTTGAAAGTTAGGTACAGTCTTTGTTTCTTTTCACTGTCCAATCACAATTATACTGAGCGTGAATATAGTTATTACGTAGTTTGTAGTTACTTGATGTTATTGAGTTTGTTACTATAGTTAAGTAAAGTTAGTATTAAGTATATACATTGGCATTATCAAGGTGGGTGCTATATTAGAATGAACCCTTGGTTCATAGTGGGCGGTTGCGCCACCTTTAGTCGTAAACCGCAATTGTTTACATATACTTATGCTATAAAATTGTAATACCTAACTACTTAAAAAGTTATATTGTGCAGATTTAGGTTTATTTGTTTTTTTTTATACCACTATGGTGGCAGACAAGCATACGGCCCACCAGAAGGACTGGTGGTCACCGCAGCCTATGAACGTTTGCAACACCAGAGGCGCCACACTCGCGCTGCCGACCCTGTAAAAACCTTTTTAGACCCTATAGCTATTATGTTCGTAGGGAGAGGCAGAAGTTGTGTGCACACTTCATTTACTGATATTTACTGACTATTTACAGATCACTATTAATTATATTACGCACTACATTATGACGTACCAAGTTGGCGGCCTAGCCGCCACTTATACATAGCTACAGCGTTACTAGATAGCTGGCTACAGATGGATGAATGGAATGATTAATCTAGAATACTAAAGATTATATACATCAAACTGAGGAGTAGTGCGGGGGGTGATTGTCATCCTGTGGCACGTACATGAAGATGCGATTATTGCTAAATTGACAAATTCAAATATTTAGATAATAAATTATAGTGCTATGGCGCAAGGACGTGAGTTGCGTAATATCATAAGAATTTCCTACTATCAGTCACGTCCATGCATTCGCCATAGAACTCCCCCTTTTAAAAAAAAAACCAATAATTACGACAAAAATAAATTATACAACATTATGCTATGTACGATTCTTTGCTCGAACGGTGGATCGTGAGTTGAGTCTGGTCGGTCTGGATTGTCTGGATCTTGATGTTTTCGTTTACAGAAGAAGTTTACAGTAGCTGTATTGATGTCCCATAAACGAGTTTGGCGAAGCATAGTCCGCGTACACTGAGGGCAATTTCTTTCCTGTTTTGTTTTGGGTATTCCTTCTGGCTATCTGTGCCAACAGCATTTTGGGTAATTCATATTTTCTTGCACTTTTTATTGAGTCGATTTCATCCCTTGGCTCGTTATATGATAACCAAGAACATGTAAATAATTTTTGACCAATTTGCGCTTGTTTCAACTATTTCTGATTCCCGTTTCATATGCTTCTATGCATTTCACAAGCTTAATTATTCTTCTTTGCTTCTGGATTCTATCAAGATCTCGACCACAAACTAAATATAAAGTTCCAAATCTGTTTTCGTCGTTATTCGCAATAAGTATCAATGATTTTTCCGTTGGCCACTTAAGAGTTTCAATTTACTCGCCTTCTTATTGCCATTTCTAGGCTTTTTAATCCTGGTATCTTTGCCCATATTTGACCAAAATTCAATAACCACTTTTGCAGTCGGTTATGATAAGGCGTGAAGGGTCATATATTTCTGAGATCCATCTCAATTAGAGCTGGTTTTCGGTTTCCAGCTGCTCCATATCATTTTTCCAGGGTCTTCTCTCGTTTTCCATAAATTCATTTGCACTAATATTGTTTGCCATAATCATCCCCGATCATAATATTTACTTGCACTATTATCATTTATACTAATAACGTTTGCCTTAACAACTCAACAGTCATAACTTTTATTTGCCATAAAATGACTTTCTATAACAACATATCTTATAATAATAAGTTTCCATAAGTAACACATCTCATAATCGGCTCTTGACATAATCAAAGGGGATAGTGCGTTTGTGGCATATCCACCCGCCGCCATTTTGATTTTTTTTGAAAGTTTCCGCGCACGAAATAATTAGTAAATATGGATAGAGGACACTAAAACAAACAAAAAATGTCAAGTAATTGGTACCCTAAAGTGTCACGTTCCCGAGATATTTCGATGTAAAAATCACCATTTTAAAATTAATTGTAATGATATTAAGTTGTTAAGAATATTAAGAATAATGACTATCAATTAAAAATGCAACGATTACGTGTTTGTTTGCATTTTTAATTAGGCAAAATAATGTTTCACTGCGATACGATGCGATTTAGTAGGTAAGTCATTGGTCAAAGTGGTTTTCTCGTGCTACTAGGTGTATTACCTTCTAATTAATACATTAAATCAACCTGGAAGCTACTAATTGAATACAGTGGAATGCATACAAACACGTAATCGTTGCATTTTTAATTAATAGTCATTATTCTTAATATTCTTAACAACTTAATATCATTACAATTAATTTTAAAATGGTGATTTTTACATCGAAATATCTCGGGAACGTGACACTTTAGGGTACCAATTACTTGACATTTTTTGTTTGTTTTAATGTCCTCTATCCATATTTACTAATTATTCCGTGCGCGGAAACTTTCAAAAAAAATCAAAATGGCCGCGAGTCGGTATGCCAGCTCCCATACAAAAATGTTCGAACCCCTTTGAAATAATTATGAAAATAATGCCTAATATTGTTAGGTCGAAATTAATTGTTGTTAACACCCCGACTCAGTGCAATTCGACTCGGATAGGTTAGGTTAGAAGACTAAGGCGGGAGCGAAGCGAAGCGGAGCTCCCGCCTTAGTCTTCGTGGTTTTTTTTTAAACCACCCAGAAGTAGGAGCCCCGTGAAGCGGGGCTCCGTCGAGCTTGGTTAGTAGACGCCATATGAGGTTTACTTTTAGGTTTTATTGTTAATAAAAAATCTATGCCGTATAAATTATCTTTATTTATATTATGGTGAATTAAAGTTATGGAAAATGGCATTATTGAAAACGAAAATTATGGCAAATACATTTATGGATTTCAATTATTATGACACTTGATCGATTATGACCACTGGAATTAGTGAAAGTCATTTTATGTCATTTCACGATTATGGCAACTGAAGCGTTATATCTAATGAAATTATGGCAAATACCAGTATGGCATATAAAATTATGGCATTTTAAATTATGACAAACATTAGTAAACCTTTTTCCAGGAACAAGGCTTGCGGTTTTTATTCAACTTGCTTTTATATTGGCGATTATAATAACATATTCTTGACGAGTAATAATAAATTGTGCGAACTTGACCTAGACCGCTTGAAAATGCTGACGCTGAAATTCTTTCTTGAGCTACGTTTGTAGCTATCGCGTCGACTCAACATTTTGTTACGTAATTCATGTTTACATTACAATATGACAGCTGATTGTAGCTTTCTTTAAATCGTACTCTTCCTTGATTCGTAAACCGTTCAGTTTTTCTTAAATTTTCGGTTTGTATTTGACGTCGGCAAATTTCTTCAGTTTTACGCAAATCACTTTCTTCCTTATTTGCGTATAAGTACGGTGTCTTCGTCTGCTATGATTCGCCAGTGCCAGATCCTGTAGCTCCATTCGTCGGAATGGAAGTAAATTGCGCTGGTCCCGTAGGGACTCTATGCCGCTGATCCCATGGAGTAGGAATTCAATGCTGCTATTCCTCAGTGAGCCGGGCTGAGTTCAGTTCTGCGGTGCGCGATGAGCAACCCTCGATGTCGGGGTGTTTGCTTCGTAGTGTGGCTGACTGCTGCGTAGACGGGAGAGACGTTCGCTCTACTTACATTTACCGTAGTTGCAGTTTGCTGTGCCTATACACTTTTGTGGCCGAAGGGTAACCAGGCTGAAGCGATCGCTACTAGCTCGTGGTATCCTTGATGAGGCCGGAGATGCTGGCTGGCTGTCTGAGACGTTATTTATAATTCGTACTGGACTGCTGTGTAGATTGCGATGATGCTGCTGATTGGTTTCGGGGAGCTTGAACGTTGTTTCCATTGACGTCGATTTGTTTCTTCCTACTTCGTAGCGGTATTTCTTCATCGCTGGAGAATTTTTTCATCGTCGGGTTCTTGTTACATTCTCGGTTTTTTCATCATCAGGTTCTTGTTACATGCTCGGTTTTTTCATCGTCGGGTTCTTGGTACATCCTCGGTTTTTTCATCGTCGGGTTCTTGTTACATCCTCGGTTTTTTCATCGTAGGGTTCTTGTTACATCACGTCGGGGTCACCATTTTATAGCGTGTCGTAGGGAGAGACAGAATTATACTTGTGTAGTCTTTTATTGTATCTTGCTTACCGACTAACTTATTCTATCAAAACCGCGGTTTATATACTACAATATTAGGAACGCAAAGAGGGGATGTTATCTCTGGTGTCCACCAGATAAATTTCTGCTAACTATACAATACTATTAATTATCAATTTATCTAAGTGCTATGTCGAAGGACGTGATTGAATGTTTTACATAAATATTTCCTCTTATCAATCACGTCCAACGTCCGACCCCTTTTAAAGAACCCCATACTGTAGGCGTTTGGCAAAACCGAGGCAGGAAGATCATTCCACAACCTAAGCGTGCGCGGAAAAAAACCCCTACCGGATCCAACCGTGCTCGAACGCTCCGGACGTAGGGTGTGAGGATGAAATCCCTGTCTATGGCGAGCGGTGCGATGATATAAGGTAGCCGTGGGCATCATGTCAAACAATTCCTCAGAGCACATACCATTGTACAGGCGGTAGAACACGCATAAGGAGGCAAAGTCTCTCCTGTCGCGAAGAGGTTCCACACCACCTGTCAGTATAGGATCGTTGACAACTCTCACAGCTCGCCTCTGCATCGAGTCAAATGGACGAAGCTGATATTCAGGTGCCCCCGCCCAGAGGTGACAGCAGTACTCCATGTGTGGCCGCACTTGCGACTTATAGAGAAGCAGTGTTTGCGTCGCAGTAAAGTACCGTGACACGCTTCTGGGTAGTCCAGAGTGTTCCCAGGAGTTCCCAGGCGGTTCAGTAGTTTAGGTAAGGTAAGATAATTTGTCCTGGAGTCAATAATGCAAATACTACAGAGTATTATTACTTTTATTGTAATTCCACAATATTAAAACTTAAATCTAACTTAAAAACTAGGTACTCATCCGGATCCTGGGGATGGGACTTCCTTCTTCCAGGATATGTAATGATATGGCTCTACGCCTATATTTTCAATAAATAGTTGCTTAGTTAATTGTTGCCGTACAGGTACAGGCAGGGATTTCTAAACCCAAAAATACGATGAAATTGTAAAATCGATATTTAAATTTAGCAAGACAATACACAAATTAACAGATTAAATTACTTACCGGTACTTTCCATGCACAAATAACCACTTTTTAACAATATTTTTCACTGAGCACAATATTATTACTACACTTTGTTTACGTTTTGTTCAATTACGCGGTATTTACTTCCAACTATAAACGCGGCCAGTGCATCGCGCTGTTGTATCGAAGCGATATAGAGCTTCTGATTGGCTTATTCAAAGTGGTGTGTTCAGACATAACAACAATGGGAGACTAGGGCAGCGCGGCGCGAAAATTTGAATTTCGCTACTTTTTGTAATTCCGCGGTATTGCAAATGGTAGTTCAGCGCTATTGCAGTATCGTCGACGATATGTTATATTTTATAAACACCCTCTAAAACCTATAGATATTCCCTAAACTTTCCCTTCGTTATTAATTTTTACTTCCCATTTTAAAACCCTTAATATAACAAAAGAACGTTACCCCCTTCATTAATTTCACAAACGCCTGCCTAATATAATAAATTTACACAAAATATTTTTTTGTACACGAAATTACCCACACTTAATTGACTAAATAAAAATTTACGCAATAATATTGATGCTTACCCGAGCTTCCGTTTTCAAATATATGAATTTATTTTTCGTTTAAATACTGGTACTATGTAAGCCACTCACTGGTATTTCAGTGGAAATAATTTAGAGAATAATTACTTTCATATAAAATTTCTTCGACTGTATGAAGTAGCAAAAATAAAATAATTTTAGTTAGTTCCTGATTCGTCCATTCTACTAATGCGCACGCTTATAATATACGTCTTAAATCCCCCCAGAAACCCTTTCCATCAACTTCCCCTTCTTTGACACTACTTAGGATCCACCCAACTAACTACCTAACTATACTACAAGCATATAAATAATATGCTTATATTGCCTACGCTACAATATCCCCTCCCCGAGAGAAAATTTTGTCCCTATAGACAAAATTTAAGGATAGTAATTCAATTTAACAAGATTGAATTAGTATATAACAACTGAACACCCCTCGGGGTTTAGGGGTCATGCGTTACTTCTCATGGAGCTAACGTTACACCCTGAGGGTACAGTAGTGGCTTCTTCAATCAGATCCCTAAGATTCAATATCTTAGGGATTAACGAAAAAGCTGTTATACATGAATTACATCTTAAACTTAAATATCATACAAGTTGTAATGTTCACACTTCCATTTATAAAAGGTGTGCCAGATTCGGAAAATTCATTTAGATATAAGATGAATTTACGTTTAAACTTAATAAGTCAGTATAATAATAATTTGAATATAATTGACTTTAATTCTGTATTTAACATAAATTTGTCACATAGCAAGTATAAAGTCTATAATAATCACAAGGGTAGGTATTGTCTACCCAAATATTATAAAAGACAAATAGCAAGTTTGCTATTTAATTATTTTTACTCTGTAGCCAAAAACTTGGCTGACAAAACTGCTTTATTTGAGCAGAGTAGATTTAGGACTTTGGAATCTGTTCCAAGTAATTTAAATTAACTGCTGGGACAACAGAGGAATTACCCTCTAGCCAAAATTGTAAATTGATAGAGTTGAATTTAAATGCAAACCATAACTATATCGGAAACTGTCCTCCGAACAAAACTAAATTAAAAATGTAAATTACATCAGCCTGGTGCATTATAATATTGCAACATTAACGCAGGTCAAAGAGTTTGAATTAGAGCTGTTCATGAGCTCAGAAAATATTTAAATTGTTTGTCTTACAGAACATATGCGTAAGGAGTATGAGCTCATGTTCAGTTTCAGTATTCACCGGGTTGGTAGTGCATTTTGCAGGGTCAACACTACACGGGGGGGTTCGTTGATTTTAATAAATAAGAAATTAAAGTATAAGGAACGGAAAGATGTTGTGTCCCTCTCTGTAGAGTGTACAGTTGAACTATCGTGCGTAGAATTGGAGCAATTCATAGTATAACACAATAATGTTCAGTGTTACTCACCAACTAGCGCGAGGAAGCTATGCAGAGAACTCTTTCCCAGGGCGCCTTACTACAGAATTTCCAGTGCTCGTGCAAGGGTAGGCTAGGGCTCTGACGAAAACAGCCAATTGGGTGTACACACATATATTTATATAGTACACAGTACACTACAGAGACAATGAGATTACATAGATACAGAAAGCACAGACATACATAAGAACAGTTATACAAAGAAATAGTACGGGTTTAGGTACTAGAGTACAGCACTAAAGTATTTCCGCGTGATCAGGTACTATAGGTGAGGAAGTAAGCGGCTAGACTATACATATATAAGTGGGTGACAAGTACTGGCCTTCGAGTCGGGTTGAGAGCGACCCCGTACGCTGTCAAGTCCAGGTGAAGTTTGCAGGCTTCTCTCTTAATAACCTCGCTCGTGTGGTCCACGTGTTCTCGGGTGTGGCTCAGAACAGCGGCTGACCCACTTTTCCCCGTACTAAAAAACCCTGTCATGAAAGAAACGACAAATTAAGATACTGACTGCGCGACAGACGAAAATCGACCCGCTTTGCAAATAGTTAATTGAAACTTACCAGAATCTGGGTAGAAATTAGAAAAGAACTTTGACAAAAAAACATCAACTGGAGTGACTAAAATAAAACTTAGTAGCTCAGAAAATCAAAGCACCGAAGCCATCCAATCTCAAGAAACCTCTTCTAATTTTTCATTAACCTTTTCTCTCTCCGATGTCAGTTCCCCAAAAAAACTCTAGTCATGTCCCATAGACTATAGACCCATTTCCTTGAGAGAGCTGTTGCCACAGCAAAAAAAAACAATGAATCGATCATGGCGCTCTCACACGCTCAAGGATCATTGACAAGCCTAAGACCAAACATTGCTACACAGAGAAAATAAATGTTACAACCACCCCCCCTTTAATAGTACTTCCTGCGGATATGACACGCTGGAAATACACAATAAAGAAAACAGAAAAGTACTGACTAATACACAAAGACAACCAGCTTAGTCCCTCAACCCCAAGCTGACTGCTACCATTACAATAACAAAGAAAGATCCTCCTATACACCTAACTAGACACGGACTCGTGTACCGGACAGGCTAAGTAACTAGAGTCTAATGCCCTTCATAGAAAACGAATGCTCCCTTTACTCGCTGCTGATACCCTAACACTACCCAAGCTATCAGGATATTGTAGAGTACTGAGAAGAGAATGAGAGAAAAACGCTCGCTGCGGTGCATAGAAGAAACTACAACGTGACAATTTGAAGTCACGTACACACATAGAAATACAAACAAAAGATTAAAATAGTCTTACATAATGATCACATAACACTGGTTTAATAAACTAGAGAACCAGTGCTATGTAGTTACAGCATTGCTGACGTTGGGTATTGGAGACGGCTCCTCCTGATACTTCAGGATGACCTTAATATGGTACTCCCCAAGATCCCTACCGTCCAGATCTGACAGCCTATATACTAACAGGGATCGTTTAGCAGTCACCACACATTTAAGGAACTTAGGGGCTAGCTTAAAAGTAAAGTTCTTGGCCTTGTTTGACAGGTAGAACGTGTGTTTGTAAACTATCTGTCCCACTTTCAGCTCCACAGGGTGGCCCAATTCAAGAAATCACCAAGTCCAAAAAGTGAATAATAAGATAGTTATCATTTAAGTTTTATAATTTCAGCTGAAATAACATGGGTCGGTTAAAAAAAATAATTAAAATATATATTATAGTGGAAATCAAATAGTTTTATTTATTGAAACAATCAAAACGATTAATATTACAGGAGTGCCATAATAAAATATAAGAAAACCTGCACTTATTTCTAATCCCTGGACTTAGTGATACTACAGTCATAAATTATGGACTTAGAGATATTACTACAGTACCCAATGCAACATGAACTGATTATGTACTAATATCGTGTAATAATATATATTTTAAAGGGTGTAGATACACACATTAAAGTTTCAACTTCTATCCAATAATAAAGTATTGATTTATTCTTATAAAAACATCTTATTCTACTTCTTCTTCAGAATCAAAAGCGGCTGTTACGGAGTCCCGGTTTTCATTAAACAAATCTTCATAAAAGTACCTTTCTGCTTCTGGAACAGATTGTAGCAACCTTTTAATATCTTGTACTTTAGCAGGTTTTATAGCTAAGGGTGCGTCGTAGCAGTCTTCGGGCATGTTTTTTACTAATCTGCTATAACCAGACTTATATAACGAAAACGGCCTAAAGTCTTCACCTGTCATGGACAAAGCAAACTCAGGTTTACCTCTTCTTGTGAAAAAAACTTGAGAGGTGTCAAGGGACACCCGAATGGGACGAAGTTCCTTTTAATTAATTAGTGCAGGAATTGTAATAAAATTTTACTGTAATTATAAATTTTATTGTACTTAAACAAAAACAAAAACAGAAACGAAAACGAAAACGAAAACGAAAACGAAAACGAAAACGAAAACGAAAACGAAAAGTCCGCGCCGAAGGCGTGGACTGAATTGTTTTAAAATAGACTCAATCATTAAGCTCTTTTATGATTAAGCAAACAGGGCAGTTTCAGACGCTGCTTGATGACTCTGATGAAGAAATACCTTTCATTTCATACACCTTATGTGACGTAAATGAAGTTGCGGGCTCAGCTAGTTGGTTAATAAAAACAAAATACTTACCTCTTCAGTTTGTCGTCAGGATTCATTTTAGCTTAATTAATACGCACTCATAAAAAATTTATACAAACTTGCAATTAAACTTTTTGGTAACAACAAAATAGAAAACCGTTAAAGAAACAATCTGACATAGATAGATAGTGTTACTATTCGGACCTTAAAAAATATCAATGGACTTAGCGATTTCTTAACAAAAAAGCTTAAGACTTAGTGATTTTTTGGACATAGGGTTTTTATGAATGGAAGAACCGTATTTTTTATTTTTTCACAATCTCGGAATTGGCACTTAGAGATTTTTTACAAGAACCTGGAATAGACCATTCGAAAGAGGAAAAAAATATTTATATGTCAGTGTTGCTATTCGAAATTTGTAAAAAATGGACTTAGTGATTTCTTGAATTGGGCCACCCCATGCCTTTTTCTGAGGTTGTAATACTTTACATTACGCTGGTGGGCAACATTCAAATGTTTCCTCACCTGGTCGTATATGCGTTATATTTCTCTCAGCTTGACACCGAAGGCTGATGGATCGTCTACAGAGACTGAAGCAGGGTGGCACGCAATATCTGTCTGCCTGTATAGCACTCCATCTCCAATAAACTCCCTACCATGTACCAAAAAGTAAGGGGTGAAACGAGTTGCTTCGTTTACTGCAGTGTTTAAAGCGCACTGTATCTCAACCAAGAATGAATCCCATGACTTGTGTTGTGACTTCACATAGCATGAGATCGCTTGAACAACATTACGAATAGCTCGTTCCGCCTGATTAGTTTGGGCATGATACATGTATTTAGCTAACAGATCTTTAAATGGCTTACTCACAAACTGAGAGCCATTATCCATGTAAATAGTCTTGCAGACTCCGTGGACGAGAAACACACTCTTCTCTATGAATCTCGCGACTACAGCGCCTGTGACAACCCGAACAGGGCACAACATGACGTATTTGCTAAAGTAGTCGGAGACCACGATCAGGTGTACGTTTCTATTGCTCGAAGTGGGAAAGGGACCAAGCAGATCGACAGAGATAGCTTCGAATGGCTTCGAAACCCGCTTCGGGATACCCATTAGGCCGGGACGAGACGTATTTACGGGTTTGTACTGCTTGCATGTTTCGCAATTCCCAACATATTCTTTGACGTCCTCGTACATCTTGGGCCAGTAATAATTTAGGGCTAACCTTTTATGCGTCTTCCAAACGCCACCATGGGCACTAAGTGTATCATCGTGGTACTTAGAGAGCAGGGGCAAGCGATCCTCCTGAGGTACCACCAGCTTCCAGTCAAAGTCTGAAGTCAAAGAATATTTATTTTTAGTTAACCTATATAAGAGGTTGTCACGAATGTCATAATTTGGTGACTTTCTAGGGTTCTTTCGAACACTATTCATGGTGTGGTCATACCACGGGTCTATAGTGGGTACTGCATCGAGGGAATCAATCCTGATGCGTGACAGAGCATCAGGTACAACGTGGTCTTTACCTTTTCGATGCTCTATGTCAAAATCGAATTGACTGAGCTTCATGCTCCAACGTGCTAGACGACCCGTGGGAATTTTTAGCTTATGGAACCACAGAAGAGATGAATGATCCGTGACGACCGTACATTTTTGGCCTTCGACGTACTGTCGAAATTGTTCCAAAGCGAAAATCACGGCCAAAAGTTCTCGCTCAGTTGTGCTGTAGTCCACCTCGTTCTTGTTGAGAGAACGGCTACAGTAGGCGATAGGGTGCTCAACACCATCGTGAGTTTGTGTCAGTACAGCAGCAACTGAGTAAGCTGACGCGTCACTAATAATGCGGAAGGGCAACTCAAAGTTAGGCATTTTTAATATAAGGGCAGAAACCAAGGCTGACTATAGCAGGTTAAAGGACTGTTCAGCCTCAGGGGTCCATTCGAACTTAAATTTTTTATACAGTTTTATAGATGACGTCATCATAGCAAGCGACTCCATGGAACAGCATAAGATACATTTGCGACAGGTATTTGATCGTTTTTCGAAGTTTGGTATAACGATAAATATGGCTAAATGTGAATTTGGTAAAGATAGTGTCGAATTTTTAGGATACCAAGTTTCTAAAGAGGGCATACGTCCTCTAGAGAACAAGGTCAGGGCAATTACAGAGTATCCTCGCCCAGAAACCATCGAACAACTACGACGATTTTTGGGGATGATAAATTTTATTTTTAATTACAGATCCAGTATACCCCACGCAGCTGAACACTAATCGTTATTGAACGAATTTTTAAAGGGAGCAAAAAAGAAAGATAAAACTAAAATTTCATGGACGCCAGAGTCGAATGAGGCATTTGATCGTTGTAAAAATAAATTGAAAGATAGTGTCATGTTATCTCACCCAGTTACTAACGTACAATTATCGCTATTTTCAGATGCGTCGGACACGTGTGCGGGGCAGCTTTACACCAGTGGGTAAACAGTAAGTGGTTACCTTTAGGATATTTTTCGAAAAAGTTTACGAAAGCGCAACAAAAGTATTCTACTTATGATAGAGAACTCACAGCGATTTATTTAGCTATGAAGCTTGTTGAATATTGTTCAAATGAATGTAATGATAGGGTGACCATAGTTTTATTACTTAAATAGCTTTTATTGTTGTACTAATAATATGTTACTTTTCAAATTTTTTTTGTAAAAATTTGGGGGATGTAGTGTACGGCTGTACCTACAATGTAAGCGTAAAGGAATTTGTCTGTCAGCAGTTCTGTAAGTGAGCGATGAATGCGTGTCGGGCCAGTTACTGCGCGCTGGTCCGCCTGAGTGGTTGTAGTTCAGATAGAATAATATTAGTGTTTTTGGCAAAATATAGTTTGAGTTCTATTGGTAAATTAGCATTTTTATTGAAGGGCAAGGCCAGTGGCAGTCACTCCCAGTGTATAGTAATCCCTGCAGTCAGCACAGCATACAGAGAACACGCATATGGTTGAATAGGTTCTAGATATCTATATTATGCAAGATCGTAAGTACTTGCATAATTGCGTAGCTATAGAGTGGTGCGTTGACCTCGCCGTGGTTACCAAGGGTCGACGTAATACCAATATCCGTTTAGGTGTAGCCTCATAGGAGGCACCCTAACACTCATAAAAATAACAGTTTTATTAAAAATAGTGATATCCATAACCTAAACTTAAGAAATAAGAATAAATTGGCTGTACCTAGATTTAGGCTTAATAAAATAAGCAATTCTTTTGCGGGCAATTGTATTCGAATGTACAATACATTGCCGACCGCCATAACAGGTTTGTCAGTTAATAAATTTAAAAAACTAATAAAACTTAAATTGTGCAAGAAAGCTTATTATAGCATTAAAGACTTTCTAGAAGACAAGACTGCCTGGCAGTGACACGAATTGCTCCTTTCTACATTAAAAAAAAACTGTATTAGATACTAAGATGAATAAGAGGGACCGGACTGAGTTTCTTGGGGTGTTCTTCTCAGTCTGTAGCATTTCCGAACCCCCGGTAGAGTCACAAAAATTTTGACAAACCTAAATATTTTTTTAAAAATTTCAAAGGGAATAAATTTTATTTTATTTATTTTATTTTATTTATTTTATTTTTATTTTGTGGTTTCCAGCTACAATGTTGGTCTATGGTTGTACCCAAGACAACGCATTCATTAGTATCAGTCAACTTAGAGCCCTCGAAGTATACATTTAGACTGTCGCGTCCAGAGTTGACTGTACGAAATTGAATTATTTTTGTCTTAGACATATTTATTTTCTAAATTATTACCTTTCAGCCAATTCGTAACTTCAGTTAGGGTCGTGTAAATTTCGTGTTCCATGTTGGTTGTCGTGTCACCTTTGATGAGCAGCGTAGTGTCATCGGCGAACAGTATACAGTTTTTATTAACATTATTAGGAAGGTCGTTTATGTAGACCAAGAAGAGCAGCGGAGCGAGTATGGTGCCCTGTGGCGTGCCCCAGCAGTTTCGTTTGTACTCTGATTGTGTGGCTTTTTGATCTGAGCCGCACAATCGTGATATTTCGACACTCTGTACTCTTCCTGAGAGATAACTTCTGACCCAGTCATTTGCGTTCCCGCGGATTCCATAGCAGGACAGTTTATAAAGTAGAGTCTCGTGACAGACAAAATCGAACGCCTTGGTCATA
Organism: Miltochrista miniata; assembly: GCA_933228765.1. Lineage (NCBI taxonomy): Eukaryota > Metazoa > Arthropoda > Insecta > Lepidoptera > Erebidae > Miltochrista > Miltochrista miniata. The sequence goes on from OW121771.1 coordinate 3,801,920, forward strand.
TCTAGAAAAATTCCAACAATCCTAGACTTATTATTAAGACTCTCCATTATTTCCTTAATTAGTGTAAAGCATGCGAGTGTGGTTGAACTACCCTTTCTAAACCCAAACTGTTCATCTTTTAGAATCTTACACGACATTAGAAAGCTCTCTATCTTATTATAGAGAACCCTTTCAAATACCTTTGACAGTATTGGATTAATAGGCTCTGCGTGAAAAGTAACATTCAAACCTTCTAATATTTCTTGTCTAATTATAGATAATGACGCGCCTGTGTCAATTAACCAACTACGTGATACTTGAAAAACGTTCAAATTAATAGAATTAACATTATTACAATAATAATGTTCATGCACGAAAAAACAAGTTATTATTTTCAGTTTCAGATATCACTTCAGGGTTAGCTCTATCATTCGGCTGCACTGTATTCACCTGGTGTGTGGGTGTTCGACGGAACGCCGTTTGTCCTCGAAAACCACCGCGACCACGATAACTAACCGAACCGTTAAAGTTATTTGTATGACTGGAATAATTATTATAACCACGCCCACGACTATTATAATTATTATAACCACGTCCACGATTATTATAATAATTATTAGAAAATTGTCTACCGGGGGTTGCGCTAAAATTATTACGATAATTACCACGGTGACTATTATAAAACTTACCTCTATTTTGGTAAAAATTTATTACTCGCTCTTCTTCTACGCTCGAGACTTTTTCGTCCAATGCACCCTGGATTGCGTCCTTTAAACTGCTATAGTTTCTGGCTGCTACTATTGTGCTAAGACGACTGTTACGAAGGCCATCGGAAAATCTTTTTATTGCTATCCGCTCATTTATGGGCTTTAAAATGTTGTATGCATTAGAATCTCCATTGGCCTGTGTAATAGTCAGATCAACAAACAATTGTTCTAACTCCTTACCAAAATCCTGGATGCTTCTGTCATTTTGCCTTGAATGGTACAACTTATTCTGGATCGCCGTGTCAGATTTTTTAGGTAGTAAAATAGTACGCATATCCCTAATTAAATCTGCAACAGAGGAATAGTCACTACACATGCGCAACTTGGCGCTTTCTGATAAACGAGATTTTAAAATAAAATGTATAAGTTGCTTTTTACCACTGTCATCGATCATAGACTCATACATTTCAATATTAGAAATTAAGCTTTTGGTGATGTTTTCATCACCCGTCATAATCGGTAATAAGGCAATTGCCGTTTTTAGCTCGAACTTCGCCATGGTGCTAGTCGTAATAATATCCTCTGTACTTTCCAAACACAGTACAATTATTTTAGAATAATATTTGTCAATGTTAAAAAATAAAGAACTTAAGACTGAAATTTTCCTTATCTTCTAATTTTTTCTTCTTTATATCATCATCAAGTAACTTTTGAAGCACAGAAAACTGATTAAGTATATAATATATTCGCCTCATACAGTTTTGCTTCCCTTATACTGGATGACCTTCGACTCGGACTTAATTTAGTTAAATAATCTTTAATGTATTTTAATTTATTACATAATTCAATAACTTCGCTTGCCATTACATAAAACAACCATTATAGTATACTGCGTAGTTACATCTACGTAAGGATGCACGAGGAATAAACAGGCGAGAGAAAAATAACTCAACTAAAATATCGCTAGAACTTAAGTAATTATATCGCTATTTTACGCCGCACTTTTACACATTTAAGGCCGCGTGGGTCAGATTTTGAGTTTTTTGAAACAATCCTAGTCAAAAAGTAAAGGGTTTTGAAATCTGAAAAATATATATATAATAGTTAAGGATATAAGCTAAACATATTCCGAGCCCGTTACACGATCCAATAAATTTCACTAGATAGAAAAAAATCCCAAAGTTGACTCTCTCAGAAAAGTTTTTTCAATACTGTGGCTAAACTATTAACATTTTATATATTTTTTTTGCACTCAATTAAAGGTATTAAGTTTTTATACACATTTTCCGAGCGTTTTTCTATAAACAACTATTTACATAGTTATCATGTACGAATATCTACCAAACGCAATAGAATTGCGCCGCTGACGGCCGAGCAGTCTCGCCCTGGCGCTTGTGGAGGCAGGACCTGTGTCTGTTTTTTTCGCAACTATTTCGTAATTATTATGCCAAATTACGTTGAAATCGCGCCACAGTATAAAAATATCAGTAATGGGCAAAATGTAATTAGATTAACCGTTACAAATACATACGCGACTCATGGTAAAAATGTGGTGATCTTTTACTTTTTAAGTGTTTTCACGACACGGTAACCAGCTACCTAATGCATTAAAATGTCTACGAATTAGATGATTATTTCGCAATCCAACATGGCGGCCACGCCGTAATCACAAAATTTCATGATGGGTATCGTTTAAGGGGTTTTTTGGTATGCTGAGTACGAAGTACGTGATAATTTTGCAATCCAATATGGCCGCCGCGCCGTAATCACAAAATTTCATGATGGGTATCGTTTAAGGGGTTTTTTGGTATGCTGAGAACGAATCACGTGATAATTTTGCAATCGAATATAGCCGCCGCGCCGTAATCACAAAATTTCATGATAGGTATCGTTTATGGGGTTTTTTGGTATGCTGAGTACGAATCGCGTACTAATTTTGCAATACAAGATGGCCGCCACGCCGTAATCACAAAATTTCATGATGGGTATCGTTTAAGGGGTTTTTTGGTATGCTGAGTACGAATCACGTGATAATTTTGCAATCGAATATAGCCGCCGCGCCGTAATCACAAAATTTCATGATGGGTATCGTTTAAGGGGTTTTTTGGTATGCTGAGAACGAATCACGTGATAATTTTGCAATCGAATATAGTCGCCGCGCTGTAATCACAAAATTTCATGATGGGTATCGTTTAAGGGGTTTTTTGGTATGCTGAGTACGAATCGCGTACAAATTTTACAATACAAGATGGCCGCCGCGCCGTAATCACAAAATTTCATGATGGGTATCGTTTAAGGGGTTTGTTGGTATGCTGAGTACGAATCGCGTACTAATTTTGCAATACAAGATGGCCGCCGCGCCGTAATCACAAAATTTCATGATGGGTATCGTTTAAGGGGTTTTTTGGTATGCTGAGTACGAATCACGTGATAATTTTGCAATCGAATATAGCCGCCGCGCCGTAATCACAAAATTTCATGATGGGTATCGTTTAAGGGGTTTTTTGGTATGCTGAGAACGAATCACGTGATAATTTTGCAATCGAATATAGTCGCCGCGCCGTAATCACAAAATTTCATGATGGGTATCGTTTAAGGGGTTTTTTGGTATGCTGAGTACGAATCGCGTACTAATTTTGCAATACAAGATGGCCGCCGCGCCGTAATCACAAAATTTCATGATGGGTATCGTTTAAGGGGTTTTTTGGTATGCTGAGTACGAATCACGTGATAATTTTGCAATCCAATATGGCCGCCGTGCCATAATCACAAAATTTCATGATGGGTATCGTTTAAGGGGTTTTTTGGTATGCTGAGTACGAATCACGTGATAATTTTGGAATCGAATATAGCCGCCGCGCCGTAATCACAAAATTTCATGATGGGTATCGTTTAAGGGGTTTGTTGGTATGCTGAGTACGAATCGCGTACTAATTTTGCAATACAAGATGGCCGCCGCGCCGTAATCACAAAATTTCATGATGGGTATCGTTTAAGGGGTTTTTTGGTATGCTGAGTACGAATCACGTGATAATTTTGCAATCCAATATGCCCGCCGTGCCGTTATCACAAAATTTTATGATTGGTATCGTAAATGGTAGTATCGTAAGTATGGTAGTATCGTAAATCATACGTAGCAGACTGTAGTGTAAAAGAGATAGAGACACATGTTCCATTCTTCGTTCTAACATTTGTGTGTGGTTGGATTGCATGGAACGACACAGACTAAAAAAACTTGTTCGGTTTACTGTGAGTTAGTTAACCGCGTGCCAATTTGCAACTGTGCAAGACGTGGTCAGAGTTAAGAAGTTATTTATTTAACTCAGAGCTTACTAACTCTAATTTGTGTGTGGTTGGATTGCATGGAACGACACAGACTAAAAAAACTTGTTCGGTTTACTGTGAGTTAGTTAACCGCGTGCCAATTTGCAACTGTGCAAGACGTGGTCAGAGTTAAGAAGTTATTTATTTAACTCAGAGCTTACTAACTCTATATTTATATATTTAACTCGACTCTCCGCGCAAGTGGGCCTAAATAGCTTAGGCGGCCAAATTGAATTCCAAAATGATCATGTTATTCGTACTCAGCATTCGAAAAAACCCATTAAACAATATTCATTACGAAATTATGTGATTACGGCGCGGTGGCCATTTTGGATTGCAAAATTATCATGTGATTCGTCCTCAGCATACCAAAAAACCCCTTAAACGATAACCATCATGGATTTTTGCGATTACGGCGCGGCGGCCATATTGCATTTCAAAATTTTCACAGGATTCGTACTCAGCATACCAAGAAACCCCTTAAACGATACCCATCATGAAATTTTGTGATTACGGCGCGGCGCCCATATTGGATTGCAAAATTATCACGTGATTCGTACTCAGCATACCAAGAAACCCCTTAAACGATACCCATCATGACATTTTGTGATTACGGCGCGGCGTCCATATTGGATTGCAAAATTAGTACGTGATTCGTATTCAGCATACCAAAAAACCCTTTAAACGACACCCATCATGAAATTTTGTGATTACACCGCGGCGGCCATTTTGGATTTCACAATGATCCCGTGATTCATACTTAGCATACCAACTTTAGAAATTTTTATGACCAGCTATTATGTAATTTACATTTTTTACGCAACTGTAGCAAACGTACGCAACGGAAACTCTCAAAAGAAATGAAATATCCTAGTTGTCGAAAAATGTTTCGTTGCTGCTAAGCTCTTATTCGCCTTAGCGTGATGTTATATATTTTGGTATTTTTCAAAAATGGACATTCTGTTAAGAAACTCTTGAAATTCAACTAGCAGTCTCTTAGACTCTAGAGTTAGAACAACTAAACAAACAAACAAACTCTTTAGCTTAAAAATAATAGTATAATATACATAATTTATTTACGATTAACTCATTTATTTTTATTTACGAAACTAATAAATCACTACACTTAATAAAGTTAGATGCATTTACTACGTCAAACAAAGTTAGCATGCTGTTTCTTTCTACTATACTGTATACTGTGGCATGAGAGTTGACTGCCGCTGCCGGCGCGCGGTGTGTCTTGCGCCCGGGGCGAGGGGAGCGCCAAATGCCTACTTGTGCGGGTTAACCGCCCCTTAACCGCACTGATATAGTAAGAAAAAAAAAATCACACAGGAGAGATACCTGCTGCCGCTGCTGATACTCCTTCGCGTTGTTGACGGCGAAATAAGCTCAACGACCTTCGGAGCTCCATTTCATTTAAACGTCTCCCAATCCACTTTCCATGACACTTTTTATAATACCGCGCCAGCCAAATTACGCCTCCAACCAATAAGATTACGCAAATTGTAACCAACACATAACTCGTGGTACTCGCGTGTTTTAGATACTCCGGCTCCACGGCAGTCACAGAGTTCCCAGCACCGTTTTGGGCTACCACTACTTCTTTAAGAGTCAAAACTGTACATTGGAAATATTTAAAAAAAATACTCGCTGGGTGTTCAATATAAGATACCGAAGCCGAAAATATAGTAAGAAAAATTTTTGTCTGTTTGTCGGTTTGTCTGTTTGTCTGTTTGTCTGTTTGTCTGTTTGCTTTGCTTTGTCCGGAAGGATCTCGAAAAGTACTCAATAGATTTGGTTCAAATTTTGCACAAATATTACTTAGGGGTGGGGTCTTTAAATAGGCTATATATTATCACGCTACATATCCTAGGGGCTAAGCAGATAGCAATGAATTATGTAAAATGATGGATTGATTTAACCAAAACGTAGCAGGAATATTAGTAAGAGATAGGTTTTACACACAGGCTACATATTGTTACGCTACTTAGCCTTAGAGGCTTGGCAGAAAAGAATTCATATCCAAACAAATTGGCATCATAACATAATTTTCACGCGTACGAAGTCGCGGGCAACAGCTAGTACATTATAAAGTCTTAATAACCGCACTTAGTACTCAATGTTTATGCACTTTTTCTTGGAACGTTAGCGCCGCGCTTGCACTTTTCGCAGGTGGCCGGTCGCACCTGCAAGGTGTCGAATGGCAGGGTCGCCATATGAAGGTTTGGTATTAAATTAAAAGAGACCGTTTCCAATGAAGTATGATTTATTACTGTCTTCTACAATAATGGTGTACTTATCATATACTTACTACGAGATACTGCTTAATATTAGGGTTCATACACATTACATATACTTAGGGAGCGTACACACTACTCATACACTATAAGCCATAGTCTCTGCTTACCCCGATGGGAGACAAGCGTGATTATATGTATGTATGTATGTCACCGGTGGAAATCGCACCCACGACCTCGAGATCCGCAGTCGCACATTTCGACCTCTACACCAACGAGGCAGTCAGAACCGATGTTTAATCAGATTTGTTGCATGGGAATACAATTAAAGTGATTTATTGTCGTTTTTTGAGAACGGAGTTCTCTCGAAAATTCGTCATGGATGCTATGCTGGACTCTTATCGACTAAAAACCATCACGTTCCCTGTGCCTACGGTTAGGAGCCACGGGTAAGCCCTCGGAAGAATATCCCCAGGATTTTATTTGACAATTTCTGCGCAATTTAGTTCCAATCCAACGCATTGGAACTACAGGATCTGGCCCTGGCGATTCATAGCAGACAAAGACACTGGACTCATACGCAAATAAAGAAGAAAATCATCTGCGAAAATCTGAAGAAATTTGCCAACGCCAACTACAAATCGAAAATTAAAGAACAATTAAACGGATTTACGATTCAAGAAAGTGTAAGATTTAATAGAAAGCCACAATCAGCTGTCATATTGTGATGTAAACAATAATTACGTAACAAACATGTCGAGTCGACGCGACAACTACAAACGTAACTCAAGAAGAATTTCAGCGTCTGCGTTTTCAAACGGTCAAGGTCAAGTTCGTACAATTTATTACTCGTCAACAATTTAGGTATTATAAGCGCTATTATTTAAGCAAATTGAATATAGACCGCAACCGCAAGACTGTCTGAGTCGTTATTTACCATTCATACTGGGCTGCTGTGAAGATTGCGATGAATCTACTAATTTGTTTCTGGAGCTTGAATTTTTTTCCATTCACGTTGATTTGTATCTTCATTCTTCGTAGTGGTATTTCTTTATCGCTTGAGTCTTTTTTTATCGTCGGGTTCTTGTTACATCCTCAGTTTTTTTTCATCGTCGGGGTTCACCAATTTATAGTGTGTTCATAGGAAGAGACAGAAGTGGTGTGCACACTTTTATTGGGCACATATTACAATGCAGAATTTGAAAATGCCGAATTTCATAAGCCCTACGAGTGGAAGGCCGAATATTAAAATCCCGAATGTTTATATGATTGAAAGTTCTAAATACCGAAAGTTTAAAATACCGAAAATTCGAAATACAGAATCTTATAAGACCTACAATCGGAACGCCTTATACTAAAATGCCGAATAATAAAATACCGACCTTTTGGTATACCGAAGTTCAAAATCCCGAAAGTATTGTACACATGGTTAGGACTAAGGTTGTTAATTTAACAATTAAGGTTAGGTTAGAACTGCGACCATAACGCACGAGCCGAGCGAGCAAAGCAAGCGTGCCGCGGCAGTGGCTGGCGAGTGCCAGAACCGAATTATTCTTATTTAATAATCTGGCCTAGATGAAAAATGCAACCATGCAATTTAATAAAAGATAAATTAATTAAACCAAAAGTGTGCATATTAGACTTCGAAAAAGTCATCTTAGGTTTGCGATAAAATTTTGTCAATATTAAATTATGGTCGCAGTTCTAACCTAACCTAACCAATTGTACAATACTTTCGGGATTTTGAACTTCGATATACCAACTGTAAGTGTATGAACCGTCGAGATTTTAATCTTTCGTGATTTGGAACTATCGGGATTTGGAACTTTCGGGATTTAGAACTTTCGCTTATTTGAAATTAGACATATTAAGTTTCGGTATATCGGGTATAGTTATTTCGTACATTCGGTATTTTTATTTCGACGTTTTAAGCGCATGTTTTTCAGATGTACGTATACGAACATTCGGCATTGTAATACATACCCCTTTTATCTATGTATATTTTCTGAATATTTACAGATCACTATTAATTATACTACGCACTACATTATGACATACTAAGTTAGCGGCGTAGCCGCCACAGAGATCCTACATAGCTACAGAGTTACTAGCTAGTTAAATACAGACGGATTGATATATAATCCAGAATACTATAGTCTATTTACATTTACTGAGGAGAAATTTAGTGTGGAGGGAAACCATCATCCCATGGCACGTACCCGAAGATGCAGTTATCGCTTAATTGACATATTCAAATATTTAGAAAATAAATTATAATGATAATTAGGCGCAGGACGTGACTTGCGTAATTACATTAGAATTTTCTACTATCAGTCACGTCCATGCAAGTCGCCATACAGTTCATAAGATACAGCCTGCAGCCTAGTGACCTCAATAAGTGCATTCCGTTTTTACCCTTTGGGTACAGAACCCTAAAACCTCAAAAAATATCGTCCACTTTCGACTACCATTAATCTAGGATAAAAACAAGCTCCTAATGAGTTAACGAAACATTTTTATTTTTATTTAGACTTCGTAAATTGCTACACAATGTTTAATTACTAATTATATCTTACTAGTCTTACTCGCGCTCGTGGCCACGCGAACTCAGTGTTCTGTAAACGATCACTGCAGTAAGCAACATTTACTATGGCCGGTCCTTGGATGGGTGACCATCGATGTGACCACTTTGTGACATTTATTTGAGCATTTCCGTGCCTCAGAAGGCACGTTAGACCGTTGGTCCCGGTCGCCAGTAAAATGGCAGTTGTTAAGCCAAGTTGAAAGCCTATATTGGGCTTGAAAAATTTCAACAGCAGGTAATCAAAACCTGCGCCGGTCCATTTCAACACGGCAATACAGCTCAGCACCTATTACGTGAGATAAAATCTTAAAAAGGTTGCGTACCACAAAACGGCTTAAATAAAATGCTATAATTTATTTTATTTTGTTTTATTATTGTTTTTGAGGATTGAATGGAATTTGATTGTTATAACATTCTATTTCCTTATTATTATGATTACCTACTTAAATTATGAATGTTGAATGTTTTTTTTTTATAAATTATGGAATTTAATTCTGATATAAAGATTTATTATTATTATGTTTCTTTCTTGCTCGGGTATCTCCTTTTTTTAACGAAGATACCCGGTCCTTTGATAGGCTTACATGGGGACATGATGGTCCAACATGCAGAGGCCCTTTGAGATTTTTAATGTAATGGGAAATGGGACCCCCACTGCAGACAATTCACGTCCGCCTTATGTAGAAGAACGGCAATGGACTTCCTACAATGGGAGCTAAACTATTGTAAAATATGCTAACTACAAAATGGGCTATTGATTGGGGGTTAAATGGACTGGGTGATTTGTTCTATGGATGAAGACGGCGTCTGCCATTTCAATATCCCATTATTAAAATATTAGCAGACGGTGACTCGCCAGCTCACTAGATGGGCCCCCTATACAATCGCCATAGGCCCGTAAGCCTGTGAGGCGACAGAGGGCAACACCGGTGTGAGCGGCTAGGGGTGTCGAGCGGTGCGGCGCCGATTTCGCCATCGCGGGTCAGACCCGGAGCGGGTTTCCCCGTAGTTATGCCCTTGAAAATGACACTTCCAGCCCCGAGCATAAAGCTCTGGCTTCGTCCCTCTGGCCGGCCAATAAAGGCAAGCCAGAGTTGAGATTTGCTGCACTTCCGGGAGTACGGTCCCCCGTTAGCCCATTAAATGCTAACTGGTCGAGAAGCGCAACAAAACTCTGAGGAATCGGGACCGATGTGTAGCCACGCACATTCAGCTCGCCACAAGCTGCCCTGCGGATGTGTGCTTTTCTATAACTTGATTATTATTATTATTATTATTTTTACTCTATTTTTCTCGAGAACTCTCCGAAGAGGTATATTTTGCACGGGCCTAGGCCAAGTGCTTAGTAAAGAGATGTGTTTTTAATTTAAGGACAAAAATTTGCGGACTATTCTGCATGTGTTCAAAATTGTAGCTTTTTGTAGGTGTTTGTAGATGTTTGAGTGTAGGTTTAGTGTTCTTATGCTACTGTGTAGTGTCTTAGGTATGACCCCAGTATTGGAAAGTATGATAGGTATTGTGTTTACTTCTATGTGTTGACTCGCCACTGTGATTTAATTTCTATCGCTAGGTCAGTGTATTTCGCCATCTTCTCAGTGTGGGTTTTTTGTAGATTATGTGTATTACAAATTGCTATATCAATTAGGTAAACTGATTTGTTAATTTTGTCTAATAATGTTATGTCTGGTCTATTGAAGTGTATTGTCTTAGCTGTGATTATTGATCTGTCCCAGTAAATTTTCATGTTTTCATTTTCTAGAATAGTATCGGGATTATATTTGTAGTAGGGAACTTTTTGCGATATCAGTTGGTATTTAAAAGCTAGATTTTGATGTACTATTCGGGTCTGACCCGCGATGGCGAAACCGGCGCCGCACCGCTCGACACCCCTAGCCGCTCACACCGGTGTTGCCCTCTGTCGCCTCACAGGCTTACGGGCCTATGGCGATTGTATAGGGGGCCCATCTAGTGAGCTGGCGAGTCACCGTCTGCTAATATTTTAATAATGGGATATTGAAATGGCAGACGCCGTCTTCATCCATAGAACAAATCACCCAGTCCATTTAACCCCCAATCAATAGCCCATTTTGTAGTTAGCATATTTTACAATAGTTTAGCTCCCATTGTAGGAAGTCCATTGCCGTTCTTCTACATAAGGCGGACGTGAATTGTCTGCAGTGGGGGGTCCCATTTCCCATTACATTAAAAATCTCAAAGGGCCTCTGCATGTTGGACCATCATGTCCCCATGTAAGCCTATCAAAGGACCGGGTATCTTCGTTAAAAAAAGGAGATACCCGAGCAAGAAAGAAACATAATAATAATAAATCTTTATATCAGAATTAAATTCCATAATTTATAAAAAAAAAACATTCAACATTCATAATTTAAGTAGGTAATCATAATAATAAGGAAATAGAATGTTATAACAATCAAATTCCATTCAATCCTCAAAAACAATAATAAAACAAAATAAAATAAATTATAGCATTTTATTTAAGCCGTTTTGTGGTACGCAACCTTTTTAAGATTTTATCTCACGTAATAGGTGCTGAGCTGTATTGCCGTGTTGAAATGGACCGGCGCAGGTTTTGATTACCTGCTGTTGAAATTTTTCAAGCCCAATATAGGCTTTCAACTTGGCTTAACATCTGCCATTTTACTGGCGACCGGGACCAACGGTCTAACGTGCCTTCTGAGGCACGGAAATGCTCAAATAAATGTCACAAAGTGGTCACATCGATGGTCACCCATCCAAGGACCGGCCATAGTAAATGTTGCTTACTGCAGTGATCGTTTACAGAACACTGAGTTCGCGTGGCCACGAGCGCGAGTAAGACTAGTAAGATATAATTAGTAATTAAACATTGTGTAGCAATTTACGAAGTCTAAATAAAAATAAAAATGTTTCGTTAACTCATTAGGAGCTTGTTTTTATCCTAGATTAATGGTAATCGAAAGTGGACGATATTTTTTGAGGTTTTAGGGTTCTGTACCCAAAGGGTAAAAACGGAATGCACTTATTGAGGTCACTAGGCTGCAGGCTGTATCTTATGAACTGTATGGCGACTTGCATGGACGTGACTGATAGTAGAAAATTCTTATGTAATTACGCAAGTCACGTCCTGCGCCTAATTATCATTATTATTTATTTTCTAAATCTATACTTATAATAAAACTGTTGAGGGTCGAGAGTCTGTACATGGAAGATATTTAGAAAATTTTAATTGGAGGGTGTTCTCTAATCGATACAGAAGCCGAAAATGTAATTTAAAATTTTCATGTCTGTCTGTCTGTCTGTCTATCTGTCTGTCTGTCTGTCTGTCTGTCTGTATCCCGAATAAGTATCACGCCGAAACTACTGAACCGAATTGAATAATACTTGGTACATTCCGAGCTTATAGTCCGAGGAAGGTTCTAGGATACTTTTGATCCCGATATTTTGCGTGGTTCCTGCGGGAGAGGGGATGACAGACAAAATGATTTTTCAGTTGTAATTTCTCAACGCGTGGTCCGATTTCAAATATTGTTTTAATATTGGAAAGGGAGTACTTAAAGGATCATTCCACACAAGTTTCGATATTGAGGGTTATGTAGTTCAGAAATTAGAGACATTTCAACTTTTGCCAAACACATAATTCAAGGGTTTCTTTGAATGTAAGGGTCATTCTAAACCGGCGTGTTGGCTTAATCATAAAAGAGCTTAATGATTAAGGCTATTGTAAAATAATTCAGTCCGCGCCGAAGGCGTGGACTGAAATGTTTTAGAATGGACTTAATCTTTAAGCTCTTTTATGATTAAGCAAACAGGGCAGTTTCATACGTTTCCATGAGTTTGTTGAAAATATACCTGACCTTTTAAACACCTTTTATGGCGTAAACGAAGGTGCGCGGGTCAGCTAGTATTTGAATATGTCAATTAAGCGATAACTGCATCTTCGGGTACGTGCCACGGGATGACGGTTTCCCTCCACACTAAATTTCTCCTCAGTAAATGTAAATAGACTATAGTATTCTGGATTATATATCAATCCGTCTGTATTTAACTAGCTAGTAACTCTGTAGCTATGTAGGATCTCTGTGGCGGCTTTGCCGCTAAGTTAGTTTGTCATGAGCAATGCTTAGCGCATCAGCATCCGAGCCCTATCAGTCAAGACCCAAATTCTTCGAGAGCCATCAGGACCCATGCATCACTTGGAATGCCGTCGGGTTCGGGGTTGGTGCTTTTTTAAGTCGCAGCACAGGTGCCCCTAATACGCTCTTGTTGACTTCAGGCACATCGTTCTAACAGTAGTCCCCGTCCATGTCCCTTAACTCCTGATGGAAACAAGGAGACCAAGACCCTCTCCAGCTGGGTTAGTCGTGTCGTGGCACCTTAGTGCGAAAACTTTTGTTTTTATCATTCATACCAATATTAATCATGCAAAAAATATTTCCCTGTAGTAAAAATACCACAAAGTAATTTTTCGGGTCTACAACAAAAATATTAAAATCAGAAAAATAATAATATTTAAGGTTGAGGCCGTTACAACAAACGTGATATTTAACTGTTGTTTGGTACTAAGCCCTCCGTGCGTGAGGCCGACTCGCACTTGGCCGGTTTTTTAAAATTCTTTTAGATAACCCAGTACCAAGTTACATCAAATATCATAAAAAGTCTTAAAGTAAAGTCCTTTACAATACGTTTGCATGTGATTTTCTATAGTCTCTTGCTACTTACACTGTAGTCATTTGTTTATACATAAAATATCAGTAACGTAAGGTACAACTAAACATATTTTTTTAATGTAACGGACACGCTATTTTGGAAACCAGTAGACATTCTTAAATCTTGAGTTTATAGCATGAAAGAAGAAGAAATTCTAAGAAACTTCACTATTGACACAATTAAAATCGAACCTGACAGTAAAAAGTTACAGACAGATTTATAAAAATAAAATCGTTTTTTGGCTCTCCTGAAAAACCGTGTTTTGTCCCTTACATTAATTGATACTTCTGGTGTCGTATGCGACTTTTCAATTAAGTTTTAGTTAAATTCGTCTTTTCATCTTCAATCGAGTGAAAAAAACCCCGTATAGAAGCGACCTATTTTGTTGTGCTAAAAACGCTCTGGATGACGACGTAAGAAAAATATAAAAATACGGACAGATGCGCCTTGTTTTCTGATTCCGGCAATGTATAATATTGAAATCTGAAAAAAAAATGTTAGATGCGTCTTTTTTGCTATCGGGACAGTATTCTAGACTATAATCAATTCTTGTACCAAATTTCAGTCGGATCCGTTAAGCCTTTACAGCGTGAAAGAGCAACTATCATAATACATCTACACACCTTCATCCACACTCACAAACTTTCGCATTTATGATATAAGTACGATTAGAGATGACCAGGTTAATATTATAGTACCTACCCTTAATCGGCGAGCGTGTATGAAAACAGGTATGAAAGTAGAAGACGCGAAAGTTGTATGCAGGATCGTAGCAAGTGGAAAGCTATAGTCTCTAGCTTACTACGATGGGAGCCAGGTGTGTTTATATTTATGTATGTAGATATTTTAAAGATCCGAAAAGAAGTAGAAATAATATTATAATACTACCAAAAACTTTATCAATATCCAAATTTTTCCATCAATCACGAGGACCGATGGTTGTCGCCAACTGGGCCTCTGTAGGCGCGGAGAAGTATCTCAAAAGATTGAAACAATATGCAATTATACAAGTAATGGACAAGATTAATATTCCTCTGGATTTCATAATCGGATGAGGAGAAATGGATGCGGTAGAATTTGGAATAGATTTATAATTGTTTTGGTATAAAAAATACCTATTTTTGTGTGGAAATCTATCATGGATGCCATGCTGGACTCGTACCGACTAAAACCACATGTGCCTGCGATTAGGAGCCCCGGTAAGCCCTCAAGATTTTCGACAGTACCATGGCCCTACCTACCAGGTAGGTTTCGTTTAAAAATATGAATCATTAAAATTTTCATGGTCACTAACTCTAAATAATGTTAGAGTTAAATTAATAAGTTCCTCCGTGATCATGGCGCTTGCAGCTGTGAAGAAATATCGGGAATGCTCAATGATACATGGTAAAAATTCCGTTAACTCTATTATTTAAATTTGTTTTCTTCTGAAAATTTTATTGAGAGACTCAATACGTCTGGGTCAGCAGCGCGTGTGTAGCTCTTCTGGGTATTCGCTATTTCAACAGGGCAATCTGTAGCACAAAATAATAAGGTACCGAACGCAATCTAATGTATGTACTTTTTTTAAATTTACCCTCGGCTACGTACACTCGCGGCACAAACAGGTATCGAAATTACTATGAAAATATTTTGACCTCGTGTCCGTAAAATCTAGTGAGTGATGTCTACGTGTACATATCCCGAGCGCACTTTGTATGTAGATTTCCTTCTGTGCATTTTTATTTTGTGACACTGCTGCCACAAGATAATTTTTTTTTTATACTACTTAGGTGGCAGACAAGCTTACGGCCCACCGGAAGGTTGGTAACCGTAGCCTATAGACGTTTGCAACACCAGAGGCGCTACACACGCGCTGCCGACCCGGGCGCAGGTTGTGACGACCCACAGTTTAAATTTTTCAAGCCGCCCCCGTAAGGCCTTCAACTTGGCTTAACGACTGTCATTTTACTGACAACCGGGACCAACGGCTTATCGTGCCTTCCGAAGCACGGAAACGCTCGTAAATAAATGGTGGTCACCCATCCATGTCCGGCCATAGTAAATGTTGCTTACTGCAGTGATCGTTTACAGAACACTGAGACCGCGGGGCCACGAGCGCTTCAAAAATAATGTACAGAATGTACCTAGTGAGCTGGTGAGCATACACACACCACTAAATGAACAGGTGCAAGTTGTGATGATCGGCTGTTAAATTTTTTTTCTTAAGACCTTTGACTTAACTTAACAATTACTGCCTTGTTACCGACAACCGTGAGCAATGGTTTGACCTGCATTCTGAAGCACGAACACGCTTGCAAATGATGTTACAAAGTGATCACCCATCCGAGGAACAACCATATCGAAAGTTCTTTACTGCAGTGATTGCGTACAGAACACTGAGTCAGCGCGAATCTTATAAATAAATTACCACATCCACACTATTCTGCGTTCACGAACATTCAAAAGATGTGCCACCAACCGTCATTTGCAGCCGCCTTTATTCCCACGCCCCAGAGTCCATTTTCGCTTGATTTCCCCTATTGTTCTGAAGGTTCTAAGTTATTTATGTGCTCAGTTAATAGACGTCTCGCCCTCCCTTCTTTGTCTTCAGACATTGCGACTGACTTGATGGATGCTGTTTCTATTATCAGTAAATATACCGTCTTATTCTAATTATTTCGGTTAATTTTCGTTTAAAACTAAGTTTTTAAATCTCATATAAGTACAATCTTTATCCATCGCTCAAGCTTTCGGATGGACGGGAAAAGGTTTAAGAGACAGACTTAACAATAAATAGAATAACGATTTTTTTAATAAATAAATAAGTATTGAGGGATATTTTTTACTCACCGGGATGTAACCTAAATTAATTATTTTACAACAGACTAATTGTTGTAGCATTTTCATAACAGAGCAGGCCAGTTTCGCACGCTCCTTTGATCTTGATTAACAAATAAACATTTTTTCTCTACCTCCATCTCCCTCGACGCTAGGCAGACGACGGGGCGGGCCGGACTTTTTGCCCGCGACGTAATAAAGACCGCGTCTGTCCGCTGATGCCCGCGACTGCCCGCCCCGCGAACGCAACGCACACGACGGGCAGAGGCAGTTAGTTCACGACGTTCGTTCTAGCAAAGAGACTGAGCTAGCCGCCCCGGACCGCCCCGCGCCGCCGTCTGCGTTACTTCATACAAACTGGTTTGTGTGATCCATGGCGGCTAGCCGCGCCGCCACTGACCGGCGGACAACTGCGGTGCGGTCTTTTTGCCCTTCGTGTGCGTTGATAGTATAGGATTCCCATAGTGCTATCGTGCGCGGTCAAATTGCCCGGCCCGGCCCGCCCCGTCGTTTGCTTTACGCCTTAATGGTGACATAAGCGAAGTTCCGCGGGTCAGTTAGATAAATATATATTTCTGCCG
This sequence comes from Miltochrista miniata, assembly GCA_933228765.1. Classification (NCBI taxonomy): domain Eukaryota; kingdom Metazoa; phylum Arthropoda; class Insecta; order Lepidoptera; family Erebidae; genus Miltochrista; species Miltochrista miniata. The sequence goes on from OW121771.1 coordinate 3,818,862, forward strand.
TCCTATACCAAATTTGTGTAACGCCGCACTATGGACAAAAAAGGCCTGTTTGAGATTAAAAATCAATAACTTCTTTAATTCTTAAGATAAAAGCTTGAATTTTTTTTCAGCTTTATAGTATTTAATAAAGCTTTTAATGAAATACGTTTTGTACAGTTTAGTGTAGTACTAGTGTCAATAAAAAATAATAATGATGTTAAAATCTTAAAAATAATACAATTAATGGCATATTTTTATGTATTGTATTAATATTAAGTGTATGAATTGATACAAATACATATTATTTTTCGAAATATAAGCTTATAAAAGGGAAAACTATAGAAAAATAACATGAACTAGTGTTAGCTCTCGATTTTACTTGCATCACTTCATTTTAGGAGTCAGGAATTTAAGCAAAGAAAGTTGACTATTTGACTTTAAAATTGGGATAACCATGATTGTATCTTGTATATCGGTCATAGCATAGGTATTATGTTTCTTAATTTATGGTGTCAATCATTCTAAAGGATGATAAAGTTTGTAGGAATTCCTCGAAATAGTATACATTGCGAGTTAAATTTTGACTATTTATTCAAAAATACTCTTTTGGTGTCATATACCATTTGAAAGGCTGTTTATTACGGATTTGGAAATAGTAGATTTAATTTTATTTCATGATTAGATATTGGTGCTATGAGCAATACGTAAGTTGCAGGATAATTGGAAATGCACTTACCTTGAACTCTTGTTGGTAGGTAGGCGCTGCTCCCAGCTTTGCGTTCGGGGTCTTGATTCACGACCGCGAAATATGCACACAGGAGTTATAACCGTAACTCTCGAGACTGTGGCTGATGATAAGCGATGTAGCGCGATATGATGGGTAATCACAGCGGCCGATAGCGGAGCGGAGCGTTAAGAGACGGGTGCGTGCGTATCTTCCAATAGCTATGGCGGAATGTGAATGTAGGAAGCGGGCGGGATAGTGTTGCCATAGACAATACATAAAAGTAAGATGCGTTTAGTGCGTGAGTGTTGACATATAATAATTATAATAAATACCATTAAATACATAAACTAAAAAATATGTATGCGTCGGTACTGGCGCATCCAACTTCGGGGGGCTTAGAGGATTCTTCCTCTACATTGAATAAACAAAATAAAAAAATAAAAGGAATGAAAACTTATGAACTAAAAAATAATTCAAAAGCGTAGGAGTTATTGCGTGGGTAACGGGCAAAGCCGAGTTACAGGACGAATGTATTCACCAGAAGAAGTCTTAATTCTGACGACTCTAATTACACCATCCTTCCCGGGAAACACCTCTGATACAACCGCGAGTGGCCACGATAAAGGATGCGTATTGTCATCCTTAACAACAACTACAGTTCCTATCGTCACAGGTTTGGACGGCATATTCCACTTATGTCTAAGTTGGAGAGAGGTAAGATATTCTTTGCTCCAACGTGTCCAGTAACTTTGAACAATTCTATTTAATAATTGATAGCGGGTGAGTCTGTTATCTGGTAATAGGGGTTCAATGTGTTCAGCGGGTAAATATTTAAGCGGAGTAACATTAAGAAAATGATTAGGCGTTAGGGGGGTTGGATCCGATGGATCCGAAGAAAGTATGCAAATCGGACGGCTATTCAAAATGCCTTCAATTTGCACCAATATTGTACTGAATTCTTCATAGGTGAGTATTTGACTCCCGATAGCTTTAAATAAATGAGACTTAACACATTTGACATTAATTTCAGGCAACGAATTAAAATTGGGCCCGAAAGGTGGGCTGTGCTGAAACTGAATCTTATGTTGAGTTAGATATTTATTCAGATCATTTTTATAATTAGTGGACTGTATAAGCGTGTAAATTTCGTTCAATTTTCGTTTCGCACCTATGAAATTAGTGCCTCCATCGCTGTACAACACTGAAACAGGACCCCTGCGCGAGATAAAACGTTTAAAGGCAGCGAGAAATAAATCTGTACTAAGATCACTTACTAACTCTAAATGGAGCGCCTTTGTTGTGAGACAGACGAACAAGCAAATATACGCTTTATGACTTTTTACTCCACGACGCCTTATGTGAGTTACGTAAAAGGGTCCCGCGTAATCAACTGCGGTATGCACAAACGACTTTACTTGTGAAACTCTAATGGATGGAAGATCACCCATAGGTGGAGTTGTAGAACGAGGCCTAGCTTTAAAACATAAATTACATTTATGTACTCGTTGGCGAATCAAATTTCGTGCAGAAAGAATCCAATACTTTTGGCGAGTCAATGCTAACACTAGTCCAGGACCGGTGTGTAAATTGTCGGTGTGATAGTGGTCTACTAAGAGCGACACTATACGTCCTTTAGGTGATAGCAGTATTGGATATTTTGTATTGTAATTTAGTTGAGAATGAGTAAGTCGACCACCTACTCTAATTAACCCTTGTTCGTCAAGAAAAGGGTTGAGTTTTAAAATAGCCTGATTTGGACAAATTTTAGTAGCCTTAAGTGCTTGTAATTCTACCTGAAAATACTTAGACTGATCGAAGCGGACCGCATAATATTCTGCGTATTCTAAATCGTATACAGAAAGTATACCGCGGGATTTGAGAATCCTTGTGAAACGTAATACATAAACCAGTGAACGAATAAATTTTACCCAACTCGAGCAACGCTCGGCAAGTTCGTCTATCATGTGAACGTGATCGGAGACAGGTATGGTATGTGCATGGAGAGAAGCTATTTTAATTTCCGGTAATTCTGTCTTCTCGTTATGATTGATTTTATATTCCTTCACAGGCCATGCATTTATAGGTGCGGACAGCCATTTCGGCCCGTGAAACCAAAGATAGTTATTTATTAACCCTTTAGGTGTCACAGGGCGCGAGACTATATCGGCGGGATTTTCAACACCACGAACGTGATACCAATGGGAAGCAGGCAGATATTCATTTACCTGAGCGATGCGATTAGCTACAAAAGTTTGAAACTTATGAGCGGGAGAGTGAATCCAGGTAAGGGTTACCGTAGAATCAGAGAATGCGAATATATTGTTTATTTGACACCGCTTATTAAAAACAGTGCGCACAGAATTAATTAATTTTGCGAGTAAGACCGCCGCGCAGAGTTCTAAACGCGCTAGCGTTTTATTAGAATCTGACACTTTGGATTTAGCGGTCAGTAGATTCACATTAAGAGCGTTTCCGTTCTCAGCCGTTTCTATTCGTACATAGATAACAGCACCATAACATTGCTGGCTGGCATCCGAGAAGCCTATTAGAGTAATTCGACGAGCGGATGTTAAACCTATATGTCTCGGTATTTTTATTTCAGATAAACGCGACAACTCCCTATGAAAGTGTTTCCATTTAGACAGAATGCAACCCGGGACCGTCTCGTCCCAGTCCAGTTGTAATTTCCAACATTCTTGTATAAGCAACTTCATGTATGCGACCACTGGACTGATGATTCCAAGCGGATCGAACAAGCGCGCGGTTACGGAAAGGATCGAGCGTTTAGTGCATGTTAAAGGCATGTCGATCACTATTTTAAAGTTAAAGGTGTCATCGTTAGGTTGCCATTGCATACCCACGATCTTAGTGTCAACATGAGGATCCTCATCAAACTTGACAGCGAGACAGCTCTTATGAATTGACGGGATACGTGACAATAGGGTATTGTCATTAGAGATCCACTTAGTTAAGTTAAAACCTCCAGATTTAAACATAGCGACCATTTCCCTATAGGTGTCTTCAGCTAAATCTACATTCTCTATGGAACTAACGTAGTCGTCAACATACATGTGATTGTCAGCTTCGTAAGCCGCCAGAGGATATAAAGCGCGACAGTCTGACGCGAGCTGGTTTACGACTCGCATTGCCAGGAAGGGTGAGCTGGAGACGCCAAAACAAACGCGGTTGAAATGATAGCTTTCAATAGGAGAATTGGAATCGAACCTAAATAATATTCTTTGATATGTATGATGATCTTGAGTAAGTTTCACTTGAAAATACATTTTTTCTATGTCCGCGGTTACAGCAACCGGGTACATACGCAAATTGAGAAGCAAATGAAAGATATTGTTCTGTAATATTGGTCCCGTATAAAGCAAATCGTTAAGCGATTTACCTGACGTGGTTTTACACCCAGCGTCTAAGACCACACGCGTTTTAGAGGTTTCTTTGTCAGGGCGATAAACGGCCCGATGCGGCATATAATAAACTTGAGAGTCTAGAAAGCTATTTGACACTTTAGTGAGATAACCTTGATCAATATATGTTTGAATAATGGCATTATAATCGTTGCGTAAGTTAGAAGCGTCTAACTTTTTTTCTAAATTTAAAAACCTGCGTTTGGCGATTGTGTACGAATGCCCTAGCTCACTGGGAGGGTATTTAAAGGGAAGACTAACCGTATATCTACCGGTATCGTCGCGTGAGTACGTAGACGAGAACAGCTTTTCACATGCCGCGTCGTCCGTGCTAATGTGCTTCTTATCTGGCACCTGTTCTATCTCCCAAAAGCGTTGCGTTAATTGTTCGAGAGACACATCTTGAGTGTGACATAAGAAGGCCTTGTCGGACACGGAGGAATGAGACATGCGATCGCGGGGATGCTTGTTTGCCACTAGCGAATAAGGTAAAGCATGCGCCTTTCCCATTGCGACGTATCCGAGCGTGGTTTCTATCGCGATTACTGATGAGGTTGGGGATGTAATTTTTTGCGACCCTAAAATCATGGGGAAGAGTTCATTACCTAACAAACAATCTATACCACCCGGAGTATAGTATCGTTCGTCAGCCATAGGTAAATTTTGTAAATGGGTTAATTCCGCTGTATCAATTTCCACGTTAGGCAAAAAATCTGTAATAGTGTCTATAACCCGTGCACTAACCGAATAAGAACAGCGGGCATCAAATCGCGAATATATTTTGAAATGCGTAATTCCATAAGATTGGCTTTCAAGTTGACCTATGCCTTTAATGACAGAAGGAGCGTTAAGTATGGTTAAGTGCAAACGCTCACAACAAGACTTCGTAATAAAGTTACTCATAGACCCTGAGTCCAAAAACAAACGTATACGATCCGATTTATAATTTGCATATACACAAGCAGTCGGCAACAAAACCGTGGTCGCGCTGCTTGAATTACGCGGCGGAGGGATCACAGCCGATAACGACGCGATATTGCCACTATGTGACCGCGCCTCCCGCGAGTGCGAGCGGGACGGATCATCTGCCGATGACGCATGAGTCGACATGGAATGCTCGGACGGCGCAGTAGACGCGTTTGCCTGCCTCGATGCGTTGCCGGCAGCATGATTTCTTGTTGAATTTGATGCGTTCAAATTATTTTTATAACACAGTAAACTATGATGAGACCGATTGCAAATCGAACACCTATTAACAGATCTGCAAGCACTCACGTGATGAAAACCTAAACAATTAACACAAAAGGAATGTTTACGAACTATTTCATTTCGCGTTTCAACAGTCTCTTGAATAAAATGTTGACATTTGAACAAAGGGTGAGCGGAATTATTGTTACATACGATACAATTTTTTATGTTAGAAGTATCGACTGATTTCAAATTAGTAGGGCGAGTTTGCGTAAAAAATGACTTAGGTTTATTTAAATGAGAGGCGGTTGAACTCCGCTGAGCGCGATAATCACCTTTTTGGGAATGTGATGGTGAGCGGAGCGTTTGGAGTTTGCTTTGTTCTGTCAAAAATGTTTTGACGTCACTATATGTAGGTACACTCAAATGTCTATGAGATTGTTCAAACAATTCAAGCATAGGTTTATCAAACTTGCTTAATGCTAAATGAGTTATTATGAAATCTGATAAATTTGTGATAGGTAGACGCTGCAGAGCTGCTTCAGCTGAACAAAAGTTCTCCAAGATCTGATCAGCCGATTGCCCTGGCTTCTGGTGTAACATTTGTTCTAAATAGCACGACGCCTGAACCCTGGTATCGTGGTATTTAGCCAGAAGGGCTTGCCAAATAACATCGTAATTTTGTGCGGTAGCAGCTATGCCTGAACAAACAGTAAGTGCCTTACCCGAAAGGCAACCTATCAAATATTGAACCTTTTCGGCGTTGGTGAGACGAGTATTCGTATGTATCACACTACAGAAATTTTCATAAAATATAGGCCACTTACCATAAGTACCATCGAAACCTGTGAGTTTAAGTGGGGGTAATTTGATATTAAAATTATCACTTTTCTTTTTATCGTCGAGTTCTTGTCTCAGAGTAGTTTCCGTTTGCTTTATGAAACAGTATAATTCATCAAATGTATTAAAAACACTATAACTCGGCTGTACCTGCGGATTATCTTTTAATTGTTCAATTAACAATTTATCGATAGTTTCGATGTAATCCGATCGGGTTTTATCGATAGATTGAACCCGAGCGAGAAACATCATGCGTACTGTTTCATCGGTAACCTTGAGACTTAAGTTGTACACTTCTTGAACTATGTGAAACAAACTTTGTTTTTTGTATTCTAAAAAATTTATCATGACCTGACTTTCGTCTGAACTTTTACTATGGGATTTGTCTTTAAAAGCCATGATAATATAATTGATACGAGATACGAGTATGTATATAAGTGGGTAGGTAATAGAAATATTCAGCGAAAAAGTATAAAATTCGAACAACGATCAGCTGTTAGCTTAAATCAGCTGTTTGCGATAAAGTATTCAGAGAACAAACCCAATATGGAGTCTGCGTAACAATCAGCTGTTAATCGTTTGAATACCGTTATGTATCGGCTGCGTTGCCCAGTACCGTCACAATAAAATAAATATATGTGGGTATAAAATTAACGTATAAATATGAGTTTTATCTACGATTACAATTCGAAAGATAATATGAAATTGTAATGAAATTGGGGAAAACTACGTTAAATTTATGACGGTTGAGAAAATTGTTAATTTTGGATTGTCCGTTTTACTTTATGCCAAAACTCCTAATTACCAAAAAATATCAAAATGATTGCCTAGAATCGGACAACCGGACTAACATGGCCAGGATGGTCCAAGTCCTGGGTAGCGATAATTTCGGGGGGCGCTACCTGCCAGCGGGTTGATTATATATAGGTAAATATGATTATGATAAATAGCGTAAATGCGTTATAGAATATGAGTACTTATGAGTAATATAAAATATGCGGTGTGAAAAGATAATTAACTTTTCTAATGCGTGCGGGTGGCGTTAAATATAATATTTGCGTTGAGTATTTATGAGTAATATACTAAATATATATATGCGTATGCGTGAATTTAATAGGAAAAGAGGTAATTAATATTATTAGTAGAAAGAATGCGTTAGATGGAATATCCGGACGGAGGACCACACTTGGAAATGCACTTACCTTGAACTCTTGTTGGTAGGTAGGCGCTGCTCCCAGCTTTGCGTTCGGGGTCTTGATTCACGACCGCGAAATATGCACACAGGAGTTATAACCGTAACTCTCGAGACTGTGGCTGATGATAAGCGATGTAGCGCGATATGATGGGTAATCACAGCGGCCGATAGCGGAGCGGAGCGTTAAGAGACGGGTGCGTGCGTATCTTCCAATAGCTATGGCGGAATGTGAATGTAGGAAGCGGGCGGGATAGTGTTGCCATAGACAATACATAAAAGTAAGATGCGTTTAGTGCGTGAGTGTTGACATATAATAATTATAATAAATACCATTAAATACATAAACTAAAAAATATGTATGCGTCGGTACTGGCGCATCCAATAATATTGCACTTTATAAATTTTGCCCAGAGTTTTAACATTTAACTACACTTGCCTAAGTTGTAAATTTAGCATTGTTTCGTTGAGTAATTACATATTATTAAAATATCAAAAAATCTGCTGACCATATTTGCCCATTGAGCAGTAATTAAGGAAAATGTGACCGCAGATGCCGTAAAATACAGTCGATTTCAACGCGCTTAATTCCAATCTATATAGGTTAAACACTGAAGCAGGTCTTGACTCCATTCTATAATTTTAGCTATTTTATTAACCGACTTCCAAAAAAAGGAGGAGGTTCTCAATTCGTCTGTATTTTTTTTTTTTTTTTTTTTTTATGTTTGTTACCGGCAAATCGCTAGAAGGAGTTAACCGATTTTGAAAATTCTTTTTTTGTTTGAAAGCTGGTGCTTTCCATGTGGTCCCATATACAGGAAGTCAGAATCGGATGCTGGGATCCTGGAGAAATCGAAGAAATCCCTCGAATCGAGGTAATTCCTTAACGATTTACATTTAATGATTTATCTTGTGTTTGGGCTTGATTAATTTGTATTGGGGAGAACATTACCCCTAGACAGATATAATTTCAGTCCACCCGTCACTGAAAATCATGAAAAAAAAAATTTTTAACAAAAAAAAACCGACTTCAAACAAAAACTGAAAATTGAAAAATAAAATTAACTTAGCACAAAGTAATAGGTAGTATATTTAGTTTTATATCAGATATTATTGACTGTAATACTGAAGTCGGTGCCAATATTTCTATGAGAGATTAATAATATCTACCTAAACCTATAGTTTTACTTGGCGCCGATTTCAGTATTACATTCAATAAAATCTGATATAAAACTAAATATACTACCTATTACTTTGTGCTAAGTTAATTTTATTTTTCAATTTTCAGTTTTTGATTAAGTAAACTTTGTATCGAACATTATTTTATAGGTATAGTACCTACGTATTAATAATTTCATCGAAGAAGCTGGTTCAGGAAACAGATTCTTCAGATAGTACTAGAATAGTAACTTACAGTTCCTATTATAGATCGAAATTCTCAGGTAGGTATAATAATAAATAAATACTGTGTTTTGATAGGCTTTAAGTATAAATAAATACTTAATGCTACTTCGGTGGGTAATCTTTTAAGTAGGTACCTATCAAGTGAGTCGAAAGTCGCATTAATTTTTTTCGCATCTGCTGTCACAATAATTTCCTTCATTACTGCTAAACAGGAAAATTTGGGCAGCAAATTCTATAATATATTAGACTAGAATATATTAGACTGCCTCTGTGGCGCAGTCGGTAGTGATACCGCCTGCGGCGCTGGAGGTCGTGGGTTCGATTCCCACCGGAGACAAATATTTGTGTGACCCATAAATGTTTGTCTCAAGAGTCTGGGTGTTTCTATGTATATTATGTATGTATTTAAAAGTATATAAGTATTAATATCCGTGGTCTGATACCCATAACACAAGCAGGTTATTCCTAGCTTACTTTGGGATCAGATAGCGTTGTGTGAGATGTCCGTGAATATTTATTTATTATTTATTTATATTACTTATATGTATCTAGTGAACGTAACAAGACTAAATTCACAATGAAGGCATTAGTAGCTAACTGTTAAAAGTATTGACTAAAATTTAATGCTAATATTTTCTCACAATTTACGTAAAGGCGATTGCCCATCTTTCAATGGACCGCCGTTTCATAACAAATAATTTAGTATGACAGCGAAAATCGGAGATTTAATTGGATGGATATCGTACTTTCATAGGAAATAAAAAATATTCTATTATTTTGTAGGGTTTTCTATCATTCTTCGTTTTGCTGTTCAAATTAGAGGTTAGTTTTGAAGCAAATGTCCATCAATCCGTCAAATCAATTTGTCCAAAAAGTGTAATTGTTACATTGATAAACATGGATTTAATTCAAAACAGATAAAAGTAATAGTTCCATCACACTTATAAAAAAACCCTGAAAATGTATTTACTTACCACATATCAACTTATTGAGATAATGTAGTAAATAAACAAATTGGATCTCGATTGTTCCTTAATTACTTACCATTTAAATATCAATCCTGAGCATAATCACTTTGTATGGAACCATACATTGTTTTATATAAACATTTCACACCGATTTATATAAAATAATTTCATGAAAAATCCTTCGGTGATAAAAATTTTAAACTGTAATTTTTACTTGTTGTTGTTGTTGCTGCTTTATTTGTCCAAAGGACAGGCAAAGGTATTTAAAACCATACTGCCAATTCTTGTATTATTTAATATTCAGCTGTTTATGTCATTTTTCTCGGTCCTCATCCTCTTAGGACACTCAAAGTCAAGTACCGAAAAGACGTTTTGTTAAAAACTTTTCAATTTTGACAGTTCGTATTTCGTTCAAATGTCTAATATGCTCGCAACACGGTGAATAATATATCACCAGCCTAGATTTTTACTATAGTTAGAATGCTATTTTATATATAAAAATACAATAATCTGCTATTAATAGAACCTACTTCCACCTCAACCATAGATTTAGAATTTATCGATACTAAATCTATGATCTCAACGACATTGTTGCATGAACCCCGAAATGTAGGCCCCACACATTGATATTTGCGATTGGCGGCCATCTTCGTCACGTGAGTACCATTCATTTGGTCAGTCCGGCTACGAATTATTATCAAAGTTAAAACGCCACAAAAGATTTTCATCGATTGAATTAAAAGATTCTTAAAAAAATATCACATGATTTACCAATTTACTTAGATGGCCATACACTTTTTATTAAGGTTTTTCAAAAAGAAACGATCTCTGGGCGTTCTCCTTTCAAATGCACTAATTTAAGTAAACAAATATGAATAAAAACTTCTACTTCTAAATCTGTAATAATCATTCTTTTAAATGGTATATAACATAAGTAGGGTTATCTTTGGAAAAATAGTCAAGAGCATCTTCCCTTTAACGATAGGAATAAGCGCTGCGAAATTCGCCTTCATTTTTTCGCATTTGTCGTTATATATTTCTTCATAACATCTCAATGGGCAAATATGGGCAGATGATTTTTTGATATACAATATGTAACTAATGAACGAAACAATACTAAATTCATGACGTAGGCAAGCGTAGCTAACTGTTAAAACTCGGGACGAAATTAAAAAGTGCAATATTTTCCCGCAATTTACTTATTATTTTACCACTATACTATACTACCACTATTTACAAATCTGTAATAAACAGCCTCTCGAATGGTATATAACATCAGAAGAGTGTTTTAGAATGAATAGTCAAAATTAAACTCGTAATGTATACGATTTTCTAGGTATTATCAACAGACATTCGTAAGTGCCGGACATAATGATGTTTTATTCAATATTTTATAAAATAAGGGATTAAAAATGACTTGAATATGAAAGATTGACTCTTTACCTAAACAATAAAATAAAAATTATGTGTTAACTTCATCACTTCAAAAAAGTATTTTTGATCAGCTCTTGTTCTACCATAATCCACAGTGCGCCGGCGCCCTTAAATCACTATGACAGTTGACATAAGAAGTGACGTAATTTCCGAGTATATATCTATATAAGTCAGTGCAAGCATGTTTGTCGGTCATTCTGTACTGTATACTGAGATAAGTCAAAGCTCTGCCCAAATTATTGTATGTGTCTATACGGAGAGTAAAGTAATTAGCCGAGTTCTGAAGTGTTTAATTGCCCCTTTTGTTACATTATGTATGTTTTAGAGCTTAGTATATGAAAAGACCAAAAAATAACCTTATAATAAATCCAACCTCTTGATAATATACTATCTTCAGCTATAAACTCCAGCTCGCGTTCAGCACATCACTATGAGTGTCACGCGCTACCCTGATCATATGCTCGAAAGCTAACACGATGCCGATCTAATTTCTCACTTGATTTATTGTCTTAGGTCCGCTGTATGTTATTAGTTTTATTATATAGTTATCCGTTTAGTTGATGATACGTAATCTATCTTGCGAGATTATTAACTGACGACATATTACAATCGAATGGTTTATATTCTATTAGTTAAATAAATATAAAAAAAATGTATGGCATTTGGCACTTTGCTCGATCGCGGTCACGGCTCGCTCGCTTTCACGCTGTAATGGCTAAAATTTAGAACCCGAGGGATCGATATAATCTGGAATAATATAGACAACTAATTATTCCCTAGATATATACAAATTATACATACATATTTGATTAAGCCCCCATCCCCGAAGGGATTATGCAGAGGCAATTTTTCCCACGATATAGGCGTTGAGCCGTATAGCTTTTTTTCCTTAACTTATTCCCGGTTATAGTTTTCTAAATAAACCCCAAGTCTATCTCAAATATACCTAAATAATTGAACAAATTGCTTTTCAAAATATAATATCAAATACATGTAGGAAAGGAACGTTGTGAACTATGATGGATGCGTGGAATGAAGCGTGATGACGAGTGAACGAAGAATGTATGAACGGAATGAAACTGTACAAAAGAAGGGGTATGGATGAGGCAAGGAACTTATACTTCTAACTGGAATGCTCACGTGCACATCAAAAGCGTTCCGGAAAAGGAAAGCTATAAAAGGGGTTGCTATCTCTTTCTACTAATGTGTCCATGCAGACGCTTCAGCTAGTGAGACAATATTTTCTTATTAAGTTGAAAGACATAGGTACACAATAATAAAATAAATGATATCTATGGAACTTACAGTTATGTATGTTTTAATTAGGTCTTGCAGAAGACAATTTAATAATTTGACGAATTGAATGACTTGTAATAATTGACGTGAAATTTTTAAAATTAGTGAATAAGGTACTAGATCAGTTATTACCTATGTGGAGCCATTCTTACACTACCGGCTCGGTATAATGGCCGTTAAGTAGGTACGAAGAGAATTTGGCAGAGCTTGCTTGCTCTCTCTTTTTTTATAAGGCCTTTTAGTACCACCTAATATCTACTATTTTATCAACTCAACTACTAATGACTAGACCGTTTTACTCGGTCAATATCGTAACTTAGTTGATATGTCAAAAAGTATAGCGTGCCGCACGTATAATTACGTATGACGGTTTAGGGGAGAGGGGCCGAACGTCTTATTTATCATTATCAAAAAGTCGGAAACCAAACTTACATTTTTGTTTAGATTCTTACGTATCAAATATTACGCAGGGTTGTAGGATGTCGGCCTATGCTTTTCATAGACAAAGGAAAGAGGGGATGGAAACTACGTAAAACCAACTATCGTATCATACAATCAAATAGGTATATGTATATATTTTTACCGAAGTATCTAACCCCTTTTTGCTTTCGGTAAGAATATTGGGAAAGAGAAATTTCATTCTACCTACACAAAAATCTCACATCAATCCAATTTCCTAGTAATTTAATACTTGTTCTTTAGCGCTGGAGGTCCTGGGTTCGATTCCTGGGTCGGTACAAATGTTTGTGTGATCCACAAATGTTTGTTTCGGAGTTAGGGTGTTTTCTATGTATAATATGTATGTATTTAGAATTATATAAGTGTAGGAGTGAGTCTAGGAGAGAAATTAAACTTGAGTAGGCTCGTTTAACACTGCTTTTATTAATTTCACCTTTACAGCGTATGCACATGTAAACTGATCTAAGATCCTTAAGCTAATGAATGATGGCCGCCGCCTTTCTTTCTCTATAGACATTCTAAATGTTCTAGACAATTCCACGTCATAGATTAAGCATGGCAAAGAGTAACATTTTAACCACCATGATGTTAGAATTATGCCTACGTTACAATGTATTGAAATTAAGATGAAAAATCCTATATCTCGGCCGTCCTGCTCGACAGTCTGGCCTCAGACTGTAAGTGTGTTAATTAACAATCCAAAAAAAACTAAATTACCTAGCCTGTGGTGATACAACACCCCTAAGTACACGATATGGTTACAATTCAAAAAAGTTAAGATTATTATTAGTATACTCATGGTAAAAGTTTACACAGTCATGCAAGTTTACAAAAAAAAAACAAAGTTTACACCTTATTAACACAGGATATGCAAGTTTACAAACAATAGTTCGTCACTAATCTAAACACGGGATATGCAGTACAAGGAATACATGAGCACCTACAATTTTAAACACGGTTTATGCAATATACAAAATACACAGCAAAAACAACCTAAACACGATTTATGTTAAATGCATCCAAACATGGGAAATGCAATAGTCAAAATATATCAGCAATTAGGTGCAATATGAACACGGTTTATGAAATACACCAGATACAGCAGTACTTAAAATCTAACACGGTTGTGAATACACAAGATACAGTTTATTACACAGTAAAGTAAAGATCACACAAGATACATCAGTACTTAAAATCTAACATGGTTTGTGAATACACAAGATACAGATTACAGGGTAAAGTAAAGATCACACAAGCTACATCTGACTGGTACAAATTATTAAAGTAAAGAATTACACATACCAAATAAAACAAGGCAAGGGTGCATTCAATTGGCAAGCATGAAATCTAAGGCCACCTTTTCATGTTCTACTGCAGACCTAGTTTTTATAGGCCTCTCCTCCCCCCTATCTATCTTTTCTACCTCATACCTATCCCGACCTAAATCCTTTATTACCCTATATGGGCCAAAAAACCTAGGCTTCAGCTTTAAGTTTGTTCCATACTGTGTTCTCTGTATAGCCACTATATCGCCATACTTATACTGCTGTCCCTTCTTACGCTTCTTATTATATGTTCTCATATTCTCTTCTTGTACACGTAATATTTGTGCTTTAGCTTCCTGTCGCAACATATCTCTGTTGTGTATAAATTCCTTTTTATTTTCATCTTCTAATAGTTGTAGTATTTTCATATCTTCTTTCATTTTAAGTTTCGCCCCAATTAAAAGCTCAAATGGGGATGTATTTATGGAGCGTTGATAAGTACTATTTATAACTCTCTGGAGACCACTGACATGCTTATACCAGTGGCTCGGTTCTTCAAGGCATATTTTGGTTAAGGTTGAAATAATTATACGGTTCATTCGTTCTACTTGGCCATTTCCACGTGGTATGCCTGTTGTAATAGTGATGTGTTCAATACATTCCTCTTCACAGTATGTTTGAAACTCACTGCCGGTGAATGCAGTTCCGCGATCTGTCAATATTCTTCGAGGGTTGCCAAAGTCTTTCTGATGCAACTTTAGCTTCTCAACAGTCTCTTTTGCAGTCACAGTCTTCACTGCATAAATCCAGACAAACTTTGTGTATCCATCTACCAGAACAAGAATGTATTTATACATTTTTTGAGTGATGTCCAAGGGTCCTAAATGGTCACAATGCAGGGTGTCCAATGGGAGCTCTCCCTTATCTATGGGGTACAATAAACCTTCCTTCTTGCCAGATTTTCTGGTGGCTAGCAGGCATGGGACACACATAGAGATCGCCTTTTCGATTTTTTCATCCATTTTTTCAATATGGTAATCCTTCTCTAAAATATCTTTAGTCTTCCTCTTTCCAAAGTGACCTATGCCATGAGCTCTTGTAATCATTTCCATGTCCATGACCTCTGGTATTACCAACTTCTTTTGAGCACCTTTGTAAATAATACCATTATCTAAAAAATAATCATCATACTCTTTCTCTTTCAGAACTTCCCGTAAAATCTTTAAGCCCTCATCTTCATCTTGGGCTTTTCTTATCCGTGCATGTAGCTCAGCATTAACATATCCGATATACCTGCTCAAAGAATCAACATGTTGCATTTTGTCACCTTTTCTATGCTCTATTAAATAATAAAAGTCTTGTAGATACATGATCCAACGAGCAACTTTAGCTGAAACATCTTTCTTGTTCATTGTTTTCTGGAATGCCTCACAATCAGTGATTATCTTGAACGAGGATCCGAGGAGGTATCGTCGAAACTTCTTGACACCTTCAACAACTGCTAGCGCTTCTAATTCGTAGCTACTACACTTTTGTTGGGCTTCGGTGGTTTTCCGGCTCATATAATGAACCGGATGCAGGCTACCGTCAGACGGATGTCTTTGTAACAAAATAGCTGCATAACCATACTTACATGCATCCGTGTGCAGTTCAGTTTCTAATTGAGCATCGAATATTTTTAAGACTGGTTCAGCGCATAACTTTGACTTTAATATTTCAAATGCATGTTGGCAATCGTTTCCAAATTGAAATTGACTCTCTTTTATTAAATCGGTTAAAGGTTTTGCTATCATAGCATAATTCTGAATAAATTTCCTGAAGTAAGAGGTTAACCCAACAAAGCTCTGTACATCTTTTACACTTCTGGGTTCAGGGAACTTAATGACAGCTTTGATTTTGTCAGGTGCAGGCTTAACCGTTCCATTTGAAATTATGTGGCCCAAGTACTCTACGGACTCCTGGAGCAACTGTGATTTTTTCCAATTTATATTGAGTCCATACTCTGCGGCTACCTTCAACACTTCTTTAAGCCTGGTGACGCCATCAGCTTCCCCTTCAGAAAGTATAATTATGTCATCCAAAAATATCAAAATGACTCCACGCTTTATGAGTTCTGCAAATATAATGTTAATGTATCGCATAAAGTACTTTGGACAAACAGAGAGCCCGAAGGGAGCCCGGAGGAACTCATACTGCCCTCCAGGATTACTAGTAACAAAAGCCGTATATATTTAATTGAATCTTCCTCTATGGGTAGGTGAAAGAACCCATTCTTCAAATCAAGAGTACTGAAAACTTTGCATTTACTCAACTTGTCTATGTGATCGTCGATAATGGGTAAAGGGTATTCATCCTTCACCATCTTTTGATTTATTTTCCGGTAGTCTACACACACCCTTATATTACCATCTTTTTTTCTAACCAAAACCAAGGGACTAGCATACTCGGAATGACTTGGCTGAATAATGCCATTAGACAACCATTCTTCGATTTGTTGTTTTACAACCTGTTCTTCAGATAGGGCCAACCTACGGGGTCGTTGAGCCATGGGGATATCATCGGTTAGTACAATTCTTTATTTGATTGGAGCCTCTTTTATTTTTAAAGGTTTATAACTACTTATAATTTCTTGAATTAGCGGATTCTGTTCTTCATTGTTATTGGAAAACACACAAATAGAATTCTGATAGGAACTGTCATAAAACTGCGGCCTAACCTCTAAAGACCCCTTACTAATCACAGTTATTGTATTTATAATGAATGGCTGACCTAAGATTACTTTATATGGAATTACACTGGTGGGAACAATATAAAAGCTTGTAATGTAACTGTGAGCATCAACAATGATATTACATTCAAACTTACCAATCGAATACACCTTGCAAGTTCCTAATCCAGTCAGTAAAATCCTTTCGGGCTTATGAACAATATTCAAGCTGCAAAACAAATCGAAAGTTATTAAATTCAGATCACTACCAGTATCTATTAAAGAGTTCACTACAAATCCATTTATTTTCACCTGTTTAACGCTCATGTTAATCGCTTCATTTGGTTTGTTTATATTCAAAATATTAGAGTTCAGACATTCGTCAGGAGGACTGAATGAATTGAATGACAGCTGCTTCGAATCGTCATCGGAATTGTCGCCATCTTCGTTTGAATTGGTGGCGCCACTATACGGCACAGCGCCCTCTGACGGGTATTGAACGCACATTGTTCGATTTGTCTTTGATGACGCAATCGGTTCTCGATTTTTTCCATTCACCGCCTGCATTTTTGGACAATGTGCTCCTATGTGACCAAAATCGTTACACCGAAAACATTTGATGCCTTTATTACAGGAACTTGCTACGTGACCCCGGTCTCCACATTTGTAGCATCGGACCTCTTAATTGGGTTTTTGTTCTGATTCGGACTGCAACTTCGGTGAGTTTGCGGAAGTCCGTGGCCGCCCAGGGTACGTTTTCTTAGATTTCTGTTTGAAGGACTCGTACAGTGCCAACTTTTCCTTGAGCACTGGGTAACTAGTAACTCCATAGAAAAGTAATTTATTCGATTCAAAATCAGAAATCCCATCTATGATGTATTGAATAGACACGTAGTCAGGGAATTTTGCCCTTTTACCTAACTCTTTCATAACCAGCATATATTGGTAATACGTCTCACTAGCCCGTTTGCGGCGACTACTCATGACCTCGTGCATCTGTTTGCTATTTACCGCTTCGGGAAATTCTTTAACTAAAGTGGTTTTAAGATCGTCGTAAGTCCGAAACGCTTTTTCTGTTTTTAGCCATAACGCCGCCGTACCAGTGTGACTACGTCGTGCGAAAATAAGTTTCTGTTGCTGGTTCCATCCAAATATTTCCGCATTATCCTCTAAATCCTGCGTCCATCTTGTAGAGGAATAGGTGACGTCGTCACCTGAGAATTTAGATAAAGAATCGGCATAAAATGGTTGAATATTACCGTAACATCTGCTCTCGTCGCCGTCGTTTTTAGTTTTATCCTCTGCCATCGTAAACTCGTCGTTCGTCGTAAACCCAGCGTCACTTCTCGACTCCAAGTTTGAAGCTAAGCCGGCCGGTATGGCGCCACCGCGTGGCACCCGTCGTCGTCGTAAATATGAAGAAATATTGCAACTAGACTCAGATCCCGGACGAGGATTTGTAGGAGTGAGTCTAGGAGAGAAATTAAACTTGAGTAGGCTCGTTTAACACTGCTTTTATTAATTTCACTTTTACAGCGTATGCACATGTAAACTGATTTAAGATCCTTAAGCTAATGAATGATGGCCGCCGCCTTTCTTTCTCTATAGACATTCTAAATGTTCTAGACAATTCCACGCCATAGATTAAGCATGCCAAAGAATAACATTTTAACCACCATGATGTTAGAATTATGCCTACGTTACAATGTATTGAAATTAAGATGAAAAATCCTATATAAGTATGTATATCAGTCGTCTAGATTCCATAGCACAAGCTTGTTTTAGCCTAATTTGGGCTACATCCACAAATATTTATTTTATATTTATTTTATTAAAAGTAAGTCCGATCTAGAACGTACCGTGTTGGCACCACAATGAATCTTCAGAGTTGCCATGCGTAATTTATGAGTTACTACCAATAGTTATTATTTTTCAAATAAATTTATTTTAAGTAACACCAATAATTATTGGTGTTACTTAAAATAAATTTATTTGAAAAATAATAACTATTGATTCTATTATTTCAATATTTCATACATTATAATGTATGAAATATTGAAATAATAGAATTTTGAAGTTAAAACATTAATTATTATAATAAACATTAACGCGTATTGACCAGCACGTATGAAAACTGTTACCTCTGATCTGGTCTACTACTGGTCATTAAAACTACCGTCTGCTTCTTTTTATTACCACTTACAACACACTGCGTTGCAAGAAAGAGACAGAATTCCCTTAAGTCGTTGTCCTGCTCGGAACGTTTTTTACCTCTGACATGAAGTAATGCAATATAAACCGAATGACGTTGAAAATAAAGTTCAATTTTAATTTGTTTTTGTGATTTCGTAAGCATTCCAGTTAGAAGTATAAGTTCCTTGGGATGAGGAGATCAAGAGAGACGACGAACGACTGAAGACGTAGGCTGCATAATTATTTATAAAATGAAATAAAAGTGCTTCTAAGTGTTAACCAAACAGTACACCGTTATTTTATTTGAGAGTATTGAAACTATCCCACATAATTTTGGGGGCTCGTCCGGGATAAAACAATATTTTTCGAATTGTGACGGTGCGAAGAAAAAATCGGCGGTGGCGGTGGGTAAATCATTAGTTCGTTTGCTTAAAATCTCATTACGTCTGTACAATGGGTGCAGATATCCGCTATTAGCCGGTTGGCGCGGAGCCAAGTGCTGAGTTTTATTGGCTCTGCTGAATTTTCAGTGCGAATTATTGCCCGTTCCGATAGACATTCGGTGGTTGGCTTGGGGAGTGGAGTTGTGTTAGGTCTAAAAATGTTTATCAACCTTTTTTATGCAGCTTTCTGACACAAAGTTAGCTAGCCTGCGTGGTTAATGGGTATGAGACAGCGGAAACTAATACTTACATTTTTAATAAATAGTTAGGTACTTACTTTTAAAATAATGGAAACATATGTTCTGCCGGCATAAAAAGCTATGGATTATCTCTGCATTATTTTATATGTATTCCAGGGCCAAAGATATGAATATTTTGTATTAAAAACCATATTATGTTTACATGGGAAAAGGGATCGGAAAACGAAATCCATGGGGGCGAAGCCGCGAACATTATCTAGTTAAGTAAAGTAAGTAAAAGTAAAAAACGCTTTATTGTACACCAGGAATAACATTTGGGTAAGTTAAAATTAGGTACACTTATTGGCATAACAATTGGTTAAGTATTATTTGGGTTAAGTTTCAGCTGGCATTAACTTATCCCAAACATGCCTGAAATCTACTTGCAGGCCGTGCGGTACCATCTTTTTATCTTTTCAATTGGAATTTGAATGTGAATTTTATTTTTTTTTGTGATAAATGGAAAAATCAATTATATAACTTTTATAACAAAACTATTTTTGTTTTTATGATTTCGCAATAATTCAGAAGTTATACCAATTTAAACAAGAAGCCGTGAGACGGTCTCACCCGACTGCTCCTCTAACGTTTATTGTGAAAGTGAAAGTTCAATCCGATTGACGTTGTCATTTTTGTTTTATTTCTAATTTTGAACAGATGATCCACGTGACCTAGTGACGTAATTTAATGCAATAGAGTCACAGACCACAGACACAAGTCTCGTCATAAGTCCCTCTGCAATCTATTTTATAGAGAGGGGCTAAAATTCAATAATGATTCGAGTAGGTACAACCACCGTCCGAAAACACGGCGACAGCTCCCGAACAAATCCGAGCGCGTGTGACGTCATCTTAACATAGTAGTTGTAGCAATAGTTACGTACTTACAGTGATTGAAGTGTTGAATACGTATAATATCGTGACGTCATAGCCATGGTAACCAATGTCGAGCTTTTAAAGTTGCATGGTCGTATTTCAAATTTTATCAATTTTAAATGGTTCCTATTTCAATCAAAATCTTTTGTTTTAAGTTTTTTATAATCAATATCGATATTAAGCTGATGATTTTAAAAGTTAATCCCTTAAATTGTTAACTTAAAGATTAACGGATTAATGGTGGAATGGCCTAGTAAGCCTTCAGTTTATTACACGGTATTACAGTGAATTATTAATTAAAATCGTTTGTTTTTGATGATATTTCATTGTATCAAACGGCTTAGGCAGCTTGAGACGTCCTTCTAAGGAATCATCATTACCTATTATTTTATATTGCCTTTATGCTTTTATATTGCTATTGCATTATAGTGCCTTGCAGCATGTGGCTCGATGTGCCTCTGGCCGAAGAGGTGCATCGATAGCCTATGCGATACTAAAATTTATACAATCATTCAATCAAAATGGTAAAGACATAATATTGCAATGGGTTCCAGCACATATTGGCCTGAAAGGGAACGAGGAAGCTGACCGTATTGCTAAACTAGCGGCAACAGATGGCAATTTACTTAATCATTTATCAGATTACTGGGAATTAGAACCTAAATTTAAAAAACTATGTTTCAATGAGTGGAATAACCGGTTTGAAAAGAAATCTTTAGATAAAGGTATATGGTATAAGACCATACAGTGTAGGCTTCCTCGTGCGCCTTGGTTCGATAATTCAAAGCTATCTAGAAATTATGTCAAGCTAGTCCTAAGGCTCAGATCCGGACATTTTCCATCGGCGAAGTTCGCGTACTTAATGAAGAAAAATAATTCACCCAATTGTATTGCTTGCAATACAATTAAATCGAAGATATCCAACATTTGCTGTTGGAATGTGTCCGGAATAAGGATGAACGCGATTCGCTGCTGAAAGAGCTAAATCTAAACAGACTAGACGTAGGTCTCATTCAAACTATCCTATCAAAACCAAAATCTGATAGTGCTAAAAGGTTGTGTCGTTTGGCTTTGGTAATTCAGGAGTGACTCGCTCCTTTTAAAGTCCTACATAAATTTTGTTCATGTATAATTGTTTAGGATACGATGGGGTTGACGTATCCTTCTTGGGTAAAAACCCCGAATTAAAATAAAGATTTTAAAAAAAATCATTATTATTATAATTTATATAATATTTTTTTAAGTCAGTAAGGTAAACTTTTTTATTTCAATTTATAAAATTGTAGAATTAATAAAAAATTGAAAAAAAAAAGTTAATCTTACTGACTTGAAAAAATATAACCCGAACTACGTCTCCATTCATGGGTATGTTCCATTGTTTGAAGTGCAGGTAATTAAAATTGGTGCGATATTAGTTCTCACCTGGGTGGTAGGGGTGTCAGTCGAACTATTACGTGTGCAGAAAGCGATGCAGAAACTAGCTGATGCCCGCAGCTTCGCCTGCGTGAAATTTTGTTCCTAGACTATAACATCATCTCTGTAGGCACCAAATTTCAGCCAGATCCGTTCAGCCGTTACAGCGTGAAAGAGTAACAAACATCCACACACACAAACATTCGCATGTATGATAATACCTAGTTAGATTTCTGATTAACAAATTCATAATGCATAATAATATGAGCTAAGTAAATTTATTTATTAAATACATTTCTTAATTAAATGGCTAAACTAATACTTGACACAACTTCTCTTCTAAGCTAAACTAGACGACAGTGGCGAATTTTCCATACAAGCCGATTCCTTGTGGCTTCCCTTTTCAGATCTGACAGTGACATGTCATATTTACTCATAACTAATAAACACAATAATATATTCTCAAACACTCATGCAAATTTACATGGTAAGTCGGCATTTTCGTCTGCTACAAAAGTCATAGAAATCAATTTAAATCTCAAAGTTCAAAGACACTATCTCTGACATCACGATAAACCCGGCTTTCTGATCATTTTGTGTCTTTTTCGTTAGTACGACGCATATGTATATATCAATCAATCAAATGAGCCTATCGCAGTCCACTGCTGGACGTAGGCCTCTCCTAATTTGCTGAACGCTCTACTCGTCTAGAGGAGTCTACTCGTGACCACGGCTATTGTAACATAGCCGAAACGTCGAGAGGTGAGCGAAGTTTAAAATGTTTACGCGAAAAAGACCCGCAATCAATATAATGTGTACTGAACGCTCTTCAGCAAATAACGAAAGATGTACAAACGTACTAAGTGATGCCTTTTTTTACTATTTTGGTATTATAATAGAATATTTACGATATTGAAGTTTAAATTTATGATCAGTAAATAGTCAGATAAATATTTTAACTAAGTATAGGCATTTTAAGCACAATTTATAAGCACAGTTTTAAGTTATAGTGTCTAGAAGTTCTGAATCCACTAAAACAGTCCTACTGTAAAATTTGTCAATCTGTAATTAGCATGTTTGTCTTCTAGACCATCGATATGTCAACCTCCCGTGACGAAGCGGTCAAGTAACTGATGCCTTTGTTTATATGAATTTATTTTATATTTTATTGAAATTTTTTTTTCGAGTCTGGCAACACAATCGAACTGTCAAAAATTTTAGCTCTCTGAAAATATTTTTAAAATTAATTAGTTATTTAGTATTTAGACAATTTTAAACCAACTAAAACCAATATCATCGCATTTATAGTGTCCTAAAATAGTCAGATAATGTAATAAATGTGTTCTGTCCGTGTATTTTGGCGTAAAAAGTGACGAGTCGGGTACCCGGTTTTTTTTCGAATTTTGAGTGTTATCTTTTTCACGTAAATACATACTAAATCGACTGTTTCTCGTGAGTAGAATTATTATACTTGTATAAGCGTTTACTCGACGTTGACGACGGTCGGTGTATTTGCGTAAGTACATAAAAATATTAAGTATAATTTATTGCAGGTACATAACCTTGTTACTCCTTACCATAAACTGTACAAAGAGCTCCATCATCAATAAAATTCGCGTTTAAGGGGAGTGGTTGACAAAGTTTGCGAAAAAGAGGTGCAAATAAAGACGTTCTTCTCGGTATTAGTATACGAAAAATGAGAGCCAAAAGTAGATTTGAAATCTACAAGATGTGTTTCAGAAAATGGTTTCATCAGAAATTGTGTATTTATTATAAATAACTAGTAAAACATCACTGAACTAGCCCACAATGTTTTAGAAGAAGCCGTTTTATGACATGTATTTATTAATGAATGATAATAAAATTTATATCAAAGACTAAAGAAAACATAGACGTCTAACATGCTTTTCTTCAATTTTAACCCTTAGCCACCTACCATAACTTTTTGTCACACAACCACCTACCATACGTCTATGAGACCCCTGAGTAAAATGGTTCTTTAAAGTAATATCTTGTTTATTGAAGTATATTTTTTAGTAAAAAATCAACTTAGGAAAGTATTAAACTCTTTAGTAAAGGTACAAGAGAATCATTTTTATAGGCATTTTGTCTTAATTACTATTAATCAACAATATCTGCTTAAAAACTAAGTCATTTGCTAAATGAGATCTATAAAAAATAATCACATGGATATGAACTTCTTTTATAATTTTTTACTGATTCAATAATCAACCATTGCAAAAAAAAGAAAATGGTGAAAATTAAATTAAATAGAAAAAAATTACAAGCCCTAAACTTATAGTTTTTCACGACAATTATCGCACAGCTTATTAGAAAATTCTCGGCAAATTGGTGATTTGCATTCAAAACTGATGTATTGTGGTTTGCACGGTACTGAGGGACACGGGGAAAAGGTACAGGAACGGACGAGTTCGCAAACGACTCGGTCGCCGATATATTTACGTTTTAAATATCTGCTGCGTCTGTGAGACGTATGGTAGGTGGTTAAGGGTTATATTTGGATTATCTTACATTTTATAAAATAGTTGATGTATATAAACCTGCAGATAATGAAAAATATAAAAGGAATATGTTTTTATCAATCGACAAAAGCGAAGAAAAATTTTATACAGAAGAATGACATGACACAATGACATGTCATGTCAACCAAAATGTAAAATACAATATAAAATATACCGATAATGCTTACAAGAGCCAGGAGGCGTTTAGCACAATTAACATCACCGGACTCGTCGCCTAGCTCCGCCTCGCAGCACGTGGAAACCATATCGTCGGAACCGATTGCTGCTGAGGCGTCGAGCTCAGCATCAAGCGACGAGTACTTCTCTCCGCCGACGTCGCCAACACCAACACGTCGGCAGGGGAGGACCCGGCCACCGACCTGCTTGGGACCCCGAGGCCCACCGGCCTCGAATAGGGCCCCCGCTACCGGTGGTAATGTGCACCGCATGCGATGGACTTCATCTATGAACGAAAACGTCATGCGGGCATATTTTGCGGCTACAGAGGGAGGAACTAACCTCACTGCGTACCGTGTTCGTTTGCTGCCTTTGTTTCAGGCTCTTGAACCAACTATCAGCGTGTCGGCACAGCGGCTGTCGGATCAAGTGCGGGTCATACAACGTAATCGTATGTTGGATGATGCCGTGCTTGAGAGGCTTCGCTCAGAGTTGCAGTGTAGCCTCATCATCCCTACTTCGTCTCAAACTACTGAAATACAGATCCACGCAACGCAACCTGACGTACGTATTGACGAAATAGTGGATGATGTTGCTACAACAGTAAGTACTGTTAAAGACATCGCAGGAGGGAGATAAATCAAACGAATCACAATATTTTAACAAAATTTATTTAACCTCACTACTAATTTACTCCTCAACAGAAACTCACAAACAAAGTTTTACTGACCTTATTGATCTAATCGCGTCCGCCCTCTGACTGGCGTTTCACTCGGAAGCCTGACACATACATCGTTCGCTGCACAATACTTTGACGTTTGACGTGTCAACGTCAATGTCAACTTGTCACTGTCAAACTTCAAACTAATGGCAGTATCTTATGAAAATAATAAATATGCCAACAATTCTGTAACAGTCGGCCATCCTATGGGAACGAGTCTCTTCGTTCTAATTAACTATAATTTATATTTCCATTATACATTGTTTAACTATAAAATTGAATGTATCACTCGCATCACTTTTATAATTACCTAAATTAAGATTTTTACTGTACGTATATAATTACATACACTTAAACTACTACAGAACCTTTTACTATGGTATAGCTGCGTGGCTTAAAGGTTACTTCCTTCACCAGTAAGTCACACAACTGCGATGTCTCTTACCAATCGTGGGCGGCGAGGTCGTTACGCCAATCTTGCCCGGCTCGAGAACACCCCTCACTACTATGGTATAGCCGGCCGCAAAGGTTACTTCTTTCACCAGAACGACACACAACTGCGATGTCTCTTACCAATCGTGGGCGGCGAGGTCGTTTACGCCAATCTTGCCCGGCTCGAGAACACCCGTCACTACTATGGTATAGCTGCATGCCGCAAAGGTTACTTCTTTCACCAGAACGACACACAACTGCGATGTCTCTTACCAATCGTGGGCGGCGAGGTCGTTTACGCCAATCTTGCCCGGCTCGAGAACACCCGTCACTACTATGGTATAGCTGCATGCCGCAAAGGTTACTTCTTTCACCAGAACGACACACAACTGCGATGTCTCTTACCAATCGTGGGCGGCGAGGTCGTTTACGCCAATCTTGCCCGGCTCGAGAACACCCGTCACTACTATGGTATAGCTGCATGCCGCAAAGGTTACTTCTTTCACCAGAACGACACACAACTGCGATGTCTCTTACCAATCGAGGGCGGCGAGGTCGTTTACGCCAATCTTGCCCGGCTCGAGAGCACCCTCACTATAACTATATTTCAATCACTCTAAAATTATGCGTTCACTCCGTTTTACAATCATTAATGTTTGTCGTCCTAAATCTGTAATAATTCAATCTCATATCATCAAATTACAATTACTCATTGACACTGTTTACAGTTGAAGAGCAAGTAGCAGTGTCTTCGCCAAAATTAGATGATAAGTACATTACTCAGGCTCAATTCAATTTTATGATTTAAATCCCTCATCAATCACTTATACACACGCATACGTATGTACTCGATAATTTACAATCATTTTTTACATCCTGCCTACATACATCACTATACTTAAATCACTAAAATTATGCATTCACTCCGTTTTACAATCATTAATGTTTGTCGTCCTAAATCTGTAACTATTCAATCTCATATCATTAAATTACAATTACTCATTGACACTGTTTACAGTTGAAGAGCAAGTAGCAGTGTCTTCGCCGAAATTAGATGATAATTAGGTATATTACTCAGGCTCAATTCAATTTTATGATTTAAATCCCTCATCAATCACTAATATACACACGCATATGTATGTACTCGATAATTTACAATCATTTTTCACATCCTGCCTACATACATCACTATACTTAAATCACTAAAATTAATTCATTCACTACGTTTTACAATCATAAATGTTTGCCGTTCTAAATCTGTAATCAATCTCTTATCATTAAAATACAAGTACTCATTAACACCATTTTCAGTTG
The DNA here is from genome assembly GCA_933228765.1 of Miltochrista miniata. Lineage (NCBI taxonomy): Eukaryota > Metazoa > Arthropoda > Insecta > Lepidoptera > Erebidae > Miltochrista > Miltochrista miniata. Next base: position 3,846,069 of record OW121771.1, read on the forward strand.
AGGAGTAAGTAGTGGTGTCTTTGTTAAAATTAGATGATACATTATTTAGACTTAATTAAATTTATTGCAAGGTTTTTTTTCGCAACCCGTAATAATACCGTCACTAGGTACATTATAGGTATATTTCGCTATTAACTCGTTCACGTGTATTTTTATGCCGTATTCGACGCTTTAACTCTCTTATTTTAAATTGACATATTATAACGATCGCAATATCCTGGTATCTTTTTTTTTTGAGCATCTTCAGGCTCCTCTTTTTCTTGAAATTACGCGCCGATTTAAATAAATTACTTTAATTAGTCTTTTGCAAACAGAATGCCCAAAACTATGGATGATCGTAAATTCCCTGATGGAGTTAAACTTTTCAACGCAAAAAGAAAGTCTATTATACAAAATTTACTAATGAAAGGTATCAATTATTTACCATTACATTTGACCCAATGTTAAAGCATCAGCTGGATGTTTTTTTTTTTTTTTATGGGTATTTATGTATTCAATGATTTAAACTCTAGTCTTAATGACTTCAAATAGTATTTATTTCTTATTGTAATTGTTGAGATTTTTTTCTTTAAAAAATCTTATTTAATATAACACTAATCTCTGTAGTCTCTAATAAATTAATTATCTAACGACATTTGTACTTACTTCTGAAAATGTGACGGTTTATACACAAAATCTTGCAAGCTATTTCAATGGCTGAATAGGCAAGGATTATCTTATTCATATGATGTAACACCATTGTGTACTGTATTTGAATAAAATAAAATGAAATCAAATTTATTCCCTTTGAAGTTTTTTTTTTTGTTTTTTTTTTATTATTATTTTTTTTATTATTTAGTGTTTAAATTTTTGTGACTCTACCGGGGGTTCGGAAATACTACAGACTGAGAAGAACACCCCAAGAAACTCAGTCCGGTCCCTATGAAAATTCATCTTATAAAGTAATACAGGTTTATTTTATGTAGAATATAGTAATGACCTGCGCTAATATTTATGGCCACAAAATGTTTATGACCTGTGCTTCATCTTTCCGATGAGTCATGCAAGCATACTTAGTAGGTATCTATTCTTTTCGTCATTTTTTTTTATTATTCCGTGGTCAGAAGGAAGAAGGAAACAACCTGGTCTACTAACAAAAACTCCCTCCACTTAACCTGACATTTTCTTGACGTTGTTCCAAGTGAATGGTGACTTCTCTACAAGAACCTCATAAGTCTCATTCATGACCACACCCGCCTCTTCACAGGGAAGGTTCAGTACTTAGAGGGTAAATAATCTAACAAGGCTGTGACAGTGTGTTCAGAGATTCCTTTCACTGCCAATAATTACGCTACCATTTGGAAGGCACTTCTAGAAAATTATTAGGATGCTAGGGTTCAAGTTTCGTACTACATCACTAAATATTAATGACACCAATGCAACCATATGACAGCTTTGCGGACGACACAGAATCTCTTAGATCTTTGTTGGATATTGATTAACTTCGCATACATTTATCGTTTGAGCTATTAACCGCCTACTGTCGCGGTGCAATGCAGTTTGAAAATTGTTGAGACGGAGGCGATTCTGTTTTCAAGGCAAAGTCGCTCCCTAGGTGAAATCTCAAATTTGACTGAAGTGGGATCGAATGGAGTCGTTCTGTTTGATGCTTGGGCACTATGCTAGATCATAAGCTCAATTGGAGTGATAACACAATAAGATTAAAATTTGAGGGCACTACAGCATTGAATGTTTTAACTCCCATTCTCAACTGAGGATTCCTGCCTATTAGTGAAACTAAATTGACTTTATATTGCACCATATGACCTGGTTTTACTTACGTTTGCCCAGCCCAGTCTGGAGCAGTACTAGCCATCAACCTTAATAGTCTTCTAGTTGTCCAAAACAAGTAACTTAAGTGCACACTCAACAAATTTAATAGAACTACATATTAAAACAAATTTACCAAAAATTTTATTTCAACAGTAAACCAAGTAGAGCCTGTAGGAAAAGACTTCTGTTTATCCACAACCACAACCAACACAAGTTACCTCACCACTTGTTTCTTGAGTGCGATAAATAGACTCGCATAGTGCCCGCTCAGGACCGTACCCTACGCCTGTCGGAGCCTTGCGCGCGTTGAGCAGTTATACGGACTAGGAATATAGATACATATGATCGGTGGCGCCGCCTTTGCTGTGGCTATTGATAAATGTGTCTGATTGCTAATAAACCAATCTTTTGTTTTTGTTGCATTTTCAATAGAAAACTTTTTTTACTATGTTAATACCTGTATATTTAAAGGGGTATTTTATGCACATCTGTATAACCTTTCTGTAGGCTGGGTAACTCCACTGATCAACCAACTGCATATCAGAAAATTGAATGCTATGTGAAAACCAATTGATTAACTAAACATGTCTAATTCAAAACTTAAGTAGTACACAAAACGAGACAACAAAATAGAAATTGTTTATTAACCATGTAATGCTAACTATACCTTGCTAAACTTAATCATTGACGATGCTCCTTGCAGGACACACCTTCGTTCCATCCTTCAACTCCCACGCCATAAATCCGATTTCTATTCTTACTTTTTTTCAGTTCATGCGGTTAGATTGTGAAATTCCCTGCCACCTGATATCAGAGACGTTAACACAGTTGCGAATTTTAAGAAGAAAGTCCTCGAATACTATCTCTCTACCACTTAACAGATAATGCCTTTTTTATTTATAAAAATGTAATCTCACGTATGCAAGTATTTTTATTTGTTATAAATATGTATATACACACATATACATACATATATATATATATACATATATTAATATTTTTGTATTTGTATAGTATGTATAATTAGTTGATTCTACCTAGTTATCTCACACACTTCTACCTCTCTGAATTATTCAACATCATGTTCTCCTCTCGCTGGCCTGCTGGAAGAGATTTCTTATAGAAATAAGCAGTGCCATTGTACTCTTTTTCTCCTAACTATGTATCTCTGTAATATATTATGTGTGTACATAAATTGTTAAATAAATAAAATAAATAAATCATTTTCAACGCAGTACCTACCTCATTATAATTATAATTATAATTTTAACGACCTAAATTAAATACATCAATTAATTCTTAAAAAAAAACGTCAAATCATTGTGTACTGTAACCTTATTTAATATGTTATCCTCTAGAATCAAATTATCACTAGAGATTTCACATTTTATGTATGCAATAAAGACTTTGAACGTTCAATAAAATCAGTAGATTTCTTCCCAGAACAGTTCTGTAATACAGGATTTGTCTTACCAAGATTAAAAATTGACAATTGCCAATACACAACATAGGAACGAAATCACTCGCCTTGATCTCACATCGCTCATAATCAATCCACGCACAGCAATGTACCGCGGTATCATTTTCGTCCTCGCATACATCTCTCACAATACTCTCGCCCGCGCAACTATCAAACACTCGCTCGCAACAGTCACACACGATGCACGCTCAAAATAAAAACATTCGCTTCTCACAACAAAACTTAATTTTGCTTAACGCAACTAACTCCTTCGCTTGAAACGCTTACGCAACGCTTTTGATAACTCGAAAGTGTCCCTATTAACAAACATTACGAAGTCTGTGACACCTTTTTATTTCAACTCTTACTCGAAATGACATCGATCGCCACTCTGATCACACTGATTCACCTCGGGTCCCACCGCTAACGCCAGTTCCTTACTTTAGAGAAAAAGTTAGAAGCTAACCCCGGCCTACGCTTTAATTATAACAATATAATTCAAAATCATATCGATCAAGGATCACATATTTCGAAAATGGCTCCTAAAGAAGGTCGACGATGACTCTTCCTCAAAGCGCCCACGATACACCCGTCTGTTGCCATGACATACCTACCTCAAGGAGGTGTATCATATTGATAATGGTTATGGAACCACAAGTCGGAAATCGCTTAACGACACACTTTACAGGTTCAAATTAACGAATCAATGTTCTTTATCTCTTAAATCGATCGATTAAACTCACGCATGTACTCAGTCACCGTGATCGCTGTTATAGAAAAGGTGTATTTTCAATTACAGAAAGCTCGTTCCCGCTCATCACTCTTTTCAACGCATACTTACTACAAATAAGATCGTAGTCTTGAAGGAGTGTAAACCTGGCGACGGGTGCCACTCCAACTTCGTCGCAAATGTACCCGGTGTTCAGGAGAGTTCGTTGCAGAACCTTGGTCGCTCATTCTCTGAAAGCTCGAAAATTAACAAAGTATTAGATTTTATCCCGTATGCGTCACTATAATCTGATAACTGTTCTATCACAAGTTAAGAAAAACCGTATTATGAAATCGAGAAGAAAAAAATAGGGTAGACTAAAAGTGTAAATCCATTTGCATCTTGACTAATTCGAGCAAAAATTATAATTTATTTTTATATTCCTGACTTGTTAAATATGTAAATATTAAAATTATGCATATTTTTCTTATAACTCAACATCACAAAAGTTTTATTTATTAGATTCTACTGAGGTCAAGTAGGTAAATCCGAATAAAATCCTATTCCATCCATCAAACCGCGATAAAAAACTTCACAAGAAATGTGTTTTACTATGTCAATGAGGCTACTTTATCTATAGAACACTGTATTTTTAAATAAAAATAGTTTCTTTCACTTCATTTATCAATGATGGCCACCGTGCTCGTGGGGTGGATTATAACGAAATATTGTTTTACTTCGAGATTATCCCACTTCTGAGATGTTAAAGACATCGCAGGAGGGAGATAAATCAAACGAATCACAATATTTTAACAAAATTTATTTAACCTCACTACTAATTTACTCCTCAACAGAAACTCACAAACAAAGTTTTACTGACCTTATTGATCTAATCGCGTCCGCCCTCTGACTTGCGTTTCACTCGGAAGCCTGACACATACATCGTTCGCTGCACAATACTTTGACGTTTGACGTGTCAACGTCAATGTCAACTTGTCACTGTCAAACTTCAAACTAATGGCAGTATCTTATGAAAATAATAAATATGCCAACAATTCTGTAACAGTACTCAATACAATGATGAACTAAGGAGTGTTTTGGAGCGAACGATTCTAGAGTATAGGTTTTGCGATCCCATGTGTCGCCCACGTATACCGCGTTTGCCTACGCACAAAAATAACATGGCTCTAGTGAGCACCCTGGACTCGGTTCTACCAAGCTATTTTAATACTTGTGTAGATATTAGTGATGCGCACTCAATTCTGTATTGCGCGGCTGTAACGGTATGTCGGGTAGCTGGTGTCAAATTTCCTAAATTTGAGCCAGCTACTAGACCTCAGTCTGTTCCAGTCTGGCAGTGCAGAATTGAGCGTCGTATCACCGAGACTAGGGTGCTCATTGGTAAGCTATGCTGCTTCAGGGGGGGTAATACCCGACCCAGAGTGATGCGTTTTGTGACTCGTGCATTTGCGGGGACAGATATTAGTCCCCGCGAATACTCTGTATGGGTCACGGAACGCATTGACTACCTGAAACAGAAAATTTGTGCGTGGGCAAACCGTATACGGCGATACAAAAAGAGAGTGGATAGATATACTCAGAATCGTTCGTTCCAAAAAGATGAGAGGTGTGTATATAGAAGATGGGAGCAATCCGATTCAAGTGTGACTAGTGTGTGCCTACCTGATGCCGAAACCACAAGCACATTTTGGCGAGGTATTTGGTCGGCGCCTATTAGTCATACAGAGTGTGATTGGATGCGGAATGTCGAGCAGTCATGCGAGTCTATTGAAACCATGGCACCAGTCATAATAACACCCGATGACATTGCCAGTGCAGTTCGTTCGTTGCCCAATTGGAAATCAACTGGGCCGGACGGACTGCACAATTTTTGGCTCAAATGGTTCCATAGCTCGCATGATTGTTTGGCATCTTGCTTTCAATCATCAGTTGAGTCTGGATCGCTTCCATCTTTTATGACTTCGGGTATTACACACCTACTCTATAAATCCGGTAGTACCACGGACCCGAAAAATTATAGACCGATAACTTGTTTGCCTACGGTCTATAAGCTTCTCACATCTGTTTTGAGAGTTAAATTATCATCTCATTTAGAAAATAATTCTATATTGTCCAACTCTCAAAATGGATGTAGAAGCGGGTCACGTGGTACTAAAGAACTCCTTATTCTTGACATGGCCATTAATCAGCAGGTTCGTCGGAACCGGAGAAATCTGGAGACATGCTGGATTGATTACAAGAAAGCCTACGACTCCGTGCCACATACATGGCTGTTGAGGGTGCTAGAGTTGTACAAAGTTGATACAACTCTTCGCACCTTCTTGAAGGCATGTATGGGGCAATGGAGAACGGCTCTTGTTTATCCAGGATGTCGTCAGATTCTTGGGGATGGTGAACCTGTCAAGATTGAGAGGGGTATATTTCAGGGTGATAGTCTGAGTCCCTTATGGTTTTGTCTAGCACTGAATCCCCTCAGTACTTTACTGGAGGATTCAGGGCTAGGCTATCAGTTTCGGAGAGGAGGTCAAGTTGTTTCCCACCTTCTGTACATGGATGACTTGAAATTATTTGCCTGCACCGATTCCCACTTGATAGAGTTACTCAAGATCACTGAAACCTTTAGTAATTCTATCAAAATGGAATTTGGTGTAGATAAATGTGCAGTCATGCATGTAAAGAAGGGACGGATTGTGGAATCTGAAAGAGTAGAACTTTCAGATTTCACAAAACTTAAATCCCTCTCTGCGACTGAAACCTACAAATATCTTGGTATGTCGCAGGCATTAGGTATTGTTGAGGCAGGCATGAAACAAACGTTGATGGATCGTTTCTTCGGCCGCCTGAAAAAAGTACTGAGAAGTCTTTTATCAGGTGGTAACAAGGTACGCGCCATCAACGGTTGGGCCATGCCTGTCTTAGGATATTCCTTCGGCATACTGAGATGGACTCAGACTGAATTAGACACCCTGGATAGAAAAGTCCGTTCGTTGTTGACCGCAAACCGAATGCATCATCCACGTTCGTCTGTAATGAGGTTGTATATCCCACGGAAATGTGGCGGTCGTGGTTTTTTAAATATCAAGACGTTACACAACCGTGAGATATACAACCTTAGGGAATATTTCCTACATGTGGACGTGGGTATGCATCGAGATGTGGTAGCAATAGACAGCGGACTGACCCCTCTTTCTCTTGCCAAAGAGAACTGGCACAAACCAGCAATACTATCTACTAATGATCGCAAGGAGATATGGCAGAGCAAAGAGCTGCATGGACGGTTTTATCGGGCCTTACATGGGCCCGATGTAGATTTACTAGCATCTATATCTTGGCTACGTTTTGGTGATCTGTTTGGAGAAACCGAAGGTTTTGTCTGTGCAATTACTGACGAAGTTGTCATGACGAATAACTATCGGAAATATATTTTGAGAGATGGTACGGTTGACATATGTCGGGCATGCCACCTACCGGGTGAATCTCTCAGACATATTATTTCTGGTTGTCCTCGTCTTGCCAACGGTGAGTATTTGCATAGACACAACCAAGTGGCCAGGATTGTCCATCAGCAACTTGCACTAAAATATAAACTTGTTGATTCAGAGGTACCGTATTACAGGTATGTGCCCGACCCAGTTCTAGAAAATGGCCGTGTCACATTGTATTGGGATCGATCTATTATCACTGACAGGACTATTGTGGCCAATAAGCCTGATATAGTGGTAATAGATCGATCAGAGCGCCTTGCAATAATCGTTGACATTACCGTCCCACATGACGAAAATCTTGTGAAAGCAGAAAAGGAAAAACAAATAAAATATTTGGATTTGGCTCACGAGATTGTCGATATGTGGGATGTGGACTCGGCGGTTATTGTTCCGATAGTCGTATCAGCACAATGTTGTGCTCTTGGCAATCAGACCATGTCATGGTCTGATTGCCAAGAGCCTCGATCAACATCTGAAGAGGCTCGGGTTGGGTAGTTGGGTCAAGAGCCAGATGCAAAAGGCAGTTCTCCTAGACACGGCACGTATTGTGAGGAGGTTCCTGTCTCTGCAGCCCTAACCACCGGTAGCTTGGTCCCTGTACCCGATGCCGGTGGGACACTATTTTTTTATATTTTTAAATATATTTTCTTTTTTATAAAATGTATTTAAAAATTTAATTTAATAAGTATAACTATGTAAATAAAGGGAATAATAATAAAACTGGCAACCCCACCAACGAGCAAGAAAGTATATTTTCTATCAAAGAATAAAAAAATATTTATTTTCCAGAATACTACTATATTTCTATATTATTAAGTGCCACATTATATAAAATATTAGAAAAAGCGAAACCAACAATAAAAATGATATTAGAAATTATGAATAAATCAATTAATACGAAGAAGAAATTTTCAGACAAAAATGACATGACAAACGTCATGTCAAACAAGAATATTTTGTAAAAATATGGAAAAAATATACTAAAATGCTTACAAGATCGAGAGCCAGGAACACTGTTGCACAAACAACATCACCGGACTCGTCGCACAGCTCCGCCTCGCAGCACAAGGAACAGATTGTTGCTGAGGCGTCGAGCTCCAGCAGCAGCTACGAGTATTTCTCCCCACCGACGTCGCCACTACCTGTACGTCGGCAGGGGAGAGGCCGGCCGCCAGCCAGCTTGGGACTCCGAGGCACACCGGCCTCGAATAGGGCCCCCGCTGCCGGTGGTAATGTGCACCGCATGCGATGGACTTCGTCAACGAATGAAAATGTCATGCGGGCATATTTTGCGGCTACAGAGGGAGGAATTAACCTCACTGCGTACCGTGTTCGTTTGCTACCTTTGTTTCAGGCTCTTGAACCAACCGTGAACGTGTCGGCACAGCGGCTATCGGATCAGGTGCGGGTCATCCAGCGTAGTCATATGTTGGACGATACCGTGCTTGAGAGGATTCGCTCAGAAGTACAGTCTAACATTATAATCCCTACTTCGTCTCAATCTAGTATACCTAGTGAAGCAAATAATATCATAGATTCACAATCTTTAGTACCCATTGACGAAGAAGTGGATGATATGGTTACGGTAAGTACACAGTATAATAATGAATTAAGGAGTGTTTTGGAGCGAACGATTCAGGAATATAGATTTTGTGATCTCATAAGTCGTCCACGTATATCGCGCTTGCCTACGCATAAAAAGAACTTGGCGCTAGTGGATACCCTGGACTCTATTCTACCAAGCTATTTTGATACTTGTGTAGATATAAGTGATGCGCACTCAATTCTGTATTGCGCGGCTGTAACAATTTGTCGAGTGGCTGGTGTAAAATTTCCGAAATTTGAGCCGGCCACTGGACCCAAGTCTATTCCAGTCTGGCAATGCAGAATTGAGCGTCGCATCGCTGAGACCAGGGTACTCATTAGTAAACTAAGCTGCTTTAGGACAGGGAACACCCGTCCCAGAGTGATGCGTTTTGTGACTCGTGCATTCGCGGGGACCGATATCAGTCCTCGCGAATACTCAGTGCGGGTCACAGAACGTATTGACTTCCTAAAGCAGAAAATTTATGCGTGGGCAAGCCGCATATGGAGGTACAAGAAGAGAGTGGATCGCTATATTCAGAATCGCTCGTTCCAAAAGGATGAGAGATGGGTGTATAGAAGATGAGAGCAACCCGATTCGAGTGTGACTGATAGGTGCCTACCCGATGCTGAAACCACAAGTACATTCTGGCGAGGCATTTGGTCGGTACCTGTTGGTCATACAGAGTGTGAGTGGATGCGGGATGTCGAACAATCATGTGAGTCGATACAGACTATGGAACCAGTCCTAATAACATCTAGTGACATAGCCAGTGCGGTTCGTTCGTTGCCCAATTGGAAATCAACTGGGCCGGACGGACTGCACAATTTTTGGCTGAAATGGTTTCATAGCTCACATGCTTGTTTGGCATCCTGTTTTCAGACATCACTTGAGTCCGGGTCGCTTCCATGTTTTATGACTTCGGGTATAACACACCTCCTCTACAAATCCGGTAGTACTACGGACCCTAAAAAGTATAGACCGATAACCTGTTTACCAACGGTCTATAAGCTTCTCACATCTATTTTGAGAGTTAAATTAACAACACACATTGAAAATAATTCTATAATGTCCAACTCTCAAAATGGATGTAGAAGCGGGTCACGTGGTACTAAAGAACTCCTTATTCTTGACATGGCCATTAATCAGCAGGTTCGTCGTAACAGGAAAAACCTTGCGACATGCTGGATTGATTACAAGAAGGCCTATGATTCAGTGCCACATACATGGCTGTTGAGGGTGCTGGAGTTGTATAAAGTTGATGCAACTCTTAGCACCTTCTTGAAGACATGTATGGGGCAATGGACAACGGCTCTTGTATATCCAGGATGTCGTCAGGTTCCTGGGAATGGCGAGCCTGTCAGGATTAAGAGGGGTATATTTCAGGGTGACAGTCTGAGTCCCTTATGGTTTTGCCTGGCGCTGAATCCTCTCAGTACCTTACTGGAGGGTTCAGGGCTAGGCTATCAGTTCAGGAGAGGAGGTCAAGTTGTTTCCCACCTGCTTTACATGGATGACTTGAAATTATTTGCCTCCACCGATTCCCACTTGATAGAGTTACTAAAAGTCACAGAAGCTTTCAGTAATTCTATTAAAATGGAATTTGGTGTAGATAAATGCGCTGTCATGCATGTAAAGAAGGGACGAATTGTGGAATCTGAAAGAGTACATCTTTCTGATTTCACAAAACTTAAATCCATCTCCGCGACTGAAACTTATAAGTATCTGGGTATGTCGCAGGCATTAGGTATTACAGAGGTTGGCATGAAACAAACGTTGGTGGACCGTTTCTTTGGCCGCCTGAAAAAAGTACTGAAAAGTCTTTTATCGGGCGGTAACAAGGTGCGGGCTATCAACGGTTGGGCCATGCCAATCTTAATCTATTCCTTCGGCATACTTAGATGGACTCAGACTGAATTAGACGCCCTGGATAGAAAAGTCCGTTCTCTGTTGACCATAAACCGAATGCATCACCCACGTTCGTCTGTAATGAGGTTGTATATCCCACGAAAGTGTGGAGGTCGTGGCTTTTTAAATGCCAAGACCTTACATAATCGTGAGGTATACAACCTTAGAGAATATCTCCTTCATGCTGACGTGGGTATGCATCGGGATGTGGTAGCAATAGATAATGGACTGACCCCCCTTGCTCTTGCCAAAAAGAACTGGCACAAACCAGTAATAATGACTACTAATGATCGCAAGGAGATATGGCGGGGCAAAGAGCTGCATGGACGATTTTATCGGGCCTTACACGGGCCCGATGTAGATCTATTAACATCTGTATCTTGGTTACGTTTCGGTGATTTGTTTGGAGAAACTGAAGGTTTTGTCTGTGCAATTACAGACGAAGTTGTCATGACGAATAACTATCGGAAATATATTTTGAGAGATGGTACGGTTGACATATGTCGGGCATGTCACCTACCGGGTGAATCTCTTAGACATATTATTTCTGGTTGTCCTCGTCTTGCCAATGGCGAGTATTTGCATAGACACAACCAAGTAGCCAGGATAGTCCATCAGCAACTTGCACTAAAGTATAAACTTGTAGATTTAGAGGTACCATATTACAGGTATGTGCCCGACCCAGTTCTAGAGAATGGTCGTGTCACGTTATACTGGGATCGGTCTATTATCACTGACAGGACTATTGTCGCCAATAAGCCTGATATAGTGGTAATAGATCGATCAGAGCGCCTCGCAATAATCGTTGATATTACAGTTCCACATGACGAGAATCTCGTGAAAGCAGAAAAAGATAAACAATTAAAATATTTGGACTTGGCTCACGAGGTTGTCGACATGTGGGATGTAGATTCAGCGATTATTGTTCCGATAGTCGTATCAGCACACGGTCTGATCGCCAAGAGCCTCGATCAACATCTTAAGAGGCTCTCTTTAGGCAGTTGGGTCAAGGGCTTGATGCAAAAGGCGGTTTTGCTGAGCACGGCGCGCATTGTGAGGAGATTCCTGTCTCTGGAGCCCTGACCACCGGTAGCTTGGTCCCTGTACCCGATGCCGGTGGGAAACAATTTTTTTATATTTTTAAATGTATTTTTTATATGTATATTTAAAAATTTAAATTTATACGTTGTTTATATTTAATAAAGAGGAATAATAATAATAAAAAAAGAGCATAATAATAAAAAAGAAATTAAATATTTGGATTTGGCTCATGAGGTTGTTGACATGTGGCATGTTGATTCGGCAATTATTGTTCCAATTATCGTTTCGGTCCACGGCTTGATGGCAAAGAGCCTCGATAACCATCTGAAGAGGCTCTCGTTAGACGGCTGGATCAAGGACCTGATACAGAAGGCAGTACTTCTTGACACGGCACGCATTGTGAGGAGGTTCCTGTCTCTGAAGCCCTAACCACCGGTAGCTTGGTCCCTGTACCCGATGCCGGTGGGACACTATTTTTTATATTTTTAAATAAATGTTTATTTTTATATGATTTATTTAAAAATGTAATAGAATAAGTTAAAAATAATGAATAAATGGAATAATAATAATAAACTTTATTTCGGATTTTTCATATTATCCATAATAGAGTTAGTACTTATACAAAAAGCTTACGGACTATGTTAGTAGAATATAATATATGTTGATTTAGTTCCAATTGAATTCTAATTCATATCTAATTACATTATTTTTAAATTAGGCAACATAATTATATAATTAACAAAAGAAATAATAATAAAGAATACAAAAATAAATAATTATATCATAAAATTTTAACATTAAGAAGTAAATAAATTGTATTAAATGAATTATTACATTGGATTTAATGAATTACAAAATAAATATATAAAATAATATTAAATATCTTTGATGTAATTTTGATAATAATGAGTTATAATAATCAGACCAATATATACGAATTATAACAATAAAGTGAATATAAATAATGTCATCATCACAGTTTAATTCATAAAGCTTGAATGTAAAGGTGCTCCTGACCGGTATGTATGTAACCGCACCCAATACCATGAAAAGGGACAATCAGGACGATCAACAATCACTTTCATGATACTGTTGGGGCATCCTCTCAACCGTTGTATCAGCGATGTAACACGCTTTCTTAATATCGTCTGAAAATTGTCTATGTTCGCTTCAGCAAACATACCTGACGCGCTACAAAACCTAGGATGTCCCAACAGCACGCTGAAGGCATTGTTGTACTGTACGCGAAGAGCGTTGTAGGCCTTCTGCGTATGTCTGACCCACAGGCTGCAAGTGTACATGGTCTGACAGAAGGCTTTGAATAGCGTCATCTTTACGTCTTGCGAACACCGAGCAAACCTGCGGGCCAGCATATTACATCTGACCGACAACGCCCTCCGCTCCCTCTCCATATCATTGTCATCACTCAAATTTTCAGTAACGATATGACCCAAATATTTAAACTGTGACACTCTTTTCAATGCTACCCCGTTAATATATGCCGGCGGTACCGTGTCAAGCTTTTTACACCCAGCCCTAAACACTACCAGCTCACACTTTTTTTCATTGTTTACCAACCCATTGGCCTTAGCATACCCTTCACACATCGCAAGTAAACGACGAAGTGCACTAAGCGAGTGGCTCAGCAACACCATATCATCAGCATAACTAATACTGTTTATGATATTTGAGTCTATAGAGCATCCAATCCCGGTGCTACTGAGCTCCCCGATCAGCTGATCAATGTATAGGTTGAAGAGCGACGGAGATGTTAGCCCCCCTGCCTCACCCCACACTCCAACCCGTATCCAATGGATAACGCTCCCTCCCACCGGACCTGGTTAATTTGGTTGTCATACCAATATTCCAGAAGTCTTACCAACTCCTCTGGTAAGCCTTGCTTGCGCATTTTAGCCCACAGAATATGTAATCAACCAGGTCAAATGCCCTGGAGAGGTCAAGAAAAGCAGCATACACTGGTGTACTCCTATCCGTGTAGTACCTAACGGTATGCTTGAGCGCTAGTATAGCTGATTCTGTGGACAGACCTGCTCTGAAGCCAAATTGTGCATCATGCAATTTAATCTGTTTTACTATGCGTCGCTCAATCACACCGTCAAGCACCTTGGCCGTAATGGTCGCCAGGGAAATGGGCCTGTAATTCTCAAGACTAGAGATGTCGCCCGTTTTATTTTTGACAATGGGTACAACTATTGTCTTCGTCATCTCATCTGGCAGGTATGAGTGCCTCACACAACAGTTGTATAACATTGACAAAATCCTCGGAAGATGAGGACCCGCATGCTGGAAGTGCTCTATACTGAGCCCATCCCAACCTGGTGACTTGCCTTTTGTCATAGACCTTATTAAGAGTTGCACTTCCTTAGCTGTGATACTAATGGGCACCGTCATTGAATCTCCCTGCCCTCCTGCCCGCCTCTCCGGCGGCAGCTTTGAGGATACCTGGAAGTGCTTTCTAAACAAGTCCGCTATGTTCTTCGGTTCGGTTACACCATTAACGCTCACGGGAGCCACCTGTCCAGGACTCAACCTCTTGGTTGACTTCCAGAACTGTCTAAAATTCCCACTCTCCCGTTGCGAGGCCAAAATATCCATTCGGATCTGCTCCTCGTGGTTCTGACAAAATCTTAACTTCTGTTTAAATAGTTTTCTAGTTTTATTCATTACCACGAAAAGTTGACCAGTCCGGGGTTTACCATGCCACACCCAGTTCAAAAACGCAGTCCTAGCAACCCCATGAGCGCTCCTGACATGCCTATTCCACCCAATCACCGTACGCCGTCTTTTCCCACTCTCCCCGGACCTGGAGCTCCCTTCAGCTGCCTCCCTAAGTGAACTGACGACCTCTCTGTACAAACAATCGATAATGACTCTGTGTTGTTCGTTTGTGCAGAAGTCATCACAACAGGCACCCAGTTCAGAGGGAAAGTCAATGCCTCGCAGCTTTTCCATGCACAGCCGGTGGTAGCAATCTATCTGACCTGAATTTCTCTCACCCCATACCGCCCTATCATACCTTTTACACTCGCGCCCAGTCGGTGTATCCGTCCTCCTAACCGTCCCCATATGAACATGCACGCACAGCGGAAAATGGTCAGACCAATAAGTACCGTAAATAACTTCAGCCCTTACAATTGACTTCCACGCTGCCTCAGTAACAAGGCAATGATCAAGCCAACGTCTACTACCCCAAGTCTCACATACAAACGTGTAGGTATCAGAATTTAGCCCTAGAATATTGTAATCGGCACACTGCCATTTTTGATCTACACAAAAGTTTAACATTTCATTGCTAAATAATTCACTCGGGTGAGCATTAAAATCGCCAACAACATACACACATTCCAAATTGTTACAATTTACAATGGCCGCAATTTCGCCCAAGCAGTCAGAGAATTCCATCAAGTTGTTGTCAGAATTAGTAGGCATATATACATTTATTATCAATATAGTGTGATCGGATGACGTCGCTTTAATCGCAACAATGCGATCGCTTTCACATGGAATTACCGTGACTGATGTAAATACAGATTTTCTCCATAAAATTGCCATCCCACCATATGGTCTACCCCGTACAATGCCACCAGTTGTATTCATAGCTGAGTTTCCAAAATGACCGAAATTTATATCTATATTACTCAACATATCTAATTCATGCGGCCATAGCCAGGTCTCTTGTAGTGCAACAATGTCCATTGACTTGCACAAATTTTGCACACAAACTTTTGACCTGGTTAATGACTTACAATTAAAACTAGCGAATTTAACAATACCTTTACTATTTAAATTATTATTTATACAATTCATTACTTACTGATTTTTATTCAATCCAATTTCACTCGCCTGCAAACCCTCTCTGTGCCCGATATTATTATTATAAAACCTTACGAATCTACGAAACAACACTCCCTCAGGCCACAATGACTCGTTCATAAAAACATTTAACTTACATTCCGGTATTGAAAATTTATAAGATGCATAACCTTTATTTAATTTCATACTAGATTTACTAATGAAAACGTCCACACCGGTTTTGCTTTTAATATATGACACTATGTCTTCCACTTTTGTGCCCTTATCAATATTATAGATGTAAAACGGCACACTAGCACTCGCTGCTTTAAAGGAATTATGCGGGAGAATTTCTGCCTTTCCTATCGTACCAATAAAGCGATTTTTTAACCTTTTACGTTGCACGACCTCCCATTTTTCACTCTGTAAATTTTTTTTTTCCATTCACCGCCATCACGCAAAATATCAGATATGAGTGGTTTAGACAGTACGCGCTCTGGTGTAGATGACGTCAGGCCGGGCTCGGCACGGGTCGTCATACTGGTTGAAACCACAGTGCGCCTCTTATCTTGATCTGCTATCTCCGATTGTATCGTTTTGCTTGTTGCACCCTTGTGCACCGTTGTTGAAACCGCAGTACTGGCCTCCACGATCCCGCCAATACCTGTCTCGTAATCAGCTGTGTCATTCGCAGCTTGTTCGTGCGCCGATGAGACAACGCTATTATTTATAATGGTATCGTTATTTTGTCTCTCTGTCACACACTTATTCCTCGACTCGGACGTTGACCCACTTTGAATATTTGTTACTAGATCATCCTTTTCTTTCTCATACATATAATTCGTAGACATTTCACAACCGTTTATAATTAAACTCCTGTAATTAGGATGACTCGCTTTTTGCATTTCCTTAATATGTTCCGCCGTTATATAGCTTCCTTTTATGACATTGACATCTTCCTGTAATTTAATGATGTCTTTCAAAATCCTCGTAGCATCCAGATGATCGAATGTGACTGGGGGAAGTTTATGGAGATATCTGGCCACAAAAATAGGTACCAAATCTGGATCTGTTACCTTTATGAGCATAATAATGTCTTCAATGTCTCTTCGACCTTTTCCTTCGTTCCTCCGTTTAATTTGGCGACGGGAGGTATCCACAGATTCAAACAATAACTTTTTCGCAACTTTTATTTCTTCTTCTGTAAAAGCCGTTGTACATAAACAACTAATGCTATTTTCATCCATTATATCTGCTTTATTTTGGATAAAAGCAAGACACTCATTAATCACCACATTACAATTATTGCACTTAACTGTCAACATTATCGTTACTCGGGGTCACTGACCCTTTTGAATATATACTGAATAAAGTGTAAAATAAATAAATGATTAATAAAATCACGTTTATTTTTATTTTTTCTACATATAACTCCCTTTCTATTTCTATGGTGCATGATATATATATACTCTCACTTCGTGTTGAAATGGACAATGATAAATGCATCAAATTAACTGAAGTATATGAAAGCCACAGACACTTATGGGATCCACGTTCACCGCACAATGATCTTTGTCTGTCTGCCTCTTATTCTTTTTGTTGGGATTTATTATTACTAAAGCTGCAGCGAATTGGCATACATCACCCATGGTAGCTAGTAAGAAACTATAGAAATTCGTTGCTCAGCTTGAGGCACGCTGCCGAGTTGCTGATTAATTTGGCCCAAGTGGAGATGCATGTAATTTCCCCAGCACGCGGCACGCTCAGATTGAGGCAGCTCGCCCCGCGGCTGCTCAAGTGGAGATGCGCCTTAATACCTCTCTCGATCTCTTCAAAGTAATATTTTCCTACAATTTTGCGTCACGAATACTATTTTTATTTCATTTAGGTAGGTATACTAGACACCAACTCAAACCACCCTTATTAAGTAAAATATATATACTAAAAATGTTTTCATTTCAAATTAAATCTATCGATACGCGTCAGTTCAAGAAAGTTTGGCACATCACTAATTTTAGTTCTCTGAACCAGCGCTGCTGATTTCAGCGCCACAATGGCGAGAATTAAGAAGGCATAACTTTAGTTTGACAGCCACCTATCCAGTGTGGTAATAATACAGATCAGTGTTCGCGATCAATTTGTGAGTAATGTTTCTCGGCGCTATTTAACGTGCGCGATACATAGACCACCGGCGGTTCGCGGCAGTCGGCGCCGGGCTGCGTGAGGACGCCGCCTATGCCAAAATTAAGGGTTTATTCAGATCATAATGAGCTAATACCTCCGCGCTTGACAGTATTTTTTTTTAATTTCGTAAACGCCTCTTCACACTTTAAACTCCAATACCACCGTACATTTTTCTTCAGAAGTTCATAAAGAGGTGCTAAAATGGAACTTAATCTTTTAACGAACTTAGCATAAAAATTAACCAACCCTAAGAAAGAACGCAACTCCTTAATTTATCATTTATTTATTTATCATCATATTACAAACAAAACAAGCTAACAGTGAAAAGACACCAAAGCGCTCATAATGTTATGCTACATATTAACTAACATATTATTTACTGTACACAAAATTATAATAATCACACTTACATATTTATATAATGTCAAGATTCATATTTTAATAATTACATTTTACCACTCTCAATATTTACATCTTAATAATTTCAATAGTTACATTAATAATTAATAATTACCACACATTTACATTAATTCCAATTCTAGTATTTTTAATAATCACATTACTTATATTCATAATAATCATAACTTTTCAATTCATAATAGTCACAATTTTTATACATAAATCAATATTAACATTAACATTTTTAACATTCCGACATTCATTACACTGAGAGGCCAATCACCGGCAGAACCTAATCATAGCCTTTGGTTAAAAGGGGGCAGGTATTCAAGAACGCTATAACGTTTCCTACCATTTGGTTTATATTTCCAAAGAACATATCTATATCTGGATTCGATCGCAGCAGACTATTAATTAATTCTACCGCCCTTGAAGTGGGACAAGTGGCGGCTTGAGGCAAGCACCACGTCGGTGGCGTTACGAAAAGACGATGCTGTCGACGCCCAGTGGCACGCATATAACTGTCTGGAACATAAAAATGTATGCATTCTTTGACGGAGGGGTTATCTACCTTATTGTTCAACAGCATGTAATAATGGATTATATGAAGGAAATTTCTCCTCAGCTCTAGAGTTTCCAGACCTACCATCCCGGCGACGAATAGGGAGGGATACAAAAAAGGATAATATCTATACAAGCGCTTGTAGAGGTACCTGGCGAACTTGCGCTGCACTCTCTCCACCACTAGGGCGTATGTTTTTTCATAGGGGCTCCAGACTATGACGTTATATTCCAGCCTGCTTCTTACATACGCGTTGTATAGAATCTTTAACGCAAGTATATTATTGAATTGGGATGCCACCCTGATTATGAATTGTAAAGATCTATTTGCTGCCTTACAAGTACTTTTAATGTGATCATGAAAGTTTAATTTTGCATCAAGCGTTAGACCAAGATCGCGTATTGTATTAACTCGCTCAAGTTGCTGTCCGGCCAACAAGTATGACATTTCTATTGGAGAGCGCGAGCGGGTGAAGGTAATTATTTTACATTTTGAGATGTTCAACGATAGTTTATTCGTTACGCTCCACTCAGCAACTGCGTCAATATCGCGCTGCAGTGACTCACAATCATTAATGTCCCTGACCGACGCGAACAACTTAAGGTCGTCAGCAAACATGAGACATTCCGATTGGGAAAGGACAGTAGGTAGGTCATTTATCATGAGAAGAAATAGGGTCGGCCCTAGGGTACTACCCTGACTTACCCCAGACCTTGTATAGTATAGTCCTGTGATCTAAAGTTCCCCAACTTTACATATTGTCTTCTGTTTCCGAGATAATCAGCTATCAATCTTATAAGCTGTCCATCGAAGCCTAAAGACGAAAGCTTGGTGAGTAGGATATCGTTATCTACGCGATCAAAAGCCTTTTCGAAATCAAAATATGCAGCATCAACTTGACAGCCTGACGTTACGTGGGTCTTTAGATAATCTACAAAGTTAATATGATTCGTTAAGGTGGAACGAGCAGGACGAAAACCGTGCTGCGAGTCCCCCAAGAGAGTACGGGTTTAGAATGTGATATGCCTATTGAGGCTGGCCTCAAATAATTTACCAAATACTGATAATATTGCAATGGGTCTAAATTTCGTGATATCAGTTGACGTTGCACCTTTGGGTACGGGCGTAACACGCGAAACCTTCCAACTACCCGGATAGGAACACTGCTGTAATGCAAGATTATATACGTATAGAAGCGGTTCTTCCAGTGCCGATATACAATCCTTAACCAGGTAAGTGGGTATGTTGTCCGGCCCAAATGCAGAGTTAGATTTAAGACGTCGCGCTGCATTTTTAAGGTCTTCACGGTTGACATATGGGATGCTAATGGTATGTCCATGTGCATGCGCAGCGCGATCTGCCAACTGAGGGTCTAAATGCGGAACGTTTTTGTGAAAAACAGAACCAAAGTAGTAAGCAAAGGCATCAGCTGCTTCCTGTCCCTGAACCATTTTATTTTCATGCGAGTACTCTTTGTTTTGTTGTCTATTTTTTTTCTTTCCTCTAATATATTCCCAAAATTTAGAGGGATCACAAGTTATTTTGTTTCCTACAGACTTTAAATAATTCTGAGAGGCACTGTCAACAAGCGCCTTAACCTTAGTCCTATAATATTTAAAAAGTTCTTTATTAACTTCTAGTCCCTTTTTCTTAAACATTTTTAAATTATAATGTTTTAGTTTAATATAATATATTATCTCACCAGTAAACCATGTTGGATATATATACCGATGACTGCGTGGTGTACTTTTTTGAGGGACGTGGTTACTAATGGCCATGTTCAACTTATTATACAGGATTTCTACAGCCGCATTGGCCTCACTCTGTAGCAGAAGGTCGCTCCAATCTATGCATGCAATTTCAGCGTATAACCCATTGAAATCCGCCCTACGAAAGTTCCACTCGGGGATTAGGCAACCCGTATTTCTCCCCACTGGGAGGTACGTAGGATTAGTTGTTAAATTGGTTTCATATAAGGTAAAATTTATCTCTAGAGCAGGGTGATTGGCCGCCGTATCTAACCGTACAAGGGGTTCAACTTCGGATACTATGTTGAAGTTTTTGGGGTCAGCAGTGGTCAGAACCAAGTCCAAGTTACGTCTATCCGTGGCATTATCGTACATACTATTGCAAAGACGCAGCTTACAAAACTCCAGAAACATTTCAAATTGCGTCACTGCAGCACCAGTACAGGAATTGAGATTGAAGTCTCCTACTACCACAAACCCATAATCACTGTATGCACTGACGGCGTTCTCAATACAAGATAGCACATCTATATATTGACTAGTGCTATAGCTAGGTGGCAAGTACACAACACATATAAACAATTTAATATTTTTCCTTGAAACTATCGCAAATAATAATTCTTTATTTTGAGTTAATCCGTCTATATCTGTTATCCTTTTTACTGTGTAGGAATCTTTAACAGCCAACAATAAGCTACCATATCGTGTATCACCATATCTATCCTTCCGTAGTACTACATAATTTGGGGGGAATAATTCTGCATCATTTATTGAACTATTTAGGAATGTTTCCGTGAGAGTCACTATATCATAGGAATAACATAGTAAATTATTGTAAAAATGTGTGGTTTTCGACCGCAACCCTCTCACATTTTGATAATATATTGTACTTTTCATAACATTTATTCTGTTTCGGGGTTTCTGCTTTTTTATATTATTTCTACTTTTTTTTTTGACAGCTTTTTGCCCATAGATTCTATTACGCACGAAAAAATTTTTGGGCGGGAGTTGGTTTACTACTGAGTGCTGTAGGGCATGGGGAATATTTACACATGTCAACTTTTATATTGTCCATGATTTTCATATAAACAGTTCTTAATCCATTTCTATTAATTAAACCCGTACTATTTGAGAACATGTCAAGGGAAAGATAGCTGTTTGTATCGAAGTAGTATGCATATACAGAGTTAAAAAGCTCTAGACAAAGTTGATTATTGAACAATTCAGTTTTATAATTATAAATTGGGGCTCCACAGATATATGTTGGACTACATATCACAATATTAGTCTACGTTATATGCTTTAAAGAGTCCCTTATAGATTGTATCAAATATCCATGTAGTCTGCATGTCTAATTTCATTACCACTCAACATAATAATACAGTAATCATTCAAATTAAAGTTTCCTAACTTACTTTCAATATTATTCAGTAGTTGTTTTATAGTACAATTTGTCAGTATATAACGACAATAATCAAAGTATTGACCGAAAGTGTTGTCGATTATTCTTTGTGTACCATAAGAGCTAACATTTGTCAAAATACATAGTTTATTTTTTACCTTATTCCCTAATTGAGTAGCGATGTTCGAGTTTGTCATGCTCTCAGATGACAGATTTTCTCTACTACAATCCTCCTGGGTTGACTGTTCCAGGGTATGAATTTTTCCACAGAGTTTATCCATTTCTTTCCTGGCTTCATTTAGTTCCTTCTCCAACTTCTTGATTGTGCCCCGCAGTAATGTGACTGTTTCACTGGTGTCTGTCTCAATTGAGTGCGAAGTACAGTGTCTGGATGGTGTGCAGATGACACTATCTCCTATCTGCTGTAAGGAGTATTTACCTTTTTTCATTGGTGTTCTGCTTGATGATTCAGTTAAAAGCTTTTTTAATGTACTGTTATCTTTCTTTAATTTGGCGTTTTGTTCACGGAGATCATTATTTTCAAGAATAATTATTTCGAGCTCATTCTGTGAGCTCAATAATTCTAATTGCAATGTTTTCGTTGATTCTTGCAAATCCTGTATTTCCTGCATTGACAATAAATCCATCGTACTGGAGTCCATACTTCTTGATAGAGGTTCTGCCGTCATAAGGATAAACAACGCACTTGCTTGGAAGTAACTTTCGAGTAAATCGCGTTTAAAGTTTTTTTAGTTTTTTTTATTGTCTCTCGGAAACTAACAGGAATATTCTAAGTTTTATTGTTTTGTTCGATTCCTTGAAATGTGAACTTTGCATGTGCGATACTATATTTATACAATTAGTTTATTTCATTATTTAAAATAAAGAAAAAATGTTTAAGGCTAGTAAATATTCCCTGCAATAATACTAAATCACTAAGCATTATCAACGCATGTGCTGCAGATGCGTCATTTATCTCTAGTAAATGCATTTTGTGATGTTTATGTCTAGTAAAGATATGGGATTACTTCGACGTATGTTCCAATTTTATAACTTATACGTAGCAAATGTGTTCATTATGACTAGTAAATTATTTTAGAGAAGCTCGCATGCGTTTAATTTTACGTACTTAATTAAACAAATATCAAATATTATCCTACGAAATCTTTATTAGCTTTGACTGCATTCTACGAAATCTATTAAGACGAGTGTTTTAAAGAACTCCTTAACTTAATCCTTCTGTTTCCTATACGACCCAGAAAAACGCATGTCGGACGGAGGTGCTACTATCATTATATTAAAGAAATCCAGCCAGAACTAAGCGACTAGTAATATCTATAGTAAATTTTTGCTGTCTTATATCATAAAGGATTTCAATTCGCGTTACATCTGTGGTTATCCTTTACTACTGTGAATTAAAATCTACAAAGTGAGACTATATACCTAATGATAATCTATAATAAATTGTTTAATGACACAAACTATTAGGTACATTGAACCCTGCCTTCGAACTAGTGTCAACTGTATCTTCCAGGCCGTATGGTACGTTTCTCTCCTTCCTTTCTGCTATTATAGAACTAAGCTATTCAAAATATAGTTTTTCTGTCGTAGTACAACATTAGAAGCTCAGTGTATTCGTCTCTTTTTAACCCCGGGAGCTTTGAATAGCAGCTCCAAAGAGGCTCATTACCGAGTCGCCTACGTAAGGGCACCTGTCAGTATTATTATATTAAAAATATATTATAATTTTAATTAAAATACTATGTAACATTATCAAATTTATAATTATTTATAGATTTATAATTCACTAGCTGACCCTCGCAACTTCGTTTACGTCACACATGGTGTATGAAAGGAGGTGTATTTCTTCATAAGGCTCATCAAGCAGCGTATAAAACTGCCTTGTTTGCTTAATCATAAAATAGCTTAAAGATTACGTGGATCACCACCTATTACGTGGGACATAAAACTAGAAGTTGAAATGTGAAATTGTTTTATTATTAGGCATTAATGTAGAATAAAAACTTGTTCTTTCTTTCTTTTATTATCATTTCATAAAATATTAAAATACATCATTAATTAATCAAATGTCCGAAGTAGTTTGCTATAATTCAATACTTTGTTAACGATCACTGTGATAATTACTTTTTTCTATGACCTCTTGCTAAAATTTCCAGTTACAAGTCAAATTTTAACCAAAATATTTTTATTTTTTAGTTGTTAAGAGCAACAATCTTTGAAATAGACCTTCTTTGCCTTTACTTTTCTAGTCATAATAATCGTAAATACACACTTGCGTTACTCCGCTTAAGACGGGCTAATTAAAATTCATATTAAATACGAGTCATAAACAACGCATGTTTGCTTACGATGCTTATGATTAGTAAAAAGTTGGAAATGCATTAATTGCGCTGTTTATGCTTAACAATAAAATGAAAACTAATCAAGATATCAAAAAATGAGTAATTGATTCTTGTAGATCTCGTTTCGGTGATTCCGAATATACTAATAACTCAATTTCGTTAAAAATGTCGATTGCGTTGTTTATCCTAAGGACAGCAGGGTTGATCTGAGGCTACAATAGTATCGCTCAATGCAGTATCACTAATGGCCAAGAGGTCCTGTTGATTGTTTGCTGCCTTAGTAGTACAACTCCCTGTCTCAGCCTGAGAACTAGTGGCGGGTACCGGGGAGTGTTCTTTCTGTGTCTGCGAAATTCGCTTTTTCCTCATAGTTACAAACTGCTGTTCAGGAGGAATATTTTTATTTCGTAATTTGCAACTATTACAGGTCCAATTACTTGTTTTAGAGTTTTTAATATGTTTCGCCCTATCGCCAATGCAGTCATAATCATATTTGTTTTTGCACACTGAACATGATACAGTATTGTTTTGGTCAACTTGGTTTTTACATTCATTGCAAATAACAAGTGGCGACATCTTGTTGTTTTTACTTCTCAAAGTTTTAGGATTCAATGACATCTTTCACTTTACTGATGGGATGTTGTAGTTCAGCTAATTCTCACTAGATGACAAATGCGATCGTAGGTTCAAATTTGTGAAAATTAACGATCGCGAAAATTATAATTTACAGTTCTATTAGAATTCTGCAGCTACTTTAATCTGCTTTATGTCTTTATTTTACGTATAAATGGTAGAAAATTGCTTACATTGCCCTCCAATATTCGTAATCCTGAATTCCAACACTAAATATTGATTTATTCTCAGTTCACTATATTTGCTTATGTTATCAATATTACTTAAGATTTTGCCAAGATAACATTTCTTCGCCTGTATTGTCACTTTAACCGTAGATTTATATTATAGTTTGTATTGATATGTCACTTTTACTGTTTATTTACAATTTTAAATACGGACTCGATATTGACAGGAACGCTACTTAAGGGGAGTGGTTGACAAAGTTTGCGAAAAAGAGGTGCAAATAAAGACGTTCTTCTCGGTATTAGTATACGAAAAATGACAGCCAAAAGTAGATTTGAAATCTACAAGATGTGTTCCAGAAAATGGTTTCATCAGAAATTGTGTATTTATTATAAATAACTAGTAAAACATCACTGAAATAGCCCATAATTTTTTAGAAGAAGTCGTTGTATGACATCTATTTATTAATGAATGATAATAAAATTTATATCAGAGACTAAAGAAAACATAGACCTCTAAAATGGTTTTCTTCAATTTTGAATTACTATAAGTTTTAACTAATTATAACTAATAATGTATTCAAAGAATACATCACATTGCTTGCTTCCCCGCGCTCGCCCGAAAATCTAGTGCGGGGGGAGTCGTGTTGCTAGACGGACGTGTGTCGCTCTGGTCTGCAAAATATTCTCGTAAAATGTTATATTTTCATTCATGTACAGAGTAATGCGTGTAACAGAGCCAGAGCCCGAGTTACACAATGCATACTGCATTACATGAGAATATAATGCATTTCAACTTATTTTTCGTATTGTTTTATTAAATTACTTTGAAAGGTAATCATGTTTATATTGTAAGTGGTACTTAATCATTTCAATATAAATAAATGAAGAAATATTTGTGGACATTCGCACACAACTTAAGCTATTATAACCTTGCGCTAAGGGATATAGACAACTGATGAAAATACTTATATTATAGTTATTATTAACACACTGCTTTTTTGAGACACTGCTCTCAACCTAAGCTGAAAGAATTGACTCTTTTAGCTTATTACGTCTTGTGGGTCGCCACAAGTAGGCACCATCTACCGGCAAATTGGTTAAGGTATAAAAGTGAATAAAGTGAGTGCCCGCCGAGTTTCTTGCTAGTCTGTATCTATACATAATAATAAAACTGTTGAGGGTCGAGAGTCTGAATATGGAAGCTATTTAAAAAAAAAATGTGTGCGTGTACTAGTGTACACACGTAAGAAGTGAAACTTCTTCATAACCTTATTTTTCAAGCCCAAAAGCCCAAAAGTCCAAAAGTCCAAAAGTCCAAAAGTCCAAAAGTCCAAAAGTCCAAAAGTCCAAAAGTCCAAAAGTCCAAAAGTCCAAAAGTCCAAAAGTCCAAAAGTCCAAAAGTCCAAAAGTCCAAAAGTCCAAAAGTCCAAAAGTCCAAAAGTCCAAAAGTCCAAAAGTCCAAAAGTCCAAAAGTCCAAAAGTCCAAAAGTCCAAAAGTCCAAAAGTCCAAAAGTCCAAAAGTCCAAAAGTCCAAAAGTCCAAAAGTCCAAAAGTCCAAAAGTCCAAAAGTCCAAAAGTCCAAAAGTCCAAAAGCCCAAAAGCCCAAAAACCCAAAAGCCGAAAAGCCGAAAATCCCAAGAGCCCAAAAGCCGAAAAGCCGAAAAGCCGAAAAGCCGGAAAGCCGAAAAGCCGAAAATCCGAAAAGCCGAAAAGCCCAAAAGCCGAAAAGCCGAAAAGCCGAAAAGCCCGAAAGCCGAAAAGCCGAAAAGCCGAAAAGCCCGAAAGCCGAAAAGCCGAAAAGCCCAAAAGCCGAAAAGCCGAAAAGCCGAAAAGCTCAAAAGCCGAAAAGCCCTAAATCCCAATAGCCCAAAAGTCCAAAAGCTCAAAGTCCCAAAGTACAAAAGTCCAAAAATCTACAAACGACATGCTATCCCTGGATAAAGTACTCTTAATTCGAATCCACCGTGGTGGGGATATAAACTACCACATCACTTATTCCTTGAGTGCGATGATGAATAGCCGGTACAGTGGGCAGCGCAATGCGTTTATGTAACGCACCACTTTTCCACATTGAATACATAGCGCAGATCAACACTAGCCCAGTGCGGCGACTGCGGGTACTTGCGCGGTCGACTGTACGCTTCGACAGGCTCCCTACGGTCCCTACCGCTCGAATGTTTTCTTAATGTACCTACATTTTGTTTTCTTTTTTACATCTGTTATTGTATTAACAAAATCGTACTTAGAAATTGATATTTTATGATTGTTTCAAGTTTGTAAAAGTATGTGTTTTTACTTAATATTACCTACCACTTGGTTTTGTTACCATCTCTTGTGATAATTTCAGTGTTTTACAAGTGTAATGCTAAACTAAAGCTTGCATAAGTGCATTGTAATTCTGGTATGTACCTACCCATTTAATAGTTACTATGTTGCAGAAATGTATTATTTTCATACTAATTAATAAGTTTATAACAGCGTGACAGCTGAATGAACGTGCTTACTATATTTGTTTTACAATCTAGGATAAAAATGTACACTAGATTTTTGTATAACTGTCTAAAATTATGTTGAATAAAGACCTTTTGAAATTGAATTGAATTGACCGTGGTGGGGACGAAAACAAAGATGGCGCGTAACGAAAAAACGTGACGTGACGTGACGTGACGTGACGCTAAATTTTTTCCAACGCCGATAAAGAAGTTTCACTTCAAAAAGAACGCGTTCTCTAATCGATACCTACTTAACCCAAAATAAAATTTAAAATTTTCATGTCCGTCTGTATTCCGAATACGTATCACGCCGAAACTACTGATTTGAATGAAAATTGATCCGAGGAAGTTCAGGAGTTAGAGACATCTCAACTTCTCTAAACCTAGAATTCAAGAGTTCCTTTGAATGTGAGGATAAATCTAAACCTGCGTGTTGCTTTATCATTTTTTTCATTCAAATCGATTCTGTAGTTTCTACGTGATACTTATTCGGGATACAAACAGACAGACAGACATGAAAATTTTAAATTGCATTTTTGGCTTCAGTATCGATTAGAGAACATTCTTCAATAAAAATTTTCAAAATATCTTCCATGTACAGACTCTCTACCCTCAACAGTTTTATTATAAGTATAGATAATTCAGGCCGCGCCGAGGGCGTGGACTGAATTGTTTTAGAATTTATTCTAAAATTTTCCACGGGGCTTAATCATTAAGCTCTTAACTATAAGAGCTTAATGATTAAACCCCGTTTTATTATTATATTTTATTATTATTGAAGGATGTTCTCTAATCGATACTGAAGCCGAAAATGCAATGTAAATGTTCATGTCTGTCTGTCTGTCTGTATCCCGAATAAGTATCACGTAGAAACTACAGAATCGATTTGAATGAAACTTTGAACAATTAAAGCTTATAATCCGAGGAAGGTTCCTGGATACTTTGATTCCGATATTCTGCGAGCTTCCTTTGGTACAGGGGATGAAAGACAATATGGTTTTTTAGTTGTAATTTCACAATGCGTGGTTCGATTCCAATTTTTTTTCAGTGTTATAACGGTAGTACTTTAAGGATTGGTTCACACAAGTTTCAGTGCTGAGGGTTTTGTAGTTCAGGAATTAGAGATATCTCAACTTTCTCAAAACCTATAATTCAAGGGTTCCTTGGATTGTGACGGTAAATATAAACAGGCGTGTTGGCTGAATCATAAAAGAGCTTAATGATTAAGGCTGTTGTAAAATAATTCTGTCCGCGCCGAAGTCGGGGACTAAATTGTTTTAGAATAAACTTAATCTTCAAGCTCTTTTATGATTAAGCAAACAGGGCCGTTTCACACGCTGCTTGATGAATCTGATGAGGAAGTGCCTCTCCTTTTGCAAACCTTATGTGACGTAAACGAAGTAGCGAGGGTCAGCTAGTTTTACAATATGCTTAATCTTTAAATTCGTTTATGATTAAGCAAACAGGGCAGTTTCACCCGCCGGTTGATGAGACTGATGAAGAAATACCTCATGTTTCATACACCTTAAGCGTCGTAAACGAAGTTGTGAGGGTCAGCTAGTTACATCATCAATACATATAATAAAATCGTAACAGGTCGCTGTCTGTACATGGAAGATAAATAAGAAAAAATATTATAGGGGGGCTTTATGAACGCAATAGAACCCAAAACAATGATTTTTAGAATTTTTGTCTGTTTGTCTGTATGTCTGTATGTCTGTATATCTGTTTGTCTGTACGGTTGTGCACGCTAATCTCAGTAACCGCTCAACCGATTGCAATGCGGTTTTTTTATTGTGTTGAGGTTTGCTCCAGTTAACATTTAGCGTTTGTTTTATGTAAATCGGTTTAGAAATAAAAGAGTTATAACACTTTTAAGAATCAGATATTAAGAAAATTTTAATTGTAGGGGTTTCTTTGAATGTGAGTGAACCTAAACTGGCGTGTTGGCTTAATCATAAACGAGCTTAATGATTAAGACTATTTTTAAACAATTCTGTTTTAAAATAGACTTAATCATTAAGCTCTTTTATGATTAAGCAAACAGGGCAGTTTCAGACGCAGCTTGATGACTCTGATGAAGAAATACCTTTCCTTTCATACACCTTATGTGACGTAAACGAAGTTGCGGGCTCAGCTAGTACATACATATGGTCACACCTTTATCCCCGAAGAGGTAGGCAGAGATATATTATTATGTTCCCCCATTTCACCTTTTTAGAATTTGTCCCACGTAATAGGCGGTGAGCTGTATTGCCGTGTTGAGATAGACAGGCGCAGGTTGTGACTGCCTGCTGCTGTTAATATTAATCAAGCCGCCACAACGGCCTTCAACTTCGCTTAACGACTGCCTTTTACGGGCAACCAGGACCAACGGCTTAACGTGCCTTCCGAAACACGGAAACAACGCTCAAATAACTGTCACAAAGTGGTCACATGGATGGTCACCCATCCAAGGACTGGCCATAGTGAATGAGCTTACTCCAGTGATCGCTTACAGAACACTAAGTCCGCGGTGCCGCGAGCGCTTCTTATTTATACATAACTAGCTGACTAAGCTGACCCTCGCAACTGCGTTTACGTCTATTTTTGTTTGTTTGTAATAATAAAATGAAATGAAATTTTGTTCCAAAAGTAACAAAAATTTTAAGCGAGTGGAAGACCCCCCTTTCTGGATTTGTAATAATTTAAGTTTAAAACAATGAATATGAACATTCGTCTTTGTGAATTCGTCACATTTAAGTTTTACGTAATGATCAATCACATTTTTTGCAGTATATTTTTACTACACTTGAAAACAAAGGAAAATTGAAATACAAACGTTCCTTTGTTTTTAATTTACTTTTCGCCTATCTCTATAAAATAGAGTGCAGAGG
This sequence comes from Miltochrista miniata, assembly GCA_933228765.1. NCBI lineage: Eukaryota > Metazoa > Arthropoda > Insecta > Lepidoptera > Erebidae > Miltochrista > Miltochrista miniata. Next base: position 3,876,728 of record OW121771.1, read on the forward strand.
GGCTTATGGCGAGACTTTGTCTGTAGTCTGTGACTCTGTTGCATTAAACTACGTCATTAGGTCACGTGGATCATCTGTTCAAAGTTTGAAATAAAACAAAAATGACAACGTCAATCGGATTGAACTCTCACATTAACGTTTTAGAGAGGGGCAGTCGGGTGAGACCGTCTCACAGCTTCTTGTTTATTTGGTGAAGCGAGGAACGCATTTCCGCTACTATTTTTCTTCTTCTTCCGTGGTTCTTTTACTCTGATGTCTCTGTAGTTGCGCTACTCTATGTTAGCGAGTCATATCGCCCATTTGCTCAAGGTCGTTAGCCCGGGGTATGGCCTTAATATCTCGCGGTCGGGGCATTTTCAATATAGCACTCACTTTACCGGGATCTACCTTAATACCCTCACTGGAAATAATATACCCTAAGTATTGCACTTCGTCTACCATGAAAAGACATTTGTTTCTTCTAAGTTTCATACCGTGATTTTGTAATCTCTGAAACACAGTTCCTAGAATCTCTAAGTGCTTAGCCGGTGTTCCCGAAGTTCCTATGATAAAGTCACCAAGAAATATTTCTACACCGGATATATCCCCAAGGAGGTTTGACATAATGCGCTGACAAAACCCCGGGCTTGAAGATAACCCAAACACAAGCCTATTATATAAAAATAAACCTTTATGTGTTTTTATTACGGTTAATTCTTTCGAGTCATCCAGCTCGATCTGGTTATAGGCCTGCGATAGATATATAATCAATTTTAGAAAATAGGGTAGCCCCGTTTAATCGAACTAACAAATCATCGATCTTAGGTAACGGATATTTATCGACCAGTAAGACAGGATTTAAAGTAATTTTGTAATCAGCACAGATACGGAGTCCACCGTCGGCTTTACGTACCGGTACCAAAGGTGTCGCCCAGTCCGAGCACTCGACGGGCTCGATGATGCCCGCGCGCAGCATAGTTTCCAGTTCCGCGACCACCGCACCCTTCAGAGCGTAAGGCAGCGGCCGCGCCCGGCAAAACACAGGGCTCGCACCTTCCCGTAACCGGAGTGTTGCTTTGCCACCCGTGTACCGTCCCAGCCCGCCGTTAAACAGTTCCTTATACCTATTTAACAAAAAATTCACATCATAATTCTTGTCCATCGTATTATTTTGATAGATGGATTGCTGAAATGCGGGTATTTTTATCTGCAATTCTGATAGCCACTGTCGGCCTAGTAAAGAAGTGGTACCACCGTCAATGACGAACAATTCTAAATACCTAATCTTATCTTTATACTGAACCTTTGGTCTTATAATTCCTAATGGCTTTATGTTACTACCATCATAAAACTTTAACACTAAGTTAAACGGCTCAATTGATCTACTACAAAAATATCGATCATAGGTTTTTTTACTTATACAAGACACCGCCGAACCTGTGTCTATTTCCATCTTGATATCGTAGTTATCAATAAGTAAAGATAAGCTTACCGGGGTATAACCGTTCAGACATAATTGGTGTATGTCTTCCTCCAGCTCGTCCGCACTGGAGTCCTCCCTCAGGGCTTCCGGCTGTTCGTTCGCCGTGACAGCGAAATGGTTCACGCCGCGTCTCTTCGAACTCCGGCTCGGGCCCGAATTTGAACACACCCGTCTCAAATGTCCCGTTTGCTTGCACTTGCTGCACACGAATTTTTTGTACCGGCACTCGTCTTTGGTGTGCCCGTGCCAACCGCACGCCGCGCACTCCGCGTTAGACTTGACCGTGTTGCGCGCCGCTCGATCCCGGTCTGTGCGCTGCGCTGGAGGTCCCTTTGTTCTCAGTGCGTGTACCGTCGACGGAATCTCCCCGCTCGACTTTTGTTCGACTAATGCCGCGTCCCTCTCGGCCGCTTCCAGCCCCAAGGCCAATCTGATTGCTCCCGAGTACGTCAAGTTATCTTCCGCGAACAGTCTTTGTCGGATGACGTCACGTTTCACCCTACATACAAATTGATCCCGCAGGTTTTCAATTTATAAATGGGGGTAAACCAATATACATTACAAAAACATGACTCATTGCTGCACGGCTCCTGTTAATCTTAGGATTATGTTATGTAGCCTATAGCTATTCTCAATAAATGTATCTACTTACTATCGAACAGTTTTTAAACCCTAACAGTAGTTTCAGTAAGGCTTGCCTTGGTATGATGTGATCATGGTCCCTTTGCAGCGTGTGTCCAATCCAGCGCAGCAGCTACACTTCCGACGTTTGATCTGTTGGTGGATAAGGGTCTCACTGCAGCGTTCCAATAGTCTTACGTTCGTGATGTTCTCGGGCCCGTATATACCGAGGATCCATTGGAGGCAGCGTTTGACGAAGACTTATAGCTGGTAGCTGGTGCGAAATGTCTTTAGTGACCTTCCTAGTCTCGCATCCGTATAGCAGTTAGCAGTACAGTTTTAACGTTTACTTTGTTTTGAGTTTCACTCTTCGTGTCCATTTTCGCGACTGCCTACGGGGCGCAGCTGTGTAAAGGTTGTTCTGGCCTTGGCGAGACTCGAAATGATGTAGGGTAGGTACTCTTCTATCCCATCAGTTTCTGACACGACACTCCCGAGGTACGTGAATTAGTGCCTCCACCACATCTCTTGCGTCTGTCGATTTTAATTTCAGTCCAGCCATTCGCTGCCTCATCCTGCTCGTTGTCCTGCACGTTGTCCTGCAGACATGCATGACGGCGTGTGTGTGCCTCAGCAGGCACAGGACATCGGCATCATTTAAATCCTCCAGGATATCAGTATAGGCCCCATTCTATGCCGCGCCGATTGCTCTTTGCGGTATTCAGCATTATACCATCTATTTTCTATGGATGGTTGTTAACTATCCTGTTATTTTCATAACGATCCTCTAAGGTAGGTACAGTATGTATTTTCAAAAGAGTTTCTGAACTCTATTTTTTATTTCTTTTTCAGAATATTGATGACATTTGATTGATGTCATTTTATACACGTTACGTCTACTACATTGATACATGTAATAAAATTCTAACACGCCGGTGTTTGTATGTAAATTGTTTATAGTGAGGAAAATTCTATACTGAGGAATAGCTTTAACCATTAAGCTCTATTTTGATTAAGCAAACAGGGCACATTCACACGCTACTTGATGAGTATGATTAATAAATACCCCTAATTTCATAGACCTTGTGTGACGTAAACAAAGTTGCGAGGGTCAGCTAGTTAAAAGATAAAACAATAGGTTTCTTCTTATCTACTTTAAAACTATTTTTACAAATTTTATGGTAATAATAGACATTCTTTGAAATGTGCATTTATGATATTGTTGTGACTTTTATGCACTGATCTGTACTTTTATGACACGTTTAAAGTACATAGGTATGGGATAGATGGCGCTCGCGGCTACGTCAGCGTGAAATGTTCTTCCCGCTTCCCGTGGGAACGTACTCCCGGGATAAAAAGTAGCCTATGTGTTATTCCAGACTATAATGTATCTCTGTACCAAATTTCAGCCCCATCCGTTCAGCCGTTTGAGCGTGAAAGAGTAACAAACATCCACACTCACAAACTTTCAATCGCATTTATAATATTAGTAAGAAGTAATTTTAATTATTTTATTTTTATTTATTTATTTTAAGAAGGCTTACAGACTAATAACAATATATGAATAATACTTAATAAAGTTGACAAATCGCTATTTACAAGCCCCCACATATAGTTACAAAAAAAAAAGGAAACAATTAATCTTATCTATCTTTCACATAAAACAAACCTAAACAATAGATGAAGTCACAACTTAGAAATTCAGTACCGAGTGGGCCGGGGGTGCAGTGCATCTTTACATTAAAAATGCGAATTAGCCAAGAGGCGTCTCGCAGTCGCTATACTTGTGCAAAACAAGTCTATATCATTATGCCGTGGAATTAGGTTAAAATTAAAAGCACTTCGTATACCAAATGTATTCCATCTATAGTTCGTAGAAGCGGATGGGACAGTCAATATTGGCCGCTGACGAAAACTCAGCAGGTTGGTTCGTAATGACAAATTTGCTAAGAGCTCAGGACAGTCAACCCTGCCATTTGCAATACTCATTAAAAAGCAAATATCACCAATATTCCGCCTCACTTCCAGTGGTAAGAAGTGATATCTCCTACAACGATGCGCGTAGTCAACAGAGTACTGCTGTGCCCTATAGTCCAGTAAGTAAGATAAATATACTTTCTCTGCGCGGCATTAATGTGTATTTATTTTTATTTATTAACATAAATGGTCCTTTTTTATGTATTACCTATACATAAAAAATAAAGGTACTAAATAGTACACGTGCTTGGTTTAATGGTTTCTGTTATATACATAATGAAGAATGAATTTACACAATTTACTCAATTAGGGTTTGGTACCAAAGGTGGGTGTGAGGCGGCGGTCCACGCCTTACGCACCTACCTTAATAAAGGTGAGTGTGAGGTTTTGCTGAAAATTGATGTCAAAAATGCTTTTAATTCGGTAAACCGTGACATCCTGCTGTCAGAAATTAGAAGCAATGTTCCTGAAATTTATAACTATTTACTTAACTGTTATCACGAACCTTCCAAATTAATGTATAAATGCAACGAACTTTCTTCTGAAGTCGGTTGCCAGCAGGGTGATCCCCTCGGACCAGCCATTTTCAGCCTAGCCATTAACCCCATCATTCAAAATTTAAAGTCAAAATTTAAAGTCTGGTATTTAGATGACGGGACTCTTGGAGGTGATGCAGTTTCTGTTCTGTCAGATCTTATAGAAATTAAAAATAAATTTCATTTAATTGGTTTGGAATTAAATTTTAATAAGTGTGAATTATTTTTTCATAATAATCACATCAATTCGGAACTCTTTGAACAATTCAATTCCCTATGTCCGAATATTAAAATTGTTAGCAGAGAGAATCTTTACCTCCTAGGGTCCCCTATATTTGAAGATGCTATTCCCGAATTAATAGCACAAAAAAATTCAAAATTTGAATCCAATGTAGATCGGCTACATTCTATTAGTTCACATTACGCAATCACAATTCTGAAATTTTGTATGTTTGTTCCCAAATCTATTTATTTGCTTCGCTGTTGTCCTTTTTGGAAACATCAAAGTCATTTATTTTCTATTGATTCGTTAATCAAATCTTCTTTGGAATTAATTCTCAATATCCAACTGAGCGAACAATCTTGGTCCCAGGCATCTCTTCCCATTAAATATAGTGGGCTAGGGATCCGCAAAATTTCTAGTGTGGCTTTGCCAGCCTTTTTGTCATCTGTACATGCCACGTCGAGTCTCGTAGGTAAAATTCTGACGAATTGTCTTACAGACTATGAGACGACTGGCCTTACAGATGCCAAGAATGCTTGGCTAATGGCTTGTCCGGGACAAAATTTACCCACCCATCCAAATTTACAACGGAGCTGGGACGACGCTATGTCAAAATTAACCTTTGACTCCTTTTTAAATGCTAGCTTAGGCCCGGCCAGATTATTAGCGCTCAGTAGAAAGGAATCCGGTGATTGGTTGAAAGCTTTCCCTATAGCCAACACCGGAACTTTTTTGGAACCGGACATCCTAAGAATTTCAGTTGGTTTGAGACTTGGCGTCACGCTTTGCGCTCCACATCGATGCCCCTGCGGTTTTAACGTTGACACTTTGGGGCATCATGGTCTTTCATGTTTAAAGAGCGCAGGCCGCTTCTCACGCCACGCTGCGCTGAATGACGTCATCCGCCGTGCTCTTGCCACCGCCAATGTGCCTGCGCTCTTAGAGCCAAACGGCGTTTTCAGGGACGATGGCAAGAGACCGGATGGTATAACTTTGATACCGTGGGAGATGGGTCGGGTCCTGGTGTGGGATGCAACTTGTGTTGACACTCTAGCCCCGTCCCATCTTCCTAAAACAAAATTAAAAGCCAGTGCAGCAGCGGAAGCGGCTGAAAATATTAAAAATAATAAATATAAGGGTCTCGACTCATCGTATCGTTTTTGTCCAGTCAGTGTCGAGACCCTAGGTCCATGGGGTCCCAATGCGCAAACATTTTTCAAGAATTTGAAAAAGCGCCTTGTGGAGTCAACTGGTGACCCAAGGGCTGGCAGTTTTCTCGCTCAACGAATAGGCATTGCTATTCAAAGGGGGAATGCTGCTAGTCTTTTGGGCACAATGCCACGGGGGCCTTTTTTAGGTTTAGTTTAGATAGTAATAATGTAAATATAGATATGTAATAATTATGTTTCTCTGTAATTTTTAACAATAAATGTATATTTTATTTACACATACATATAGGGTAAACCACCCAATCGTTGGCACTCCTCCAATTATTGGCACTTTAGGTAATTTTGCCCATTTCTAACAGAAAAAGAATGCTATTTTACTTTTTAATGCATACCTACAACTACATAATGGGCAACACCGAACTGAAATAAACTAGGTTTCCCTTATTTTTCGAAATATACTCTTAACTAAAGTGCCAATAATTCATTCTAAAAGTGCCAATAATTGGGTGGTTTACCCTATACATACATGTTAAAAATCTAAATTGAGAATTTAAACTATTTGTGTGTGTGTGTGTGTGTGTGTGTGTGTGTGTGTGTGTGTGTGTGTGTGTGTGTGTGTGTATAAAAGAGGGCTACTTTTAATATCGCTCACTTTAATATCAAAAATTTTGGTTATCTTTATAGCAGTATTATATATAAACTAGCTGACCCGCGCAACTTCGTTTGCGTTCATAAGAAAGAGAGAGACAGAGAGAAAGAGCGTTATTATTTTGATATCATGTTTCCCGTCATTTACCCCCGTCGCATCGCTACTATTCATTATTTTAGAAATAATTAACGTTACTGTGATCGAAAACCTCCCAAAAACGCAAGATAGCACCCGAACCCACTTAGGTGGGGCCATAGTGGTAGCCGTAGGTAGGTCTATTGGAAGTTCTGGGTTGACTACCGGGGGCTTACCCGGGGCTCCCAACCGTAAGCTGTTAAGCAGGATACGTGTTGCTTTTAGTCTTTTATAGTCCGACATAGTATATAATGCTGGAATTTCCTCACTTAAAAAAATGTAATTGTGAGCGAACCTTAAAAGATAAATAAATAAATAGGTATTTTGCTTTAGAACTTTTTAAGAGGAACAATTTTGCAATAAATTATTTTTATTTAACTTCAACTATGTATTTACGCAGAGGCGCAACGGATACTCTTATAACTTCCGTTTTCGAAACATTTCTCATTGCTGCACCGCTCCTATTAATTTTAGCATTATGTTATGTAGCCTTAAGCCATTCTTAATAAATATATGTACCTACTTACTATCAAACAGTAAAAGAGTTTTTGAAACCGTACCAGTAGTTTCAGTAAGGCTTGCCTTGGTATGACACGACACTCCCGAGGTTCGTGAATTAGTGCCTCTACCACATCTCCTGCGTCTGTCGATTTTAATTTCAGTCCAGCCATTCGCTGCCTCATCCTGCATGTTATCCTGCACGTTGTCCTGCAGACATGCATGACGGCGTGTGTGTGCCTCAGCAGGCACAGGTCATCGGCATAATTTAATACCTCCAGGATATCAGGATACCTAGTCCCCATTCTATGCCACGCCGATTGTTCATTGCCGTATTCAGCATTATACCATCTATTTTCTATGGATGGTTGTTAACTATCCTGTTATCTTCATAACGATCCTCTAAGGTATGTATTTTCAAAAGAGTTTGTGAACTCTATGTTTAATTTCTTCTTCAGAATATTGATGACATTTGATTGATGTCATTTTATACACGTTACGTCTACTACATTGATACATGTATTAAAATTCTAACATGCCGTAACATGTGTTTGTATGTAAATTGTTTATACTGAGGAAAATTCTACACTGAGGAACAGCTTTAATCATTAAGCTCTATTTTGATTAAGCAAACAGGGCAGATTCACACGCTACTTGATGAGTATGATTAATAAATACCTCTAATTTCAAAGGCCTTATGTGACGTAAACAAAGTTGCGAGGGTCAGCTAGTTAAAAGATAAAACAATAGGTTTCTTCTTACCTACTTAAAAACTATTTTTACAAATTTTATGGTAATAATAGACATTCTTTGAAATGTGCATTTATGGTATTGTTGTGACTTTTATGTGCTTTTATGACACGTTTAAAGTACATAGGTATGGGATAGATGGCGCTCGTGGCTACGTCAGCGTGAAATTTTACTTCCCGCTACCCATGGGAACGTACTCCCGGGATAAAAAGTAGCCTATGTGTTATTCCAGACTATAATGTATCTCTGTACCAAATTTCAGCCCGATCCGTTCAGCCGTTTGAGCGTGAAAGAGTAACAAACATCCACACTCACAAACTTTCGCATTTATAATATTAGTAAGATTAACAAAACAAAAAATAATACTGCATTGGTGATAATAATAATAAAATGTATGTATATAGAGTACTCACTCATTTTCTTTCACTATTTTTTCTGTTACCTATCATAATAACTAAAGTTGTTTCAACTATTTTCAAAACAACTACGGTCAAAATAACTACTCATTAAAACACCTAAAGATCGTTTCACCTATTTTTGTTATAACTACTGGTCGAAACAAATAATAGACGATTCACCTACGATTTATTCAACTACAATTAACTGTGCTAAGATTGATTGAACTATGTATGAAATACATAATAATCAAATCGCCTACGAGTTTATTGTATGATTACGAGTCTCAGTACTCAAGGGTACGTATCATAATGCATTTTTTAATAAAGTACGGTCAAGTCTAACTACCAAAAATATTATTTCCAAGTGAGTGGAAGGCAAACTACAAAACAAAAAAAATAACCACGAAGGCTAAGGCGGGAGCTCCGCTTTAGCCTTCGTGGTTATTTTTTTTGTTTTGTAGTTTGCCTTCCTTTCACTTGGAAATAATATTTTCGGTAGTTAGACTTGACTATACTTTATTAAAAAAAGGTCTTTAGCATTAGGTATTTCAAACGTAGTCAACATGTCCAATATCTTAAATGAACATTATAATTATTCGTCCATTAGTTCAAATAATTATAGTTTATTCGAAATTATGTGAATTAACTAGTAGTCGAGTCGACTAATATGCGTAATGAACATAGGTGAATCAACCGTAGTTGTTTTGAAAATAGTTGAAACAACTTTAGTTAGAGCTCCGGCTCGTACCTGATACAAAGGTTAGCCATTGCCATCCAGCGCGGAAATGCGGCGAGCGTTTTGGGCACCTTTGCACCGGGTACGACCCGGAGTGGGTTATTAAGGCTAGTATTTCCGAAATCGACCAAAATCGACCCATTTTGAAGCGATCTTTATACTAAGAAATATTCTTTGATTTGATCTGATAAAAATGTATTACTGTAGTTTAATAGATACTCTTGCTTCTTTTAATTCTTAAAACACGATTAATAAAACTTTATTCGATAAAAATCGTTCTCGAAAAACTGGAAATGTGCAAAAATTTTAAAGATGAATGTTATTATTGCTCAAAATATACTTGTTTATTTTATATAAACACATGTCTATATTAAAGATATTGATCTTATGAACAATATTCATGCTATTATTTATTTTTTAAACACCTCAGATTTTAAAACAATGATAAAAAGTGTAGAATCTAGAACAATTAGGCATTTAGCGTACACTTCAATCACTTCATACGCCTGACAGGGCTGTTCTGGGTTGGACCTGTGTCGCTCTGTCATCCGTTCGCGCGAATCGATCGTTTTAATCAGAAGTAGTTGCAGAAATCTGTAAATATTATTTTGTTTTTATTTGTAAATATTAGGATAAGTACGTTATTGTGTATAAATAAATAAATATCGTGTAATATAGTGATTAGTGACTAGGTACTCAGTGAATATGGGTAAAAAAAAGCCAAGAGAAATAAAATGCCCAGATGTCAATTGCGGCTACTACGACGGCAAGTATGGTAAGTTCCTACAAGTATTGTTTTATCTTTATTATATTTATAAAAATACACAACCAAATAATTCACTGACGGGCATGATGAAATTATAAGGTTGATGCTGAGCGAAGCGACTGAAGCCAACAGCTGCCATTATTTTGCTACCTGATGAAGAAGCAGTACAGTAGCTAAACGTACTCATATAGGCTTAGAGATCTCCCATTCCAGTCCTCTTCTACGTAGGTACAGGTAGGTGTCATTTAGCAAAGGCCCAGTAAGTTAGATCACGGCTGTTTTTGGTAATAAATGACTATGAGAAATGAACTCGGTGCCCCAAAGTTGCTTGGGACCTTACGATAAGAAGAGGGATAGTATTTACCTAAACTACAGTAACTACTAGGTATAAAATATTCTTTTTTTACTATGCCTGAAAAATCAACGTATTGTCCGTTCGCTCTAAGTTTGCCTTTCGCCTCCCATACTACGCCTGTAGACCATCCTGTCCGCCAGCGGCAACCTTAGCGCGAACGGGTAGTAAATAATATAATGTTTGACGCTTAGAGTATAATAGTAGGTTCACGTTTTTATTGCTACACTGTATAAATTATAACAGTAGTACCTACCCACTACCGACATAAAAGAATAAACGTGTAGTTTTATTTTTCGTTGTAGTCTAGCCGTTTCGTTGTAGTGTACCTACCCTCAAAGTCTTTTTTTTTTCAGCTCATCGATTCCGAGATTGAACGGTGGTTCATTTGCAAAAAAAGATACACGTGAATCGTAAGTACCTAGTACTCGTAGGTACTTTCATACTTTAATTTTGAGTGTAATAATCGTTACTTTCTTAGTTAATATGAATGTATGAAAAAGTGGATAATTTGTAGGGTTCCGTAGGTACCCAAAGGTAAAAAAACGGGACCCTATTCATGAGACTTCGGTGTCCGTCTGTTTGTCTATCGGTCAGTCTGTCTGTCGGTCAGTCTGTCTGTTTGTTTGTCCGTCTGTCTATCTTTCTGTCTTTCCTTCACGAGGCTGTAGCTCATGAATGGACATAGCTAGAGATCTGAAATTTTCACAGATAATGTGTTTCTGTTGCCGCCATAACAACAAATATTGAATTTTGCATGCCAATATTTCTATCAATAAGCTGATTCACCGAATTGACATACGAGCGAGACTTTGAGGACATGTACCTTTTTTATTCAACTTTGTAACAGCTTTATTTTTTGTAAGCAAGGGTTATAAACCCTTTTTTTTTTCTTTTTAACGTGAGAGAAAATCCTCATGGATACTATGCCGGACTCCTACCGACTAAAAACCTCACGTTACGCTCAACAGCCTATGGTTGGGAGCCCAGGGTAAGCCCTCGGAAGGATGTCCTAGGACTCCCAACAGACCCACGGCCGCCGCTGCGGCCTCGCCTAGGGGTAGGTTCGGGTGCAATCCTGCGTCTTTGGGTGTTTCGGATGTGATCCCGCTTCTGAAGGGGGTATGCATAAATCCCTCACGTCACGCTGCCGTCATGGGCCTGCTTCTGTAAGGACGGTGAGCAGCCCCCTCACCGTCTTCAGGCCCCTGGTTATGGAGACCGATAGTCTTGGGCGAAGACACGTCTGCGGCGTTCATTTCAAGTGTGTACTTGTTGCCGTTATTAATAAAAAAAGGCAAAAAAAAATCACGTTTGTTGTATGGAAGTCCCCCATAAATATTTATTATTTTCACTTCTTATGCTCGTAAAGTTCTTGTTTATGCTGGGTGTATGCGGACTAAAACAACATTTTATGCTCTAGTGCATAAAGTTTGTTTTCACTTCTTATGCTCGTAAAGTTCTTGTTTATGCTGGGTGTATGCGGACTAAAACAACATTTTATGCTCTAGTGCATAAAGTTCTTTTCTTCTTCTAAAACAATATGGCCATACTAGACCGTAGAGACGGTACCATGAAGATCGTGTTACTCTATGAACCAAACATAATAAAACGCTATTAAATATCTTGTTTTTTTGTAACTTTTAATTTTAATTAAAGACTTCTATTTACAATATCACTGTTTCATTTCCTTGCAATCGAAGTGAAAAGCAGAGTGTATAACTCGATCATAAAACCCATTTTATCCTCGACTTAATATCCACCCTCGCCTTTGGCTCGGGCGGATAAACGTCTCGTATAAAATGGCTTCTTTTATGCACTTGTAGTACAATCTACTATTTTCTGGTTTAAGTACTCAATTCAATCCTTTATTTTTGCAAACAAGGGTTTATATCCCTTGTGCTTCCACGGACCTCGGAAGGGGCCACCTGTGGGATCCAGCCTGCGGCAGACTAAGAATAGGTTTTCGAAAACTTTCTAGGCAACCTAAGTTCCTAGTACTATAATAAAAAGATCTAAAGTCAAAACTGTACATTAAACACATTTAAAAAAATACTCGCGGGGGGTTCTACACAGGATACCGAAGTCGAAAATGTAGTTAGAATTTTTTTGTCTGTTTGTCGTCTGTTTGTCTGTTAATTTTGCTTTGTCCGGAAGGATCTCGAAAAGTACTCAATATTTTTGATCAAAATTTTGCACAAATATTAACTAGGGGTAGGGTCTTCAAATAGACTTAAAATTGACTTCAAATTGACTATGTTGGTGTAAGCGCCATCTATCAATGGTTGTATTTTGTAACACAGGTCTAAGCTGACATGCGGCGTGCGTGTTACTTGTCTTATTCATATTATAATGTAAAATAAATAAACGCATTATTTTACTCACAAGATGCATTCTATTATTTTTTGCTACTTATGTTATACCTATGCTTACCTCTTCGAAGACTGCTCGAATTGATTTCATAAATTATTGACGGATTTTTTTCTTATTATCTTTTCTCGGCTTGTCTCACAATTAAAATGATGATAAAAAAAAGTTGTAAAAAATAGAACCGACTTCAAACAAATCCTTAAAAATTAAATTTACTTGGCACAAAGATAAATGTATTTTGATTTTTCATATTTTATTCAATATCATATTGAAGTCGGCGCCAAGTAAACCCATAGGTTGAGGTAGGTATTATTAATGGCACCAACTTCAATATCATATTGAATACAATCTGATAAATCAAAATACATATTATTACTTTGTGCTAAGTAAATTTTATTTTTCAGGATTTTTTTGAAGTCAGTTCTATTTATTACTAAAAATTTTTTGATCATCATTTTAAGTGACGGGTGGACCGAAAAGGATATCTATCTAGGTGTATAGTTCTTATCAATACAAATCAATCAAGCCCAAACACAAGGTACGTGCTGTAAATCGTTAAGGAATTCCCTCGACTGTCTTTCGGTTCCATCATCAGATCGACTCCTGACCTTCATTAAATTGTAGTACATTAACAGTGGGCGCACACTAGGCGTCTTGTCACGGCGACAAGCTGTGGGCGCCAAATTACATACATTTTGTTCTAAGCTCCGCACACTAGGCGACATGTCGCCGCGACTCCGAGACAAGCACGGGGAGTCTTCGCGTCTCTGTCGCGGCGACACGGCGACAGTCGCCCAGCGACAGCTTTGGACAACGTGTTCCTTGCACAACGTCTGTCACGGCGTCAAGTCGCCCGATGCAGGCGCACACTGCGCGCCAAGTCGCCGCGACATGTCGCCGCGACTGTCGCCTAGTGTGCGCCCACTGTAAAGCACTTCATTAAAAAGTTACCAAACGCACTAGTTGTCCCTACAATTTTCGGTGGTTGCCCTCGATTTCTCCTGGATCCCATCATCAGATCCCGACCTGGTAAAAATGGGACTACCTCAGAAGTAAACCCTATTGAAGAAAAGAAAAAAGAATTAAATCCGTCTATTATTGACGGAAATATCAGTGAACATACATAAAAACATACAGACGAATGTAGAACCTCCTCCTTTTTTGAAGTCGGTTAAATATAAGGAAAGGTTTCTTACAACCCCATTTTGAATATACCTGCTAACAGGCACTTACTAAATAAAATGTCTTATAAAGGTTTGATAAACTTATACTTCTGTTGTAATTTATTTGGTGGTACAAAAAGTGCGGCATGAAATACACGCTGCACCAACTGTCAACGTCCAATTGCACCAACTGGCAACGTCCAAACAAAGTGCTTGGGGTCAAATGAGTTCATGTCGATCGCATGCTACGGGGGTATCGCCCGCGGTGAGGTGAGGTGGTGAAAATACCTAATGCGCTCTGGCATTCGGCCCTTAAGCTAACAATTTGTGTTAGTTTTACTTTAGTTTTAATTGTGACATTTATGTAATATGTAATAAATTCGATAGTAATAACTTTAGTTATTATGATAGGTAACCATTTTTTCGTGACTTTCTTCATTAATAAATGAACTTTGTTTATTCATATTTAAAACACTTTTTACACAAATTATACGAGTACAGTTGACTGTTGTACATAGATGATGAATACCTATACACCTATAGTCGAATTTTTATTTAGACGAAGTAAATTGACAGCAACTAATGTAATTGACAGCATCGAAATTGTCATTTCACATTAAGAACTCTAAATTCGACCAGCACTCTTAATTCAACTTTGGTCGAGTGGTTAAGACGCGGATCGGTACGCAGAAGGCGCAAGATCGATTCTGGGTACAAGCATCAATTTTTGGATTATTTGACATAATATATAACGACTGCAGAGTTCATAATTGACGTAAACAAAAAATTTATGAAGTGCGAGATACACGAACTTGGCCGAGCGTGGCCGAAGGTAGCCGAGGGTGTGATTTATTTTGGTGACACAATTTCTGGATTCGGTCTCCACGCGACGCCCGCGATAGAAGCTATGCAATAGCTTAAAAACACTAATTTGATCATTGCCGGCGATATGAACATAAATATACGTTTGCCAGATAGTCAAGATCTAGAATATCTATGTCTTATGGCACAACATGGTCTATTCCCTGCGATAACGGAACCGACAAGGGTCGATGCGTGCCATGACCACATATTTGTGAGCAGTATCCAAAACGCAGTGGGTGTGGTGTGTTGCTCTGATGTGACAGACCATTACATAGCAGTACTCGGCCTGGCTACGAACAGAGTAAAGGAAAACATTAGTACTAGAATAACTGAGAAACGAGACGTAAGAGCTATAAAAAGGGAACTTATGAAAGAGGACTGGTCGTTTCTGCTTAAACACGGAGATACTAACCAGATGGTTGAAATTTTTTGTAACCGGCTTTCTGATTTAATGGCAAAATATACACAAAAAGTTCGCATAAGTCATTCAAGGTATGTTATCAAGCCCTGGATCACTCCTGGGCTTATTCGCTGTATGCGACATAGAGATAAGTTGCATATGAAATCAAAAAAAGAGCCAAATAATAAAGTTTAGCGGGTGGTTTATGCCCGGTACAGGAATTTCTGTAACAATTTATTACGTCGACTTAAAACAGACTATGAAAACAGCGAGCTAATCAGTAGTTCAAAAGATCCAAAAAAGATGTGGAAAACAATTAAAACAGTGTGTCATCTGACGAAAACTAACCAGCAACCCAAGGACCTTCTCACGCTGCAGGTTGATAAAAGTCCCAAATGTTCTTTGGACTTTTGTAACAGCTACTTTACAACTGTGGGAGAGAGGTTGGCAGATAATATTCTCAACAAACTTCAGCTGAGCCAGGGAACACTTGCTGTTAAGATTAGTCGTAAGCAGATAGTAAACTCCTTCTTTTTGCAGCCAACTGACGAATACGAAGTTGACTCACTCATAATGTCACTACCAAATGATAAATCGCCAGGAATAGATGGTATTACAAATGTATTCCTGAAAGAAATTAAAAATGCTGTTGTACATCCGCTAGCTAAAATATTTAATGCTAGTTTAGAAACCGGTGTATTTCCAGATGTATGGAAAATAGCATCTATATCACCTATCCATAAGGACGGTAGTAAGAAATCTGTGGAAAACTATCGACCAATTTCACTACTGACAGCATTTTCAAAACTGTTAGAGAAAATCGTTAATAACAGGCTTGTCAAATACATTGAATCGAATGAACTCATTTCGCCCCGACAATTTGGTTTTAGACGAGGCAGATCAACAGAAGACGCAGTCACACTTCTAACATCGACAGTGTTAGCTCTTCTTGACAAAAAGAAAGCCTGTATAGGTGCCTTCTTAGACCTGGCAAAAGCCTTCGACACGGTGTCAATTCCGATATTACTTAGAAAGTTGGAAAATCTCTTTGGTGTCCGGGTCTTGCCCTTGAGTGGTTTAATAGTTACCTGACGGGGAGAAGACAGTGTGTAAAAGTAGACAGCCATAAAAGTGATCTGCTAACCACACATTACGGTGTGCCACAGGGGAGCATTTTGGGACCAACCTTGTTTAGAATGTATTGTTAGAAGATGGCAAATCCCTGACACCCCACCTACCCGCCTAGCTAATAAAAGCACGACGCACATCGTGTCTCGCTCATTTTGGTCAGCTGTCATTCGTAGTGGTAACATCGCTCAAGGCTCGTGTGTGTGTTCGGTATAATTTAATTGTTAACACGTGTGGTATAGTCTGAATAAGTGATTGTTATTCTGTTCAAATAGATCCATGCTTAATGTTTATAGTGTTGTTAATTTAGCCTTTAAAGAATCGCAATATACTGATGTTGACGGTGTTGTAAGTTTTTCTTATAAAAGTAACTGTGATTGACAAACCCAACTTCAGAAGTGGGATAAAGATACGCAGATTGAAGCCCACACAGTATTCAGGTACGCAAGGAACAGAATAACAATTAATTTTCTACCTACATTTCTACTATTATTTAGTGTTTTTTTCCTTTACGCTCGTTGATAATTTGTGTGCAGATCTTAGAGTAGATCTAAGCGGTAGTGTTAACGATGTCAAGTGAACCTGATCATTGACGTATTCGAAGTAGGACGTGCGAGCGCGACCGATCTTACATTGATTCGCGGGGTAGGTCACGTAACTATGAAACCGCGCCGTTCATCGACGCTTTTGTAAACGTAGTAGGTACCTAGAAGAGTAGCTCGTATATTGTCTCTCATCACCGTAGTTTAGCACCTAGATCAATATCGCCGTTTATGTGTAAAACTACGAGATCTTAACGTTCATCCGATACGCCTATCGAAAATAACCTAATTGTAGGGTACTCAGAATAGCATTTTGCGACTTGGTGCCATGCACTGATTTGAATGTGACAAATACTTACGTTTCTAAGTGACATGGGATACGACGCCGCGACGCGTAATAGTAATCCCCTATCGAGCTACTTGTTAGAGATACCTTAACACTTCTTTGTAACCATGTGAACTTGAGCGATGTTCCACAAAGGGTTGGTGAGACCAACTCCGAGGGCCTTTTGACACGTCTTTTTAAATTTATCGCGCGTTAGGTGGTTGTTGCGATTGGGAATGCATAACAAGGGTAGCTACGCGTCTCTGGTAACGCCAAGATGTGATTAGCGGGTTGCAAATTATCACTTGTTGCCTAATTTTAAACTTCACTCTCTGCCCTCGAAAGTTGGACTACGCCAGCATTTTGTTTGAAGCAATGAATACGACATTTGACAAATATTCGCCGAGTACGGTCGGCGCACGCTCCTTTGCTTATGGGTAATCCCGACGATAAGCTGCGGACGCTCAGTCATACGAGGAATAGTCAGTCTACAAATTAGGCCAGCGGCTATAATTTTCCGTACTGCAAATCTTGTCAGCTGGAAGCCTTAGCCTCGTTTCTCTCTATTTATACGCAATGGAAATGCCTCTGTAGGACTCTTTGTTTTTATATCATGAAACGATCTTTAGCTAAAGCTCCGACCGAAATAATATTACTGTCATTTGTGTAATAATCGCAGACACTTCGAACGGAATTGCACTATGAAACCTCTTACCACTTCAGCGCCAAATAGAACGTTCCATCGCGACGCCACCGACGGCGACGCGAAGAGTACACAGTGCCCGTTTTATAAAAATAGGATTATTAAAAATAGGATTAATTAGCCCGTAAACCAGAAATATTTAAAGCAGAATAACGCCAGGTATACCTCTCCGTAGCCAAGGTACGGTCAAACGTTTGGACCTCGTTGGCAAGTATACAAATGGAAGGTAGTTCTTGTTAATAATTATTTATCTTTATTAGAACGTAATCGGACCAGATTATAATAGGCGTTCATGACTGCATTTCTGTACCACTGCTAAGTCTGCCTCGATGAAAATGTCATTAAACTCTGTAAGTAACAAAAGATGTGGATCTTATTTCCCGTTCACACAGGCCCTTCTGAAAGCAACTGAGGGGGTTTAAATGGCATGATAGGCATTTTAAAATATCAGAAGAATTTTAAGGCACGTTTTGGACCCTACTATCAATAAACACGTTCAACAGGATGCCCTAGATCAGAGCTACCACAACATCACTATTATTGTTACGAGTACTAACACGATCTGATCACAAATTAGTGCATCACCGACTAAGTACTGACGGTCTTCACTAAACGAGTATGTTCATATGTCCTATTTTTATAAAACGGGCACTGTGTACTCTTCGCGTTGCCGTCGGTGGCGTCGCGATGGAACGTTCTATTTGGCGCTGAAGTGGTAAGAGGTTTCATAGTGCAATTCCGTTCGAAGTGTCTGCGATTATTACACAAATGACAGTAATATTATTTCGGTCGGAGCTTTAGCTAAAGATTGTTTCATGATATAAAAACAAAGAGTCCTACAGAGGCATTTCCATTACGTATAAATAGAGAGAAACGAGGCTAAGGCTTCCAGCTGACAAGATTTGCAGTACGGAAAATTATAGCCGCTGGCCTAATTTGTAGACTGACTATTCCTCGTATGACTGAGCGTCCGCAGCTTATCGTCGGGATTACCCATAAGCAAAGGAGCGTGCGCCGACCGTACTCGGCGAATATTTGTCAGATGTCGTATTCATTGCTTCAAACAAAATGCTGGCGTAGTCCAACTTTCGAGGGCAGAGAGTGAAGTTTAAAATTAGGCAACAAGTGATAATTTGCAACCCGCTAATCACATCTTGGCGTTACCAGAGACGCGTAGCTACCCTTGTTATGCATTCCCAATCGCAACAACCACCTAACGCGCGATAAAATTTAAAAAGACGTGTCAAAAGGCCCTCGGAGTTGGTCTCACCAACCCTTTGTGGAACATCGCTCAAGTTCACATGGTTACAAAGAAGTGTTAAGGTATCTCTAACAAGTAGCTCGATAGGGGATTACTATTACGCGTCGCGGCGTCGTATCCCATGTCACTTAGAAACGTAAGTATTTGTCACATTCAAATCAGTGCATGGCACCAAGTCGCAAAATGCTATTCTGAGTACCCTACAATTAGGTTATTTTCGATAGGCGTATCGGATGAACGTTAAGATCTCGTAGTTTTACACATAAACGGCGATATTGATCTAGGTGCTAAACTACGGTGATGAGAGACAATATACGAGCTACTCTTCTAGGTACCTACTACGTTTACAAAAGCGTCGATGAACGGCGCGGTTTCATAGTTACGTGACCTACCCCGCGAATCAATGTAAGATCGGTCGCGCTCGCACGTCCTACTTCGAATACGTCAATGATCAGGTTCACTTGACATCGTTAACACTACCGCTTAGATCTACTCTAAGATCTGCACACAAATTATCAACGAGCGTAAAGGAAAAAAACACTAAATAATAGTAGAAATGTAGGTAGAAAATTAATTGTTATTCTGTTCCTTGCGTACCTGAATACTGTGTGGGCTTCAATCTGCGTATCTTTATCCCACTTCTGAAGTTGGGTTTGTCAATCACAGTTACTTTTATAAGAAAAACTTACAACACCGTCAACATCAGTATATTGCGATTCTTTAAAGGCTAAATTAACAACACTATAAACATTAAGCATGGATCTATTTGAACAGAATAACAATCACTTATTCAGACTATACCACACGTGTTAACAATTAAATTATACCGAACACACACACGAGCCTTGAGCGATGTTACCACTACGAATGACAGCTGACCAAAATGAGCGAGACACGATGTGCGTCGTGCTTTTATTAGCTAGGCGGGTAGGTGGGGTGTCAGGGATTTGCCATCTTCTAACAATACATTCTAAACAAGGTTGGTCCCAAAATGCTCCCCTGTGGCACACCGTAATGTGTGGTTAGCAGATCACTTTTATGGCTGTCTACTTTCACACACTGTCTTCTCCCCGTCAGGTAACTATTAAACCACTAAAGGGCAAGACCCGGACACCAAAGAGATTTTCCAACTTTCTAAGTAATATCGGAATTGACACCGTGTCAAAGGCTTTTGCCAGGTCTAAGAAGGCACCTATACAGGCTTTCTTTTTGTCAAGAAGAGCTAACACTGTCGATGTTAGAAGTGTGACTGCGTCTTCTGTTGATCTGCCTCTTCTAAAACCAAATTGTCTGCCTACGCGACGCGCGCCACTGTGCGCTGCTCGCGCCTGTCTACGCGACGCGCGCCACTGTGCGCTGCTCGCGACTGTCTACGCGACGCGCGCCACTGTGCGCTGCTCGCGCCTGTCTGTCTACGCGACGCGCGCTACTGTGCGCTGCTCGCGCCAGTCTACGCAACGCGTGCCGGTGTGCGCTACTTGCACCAGTCTACAAGGCACACGCTGGTGTGAGCTACAGACGCTGGTCTCATGACGCGCATTTTGTGAACAACAAGCGCTAGTCAGAGCGATGCGCGCTGATGTTAGAGGTGAGCACGACTATGTGCGCGAGGTGCGCTACTCTCGCTGGCGAACGCGACGTTCACTGATGTGCGTGACGCGCTGTTGTTCGCTATACGCGACGAACGCTGTTGTTTGCTATACGCGACGACTTGCGTTCATGGTGAACGCTGTGACGTTGCACACTTCACTAAACTCACTAACACTTGGAGAAAGTATTAAGTAGTAGTCAGGTAGGGCCGAGCTTATGAAAGGTAAAATTTTCACATATTCCTTCAAGTCTTACAGGTCCGATGATTTCTAGATCTTATGGGATGCTTTCGTAGGCATGTCCAGAGCCGTGCTACAAGGTTTGATTGAAAATGGGGTAGCTTCTATTTTTGGGGTCAATAACAAATTAGGCAAGGCTTGATACGATGTCTGACTAGTGAACCCATTTTTACCATTCTCAAACCAGAACCTGCCACAGAGGTTTACCCGGATGCATCTTACGCAGGTTAGCTGCCCTATTGACCAATGCTGATGATGGGAAGCGCGTGGTAGCGTACTCCATTTAGTAAAATCATTGTTAGTGATCTTAAAGGCCTTAAAACATTTTTGCAATTAATTTACTTGGTAACTTTCAAATTAACAAAACGTAAAAAGGGTCTGTTCCTTCAGAGCATCTCAATAGTCGATCTGCTTACAAGATTGTAACTTGTCTATTGGGATAAGAAAACTAGTTATAGACTACCACATGCTAATTATCTCAAAGTGTTATTCAGGTCAGGTCAATGGAGTATCAAGGCCTCGTAGTTGGACACAAATAGCATAGGCTGCAGACGATGCAACAAAGGGGCTCATATTTTAAAAGCTCGTCGAGGGACAGTTTGTTCCTAGTTGTCTTAGGGTTGTGCGTGACGTAGTCTGGTTTTACCTCTTGCCTACGGGTAAGCACGAACATATTGGTTCCGATAACATGCTTAAACGAATTACTTTTGATTTCCTTGCCTCTGTCAATTGGTTCACATGGAATGCGAGGACCACACAGGGTAACCAAACGTTACCTGCCGCTATGAATCTAAAAGGTACCTGAAGTTGTGTACTATTTACTACTTTTTAAAAAGCAAGTACGCTTGCCTTTTCCTAACCCTTGTTGGTTTACAGAGTTAAGCCAATGACGCAGTGTGTTCGCTCAGGGCACGTGCTGCTCGAAGGTGCAGTGAACCTGCTCAGGCGTGCCGGCACAGCGCGCTGCCAAGCTGCGCGACGTGTGCTGCTGAGGGCCCATGGGGTGCTGCTCAAGAATGCGGTGTGTCCGCTATGCCGTGAATCGGCTTGTGGTGTTCACAGTGTGGTAAAGCCACATGTGTTCACGTATGCGGTGCGTCCGCTGTGCCGCGAGTCGGCTGGAGGTGTTCACAGTGTGGTATAGCCACATGTGTTCACATTATGCGGTGGGTCCGCTACGCTCCAATTTTTGTGGTGTTCACAGTGTGGT
Organism: Miltochrista miniata; assembly: GCA_933228765.1. NCBI lineage: Eukaryota > Metazoa > Arthropoda > Insecta > Lepidoptera > Erebidae > Miltochrista > Miltochrista miniata. The sequence continues at coordinate 3,898,795 of OW121771.1, forward strand.
AAAGCCACATGTGTTCACGTATGCGGTGCGTCCGCTGTGCCGTGAGTCGGCTGGAGGTGTTCACAGTGTGGTAAAGCCACATGTGTTCACATTATGCGGTGGGTCCGCTACGCTCCAATTTTTGTGGTGTTCACAGTGTGGTATAGCCACCTGTGTTCACATTATGCGGTGCGTCCGCTATGCTCCGATTACCCGCTAAGTGGAGACGACGCGTTTAAGTAATTCAACCACAACGCGTTTGTGGTTAAGTATAAAGCAACAGTAAAGGATGGGTGGGACGCCTCCCATGCTATACTCATGCTCTTTTTATTGTTTGCTGTGTGTATGTGTTCGTCTGCTTAACTAACTAACAGATTGCTACACAGACGTGACAAAGCAACTGCTTTGTCACGTCTGTGTAGCAATCTGTTATTGATGTGCCCAAAATACATATGTCTCACATACTTTCAGATGAACTTGATTGCTGTTAACGGCATCCAGCTTCCAGGACACGGGCCATCCGTGCCTTATCTACGTGCTGAGGTGACCCAAGACAAACCAGTCGAGGACGACTTGTTGTCAGGAGAGGCCGTGTTAGAAGATGGCAAATCCCTGACACCCCACCTACCCGCCTAGCTAATAAAAGCACGACGCACATCGTGTCTCGCTCATTTTGGTCAGCTGTCATTCGTAGTGGTAACATCGCTCAAGGCTCGTGTGTGTGTTCGGTATAATTTAATTGTTAACACGTGTGTTATAGTCTGAATAAGTGATTGTTATTCTGTTCAAATAGATCCATGCTTAATGTTTATAGTGTTGTTAATTTAGCCTTTAAAGAATCGCAATATACTGATGTTGACGGTGTTGTAATTTTCTTATAAAAGTAACTGTGATTGACAAACCCAACTGTATATTAATGACAAACAAAACTGCGTCAATGCGGAGGTTATATGCTATGCAGACGAAACTGTTATTATACTATATGAAGGCTCCACATGGGAGGAGACATACCTAAAGGCAGAAAATGGAATGATGCAAATAGATAAATGGCTTAGGTTCAATTTGCTTACTCTAAACGCTAAGAAAACTATATACATGTGTTTCCATAAAACCATTGTAACATCCCCCGGTACGGGTTTCAGCATTAAAATACACGAGTGTACAAATCAAATGCAGCCCTGTCATTACGTGGCGCTATCCAGAACGGATACTTTAAAATACCTCGGCGTGACTATCGATGAAAACCTCAACTTTAACTCGCATATTAGAGGTCTAGCTAGCAAAATGGCCAGACGTTTTAGTCCTTTTAAAGATATCTATATTTATAATCGTACAAATAATATTTGTGATATAAGGCTAAGTTCGGTGAAAGCCGCATAATTAAGAGCTTAACTTGGCTCCTGTCACTATCTTACAACCAAACCGAAAGTCTTTTTGTTCATTTGCAGTGAGTGTGTGGTCGCTATTGTTTGCCAGGTTAATAAATAGATAATATTTAAAAAATGTATAAAATTTAACTACTTCTTTGTATTGTTTTGTGTGTATATTCTTGCATAGTTAAATAGTATAAAAATGGTATAAGAATATTGATCGTTTGTTGTGAGTGTGTTGGAATATGCATGTTGTCGCCCGTGTAATTATTGCATACTAACACTAAGCTCAAATCATATCTGGCACCCACAGGACAGGCTTGCCTAGTGTGGGGCCACAGTTTAACGAACATTATTGTATGTACTATCTGGTAATAAACTAATTTTTATTTTATTTTATTTTTTATTACTTTTCACATTTAATACATTTAGCGACATCTGTCTGCGAAATAAAGCGACCGTAGCCTCCGCACTTGCTCATCTTCTAGCAGGTGTCCTAGTCAGTGATATAGGTAAGTAGGTTAATATTACCTAACGCAGGGTATAGATGTCGCTTAAAATTAAATACGTCCTTATACGCCGCACAACAATAGATGTCACTGTGGAGGCGATAATCGAGTCATCAACTTTTTTGGCTTTATTTATTTACTTTTATTATATAAAAGTATTTGGTAAACAGTAAAAAACTATCACTAAAACACTCACTTTAAAATTAATTGAATCCTTTATAAACAGTTATTATGATATTTTATTACGTTGTATCAGTGACTGTCATCATTGCGTAATCACTTTCACTGAGTTATTAAGTATTATTATTGCTGATCGATTTATCGAACTTGTCGCGTGTTTATTTTTGGTATTTATGCATTTGTTTGTTTCACTAACACAATATGATATTCAATAAGCATCAGACTGTCACTTAGATCACTTTTACTTGATCGAAGATCCACATTATTAATTTTAATAATTTTAAATTACGGACCGACATGAGACGCGTCTGTCACCGCCGGGGCGCGGGGGGGTTTATTAGACTCCTCTGGAGGCTAGTGGACAAATATATATTTATAGGTACTTATATAAATATGTAGATAAATATATAAGAGAGGAAGAGAGGAAGTGGTTATAATCCCTATTTACATGGATGCTAGAGGATTATAAGCATAATGCTGGTGATTTTCAAAATAAGATGCCACAGTTGAAGGTTCGTTAAGTGGGAGTATTGATTTACCTAAAAACTTTTGCAGTAGGTGCCAAAGGTGCAGGAAGATGGCCTACCTTCAAACTATTCGTTGGGTTTGATAAGAAGAATCATTATGTACTGAAAATTACGTAAAAAAAGATGTGACCCAACTGCAAAAACAATGAGTTCAATGACCTCTGGTATTGATTGTACTGATTAACCTACTAAAAATAAACTTATATATATTATTAAAAAATGTCTTGTTTATGTTTGTAAACAGAAAATAATAAGTGTTGGTTACCAATTACCTAGAAAAATCTTTTTATGTTCTTGTCTTTTCAGCTATTGTAAGTGCTTAGTGTGTCCATTTGGACACATGATTTTTTTAAACTTCCAAATTATTTATAAAAATAAAATTTATGATTAATGTCTAGAAATACCTCATTAAATCATATTTGAAGTCTTAAATCAACAAAATCACAAAACAAAAAAAATTATTCGTGCATAACGGGGTTAATCAAGGAGTTGATCTCCCTATGCGCTAATTTTAATTGGTATCTGTTTAATAGTTTATGCTGATAACCGCGCCGATAGCAATAAATTTTGTTCCCGTTATTGCAACCCATGGAAACATATTCCAGGATTAAAAAGTAGCCTATGTGTTATAAAATAAAAAATAAAATAAAATAAAATAAAATTTATTCCCTTTGAAATTTTTAAAAAAATATTTAGGTTTGTCAAAATTTTTGTGACTCTACCGGGGGTTCGGAAATGCTACAGACTGAGAAGAACACCCCAAGAAACTCAGTCCGGTCCCTCTTAATTCATCTTAGTATCTAATACAGTTTTTTTTTTAAATGTAGAAAGGAGCAATTCGTGTCACTGCCAGGCAGCCTTGTCTTCTAGAAAGTCTTTAATGCTATAATAAGCTTTCTGGCACAATTTAAGTTTTATTAGTTTTTTAAATTTATTAACTGACAAACCTGTTACGGCTGTCGGCAATGTATTGTACATTCGAATACAATTGCCCGCAAAAGAATTGCTTATTTTATTAAGCCTAAATCTAGGTACAGCCAATTTATTCTTATTTCTTAAGTTTAGGTTATGGATATCACTATTTTTAATAAATTTACTATTATTTTTATGAGTATATAATAAGTTTTCATATATGTACTGTGAATACACAGTAAGGATGTTGATATCCTTAAACTTTTCTCTTAATGACTCCCGAAACCCCATACCATAGATAGCCCGGACAGCCCTTTTCTGCAACACAAAGATACATTCGATGTCGGCAGCGTTACCCCATAATAGTATGCCATAGGTCATGACACTGTGGAAATAGCCAAAGTAGACAAGACGCGCTGTTCTAATGTCTGTCAGTTGTCGGATCTTTTTAACGGCATAGGCTGCAGAGCTCAGTCTGCCCGAGACTTTCCCGATATGAGGCCCCCACTGCAAGTTGGAGTCTAACTTTATGCCCAGAAAGACAGTTTCATCGACCAATTCTACTTGATCATCCCTAATCCTAATACTGGTGTTAACGAGCCTAACATTTGGCAAGGTGAATCTAATACATTTTGTTTTAGTTTCATTTAACAATAAATTATTTGCGTTAAACCAGTGGACTACCCTAGAGAGGGCATTGTTTACTTCGTCAAGATTGCGTTGGCCACGTTTAACTTTAAATATTAAAGATGTGTCATCAGCAAACAAAACTACCTCGTGATCGTCTCTTATAAGGTGAGGGAGATCATTTATGTACACTAAAAATAGAAAAGGTCCCAGAATTGAACCCTGAGGCACCCCCATTGTTACAGCAGATCCATGTGACTGTTTACCATTTATAACTACTCTCTGTACTCTATCTCTTAGGTAAGAACTAATTAAATCCAAGGCCGTCCCCTGGATCCCATAATGATCAAGTTTTTGAATTAAAGTCTGATGCTGGACGCAATCAAAGGCCTTAGATAAGTCGCAGAATACACCATAAGCATCATACGACTCCTCCCAGGCCTCATATATACACTCTAATAATTTGATTCCAGCATCCGTGGTAGACCGACCGCGCGTGAAACCGAATTGTTTAGTATGGAATAGGTTATTTGTATTAAAATGATTTTGCATTTGATTAAGCATTACCTTTTCAAAGATTTTACTAAACGTGGGTAGTACAGAAATAGGACGAAAATTGGACGGATCCGAGGTGCTACCCGATTTAAACAGAGGAGTTATTTTACTAAACTTCATTAAGTCAGGAAACACACCACTATCAACACAATTATTAAATATTATTGATAATTCAGGGGCAACCATTTCAATTAACGAATTAACTACATGTACAGAAATTCCCCAGAGGTCAGCCGTTTTCTTTATATTTAAAGATTTAAAAGTTTTTATGATAGCGTGTATACTAATTTTACTGAATTTGAATATTTCATTACAGCAAGGAACATTTGCTTTTAACAAGGATTCTGCTATTGGGGTAGAAGAACCTAGGGCTCTGGTCAAATCTACTGGTATTCGAGAGAAAAAATCTTCAAATTCGTTAGCGACTTCGGAATCTGTTGTAATGATGTTACCATTTACTTTAAGTTTAAAATTATTATCATTTAATTTTGCTTGGCCTCTTTCTGCGTTAATTATTTTCCAAGTAGATTTAACTTTGTCTACACTATTGATAATTTTATTACTTATATACTTTCTTTTGGCCGCTAAGCAGTCTGCTTTAAACTTTTTTGAATAAGTTTTAACATAATTTAGAAATTCATCTGTTCTATTAAGCTGTCTTTCTGAGTATAGTTCATACAGTTTTTGTCTACTTTTATGTATATCCTCAGTGGCCCATTCACTGAAGGCTGGCCTGTCTCCGATTGTGACTTCCTTAGACTTGAATATGGAGTTGAACTCATTGTAAAAGGAATCAAAAAGTAACTTATACAGTACATTTGAATCTAAGCCAGTGTCTAAAAATGGAAGTTTATTACAAAGTCCAACTCGCATACGTTCCAAGCGGTCACTAGTTACTGGTCTACATAATATTTTACGTCTTTTAACTTTTTCTCTTGTGATCTTGAAAGATGCTATTTGCCCAGTATGATCTGATTTTATCTTATTTATAATACTCTTACTTTCTGGCAACATATCACTGTATATATTGTCCAGACAAGTAGCTGTTGTATCACAATATCTAGTAGGCTCTAAAAATAAGTTAGTGAGATTGTGTGATTTAAATAAATTTAAGATATCATTGGTCTGACGTGTATTTATAAGTATATTAACATTAAAATCACCGCACACTATTAGGTGTTTATTAGTTTTTCCAAGTTTAAATAGCACTTTATCCATTACTTCCTCAAACTCACAAAAGGGTGAGACTCCAGGTTTATATACGCATACTACTATGAATTGCTCCAATTCTACGCACGATATTTCAACTGTACACTCTACAGAGAGGGACACAACATCTTTCCGTTCCTTATACTTTAACTTCTTATTTAATAAAATCAACGAACCCCCCCGTGTTGTGTTGACCCTGCAGAACGCACTACCAACCCGGTGACTACTGAAGCTGAACATGAGCTCATACTCCTTACGCATATGTTCTGTAAGACAAACAATTTCAATATTTTCTGAGCTCATGAACAGCTCCAATTCAAACTCTTTGACCTGCGTTAATGTTGCTATATTATAATGCACCAGGCTGATACAATTTACATTTTTTAAATTAGTTTTGTTCGGAGGACAGTTTCCGATATAGTTATGATTTGCAATTAAATTCAACTCTATCAATTTACAATTTTGGCTAGAGGGTAAATCCTCTGTTGTCCCAGAAGTTAATTTAAATTACTTGGAACCGATTCCAAAGTCCTAAATCTACTCTGCTCAAATAAAGCAGTTTTGTCAGCCAAGTTTTTGGCTATAGAGTAAAAATAATTGAATAGCAAACTTGCTATTTGTCTTTTATAGTATTTGGGTAGACAATACCTACCCTTGTGATTATTATAGACTTTATACTTGCTATGTGACAAATTTGTGTCAAATACAGAATTAAAGTCAATTACATTGAATTTATTATTATACTGACTTATTAAGTTTAAACGTAAATTCATCTTATATCTAAATGAATTTTCCGAGTCTAGCACACCTTTTATAAATGGAAGTGTGAACATTACAACTTGTATGACTGTTAAGTTTATGATGTAATTCATGTATAGGGACAAATCATCATTGCTAATTTTGCCCCTGTTTGCACAGAAAATTATTATTTTACTGTTAGCTTCAAATTTATATTCTAATATCTTTTGCATAATATCACTTAATGAAGCACCCGGATAGCAATTATTAATAACCGAGTAATAACTTGAATTTAAGTTTTGTTTTAAAAATGAACTTAGATTGGTACCAATATCATCACTAAATACAATTAGTTTAGTACAACGATTACTATTATTTACACTGTCACACAATATATCCACTGATGTACTGGGCGGGCACGTAGTAATGGGAGCTAAGGGCTCAGCGGTAACCGGTTCACCCTGAGCCTCCACCGGCTCAATTGCTCTAGGGCAGTTAATATTGCATAAGTGGTCATTTAGGAAACAATTAAGGCGCTCAGTGTTATCATTTGATGTTTTGAGTACCTTATCTATGGTTACAGAACATTTAGTAAAGTCCTTAAGGGACCATTCATATTTTTTAGTCATATATTGAAGCTCAAATTGCAAACTTTGTATTTTTGATTCTAATTTTTGTGTGTCAGTGCAATATTTTAAATGACTTTGTTCCAGCTCTAACATTGACAATTTAGCTTGTTCTCTAAATTTTAAACCAGAACCTATATTTTTACACTTCTTGATTAACATTTTATGGAATTTTAATTGCTTTTTTGATTTCTGTATGAACTTTTTAATTTTTAGATATTTTTTTAGTTTATTTCTGCTGCAAAACAAAACCGACTTGTCCCGTTGATATGGACTGTCACCTGTAAGATCTATAGTAGTCAAGTCCAGGTTTTGAGAATTTGCAGAAGGAATAAACTGCGGGATACCACTCATTAACTCACTATAAAGATTATCAGTTTTTTGAGCAGTAACTTTCTCAGCAGCTTCTTCCAGGTGTGAGATTTGTCCCTGGGCATCCCTTAGCTCCTGTTCCAGAAAGGTAGTCCTCCTCAAGGTTTTCTCATATTCGTCACTGCACTCTTGGAACCTATCTACAATTGACTGAAGGTGGTCCCGCTCCGCAACAATGTCATCATAACTTACATGAAGTCTTGATAATTCGCATTTTAATTTTTTTGTGTCATTCAGAGCGTTTATCAATAGGTTTTCATTTTCTTCTCTTTCCTTCTCCAACTGTACACAGAGCTCCGTTTTAGATTTAAGCTCCAGCAACACCAACTGAAGTTTGGTTTCTTCCTGCTGGCGGCCGAGAGCTCTGCGACTACGGGTATTCATATTATTAATGAGTAAGTGCAATTATACGCGAATTATATTGATGATGGAGCTCTTTGTACAGTTTAATGGTAAGAAGTAACAAGGTTATGTACCGGCAATAAATTATACTTAATATTTTTATGTACTTACGCAAATACACCGACCGTCGTCAACGTCGAGTAAACGCTTATACAAGTATAATAATTCTACTCACGAGAAACAGTCGATTTAGTATGTATTTACGTGAAAAGAAAACATTCAAAATTCGAAAAAAAACCGGTTACCTGACTCGTCACTTTTTACACCAAAATACACGGACAGAACACTTTTATTATATTATCTGACTATTTAAGGACACTATTAATGCGATGACATTGGTTTTAGTTGGTTTAAATACTAAATAACTAATTAATTTTAAAAATATTTTCAGAGAGCTAAAATTTTTGACAGTTCGCTTGTGTTGCCAGACTCGAAACCCAGGTTATTCCAGACTGTCTCTATCTGAGTACCAAATTTCAACCAGAGCCGTTCAGTCGTACAAAATTGATAACGACAAAGTTGAAACATTTATCCCAAGGGAATATACTACTGGGAACAAAAGTATGCTATGTGTTAGTACAGGAACAGGTTTACCTATATGCCCATTTTCAAACTAATCTGTTCATAAGTTTATGCTAAAATCCGCGCCGCTAGCAAGAAATTTTGTTCTTGTTCCCGAAACCCATGGGAACCTATTCCAGGGATAAAAAATATGTGTTATTCCAGACTGTAATCTATCTGTGTACCAAATTTCAGTCAGATCCGTTCAGTCGTTAGGGCGTGATTGAGTAACAAACATCCAAACATCTTCACAAACTTTCACATTTATAATACTAGCTGACTAGCTGACTAGCTGATGCGCGCGGCTTCGCCCGCGTGAAATTTGGTTCCCGTTCCCGCTTCCCGTGGGAACATTTCCCGGGATAAAAAGTAGCCTATGTGTTATTCTGGACTATAATCTATCCCTGTACCAAATTTAAGCCCCGATCCGTTCAGCCGTTAGAGCGTGATTGAGTAACAAACATCCAAACATCTTCACAAACTTTCACATTTATAATATTATATATATATATATATATATATATATATATATATATATATATATATATATATATATATATCAGTAAATGTTTTGTATGTTCCTTCAGTCGCAAACCCAGCATCATTGCTCATGACTATAAGCTGTTGGGCGTGTTTTTGTCAAGAGTAGATTCCATTAGAGACATAGGGGTAGTGCTTGACTCGAAGCTTTTCTTTGATGTTTACATTGAAAATTGTCAATAAATTTTATAACTATTAACGGGATATTTACCATGTAACGTTTTTATTGAGTATCCGATATTTCGGCGCTGTTACAAGCGCCATGATCACGGATGAACTGGAGTGCAGCGAGCTAGATGTTTGTAGGTAGACCGTAGCGATCTACCCTCCTCCGGACACGTTTATTACGCACATTAACACAACTGTCATCGTTCACCGTATCGTCCCGCACTCGATCACGATTCCGGCACACAATACTCACTGTATCACTACGCGATGCTTTTTCAGCTGGTTTTCGTTTTGTAGTGAAATGACCAATCACTGGATGCCAGGCACTCGCCAGTTGGAACCCATCTTCCAACTGGCGAGTGCCTGGCATCCAGTGATTGGTCATTTCACTACAAAACGAAAACCAGCTGAAAAAGCATCGCGTAGTGATACAGTGAGTATTGTGTGCCGGAATCGTGATCGAGTGCGGGACGATACGGTGAACGATGACAGTTGTGTTAATGTGCGTAATAAACGTGTCCGGAGGAGGGTAGATCGCTACGGTCTACCTACAAACATCTAGCTCGCTGCACTCCAGTTCATCCGTGATCATGGCGCTTGTAACAGCGCCGAAATATCGGATACTCAATAAAAAACGTTACATGGTAAATATCCCGTTAATAGTTATAAAATGTATAGTAATGACCATGTTAGTTTGAAATCATATATTGTCAATAAAGCCGCTAAGGCATTGGGTTTTGTTCTTTGAATGTCGTCAGAATTTACCAAAATTAAATTGATAAAAATTTTATACTGTCCTTTGGTTCGAAGTCGCATTTAAGGCTAGTATTTCCGAAATCGACCAAAATCGACCCATTTTGAAGCGATCTTTATACTAGGAAATATTCTTTGATTTGATCTGATAAAAATGTATTATTATAGTTTAATAGATGCTCTTGCTTCCTTTAATTTTTACAACACGATTAATAAAACTTTATATGATAAAAATCGTTCTCGAAAAACTGGAAATGTGCAAAAATTTTAAAGATGAATGTTGTAATTGCTCAAAATATACTTGTTTATTTTATACAAACACATGTCTATATTAAAGATATTGATCTTATGAACAATATTCATGCTATCATTTATTTTTTAAACACCTCAGATTTTAAAACAATGATAAAAAGTGTAGAATCTAGAACAATTAGGCATTTAGCGTACACTTCAATCACTTCATACGCCTGACAGGGCTGTTCTGGGTAGGACCTGTGTCGCTCTGTCATCCGTGCGTGACCCGCTACGTTTGTTCGCGCGAATCGATCGTTTTAATTAGAAGTAGTTGCAGAAATCTGTAAATATTATTTTGTTTTTATTTGTAAATATTAGGATAAGTACGTTATTGTGTATAAATAAATAAATATCGTGTAATATAGTGATTAGTGACTAGGTACTCAGTGAATATGGGTAAAAAAAAGCCAAGAGAAATAAAATGCCTAGATGTCAATTGCGGCTACTACGACGGCAAGTGTGGTAAGTTCCTACAAGTATTGTTTTATCTTTATTATATTTATAAAAATACACAACCAAATAATTCACTGACGGGCATGATGAAATTATAAGGTTGATGCTGAGCGAAGCGACTGAAGCCAACAGCTACCATTATTTTGCTACCTGATGAAGAGGCAGTACAGTAGCTAAACGTACTCATATAGGCTTAGAGATCTCCCATTCCAGTCCTCTTCTACGTAGGTACAGGTAGGTGTCATTTAGCAAAGGCCCAGTAAGTTAGATCACGGCTGTTTTTGGTAATGAATGACTATGAGAAATGAACTCGGTGCCCCAAAGTTGCTTGGGACCTTACGATAAGAAGAGGGATAGTATTTAACTAAACCACAGTAACTACTAGGTATAAAATATTCTCTTTTTACTATGCCTGAACAATCAACGTATTGCCCGTTCGCTCTAAGTTTGCCTTTCGCCTCCCATACTACGCCTGTACACCATCCTGTCCGCCAGCGGCAACCTTAGCGCGAACGGGTAGTAAATAATATAATGTTTGACGCTTAGAGTATAATAGTAGGTTCACGTTTTTATTGCTACACTGTATAAATTATAACAGTAGTACCTACCCACTACCGACATAAAAGAATAAACATGTAGTTTATTTATTTTTCGTTGTAGTCTAGCCGTTTCGTTGTAGTGTACCCTCAAAGTCTTTTTTTTTCAGCTCATCGATTCCGAGATTGAACGGTGGTTCATTTGCAAAAAAAGATACATGTGAATCGTAAGTACCTAGTACTCGTAGGTGCTTTCATACTTTAATTTTGAGTGTAATAATTCCTAATTTCTTAGTAAATATGAATGTATGAAAAAGTGGATAATTTTTAGGGTTCCGTAGGTACCCAAAGGTAAAAAAACGGAACCCTATTCATGAGACTTCACTGTCCGTCTGTCTGTCTATCGGTCAGTCTGTCTGTCGGTCAGTCTGTCTGTTTGTCTGTCCGTCTGTCTATCTTTCTGTCTTTCCTTCACGAGGCTGTAGCTCATGAATGGACATAGCTAGAGATCTAAAATTTTCACCATAACAACAAATATTGAATTTTGAATGCCAGTATTTCTATCAATAAGCTGATTCACCGAATTGACCTAGGCCTAGGGGAAGGTTCGGGTGCAATCCCGCGTCTTTGGGGGTTTCGGATGTGATCCCGCTTCTAAGGGGGGTATGCATAAATCCCTCACGTCACGCTGCCGTCATGGGCCTGCTTCTGTAAGGACGGTGAGCAGCCCCATCACCGTCCTCAGGCCCCTGGTCATGGAGACCGATAGTCTTGGGCGAAGACACGTCTGCGGCGTTCATTTCAAGTGCCATGACATGCTGTCCCTTGGGTGCATTCATTGTTATGCGGATGACAGTACTCTGCATGGGAGCTATTCTGGCCGCCCAGCGGAGGGGCGTTGTGACGTGGACGAAAAGAGACGGCAACTCGTGGCGGATCTCGACCGGGACCTGGGTCGCATTGCCCAATGGGGTTCAGACAACCTGGTCGAGTTCAATGCCAGAAAAACGCAGGCGTGTGCGTTTACAGCTAAGAAGTCCCCATTCCTACCCCTACCCTCTCTTCAGAACATTACGGTTCCACTAAAGGACAACCTGGAGATTCTAGGTATAGACGTCCGGCGTGAGCTCAATCACAAAAACTACATAGAGAGTTGTATTGGGCTGGCCTCGCGGAAACTCGGAGTCCTAAATAAGGTGAGACGGTACTTCACGCCACATCAGAGATGTTTGCTGTACAAGACGCAGATTCGTCCCTGCGTCGAGTACTGTTCTCACCTCTGGGATGACTCCGCGAGGTACTTGTTGGACGCACTTGACGCTATACAGAGACGTGCTGTCCGAATAATTGGTTGTCCTGAGGTGACGGGAGGCCTCGAACCGTTGGCGCAGCGAAGAACCGTAGCATCCTTGGCTGCCTTCTACCGAATGTATCACGGCGAATGTTCTGAAGAGCTCTTCAATCTGATCCCACCATCACCTTTCCGATCCCGAACAACGCGTGCCGGGCAGAGATGCCACTCATACACAGTGGAGAGAATCTTCGCCAGAACCGAGCGTTTCAAAAGATCGTTCCTCTGTCGAACTATAAAAACTTGGAACGACCTGCCTGCACACGTGTTTCCCTCATCTTACAACCCCGGGTTCTTTAAGAGGAGCGTGAAGAGGCACATCACAGGGCCGCCAACTTGAGGACCGCTGTAAGAAGTGGCCCCCAATCGCAAGATGCGCCACGGCTATCCATCGTGGCGACGTCAATTTGGCGAGCTGAATATAAAAAAAAAAAAAAAAAAAAAAAAAAGTGTGTACTTGTTGCCGTTATTAATAAAAAAGGCAAAAAAAATCACGTTTGTTGTATGGAAGACCCCCATAAATATTTATTATTTTTCTGGTTTAGTACTCAATTCAATCCTTTATTTCTGCAAACAAGGGTTTATATCCCTTGTGCTTCCACGGACCTCGGAAGGGGCCACCTGCGGGAGACTAAGAATAGGTTTTTGAAAACTTTCTAGGCAACCTAAGTTCCTAGTCTAAATACATATAATAAAAAGATCAAAAGTCAAAACTGTACATTAAACATAATAAAAAAAATACTCGTGGGGGATTCTACACAGGATACCGAAGCCGAAAATGTAGTTAGAATTTTTTTGTCTGTTTGTCGTCTGTTTGTCTGTTAATTTTGCTTTGTCCGGAAGGATCTCGAAAAGTACTCAATATTTTTGATTCAAATTTTGCACAAATATTAACTAGGGGTAGGGTCTTCAAATAGGCTACATAGGTAATTATTATCCCGCTACATATCCTAGGGGCTAAGCAGTAATATAGAGCGCCAGTAATATACCACACATTTCAAATTAATTTTTTCTTAGTTTCCCATTAGTTATTAAATTTATGAGAATTTTTGTTTTAGAAAATCAAGTCAACTACAGAATGAATTAAGTGCGCCTAAAGCTTCTGAAACTATGACATTCATTCCTCATCTAGCCAGGTCAGTTTACAATATGATAAATACTAATATTAGAGTTATCGGGGGTTTTTTCGATATTTTGACGCTGTTGCAAGCAAGCAAGATCACGGTGGAACTGAAGTACTGGCGGTTAAAAGTGAAAGTCTAAGGAGCACATATATCGATCTACACTCCTTCGCACTCGTTTGTGTCGTGCAACACCACAATTATTGGATTCGCTCTCACTTTCACTGTGGATTCGCACTGAGCCTCGGTCGTGACATACAACGCTCACCGTATCTTCGCGCGGTTTCGGTTGGATATGTTTGCTATTATTTATGCATACGCGAACCACTGGATGCCTGACGCTCGGTAATTGAAACCCGTCCTCACGATCGAAATTTTTATACTTCTTAATTTCAATCGCTTCCCTAACCATATACGGGAGTGTACAAAATTTACTGCAGCTGCAGCTGCAGTAGTTTGTTTATAGGACAAACCAAACGAACTGTTACGTGCCGAATAAAAGAACACATCAGGGCAGTCAAAAACAACGAACCACAGAAATCCGCAACAGCTGAACACCTGTTGGAGTCTGGTACGGACCACTGGATTGAGTTACATAACCCCAAGATGCTGTCGACAGAACGCCACTACGTGAACTGAATATTAAATAAATAAATAAATACCAAGACTGGTTAGGGAAGCGATTGAAATTAAAAAGTATAAAAATTTCAATCGTGATTTTGAAACCCGTCCGGTTTCAAATGCCGAGCGTCTGACATCCAGTGGTCCGCGTATGCATTAATAATAGCAAACATATCCAACCGAAACCGCGCGAAGATATATCACCTAAAGTCCGAAAAAAACTGTTGCAAATAACACAAATATTTGATTCGACTCGAGACTGAGCTCCCGCCGACAGTAAATCCCTAAGTCAGGAGTCAGAAAATATATTGGGATATGGGACCATTCTTTTTCAGGTAGTCTTACTCGTGAATTCAAAGTGCCTTGGAAGAGGTCTAGGACCTGTGTCTGGATTTCTTTGACTTCTCCCCTGATTTCCCACGTTACCTGCCAACTCATAAAAATATATCATGTTTTGTTTCAGTGACCCTGATGATTCATTAGAATTTCAAGTTGAGGAGACAATAATGAATAATCATGAACAGTTGGTTTCTGGACGAAGAATTGTTGACATTAACTTTTTTTTGCGAGAAATACAAGAAAAGGTGCGTCATAATAATCTTATTTATTTATTTATTAATTTATGTACACACTAGGAAAGTAAAATAACAATAATAAAAGGATAAAAAAGGAAATCTTTTTGATTGCGGACCCAGTACTTTTCGGTTAATTGGGTCTAAGCTGACATGCGGCGTGCATGGTACTTGTCTTATTCATATTATAATGTGAAATAAATAAACGCATTATTTTACTCACAAGATGCATTCTATTATTTTTTTGCTACTTATGTTATACCTATGCTTACCTCTTCGAAGACTGCTCGAATTGATTTCATAAATTATTGACGGATCTTTTTCTTATTATCTTTTCTCGGCTCGTCTCACAATTATAATGATGATAAAAAAAATTAGTAAAAAATAGAACCGACTTCAAACAAATCCTGAAAAATTAAATTTACTTGGCACAAAGATAAATGTATTTTGATTTTTCATATTTTATTCAATATCATATTGAAGTCGGCGCCAAGTAAACCCATAGGTTGAGGTAGGTATTATTAATGGCACCAACTTCAATATCATATTGAATACAATTTGATAAATCAAAATACATATTATTACTTTGTGCTAAGTAAATTTTATTTTTCAGGATTTTTTTGAAGTCAGTTCTATTTTTTACTAAAAATTTTTTGATCATCATTTTAAGTGACGGGTGGACCGAAAAGTATATCTATCTAGGTGTAAATTTCTTATCAATACAAATCAATCAAGCCCAAACACAAGGTACGTGCTGTAAATCGTTAAGGAATTCCCTCGACTGTCTTTCGGTTCCATCATCAGATCGACTCCTGATCTTCATTAAATTGTAGTACATTAACAGTGGGCGCACACTAGGCGTCTTGTCACGGCGACAAGCTGTGGGCGCCAAATTACATACATTTTGTTCCAAGCTCCGCACACTAGGCGACATGTCGCCGCGACTCCGAGACAAGCAAGGGGAGTCTTCGCGTCTGTCGCGCTATTGTCGCGGCGACATCGACACGGCGACAGTCGCCCAGCGACAGCTTTGGACAACGTGTTCCTTGCACAACGTCTGTCACGGCGTCAAGTCGCCCGTTGCAGGCGCACACTGCGCGACAAGTCGCCGCGACAAGTCGCCGCGACATGTCGCCGCGACTGTCGCCTAGTGTGCGCCCACTGTAAAGCACTTCATTAAAAAGTTACCAAACGCACTAGTTGTCCCTACAATTTTCGGTGGTTGCTCTCGATTTCTCCTGGATCCCATCATCAGATCCTGACCTGGTAAAAATAGGACTACCTCAGAAGTAAACCCTATTGAAGAAAAGAAAAAAGAATTAAATCCGTCTATAATTGACGGAAATATCAGTGAACATACATAAAAACATACAGACGAATGTAGAACCTCCTCCTTTTTTGAAGTCGGTTAAAAATAAGGAAAGGTTTCTTACAACCCCATTTTGAATATACCTGCTAACAGGCACTTACTAAATAAAATGTCTTATAAAGGTTTGATAAACTTATACTTCTGTTGTAATTTATTTGGTGGTACAAAAAGTGCGGCATGAAATACACGCTGCACCAACTGTCAACGTCCAATTGCACCAACTGGCAACGTCCAAACAAGTGCTTGGGGTCAAATGAGTTCATGTCGATCGCATGCTACGGGGGTATCGCCCGCGGTGAGGTGAGGTGGTAAAAATACCTAATGCGCTCTGGCATTCGGCCCTTAATATGATTTTCAGGTAAGTATAAAATACATATATCGATAGAATAGAGAACATACAAAGGAAGTTCCTTAGGTACCTATCAATACATAATTATAATAAAATCGTAACAGGTCGCTGTCTGTACATGGAAGATAAATAAGAAAAAATATTATAGGGGGGCTTTATGAACGCAATAGAACCCAAAACAATGATTTTTAAAATTTTTGTCTGTTTGTCTATATGTCTGTATGTCTGTATATCTGTTTGTCTGTACGGTTGTGCACGCTAATCTCAGTAACCGCTCAACCGATTGCAATGCGGTTTTTTTTATTGTGTTGAGGTTTGCTCCAGTTAACATTTAGCGTTTGTTTTATGTAAATCGATTTAGAAATAAAAGAGTTATAACACTTTTAAGCATCAGATATTTTGAAAATTTTAATTGTAGGGGTTTCTTTGAATGTGAGTGAACCTAAACTGGCGTGTTGGCTTAATCATAAAAGAGCTTAATGATTAAATCTATTTTTAAACAATTCAGTCCGCGCCGAAGGCGTGGACTGAATTGTTTTAAAATAGACTTAATCATTAAGCTCTTTTATGATTAAGCAAACAGGGCAGTTTCAGACGCTGCTTGATGACTCTGATGAAGAAATACCTTTCCTTTCATACACCTTATGTGACGTATACGAAGTTGCGGGCGCAGCTAGTGTATAATATAGATCTTAATTTTATTTACCTAACTACTTAGTCGGTGTAAAAAGTTTCACCTCCTACCCCTACACGAGCGAAGATGAAGCGGACTTATAGTTCCTGTTTTAAATAATGAATGGTTCGGTCGATACTCCCGAGTTAGGTAGTGGAATTAGTTTGTGGGTTCCAACTGTATCTTTACGAAGATTTGATCTAGTGTAGGTATACTTACAGAGTGAAGAATACCTACCGACAATACTCGTACATGATCAGACTGAGCTTGTCGCGTGTACAACAAGGCGTGCCGGAGTGTTGATCTTGACATATTAAATAACTAGCTGAGCCCGCAACTTCGTTTACGTCACATAAGGTGTATGAAAGGAAAGGTATTTCTTCATCAGAGTCATCAAGCTGCGTCTGAAACTGCCCTGTTTGCTTAATCATAAAAGAGCTTAATGATTAAGTCTATTTTAAAACAATTCAGTCCACGCCTTCGGCGCGGACTGAATTGTTTAAAAATAGTCTTAATCATTAAGCTCGTTTATGATTAAGCCAACACGCCAGTTTAGGTTCACTCACATTCAAAGAAACCCCTACAATTTAAATTTTCTTAATATCTGATTCTTAAAAGTGTTATAACTCTTTTATTTCTAAACCGATTTACATAAAACAAACGCTAAATGTTAACTGGAGCAAACCTCAACACAATAAAAAAACCGCATTGCAATCGGTTGAGCGGTTACTGAGATTAGCGTGCACAACCGTACAGACAAACAGATATACAGACATACAGACATACAGACAAACAGACAAAAATTCTAAAAATCATTGTTTTGGGTTCTATTGCGTTCATAAAGCCCCCCTATAATATTTTTTCTTATTTATCTTCCATGTACAGACAGCGACCTGTTACGATTTTATTATATGTATTGATTGATTGTATATACTCAGTTAGAATGGTTCTATGTAATTTGTATTTCGGAGACCTAAATGTTTAGAGTTTATATTTTAGATACCTATATCTCATTGCTTCCTTTTTTTTTTGCTGTTCGTAGCTTATATTCATTATTTTTCTATGTTATCTACCAGTGAAAACTTGTAACTGGCCATCACCTACTAAAATAATCATGATACATTTACTAGCTGTAAGTTTTCTGTAATTCATAAAAACTAAAAGTAAATAAAATAATAAACAAAGCACTTTATTTGTTTAATTATCAGTTGATAATTTAACAGAAGAATAATGTGTCCATTGAATACAATGGACAAATTATTCAAAAAGATTGCATAATTATACTTTCGAAAGTATTTAAACAGTTAGCACGACAAATGTGGGTAATTCGGGTGATAATTTGTAAATGGTTTAGTAGATGCTCAAAATAACACGTCAACGAATTCTTTTGTTTGTTACATAACCTGTTTAACAACAGAAACACGCAAATAGTAATAATACTTACTCCTATCTTAAGTACATTTATTAAAAAAAAATAGGTACCTAGATATGTTACGGCGGTCAAGGTTTTTGTTAAAAAAAATATTTATTTTCAAAAATACAAATGTTTACTCGAAGGAAGCGATACAAAGACTAACTTAAAACTACTTATAACTAAACAATGACAAATACGCGGTCAGCGGTTTGCGCCTGCGCTTCGTTGCAAGTGTGCAGTGGTGTCAGCTTGAGAGCCATGGTTATGCCATGGTAACTCCTCCCTCCTTAAGACGGAAGCAGGGACTGCTTCTGGTAGCGTCCTCGCTACTTTTGGTATCCTGTGATAGTCCTTTTGTAACTTTCAGGGTTGCTGCGGATCTCCATTTCCAGATTTTCCAGACTGCTACTGCTATCAACATGGCATACAGGAACAGTGTGGTCCAACTTGGTGTTGCGGCAATTAATGGCCAGTCAACATCTTCGGGTGTGGTAATCTCTGCTGCACGGTTGACTAGTTCATGGATGCTGTCTAAAGATACGTCATTCAGCTGCAACTCGTATTTGATAGTTTCTCTCGGTAGCGACGGCTCCTTGGGCAGTGGGATGATCTCGTTGATTACTAGATTGCTTGTATGTGATGATAGGCTGGTGTTCATTACGAGGATCTTGCAGTCTTCGGTCAGTGACACTAAGAAGACTCCTGTTGCTTTTCTGTATTCTGTCTTGCTGTTGCATTGAGTTCTAATGACTTCTTCTTGTTTCAGGACGAGTAGCCAGTTGTTATCTGCAATCTTCTGTATCTTTCCGCTTGAGAGGTTCATCTTAGCGCGAGTGCAGTTTGCTGTTTTGTGTTGCACTAGGGATACGATGCAGTCTCCGTCGTTTTCTATTTTTCTTGTTTCCAGCATCTTGCATAGGTAAGTGTCGTCGGCAAGGGGTTCGCAGACTTCTTCCAGGTAGGCGTACTCATCGTTACCAAGTGCAAGGTATTTGGACTTCGGGATTATGGTAAGGTTATTTTTATCTGGGATGGAATAGAGGTGTAAGAGATCATATGTATGAGATGAAACGGATGGGATTTCTAATATAAAATTTATGGAGTGTACTGTACTATAGGCTTTTACTTTAATTGATTTCTCTAATTTATGTATATTACTAATATCTATTCCAGCTACGGCTTTTAAGGAATACAGCTTACTTAATTTGTTTAATTCAACTATAAGGTTCTGGGGGCTAATAATACTAGGATGCATTATACCTAACTGAGCGAACGTCATTGCGTCTTCTAACAACATTAATCTATCTATATTATTATTTGTAAACTAAAATCTATTTGTACGTATACGTCTAAGAAGTGTAACTGACCCTCTATGCTATTGGCGTTTTTAGTGAGGTTACTGATAGCTTCAACTAAGTGTTTTTGATTTTCGCCTAATCTGCTTAACTGAAGGCTGAACTCGTTTATAACTTCTTCTGCTAGTACTAGGGATTTCTTTTGCGAGATGTTAATGCTGTTTACTTTATTGTTAAGATTTGAGATTTCTTGTTCATATTTAACCGCGTCCTCGTGGTCCAGATTCCCTGTAATGGCTTTAACTATGGAACCTAAACCGTTAATGATTCCGCGTTTTCTCCTAACTTGCGGAGTTAGGAACGACAATTTTTTACTAATTAAGAAAAGATTATACTCTATCTGACTTTTGTAATTTTTATGTAGTTCTCTTAAGTGTATACTTTCGGCTGCCCTAGTAGCTGCAAACATGGATGTTAATTTCATAGACGTAAGACGTAAATTAGTTATATTGTAACTACAAACTAAGCTTAAATAACTATCCTAAGTCGCATTCGATCCCCCGGAGAGAACGCCACGATTTTTATAGTGCTCCGCAATAAAAAATTAAAAAAGTGGGTTTTTCTTACCCGATTTTGACGTGCTATACACCATTAGAAGCGTCCCGGCGCGCCGCACACGTTGACATATCGTGTGCCAGCCGCACGATATCGCCTGGAGAGTTATTAGTGATTTTCTCTGAAAATAGAGGTTAAAAGTGTGAAAAGTGAAATTTAAAAACTAAATAAAACAGTGAAAAGTGAAAATTTTAAAAGGAAAAAAGTGTTCTCATATAGGACTCAATTGCCCGCACCAGCCGACGGTTTACGTTTTTCGGAGAACCGAGCGGTTTTTCCGGAAAAACGAAAAAACCACATTCTCCACGTGGGCGTGGCAACCACGAGATCACCGAAGGAGAGGTCCGAGGAACACCAAATTCGGCACGCTGGAAGAAGGTACCTGACGCAACAAAACTAAAGAAAAAACAGATTTTTAGGTACAATAGTTTCAAGTTATTTCATATTAGAACATTGGAACTTTGGCACTCAATAAAAACTAAACGAAGAAATTTTTTGACAATCTTCAATTGCTATCTTTTGCGCGCTCGCTTGAAGAACAGATCGGCGAAGACTATATATTTTTGGGACATTTTTTGGAGCTACCAGAATTAAAAAACCGAATTTTTTGAAATTTCAAAAAATTCTAGTACTAAAAATTAGAAATATAATATTCTAAAAATTGTGGACTATAGAGTAGCATTTTATGTATTTTTTAACATTTTTTAATTATTTTTATGTTACAAGGTTCGGGAGCTATCGAATTTAATGTGTTTTTTTGTAAATAAATAGAAAACTAATCAAAAATTAATATTTAAGAAGGTGGGGTTGGCCTTAGATGACATAAATCAATATTAGGAAGAAAAAACCAGGCTCTCCTAGCCCTTAAATTGAGAAATTTGAAATTTTTTTTATAATTTCGGCCATTTGTTTTTTATTTTTTAAAATTTTGAAATATCGGTAGCTCCTAAACTACTGGGCCTAGAGCTGCGGGATTTCGAGTGTTGGACAGCCCGGGGTACAGACTTTCGCCTTACTTGGGTCTGGGGGAGATTGGGGTGATTTTTTTTATTTTCGCTCCAGACCCCTCCACGGAGGTACCCGGAGAGGTGCCAGGGCCACTAAAGAAAGTCCGACGTTCGTGGGACAATTGGTTGCCGAGTTACAGCTGTCTAAACCTTGGTTTTGACAGCTCGGCGGCCATTTTGTTTTCTTCGAGCGTCAATAACTCCGCAACCCGTAGCCCTAGAAACCCGAGATTTTGGTTACGGCCTCGGGGGGTCGACTTCTACCTGTGTCCTGAAATTCAGGAAAATCGGAGCTGAAAATTTTTGGGGTGCTAAAAACCTTCAGGGTGGTAGAGGGGGTTGGGCCGACCAAGGCAAACCCAAACTTGACTGCTCTGCGACGTCTGGGACCGGAGTTACGGACGATCAAAGTTCCAGTTTGACAGCTCGGCCGCCATTGTGAAAAACTTTGATCGTCTGTAAAATTGGAACGGGGCGCCGTAGGGGGGTCTGGTTTTCTTTGGGGGGCTCAGCAGCCACTACTCCACCTGACTGGGGGGTTTTGGGGGGGATTGGGGCGAACAAATTTTTTGGTTTCAAAAAGGTCACCAGGGGGTGGGTCTCGTCGCGCACATCACAATAGACCCAAACACGAGCGGGATCGGACCAGTGGTTCCGGAGATACGAGGGTTTTAACAAATCCTAAAAAATTTTTAGAAAGTTTTTAAAAATTTTGATACCTCGTAGCTCCGGAGCCACTTGGGCTAGGGCAGCCGTGTTTGGGGTTGTTGGGTTGGGCTCGACGAGGGCTACCAGCTGGGCCACTCTACTTGACTCTAGATAGAGCGGGTAGAGTTTGGGGTATAAAACATTACTTTTTCGGCAAAACTACTTTTGGAAATCGGGTTTTTCAGCTAAATTAGATCCGGTAAAGCTCCTTGGACAGGTAGAGTGACCGCTGCAGCAAGCAGCACACTAGATTAGGACAAAAATCAATTGTAAACTTGGTTTATACTTGATTTAAATAGAATTAATCTAATTTAATTTAAGACTAGGGCTCTATTGGCCATAAAATTTTTAAGACGTAGCTGGTCTACAGCTTCTATATTATACCTTAAGACTGCTGCCCTATTGGCGTTACATTTTATTAATAAATAATACCGTCGGAACTTTGAAACCGATTTAAACTGAGTCTTACAGCCGGATTTCAGGTTGGTTGAGGTTGCATACATACACTACTTCACCCACATCACACATACATACCTAGGTGCGCATACACCAAAAATACGTACACAGAGACACACAAAGCCACAGAACATTTACACATACATACATATACACACAGTAACACACAGCTCGGTGTAGGGCCCCTAATCCGTCGAACAAGGCACCTCGGCAGGAGCGATAGAGGTACGACAAATAGAACTCGTTCTTTTAGATTACAGAGACTGTTTAACTCGGCAGCTAAATTCTATAAAGGGAAAACGGTATTTGTATTTGTGTTATTTTTACAAAGATATTTTTACTTTTTATTTTATTTTATTAAATTGACGAGCACCTCTGCACTATAAATTAAAATGTTTGGACACCGAACTCCAATTAAAAAACCCACCGCTTCATCAAAGTCCCCTACGGAGACAGGAAACTCCCCGGTAGAAAGGCGACCCCTGGGACCAGTAAGGAGGAGCGTTGACGCCCTGGAAACCCGCGAGGCAGTGCAGCCTAAACCCCTGCCACTGTCTCAAAGATCCAGGGAGGTGCCGACAGCCCGGCAGCCGCTGCTCGTCCCGGGGCCGCAAAGTAGATTTTTGAAAGCCACAGACAGTATCGGAGTTATTAGGGAACAATTAGCGGTGTCAAAAAACCTAAAACGTGAGATTAAGATAGAAATAGAGGAACAGGCAAACTTTTTATACGGGATTTTAAAGGCTTACGAAGAAGATAGAAAAAACAGTAAAAAGAACGAAACTAGAGTGAATGAGGCAAGAACGAGTGAGAGGAAGAGCGCGAGTGTGACAGGCTCCAATGAGGAGATTTTAAGAAAGATAGAAAAGAATGAAAGGATTTTGAACGAAAATAATCAGATAATGAAAGAATTGAAAGAGAAGATTGAAAAGCAGGATGAAAGAGAGAGAGTGAAAGAAAGCTTGGTGAAAGAAAATAGGAAAATTATGTCAGAAGTGAAAGAGAAATTAGTGCAACAGGATGAGAGAGAGAAAGAGCGAGAGAAGAGGGGACCAACCACGTACGCCGTAGCGGCGGGAGGCCATAGGGGCCAACAGTTTCCAGAGCCGACGGCGCTGCACTCTGTGGTTGTAACCTCAGAGAATGATAAAGACACGGGAGAGCAAGTGATGGAACGTCTGAGGAAAATTGCGAATGAAGATGAAGGATGGGTGAAGGTTGAAAGGGTGAGAAAGGCGAAAGATAGAAGGGTAATTATAGGTTACAAGACGAAGGATGAAAGGGAGAGGGCACAGCAGAGGCTCGGGGGGAAAGGCCTCTGCGTAGAGCCAATGGCAAATAAGGACCCGCTGCTGATTATGTACGGCGTCCTAAAAATCCATAAGGATGAAGACCTGCTCGAAAAGATCAGGTTGCGAAACCGTGAGGTTTTCGACAGCCTGATCCCAGAGCAGGTCAGGATGGCCGTACTGTACCGTAGGACAGCGCGGAACCCCCTTACATGCCACGTGGTGCTCAGGGTCTCCCCTGCAGTTTGGACCCGGACCCTGGGCGCAGGGAGGCTGCATGTGGATCTGCAACCCGTGAGGGTTGAAGATCAAACTCCATTAATGCAGTGCTCCCTGTGCCTAGGGTACGGACACAGCAGGCGCCACTGCAAGATGGCAGAGCCCACCTGCAGTCATTGCGGTGGGACTCATTTGAGGGCACAATGCCCTGAATATGCCGTCGGGGCGCAGCCGTCTTGCTGCAACTGCAGAAGGGAGAGGCTGAGCAACACGAGACACAGTGTCTTCGATGGCTCGTGCCCAGTGAAAGGGAAGTGGGATCAGATAGCGGGGGCGTCCATCCAGTACTGCTGAGGGCACCCCGGCAAATAGGCCCCCATACAGGTTTTTGCAGGCTAACCTCCAGAAAAAGACGCAGGCCACAAAGGACCTCATGATTGAGGCCACCAGGCTTAGGGCAGCGGTTGCTCTAGTGCAGGAGCCTTACGTGGGCTCGATGAGGGGAATGGGAGCATACCAGGGCGCCAGGGTCTTCCAGAACACTGGGCAAGGAGAAGGGACTGTTAAGGCGGCCATCGTCGTGTTTGACGCGACGCTGGACGTCTTGCAGTACCCGCAACTCACCACAGACCATGTGTGTGTGGTGGGGATCCGGACCAGTGCCTGGGAGATCACCCTGGTGTCCTATTACTGCGAACCGAGGGCACCCCTGGAGCCCTGCCTGGAGCAACTGCTGAAGGTGAAGCACGAGCTCGGAGGCCGGCGCCTTCTTCTTGGAGGAGACGCCAATGCAAAAAGTACCTGGTGGGGGCATCCGTTTCAAGATGCGAGGGGAGGGTTACTGATGGACGTCCTCGAACAGATGGACCTCCATGTTCTGAACAGCGGAAGTATTCCAACTTTCGACACGTATAGGGGTGGAAGGAGGTTCCACAGCTACATAGACGTAACATCTTGCACGGGAGACATGCTCCCCCTGACCGACGGCTGGAGGGTTGACACAGGGCTAGTCAACTCCGACCACAACTGCATAGTGTTTAATGTCCACTTAGAGCGAGCCAGTGGTACGCAGATACAGCGTACCACTAGGCTCTATAACACCAAAAAGGCTGATTGGGATGGCGCAGGAACTCTCGCTGCGGGGCCTGGCTGCTCGGCGGCTCGCAAGTACAGAAGATCTGGAAAGCGCAGCCGTCGAGTACTCATGCTCAGTAGGGGGGGCCTGCGGGGAGGCCATCCCAAAAAAGCGCAACAGTCAAAAAATCACTATGCCGTGGTGGTCGGAGAGGCTCGCCACCCTGAAAAGGGAAGTCAACACCAAAAGGCGTCGGATCAGGAACGCAGCGCCGGATCGACGGCAACTAGTAGTTGTGGAATACCTAGAATGCAAGGAGATGTATGAATCAAAAGTAAAAAAGGCACAGGTCGAAAGTTGGAAGAATTTCTGTGGAAAGCAGGACAGGGAGGGCGTCTGGGAGGGGATATACAGGGTAATCGGGAGGGCCACAGTGAGGGAAGAAGATCGACTGCTAACCCACGACGGGACCTTTTTGGATGCTAGGGGCTCAGCACAACTCCTCGCTCGAACCTTCTACCCGGAGGATCGAGTCGAGGAGGACACTGAAGCTCATCGACAGATACGCGAAACCGCCGTAAAAGACATAGATGGTCATAATGATGATGACCCACCTTTTACGGTGGGCGAACTGATCGATGCGCTTCAGAAATTCAACCCGAAGAAAGCGCCGGGAGTGGACGGCTTTACAGCCGACATCTGTTCCCGAGCCATCGAGACCGATCCGTCACTCTTCTTGAAGCTGCTGAATCAGTGCCTCCATCACGGCTACTTTCCTAAGATATGGAAGGAAGCCGTGGTGGTGGTGCTGAAGAAGCCAGGCAAGGACTCGTACACCGTTCCCAAATCGTACAGGCCTATAGGCCTGCTACCGGTTTTGGGAAAGGTGTACGAGAGGATGGTGATTACTCGACTCAAGTACCACCTATTGCCGCGTATGAGCACTCGCCAGTACGGCTTTATGCCCCAGAAAAGCACCGAAGACGCCCTCTATGACCTAATGGGACGCATAGTGGCTAAACTCCGTGAAAAGAGGATAGTCACTATGGTATCTCTGGACATAGAGGGGGCCTTCGATAGCACCTGGTGGCCGGCAATAAAAGTACGGCTGGCGGAGGAAAAGTGCCCGGCAAACTTGAGGCGAGTAATCAGCAGCTACCTTAGCGAGAGGAGAGTGAGGGTTCGGTACGCCGGTGAGGAGCATAGTCGCTCCACCGATAAAGGGTGCGTCCAGGGGTCGATCGGGGGTCCCCTGCTGTGGAATTTGCTTCTGGACCCACTTTTGAAAGGACTCGAGCGGATGGGAGTGTATGTGCAGGCGTTTGCGGACGACGTGGTGCTTGTGTTCGACGGAGATTCGGCTCTAGAAATCGAGGGACACGCCAATGCCTCTCTCGAACATGTGCGGGAGTGGGGCATCAGAAACAAGCTGAAATTCGCACCGCACAAAACCAGTGCGATGGTTATCACGCGGAGGCTAAAGTACGATGTCCCACGCCTTAGCATGGGCGGGATAGACATTGGCATGTCCAAAGAAATAAAAATCCTAGGGCTGACCATAGACAAGGCACTCACTTTCAACACACACATTACAAACGTATGCAAAAAGGCGATCGGCATCTACCGGAAGCTGGCGCGGATGGCCCGGATCAGCTGGGGGCTTCACCCCGAGGTGATCCGGACGATCTACGTCGCGGCCGTGGAGCCAACGATACTGTACGAAGCCAGTGCTTGGCACGCATCGGCAGAGAAGCTTGGAGCCCAAAAGCAGCTGAACGTGGTACAGCGCGGTTTCGCCCAAAAGCTGTGTAAGGCATACCGCATGGTCTCCCTGAACTCGGCGCTGGTCCTGGCTGGTCTGCTCCCTCTGGACCTCAGACTTCATGAGGTGGCCTTGTTATACGAGGCCAAGAGAGGAGTGGGCCAGTCATGGCTGGGAGACAGGGAGGTCGAGCGCATGTCTCCAGCGATTGAGGCTCCTCACCCCGCGGAGCATCCGCCATTGGGGTTCACCAGTCTGGTAGACGAGGGGCAGCTGGAAGATGCGAATCATTTTGAGATTCGCATCTTCACGGACGGGAGCAAGATTGAGGGCCGTGTCGGTGCCGCGCTATCATTTTGGGATAGCCGGGCCGAAATTAAGGCCCTCAAACTTGCTCTGTCGCCCCATTGCACCGTCTATCAGGCCGAGCTCCTGGCGTTATGCAAAGCGGCCAGTGAGGCCCTCAGGCGAGGCGCATCCACGTTTGGCATCTTCAGTGATAGCAGAGCCGCTCTCCTGACGGTCATAAACCGTCATGCTCTTCACCCCCTGGCTGTTGAAGCCCGAGCCGCCATTCACCAAGGCATGGCCCAGGGTAAGGAAATCTCCTTATTCTGGGTCAAGGCTCACGCGGGGTTGGAGGGCAATGAGCGAGCCGGCCAGCTCGCCAAGGAGGCGGCTCTGAGGCTGAAGAGAGCACCGGACTACGGACTGTGCCCTGTTTCATTCGTGAAGCGTGCCCTCAGGCAGGACACGCTTGGCGAGTGGAACAAGAGGTACAGTGAGGGCGAGCAGGCCTCCGTCACCAAGCTTTTCTTCCCATGCGCAGTGGAGGCATACAGTGTCGTCCGGAAGATGGCGATTGCCGGCACCACAACCCAACTGCTGACAGGGCACGGTGGGTTCTCCGAATACTTGACTCGTTTCAAGTGTAAGGAGGACCCATCGTGCGCCTGTGAGCCCGGAGTGGACGAGAATGTGGTCCACCTGCTAGCAGACTGTCCCATCCACGCGCCAGATAGAGTGGATCTGGAACAAATTACAGGTTTGAAAATAGTAGCTGAAAATTTTCCGGAATTAATTAGTAGACATAGAAAGCAGTTTCTAAAATTTTCAGAAAAGATTATTAAAATAGTTAATAAAAGAAATAAGTGAGGAGGAAAATATTTTGTCTAGCAATATAATTCTAATATTGTACTAAGAACAAAATAATTTTAGATATTAAGATAAAAGAAAAGGAAAGGAGCTGTCTAAACAAAAAATTGACATAGCAATAGAAAATTTTAGTTAGTTAATAAATTTTAACCTTGTTCTATATAAAAATATATAAAAAAATTTGGGATTGTCATAGCAACTAGCATATATTAAAGATTAGACTATAAATGTTTATAAAAAATAGATATATAAGTATGTAATTAGATAAAATAAAATGTAAAACAGTAGATTAAGAAAGTTACATAATGTAAAACGATAAGAAATTGTAACAAAAATATTTGGACAAAAATTAATAAAAATAAAATAAACTACATCCCACCACCCCCACCAAACGAATGATACCCCAAATCCCCAGTATGAAAGGCCAGTATGAAAGTGCGAGAAGCATAAAAGCGTGACGAGTATGGTACTAGAGGAATAAGAATGAAAGACGATAGATTTAAGCTTTAGCTAGTTTAGATAAAAGAGTGAAAGGTCGGGAAAGCGTGAAAGTGCGAGAAGCATACATGATAGAACTGGAATGATAAAGAGAATTTGGGTAAAAGAGGATTAGTTTAGCTAGGTTCGAGATGGCGGGAGCCAGGGGCGCTGAGCACGATTAAACGAGATTGAGGCCGGTGGTCGTACATGACGATGCAACGGACCACTGAGGCAGTTCACAATAGCGCAATTCCTGGCACATGTGCCCCTGCCCCCCGCCATCTCTTGAAGTAGTTCTTTAAGCCCTGCGGGGCTAGTCTTATACAAGTATTTAGCTAGTAAAACACTGTTCTCACTAGGCTTTGCCCATGGCAGAGGTGCAGAATTTAAAAAAAAAAAAAAAAAAAAAAAAAACTATCCTGCTTTAGGATTTGACCCTCTTTCAGCACAAGGATCCCGTTTTCGTTGCTTATGGGATCGAGTTTTACTGTGGCGGATGCGTAGAGCACGATGGCTCCTGCGACGGTGGCCCCGTAACAAGATGAGGCCTTCGTAATAGTTTGAAGTGTACCCTGATAGACTTAGAGTTAGGGTGGTTACCTATTATTTCGGCAATATTATTCGGGTGTAGATGAATAATTTTGTAGGGTCCTTTAAAGACGGGTTTCGTTTTGTCACTGCGTGCGGTCTTGGCTACCTGTTTATAGACAGTTTCACCTACCTTGAACTCGATGTCTCTGGCGTCCTGATTCCGCTTTGCTATGACTTGCTCCTTATTTTTAGACATGAATGCTGCAACGCATTCTTGTACTGCTTCTGCGTTCGACTTATGTTTGATGACATAATCCTGGTAAAATTCTTTTGGGTAGTAAAGTTCTAAAGGGTTCCTAGAGGCTGTGTGACCAAATAATAATTCATGTGGTGAATATCCTGTAGCTGAATGAATGGCATTGTTATAGGCTAGGACAGAGTATGTCATAATAGTCTGTATTGGGTCGTCTTTGTTGGTCATTCTTTGTATGCGGATTATTTCAGCTATTGTCGAGTGAAAACGTTCTACAGGTGAGTTAGAGTTCGGGTTTTAAGGGGTAGTAAAATGTATGTGGATATTGTGTAGTGCACAGATCTCTTTTATAACGTCGCCGTCGTTGTCAAACTTACTATCGGAGTCTGTAGTAATCTTACAGGGAAGGCCTAGTACGGAAAAGATTTTTATTAGTGCCTCTGCTATGTGCACGCTGGTACATGCGCTCAAGGGAACCGCCTGGGCAAACTTGGAAAAATTGTCTAAGATAGTTAGGAAAGTTGCTCCTCCAGTGGAATATAGGTCCATAAATAGATGTTCCATTGGCTTTGTTGGAGTTTCGGTTAGTGCTAGAGAAGGTCTTAATGGATTACGTTCGTATTTAGCCTTCAAGCATGTGTCGCATTGGTTGATGTAGATCTGTATAGTTAAAAGCATGTTCGGCCAATGATAATTCCTGTGAATTTGTTTGTAGGTCTCTTGGATACCGCGATGGACAGTTTTACCCTCGTGGTATTTTTTTATAATGTCATTTTACTCCGACTTATTTTCGACTAATGTAACCCGTGAAGTGCATTTCAATAATTTAGGTCCTCGATCGTTGAAGATTGTGGTGTATACTCTTGAAAAGGCAAGGTATAGGTCTTCGTTGTAAAAGTAGCAATGGAAGACACCATCTGCTATTGTATGTTCTTTTAGGAATCTAACTATCTCTGATTCTGTATTATTAATTGGTATGAATACGTCCTTAACGGTACGTGTGTTTGTGGATCTGTTATCTACTCTGTATGTTGACCCGGGAGTTGACCTAATGTGGAACTGTTTTAACTGTCTATCTATAGCATCAGTTATTATGGGGATCCCTTGGGTTTCGTTGTCAGGTTGAGTATGGTTAGTGGAGATTAGTTCTTGATTTACTGTTACGATACTCATGCTGTCTGATATTGTGTCAGCTTGTGACTCGGGTATGCTGGGATTCATAGGTGGAGGTACATTTTGCGAGGTACTAGCTTGGATCTCAGCTTCCACTTCAGCCTCGATCTCGGCGTCGATACGTGCACTCTCAAAAATTCTGTTGATTATCTCGTCATCGTTGTTATTGTCTAAGTTAACGGCTAGTGAGTCTATGCTATGGTGGAATATCTTAGCGCGGGATAATGCGTCTGCGTTTGTGTTCTGTCTACCCTTTTTATGGATGACTGTATAGTCATATTCTGCCAGTTTTAATCGCCACCTTGTTAGCTTTGAGTTGGGATCTTTTAAGGACATCAACCATGTTAGGGGTCTGTGGTCAGTATAAATGGTAAACTTTCTACCATAAAGATAGGGTCTGAAGTATTTGACGGCCCAGACTATGGCCAATAATTCCTTCTCAATGGTAGAATAGCGTGACTCTGTTTCGGACAACGTTCGAGATGCAAACGCTACCGGTTTATCGGAACCGACAATGCCTTGAGACAGGACTGCGCCTAGGGCAACATCAGATGCATCTGTCGTGAGTATGAACGGTTCAGAAAAGTTCGGGTATTGTAGGATCGGTGCGTTGGTAAGTATGTGCTTGCATTTACTAAAGGATTCTAAAAATAGATTATTTTGCTATTTTTCTTTAAGCACATAGTCATTGGCTTTGTTAATTTTGCGAAGTCTTTGATAAATTTCCTGTAATACCCGACCAGACCAAGGAATGCTTTGATATCCTTCTGAGTTTTGGGTAGCGGGAAATTTAAGACTGACTTGATTTTATCTTGGTTTGGTTTGAGTCCTTCGTCTGTTAGCTCATGGCCTAGGAAGGTTACATGTCTCTGAAGGAATTGGGACTTCTCTAATTGAATTTTAAGGCTGTGTGTCTTGAATCTCTCAAAGACTTGTCTTAATTTCAGCATATGGTCCTGTAAACTGGTGGAAACGATGATTACGTCATCGAGGTATGTATATACGTTATCTATGCCTCTCAGGATGTGGTCCATGAGGCGCTGGAACGTTTCTGGAGCATTTTTGAGCCCGAATGGCATCCGGATGCCATTCGGGCTCAAAAATGGAACTCAAAATGGCCTCTTTCTGTGGTAAAAGCTGTTTTCTCAACATCGTTAGGGTGCATTTCAACTTGGTGAAAGCCACTAGCTAAGTCGAGGGTGGTAAAGTATTGTGCACGGCCTACTCTATCCAAGATGTCGTGAATGTTAGGCAAAGGATACTTGTCTTCAACTATGCGGTCATTCAATCGCCTATAGTCTATTACAAGTCTCCATTTAACCTTACCCGAGGCGTCTGCCTTCTTAGGTACGATATGCACGGGACACGACCAAGGGGATATGCTCTCTCGTATTATGCCTTGTTGTAGTAACTTATCCATCTGCTTGCGTATCTCATCACGCTGTTGAGGGGCCTGTCTGTAGCTACGAACGAAGATGGGGTTGTTATCCGTGAGTCTGAGTTCGTGTTTGACTGCGTGAGTAAATGTAAGTGGTAAATTTTCAGAATAAAATTAATCTCTATATTGATAACAAACTTTGGTTAACTCGCGCTTCTCCTCTTCGCTTAAATGATCTATGCGCAATCTTTTCAGATTATCGCAGAGCTCTTTGTCGGTGTCAATGTTATTAACCTGTAACTTATTTAATTTCGATTTATTTTCTGTTACAGGCTCTGAATAGGTTTCTAACTCTATTAGCGACTTGTTGGGGATGTATTTTCTTTCGCTACAAAGGTTAATCACGGAAGTTTTGAACAGGCCGTTAGTAACTGTAACCATAAGCGATAAGACCATAGGAAGTCCTCGTGAAGATATTGCCCGTCAGCATAGTGAGTATTTAGCGTTACAATCTGTTCGCATGCGGGTTCAACGCGAATTCTCTTTACGGGGTAATTAAAGTGGAGAGGTATCTCGGTGTCGGCTGTTCGTAAGACGTTGTTGTTGAGATCTACGTTACATCTAAGCAATTTTAATAAATCGCATCCTATTAGGCCTTTATATTTAGGGTCGAAATCGAAGAGTAAGAATTTATGATTTATTTGGCAGTTGAATATCGGTGGCAACGGGAGATACACTACGTGTTTATGAGTGGAGGTACCGTGAGCTGTTAGTATTTCAAACGGCTCTTCTTGTACGCGGCTTTCAAAAGACGTACCCATTATGACGTCGGGTGCTATGGATGATCGACTGGCTCCCGTATCGATGAGAAACTTACCGTTGAACTCGGGTATTTCGATATAGGGCAGATGGTCTATTACATGCAGGTTAATTTTGACTAACTCTGGTCGTTCTGGTCGGCGCCTGGCGTAAAATCCTGGCTGTATACGTCTGGTTCACTTAAGTCCTGGTCCGGCTCTACTGGGTCTTCATTTATGTTTGAGTCGTCGAAATACTGACCTCCGTCGTAGTAAGGCTGTATTTGGTCTAGGGGGCCTGGTGTGTAAAACATCTGTTGGGGTGAGAACGGTTGTGGTGTAGGTCTATCGACAGACCTCATGGTGATGTCGGATGATACCTTCGGAGTAGGGTTTGCTTGAGGCTTGGGAATGTTCTGTTGGTTTCTAAAATTGCCACTATTGTTCCTAGATTGGTTAGGCCTAAAATTACCTGAGCCTGGATGACTCCTCCAGGGTTGCATTTGTTGTAGCCACGGCGGACGCTGGTTAGGTACGAAGGTATCTTGCGGGTTAAAGTTGTTCGCACCGTAGGACTGACGGAAGCTGTTGGGTACCATATTAAAACTAGGTGGTTCCCTAGGTGCGTTGGTCATGAATTGGCGATAGTGGTTGCCATTAGTATTACTTTGCCTGGGTAAATCTCTGGGTTTTACCTGAGACGTAGAAGGCATGCTAGCAGCTAACGATCGATTATACACTAACTTATTTTCCTCCTGCCTGGCGGCTATTATAGCTAATTCTAAAGTTTCTGGCCTAGCGATCCTAACGCCTAAGGAAACCTGGAACTCGAGTTGGTTTATATATTGTTCAATGACCATCTTTTCGTAATAAATTTTGTTAGAGTGTTCACCTACTGAATACAACGTGTCGAGGACGTCCCTCAAACGCTTACCGAAGCTTTCGGCATCCTCCGCCTTTTGACGCCTCGTTCTAGTGAGCTCCTGCATAACCTGGATCTCGTTACGCGGCTCCCTAAGTCGTCTAATTAAGGCGTCCTTAATTAAAACCCAAGTACTTAAATTTTCGTCATACGCGACCGCATCGATTGCTGAACCACTTAACCTACTTTTAATCAAACATATCAAAGCTGGATGGGCGCGATTTGTCTCCTCCATCAGATTTAAAATGTTATCTACTTCTCTAATATAATAATTCAATCGCTTCGGGTTGCCGTCATACTTTGGCATTAAACCCGTGACGATTTTAAAATAAGCATTATCACAGTCCCTAAGAGACATGTTTGCAAGTACTAATTAAACAATGGATAGCTCGAGAACAATGGGAGTGTAATATTTCAGATAACTCCAAGTCGAGTGTGTCACTACGTTACTTTAATAATTATCTTATAAAACTTGAAATGTAATTTTACACCGCTATTGTTATGATCGAATGCCTAACGCGATTTTAGCTTATAGACAGACACATATAAGGTGCAAAACACACAGAAAAGTAATGAGGCAGGAAATAGACCAGGAACTTGGTATTACGAGAGCACTTACCAGAATAATCCTTGCATCTCCTGTCGAGTCTTGTATGCTGGTCTCCTTTTGTTTCGGAAGCTCTGCTTGGTGCCCGACCGCGCGTAGGTTCTCAATTAAGGATCGCGTGGGTACGATTTGAGAACCGTCACGATTTATCTCGAAGAGTTTTACCCGAAATAATCGTGTCGCGATCCTACCGACTGCGCCAGATATGTTACGGCGGTCAAGGTTTTTGTTAAAAAAAATATTTATTTTCAAAAATACAAATGTTTACTTGAAGGAAGCGATACAAAGACTAACTTAAAACTACTTATAACTAAACAATGACAAATACGCGGTCAGCGGTTTGCGCCTGCGCTTCGTTGCAAGTGTGCAGTGGTGTCAGCTTGAGAGCCATGGTTATGCAATAACCTACATGTACTTTTTATGGTTTCGTACTGAAGGGTAACTTGTCCATTGTCCTTAAAGCTGCACGAGTTATGCTTGGGATGTCTCTGAGGGAAAATATCCGTAACGATGTTATCCGTTACAGAACCAGAGTGGTCGACATAGCTCGCAGAGTATGCGTTGCAGAGTATGCGTTTTAAAGTGGCACTGTGCCACATCTGTAGAAGAAACGATTGTCAATGGAGCAATTGAGTTCTGGAGTGGAGACCGCGACCTGGTACACGTGGAGTAGGTCGACCCCATGCAGTTTGCAGGCATTGACTGGATGCGGACGGCGCAGGTCCGTGTTTTGTGGCGAAATTCGAGAGAGGTCTCTGTTAACTCGCCAAAATGATACCGCCGCCTGATGGAAAGTCACAGTGGCATCCAGCGATTCCCCAATCGCTGGATGCCACTGTCACAGTCTGTAAGACTAGTGGTTCTCAAGTTGGCGGCCATATGCAGTTTTAATGCATACACACATAAATTAGTCACACCTTTAACCCGAAGAGAGCAGCAGAGGCATAGCATACGCACACATTTCACCTTACAGTTTTATGTTCCACGTAATAGGTGGCGAGCCTATTGCCGTGTTGAAATGGACAAGCGCAGGTCGTGACGACCCACAATTGTAAATTTTTAAGCCGCCCATACTAATCTCATTAATTAAAGTTAACACAGGCAACTTTACTTTATGAACTAATAACGCTCGAAGCAACGTAAAACACGATTATTGTTGAAATGCTTGATAGTTTTTTTGTCTTTAAAATACCTTGATTTTATTTTTACGCTATCGTGGTTTTTAACATTCATACTTTTAGAATTCGGAACTTCACGCGAAATACTATTAACTTATATTTACCGACGTGAATGTAAGTAGGTAAATAGTATTTCGCGCATTATAGGAAGTCTATTAGCACCAGTAGTGGCAAATATTTGGATGGAGCATATAGAAAACATGGTATTCCAGGATGTCCAAGGTCAGATCAGGTTGTGGAAAAGGTATGTGTTCGGTACGAGAACATAAAAATAACTTAGACGACTTGCAAATATTTTATCGTTTAATAATTTGTTAAAATTACAAGCGACATGTTTCTTGAACGAAAATAGTAGGGCAAGTCATCTAAGTTATTTTTATGTTCCCGTACTTAAGTGGCGACCGTGACAGGACCTTATGTTTAGTTTGGGAACATTAAAATAATTTAGACGACTTGCAGATAGAATATCCTTTAATAATTTTATCAATTACAAAGCGATATGTTCACTGGTTGGAATTAGTAGGGAAGTGTAGGTATGGCGGCCCGATGTTGGAGGGGCCGAGGCAACCGGTTTTCGGTCATCCATTGCTTGATGTTTGAAAGTTGTTCGAGGCGCGAACAGTATGTAGTCTGCATGTTTAAAGGCAACTGGGAGCAGGTGATTTGTTTTACCGAGTAAGTCAACTCATAACATGTGAAAACACGGGTTACGTATGAAATTGAGAACAACAGGCCATTGTCTTTCCTGGACGTCAAATTGATGGTGATAACAGACGGTTCCTTGCCCCCCCTCCCCTGCTGTGTATCGCAAACCAACTCCCACAAACAGATACCTGCTCGCCTCTTCGCATCATCAAACACTTCATTTGAAATCAGTCGGCTCGACGCTCATCAAGCGAGCCAATGACCTCTGCGACCCTGAGCATTTATAGCAGGAGTCGGTCTATGTTCAGGAGATACTGAAGATAAATGGGTATGCAGCGAGTAGTAGAAAGACAAGACGTGCACCGAGGAGGGTGAGGCCGGAGGTGGAACGTCAACCAATTTATCTGCCATATACCTATAAAGGGAATAATGGACAAGATCGGGTCTACGGGTTTACGGCGGTTCTCCATTCGGGCGATCTTTAAACCACTAACCAAAGTGGCTAGGTACGTGCGAACACCAAAGGATCTCATTCCAAGCATTATGTGACGCATACGAAGTTGCGCGGGTCAGCTAGTATATAAATACATAAACACTACATACTATATATTCACTAACAAATACATTACAAAAATATAATCATTATACACAATTAATATAAAGTACAAATACCATACATTATAAGTTTACATCTTATAATAGAAAACCGGCCAAGTGCGAGTTGGACTCGCCCCTGGAGGGTTACGTAGCAGCCAGTAACATAATATAAAAGTTCTCGTAGTTGTAACTTTCATTTATGTTTTAACACGTTCGCAGAGTTAGTGATTTTTCTCGGCGAAAATTGCGGTTTATGCCGTATTAAAAAAAACTACCTACTCGATCTCGTTCAAAACAATTTTCGTTGATAGATTTTATGGCAATGTACATCATATATTTTTTTAGATTTATCATTCTCTTAGTTTAGAAGTTAGGGGAGGGACACACACTGATTTTTCCACTTTGGAAGTGTTTCTTGCGCAAACTATTCACTTTAGAATAATCAATAATAATCAATAGCATTTTTGAAGACCTATCTATAAATATCCCACACGTATGGGTTTGACGAAAAAAAAAATTGTGTTTCAGTTCTGAGTATGGGGACCCCCAAAATTAACTCCTTTTTTTCTAGTTTTATACAAAAATCTTGATGCGGTTCACAGAATACATCTACTTACCAAGTTTCAACAGCATAGGCCTTATAGTTTCGGAGAAAAGTGGCTGTGACATACGGACGGACAGATGACGAATCTATAAGGGTTCCCTTTTTGCCATTTGGCTACGAAACCCTAAAATGTCTTTCTTAAACATTGTAAAGCTCGTGTACTTTATTTTTGAAAGTGATAGGGTTGGTGCATGTCCTGACTTCAGGCGGAAGTGCGTTCCAGAGACGAGTTGCCTGCACATAGAATGACGAATCACTCTTTGTTGAAGTGTGAGCGGGGCAGCAAAGAAGGCGATTGTTCGAAGAACGCAAATTTTTATGGCGATTAGAGCAAAGTAATTGAAAATTATATGTTAAGTAAGAAGGAGCATTAGGTTAGTTCATGAGTGAAAAGAACATCGTTACAGCACGCAACCTGCGACGCTGACGTATAGGCAACAAACCCAACTCGGAACGATAAACGGAGACATGATCAAATTTACGAAGTTTGTAAACGAATCGTATGCCATTGTTGAGAAGCCAATTGAGTTTATTGAGTAGATCTGCATTCAGGTCGAGGTAGCACACATCACTATAGTCTATGACAGGAAATAGAAGAGTCTGAACCAGAATTGCCTTGGTTTTCGGTGGGAGAAAGATCCTGAGTCGATAAAAGGCGCGAAGTGTTCCAGTAACATTTTGACAATCGTTGGTGACTTGAGCTCTCTAATCGAAGGTTTTATCAAGACACAGGCCTAAGCTTTTTACGCTGAGAGTAACTGGGATGGTTTTTGTGTTAAAGGTTATTGGCGGCAAATTTACACCACCCAGTCGGCTTAGCATTTGACTACTCCCAATTATAATACCTCGACATTTATCAGGGTTTACGTTAAGCCCAAAGTGGTCACACCAGTGGCCCATTGCGTTTAGGTCAGTGTTTATTTTTGTAATGGCTTCCCGAAGATTTTCCACTCTTGCTTGGCTATACAACTGTAGATCATCTGCATACAGATGATACGCACACTAAATTTCTTTGGTTAAGAGGTTAATGAATATTAAAAACAAAAGAAAACCACATTCAACTATTATAAACTCAACTCAACTATTGTAATCGAGTGTGCGGCGGGCTGATTACGTATGTTACGATAGGCAAGCGATAGCGATAATCTCACAAAAATCGTCGAACGATCAGCATTCAGAAAAAACCCAATCGCAGTTTTGACGTTCGAAATCGCTGCATGGGGGTTGTCAAAAACGATACGTAATACGAAATTATCGCCAGATCGCTGCCGCAGTATTAGCACAAATGCACTTTTTAATTTACTGATTATCCTACAGAGGCAGCACCATGGCAAACTAGCGATAGTTTGCTATGGCAAATTATCGTTGATACGTAATACGAAATAGTCAATAAACAGCGATTATAATGAAATAAATAAATAAATATTCACGGACATCTCACACAACGCTATCTGATCCCAAAGTAAGCTAGGTATAACCTGCTTGTGTTATGGGTATCAGACCACGGATATTAATGCTTTACTACTACTTTTAAATACATACATATTATACATAGAAACACCCAGACTCTTGAGACAAACATTTATGGGTCACACAAATATTTGTCTCCGGTGGGAATCGAACCCATGACCTCCAGCACCGCAGGCGGCATCACTATCGACTGCGCCACAGAGGTAGTCAATCAATTGTATATTTATATCTTAAAACTTCCTAAGTTTTGTTATTTTAAGGAATTTTAATGTTAAAATAAACATTGATGTAATAGACGATACCTCTATAGGTTTCAGGGTGGCCACCTTGTGTTGCATCAATGTTCACCTGCACTTCCAGTTATGTTTCCCCGTCTACTTAACAAGATTCGATAAAATCCTCTTAATGCCGCTTAGGATATGTTTTCTATCAAAGAGCTTACTGAACCTCTTGCTAATCCAAGATCTTTATGAAAGTTTACAGCATAGAAGTTTAACTACTACATAGCCATCATTGGTAAATTCGTTGGTCAAGTCGAGTTGTATTTACTCGTCTTCATAAGCTATCGTTAGGTATGTGAGTTAATTTTACGAATACCTACTGAATGCTCATGTAGTCTCGAAAAAGGAATATTTCAAAGTCTGGATAACAAGACACATTCATCCGACTAAATTTTCGTGTGTTTCTCATACGTGTAGAGTACAATCTGCGGCAGATAAAAGCTAGCCTCGCAGAAACTAGGAGTTCTAAAAATATGATGAGGCAGTTGTTCATATCATATCTAAGGTCTCTGTTGTGCAAGACGAGTAGAGTAATATTGAGAGTTCTAACTCACTCCGTTCGTTGAACTCTCAATATTACTGATCTATAACTCTCAATCGCACATGTATGATTGAGAGTTCTAACTCACTTGGTCAATATTACAGGTGGTGGTGCAATATAGTAAATATTACATAACCTAAGTATAGCAACCTACATAGCACGTATGAAACGATCGTCGCGTCGCTAAGCCTTTGTCGGCACATCACTCCCAGTGAGGTCTTGTTACGCGCGTCGCGCGCGGCTGTCGAGCTTCGCCGAATGCAATTTGATAATGATGCAGGTGCATATTTAGGTATGAGAAATGTTATTGTATACAATTCTCATACATAAATGCACCTGCTACTGAACGCTAATAATATTCCATAAATGAAATTACTTGACTAGTTTTACCTACGACTTCACTATTTAATATTTTATCTACGATCAATTTTACATAAAAACATATTTTTATAATAGATATCTACTTATTTAAAGTAAATAGTTAGATAAAAACTATATTGTAAGACCGTATTATATTCGTATTATATATTAGCACTTTGACTTTATCGAGATCGACTGTTGCCCAACTTTCTACCTTGAAACGAAAACCTGTACTAAACCCTAGCTTGTTATTTAGCGGATGCACTGCCTAGCAGGATCGGATGGCCTGAGGTCCAAAGGTGTTGATGTAGGTCGCGTGTAAGATATTGTTTTTAGCAATAAAGCCTCCATTTATGCATATCTTGTACCTAAATTGTATATAATTTACTGTATAATTATTATACATGACGGCACACTTCAAATGTGATCCTAATGACAAGTGACATTGACAGGTGACATAACACCGAGCGCTGGAGGGGCGGCCACGCACGACATATCAGGACGTCGTCAGTCGAGTCTCGAGCATTATTGGTGCAACGATCGACCGGTGCGCACGCGCCCACGTGCTCTGGTGGAATGTTATAACAGTGTAGATTTAGTTAGTCCTAGGAGGTTCTTTGTGTTTAGTGTTAGTTATACGATTGACTAAATGAGTGTTAACTAAACCACGCATTATTTCTTTATACCACGATTCCTGGTTTCCTCGCCGAACTACCTACAAAGTGATGGTTACATCGGAATGTAGCAACGTGCCACCTGACACCACTTAATCCTACATTGTCGCAGAACTAACATCACAGCTGGAGGTGCACTGCTGACGTCATCCGGTGAGACTGTTCCTTTTCTTTCTGAAGCGAATCGCCAGGATTTGCGACCTTTGTGTGCCTCTTTCACGTTCTACAGATTCGTGAGTCGATTTATGTATGAACCTCTGCCGCTATACAAAGTCACGCTTTTGTTATGGGGAAGACTGGTTGAAGAGGTCACGTATGCCTGAGCCACGTCTGTTTAGGCTGGTTCAAAAGGATACGTGCGCCTGGGCCACGTCTTTGTTGGTCAGACTGGTTGGAGAGGCCGCGTAAGCCTAGACCACGTCTGGTTGGACTGGTTGAAAAGGTTACGTGCGCCTGGGCCACGTCTGTGTTGGTTGGACTGGTTGAAGGGGCCGCGTACGCTTGAAATATGTACGTGCGCCCGGGCCACGTCTGTGTTGGTCGGACTGGTTGAAGGGGCCACGTACGCTTGAAATGTGTACGTGCGCCCGGGCCACGTCTGTGTTGGTCGGACTGGTTGAAGGGGCCACGTACGCTTGAAATGTGTACGTGCGCCCGGGCCACGTCTGTGTTGGTCGGACTGGTTGAAGGGGCCACGTACGCTTGAAATGTGTACGTGCGCCCGGGCCACGTCTGTGTTGGTCAGACTGGTTGAAGGGGCCGCGTACGCTTGAAATGTGTACGTGCGCCCGGGCCACGTCTGTGTTGGTCGGATTGGTTGAAGGGGCCGCGTACGCTTGAAATGTGTACGTGCGCCCGGGCCACGTCTGTGTTGGTTGGACTGGTTGAAGGGGCCGCGTACGCTTGAAATGTGTACGTGCGCCCGGGCCACGTCTGTATTGGTCGGACTGGGTAAAGAGGCCGCGTACGCATGAAATGTGTACGTGCGGCCGAGCCACGTCTATGTTGGTAGGGCTGGTTGAAGAGGCTGCGTATACCCAGGCCACGTCTACTTAGACTGGTTAAAAGAGGTACGTACGCCTGGGCCACGTCTTTGTTGAAGGTTGGACTGGTTGGGAAGGCCTCGTATGCCTGAGCCATGTCTGTGTGTTGCGCTAGTTTAAGAGGCCTCGGATGCCTCAACCCGTTTCAAGTACTATTTGGTCTAAAGGGCTTCGTACGCCCGGCTTATTGGGAAAGGAAGTTAAGTTCACAATTTCTGTCAGGAATGGACGAGCGATCATTAACGCATTCTTAAATTTCTACAGGTGTTTCGCCCGAGGACGTGCGATAGTCAGGGTTGGCCGTGACGGCACACTTCAAATGTGATCCTAATGACAAGTGACATTGACAGGTGACATAACACCGAGCGCTGGAGGGGCGGCCACGCACGACATATCAGGACGTCGTCAGTCGAGTCTCGAGCATTATTGGTGCAACGATCGACCGGTGCGCACGCGCCCACGTGCTCTGGTGGAATGTTATAACAGTGTAGATTTAGTTAGTCCTAGGAGGTTCTTTGTGTTTAGTGTTAGTTATACGATTGACTAAATGAGTGTTAACTAAACCACGCATTATTTCTTTATACCACGATTCCTGGTTTCCTCGCCGAACTACCTACAAAGTGATGGTTACATCGGAATGTAGCAACGTGCCACCTGACACCACTTAATCCTACATACATATAAACACCCAGACCAATGCAAATAGTCATATTCATGCAAACAAATTATTGCACCGTGCGGGAATCGAATCCATCACGCCATGGAGGCTGACATTTTCCTTGAACAAATTTTAGCCAGATCCGTTTAGCCGTTATAGTGTGATTGAATATAACATAATTTGTTTTTATTTTGTTTATAGGCTTATCTACAGCAAATGCATTACAAATTGATACACCTACATATTAAGAAGAATATCTTTAAAAAACTTTTATGTTTAAATATAATAATTTAGTGGGATCAAAAATTAAGTTATTCGTTAAAATTATAATAATAATAATAATACTATATATATACTGGCAACCCCACCAACGAGCAAGAAAGTATATTTTCTATAAAAGAATAAAAAAATATTTATTTTCCAGAATACTACTATATTTCTATAATACTAAGTACCACATTATATAAAATATTAGAAAATGCGAAACCAACAATAAAAATGATAATAGAAATTATGTTTAAATCAATTAATACAAAGAAGAAATTTTCAGACAAAAATGACATCACAAACGTCATGTCAAACAAAGATATCATGTAAAAATATGGAAAAAATGTACTAAAATGCTTACAAGATCGAGAGCCAGGAACACTGTTGCACAAACAACATCACCGGACTCGTCGCACAGCTCCACCTCGCAGCACAAGGAACAGATTGTTGCTGAGGCGTCGAGCTCCAGCAGCAGCGACGAGTATTTCTCCCCACCGACGTCGCCACTACCTGTACGTCGGCAGGGGAGAGGCCGGCCGCCAGCCAGCTTGGGACCCCGAGGCACACCGGCCTCGAATAGGGCCCCCGCTGCCGGTGGTAATGTGCACCGCATGCGATGGACTTCGTCAATGAATGAAAATGTCATGCGGGCATATTTTGCGGCTACAGAGGGAGGAATCAACCTCACTGCGTACCGTGTTCGTTTGCTACCTTTGTTTCAGGCTCTTGAACCAACCGTGGACGTGTCTGCACAGCGGCTATCGGATCTGGTGCGGGTCATCCAGCGTAGTCATATGTTGGACGATACCGTGCTTGAGAGGATTCGCTCAGAAGTACAGTCTAACATTATCATCCCTACTTCGTCTCAATCTAGTATACCTAGTG
The DNA here is from genome assembly GCA_933228765.1 of Miltochrista miniata. Lineage (NCBI taxonomy): Eukaryota > Metazoa > Arthropoda > Insecta > Lepidoptera > Erebidae > Miltochrista > Miltochrista miniata. The sequence continues at coordinate 3,942,501 of OW121771.1, forward strand.
AAACAAATAATATGAATGATTCACAATCTTTAGTACCCATTGACGAAGAAGTGGATGATATGGTTACGGTAAGTACACAGTATAATGATGAATTAAGGAGTGTTTTGGAGCGAACGATTCAGGAATATAGATTTTGTGATCTCATAAGTCGTCCACGTATACCGCGCTTGCCTACGCATAAAAAGAACTTGGCGCTAGTGGGTACCCTGGACTCAATTCTACCAAGCTATTTTGATACTTGTGTAGATATAAGTGATGCACACTCAATTCTGTATTGCGCGGCTATAACATTGTGTCGAGTGGCTGGTGTAAAATTTCCGAAATTTGAGCCGGCCACTGGACCCAAGTCTATTCCAGTCTGGCAATGCAGAATTGAGCGTCGCATCGCTGAGACCAGGGTACTCATTAGTAAACTAAGCTGCTTTAGGACAGGGAACACCCGTCCCAAAGTGATGCGTTTTGTGACTCGTGCATTCGCGGGGACCGATATCAGTTCTCGCGAATACTCAGTGCGGGTCACAGAACGTATTGACTTCCTAAAGCAGAAAATTTATGCGTGGGCGAGCCGCATACGGAGGTACAAGAATAGAGTGGATCGCTATATTCAGAATCGCTCGTTCCAAAAGGATGAGAGATGGGTGTATAGAAGATGGGAGCAACCCGATTCGAGTGTGACTGATAGGTGCCTACCAAATGCTGAAACCACAAGTACATTCTGGCGAGGCATTTGGTCGGTACCTGTTGGTCATACAGAGTGTGAGTGGATGCGGGATGTCGAACAGTCATGTGAGTTGATACAGACTATGGAACCAGTCCTAATAACATCTAGTGACATAGCCAGTGCGGTTCGTTCGTTGCCCAATTGGAAATCAACTGGGCCGGACGGACTGCACAATTTTTGGCTGAAATGGTTTCATAGCTCACATGCTTGTTTGGCATCCTGTTTCCAGTCATCATTAGGTACATTAGTTAATTCGTTAATTGAAATGGTTGCCCCTGAATTATCAATAATATTTAATAATTGTGTTGATAGTGGTGTGTTTCCTGACTTAATGAAGTTTAGTAAAATAACTCCTCTGTTTAAATCGGGTAGCACCTCAGATCCGTCCAATTTTCGTCCTATTTCTGTACTACCCACGTTTAGTAAAATCTTTGAAAAGGTAATGCTTAATCAAATGCAAAATCATTTTAATACAAATAAACTATTCCATACCAAACAATTCGGTTTCACGCGCGGTCGGTCTACCACGGATGCTGGAATCAAATTGTTAGAGTGTATATATGAGGCCTGGGAGGAGTCGTATGATGCTTATGGTGTATTCTGCGACTTATCTAAGGCCTTCGATTGCGTCCAGCATCAGACTTTAATTCAAAAACTTGATCATTATGGAATCCGGGGGACGGCCTTGGATTTAATTAGATCTTACCTTAGAGATAGAGTACAGAGAGTAGTTATAAATGGCAAACAGTCAAATGGTTCTGCTGTAACAATAGGGGTGCCACAGGGTTCAATTCTGGGACCTTTTCTATTTTTAGTGTACATAAATGATCTCCCTCACCTTATAAGAGACGATCACGAGGTAGTTTTGTTTGCTGATGACACATCTTTAATATTTAAAGTTGAACGTGGACAACGCGATCTTGACGAAGTAAACAATGCCCTCTCTAGGGTAGTCCACTGGTTTAACGCAAATAATTTATTGTTAAATGAAACTAAAACAAAATGTATTAGATTCACCTTGCCAAATGTTAGGCTCGTTAACACCAGTATTAGGATTAGGGATGATCAAGTAGAATTGGTCGATGAAACTGTCTTTCTGGGCATAAAGTTAGACTCCAACTTGCAGTGGGGGCCTCATATCGAGAAAGTCTCGGGCAGACTGAGCTCTGCAGCCTATGCCGTTAAAAAGATCCGACAACTGACAGACATTAGAACAGCGCGTCTTGTCTACTTCAGCTATTTCCACAGTGTCATGACCTATGGCATACTATTATGGGGTAACGCTGCCGACATCGAATCTATCTTTGTGTTGCAGAAAAGGGCTGTCCGGGCTATCTATGGTATGGGGATTCGGGAGTCATTAAGAGAAAAGTTTAAGGATATCAACATCCTTACTGTGTATTCACAGTACATATATGAAAACTTATTATATACTCATAAAAATAACAGTAAATTTATTAAAAATAGTGATATTCATAACCTAAACTTAAGAAATAAGAATAAATTGGCTGTACCTAGATTTAGGCTTAATAAAATAAGCAATTCTTTTGCGGGCAATTGTATTCGAATGTACAATACATTGCCGACAGCCATAACAGGTTTGTCAATTAATAAATTTAAAAAACTAATAAAACTTAAATTGTGCCAGAAAGCTTATTATAGCATTAAAGACTTTCTAGAAGACAAGGCTGCCTGGCAGTGACACGAATTGCTCCTTTCTACATAAAAAAAAACTGTATTAGATACTAAGATACTAGAAGAGAAGGGACCGGACTGAGTTTCTTGGGGTGTTCTTCTCAGTCTGTAGTATTTCCGAACCCCCGGTAGAGTCACAAAAATTTTGACAAACCTAAATAATTTTTTAAAAATTTCAAAGGGAATAAATTTTATTTTATTTTATTTCACTTGAGTCCGGGTCGCTTCCATGTTTTATGACTTCGGGTATAACACACCTCCTCTACAAATCCGGTAGTACCACGGACCCTAAAAATTATAGACCGATAACCTGTTTACCAACGGTCTATAAGCTTCTCACATCTATTTTGAGAGTTAAATTAACAACACACATTGAAAATAATTCTATAATGTCCAACTCTCAAAATGGATGTAGAAGCGGGTCACGTGGTACTAAAGAACTCCTTATTCTTGACATGGCCATTAATCAGCAGGTTCGTCGTAACAGGAAAAACCTTGCGACATGCTGGATTGATTACAAGAAGGCCTATGATTCAGTGCCACATACATGGCTGTTGAGGGTGCTGGAGTTGTATAAAGTTGATGCAACTCTTAGCACCTTCTTGAAGACATGTATGGGGCAATGGACAACGGCTCTTGTATATCCAGGATGTCGTCAGGTTCCTGGGAATGGCGAGCCTGTCAGGATCAAGAGGGGTATATTTCAGGGTGACAGTCTGAGTCCCTTATGGTTTTGCCTGGCGCTGAATCCTCTCAGTACCTTACTGGAGGGTTCAGGGCTAGGCTATCAGTTCAGGAGAGGAGGTCAAGTTGTTTCCCACCTGCTTTACATGGATGACTTGAAATTATTTGCCTCCACCGATTCCCACTTGATAGAGTTACTGAAAGTCACAGAAGCTTTCAGTAATTCTATCAAAATGGAATTTGGTGTAGATAAATGCGCTGTCATGCATGTAAAGAAGGGACGAATTGTGGAATCTGAAAGAGTACATCTTTCTGATTTCACAAAACTTAAATCCATCTCCGCGACTGAAACTTATAAGTATCTGGGTATGTCGCAGGCATTAGGTATTACAGAGGTTGGCATGAAACAAACGTTGGTGGACCGTTTCTTTGGCCGCCTGAAAAAAGTACTGAAAAGTCTTTTATCGGGCGGTAACAAGGTGCGGGCTATCAACGGTTGGGCCATGCCAATCTTAATCTATTCCTTCGGCATACTTAGATGGACTCAGACTGAATTAGACGCCCTGCATAGGAAAGTCCGTTCTCTGTTGACCATAAACCGAATGCATCACCCACGTTCGTCTGTAATGAGGTTGTATATCCCACGAAAGTATGGAGGTCGTGGCTTTTTAAACGCCAAGACCTTACACAATCGTGAGGTATACAACCTTAGGGAATATTTCCTTCATGCTGACGTGGGTATGCATCGGGATGTGGTAGCAATAGATAATGGACTGACCCCTCTTGCTCTTGCTAAAAAGAACTGGCACAAACCAGTAATAATGACTACTAATGATCGCAAGGAGATATGGCGGGGCAAAGAGCTGCATGGACGATTTTATCGGGCCTTACACGGGCCCGATGTAGATCTATTAACATCTGTATCTTGGTTACGTTTCGGTGATTTGTTTGGAGAAACTGAAGGTTTTGTCTGTGCAATTACAGATGAAGTTGCCATGACGAATAACTATCGGAAATATATTTTGAGAGATGGTACGGTTGACATAATATGTCGGGCATGTCACCTACCGGGTGAATCTCTCAGACATATTATTTCTGGTTGTCCTCGTCTTGCCAATGGCGAGTATTTGCATAGACACAACCAAGTAGCCAGGATAGTCCATCAGCAACTTGCACTAAAGTATAAACTTGTAGATTTAGAGGTACCATATTACAGGTATGTGCCCGACCCAGTTCTAGAGAATGGTCGTGTCACGTTATACTGGGATCGGTCTATTATCACTGACAGGACTATTGTCGCCAATAAGCCTGATATAGTGGTAATAGATCGATCAGAGCGCCTCGCAATAATCGTTGACATTACAGTTCCACATGACGAGAATCTCGTGAAAGCAGAAAAAGATAAACAATTAAAATATTTGGACTTGGCTCACGAGGTTGTCGACATGTGGGAAGTAGATTCAGCGATTATTGTTCCGATAGTCGTATCAGCACACGGTCTGATCGCCAAGAGCCTCGATCAACATCTTAAGAGGCTTTATTTAGGCAGTTGGGTCAAGGGCTTGATGCAAAAGGCGGTTTTGCTGAGCACGGCGCGCATTGTGAGGAGATTCCTGTCTCTGGAGCCCTGACTACCGGTTGCTTGGTCCCTGTACCCGATGCCGGTGGGAAACATTTTTTTTATATTTTTAAATGTATTTTTTATATGTATATTTAAAAATGTAAATTTATATTTTTTTTTTTTTAAAGTAAAGTAATTTATTGAACAAATTTACAACACATAGGTTACATGATAAAATTACAATGTAGGTTACATATTGTTGTGTTACTAGAGGTACTAACGACTGCATCCCAAACTAGGCTATTGCCTGTATTATGGAATTCAGTGTTCTGACTTGGAGATACGGTGCTAATTATTCCTACTATGGTGAACAGTGTGCTATTGTGTTGTATATAAATAAATAGTAATTAAATAATTTTATTCAGGATATATTAGCATGCAAAATGTGAAGATCTGTGGTGTGTACGCGCGCTCCCGTGTGTGTGTGTGTGTGTGTGTGTGTGTGTGTGTGTGTGCTATTTTAGATAGGTCAGTAGATCCTCAGTCTCTCGGTAGTCGAGACCCTGCAACCAATTCGATACATTGGTTTTTGCGTCGTATTTATTTAGTCTATCCATGCAAAGCTTTTTGTTAATAGTATTGTAGACCTTGCCACCTATACTGTGCGATTGGCGTCTAGCGAAGGAAGTTCTGCAGTATGTGCTGGGGAAGATAGACTTTTTGCTGCGTCTATTAGGGTTGAGAGGTGGCAAAGATTTGTGCATTCTCAAGACCATTCGCAGCAAGGATAGTTGTCGGACTGTAAGAACCTTTAAATCTGTGTACAGTTGGAGTGTGGGATATTTGTAGGGCTTTTTTGCGAGTACTTTTAGCACGGCTCTCTGTGCCCTCTCCAAGCCAATTAGATGTGTTTTTTCCGCTCCTCCCCATATTGTGATACAATATTGGATTACTGATTGACACAGTGCCGAGTATACCAATTTCAGCTTTTCCAATGGTGTAGAATCCCTTAGCTGCTTAAATACATAAATTAATCTTCTTACACGTGTTGTCATCAGATCGATATGTTTATCCCACTTCAAACCGCTGTCTATCAATACTCCCAGATATTTTGCAGATTCAGCTTTGGTTATTTCGTTACAAGCGCAGGAATCCTGATTTGTGCAAGTATGGGCTTTTAGTGAGAAGTTACATGGTGGTCTTCCTACCTTAGTAATTGAGAAGGGAACATAAAAGGTTTTGGTTAAATTGAGAGTTAGTAGGTTTCTATTTAACCATGCCATGACTACAGATAATGAGTGTTCTGCTCTTTCCCTCACTGATTGCCAATCTGGTCCAGAGACAAGAATAGCGGTGTCGTCAGCATATGTGAAAATATCAGTATATGGTAGTTTGAGTGTGCAGAGGTCGTTTATGTAAAGTAGGAATAGCGTGGGACCCAGAACGCTCCCTTGGGGGACGCCGTAGGTAGTTGTAATCTCATCACTACTATATATATATGTTGTTTATATTTAATAAAGAGGAATAATAATACAAATTTATATTAATACAGGATTGTACAAGTTTGCGACTGCCTCTGTGGCGCGGTCGGTAGTGTAACCGACTGACGCGCAGATGGTCTCGGGTTCGAATCCCGGGTCGGACCAAATACTTTGTGTGATCAATCACAAATGTTTGTTTCGGAGTCTGGGTGCCTCGGAGAGCACGTTAAGCCGTCGATCCCGGTTGCCATACTAACATCTATGGCAGTCGTTACGGTTAGTTGGAGCCCTCAAAAGTCCAACTAGTCTAACTATAGAACTTCGATATCGTCAATTTGGTTGTGGAGGTCAAATGGTAGTCGCTCCACGGAAAAATACCGAATTTCAGCCGCATCATAGTTACGACTAGAAAGCCGACCCCAACTAAAAAAAATGTTGGGAATTGGCTCGGATGATGATGACAGGATTGTACAAGTTGTAGGATTTTTACACGTGGAGTATGTAAATTTACTCAATGTGATTCTTTGAAGTTTGTAGCGTAGGTACTCGGTTAAATTAAACTAATGGAGTACTTAGCTAGCAAATTTTATTTACAAAAAAAAACAAGGACGAACGATGGTCGTGGGTGGTAAAGGCCCGTCAAATTTGCTCCGGTAGCGGTACTTCCCGTGCGCGATGCGACGATAGCAGCTCCGCTGGTCGGCTGCGTGGAAGGTCGTCGCTGGGGCTGGTGTTGTTGAGCCGGGGACTGGACCGCGGTCAGTAAGAATGTATTGCCGGTTCCAAACCCAAATCTTGGACCCTAAAACAATGGAACCAGTCAAGCTATGTCCCAAATATAGCCGCGATAAGCGACACCGATGATGACCGATGATGTCAGATGGTGAAGGTGATGGTGACGATGTCCCGCGTTAAGCGCTTGGGAAGTTTGCCATGCGGAAGGTGCAGTGCAGTGTAGCAAGCAGAGCGGGTCATGGATAGTCATGTATTGCAAAATGAAATGATGGTGAATGACTTTTAAATCAGGACCGATTCACAATTAGGTATTCACTATGGGATGCAAAATTATCATAGCGAAATGTACATTTGTTTACATTATATACAGGTAGGTACTACAATAGTGAGAGTGAGCATTTCCTAGCAATGTTACAAAATATGTTAGACACTTACCCAATCCGGGGTTAAATTCCAATTTGGATTAAACTGTCGACTAATAATATCATAATAATACCACTGACCAGGCAGATTCAGGAGTTTTACAAAGGTAACTAATTATTAATGGCAATATAAATCCACAATTACGTGCGGACGTGATTAGCACTTAGTATCGGGGCGCAGTACGTGCAACCGCTAAGTCACTTTTTCGCCGACTGAGATGGCCGCGCCCTAGGCTGCGGTCATTCAATGTCGCTCGCGCAGGTTTGTGACGTAAGAATCGTACGTTCTAGCAAGGAGGCAACGCGAACACAATAGAATCCGATGGCCCGGTACAGTCAAGGATATAAGTCAATGAAATAATTGCATTGGGTTTGATATTTTATTGTTTTTTTAGATTTAATATTTTTATTTAATTAGTATAGATTGTAAATACTGTTTGTACATAATATTTAGGCTATTTGAATTATTTTAGTGTAGGTTTTGTTAGGTAAGTTTGTTACTATTATTAAATTATAAAGGTTTTTATAGATAATTATTTATTTTACACAAGGTAACGTGTATTTACGTTACATTACCCCCTCGGGCACGGAAAGGATTTTATCCTAAAATAAAATCCGTAACAAACGCGCTTACGTATTTGTTTACTCATTCATACATCATCTATCATATTAAAATATTCATACGTCACGCAATTAAACAACAGCTGTGTATATTTTATAATCACACAGCCGCCACCTAGTACATTATAAGCAAGGGTATTGTTGCTACGAACAAATAACCTAACAAATACAGTAATGGTAGAATATTGATAGGGTAAGTAACTAAAAGTTTGCAAAGTAGTGTAAAAATTGGTAATTTAAGTTAAGTGTCTGTTTTAATTATTGAACAATTTTAAATCTTTAATATGCCAGGTTCCAATATTCTTTCCTTGCATATTTTCTAAGACATAAACAAGAGGTGACTTTTTACCTATAATTTTGCATTTTATGTATTTTGGAGCCAATTTTTTGCTAAAATATTTATCTTTATCGCTAATGACATAAGTGCGCTTCATTACAAAATCTCCCACCTGAAATTCCGCCGATTTACGACGCAAATTATAATGTGAGGTATTTTTGACATGGGCGTGCCATAGTTGTTTTTGAACTTCGTCAAAGATACTTGATAGACATCCTAAGTTTTCGGCATATATATCCCTGGGCAGAAAGAAAATCTCAGATCCTAGGTCATTATCAACGTAATGAGAGCCGCATGGGACAAGTTCACGACCATATACTAGGAAAGCAGGAGTGTAACCAGTAGCTTCATTAACAGAACTATTTATCGCGAATTGAACTTTGGGAATAAAAGTGTCCCATGTTCTATGATCATTTTCCACGAATGTTGAAATGCAAGTCATTATGGTTCTATTATACCTCTCCACGGTATTAATCTGTGGCGTATACTTTGGCGTGTAAAAAACATTCGGTACGTTATATTTTTTAAAGAAATTATCTGTTGTACTGCTAATAAACTGAGTGCCATTGTCCATTAACACGGTTTGTGGCACGCCGTGAACTAGAAACACCTGATTTTCCAATAACTTTACGACGGCATCCGCTGTAGGCCTTCGAATAGGGAAAATAAGGCAAAATTTCGAAAAACAACAGGTTATTACCAATATATAAGTATTTTGTGCACGGCTAACTGGAAGAGGACCTACGAGATCGACCGAAATCATTTGGAATGGACGACAGCATTGCTTGGGACGACCCATTTCTCCCAAAGTTTTGTGATTTTGTTGCTTGTACTCGAGACATTTAATACAAGAACCTACGTATTTGACTACGTCATTATGCATTCCTGGCCAAAAATAACGGAGAGCCAAACGGCGGTAAGTCTTATAGACGCCTAAGTGACCAGCTGTAGGTTCACTATGGTTCTCGGCAATAGCTTGATCGCGAAGTTCCATAGGCACAACTTCCTTCCATGAGAACTCCGAAGTTAGCTCATGCTTATTCTTTGTCAGACGGTACAGTGAGTTATTTTTAATATGAAAATTAGGGTAATTTTTAGCTGAATTTAATACGCCGTTAAAAACATCTTTATACCACGTGTCAGCAGTATTCTTATAAGAGTTGGCTGTGTAGATAGCGCTGACAGGAACGGCTCTTGAAAGAGCATCAGGGATAACGTTATCTACGCCGCGCCGGTGTTTAATCTCGAAAACAAAAGCAGACAAGCGAACGCCCCATCGTGCTAATCTACCGGTGGGGTTATTCAAGGAAAGGAACCATTTTAAGGCACTGTGATCGGTATAGACAGTGAAACGTCTCCCATTCTCCAAATAACACCTCCAATGCTCGATAGCGGTGATGACAGCTAATGTCTCGCGTTCTGTGATGCTGTAGTTCTTTTCGGCGGCAGACAAAGACCTGCTCATGTAAGCGATAGGATGCTCCTTGCCATCAACTGTTTGTGTCAACATGCCGCCAACACCATAGTTTGAGGCATCGGTATGTACCTCAAAAGGCATGTTATAATTTGGACATGAGAGAACAGGTGCTGAAATTAAGGCCTCTTTAAGATTCTGAAAGGCAGAATCGGCTTCTGGCGTCCATTTAAAGGGTGGAGCACCTTTCTTATTGGAAGTCAACTTATTAAGAGGACCAGCTACGGTACTAAAGTTGGGGACAAAGCGACGATACCAGGTTGCAGTACCAAGGAAGCGTTTGAGGTCCTTCCGACAAGATGGTGTCGGATAATTGAGGATCGCCTCGACTTTTTCTGGATCGGTACGTAGTCCATTGCTATCTACAACGTAGCCAAGATATTTAAGTTGGGTTCTAAAAAATTTACATTTCTCAAGATTAACAGTCAAGTTTGCGTGTTTAAGTTTATCTAGTACACGTAACAACAGAGAAACATGACTGTTAAAGTCTTGGGAAACGACGATGACGTCATCCAAATAACAGAACACCTGTAGGTCAAAATCTCTAAATAAAAGATCAACGAGCCGTTGTTGTGTTGCTGGTGCGTTAGTGAGCCCAAATGCAGTTCTTTTGAAGCGCAGCGTGCCTCTGCCAGGAACGTAGAAAGCGGTTTTATCCCTGTCCTTCTCTTTTATAGGGATCTGCCAGAAAGCTTTTGACAAATCGATACTGGACAGATAGCGAGCATCGCGAAGATTGTCAAGTATTTCTGAGACGTATGGCAAGCTATAGGCGTCACGCTTAGTAATGGAATTTAATTTGCGGCTATCGAGACAAAAACGCGGCTGTCCATTCTTCTTTGTAACGAGAAGAACTGGGGAAGACCAAGCACTTTCACAGGGCTCGACGACGTCCAAAGACAACATTTCATCAACCTGTTCAACCAGGATCCGTTGTTTTTCCGGCGACATCCGGTAATAACGTTGACGAATAGGTTGTACGTCGCCAGTGTCGATGCTGTGCGTTATAAGGCTGGTTTCTCCTAATCCCTTTCGCTCATACGAAATATCTTTGAACTGCTCGATTACATTATCTGCTAACCGACGTTCTACCTCATTTAAATTGTCATATCCGTGTAAGTGCCTACCTGACTCTTCGTTAATCAACGCTTTGGGAGCATCTGTAATTTCAATACTATTTAAATACTTAGGACAAATGCCAAAGTCACGCCAGAAATCAACACCTAGAATGAGATTGGAAGTTACAGATGGGATTACAAAACCCTTAATTACGTGGAATCGGTTATCAAACTTGATAGGCAAGAGGATAAAGCCAATGCTTTGCATGAATTGACCACCTGCGGCTTGAACCGTCATACTATTGTCAGAGTGCATCAAATGACCACGTTCTATTAAATACGAATGAGCATTATTACCAATAATAGTTATTGCAGATCCTGAGTCCAAAAGACCAGCGATTTGAAAGCTATTTACATCTACAGAAACATAAGGTCTAGTGTCATTTTCTGGTATATTATGCAGAATTGTGTCAATCCTAAACGTTCTAAAGAAATTGCGAACAGTTTTAAGCCAAGAATTCCAATCATCTTGATCGAATTTACTGCTACTCGTATTGGCACAATTCTGATCACTTAGTTTTTTGAATTAGAAGACCTAGTTTTGGAACAATCAGGGCACTGTGGTGTTTTAACGTCTTTACGACCACACACAAAACAAAATATTACATCTTTGTTTGCTGTACACTGACGTAAATTGTGACTGTCTAAACGGCAACGAGGACAGAAACGCTTTCTCTCAATCCCAGTATTAGTATTGATAGCATCTAAATTTTCATTTCTTTCACTTTTATTATTATTATAACTTTTATTATTGTAATTATTGTAGTTGTTGTTCTTGTAATATGCATTATTTGGTTTGTTTCTATTTTGATTATTATAATTTTGTTTTTGGAAAAAATTGTTTTGTGTTTTGAAAGCTGTATTACCAGTGTATGCAAATTCGGGAGCTAAGGTGTCAGCAGAGGCCTTAGCTGGCTCATGAAAGTGAGCGAGGCGAGCTTGGAAATTCTCATAATTACGGCAAATAGACTTTAAGGTTTCTATGTCTTTAACCTCAGAAACGGCAGCTAAAGTGCTAGTATAAGCAGGCCTGATGTTATGTAGAATTATTTCCAATCTCTCCTCTTCAGACAATGGTTTTGAGAGACGAGAGAACATGCCCGTCATTATAGAAAGATAAATGGTAATGTTCTCAGATTCGCCTTGTGTACGTGACCGAATTTCAGAAATAAGTCTATAGTCATAATCCGCCTGATCAAAATCCTTTCTCAGCAAAACAACTAAATCATTCCACGTTTTAATATTATCTTTAATACTTCTGTACCAATGAAGTGCACCTCCGGTAAAAATTTCGGTACAATAAGCTAAAAGTTTCGAGTCCTTAATACTCCTCGCTTTGCAAAATTCAGAAACACGTTGAATAAATGTGCGCACGCAAGATTTGCCATCGAATTTAATTTTAGTGATTTCATTTGAAATTCCGCGCTCACAAGTAACTTTAATATTTAAAGGACTAGAAGTTTCTGGTTCAGGAGTTTGTAAATCAAGAAAATCCACGACATTATCTTTAATAGAGTTATATTTAAGATAGTACTCTTTAAATTTTGCGGCAAATGAATCACGGATTGATTTATTTCTATCATCGTCAGTTTGTATACGCTTAAGGCGATGCTAGAGGTGATGTAATAAGTTTTGAGTGCGCAGCAATGTGTTTTTATCTGGCAAGTCTTCACAATCTAGGACCGAGGAAATTTTAGTCATAACCGTATTGATACCAATTAGATCATTTTCGGTAGTAAAACTACTATTCAGAACATCGTCCGAAGGGAAAAGTACAGCTAACTTAGATATTTGCTTACGTAATTCCTGGACTGTACCAGCCGGAGTTTCGCCTCTAATGCCTACTTCATACTCTAGCTCTGCCTTGTTCAGTGATAAAAATTTAATATTATACGCCATTATAAAGAATGATGTAAAATAAACGGCTTGGGTAAATGTAGAAGTAAGCTATTAAATTCTAAATAAAACTAAGCTACTGATGAACTAAAAACCCAGCTCTGTTACAATGAGCGTTACAAGTTACTACGTCCAAGTTGTATACTAAAAAAATTACAACGATACTAACCGTAACGAGAAAATACTCAGCCAAGCAGAAGAAAATAAAAGAAATCTAAATTGAAAAAAATATTGTGGCTAATTTGCACATATTACAGTTTATAATTAATTTATGTTGCTGACTGTACGTCGTAACAAGTAGTTTGAAATTAATAAACAACACAATTTTTTTTTTATTAAATATTAATTTTTGTTGACGACTGTACGTGACTGTACTTTACGTAGCAAGTACGGTATAACAAAATACTACCTATGTTTCCGGTGCAGAAACGGTATGAGCAAATTAGCCAAATCAACAAAAAAAAAACAAGGTACGTATCACAAAAACAAAAAAACACAAGCACATACACACTAACCACTTACTACCAAAGCAAAAATGACCTTGTTTAAACCACGTTGGCGCCACTGTAGCGTAGGTACTCGGTTAAATTAAACTAATGGAGTACTTAGCTAGCAAATTTTATTTACAAAAAAAAATTAGGACGAACGATGGTCGTGGGTGGTAAAGGCCCGTCAAATTTGCTCCGGTAGCGGTACTTCCCGTGCGCGATGCGACGATAGCAGCTCCGCTGGTCGGCTGCGTGGAAGGTCGTCGCTGGGGCTGGTGTTGTTGAGCCGGGGACTGGACCGCGGTCAGTAAGAATGTATTGCCGGTTCCAAACCCAAATCTTGGACCCTAAAACAATGGAACCAGTCAAGCTATGTCCCAAATATAGCCGCGATAAGCGACACCGATGATGACCGATGATGTCAGATGGTGAAGGTGATGGTGACGATGTCCCGCGTTAAGCGCTTGGGAAGTTTGCCATGCGGAAGGTGCAGTGCAGTGTAGCAAGCAGAGCGGGTCATGGATAGTCATGTATTGCAAAATGAAATGATGGTGAATGACTTTTAAATCAGGACCGATTCACAATTAGGTATTCACTATGGGATGCAAAATTATCATAGCGAAATGTACATTTGTTTACATTATATACAGGTAGGTACTACAATAGTGAGAGTGAGCATTTCCTAGCAATGTTACAAAATATGTTAGACACTTACCCAATCCGGGGTTAAATTCCAATTTGGATTAAACTGTCGACTAATAATATCATAATAATACCACTGACCAGGCAGATTCAGGAGTTTTACAAAGGTAACTAATTATTAATGGCAATATAAATCCACAATTACGTGCGGACGTGATTAGCACTTAGTATCGGGGCGCAGTACGTGCAACCGCTAAGTCACTTTTTCGCCGACTGAGATGGCCGCGCCCTAGGCTGCGGTCATTCAATGTCGCTCGCGCAGGTTTGTGACGTAAGAATCGTACGTTCTAGCAAGGAGGCAACGCGAACACAATAGAATCCGATGGCCCGGTACAGTCAAGGATATAAGTCAATGAAATAATTGCATTGGGTTTGATATTTTATTGTTTTTTTAGATTTAATATTTTTATTTAATTAGTATAGATTGTAAATACTGTTTGTACATAATATTTAGGCTATTTGAATTATTTTAGTGTAGGTTTTGTTAGGTAAGTTTGTTACTATTATTAAATTATAAGGGTTTTTATAGATAATTATTTATTTTACACAAGGTAACGTGTATTTACGTTACAAGTTATGTGGGTCTAAAATGCTTACACGAATTACATTAGGGCTGCCACTATTAGTTTATACTCTATAAATTAAAATTAATACATTTTATTTTTCGATACAATAAAATATTGTATGAAGGATTTAATAGGTATTTACACTGGTGTCAAATAATTAATTGAGATTACCTACTCTTTGAACATAATGAATATTTGAATATTATAATCCAGATAATTTAGTTTTTTAATCAAATACTTACCTCATTTCTGATCACATTTTATATCTAAAAATAAAATAAATTAAATGTTTATATTTTAATTAATACTGACAGCATTTATTAATGCAATTTTTTATTTCAAATACATCGGGAAAAATGAAATGCTCAAGTAGGACTCGAAACCATGACCTTTCCCTTACAGGGAATGCTCAGCCAACTGAGCTATTGTGCGATTACAATTTGAGTTATTATTAAAGAATGAAATTATTATATGTATAATGTTAAGTTTAATTTTTATTTCCATTTCCTGTATTTACTGTAACAAACATAATAGGGAAATGTAAATATTAAGTAAACTTTACATCATACAAAATATTTTCATAAATATTTACATTATTATTAGATATGTATAACTTATTAATATTTTCATGAAGAATTTACATTACTTTTATCTTAATTTGATTATTTCCATTACGTAACGTGACGAGATATTTTTTCCTAAGCGTAGTGACAACCCTAACGTATTTTGCTAAATTATCATTAATTTTCTTATAAAATCCGGAATCATTCTGTCAGTGCTTCATTCTGTCTTCGTTATACCGTTGAACGAATCCATTGGAGCAACCACCATCTTGAAGACCTTCCACCTTGAAGACCAAGACCTTTCACCTTGAAGACTAAACACCTGGCTCCAGATTTTTGTGAGTTTAATCGTCATTGTACCTACCTAAAAATGTGAGTTCCTAAGTTATAAAATATTCTATCCCATGTTCTATTGTTTTTAAGTCAGAAATCTTTTTAACCTTTAAACAAATTTGCCAGAACTAAACCTATCGTTATTTTGTGCACGGTGACGATGAGTGATACTAACTAGTGATAGCGTATTAGTCTTGTCAAATTTTATTAGTTTGAGTGACTACCGAATTGTTGCAATTGACAGACTAAACACTTCGTTTTCTGAGTTACTAGTCGCAATTAATAACTATTCTGTTCATAATATTTACAGGTCGGATTCAGAGTACGATAGTGGCAACAGTGCGACGTCGATCGAAGCCGCCAAGTCAAATTCGAAGGCAGCTAAGAGGGGTGGAAAGCGCAAATCGTCACCAGCTGTCAAAAGCGTTGCAAGCGATCATATAAGGTACGTCCGTATGTACCAGTACGTACATGTTCATTACTTATCTATACTAATATCATAAAATATGTGAAAGTAACACTTTCTGTCTGTCTGTAACAAGGTAAAGCGTAACAACGCTTTTACGCCTCCTAAACCGCTTTACCTATTGATGAAATTGGATGTGGGGTAGATCAGACCATGAGAAAAGACTAAAGCTATGTCGACATCCTCACGGGCGAAGCCGCGGGCAAAAGCTGGTTATATTATAATTTACGAGTAAAAAATCTAGTGCTGTTAAAAATAGTTTTTTACGATGAGGAAGTTTTTGTGAAGATAATGTGATAGTTTTCTGAGTAGGTTTCTGTGTATTTATTTACTATTTGTAATTTGTAACTTATAATAGGTATTATGTTTTCAGAGCGGACCAAGAGTTCGATTGTGACAAAGTGGTAAGGAGCGAGGCTGGGACGTTGAAAAAGGCTCCCGTCAAACGCAAGTCATCTGCTAGAAGTACCTCAAGCGAATATTCAAGGTAATTATTACTCATTAGTACTCTTATACCCAGCTGATGTAAAGTGATGATAACATACCAAATACTACCAATTAAAATACGTATAATCAATTACATTACGCAATATATGAGTGAGCGAGGTTACGTGCTAAATAATGGTAGTTTTGTTATTTTTATTAATAAAATATTATTATGAGCGATTTATTTATTTTTCTGGCTAAGTAGTAATGAGTGACCATAGTTGCAAATCCAGAAGTCTAGGGTTCGAGTTCCATTAGTATCAAACTTTGTGTGTCGTTCATGACAATCATCTATTAATCTGTTCACGTAATATTCCTAACTGAAGCAAAACTGATGTTGTCCAGTTCATAACAATCTTATCATAACATAACGATTCATAACATCCAATTCATAATGATCATTTATTATTTATGTAATGAACATTATATTAAGGTACAATATTATAATATAGAAAATTTCCCTGTTTCAGAGCTTCAAAGAAAAAGGCTGCGCAAAAGGGATACGACATCTTCCACCTTGACAGTAAAACTCCCACCGTCAACACCGGCAGAGCTCCATCCACATCGGTGCTTTACAATCGGGTGGCTAACGGTCAAACGAGGCGTACGGTGTCTACCGAGGGTCCCTTCCACATTGAGTTGAAGGTGTACAACGCGGTTGACGTCCAAGAAGGTGGCGACGACCTTTGGAAAAAATATCTGCTGTGGTTGAAGCTTCGGACTGACGAGGAATCTCCTCACTGGGCTCATCTACAAAAATTTGTTAGGCAAGCCAGCGAGTTGTTCGCAGATTCTGAAGCCACTTTCTTTTCTAATAAAATTAATTTTAAATAAGTCCGTACCTACTAAACTTAATATAATTGTCTATTTGTATGTAATACATAAAAATATTAAATAAATTTGATTAATTCATTGACCATCATAAATTTCAATTAAAAATTCCATCCTAATCTGTCTGTGTGTTTCACCAATTAATATGCCCTTCTGTGATAGCTGTGGTGTTGAGGTAAATGGTAAGAAATGGATAGGACATTTAAGGAGTAAAATACACCGAAAGTCAGATAACGTAATTACTTTAGATCATGGCGTGGAGAAAGTGAACTCTGCTTTTAAAAATCGATTAGCAACATATAGATTACATACTCGTGACACGAACGAACAGATTCAGATTCAGATTCAGATTCAGATTCATTTATTTGTTGCTGAACACAGGTATATGATACAAACAATAGGTGCATAAGGTCTTACATGATAAAATGCTCATTCCATGTTCTGCCTGTTCAGGCATGCAACAGTATATGCTAGTTACATAATATTATAATTTAAATTATCAAATTTCCTTATTTAAATTACTGAATTTATAATAAAAGACCATCAAATGGAAATAACAATTTACAATTTCTATAAATAGCTATTGATAGGTTAAATATGATTCTAGATGAGCATAAAACTTTACATAAAAACATACATTTCATAGAACAAGGCATGTCAACATTATAAATAACAATTCCAGTCAATACACAAATTATAGTCAGAGATATTAAAATCTTTATATCAAAACAAATACCAGGTAACAATAAATATTCAAATACAGTTTGCTAAAAATGATTGTCAGTTAAAAAATATTATGTTTACAAATTACGGTCAGCCAAAAAATCATTTATGTCATAATATGCCTTTTTTGATAACATTCTTTTTAGGACTTTTTTAAATAAATTAGTATTTAACGTCTTCATACATTTCGGAATCTTATTAAAGATAACAGGGGCCCTGCAGATGACACTGTTGCGTAGGAGCGCCGTTTTTGCGGGATGAATGCACAGCCTATCATTATGTCGACGATTGCGTTGTACTTTATCGTTTAGGAGCGGAAACAAATGCGGATTGTTTTTAACAAATAAAGCTACTTCGTAGATATATAATGATGGTAACGTCAGTATGCTGTATCTTGTGAAAAATGGCCTGCAACTTTCAGTACTCGGGATACTGAACATAGCACGAATGCAGCGTTTTTGCATTTTAAATACCATATCTTTTTGAGATGAGTTTCCCCAAAACATGACCCCGTACCTAAGGATTGACTCAACTAGACCATAATATGCTGTCAGTAGAGCATCTGTGCTGATAATAGGCGCAAGTTTAAATAGTGCATATGATAGACTGCTAACTTTCTTGCTAAGGGCACCAATGTGATCTTTCCAATTTAATTTACTGTCAATAATCAAGCCAAGAAATCGTGCATTACTAACTTCTTTTATCGTCTGATTATTATAAGATACGATTATGTTCAGAGAATTTTTTGATTTTTGGCTAAAATGCATGACATTTGTCTTTGTTATATTAATCTGTAAATTGTTATTGTCTAACCATGAAATTATTGAAGATAAGGAGTCATTTATGTCAGAATAATAATTATTTACATCCCTGCATGCGATCGTCACAGTACTATCGTCAGCAAATAAGGTCATCGGCTGTTTCGTTGCATTGGGCAAGTCATTTATGTACAAAATAAACAGCAATGGTCCCATCACACTACCCTGGGGAACGCCATGTGTTACAAAGTTCTCATTGGAAGTGTAAATTTCTTCCATCTTTGTACTAAGATTAATTCTAGCAATTTCAGTTTTTTGCCGTCTATTGGTTAAATATGATGTCATCAGATCCAATACGTTGCCTCTAATACCATAAGCTTCCAACTTTCTTACAAGAATTTTATGATTCACGTGATCAAATGCACGGGACATATCGCAGAAAATGGTGCAAACGGGAGACCTTCGGTCAACGTGAGAAGTAATATTTTCAATATAATCATACAAAGCCATGTTTATAGTTTTGTTTTGTCGAAAACCATTTTGTTCCTTGCAGAAAATATGATTTTTTTCAAGGTAAGCGTAAATTTCACTGTATAAATACTTCTCAAAAATTTTTGAAACAATTGGTAATAACGCAATCGGTCTATAGTTATTTACTAGCTCCTTATTTTCTTTTTTGAATAATGGGGTTATGATGCTTGTTTTAAGAGCAGTTGGAAATATACCACTACTTATGGAAAGGTTCAATATGTGGCTTAAATGATGGCAGATATTTTCGTTTACGGCTTTAATAATTTTAGTAGCGATGCCATCGTATCCAACACTTTTTGTATTTTTCAACTTTCTTATAATTTCATTTATTTTGCATGGCGAACTTGGTGTTAGAAACATAGACTTTAGGGGAGGCTTGATGAAAGCAGTTACCATAGTTTCAGCACTTCGTATGGTGGAAATATTTTGAGTAAAATAACTATTGAATGCATTGGCTATTTTGGATGGGTCATTAATATGATCACCATTAATTTTTATTTTGTTGATATACTCTTTTGGGAGGTTGCATCGAGTGTGGTTTATTATTCCCCATGCTGCTTTATTTTTATTAATAGAGGTTTGGATTTTGTGGTTGTTTTGAGCGCGTTTGGTAAGTAAAATTATTTTTTTAAATTTCTTGCTGTAGTCTAAGTATTTTACCTTATTTTCAGTAGTGGGGTTCAGTCTATATTTCCATAATAGAGTTTTTTTTTTCCTACTACAAACCTTGACACCACATGAGACCCACTTTGGTTTGCTATTGACTTTAATAGTGATTAGGGTTTGTGGGAAACATAAATCATAAAAGAGTTTAAAATTCTCAATAAACAGATCATATGCTTCATTTGGGTCATTTGTCTGATAAATTTCATTAAAAGATAAACTTTGTATACACGAATTAAATTTTTCAATATTGCGCAAGCTATAGTTCCGCCTTCGTGTGCGCCAGTATTTCAATAAAAAAGTTTTTTTGACCGGTACCTTGATCAATTGGGCAGTATGGTCTGATAGACCGAACTCAAAAATTTCAGCTTTTGTGCCCCTTTTAAAATTATGTGCAAAGTTATCCAAGCATGTTTGTTTAGCTAGTCTAGTAGGTGCATGAAGTGCTAGTACAAGATTATAATTCGATAACAAACATGAAAAATTTAAAGTGTCATTATTTTTTTTTAATATATTTATATTGAAGTCGCCAGCAATTATGGTATGGTTAAAATTTAATTTATTTACCTGTAACAAGAGTTTATCCAACCAGTCAAAGAACATATTTAAGTTTTTTCTTTGTGGTACTCTATAGACACATATAATACCAATTTTATGATCAAGAAGTTCAATTCCACAGCACTCAAATGTCCGGTCAAAAGAAAGTTCTCTTAATACTGCAAACTCTCTAAACCTGTGGCCTCTTCTTACCATGATGCATGCTCCTCCCCTTTTTTTATTACGTCGGCAGTAAGATGAAGCTAAAATGTAGTTTGGCAGATCCAAACTTGGTTCGCTTCCAGACTTCATAAAATGTTCCGTAATACACAACACGTCAGCTCCTTTGCCCCTATCTCTAAGTTCTTCCAGATTCACAACCAACCCATCTGACTTGCTCAGGAGTCCCGCAATGTTGAAGTGTAGAAAAAATAGGTATTTTTCAGAGAAATAACTGTATTTCTGCTGTATTTTCACTTTCCCTTATGGTAGTTGGTGAATTATGGGGAGTATTTTGTTTCATACTACTTTCATTCTCTATGCCGATGACACTGAATTGATACCAGTCAAATATGATATTCTTCATAATGTTTTGATATATATTTCTCATTCCATCATTCCTAATCTTTCCTGTTTTGTAGGAAAACATATCCAATGTCAGATCATAATTACTGTCAAACAAATAAGCGTAATTATTGTTTTGCAAGTCCATACGGAGAAGATTGTTAAACATTTCAACTTTATAATTGAAGATCGGTGCTCCTCTTATATATGTTGGAACGCAGATAATTTTGTTAGTATTCGTTATTGTCAATAGGTACTGCTTCATAATATGTATAGTATTTATATAGTCATTTGTTGATTTAATGTCATTTTCCCCAATGAAAATCAGGCAATAGTCGTTTAAGGTGAAATATTTTAGTTTGCTTTTTAGGTCGTTTAATAGCTCCCTTGATGTGCCATTTGGGATTACATAATGACAGTAGTCAAAATAATCTGAGAAAACATCCTCTATCGTGGACAACGTATTTCTCATGTTACCAGTGCTTAAAATACATAGTTTGTTTTTTTGTTTAAGTTTAATTGTTATTTTAGAGAGCTCATTCATATTTTGAGACCTATTTCCGTTTTTGTGAGTGTTGTCATTTGAGATTCCAATAGTTCCTGTAGAGTTGTTTGATGTCTGTGTGCATTGATTTGTAATAGCAATGGGGTCAGTCTGCGTTTCCTTACAGTGCATAATACATACATCGTCGTAGCACTTTCGCTGTAATTGCATTAAGTCATTTCCTGAACTATTACCACACTGAGTAATATTTGTGATAGACTTTTTGCGTGCAGGTGATGATGCTATGCTTTTTCTTTCAGGCGTTAAACAGATTTTTTTGTATGTGTTAATAGTCTTCATCATATTACTGATATCCGATTTCAGACAGGTAACTTCAGTGTTTAAATTTTCTATTTCTTGGTGAGCACTCATTAGCTGGGTAGTCAGCGTCTTTACCTGTTCACTCAGGTCCGTCACAGTACTGCTGTTGTCGTGTAGGCTATCTGGTATGCTCATCATTGTTGTGTCGAAAAGAGATTTTTCTCCACTTAGATGTAATTTGGATAGGTCGGTCAGAGAATTTGCTTTATAGGGTTTGCGGTAGGTAATATTGTTTAAGTCCAAATCCATCTCCAGAGTTACTATGATTGAGAGTCTTCGCTTACAATGTTAAATATATAATACACTCAGCACCCTCTCGTGGGGATTAGTGGCACCAATTTGTACACATAGACTCAACTAGGTGGACGTTATGTTATGAGTCGCATGCTCAACAATGTGAATTCTACTCACATGAGATGTGGAACGCGCCCTGATATTGTCTTTTTGATTGTTGTCGATGGTGGGGTAGTTTTACAATATTCAAACTTCAAAACAACGTATGATATTTTCACAGATTTAGTTTAATCTTTGCAATAACATTTGTTGTCAGTGTTTTTGCGTACTATTTATGGCACTAGCGTTGTATTTCTTCTGTTATTGTGGTTGAGAAAGTTTTAGTCGTATAAGTGGAATATATCACAGCGTAAAACTTGTCGAGTGATATTGTTATTTTAACAACACGCACTATTAGATTACAAACGATATTTCGTGATTGTGATTATTGAACTATTATCAACTGAAATAAACACTATTTGGTGTTGCAATTGCATGTAAACACTTTTAAAGTTAAATTGACTAGAGAAAACTTGTATGGGACTATTGATTCCTTGGTCCGATTTTCTTCAAATTTGGCATATAACATCTTTAACCGAATTGATGGTGGAAGTGTATTTTAGTTTATTTAAATTTATCATTTAACATGTTTTAAATGGGTTAGCAAAAAAATTTGGGGGCATTTGCCTCATACTTCATATTGAACAGACATCTTTACCTGTTTTCTTCAGACACCTTCACAGTAGGGTCAAATCTTTAATTGATCAATCTCTTGCAGCTCACACTTCCCTTAAGGTTAACTTTCATATATACTCAAAGTTTGTACTACTTAAACATGACATACCAGAAGTTAAATCATTTGAAACCAAAAATATTATTATATGTATGAACTATGATTTTACAAAGCTCTTTACAGATGTTGCTAATCAATTACTGAAAAAGATAGACGAATTTGAAGAGCGGGATTCTGGTTGGACTTTCCTTAATAACTGTTACATGGAGGTAAATATAAATAGGTATCAACCGCTCCGTGGTTCAAGATTTATTGATTTACCTCCGATCATTAAAAATAAAAAGGCATGTGTAAATATTCGTAACAATGATGTATATTGTTTCCTGTGGTCGGTCACGGCAGCTCTTTACCCAGCAAATAGGAACATTCAGAGAGTTTCTTCATATCTAAATTTTTTCAATCTGTTTAACATAGAAGGAATGTCATTTCCAGTAACTTTTACCGATATACAAATGTTTGAAAAAAATAATCCAAGATTACGAATAAATGTATATGGCTTAGAAAATAATAGACAGATCATAGGACCTTTATACAAATCTGGGTTTAATAACGATAACAAAAAAACGGTTAATTTACTATTATTAGAAAAGAGCAGATATTCACATTACTGTCTGATCAAAGATTTATCGCGTTTGGTGAGAAAACAAATAACTAACCATAACGGGAAATTATTTTTTTGTGATGAGTGTTTGCTATTTTTTAGATCAAGTATGGAAATTGATTCTCATGTATGTGCCGGTGTAATGACTCAGCTACCGCAAAAAGGTTCAGTGATTGAGTTTAAAAACTACGACAGGAAACAAAATGTGCCATATGTAATTTACGCAGATTTTGAAGCCATGTTGGTTCCAGTGCAAGGGTGCAACCAGGATCCCTCTGTTGCGAGTACCTCAGTATGTCAGGTACATATACCTATAGCATTCGCTTATTATATAGTTTGTTCGTTTGATGAAAGTAGAAATCGTTTTGTATCTTACCGTGGGGAAGATTGTGTAGATAAATTTGTTGAGAATATTTACAGGGATGTTCAATTGATTAACAACAATCTGTCGAATAGTGTACCAATTATATTTAACAACGAAGATTCTGTTAAATTCAATGAAAGCACTCGTTGTCATATTTGTCAAAACTTACTAATCACAGACCGAGTAAGAGATCACTGTCATATGACAGGTCAATATCGAGGAGCCGCACATAACTACTGTAATTTGATGTATAAACTTCCAAAATTTATACCAATTTTCTTTCATAATCTTTCAGGTTACGATTGCCATTTTTTTATTAAAAAATTAGGAGAAGCTCGCGGTTCACTTAAAATCATAGCTAAAAATAAAGAGCCATATATTTCTTTTACAAAATTTATACAAGTTTCTAGAGATGAATATGTACAACTTCGGTTTGTGGACTCCTTTAAATTTTTATCTACTAGTTTAGACAAATTAGTAAAAAGTTTGAAACCAGAACAGTTTATACACTTAAAAAACAATTTCTCTTGTCCAAAACAATTTAAATTACTTACGCGAAAAGGTGTATATCCTTATGATTATATGATCAACATAAATCGTTATACGGAGACAGTTCTGCCTGAAAAATGTTATTTTTATAATTCCCTAAATAATCAACACATTTCATTAGCAGATTACCAGCATGCTAAATTGGTATGGTCTGAATTTAAAATAAAAAAATCTAGGTGATTATACTGATCTTTACCTCTAAACTGACGTACTTTTGTTGACTGACGTTTTTGAAAACTTTAGAAATACTTCTAAGCGATTAATGGAGGTCGCCCACTCCCGGACGAGATCGATCGCTGGAGACAGTCTGCTCGCGACGATCTCTTCCGGAAGTGGGCCATTAGGTTGGCGTGTCCCTCTGCGAGCGCGCGACTCGTGGGGGCTGTCCGGCCCGTTCTTCGGCCTTGGGTAGAGAGGGCGCACGGTGCGCCGGCGTACCACCTCACTCAGCTCCTCACAGGACATGGCTGTTTCGCCAAGTACCTGTGGGAGGTGGTGGGTGTGGAGTCGGACTCCGTGTGCCGTCACTCCCCAAGTGGCGCCGTGGACTCGGCGGAGCACACACTCGCCGAGTGCGCGGCGTGGGACGGGCCGCGAGTCGCCCTCACGGGCCAAATTGGTTTCGATTTGTCGCTGCCGGCTGTGGTGCGAGCCATGGTCGGCAGCCAAGAAAGTTGGGCCGCCGTCACCTCTTTTGCCAATGAGGTGATGGCGGCAAAGAGAGAGGAATTGCGGGTGCGGGAGCGTGCAGGTCTAACGCTTCCGCCTCGCCGTCCGGTTAGGGGGCGCCGCATGGCAGCTTTCGTGCGCGCCCCCGACTAGTGTTGTTCCGGTGGGTGGTGGTCGGGGGACCTCACCCACCGATGATCGTTTGGCGGAGGGCACCTCCCCGTGTTCCGGAGGTGCCTTAGTGCCCGCCCGCTCGGCCGCTCTCTACCCCCTCTGCTTTCAGAGGGACGTTCGAGGGCGGTGCGATGCGGGCTTGTATTTCGTCAGCTCCTTAGGGAGCTCCGGGGGGCCGACCATCTGGTCCCCCGAGGAGAGCCCCAACCCTACGGGGCATCCCTAGCCGGGTCGATGTAGAATCTACTTTTCATATCCCTCGGCCCGGCTATAGGGTGAGGAGGAACACCGCGGGGTTTAGTGGGTAGGACGGTCCCTGTTTGGGACCGGTGAGTCCCACACACCGTCCCAGCTACCCCCGTAGCTGGGATGACGGTGCCTAAATGCATTCCCCGCGTCAACAAAAAAAAAAAAAAAAAACTTCTAAGCGATTTTATCAATTAGATCCAGCTTTTTATGTAACAGCTCCTAGCTTATCATGGGACGCGATGCTTCTCAAAACGGGAATTAAGTTAGAACTTATTGATGATTTAGCAATAATAAGGTTAATACAAGAGGGTATAAGAGGAGGTCTTTGTATGAGTTCCCATCGTTATGTAAAAAGTAATAATAAATATATGGAAGATTATGACCCTCAACAAGATGATATATTTATTGTATACTTAGATTGCAATAATTTATATGGGTATGCTATGTGCCAACCTTTACCTTTATCCAACTTCAGGTTTCTTGATAAAAATGAGATAGAAAATCTAAACATCAAGAATATAAAAGATGATGCGGATTATGGGTTCATATTAGAGGTAGATTTACTTTATCCTAAATATTTACACCGTTTGCATAATGACTTGCCATTTTGTCCTGAGAAATGTGTGCCTCCTGGAGGTAAAATTTCTAAACTTGTCACAACTTTATATGATAAATATAAATACGTAATACATTACGTACATTTGAAAAATTGTATTAAGCATGGATTAATATTAAACAAAGTGCATCGCGTTATAACTTTTAGGCAGAAAGCTTTTTTAAAACAATATATAGACCTCAATACCGAGCTTAGACAAAAAGCAGTGACCGAATTTGAACAAGACTTTTTTAAATTGCTTAATAACAGTATATTCGGTAAAACGCTAGAAAATAATGAAAATCGTGTAAAAGTTCATTTAGTAAATCAGTGGAGTGATAGCGATAATAAAACAAAAAAGAGATTAAGTGCAGATACCTTGGTTGCCAGACCTAACTTCCATAGTGCTTCTATATTTTCTGAGAATTTGGTTGCGATTCAAATGAAACCCGAAAAAATTGTTATGGATAAACCCCTATATATAGGTTTCTCTGTATTAGAACTATCAAAAAAACACATGTACGATTTTCACTATTCTATTATGCGCCCACATTATAGAGAACTTATCAAGTTATGCTATACGGACACAGACAGTTTTATTTATAAAATTAAAACTAACGACTTTTACAATGATATGAAAAACTACTTTATTAGTTATTTTGATACTAGTAATTATAATAAAAGTAATCCGTTTAATTTACCGATTTTGAATAAAAAGGTGCCAGGTCTATTTAAAGACGAAATGGGAGGTAAAATAATCACGGAATTCATTGGTCTACGTCCCAAATTATATTGTATTCAATCTGAGCAATGTACTTTAAAAAAAGCTAAAGGTGTTAAGAAATGCGTAGTGAGAGACTTAGAAAAAGCAGATTATAAAAAAACGTTAACCAATAATGAAATAACTCGTAAACAAAATTTATTATTTAAATCCTTGAAACACGAGTTAGTAACCCGTAGTGTCAACAAAGTTGTATTATCATCCAATGATGATAAGCGGTATATATTAAAGGACAACATTCACACTGTTCCTGGGGTAATTGCTCAATTTTTGGTTGAATTTTAGGACGTTTAATTGAAATTTATGATGGGTTTTATTTTTTCATAAGTATGACATTGTGATGTTTAAAAATGTATTTAAGTACTTTAAGTTTTTATCTCATAAGAATGTACCTACCTACCTATGTCTTTTACTCTTATTTATAAATAAATGCCTACATAATGTTGTAATCATATTTTCGTTTTATTTTACTTCATTCTCAACTAGTGACATACATTATAGAATACTTTTGCGACACACATAAGTAAAGGGTAAACTGTACCCGAATCAGGTTTGTTAAAATTTTCATGTCTCAACCTGTTCTTGAAACGAAGGGGCATCAACATCCGCACAACCATCTATATAATAATTATTGCAGTAGTGAGGTAACACGTCATAGAATTATTTTTTTTGCTTTGCTATGCACAATACGTGTTTTTACATGATAGGACTTTCATGTTTCAACTTGTACGTCGTAAGTATTTTGTTGTTTAAAGAAATATGTATTAGAAATAGTATCATATTTCAGAAACTGTGGGTATATAATCCCGTTGTTAATTTTATAAGTTCATTGTTTCATTCTGAATTTATCACTAACGACGAGGACATACATTATACGAGCAACTTTAAATTTATATATTAGTTTACAAATCGACATACAACATGGTAAGATATTTTATTTGATAAACTTATATAATATTGTGTTTATAGAAAAGGTAACACGTCACGTAACGTAGATAACATACTAACGTTTTTTTTTATTTTCAGAACACAAATAAGAATATATTCACGATAGAAACCACAGAAGACACTGAAGAAAGAAACGGTTTGCCAAATGGATTGTATTCACCAGAATCGCTTCCAAATGCGCAAGATCTATATGCATTTGACGAAGAAACTGAACGATTATGGATCGCAGCTCAAAGTACACACCGTGAAACGCCTAAAAAAAACACCGAGAGAAAAAAATCCACGTGCAAGTCAGAATCAAAAATAGTGAGTAAAATATTAAAGAAACATAGCCAACCTTCATACATCATACACTGTGAACCAACAAAAGGACGGCGTTTGATCAAAATTGAGATTATGGACCTGGGCGGATCAAGTGAGAGTGAAGAGGAGATAATAAAGGCACAATATATTGTCAAAGATCCAGTTGATGAAATTTCTGATCAAGCCGAAAATTTAATACATAATGTATCAAAAAAAATATGCGGCTATTCTTTCCCTAACATTTATTAATAATAGTTCTTGTTTTAAAATATTCCTTACTAGATTAATTTTGTGTAAGTTTGTAAATAAATGTGTTCGTCATTTGTATTGAAATTAATATTTCATAAATAATTTTTGTTTTAATATTATTTAGTGTAAAAATGATAATATGCATTAAAAGTTATATTAACAAATAAAAATTAATGAAGATTTAAAGTTTGTTTTATTGAAATATTTATCAGTAAAATGTACATACATACATATAATCACGCCTTTATCCCCGGAGGGTTAGGCAGAGATGAGTAAACACCCACGTTTCACCGAATATTTGAGCCCTACGTAATAGATGGTGAGCCCATTGCCGCATTTCGGGCTGTCTTTTAGACTCGAGCCACACAAAAATGGCTGAGTCTAGGCTGTATACAGCTTTCAGATGATAAACAACCATGATGATTATCATTATACCATTTGTTTTATTAAAATTTAATTGTGTGTACTGTGAAAATAATGTGTTAAATAATTATAGACAGGTATTTAAAATGTGGGATAAAAAATAAAAACCATTATTTACTTTAAAAAATTGTTTTATTTATTAAAACTCTGTATAGGAAGACAAATTACCTTTCTTGCTCTATTAAATAGTTCTTTATACATAAAACATTTTTAAGTGCACATTGTTTAGTATGATTAATACAATTAAAACTTGTCTCATTATTTGAATATTTGTTATGCAACAGTGATAAATTTGGGCACTTGTCTTCACCAAGATCTATACAAATACAATTCATACAAAGATCTTGAATCCACTTAACTTTTTTTAAGCCCTTCACAAAAATTTCTTTATTTTCTAGATAACGAACAATTATGCGTCGAAATTCTCTATAGTCGATATAACCTTCATTCCAGTAAATCCCTCTGTTTCTCTCCAACCACGTAACTTGTTTTTTTTCATTCGTAGTTAAGTATTTAAATAAGTATGGGGGCTTTATTAAGAATGTTTGGGTATAAACACAGGTGGCCAGAGCTAATTCTTTGACTATAAAGTTATTACAAGTGTCTTTAAAACCCTGAACATCTACTATAATAGTATTTTTGTTCATGATATCTTTCTCACGGTGCTACTTAACGGCTTATACTCGATTATACAATCGTTCAATATAAGACAATATGCGGAAGTTTGATCTGGTATATCAATATCACTTTCAATTTCCACTCTAACATCCACAACAGGACCTGATTTAAGATTATCTGGTTGTCTAGAACAATCTACGACAAATAACGGAGCAATGTTTTTAAATTGTTTCTCACTTAATAGCGGTTCACCGCGAAGACCTCCGTAATATGAGTGTTGGAATCTGGTGTATTGTTCATATATTAAAGCAATTCTGCTATTCGAGAAACTTGAATTTAAATTTTCGTAAGGGAAGTAGGTTGAATTTAGGTATACTCTAACATCACGAACGTCACAGTGATCAAACCGAGACATATCCAATTTTGAATTATTTTTTCTATTTGTTTGCAGACCAATAATAACAAATCTTGGTTTCTCTATTTGCGATGATGTTTTTATGGACCAAGTATGTTTAGTAGTTTTTGGTAGAGCCGGATATTCATATAAATCCCAATTCCTGAATATCATCTGGAGTGGTCGATCTTTTTCTAACAGTTTTAACATATTTATTTTTTCTTTATCGGATACTTTGACATGTGGTACGCGCCATATTATTTTATTTATAATAATATCTTCTACCGTTTCACCATCGTTAAGTTTTAGGGCGTTCAGATTAGTATTACTTCGCAACAATATTAATTCATGTTTGCTGTTTATCACTACTTTCTTGAAATCTTCTGCAAAACCAAGAATGTTACAGAGGGGTATAGAAGCAGAAAAGCTACCCCCATTTGTGCTATTTATGCCATCGATATTCCAACCCCAAGCATTAGATACTTTAGCCTCGTTTTCGTTCATTGATATTAATGATTTCATTGTGGTAGTTATACCAGCGTTTTTTATTTTATCTATTTCCACTCCATTTATCTCATACCTTATATCTTGAAACAAGTAAAGTAAACTATTGTTTGTGAAATGAACGCTACTGACTCTCTCTTTCGAATTTCCACCCTTGTTTACAACAACAGTTCCTTCCAAAAACAAAGTGCTAGCTGATGGTAATATATACAAGTCTTGTTGATTAATAGGTATCCTGATTTCATCGCTTCTATTGAAACTTGTTACGTAAGGCTTGTAAGAGTGAAATTCAATTCCTTCCACAGAGTTGTTGTATACAGGAGCAGATAAAACATCTAGTATATTCATTTTAACAAACCAATCGCTTTAACCTTTAACTGTGGACGTGCGGTCTCACAGGCCGCAAGCAGTTTGTGAATCACGTGCCCCTCTCTTTCCGCGTACCCCACACGTCTGTCCGTCTCGGTAGCTTCGGTTTTAGTGGCAAAACGACTGTAGAGGAAGAAGGTTGCGTCCCTGGATGCATATTTCGTTGGTAATTACGCTTTAAGTTTTGAGAGCGGTCCGTGAGACCGCACGTCCACGATTGTGTGATAATTTGAGCTTATGGTGATTTTCTTTTGTGCTACATTTTTTAATTTAAAATGTCAGATATCATCACCTTAGTACATCTACATCCAAACAAACTTTGAACTCATCAATTCCACCGACTGCGAGTAAAATATTGCGATTAAATGAACTTATTTTAGAAAAGAAGAGCTCCAGCGATTACTGTTAGAGTCAAATCAGTGCGACAGCAGTGGGGATGTAGATGATTGTTTATTTTATGAAGATGACGTTAAAGGACATCACTCGAGTGACCCACAAAAAGTGGTAGTACTAGCAGAGTTGACGGTGATTCAGACACGGAAGGTTCAGATTACAAAACATACATATTTCATAGTTACGGTCCTAGAAGTATTACTATGGTAAAAATTACTACAAGTGGACTGCAGAACTACCTTCTAGACGAGTACGCACTCCACAGTATAATAGTGGCTGAACACATTTATTCGGGAAACCACCCTGAAGGTGGACAGATGACATGATTGAGGTCGCGGAAGCTTGCTGGATGCAAGTGGCACAGGACCGAACGTTGTGGCGATCCTTGGGGAGGCCTATGCTCAGCAGCGGGCGTCAAATCGGCTGAGATGATCATGATGATGACATTTATTCAGCTTCTTACTCAGGATGTACAGAAAGATCCTATCAGTTGGTATTTGGAATGCATTTTCGATGACGAAATGCAATGCTCCAATCCAAAACTGCCCATAAATATGCACAAGTTGAGGGGTTGTCAAAATTTTTATGTTTTGTTATCAGAAGTGATTTTTAAGTTTTTTACATTCTTTATTCTTTATATTTTTTTATAAAAGTAGTCAAACTGAGTAAAAATGTAATTTTCCTTAGATAATGTTTTCATAAAGTGATCTCTTATTAAAAAGTCTGAATAGAGTCTTTAATTGTTACATGGTTAGATTTTAGTTCAAAATAAATACATACCGTTTTAAATTATAACTTTTATTTACACTTAGTAACTCCTAAAATTATTAAAAATAAGAACTGGTCCAATACTTGTGTACCTACCTAGAATACAGCCCTTTAAAGGAAGCGGTCTATGAGACCGCACGTCCACATTTGTGTAACAAAAATTTCACGTCCATAGTTAAAGGTTAAGAAATGCTTTATTATTGTTATTCAATTTTATGACCTTTTTAGAGCGAGCTCTTATTGGTTTGATACTTTTAGTTGGACGAACCACATATTTATTATAATCTATCATTGTTTTCTTCTGATATGTAGATACAACTGCACTTCTTCACCTCGCAAATTTATTAAGTTATTATTTATATCTAACAGCCTTATGTTGGTACAGCCGTATGCAGCTTATATTGGTTTGGTTTATTGGAAAGTAGATTGCGTTTTTCGGAATTTCTATAATCCTGTATCCAGGTGGAACATTAAGTGCAAATTCGTGCAAGATGTGACTGGATTGACCGTTTATATAAGAACCGCTAACTATGTCACATTCAATCCTTATGACAGTCGTAGGTAAAATGTTAACTGGAAACTCTGATACATGATATTTATTTGCTTCTAAGATCTGTTTTTTAAATCCCAATAAACTTCCAAATGTACCTTCTTTAGTAAAATCTATAGTTGATGTACAAAATAAAATAGTTTTTAAGGTGTTGTTATTACAATGGAGTTTTAGGGATGCATCTTTTATCTCAGTTTCTAAATAGTCACCAATATCTTGTAATTCATAAGTTCCTTCAAGTATCTCAATAACATTTTTAGAAACATAGTATAATTTATTGTTTGTATTATCAAAATTTGGAATAGAATTATACGTAGAGAAATGTAATAATGCACATTCATACTCCCCAACTAATGGCAACGTGTTTGGATAATAGGTAAATAATACCGATGAGTTTCCAGTTATCGATAAGGTGAGTGACATCTTGCAAATGATGGAAATGAAAGAGTGATGTAAGATTTATAGTATTTTTATTTAAAGTATTATAATTATAATAAAGATTTATAGTATTTAATCCAAAAAGTTTGCAAATAACTTAAACACATATGTCCACAAACTATTGTGTTAAATTGTTGATATCTATCATAGTTATAATGAACATCACAGTTCTTAAAATATAGCATTAATTCTCTTGGCGGTTTTAAATCACCATAGCTATCAAAATATTCACAATAATTGTTTATTTTAACATAAGCTACCCAATGCGTTCCATCATTTCTCGAATTATCTAGGTTAACTATAGCACATTCAATTCGTTTTGGTGTTTTTGGTAATTGATCCTTCATATAAACTCCTCGAAAGTAGGGAATACAATAGCCATACTTCTGAATATCGATATCAGTTAAAGCGCGATTAGGTAGCTGATCAATTAGTTTTTTGAAGGATTTATAAACAATCCCTGACCTTGCTTATGTGGTTTAATGTATAAACCTTTGCCTATTGCTATAGCCTCCATAGTTTTATTATGACGTTCAGTTTCTTGCAATTTTTTCTGACCGTGTTTATAATCATTCACTGTTTTTGCAATACCAGCTGCACCACCGGCTAATGCTCCTAAAGCAGACAAACCAGCAAAAATTGGGATTAAAGGTAGAATGCCTCCAGTTTTTGGTATAGGTATCATTCGAGGTACTCGAACTTTTGGAAGGCATGGAACTAATTTTCGAGCAACCATATAAGCCATATTTATTAATGACTTATCATCTTTAGGTGAGAGTTTTTTGATTTTTCTTTTTATTTTTTTAACAAAGTTATTAAAGGTCTTAACACCAGCACCAGACTTCAATTTAGCTTTCATAACTTTGTTAACTATCCACGAACTAATCTTTTCCCCTGTTCGAGCATCTTTTGCTTTAAGTCTTTGTTTAGCCATATCTATAAGACGTAAGTCAGCTTTTTGACGATTAGGTAGGTCCGTGTAGTTTGCGTATGCGATATCGTGATGCATACTAGCTTCGTCTAACTTGTTTACACCTTTATTACCACGTAGTAATCGTTTTGAAAGCTTTGTTCCTGGTCCACAATAGTTATAACCGGGTATGTGTAGTTCGAATGGTAAATGATTAATGATACTGTTTATTAGTCCACCACCTTGCATCGTCCAAAGACTAATGAATATACTTTAAAATTATGTATCTCTTATATAATTAACTTATTCCACTATTGCAGTCTTATCAATCCAACTGTTCTCTTTGTTATTTAAACCCAACCATTTTACAAACAGCTTGTTCCCTTTCTTTTTTAATACCTTTTCTATCAAATAGACACCAGGGCATTACGACTTTTGAAGCTCTTGTTCGTAAAAAGTTCCCAATATGAGTTGTTTTTGATTATCTTCAATGTGATATGTTATTGGTACAGTGTTATTTATCTTTTTTATAGTAAATAATTCTGTTGACCAGTTAGGAGTGTATCCTTTCTCAAATATATGTTTGTACTTACTAATTCGAACTTTATCACCAATTATAAACTTTGGACGACATTTTCGGGTTACCTTTATCACGGAGTTCATAATATTATTTTTAATGTCCGTCTCATTAAACTTATTGACATTAACAGGTGCCAATTTAATAGTACGATGTTTTGTGTTGTTATATGTCTTCACAACACCGTTCAAGCCACCATCTATCCACTTATAGTGACCGTTCAAGCTAAAGTATTTGTACAATTTATTTTTAATTGTTTTAATAACTCGTTCTACAATTGAAGCCTTTTTGGTTGAAAATGTAGAATAGTGATTAATATTATAGTTCTGTAAAAGCTTTTGAAATGTAGAATTATAGAACTCAGTACCCATATCAGTTTGCAGATGAGTTGGTTTCCTGTGATTAGTAAAAAGTAATTTTTCAAATGCATGAGAGACATTATGTTTGGTTTTAGTTTTTAACGGTTCCACCCAAACGTACTTTGAGAAGCAGTCAATAACAATTAAAATATAATTATATCCTTTATTAAAGGTTTTTAGATTTTGCATATCAACTAAATCTGCTTGCCACAAATCATCAACACCTTTTAAAATTACAGATCTTCGAGGAAAATTTTTTCGTGCTGCTTTATGTATTTCATTAACGATTTGTTGTTTCGTCATTTTAACAAATTTTAAGGCCTATATTTTTCGATCTTTTAATATAGATTGAATTGCGTCTTGAATTAGTCTATCAACTGCTTTTCTTGTATAAAATGTATTTTCCAAATGAGTCATTATCTCAGACATTATTGTTTTTAAAGCTTTCTCAATGTGGTTTTGAACACTATTTGGAATAGAACTTTGTAATTTTTGTAAGTCATTCATTAGTACACCTTTCAATTCATCTACATAAGCTTTATTTACTGCATCATCTGCGTCTTGAGGAGGTTTGACGCCTTTTAACCTTGATGTCTTCAAGTCATAATCTCCATTATCAGATTTTATTAATGCGTTATCATTAAAATCAAGTATTTCCGATATACGCATTCGCTTATGAATATAATGACCAAATTTGTCTACATTCATAATTTATAGGTGTATTATGTTGAACGGTAAATAGTAAAATGACACACATATAATATTAGTTGATTTATTTATTTAATGATTTTGCTTTCACGCAGTTCTTCAATGATAGATATTATTTCATTGTCTAGTCCTGTGTTACCAGCATCTCGAGAAGCAATTAATAACTTTAATCTATCAACCAATTCATTGGGATCATCCCAATATACAAAATCTTTATTTTTTTTCCACATTTTTGTTAAGGGTAATCCTTTTCCTACTTTCTGTCTACAGCTGGGACTTCTACTTTCTTGATCGAAAAGTGGTTTAATAACTTGCAAATATTTTTGTCCTTTATTACTTTTAATTGGTTTTTTTGAATCGAAATCACGACGATGTGCATTCGTTACAAGTAACATTGCCTTATAATTTTGTTTGTCATGGTCATTAACCAAGCTCAGATCAATGTCTTTTTTTAACAGTAACTCTCGCAACCCAGGTGTACTTTCGTACTTGTGTCCGGCTACAGTAATAACTTTATCCCCAATTGTTATGTTAGCGGAACCTAACATTAACTTTCCACGTTCTTTTCTTATACCAAATGGTACATCTGATAGTACTTGTGAAGATAACGACCAAGATGATGCATCTGGATTAGTACCGACTAATGACTGAAATGAAGAGTCCGATGAGGGTTCCGATTCGTTACTAGCAATACTGCTATCATCTGTTTCTTTCATATCTTGGTCTTGTGGTTCTTGGGGTACTACTTTTTCCTCCTTTTTTGTTAGAGCTAAGTGGTTATTAGTGTTGGCTATTAAATTGAGAGATTCTGTAACAGGCTTAAAAACTGTATCAAGCACTTGTCTGTTATTTTCTTCAAAATCCTTCATGGTACGTATTTTTTTCCTTACAGCTTGTGTTGCATCTACAATTTGTTTTTTCAATGATTTTTCCATTATGTAAAATGGATGGTAATCCAATAAGAGCCGATTAAAGAATAACAAGAAACTGAAAGCTGTCTATTTAAATATTCAAATTTTATCTAATTCTACAAAAGTGTCAAACTTTTTTCTATAGCACCCGTTGTTTTTAGGACAGTCTTTATTAATCACAACATAGTCATAAGGCTCTTTCCATATTTGAGAACACATGTTACGAAATTCCAACCACGTCATGTCAGTGTTAACATGTTCTTCATAAACATGTTTCAAATTAACTTCATCTTGCTTAAAAAGCACAATTAAGTTAGCGTTATCTCTTATTAGTTGTTTAGGTATTTTGCTATAAGTTTGATTTAAATAAAAACTGTCAATCAATTTATGTCTTCCCATGGCAAAATAATCACGCATATTACTTTGATTTTCACATGCTACATCGTCAAAAATAATCACTGAATTAGGTTTTGCATCTGAAACTTTCATAACGTCATCATTTGCCTGATATTTCTGAAAACTGACTCCTGGTACTCCTCGTAAAACCTTTTCTAAAAAAATGTACTTTGGTTGATATAGAGTTTTAGAATATACATAAACATTTTGAAATGTCAATCCATTTTCGTGCAAAAGGAGACCAATTAACAAATTGGTTTTTCCACAATTTGATGGTCCGCAAATGATGCAACGTACTGTATTCGGCAATAATTCTCCATGTCGTAACTCGATTTTTGGTAAATCATTACAGATTATACTAATCTGTAACGATTGTGCTTGTTTAATGAATTTCATGTTTGATGCAATGCTGACGGACTGGTTATGAACAGATGTAATTATGACATTATGTATTTATAACCGTAAATAGTTATACCAAAACTGCTTACAGACAACGCAATAGGTAAACGTAAGATTGTACTGTTTATGTAATAACTCTATCGCTAACTAACAGAGCATCTTTCTTCACAATTACGACGCAGGGGATCGCAGAGAGCCGATTGAACGGTAGTGTATTGAACAGCATTAAAATGTCGAACGTTGGCTTAGGTAAATGATTTTACAAAGAGTTATTATATTGCACCACCACCTGTAATAACGAAGTGAGTTAGAACTCTCAATCGTACATGTGCGATTGAGAGTTATAGATCAGTAATATTGAGAGTTCAACGAACGGAGTGAGTTAGAACTCTCAATATTACTCTACTAAGACGCAGATTTGTCCCTCTGTTCTCACCTATGGGATGAATGCGCATGCTGGGCAAAGGTGCCACTCTTGTACAGCAGAGAGAGTCCTTGCCAGAACTGAGCTATTCAAAATATTTGGTTCTCTGTCGAACCACAATAGCTTGTACATACATACTCTGCCAACTCTAACAACACCGGGTTTTTCAAGCGAAACGCAAAGAGATCATGAAGCCTCCACCTTAAGGGTCACTGACAATAGTCTTGAGAGCTGTGAAAGGGGCCATTAATTTCTAGATGTAACTATGGCTTGGCATCGCAAGCGACATGATTTTAGCGAGCATACTATAAAATGCTATCAACTCAGCACGGTCTTTTGGATGATTTTAATAGTAGCCCTTTACAAACGTAATCTCTTTTCTTTTGTTAGAGAATAATCCTCCAAACATTCAGCATCGAGAAATATTTCTTATACCCTATCATCATGGTGGGACACCAGCAGGTGTCAAGCAGTACCAGTTACCTCCCTGTGGCCTTTCGTCATCAGACCAGAGCTCTCAATTAAAATGAAAATACCGTTATTCATTTGGGTCACAAAGTACCACTTATTTTAGAACGTCAAGATTTTCGATTCTACCTTTACTGCCAGATACGTAGGCAATAGATAGAGTCTGTGAGAATGAACCTGGCAAGGAAACTCACGGGAACTCTTTTCCTTTTTGTCTGAAAATCTAGCCTGGTGAGAATTCGGGAATAAAAGCCGCACTATCTACCTGTCTAACTGTTACGGTGTTAGTATCAAAGTTAACAAGATATTTACCATGTATTATTAAGTGTTTACGATATTTTAATACCAGTCATCGTCACTATAATATAACAAACGATATAATAAAAATTTAAAAACGCGGGAAAGTATCTACTGTAATTATAATTATTACTGTAGATACTTTCCCACGCCCATCTGTTTGCTTGCTTGCCCTCAGTAAAGTATCTTATGTGTATGACAATATCGCACCATTTCTAAAGTATGACACATTAAGAACTCCTATGTGTTTATTATTAACACATAGAACATTTTATAGACCAAGTTTTAGTGAGCTGTCACATAGGAGATTTTAAATATCATAAATAAAATCTGATTAAAACGTCATAAGGACATGAAAGTCTTAGCATACGATGCGCCTTTAAATTCTGAGTCGACTGGTGTTAAAAAGTCGATTTCACTTAAATTGACACAGGAGATTTTAAAGTCGCAACGACGATTTTTCTAATTTTATTTAAATTAATGTACAATATTATAATAATACCGTCCCTGGAGTTGAAGTTTACTTTAATATAAATACCTACTTATTCTAATTATAATAATTGTCAATGTAACCAATAACAATAACTTATGTGTGGTGATAAACTGTTAGTATAACTAGTTAGTAAAATAATAGTTAGTATAAGTTGGTTAATAAATAAATAAATAATGAAATAAATAAATACTAACACATAATGTCTAGTATAGTACAGAAGCAGGTGATGTAATGTTACAACCAATATTTCACGTAGGATGTCGCTGTACGTTTCATGCCTCGGAGCACAGGGGTGTTGTTGAGTAGTTTATAAATTATTATTTTACTTTACACATGCATACATAAAGTCACGCCTTTATCCCCGAAGGGGTTGGTCGAGGCATAGTATTTGCCCATATTCACCTTATAGTTGTAATAGGTGGTGAGCCTATTACCATGTTGAAATGGACAGGCGCGGGTCGTCAAGCCGCCCTGTAAGGCCTTTAACTTGGCATAACGATTGTCATTTTACTGACCACCGGGTTTCATTTAGAGTTTCCTTCTCTACGCAACAGATGGTTTTGCGAAAGTGTTCCCTTTGAAACTAAGGGAACACTTTTGCCAAATGTTCCATTTTGATCTTATAGATAGTCTTTCGAACATGTAACACTCTACAATACTCACCAACACATTATCCATACGTTCTAGTATAATACTCTCTTTTTGTCTCGTGATAACGAGGATTTCATACATTAAGCACATTAACACAAAGATATTAAACTCGATATCTTTCTGTCGTTTTATTCCGTGTTTACATCCAGTCACAATACTACACATACACATAGGTTAGACGTCGTGAATCTGACATTGTCATTTTGACAGTGACAATGACTGATCCTTGTCAACGAAATAGTTTAGGAATAAAAAAAAAGAACATAAAAAAATAGTTTTATTTAGTGTACAATAAATCTAGATTAGAATAAATAATAGGTATATTAAATTAGTAAACAGATTTGGAACTAATGATAATTTATATATAGTTTACGAGCGGATCAATTTCGGAGTGGTCACACCAGAATTCACGTTCCGCGTAACGTAGAACATTATGTCAAATAGTGGATAAAATATTCGCTTAAGAGGATAGGATGGTTAATGTACAGGATAGTTTTAGCTTCAGTTAATGACATGGCGTTAATGCGATAAAGCCCTAATCGTGTATGGCGTATGAGAAGTGGAGGAATAAAAGTCACGAACGGAACGTGAGGGATGAGTGAAATGAAACGGACCGTAGATGTAACTGACCAAGCGGGTTTGGCTTGGTGGGAAGGGGGAGAGACGAAAAGCAAAGATGGAGGCGGTGGGCATTTTTTTCTCTCGAGCGAGAAGACCCGTAAGGTGTCTCTTCAAGAGCAATTCGTACCATCACAGGACCCGCAAAAAGGTATTTATAAGCTAGATAGACCTTGTAATAATCGCGGTCTGTGAAGTGCGTGCTGATTGCTAATGACGCGTAACTTTTGTTGTAGCGGGTCTTTGGAGTACCTACCTATTATTGCTGGGAATACCTGCCCGTCCCTTGGCGGACTCCCAACACGGAGGAATTCTTCCCCGTGAGCCCATCAGCGTGGGACGCGTGATCCACAGACGGGACTGCGCGCCGCTGACGAGCCCGGCTTTGTAGCGGTAACCGGTTCTCGCACCGGCATTTTTTTATTCTCTTTTTTACGCCACGTGCATTTCTTTTTCACTACTTGGCACCAAGGAGGGCCACCAGGATTCTTCTTATACATCCATACGCGAGGTTGATTGCTGCATCTCGTTGGTTAGCGGTGCCTACGCGATAGTCCACCGACAGTTTAACAACGTAGTTCACCTTCAGGAGGCTGCATAACGATCCGAGAATGTAACTAGATTTATTTAGCCTTTAAATCATAGATTATAATAATGTTAACCAGAATGGATCCATCTCTAGGTCGCTAGATTAAAGTATATTTTGTTAGCCACGTCACAAGGTGATGTTTAGTTAATTGTGTCAAATGAAATAATTTCATCGCATCGGCGCAAGAGCCGGCCAGGTCAATAGATCTGATATAAGTTTATAGCAAGTAAGTAAAGTGTGTGTAGATATAAGTATTCTAACTGGAGTAATACTGGTGCATCCTGCCATATATATAGGCTAAGTAGTGCGTTTGATATACCACAAGGCCTGTGGTTTTTGTATTGTAGACCATTAAACGTGGTGATAATAATATACACTGGTTTTTCTTTCGCGAACTCACTGCAACAGGGGTTTACTAGCCAGACAACACGGCCCTTAACCTAAAAGGTCCACTGTATCTCCGGCTGCTGTTATCCAGGTAATCTTCTTTTACAAATCAAACTATTGTAACACGGGACTTGGGAAGTCCACACCGACACCCTTGACGCCCGTTACGTTACAATATGGCGCCCGAACTTTATTTTATCGTGATTACCTATTAAAGTGCTGCATGTACAGCGCCTGAATTCAATTGAAATTAGTTGGTAACCATTGTTGCAATTGAGCTTCGGGGAGGAATTTCCTTTGTGTTTATCTTTTGAGGGATACAATTTTTATTGTTGTATCTAGGCTTGAAAGCAGTAGCTTTACTTTAAGAAAATTAATAGTTCATACTTCACCGTTCCCTCAGGAATATGTCAAAATTTTAAATATTGACATATTGATGGTTTATAGATATTGAATCTGGTCACTCACCCTATTAAGAATTCATATCCGTGAAGACCAGACCACAAAATGTGTAAATTTTGACTTTTTTATGCAAATTTAAGTTTTTTTTTCTTTAACAAAAGTTTCATCCAGAACTAACAACATTTTTTTAAATATTGACATCTGGATGGTTTAAGTGTTTAATATAATTGCTTACACTGCTTAGAGTTGATGACAGTAAGAAACCAAACCAAAATATGTGCAAATTTTGTTTTTGTGAACAAATTTGAGTTTTTTTGTCTTATCGTTCTCCCGACAAAAATCAACTTTTTAAGTATCAATATATTGGTGATTTTTAAACTTCTATCTGATTCGGTGCACCATTCTGCATTGATAAACACTAGGACCAGATAAAGTCTTGTGTCAATTTTCGATTTTGTGAGCAAATTTGAGTTTTTTTGTCTTATCGTTCTCCCGACAAAAATCAACTTTTTAAATATCAACATATTGGTTGTTTTTATAGTTTTATCTGATCTTGTACACCCTTTAGAGCTTAAATACACAAGGATCAGGACTAAATAGTTGCAGGTTTTGTTTTTATTAACAAAATTGAATTTTTTCATAGTAATTTTTACAAACATAATTTTGAAACATAACTTTGTTGTTATTGTGTCTGTGGCATTGCTACAGTGATTATACCATTACTACTACTACTACTAGAGCATTTTAGGCTAAATACAAACTAGATATTAAGAACTTATTTATAAAAAATGTCAAAAACTCCAGATACTGATGCAAGTGAATTTGCTTCACCGGTGCATAGTCGGAACGTTATGCAGGTAACTTCTAGCCCGTATACACGACCTTTAGAGGTACACATACCTATGGATACCGTAAATACACGTCCCCGAGTCAACGTGAACCGGACTTCATCTTTGGATCCCGAAACATTTACGACCTCCATAGTCTCTAATACGACCACCCATTATGCTGCCTCTCACAGCAACACACAAGAGACATACGTGGCACAAGAACCGATAGCACACGCACATAAGACATTCCCCATTAAAACTAGCGAAATTTTTGACAACATGAACCAAGGTAATGGTATAACACAAGTAGTTGCACCGCCCCCCAGTGCGCATGTGTACTACAAATCATTGAATTTAGCTTCCCTTAAACTCAAGTATAACGGAGAGTCAGATATTGACGACTTCCTCCTTAGGGTTAATGAAACACGTATCGCACGACAGATTGACGATACAACATTAGTAAGAGGTTTTTCAGAACTGTTATCTGACACCGCACTCAAGTTTCATAGAACAATCCAACATAAAATTAACTCTTGGTTTGATATTTGCGTTGAATTTCGAAAATTCTTTCAATCAAAGGATTACAACTACAACATAGAGAGACAAATTCGTGAAAAAAAGCAGAAGCTAGGTCAGTCTGTATCATTCTTTATTTTAGATATCCAGGATTTAAACAATAGACTAACATATCCTATTACAAGCGACAACCTACTTGAAATTATAAAACACAATTTGCTACCTACATACGCCCAACTATTAGCCATCAATGATATTACTACCTTTGACCAATTGGTCAACGTGTCCAAGAATTATGAGGCTTATTCTGGTGTTTTATGTCAATCTAAACCGGTTGGCAAGCGCGAACTCAATGCAGTCAGCGTCGGCAAATTACCTGACAGGCGCGGCTCACCTATTACTTGCCTTAAATGTAAAAAAGTCGGCCATAGTTATAAGGTGTGTAGGTCAATACCAGGCATAATATGTTTCAAGTGCGGAGCT
Source organism: Miltochrista miniata (assembly GCA_933228765.1). Classification (NCBI taxonomy): domain Eukaryota; kingdom Metazoa; phylum Arthropoda; class Insecta; order Lepidoptera; family Erebidae; genus Miltochrista; species Miltochrista miniata. The sequence continues at coordinate 3,985,745 of OW121771.1, forward strand.
AAGAGGGTGACGATTAGGAACTGCACCCAATGTAACACAGGCTTGCGCTCGCAGTCTACTACACAGACACTTAATAAAAAAAACTGATGGGGCCCCCGAGCAAGTCGTTACACACACAAACAGTCTCTTCGCCTGAAATATCGTCATTCGTAGGGGATAATCGGTTGTTTGTTAAATTCACAATAAAGGACCGTAATTTCGAAGCATTGCTCGATCCTGGGGCACATTTATCAGTTTTAGGTGCGAATAAGCATCGATATTTTCAAAGACTTGGATGGACATTACATGCTAGGGATGCTTCAGTCGTGCCAGCAGTATTTTTAGCGGATTTATCTCAAATTAAAGTCATTGGCATAATGTCTTTGCCAATAACTTGTAATGGGATAACTGCCCACTTTAATTTTTTAGTTTGCCCTGACATACATCACGAAATCTTGTGCGGTATGGATTTCGCTGATGCATTTGGTCTAGTGGACATTTTTAAGTTTGGAGATGTCGTGAGGAGAGGCAACTCCACAAGTTATAGTGCTTGCAGTGCGTTGTGTGAGATGAAAGCTTTAATACCCAGAGATGATCTAACATCTCAACAAGCCAAACATCTACAAAAAGTAATGAATGACTTTGAGTCAATTTCATCAGAAAAAAAAGGTTTAGGGAAAACGCATATCGTTACACATAAAATTATTACACAGGGAGAGCCTATTAAACAAAGATATTACCCTTTATCGCCTGCTAAGTTGACAGCATTGAATAGGGAGGTGGACGAGATGTTGAGGCTCGATGTCATCGAACCGTCGAGGTCACCATGGTCCAACCCGGTTGTCATGATCCCAAAGAAAGATGGATCATGGAGATTCTGCCTCGACGCGCGTAAGCTCAATGATGTCACGGTTAAAGACTCGTACCCACTTCCTTATATAAATTCGATTTTGGACAATCTGCGAGGAGCACATTATCTTAGTTCAATTGATTTATCATCGAGTTTTTGGCAGGTCAGTTTGTCAAGTCAGGATGGAATAGACGGCAAAGGTACTTCTTGTGAGAAAACAGCTTTCGTAGTCCCTAATAGAGGTCTTTTTCATTTTAAAAGAATGCCATTCGGATTATCCAATGCGGGAGCTGAAATGCAAAGGCTAGTTGATTCGCTATTTCTGCACAAATTTGACGGAAAAGTTTTTTGTTATCTGGACGATCTTCTGATTGCCACAGAGTCATTTTCTGAACATATGGAGATACTTGCTGCTGTAAAGAAGTCGCTTAGTGACGCTGGTCTCACTATCAACTTAAAAAAGTGCGAATTTTGCAAAGGAGAGCTTAGATACTTGGGATACATCATCAATACACAAGGTTTGCGCACTGACCCAGAGAAGCTGAGCAGCATTCAGAATTTCCCACAGCCTAAAACTGCCAAGCAGCTACGAGGATTTATAGGTCTATGTTCATACTATCGTAGGTTTGTTAAGGATTTTTCCACCATCATAGCACCTATGACAGCGTTGGTAGGTAAGAAGAAAGGCAGTGACGGCATCCAATGGTCCGAAGCAGCTGAGGATTCTTTCAATACCCTTAAAAATGCTTTAATAACAGCTCCAGTTTTGGCGTCGCCAGAATTTTCGAAACCTTTCGTGCTTCATTGCGACGCATCATCCGTAGGCATTGGTAGTGTTTTGACGCAGGACATAGATGGAATCGAGCGTCCTGTGGCTTTCTTTTCACGTTTACTGTCAAAACCTGAGAGAAATTACAGTACAACAGAGCGTGAACTGCTCGCGGTAGTGGATTCCATAAATCATTTTCGTGCTTACATAGAAGGTACTAAGTTCACGGTCATCACTGACCATATGAGTTTAAAGTGGCTTAAGTCTTTAAATAACCCCTCAGGCAGGTTGGCCAGATGGGCAATGCAGATATCCACTTTTAATTTTGACATTTGCCATAAGGCAGGTAAGCTTAATGTCGTACCGGATGCACTATCCCGAATTTCGGTCGATGCTATTACTTTCAATCAAGAACTTTCTTCAACTTCTGATGAGTGGTATAAGAAGATGTATAACGGCTGTAAAACTATGCCTACTCGTTTCAAAAATTTTCAGATCCTAGGCAACAATTTGTTTAGATTTTGCAAAGGTGGCTCTTGTACTTCAAAAAACAATTGGAGGTTAGTAATTCCTAAAGAGCTGGTCGATGAATGCATCAAGGAAAACCATGACTCCTTCTGTAGTGTACACCCAGGAGTGCAAAAAACGTATTTGAAAATTAGGGAACATTATTATTGGCCAAATATGTTTGAAAGTGTTAAGGAATTTGTCACACGGTGTGACAAGTGTAAAGCATATAAGCACTCAAATTCACCACCTCACGGACTCATGACAAATCAAAAGGAGGTGGACGTTCCGATGCACACGTTGTCAATAGATATTATAGGCCCATTACCTAAAGCATATTCGGGTCATATGTACATTCTGTCAGTTGTAGACGTTTTCTCAAAATTTGTATGGCTTCACCCCCTCCGTACTGCAACCACTCAAACGGTCACTTCATTTTTGGAAAAGGAATTGATCTTGAAATGGGGAACCCCCGCGATTCTTATTTGTGACAACGCTACCATATTTAAAAGCAAATCGTTTAAATCATTTTGCGATGGATATTCTATCCCTCGAATTTTCTATACGGCGCATTATGCACCGCAAGCGAATACAGTCGAACGGTATAACAAAACTGCTGAAGTCTGTTTATCCATACTAGTTGAACAAGATCAACGTAATTGGTCCAAATACCTTCAGCAAATTCAGCTATCACTGAATAGCACGGTGAACCTAGCAACGGGATACACACCGTACTTCTTAGCCACCGGTCGTGAAATAGTCACTGACGGTCAATTCCATTCAATTCTGAGGGATTTACCAACATCAGCTGATGATCTGACCATAGGCGATAGAAGTGCAGCGGCATCATCGTTGTTGGAATTGGGAAAAATTTTTGACAAGGTAGTAGATGCATTAACTCAGGCGTACCAGAAAAATTCACAACATTATAACCTAAGACGACGACACTTCACAGCGAAAATAGGCGATGTGGTCTGGCGAAGGAACTTCGTACAATCTAACGCAGCGAAGTATTTCTCCGCCAAGCTGGCGCCGAAATTTGTGAAGTGCACGGTTGAAAGGAGGTTGTCAGATGTAGTGTATGAGCTACGCGAGTTATCGTCAGGATCTGTTGGTAAATTTCATGTAAAGGACATCTTGCGTGTAGATTAAATTATTTACACACCCTGTCCGATATTGTTGCTTGTCTAGTGGTATTTACTCCGAACCCAAGATTTTTTTTTGATCGTAGGGCTAGGCAAGCATTTATCGAAACTAATGTATGCAATTAATAATTGCTTTGCCGTTTGTGTTTTTACATTGTATTCTTATTCTTACAGTTAATGTTTATATGATATGATACTTAACAACGCATGAGCAAAAAAAGTTGTTTTTCTTGACAGTCAAATGATTGACCGACAGTACGATTGGCCAAAGTATGAAAAACTCTTACAGAATATAAGACTGATGAATGACAGCATGTAAATAATTATGGAATGATAGGAGCAAATAAGAAAGGGAAGGATAAGTGCATGACTGAATGATAGGTGGAAAATAAGCTTTAAATATTATTATATGTATTATTATAATTATTATTAATATGGAAAGGATGACGAATGAATGTACATAGATAAAAATGAAATACTGTGTGAGGTATGGAAGAGTGAAGTACGCGTTTTGAAAGGAATACCTATCCAGCTGTGATCATTCTAAAGGGCAGTCAGAAGAATAACTATTGCTAGCAGCGTTCTGAAGTTTTATTCTTTTGTTTCTCGGTATTTTTTTATTCCTTTTGGAGTCGGTTAAGTAACCACTTTTTCCCGGTTACCCCGGCTGTTTCTTTCGGTAAACCTATCGGTTTACCTCTTTTCCCGAGAAAGGGGGTATTGTAACACTCTACAATACTCACCAACACATTATCCATACGTTCTAGTATAATACTCTCTTTTTGTCTCGTGATAACGAGGATTTCATACATTAAGCACATTAACACAAAGATATTAAACTCGATATCTTTCTGTCGTTTTATTCCGTGTTTACATCCAGTCACAATACTACACATACACATAGGTTAGACGTCGTGAATCTGACATTGTCATTTTGACAGTGACAATGACTGATCCTTGTCAACGAAATAGTTTAGGAATAAAAAAAAAGAACATAAAAAAATAGTTTTATTTAGTGTACAATAAATCTAGATTAGAATAAATAATAGGTATATTAAATTAGTAAACAGATTTGGAACTAATGATAATTTATATATAGTTTACGAGCGGATCAATTTCGGAGTGGTCACACCAGAATTCACGTTCCGCGTAACGTAGAACATTATGTCAAATAGTGGATAAAATATTCGCTTAAGAGGATAGGATGGTTAATGTACAGGATAGTTTTAGCTTCAGTTAATGACATGGCGTTAATGCGATAAAGCCCTAATCGTGTATGGCGTATGAGAAGTGGAGGAATAAAAGTCACGAACGGAACGTGAGGGATGAGTGAAATGAAACGGACCGTAGATGTAACTGACCAAGCGGGTTTGGCTTGGTGGGAAGGGGGAGAGACGAAAAGCAAAGATGGAGGCGGTGGGCATTTTTTTCTCTCGAGCGAGAAGACCCGTAAGGTGTCTCTTCAAGAGCAATTCGTACCATCACAGGACCCGCAAAAAGGTATTTATAAGCTAGATAGACCTTGTAATAATCGCGGTCTGTGAAGTGCGTGCTGATTGCTAATGACGCGTAACTTTTGTTGTAGCGGGTCTTTGGAGTACCTACCTATTATTGCTGGGAATACCTGCCCGTCCCTTGGCGGACTCCCAACACGGAGGAATTCTTCCCCGTGAGCCCATCAGCGTGGGACGCGTGATCCACAGACGGGACTGCGCGCCGCTGACGAGCCCGGCTTTGTAGCGGTAACCGGTTCTCGCACCGGCATTTTTTTATTCTCTTTTTTACGCCACGTGCATTTCTTTTTCACTACTTGGCACCAAGGAGGGCCACCAGGATTCTTCTTATACATCCATACGCGAGGTTGATTGCTGCATCTCGTTGGTTAGCGGTGCCTACGCGATAGTCCACCGACAGTTTAACAACGTAGTTCACCTTCAGGAGGCTGCATAACGATCCGAGAATGTAACTAGATTTATTTAGCCTTTAAATCATAGATTATAATAATGTTAACCAGAATGGATCCATCTCTAGGTCGCTAGATTAAAGTATATTTTGTTAGCCACGTCACAAGGTGATGTTTAGTTAATTGTGTCAAATGAAATAATTTCATCGCATCGGCGCAAGAGCCGGCCAGGTCAATAGATCTGATATAAGTTTATAGCACTATAGCAATATATCGGACTATAGCACACTTCCATAGCTCAGGAAATTTGTTCGATGCAATGAAACCATTCACGATGTCTGTCACTGCTTGCAGGGCCGAGGGTAAGGTCATACTCAGCATGTCCCGACTTATCTCATCTATTCCCTCTGCATTGGTTCCTATACTATTTATTATCCTGAACACTAACTCACTACTGACTGGCTGAAGACTGAACTCACTCTGCATACACCTATTATACTCAAAAAATGTGAGCTGCGAGATCGCTGTAGTTGATGCACCGGGAACCTCCAGAAAAGCCAGGTTAATTTTGTCCGGGTCATCAAAATGATCAGGTAGCAAGACTTCCCCATGGTTCGAAAAGATATCCAGCTTTAAATTTTTCCATAAGCGCTTAGGATTTAGCATTTGCCCATTAATACTATTCTTGAAGTATGCCGCCTTTTCGTATTGAAGTGTCTGGTTCGCCAAGTGTTTCAAATCCACATAGTAAGTCCGGTGCTGTTGAAGTTTTGTGTTACGATACCTCTTTCTTGCCTGGTCCCTTAGACGGAATAATAACCGTACATTGTCGGTGATCCATGGAGTGGGACGGGTCTTGAATATTCTTGATTTGACAGGAGCATGGAGATCAAACAACGTTACTACATAGGAAGTCAAGGTATCCACCATGACATCATCAGGGGCACTCTATAACCGAATGCACAAAGAAGGCGGAAGCGCCAAAATGCGCAACTTGCTTGCGTTTCAAAAAGCCTTACAACCATGGAACAGGAGCGCCGGACTGTCCTGCAAAAATAGTGGCAGAGAAACGGTACATTAATTCCGTTGATTATGGGGGCGCCTGAGAGCTGTCCCCTTCTCTTTTCCCCTTTTTATTTTTTTACTTTGCATACTATGTACCTAGTTCACTGACCTGTACTATTAATCCTAGTTTTAATAATTAGCTCAAGTAAATTACAATGACTCATAACGTGACAACTTTAGACTTAGACATCGGCATAGCGATAACATACGCGTGCGACACTGTCCTCATTTTTTCCGCTGAATCTGCGTTAGAAGCGTAAAAATACTATAAACTCTGATATGCGTGTTATTAAAAATTATTGTACTATATTTGTATTAAAAATGCTTTGCGTTAATTTCCCTAATTACGAGAATTAATTAACTTTACTTTCCTATATGTTAAGAAATTAAAAGTAGATAATTATATACCTAGTAGTATCATAACAATCGATGTAACTTACGAAATAGATAGTTAATTGTAATAATTAAAACAAATAAGATTATTCTAGACTCTAGACTAAGTATAATTGCATAAAAGCCTGAAACACAGGAATACCTAGTTCAGGCGCCAACTGTATATTTTAGAGGTCGTCTTATGTGTAACTAGAGATTATATAATTTTATAAGTATCCGTTGTCTGGTACCCATAACACAAGCAGGATATTCTAGCTTACTTTGGGATCAGATGACGCGGTGCCCTATAAATACAGATAAATTGTAAGTATCTAGTTTAGGCACCATTCTCAAAATTGTTATATTTACTGTGAATTCAATGTATAAATACCTTATTTAAGACACATTTTGAAATAAGATTGTTGTGTTTTGAGAAAATAAAAAAAATTATAAATTTATAGTTATTTAAAAAAAAAAGATAAGAAAATCTATGTCCTGCACTCCACCACTCACGACCCAAGGGACGGCATCTCTATCCTGCTCAAAAAATTGATGAAGAATGTCGCTCATTGGTCTGTATGTAATCATTCTCGGAATAGGTTTAGCCTTTCTGTACAAGGTGTCACACGTCAAAAAAGCATGACGCCCCAGCTCACAGATATGATCCACTACGACATTACGCGTCTTAATGTCGGTGCAGATCACATCTATAAGCGTAGCAGTCTCCTTAGTGAAATGTGTCGGCGAATGTACATACTGCACCAAACTCATATGAGTCAGAAAATGTGTCAGTCTTTTCACTTTGTCCTCGTTATCCTTAAGCATGTCCACATTGAAATCCCCAAGAAGCATCACATGGTCAAAAGGGGCCAGAGCTGAAATACTATCCGTCATAGCACCCAAAAACACTTCCAGGTCAAGCCAGGGTGGGCGATAGGCTGCACCAATTAGTAATGTTTTACCCATCACACTTGTTGTTATCCACATCTGTTCCACCCATGAATTTATAGGGTGTGCCCTTGTTTTCACACTAATCCCAATCTTGACGTAGAAGCCGACTCCCCCTCCTCGGCCCTTCTTAATATTTTTAGACCGTGGTACATGCCGAAGCCTGTACCCCTGCACGGTTGGTGCTTTGGCTTCCCTACCTGTCTGCACCCATGTCTCATTAATTGCCATGATATCAGGGACATGGTTCAACATGGCCACTCTAAACTCATCATGCCCGGTCGACAGAGACCCCACATTCAGTAAACCAAACCGTAAATATTTATTTTTTATCATTTTAATGTGTTATGTAGTACAATTATCCGAGTTTGTATGTAAATCGTAGCAAAATAAATCAACATGTATAATCTAACACTCATGCACTGCACAACAAATGTATACTGCTGCGCATGTCTGCGTTCATCTTGTGATTTCCAAGTAAGAATTTCACCCGTTTTCATATGTAAACAAGTCATATCAATATTTGTGTTTTGACCATTTATGCAAGTTTTCCTCATATTGCACGGTAATGAGCCCATACCCATATACAGCTGTCCATGATTTTCCTTGAAACTCTTTAAAAATATGTAATATAACTGTATAAACTCAATACAATGCAATACATTATAATATACCCCATATACAATAGAAGACCGCCCCATACTGTATTTTTCTACGGATATATAATATTTATATAGTTGTTCATGCTTTCTATTAAGATTTAACAATGTTATGGTATAAAATAAGTGTATACCATGCTCCATGTAACACAAAATAACCCTATAAATAACATGTAAATATATTTTTTTTCAATATTAAATAGCTGACTGATTGCAGTATGTTTTCTTTAGATATTTTATTTTTAAATTGATCATAGCAAGTGCCCACTCTTTCAACATCCCATCCACTCCATATGACATACCCTTTAACTGACCAACTGCCGCCATCCAGCTTCGGGATACATACCTGTATCGAGATCAGACGCCCATAGCCACATCCTGCAGTACGAACACCCTCAGCATAGCCCATCATGACAACACAGCATATAATACAAAAAGTTACAAAAATACACAACCTATAATACACATTAATATCACTAAGAACCAAAATGTTGTCCAAACAATGCAGGAAGATCTGCCTCTGACCTAAGGCGATGTGTGGGGTCTCCAGGCTTTCTACAGGCAAGGACGTGACCGCGCTTCGTCCACACAAACCTCCATCCAGCGGCGACGGCAGCCTCACGCGCACGTCGAAACAACTGCCTGTTGACTTTCGTCAAGCGCTCATTAACGTAGAACCGGGTGGGCTTAGCAGGTGAGCCGCCCCCTGTAACACCCTCTGTGGTGGCGGTGCGGCGAACGCGTGCGCCCCGCAGCAGCTCGTCGCGTAGGTCGCGGCGCGCCAGGCGCACCACCAGCAGGCGCGGGCGCGGCTCGCTGGCCCCCTGAGGGCTTGCGACATTAAGGTGGCGCCTGCCAACGCGCTCCACGCTGACTATGTCACGCTCCTCGACTGCGACGCCCAGCTTCGTCCCTATGGCCCTCACGATGTGAGAGGGGCTCTCTCCATTTTGCTCTGGCACATTAGATATCTCGATATCATTGGCCAAGAGCTCCTGGTCCCGGTCGTTCAACTCCCTACGCAAACTTTCAATTATGTTGTCAACATCATTGACACCGGTGTCAGGCACCGTAGGTTTCCCTTCCAGCGCAAGCAGCCTGGCCTCGAGTCCGTCGATCCTAGAGTCGCATGCTCGCACGGACTCCCTTATGGTTGCCATCTCCGTCACCATTTGCGCTCTAAACTCACTCATATCCCTACGCAGTCCACGAATTTCCTCCACGAGCATTTGGTAATCCCCCCCATGGTGCGAGGTTTGCTGGTCACCAGAGGCGCACCCACCCACAGACTCAGGCGTGGTCGACAACAACTCATCGCCCGGCGAAACATGTACAGGCCTTCCCTCACTCCCCAGGTCGCTCTGAGACGGTCGAACAGGCGTGTCATCATTCTTGGTCTTCCTTTCAGCACCACGCTTGCACTCAGGGCAGCACCAGTTCACCGGTACGCCACCCCTTCCGGACACATTTACGCAAGCCTTATGGTACATCTCCGAGCACTGTTCACATTTGAGACATTTTGCTACATCTGTTGGTGAGACAAAGCGACGACAGCCTCCGCACCTCATTGTTTACTGTTAGTCCGAATTAATAGGTGCTGTGACAACTAGATGGCGCTATTGCAAATGACAGGCGTCAATCTGCTGATCAATAATTCGCAAAAGATGTCGCTGGCAACCGAATTGATTGTGTTGGCGCGACCAGGCGCGACCTATCGAACAGCTGATATCAGCTGTGCACAGAAATGTTTTGTTGATTCACCCACACGGCACTCAATCAAAGTAAAAAAAAAGTTGGTTTTATGCTTAGATCTAGTAATCCCTTTGATTATATCAATTCAAAATGTCACTGCACAATCACCATTTATTAGTTCACTCATACAAGTTAATTATGTTTTCCCAGATATTACTTATTCATGTCCATGGTCCATGGATGGGTGACCATCCATGTGATCACTTTGTGACATTTATTTGAGCGTTTCCGTGCTTCGGAAGGCACGTTAAGCCGTTGGTCCCGGTTGCCAGTAAAATGGCAGTCGTTAACACCTTACGTGCCGTGTGAAAAATTGAGTCTTTCCATTTGCGCCACAGGGCCCACCGGTGAGCCTTCTCTTACTGTTACATTCACGCCGCGCGGGTCACCCGTGAGCCTAATGACTGGTTTAGCGAAAATGCTTCCTACAGGCCGAATTCTACAGATATCGAACAAAACCTTTATGGACGTGAGTCGCAAGGCCCCGTAGTTTAACCGATGTAGCGTGGTTTTCAAATCCATTAGATTTTTTTTTGTTTTATGAAGGTTATTGTAATGACACCAGTGTAGTTCTTATCGTAACAGGGAATATTTTAGTTTCACATACTACTTATATAATATTATTATAATAAAATACAACCATAATAATGAAACATTTATTTAAATTCTAGAACATTTATTTTTGCTCTTTACCGCCAAATAAAAATACCACTTTAAATTATGTCACAAAGTAGGTATCTAATTACTTTTAATCACATTTGCAGCTTTTTTCAATATCACATTAATTAGTCTTCTATTCATATCATTAAAATTAAAAGGAACTTAAAAATAACACCTCTTTCTATGTATATATATATATATATGTATATAGTTCAGTGTTATAGTTAACGTTTCAGTGGATGCTCCGTTAGGATCGTCGGACCACTGTGTCGTTCGGACGCATGTGCCTCTCGCAAGGCCTGAACCACCTCGGCCCAAGGAGTGGCGACATGTGTGGCACTACAAGTCAGCAGACTGGGATGGACTGCGAGAGTTCTATGCGTCGTACCCGTGGTGGCGGCTTTGTTTTGCCTCAGAGGATCTGGATTCTTGTGCTGTAGCAGTCGCTGAGGGGATCTTGGAGGGTATGGAATGCTACATTCCCAACCGATGGATCCCTGTAGGTGCAAAAAAGCGACCGTGGTTCAATCGACTCTGCAGAGAAGCTCTAATGCAGAAAGAATCTGCCTACAGAGCTTGGACCACGGCTCGTGCAAATTCAGATCCAAACATCTCTGAGGTGAAACGCAAATTAAACGCCGCCTCGAGGTCCAGTAAAAAAGCAATTGTCAAGGCCAAGTTCGATTTCGTCGGCAGAATTGGCGAACGGCTAGCAGGCTACCCTTCAGGAAGTCGTGAATTTTGGTCGCTTGCCAAAGCTGCCGAGGGAAACTTCTGTCGGTCAGGATTACCACCCTTGCTTAAACCCGACGGTAGTTTGGCCCAGAGTGCCAAGGAGAAAGCCGACCTTTCGGGTAATCTCTTTGCCTCTAACTCGACCATGAGCGACGGGGGTGCTTTACCGCCGGGCATTCCGAGTTGTGGCACTTCCATGCCGGAAGTTAAATTTACACAGCGAAATGTCCGGCGGGAGCTTCAATCCCTGGACGTCCATAGGTCGAGTGGGCCAGACGGCATTCCCGCGGTGGTACTTAAGCATTGTGGTCCAGAGTTGTGTCCGGTACTTACACGTCTTTTCACACTTTCCTATTCTATGCAACAAGTCCCGGCGTCGTGGAAGATCGCGTATGTACAAACCCAAAAAGGGTGACAGAACCGACCCGGCCAATTACAGGCCTATAGCCGTCACCTCCCTTTTATCCAAGGTGATGGAGCGTGTAATTAATACACAGCATACCTTGAGGAACACGACCTGCTCAGCGACCGGCAGTACGGTTTCCGTCACGGCCGCTCGACGGGCGATCTTCTTGTGTACCTAACACACCGATGGGCGGCGGCTAACGAGAGTAAGGGTGAGACTCTAGCTGTGAGCCTCAACATCTCTAAAGCCTTTGACCGGGTCTGGCACCGTGGTCTTCTTACGAAACTGCCCTCATATGGACTACCCGAGAGATTATGCGGATGGGTGTCCAGCTTCTTGGCCGGTAGAAGCATCAGGGCCGTCGTTGACGGCAGCTGTTCAGACTGCATGGCTATAAACGCTGGAGTACCGCAAGGCTCAGTGTTGTCCCCTACTCTGTTTCTGCTGCATATCAATGACATGTTGTCTATTGACGGCATTCATTGTTATGCGGACGACAGTACGGGGGACACTTGTTACACGGGCCGCCCCGGTATCTCTCGGGACACAGTGGAGGAAAATCGTGAACAGCTTGTGTCTGAAATCGAGGCTACTCTTACTAGAGTGTCCGATTGGGGTGGACAAAATCTTGTCCAGTTCAACCCTTCCAAGACACAAGCGTGTTTTTTCACCGCTAAGCAAACCCCAATTACTGCAGCGCCGCAATTTCAGGGCACATCTCTTTCCATCTCCAAAAGTATAGGGATCCTTGGCGTTGACATCTCCAGTGACGTTCAGTTCCGTAGTCATTTGGAGGACAAGGCTAAGCTGGCGTCCAAAAAGCTAGGTGTGCTCAACAGGGCGCGGCGGTACTTCACTGCGGCGCAAACACTATAAGTCGCAAGTGCGGCCGCATATGGAGTACTGCTGTCACCTTTGGGCGGGAGCTGATAGCTCGCGATACTGACTAGAAACTACAGATGAGGCGCGCGGTGAGGCGCGCGGTAAGGTGCGCGGTGAGCCGCGTTGTGACCCCGCGGCCTCCGCCAACGGAAAATACGTTTTCGTTCGTAAGACGCCACGCGACCCACTCGTGAGCCTTTTGTTATATCTCGTAAACTAGACGGTAGAAGTCATTGATTTTTATTTTCTGTACGAATTATCACATTTTATAAACTTAGGGGTAAAAATCTTAAGTTGAAAAAAATTACGGATTTCGTGATTTGGGCTTGGCCTGAACGGAAAGATACGAAAGGCTCACCGGTGGGTCGTACGGCACGCAAGGTGTTAAGCTAAGTTGAAGGCTTTATTTTCAACAGCAGGCAGTCACAACCTGCGCCTGTCCATTTAAACACGGCAATACGGCTCACCACCTATTACGTGGGACAAATTATAAAAAGGTGAAATGTGGGCATATAATATGCCTCTGCCTACCCCTTCGAGGATAAAGGCGTGACCATATGTATGTATGTATGTATGTATTACTTATTGGCCACTTTTTCTGACCCCTCTTAACTCAGTGTTATTATTAATTATAACTGTTCTCTCACACGAGTAACCATTCATTTATCCACACACTAGTCTTATCCTTTCACTATAATTGTTTTTTTACTCGAGAATATTAGCAATTTATATTTCTAAACTATTTTACCCGTTGAATGCCGCATGAAACCCGAGTTGCCAATCTCCCGAACAGTCGATTGCTTTGGCAACCATGGCGGCCAACTTTTTTCGTTCGGTTCTCCTCGCACATTTTTCGATATCTATGGCTGTATGGTCGCGGGTCTAAGTCTTTCTGTGTAAATTATTGTGTAGAATTGGTTATGGTACTGAATGAGATAGCTTGCCGAGTGAATGTAATGAAAAAAAAAGTCGAAATCACGATTTGATCGCTGTCATTATTAATTGTTTGTTTGGCGCCGTTCGTAGAAAGTATTAATACGATTAATTTTTGAATATTTTTGTTTATTCTGTTTCAAATATTGTTGTTTTGCATTTAAAAGTATCCTGGCATGTTGTTTAACAGCTGTGATAAATATTTTCAGTGTAATTCGAAGTTAAATTTGTAAAATTTGATAAAATAACACGCGAAGGTCACCATTATTTTTTGTTGTTGTTTTTGTTGTGCAGTGCTCGTATTTAACCGATATTTGTTGAGATTTTCTCAATAGAAACTATAATCTTTTGTCAAAATACCATTTAACATTTAACATATGAATAATTTATGTGAAAATCAATAATAAAAACGGGGGGGCTTTTTTTTTAATAATTTAAGATTACATAGCCTCGATATCCCCAAAATAAACAAAAAAATAAACAAATAAATAGGCAGTAATATTTTATTTTATTTTCGGAGATTTTATATCTACAGATTATTATTTTTTTTGTGAAAGTGAATTGTTGATGTGTATATTTTGTAAATAAAATAATTTAGTCAGAAAACTGCTTTTTATTTTGAATTACATGGTAAAATCTGAGAGTACTCCTTCATTTTTCCCATCCTAATTTTCGGCCAAATATCATAAATCCATTACACATGGGGTATTCTCGGATTTAGTGTAGTTATTTTCGTCAGTTATCCAGCATGATGAAACAGTAAGTATTTATGTAGTATGACTCCTGTAAAAGAAATAAGGATATATTGTGTGACGTCCGGCGTGCAGCCGCCGTTCCCGCCGAAGGCGTGGGCACCGCCTATGGATACGCCGGCGTGACCACGCCACCGGCGGGATTGAGCGGTCAGCGATACAAAAACACGTCTTATTCAGATAACAGTGCCATCTGTCGTCTATACATTTCATACATGTACAGAGGGCGGCCTTATCGCTAAAAAGCAATCTTTTGCAGGCAACCTTTAGATGGAAAAATACCGTCAAGAATCACGTGGTAAAAGGGGTAGTCATTGGTGTCAAATAAAAAATAACTAAGTCTACTAAACGTCTCAAGTCAATAGGATATAGGTAGGTACCTACATAGGTACCAATAAATACATACATATAATATATATACAATACACATAACAATACACAAGTCGATATTATTTACATTCATACACTCTAATTACATACATATTTATACGACTGCCTCTGTGGCGCGGTCGGTAGTGATACCGCCTGTGGCGCTGGAGGTCGTGGGTTCGATTCCCACCGGAGACAAATATTTGTGTGACCCATAAATGTTTGTCTCAAGAGTCTGGGTGTTTCTATGTATAATATGTATGTATTTAGAAGTATATAAGTATTAATATCCGTGGTCTGATACCCATAACACAAGCAGGTTATTCCTAGCTTACTTTGGGATCAGATAGCGTTGTGTGAGATGTCCGTAAATATTATTATTATTATTATATATTTATATTATCACACAGATATTATTATTTACATTCACATATACTATGAAGCTAAGTAGTGCTCCTTAACCAGTCTTTTGAAAGTATTTAAGGACTGCGCGCGCCTAATGTTTAAAGGTAGTAAATTCCACAACCGAACTGCTTGCACAGCGAAGGATTTGTCGTAAAAATTTGTGGAATGTCTGGGAACTACTAATTGCAGTGACTCTGATGACCTTAGAGATCTCAAATGTGTGTCATTCAGGAACGTAAAACGTTCTTTTAAATAATTGGGAGTAGAGGGATTGAAAAGGGTGCTGTAAAGCAAAGACAGAATATGAGTGTTTCGACGAACACGAATAGAGGCCAGTTGAGCTCTCGACGAAATTGTGTTACGTGATCATATTTGTGTAGGCCAAATATAAATCTGATAGAAAAATAAACTTATAGTACTAAAGTTAGTGACTATTATAACCTCCAACAGTTGCGAGGCCGAAAATTATTTCTTGAGCGAAAGCTGATTCGAGGCACATAGCAAAGAAACAGAACCTCTACCCCAAAGCAGGTCTTATTATTACGTTTCTCTGCGAATATTCTGGAAACCTTTTAACAAAACCTGTTTTTGCCAACGCAATTCATGAGGTGCCATAGACCTTACTGTCGCTTGTCACCAGAGACAACTACGGATAATAAAGTAAAAAAACGATGAATTGATTAAGGCGTCCTGACACGTTCAATGATGAACTGTCAAGCCCTCAACCAGATATCGTTTCATCTATAGAAAACAAATGCTACAAGCTGCGGTTTTTTAGGCGCACAAATAATTATTTTTGTTTTATTTTTAAATTGTAATTGGTTTTCCTTGTCTTGTTCATAGTTTACTAAGTTTTATGTGTGCCTTATAAAACTGATTTTCTTTCTTTCTTTCAACTGACAATAAAAATGGGCGGAACAATATCCGGGCCGGCTGACTTATTCAGATCTAGATCTGTATGTCTTTTGCCACGCTTGCAAGTGCTACGAGATAGCTTGATTATTCGTAGAATAATCAAGAGCGGTGTCAGTGTCCATCAAAAAGTTTGAGAAGAAGTAATCACTAAACATGTTAGCAATCTCTTCACCGTTGCTGGACAACAATTGTCCAAACTTAAGTATAGAAGGTAGATTGTATTTTGGATTTTACATAATGCCATACATAATCGACACCAGAAGTATCAATTAAGGGAAGGGACATTTTGGCGAAAATGAGTTATCAAATAAATTTACTGTAACAATGTTAAATATTTTAAAAATTATAATGTCCAAGATAATGTAATGTCACCATTAAAATCATGTCCATAAACAATGTCAATCAATTAATTAAAATAACGTCAAATAGAGAGAATAATTTAAATATATCATTTGCACCTTTTCAAAAAATCTTGCAACGTGTAAAACGATTTGTCGCTTAGACATGACTTTAATTTAAGCCTGAATCTTTTCTTGGGCGTTTTTTTACATTCATCTGGTACCGCATTGTATATACGTCCACACCACACATTGTAGTACAATTTTTATGATACAATGTGGTTCTAGGTATTTTCGATAAAACAATTCTATCTGGATTCCTAGTATTTCTAGGAATAGGTAATCTTGGGTGCATTTTAAAAAATTCGGCTGCCTCAAAAATGTACATAGAAGTCAGAGTTTTTCGTGGACTCTATCGATTGGTATACTCGTATAAAAAAATGTCCCTTACAGTACAAATTTTAGGACTGCCTAAACCGATTTACGACGAAAAAATTTATTTAAGGGCCATTGAGATATTTTTCTACTCAGACAAGTAAAGTAACTCATCATACAAAATAATTTTGACCCTTACCTTAGACCTCAAATCGGTAATATGTCCCTTACCTTAAATAATTTTTTGAGCATTTAATGGGTAATTTATATATTATATTATTACTTATCTCACATAATTTTTGCAATTTTGTATTTTTCGTGTGAAAATCTAAATGTATTCTTGATTCCACCCGATTAAAATTACAATTTCAGGGCTCCGTGTAGATGAGCTGAACACAGCGGCACAGCACTCAGCTAATGGTGCTAATCCGCGATTTTGGGGGTGTACGGACATCAAGCCAGTCCTGAGTTAATTTCCTACCCAAATTGTTTTCCTTCCTTTTAAATTTACCGCCAATGGCGCTAGTATCGCCGGTCGAACGGATCGGCCTATGAATGAACGTTTCGCGCGCCGCTCGCGCCTCTAGCGGCAAGCACCAAAACCAAGAGTTCGAAAATTTTCTTTGCAATGGACGCGTCTGAGGTCCCGTAAAATAAATAATTTAAGCTGCTCTCAGCATAACTATACTCGTTAGAAGTTCAATGACTGTTCTAAACCTACGATCAATCTACTGATACGGTGAAAATGCAATTTGGGTGAATTTTCGTGATAGCAGGCCGATCAATCATTACAACGGTTTCGCCGCCGGCTCCCGTCAAGATCCATCCCCATCTCCAGGTGAGTTGTTTGTGCTTTTCCACCCTTGAAGGAAACTGGATTTCGTCTAGGTTTACTAGCAACAGGGCAATGCAGAGGCTTCTTCAACGAGTCCCATACATTTAAATGGTGCCTCCTGTGAGGTTTATATAATCACAATCCCACATTATTCATAAAAAGTCAACTTTTTACGACTTTATTTTATATTCATAAAGATTAAGTGAATCCAATGGTGGTATAAAGGCCCACAAATTCACTTATTTCTTAGTAAAATTGCATTTACGCGGCAGGTATATCTACCTCCGTAGGTACTTTTGTCAACGCGGCCGCTCGCTTGCACACAGCGAAGCGCCCGGCGGACATACCTAACTTACCGAACGATTTGTTCGTAATCCATTTTAAAACTAAAATTTCATTATTCACGTTAGATTGCAAATAAATAGTAAATTAAGCTGCTGTCTTGACTGATGCTAGTTGTTTGTATTTTCTTGTGTTAGTTGTGCTCGAAATTGAGGTTGATAATTTGTTAGTATGTTTGTGCCGCCATACCTCCGAACCACATAGTTTGGTTTTTTGAGATTCGAATCATCTCGGGCTGGTTGTAGACGTGTACCTACCTACTTATATTTTGAGTTACCTACTTATATTTTGTACCTACCGAAATAATTGGTTGGTTACCGAGCGTTACCGAGTATAACCGAGTGTTACCGAGTTTCTACCCATTGCCGTTCGGAGATTGGGTACTTTGCGATATCGAATATTGTTTCAATTCATTTATTTTACGAAACTAAGACAAGATGGCGGATGTTGAACTGCAGCAGTACATAAAAAGGCGTGAATATGAGTTTAAAAGTATGCAGATTATTTATGATTTAGTTAAAAATGCTTCTACAGATAAAACGAAAATTCCGTCGTTTAGAGCTCGATTCAAATCTATCGAGAAAATTAGAGAGAATTTTATCGATTCGCATGAAAACTTAAATAAATTACAATTAACTGCGAATTCGAAGCATGAATACGATAATCAAACCCTGTTATCTTTTGACGAGTTGTATGACGCAGCTGTCGAATTTGCCGATTCGCTTGGTTCTCCGTCAGTTTCTAAATCGGAGTCCGTTGCGGGATCTAGTCGTAATTCGTCTATCGCGCAAGTTAGGTTACCGAAAATAGAGATACCTAAGTTTGACGGTCAGATTGAAAATTGGCAAACCTTTAAAGACAGTTACGTTCCTCTTATTCATAATAATGTCGCCTTGTCCGACATTGAAAAATTTCACTATTTAGTCTCGTGTTTATCTGGAAATGCATTAATACTAGCTAAAGGTGTTCCTATCACTTTAGCTAACTATACTGTAGTTTACAGTGCGTTGTTAGACCGATACGACGACAAGCGTACTCTGGCTACAGCTTATTTAGAAAATATATTGAAATTGACGCCGCTAAATAAACCGTCATTAACCAACTTATCTGAGTTTACGAATGTACTTTACGAAAGTGTCAATGCCTTACGCGCGTTGAATATTGAGGATTTATTAGAGTTTATTTTGTTCTATATTGCGTCAAGGCCACTTGACCATGAAACGAAAAAACGTTTTGCGTTACAAAATAAGAACGAGATTCCGAAATTTAACGACTTGGTGGTTTATTTACAGAATTATATAAAGGTTCTAGAAGTGAGTCAGCCGATTTCGACCACTTCACTTGTATCGAAAAATAGACAATTTCGTAGTACTCAGAAGGTTGATAGTACGCGTAAGGATAGTAGTACACATCCTACCAAGTCCGTACCAAGGTCGTCATTTGTGGCGTCCAATAATAATAAACAAAAGTTCAAAATGTACAGTAACACTACTACACCAAAACATAGCAGGAATTTTGAGTAAACAAGAGCAGTTCGAACTGGCTTTAAGTAACTTGGCACCAACACTAGGTGCGGTGGACATCATCTGTCTGACTGAAACATTTCTTAAGCGCGGCACAGAGTCAAATCTTTTATTACAGGGATATAAATTAGCTACCTCTTACTCTAGAACTAAGAAGTGCCGAGGAGGGTCATGTATATTATTGAAAAATGGCTTATCGTATACAGAAATTGATTTGAGAAACCTAGCACTTGCCTCTCATTTTGAATGCTGCGCTGTAAAAGTTATTAAATTCGGTCTGATAGTGGCGTGTATCTACAGAACACCCGATTCCAGCGTACACACATTTCTAGAAAAATTTGAAATTTTGTCAAACAAATTGTCCAAAGAACATAAGAAACATATTGTAATGTGTGGGGATTGGAACATAAATACACTAAAAAATAGCGCAAGTGCCAAAGAACTTAATTCTATCCTAAAAAATAGCAATTTGGAAAATCACATTCTCCTACCGACACGCATAAAGTCGTGTCTAGATCTAATCGTCAGCAACATATCCAATGTAAGAGCAGATCAGCACTACTTGGCACTCTCGGATCATGGATCTGCACAGTCAATAAAGGTCGATCTAACTGTTATTCAACAATCTAAAGAACTGCCAAAATCTTGGTTTAGAAACGTGAGAGATCTTAGTGAGCACCACATAACAAGGTTTAAGGAGTGTATGTCGAGCTTATCTTTCTCTGATGTTTATGGTGACAAAACAACAAACGAAGCTTTCTGTAACCTACATGACACAATCACTCTGTTCTATGATCTGTGCTTCCCCATTGTCAGAGTTAAAAATATGCACAAAGCCATTAAAAATAGATATCTAACTAAAGGTATCAAAAAATGTTGCATAAAAAAAAGGAGTTTATATCTGAGGTATCAACTCTGTAAAGACAACAAAAAGCAAAACAAAAAAATATACGATAATTACAACAGGTTATTAAAAATATGTATCCTCAAAGCTCAGCAGATTAATAGTCTAAACCATATAAATAAAACAAAAAACAAGAGTAAAGCAGCTTGGGAAATTATTAAACAAAACATTAACACTTTGACTCAACACACTGAAATTGACTGTATAAATTTTGATAACAAAACCTACGATGACGCAAAACAGATAAGTGACTTATTTAATAACTACTACATATCTTTGACTAACTCGAACAGAAATACCATACCAAGCTCACTAAAAAAAATACCTCAGAACCCCAAAAGTATATTTTTAACCCCAATAGACCCCGTAGATGTCTGCCGAATAATTAAATCTCTGAAAGATACCAACTCTACAGGGTATGATGCAATCAGCACAAAAGTAATAAAAAAATGTGCCACTATCTTGGCGGGACCGTTAACGCATATCATTAACTTGTCTATGACTGAGGGCGTCTTCCCAGAACGTCTCAAAAAATCGATAGTTAAACCGTTATATAAGAAAGGTATAAAAACTGACATGAGCAACTACCGTCCCATAACACTTATTCCAATACTGTCAAAAGTATTTGAAAGGGTTCTCTATAATAAGATAGAGAGCTTTCTAATGTCGTGTAAGATTCTAAAAGATGAACAGTTTGGGTTTAGAAAGGGTAGTTCAACCACACTCGCATGCTTTACTCTAATTAAGGAAATAATGGAGAGTCTTAATAATAAGTCTAGGATTGTTGGAATTTTCCTAGATATGACCAAGGCGTTCGATTTTGTCTGTCACGAGACTCTACTTTATAAACTGTCCTGCTATGGAATCCGCGGGAACGCAAATGACTGGGTCAGAAGTTATCTCTCGGAAAGAGTACAGAGTGTCGAAATATCACGATTGTGCGGCTCAGATCAAAAAGCCACGCAATCAGAGTACAAACAAAACTGCTGGGGCACGCCACAGGGCACCATACTTGCTCCGCTGCTCTTCTTGGTCTACATAAACGACCTTCCTAATAATGTTAATAAAAACTGTATACTGTTCGCCGATGACACTACGCTGCTCATCAAAGGTGACACGACAACCAACATGGAACACGAAATTTACACGACCCTAACTGAAGTTACGAATTGGCTTAAAGGTAATAACTTAAAAATAAATATGTCTAAGACAAAAATAATTCAATTTCGTACAGTCAACTCTGGACGCGACAGTCTAAATGTATACTTCGAGGGCTCTAAGTTGACTGATACTAATGAATGCGTTTTCTTGGGTACAACCATAGACCAACATTGTAGCTGGAAACCACATGTATGTAAGGTATTAAATAAAATAGATAGCTTTGTATATCTTTTGAGAAAGATTAACCTGACGGTTAATCTAAATGCTGCACTAACAACCTATCATTCGTACGTTTCGTCCGTAATTCGATATGGCCTTATAATCTGGGGCAATTGTGTGGACATTGAAACAGTTTTCAGGGCCCAAAAAAAGTGCATCCGGGCCA
Organism: Miltochrista miniata; assembly: GCA_933228765.1. Classification (NCBI taxonomy): domain Eukaryota; kingdom Metazoa; phylum Arthropoda; class Insecta; order Lepidoptera; family Erebidae; genus Miltochrista; species Miltochrista miniata. Next base: position 4,007,614 of record OW121771.1, read on the forward strand.
TGTGCGGAGCTGACTATCTTGACAGTTGTAAACCACTATTTAAACGCCTTAAAGTGCTGCCCTTGCCATGCCTGTATATATTAGATGTATGTGTCTTTGTCAAAAAGTACCCTGACCTGTTCGAAAAATTCGGTGACAGGGCGAACAGTCGAACACGCCACAAGGAGAGGCTCTGCCTACCACAAATAAGGCTGGAATTAATGAAAAGAAATGTGTACTGTATGTGTGTAAAACTGTATAACCACTTACCTAAAGATATTGCTACACTACCAATGCGCCAGTTCAAGGCGGCTCTCACGAATCATTTGCACAATAGAACTTATTATAATATTCAGGAATATCTTAATGACAAGTCCTGGGTTATTTGAGAATCTATATATGTACCTAATTATTACTTACTATTATTATATACAATTTTACACATTAATACTATTTAAAGACATGTTATTATGTTATTAACTTTGATAAACTCGTGATTGTGGATTATTTATTGACATTATATTGATAAATCCCTAATTATTTATAAAACAATGCAATTATTACTATTTATTGACATGGTTGTTAACCTAGCTAAAATCGTAAATTGGGATTATTTATGGACATTTTTGTAACTAAGTATAAGATATAATTTGTAAACAATAATTTCTTGGATTTGTATTAATGGTACCTTAATTTGATTTAATTGATAAGAATAATTTGCACGCCATTATTGGCAGAATATGTAGCTCATCACTGTTACCTTAAACACCATCTTTGATTGTACACCGTATTCTGGCAAATAAACGATTTATTTATTATTATTAAAATCAGTTTATGTGTTTATGTTGTAATGAAACTCACTCGATTTATCGGTGTAGTAAGCTGCATTCCATGAGTATGGAACAGCGTAAAAAATTCGTTCATGAATTAAAACTTTGTATTAATTGTCTAAGGCCTGGTCACGACAATACTAGTTGTAAGTCCAAATCAACTTGTTTCATTTGTGATGCTAAACATAATACGCTTTTGCACGTTGAAAAGAAAAGTTTATTAACACAGTCGGTTAATTCAAACTTACCTGACAACCCTAGCACGAGTGCTACACTTGCTAGCACGACCGAGAATTCAACTCGGAGTCGTACCACGGTTAGCCGTACAAAAATATTAGGTTCTGCGATAGTGCGAGTGTACCACGCGAATGGCTCGCTTCAGTATGCGCGCGCCCTTATTGACAGCGGTTCGATGGATTCTTTTATCACGAGTGCTTGCGCACGGCGATTGGATTTACGTATTAAAAAATGTAATTTAAGTGTTACTGGTCTTGGACAAAATTCAGTTTGTAATATAAAAGGTTACACTTTCGGCTCGATAATACCTCGTACGAGTGAATCGCCTAAGTTTGACTTGCCATTGGTAGTTTTACCTAAAATTACTTCGGCTTTGCCTTCGACAACATTACCGTTGGCCGTCAAGGATTATTTTATGCATCTGGATCTCGCCGACCGCGACTTTCATAAATCCGGTCCGATCGATCTTTTGTTAGGTGTTGAATGTTTTGATCAAATATACACCGGGTCTCGTTTTACTCCCGGCCCCGAATTACCCTGTGCGTTATCCAGTGTGTTCGGCTGGGTGATAACCGGTCAGTATTTTCATAACATGAAAACTAACGTTCCCAGTGAACCCGTTACGTCACTCCTCGCGTCTTCATGTACGCTCGACGAGATCGTTCAACGGTTCTGGGAGTCCGAGGAACCGCCGAAATGTACAATTTCCGTTCCCGAGGACGATATTTGCGAAGAAAAATATAAAAATGGTACTTACCGCACGTCCGATGGTCGGTATGTTGTACCAATAATGTTAAGAGATGACGCTCCTTCTTTGGGGGACTCAGACCGTCACGCTTTTAATCGTTTTCTTAACTTAGAAAAACGTCTTACTAATCAGACGGAGTTAAAAAACGAGTACAAGGAATTTATGAAACAGTACGAAGACCTTGGACACATGCAGCCAGCAGATTCTTCGTTTACTGATCGTTATATAATTCCTCATCATTGCGTCGTACGCCCAGAAAGTGCTACGACACGTCTTCGAGTAGTCTTCGACGCGAGTACCAAGACTACTAATAATCTTTCTTTAAATAAAATTGTTCATGTCGGACCGAAACTTCAAATCGACATAATCGATTTAGTTACAAAATTTCGACTTCATAAAATTGTTTTTACTGCGGACATTTGTAAAATGTATCGCCAAATTTTAATTAGACCTGAAGATAGGCGCTATCAACACATTCTATGGCGTGCTGAACCTACTGAGCCGCTAACTGAGTACGAGCTAAAAACAATTACGTACGGGGTCGCAAGTTCTCCCTATCTCGCCGTTCGAACCCTTCGTCAACTGGCCGAAGACCACGGCTCCGAATATGCGAGTCGTGTGTCCGAAGTTCTGTTCGAAGAAACGTTCATGGACGATATTACAACGGGCAGTTCGTCGCTTGAAGGTGCTAGGCAGTTGAAAGCAGACATAACCTGCTTGCTGTCGAAAGGCCACTTTGAACTTCGTAAGTGGAGTACCAACGAGCCGAGCCTGTTATCTGATGTCCCTCCGGATCACTGTCAAACTTCCAAATCCTTCGAAGAATCAGGAAATGAGTTTATTAAAATATTAGGCATCCGTTGGAATCCATCGGAAGATAATTTCTCGTACACTTTTTCGGACACTTTTAATGTTCAGTTCACTAAAAGATCTATCTTGTCTATAGTTGCCCGGATATTCGATCCATTAGGCTGGATCGGGCCGGTTGTATTTGCAGCTAAGTCGCTGCTGCAAGAGATGTGGTGCTTAAAGTTGTCCTGGGACGAAACGATCCCCAAGGATCTAGTAAAAAGATGGCATTGCATAGCCGCCAATTTGTCCGACCTACAAAACATTTCGCTTCCAAGGTTTGTGATACCTTCCGATCCAATCGAGGTACATTTAATAGGGTTTTGTGACGGGTCGTTGAAAGGATATGGCTGTTGTGTATATTTGTGTGTCGTCACGGAAGACGTTAAAAGTCCTACCGTTACTAATTTGTTAATAGGAAAGTCTCGAGTAGCTCCTATTAAAACTACTACAGTGAATAGACTCGAGCTAAGCGCAGCGGTGCTTCTAGCACGAGAACTGTCTCACATGTATACTCTTCTGAAAAATAAAATTAAAATTAGCTCCATCCGAGCTTATTCAGATAGCATGACTACCTTGTCATGGTTAAACACAGCACCACATTTGCTAAAAATGTACGTTGCTAATCGTGTTGTTCAGGCGACAGACTTGATCAGTCCTGAACATTGGTATCACGTTGCGACTGAAGACAATCCGGCTGACTGCTGCAGTCGCGGTGTGTCTTGTTCTGAACTTGCCAGCCATCCTTTATGGTGGACTGGTCCTGCCTGGCTGCAAGCCCTACCCAACTCTTGGCCTTCCAAGCAATTATTGCTGGCTAAGGAGGAGTTACCGGAATTAAAACCAGCAGTCACAGAGAGTTTTCACATTGTTCAAGAAGAAAATAATATATTTTTTAATCTAATAAACAATTGTTCGTCTTTAACAAAACTTCAAAGAGTTTTAGCGTGTTGTTTTCGGTTTATCTCGAACGCAAGGACAGCTAAGTCAGATCGAAAATTCTCTGTACTTACTAGTTCGGAGCTCGAGAACTCTGTCAAGACACTCGTCAAATTTACTCAAAATCACTATATGACATCGCAAGTCGATCTAATACAAAATAATAAACAATGTGAAAAATCAATTCAAAAATTATCTCCCTTTCTTGATAAGGATGGTTTAATGCGAGTGGGGGGACGTATAGATAGAGCAAAGTTATCTCTATCAGCGTTGCATCCTTTGCTGTTTCCAAAGCTGTGTCCCCTCTCGCGACTGATTGTCGAACATTTTCATATAAAATATCTTCATTGTGGTCCCCGAACGCTGCAGTCATTAATTCAAAGAAAATTTTGGATTATCGGGATAAGACTTCTAATACGTACCGTCCTTTCGAAATGTGTCCGTTGTTTCAAAGTGAAACCGGTACCTGTATCGACTTTGATGGGTAAGTTGCCAGCTGAGCGACTTCAACCCTCTCGATGTTTTCATACCACCGGCATTGATTTCGGAGGTCCGTTTATAATAAAAGAAAACCATCGTCGCGGAGCAAGAACTTATAAAGCATATCTCTGTTTATTCGTTTGTCTAAGTTCGAAAGCTGTTCACTTAGAGCCCGTGACTGAATTGAGCGCTGAAGCATTCCTCGCAGCACTAGATAGGTTTGTTTCCCGCCGTGGGATTTGTCATACAATTTTTAGCGATAACGGGACGAATTTCGTTGGAGCGAATAGGTATCTCAACGAAATTAACGACGAATTTCGTAAATATTACTCTGAATATCGGATGGCTTAGCTAACCGTCAAATAAAGTGGCAGTTCAATCCCCCAGCCGCGCCTCATTTTTCTGGAATAATTGAAATCGGAATTATGTCTACAAAATATCTTCTTAAACGGACAATTGGGGCTCAAGTTCTTACGTTAGAAGAATTTGCCACTATCCTTACAAAAAGTCGAGGCAGTTCTAAACTCCCGACCACTTTGTTCATTATCTCCGGATCCTCAGGAATCCGACGTTTTAACACCCGGGCATTTCCTAACGGGAGGTCCTCTGGTATCTCTCCCTGAGGAACCTTTAGTTGATACGCATTGCCCTCGTTCGCGTTGGCAAATGATTAGGCAGGTCACTCAGAGTTTTTGGCGTGCTTGGCAACGAGATTATTTGCACACACTGCAACAAAAGACTAAATGGTATGAACCAGGACCGCCTAATCTTAAAATAAACGATTTGGTAATCGTAAACGAACCTAATCTTCCACCTTTGTTTTGGAAGTTAGCTCGCGTGGACCAGGTTCATGCTGGTTCAGATAATATCGTCCGGGTGGTTACTCTCCGAACGGTTAATGGAAAAACTATGCGACGGCCTGTAGTTAAAGTCTGTCCCTTACTTCTTAATTAATTATATTATTTATAAGTGTGTAAACAATATTATCCGCCTGAGATGGTATTGTTTCTTAAGTTAAGTTTGTTAATATTTAGTAATTTCGAGCACAATTGTCATAAGCATTAAATAATCTTAATGTGTGAAATCCTGGTGAATTTCAAGTGGGGGGAAAATGTACGGACATCAAACCAGTCCTGAGTTAATTTCCTATCCAAATTGTTTTACTTCCTTTTAAATTTACCGCCAATGGCGCTAGTATCGCCGGTCGAACGGATCGGCCTATGAATGAACGTTTCGCGCGCCGCTCGCGCCTCTAGTGGCAAGCACCAAAACCAAGAGTTCGAAAATTTTCTTTGCAATGGACGCGTCTGAGGTCCCGTAAAATAAATAATTTAAGCTGCTCTCAGCATAACTATACTCGTTAGAAGTTCAATGACTGTTCTAAACCTACGATCAATCTACTGATACGGTGAAAGTGCAATTTGGGTGAATTTTCGTGATAGCAGGCCGATCAATCATTACAACGGTTTCGCCGCCGGCTCCCGTCAAGATCCATCCCCATCTCCAGGTGAGTTGTTTGTGCTTTTCCACCCTTGAAGGTAACTGGATTTCGTCTAGGTTTACTAGCAACAGGGCAATGCAGAGGCTTCTTCAACGAGTCCCATACAGGGGGTTCTGTTGTTATGCTGTTTTGGGCCTACTTATGTATGGATATCGTGCATCCTCCCCCCTCCCCCTTAATCTTCAGCTACTCGTTCATGACCGGTCTGGTCGCCCTGATTGCAGCGGTTTCCACCTTGGTTGCTCAGTCTGCACCTTCCATGTCTCCATGAGTTCCTGACTGTGTACGATTTAGTAATCGGCAGGGCGCGTTGTGTTCCCTAATGTTGGTCAAACACCACGAGAGTGCAGTCGTCGCCATTTTTGACCCAGAACTCGAGCAGCCGACCCAGAACACCTTTTAGGATCGCGTCTCGTTGGGTAGATTCTCGCGCCGTAATGTGGGTGTCGTCAGAGTAGTACGTTGCGTTAACCCCTTCGAGCATATATGACCTGATCCGAAGAGAAGAAGTGGACCGATCCCTGCAAAATATCACACGATACCTCTTAGCCGGTAGCTTATTCATATCTCGAAGAGATAAGCTCCGAAAATCCGACGTAAGTAGGACAGCACTCCATGATGATAACTGAGTGCCTCTCTGACGCAGCTTCAGAGAAAGGGATTGAAAGCTATGGCGATTTTAACACCGCCATCACCACCTTTCCCGCAATATCGCTTCCTCTGTCAGATCCCAGACACGCATGATCGCGTCCACGATGGAGCGCACCCAATGGAAACCAAACTGGCTATCCGTCAGATACCACTCGTGTGAAGTGCTCAACAAGGCGCTCTGCAATAATATGCTCCAGCTGGCCTTTTTCGAGCTATGCTTAGCGCATCATTATCAGAGCCCTATCAGTCAAGAGCCAAATTCGTCGAGAGCCATCGGGACCCATGATCCACTTAGAATGCCGTCGGGTTCGGGGGTGGTGCTTCTTTTAGGCCGCAGCACAGGTGCCCCTAACACGCCCGTGGTGACTTCAGGCACATTGTTCTAACAGAAATCCCTGTCTAGTGCCTGAGACGGAGCCATACGGAGGAATATGTCCCTTAACTCCTGATGGAAACAAGGAGACCAAGACCCTCTCCAGCTGGGTTTGTCGTGGCACCTTAGTACAAAAACTTTTTTTTTATCTTTTAATGTTGATTCATGCAAATATTAATCTTGCGAAAAATATGCACCACAAAGTAATTTTTTGGTTCTCTAAAAATCAGAAAAATAATAAGTAATATTTAAGGGGGGCACCCATACAACAAACGTGATATTTTACTGTGGTTTGGTACTAAGCCCTTCGTGCGTGAGGCTGACTTGCACTTGGCAGGTTTTATAAATTTGTTACGATAACCTACAGTACGAAGTTACATCAAATATCATCAAAAGTCTTAAAGTGAAGTCCTTTACAATACATTTGCATGTGATTTTATATAAACTCTTGCTACTTACACTTTATTCATTTGTTTATACGTAAAATACCAGTAACGTAAGGTACAACTAAACATATTTTTTTAATGTAACGGTCACGCTATTTTGGAACCAATAGAAATTCCTAAACCTTGACTTTATAGCATGAAAGAAGAAAAAATTCTAAGAAACTTCACTCTTGACACAATTACAATCGGATCAGACAGAAAAAACTTACAGACAGATTTATAAAAATAAAATTGTTATTTGGCTCTCCTGAAAAATCGTGGTTTGTCCCTTACATTATTTGATACTTCTGGTGTCGATATAGTCACGCCTTCATACCCGAAGAGGTAGCTAGAGAACATGCCCTTACTTCACCTTATAGTTTTTTGTCCCACGTAATATGTTTTGAGCCTATAATATCCGTGTTGTAATAGACAGGTGCAGCTTGTGACGACCCACTGTTAAATTTTTCTTACAAGGTCTTCTTCTTGGCTTAACGAATGTCAAGTTGCTAGCAACTGGGACCAACGGCTTAGCGTACCATCCGAAGCACAATAACGTCACTTGGTGGTCTCGTGGTAGTCACCCATCTAAGAAAAAGCCATAGCGAATGTTGCTTACTGCAGTGATCGTTTACAGAACACTGAGTCCGCGGGGCCACGAGCGCTTCAAAAGTGTGCATCGTTGATCTTACTAAATTATAAATGCAAAAGTTTGTGAGTGTGTTTGTTTGTTACTCTTTCACACTGACTGAAATTTGGTAACGGCATAGATTATAATTTTAAATCGCACGTGGCCTTTTTTTTCCAGGAAATAAGTTCCCATGTGAAGCGGGAGCGGAAACGAAATCCGAAGTGAGTGGAGTCGCGGTTGCCCTCTAGTATACAATAATTGTAACACACCCATTACGCTATTTTCTTTATCTTGTAATTTATTTTCTCGACGGTATTTAAAACCCTTGTTTAGCACAAATTCTTTAACAGTCTACCTTTAACTTAGAGGCGACCTGGTGGCAATAAGGTATGTACAAGTACCAAATGAATATATAACTTAAAATAGGTAAATCTTTATATATAATAATTATAAAATTTATTTATTTAAGCAACTATGACTCATGATGTAAGTAACAAATGAAACTTAAAACTATGTTAGTAAACTTCATATTATAACAATATTTGTGTTTCTACTTTTATATTATATAATTTCAATTCAATTAAGCATTTCTATAATTTCAATTCTATTTCATTTCAATAATAATTGTCGTAAACAGAAAAAAAAATACATTAATAAAAATAAACCTTTATTCTCAACGAGTACATTTTTCATAAAATTGTACAAATATTTTTTCAAAATTAAGTAAGTACTTATATCACTCAAAACTGCAGTTTCACCACCGAGGTACTGAGCCTGCAACAGTGACCGACATAAACACAGTCCAGTCTGCTCGCAATGCAGCTCATGATGCTGTTGGTACTTCCCCGCACACGGCGCTCAAATATATTATTATAAAATAATAAATAAAACAAAATGTCTGTAAACGATCACTGTTTTAAAGCTATGGCTGATCCTTAGATGGGTAATCGCTCCATGGTATTTCTATTGGCAAACGTTTCCGTACTTCGAAAGGCATTTGAAACCGTTGGTATACAGCAGTCGTTAAGTCAAGTTTAAGGCAGTATGAGTAAACATTTTCAACAGTAGGTCGTCTAAAACTGCAAGGACCGCAGCGATGACACAGCGCCCCACACCCTGGTGGAGTGCACGGTGCTGGCGCAACAGAGCCAGGTCCTTGACGTAGGTCCGGACGTGGACACTTTCTCGCTAGAGACCATGGTGCGAGCCATGGTCTCCAGCGTGTGTGTCTATATGTATGTGAAAGTGTTTAATAAAATCGTAAAAGGTCGCTGTCTGTACACGGAAGATAAATAAGAAAAAATATTATAAGGGGGCTTTATGAACGCAATAGAACCCAAAACAATGATTTTTAGAATTTTTATCTGTTTGTCTGTATGTCTGCATATCTGTTTGTCTTTATGTTTGTGCACGCTAATCTCGATAACCGCCTAACCGATTTCAATGCAGTTTTCTTTATTGTGTTGAAGTTTGCTCCACTTAACATTTACCCCCATATTCATAATCGTTTACAGTTCGGGTATGCTATCTATGCTAATCGGGTTGCTAGCTCGTTCTGTAGAATAAAATATAAACGGGGAGGCTCTTTAATTATTATTAATAAGTCAATAAAGTGTAAAGAACGTAAAGACATAGTAGACCTCTCTGTTGAACGAGTTATTGAGATAGCCAGTATAGAGTTTGAGCGGTTCATTGTACTAAGCGTATACAGTCCCCCGGATGCTCCATATGCACAGTTCGAAGAGAAACTTGAAGAAGCATTGTTTAAATGCCAAAGTACAAAAAAAACCGTCCTATTTTGTGGGGACTTCAATGTAGACATTTTAGAAACTGCACGAGAACCTTTACAGAGAGAGAAAATGTTAAATTTGTTCAAGTCATTTGGTTTGTATAATATATTTTTGGAACCTACTCGTATAACTGCAACTAGTGCTACTTGTATTGATAATATTTTTACTAATATAAATCCCATTAAAAAATGTATAGTGGACCCTGTAAAATCAGATCATCGTGGCCAGTCTGTTTCTTATCTGAGAAATAGTAGGGAAACTAAGAAGATTATTAGTTTTGTCCCAGTTAACACACATCGCTTGGAAACCTTTAGAAGAAACTTAGTCAAGAAAATAACAGAATTGCCTGATTACATTAGCGTAGAAGAATCCTACTCTGATTTATTTAATTTGATACATACTGTGTTTGGGAAAATCTTTACCCCGAAAACATTATCAATCGGAGGCAGTTCTGCTTTCAGTGACTGGGCTACACCCGGAATTTATAAAAGTCGCCATAAACTATATGAACTGTATTCTGAAAAATCATATAATTTCAACCCAGAGTTTCAGCAATATGTTAAGAAATACTCAAAGATATTTAAGCAAGCCTGTACCTTAGCCAAGTCTAATTTCATTAGAAATAAAATTTATGATTCTGCGAATGTAATTAAAACTACTTGGAACATTATCAATGCGGAATGTGGTAGGTGTACAACGAATGAAAGAAAGTTTCATTTAAATATAAACAATCGCCTCGTATCGGGGGATTTGGAAGTGGCGACCGAGTTTGAAAAATTTTTCAGTAATGTTCCAATAGAGATAACTGACACTCTCCAGTCGTCTTCCACCTCCGCCGAGCTATTATTAGCAGAATCTGTAGCTGCCTGTGAAGGCGCGTTCGAATTCACCGTTGTCAACTGCAACGACATCATAAAAGCTTTTAGATCTATTAATGTTAAAAAAACCGCTGACCTTTGGGGGTTATCAGTAAAATCCATATCAAGTATTATAGATGTCATTGCCCCCCACTTGGCAACTGTGTTTAACGATTGCGTCTCTAGTGGTGTATTTCCTGATTTGATGAAACACAGTAAAGTTATACCACTATTCAAGGCTGGCACCGCTTCAGATCCGGGTAATTTCAGACCTATCTCGGTGTTGCCGACCTTGAGCAAGATATTTGAAAAATTGATACTAGAGCAGATGCTGATCTTTTTTAACAGTCACAAATTATTTCATGAGAAACAATTTGGCTTCACTAAAGGACGTTCGACTACCGATGCTGGTGTAGAGTTATTGAAATGTATTTATGACGCCTGGGAGGATAAACAAGATGCAATTGGTGTGTTTTGTGATCTGTCTAAGGCATTTGATTGCGTCCAACATAAAACATTAATCAGGAAATTACACCATTATGGCATAAGAAACAAGGCTCTCGACCTTCTGACTTCATATTTGAACAATAGAATTCAGCGGGTCGATGTTAATGGTGCACGCTCAGAGGGATCTGTAGTTACTATGGGCGTCCCGCAGGGTTCAATACTCGGACCATTTTTATTCCTTATATATTTTAATGACTTACCCTTTTACGTGGGGGACAACAACAGGATTGTTTTGTTTGCAGATGATACTTCTTTGATTTTCAAAGTAAAAAGACAAATAGATAACTATGACGATGTCAACAACGCAATCTTGAAAGTGGTTCATTGGTTTAACACTAACAATCTTAAACTAAATGATAATAAAACTAAATGTATTAAATTTACCTTGCCTAATGTAGCACAGTCAGAAACCAATGTTCAACTTAATGGTCGAGAGTTGGAACTTGTGGAACAAACCACATTCCTAGGGTTAACGGTTGATGCTGGTTTACAATGGGGTCCACATATTGTAAAACTAGCTAGTAGATTAAGTTCAGCAGCATTTGCTGTACAAAAAATAAGGCACTTGACTGATGTAGATACGGCTAGAATAGTTTATTTCAGTTACTTTCACAGTATAATGTCTTATGGTATTCTACTGTGGGGCCATGCTGCAGATATAAATAAAATTTTTATTTTACAAAAGCGGGCCATAAGAGCTATATATAAACTAGGTCCAAGGGTCTCTCTGCGCGAAAAATTCAAAGAGGTTAATATTCTTACTGTAGCATCACAATATATTTTTGAAAACCTTATGTATGTACAAAGAAATCTACATAGTTTCGCTAAGTTAAGTGATAGACACAATGTCAACACTAGAAATAAAAATAACCTTGCTGTTTTTCATAGCAGATTGCACAAAACCAGCAATTCTTTCATGGGTAACTGTATACGCTTTTACAACAGGCTTCCAGACGAAATTAAAAGTATGTCCCTTAATAAGTTTAAAAGATCTGTTAAAAGTAAATTGAACTGCAGGGGCTACTATACAATCAATGATTATTTGTTGGATAAGGAAGCCTGGAAATGACCTGCTCTGCTGGATTCTCAAAAAAATTGTTAAAATGCCTAGTTTTTAGATTCTTTAAAATTGTAAATAGAGCAAAAAAAGAACAACCCGCTGAGTTTCTTGCCAGTTCTTCTCAGGTGGGTCGCGTTGTGAACTGGTGGTAGAGTTTTTGTTTTGTATTCTGGACGTTTTGCAAGCGCATCTGTATAATGCCTATGTGAAATAAATATATTTTTGATTTTGATTTGATTTGATTTTGATTTTATTAAACCTATTTTAGTTAAAACACATTTTAAGTCTATTGCTGTCTCTAACCATACTCTGTCATTAGTTAGAGACAGCAATTTAACTAAAATAGGTTTAATAAACGATTATGAATATGAGGGTTAGTGTTTATTTCATGTCAATCGGTTTAAAAATATAAAAGTTATATCACTTTAAAGAATCATACATGAATCATCATATTATGAATCTAAAAATAGGTAAATCTAAACTGGCATGATGACTTAATCATAAAAGAGCTTTATAAGTAAGTAAACAGGGCAGTTTCACACGCTGCTTAATGAGTCTGATAAAGAAATACCTCTCCTTTCATACACTTTATGTGATGTAAACGAAGGATCAGCTAGTTTTAAATACATTTGGATTGCCAATGCTATGCTAATAGGTTTAAGTTTATAACCAGTGCGTCCTACCAGTTATGACTTACGGTGCTGAGACGTGGACACTTACAGTAAAGCTAGTTCAAGCCCTTAAAGTTGCTCAGCGAGCAATGGAACGAGCTATGCTTGGCGTGTCTCTGGGGGATAAAATCCGGAACGATGTTATCCGTCAGAGAAACAGAGTGGTCGATATAGCTTGCAGAGGATGCGTTTTGAAGTGGTAGTGGACTAGCCACATTATGTTCTGGAGTGGTGTTCCGTGATTTGGTACACGTGGGGTAGGACTGACGACCCCCCGCCAGAAGGAACGTCAACCTGAAAAAGGTTGCTGGGACTGACTGGATGCGGAAGTCGCAGGACCGTGTATTGTGGCCATATTTGGGAGAGGCCTACATCCAGCAGTTCATATTCACATTTATTTAGATTTAGTGTACTGTCATAGGCTGATTTGATTGAATGTTATGCCCACCTGATGGATGGTCCTAGATGTTTCTAGCGAATTGAGAGTCGCTTTCACAGGCCACAAAATTATTGAGATTGACTTGGAATTTTATGAGGAGGAAAAACCATACGGTGACAGAGCGTTTCAGGTTTCAGTGGTGGCAATAATTTTCTCTAACATCGCGAGTTCGATGAGATAAAAAGATGGTGGAAACAAGTTAATGCGCTCTTCCAAACACTCGCTACACAAAATAGCTTTAAGTTTGTAAAAAATATACACTCGAGAGCAATGAATCCGGGTCACTTAAAGAATCCTAAAAATCTCGGAAACTAAAAATGCTAGGTTAATGCAATAAATTGTATTTAATAGACAATGTAATACTCCTTAAATGAAGGTATTAAAACTTCTTAGTTATTGTAAAGTTATATCATAAAAAAATCAAATTTGAAAAAGGGCCACTTTCGAAGATGGAACTACGAAATTACAGCATTTGGTGTTGCTTTTGTTTGTAATCTGTCATTTATATGGGTACATAAACCATGTTGATAGTGCTCTATATTCATTAATCAAGCTGAAATTATGTCGCTTACGCCTGAAGAATGCACCAGAATACTTACAATGCTGGAAACCGGCCGGAGTCAGCGCGATACAGCCAGGACTGTCGGTGTGTCGCTGTCAACAGTACAAAGAGTTCTCCGACGTTACGAAGAAACTGGTTCTAACCTACGCAGACCAGGAACGGGCAGAACCAGGTGTACCACAGCACGAGAAGACCGATACTTGGTGAACACCATGCTTCGAAATCGCTTTCTCACAGGAACTGAACTCACCAATCAGTTTCGACGCCTCGGAGGAAGTAACCCAAGTGCATGGACAGTAAGACGTCGGCTTGCTGAATCTAACTTAAAACCCCTTAGACCTGCAAACGGCCCTAAACTGGAGCGTGGGCATCGTATTTCGAGACTAAGGTATGCCCAGAGCCACGTAAATTGGAGTATTGAAGATTGGTCAAAAGTTATGTTCTCCGACGAATCAAAATTTATGCTCTACAAGCACGATGGAAGACACAGAGTGTATCGAAGACCAGGGGAAAGATTCAAGCAAGCATGCATCGAAGAAAAAGTAGCCTACGGTGGTGGGTCTGTACTTGTGTGGGCCGGAATTTCTTCTGAAAGTCGCACAGAGCTGGTGATCATAGAAAACGGCTCTTTAACTAGCGTAAGATATGTGGAAGAAATCCTCAATGATCACGTTGGTCCATTTATGGTCAATTTAGGTGAGGATGCTATATTTATGCATGACAATGCCCGACCTCATACAGGTAGGATTGTGAATGACTACCTTCAAGAGATGAACATTACTCGTATGGAGTGGCCAGCGCGCAGCCCGGATATCAACCCGATCGAGCATGCTTGGGACGAGCTAGGCAGATGCGTAAAACAACGAAACCCTCCCCCAATCACGCTTCGTGAGCTCAAAATTGCTCTCACAGAGGAATGGGAGAATATTCCCCAAAATCGTATAAGGAACTTGGTGTACAGCATGCCAAACCGCGTAAACGCAGTAATGGAAGCACGAGGAGGCAATACGAAGTATTAAAATTCAAGAAAATCGTAATAAAGTTCAAAAATTTCATGTTTCCTATTTTTGTTTTAAGGAGAGATCGGCAGTTTTTTCTTTATGTAATTTTGTGTTAATAAAATGTATGGTGACTCATATTTTTTTTACTTTCATTTAAGGAGTATTACATTGTCTATTAAATACAATTTATTGCATTAACCTATCATTTTTAGTTTCCGAGATTTTTAACATTCTTTAAGTGACCCGGATTCATTGCTCTCGAGTGTAGATCACATTAATTTTATACTTCGTACATTTTCAGATCAAAATGTTGCTGAAATACCAAATACTGGTTCTTTTACCGGTAATTACTTATAGTCATATAACAGTTATGATTAAAGCGGGCCAAAATAATGCTGAAACATCTTTGGACTCCTACGGTGAAAGCAGACAAGTTATTAGTGATACAGATCGTAAGACCTTCCAATTGAATGATGAAGCTTTAAAAAAAGCTACAGAAAAATATAAGGGAAAACGATGTACAGACGTGTACTTACGTGCACCCACGCCAAAGGGAGATGTCTATTACGAGAATGAATTTAATGAAGTTGAGACAGTTCTTAAGCCCACTGCGTGGAGAATTGTCAATGTTACATCTGAACGTGTCACTCTTGCTACAGCTAGTTACAATAATCATCATAATGCAAGACATACTAATTACAGAGCAAAAGTAATGAAAGAAGTAATAGAGAAATTGACTCATGCTTGGAAGTCTCCAAAACCTTTGACAGTAGGAGACGATACGATTTACAAAGTGAAATTTGAACAGGGCAATGTTGGAGGAATTAATACGTTACATTACGTTTCACCTTACGGAGTCAATAATACCGAATCTAGATCGGTGGTTTTAGGGGCAACGTCTGAATCAATGCTAAAAGTTCCTCCAGGTGAAGGGGTATCAGAATCACTTAGTGTGATTAAAGGAGTTATGAAAGTTGAAATAGATTACCAAGCCACTCTTGCTGGTGATGTGTTTTGCAATTATTCCAAGAAATATGAGGGACGCAACATATATGCATTTGATATAAAGGAAATCCTGAAAGCTGGAAAGTTTCCCCAAAAAATTGATGCAACTGAGAAGATTAATGTAATTTTTTATAGTAATGTTAGAACCATTATTTATAATTCAACAAATAAGAATCCGTTACAAGAAACTCACGGTGGAATAGTGAGGGTAGATGAAATAGAAGTGACTTAATAAATCTTTTATTGCAACAATAAATTAATTTTGAACATAAAATGACTTGTCTCATTCATGTAGCTACATTCATGACCTCCATTAAAGGGATACCTTCATATTATTTTCCCGATATAATTATAACTTTCTGTCATGCCTTTTTTATACCACTAAGGGGGGTAGAAAAGCTTACGGCCCACCAGATGAACTGAAGGTCACCGTAGCCTATGAACGTTTGCAACACGCGCTGCCGACCCTGCAAGAATCTTCTAAGACCTTTGAAAAACCCCATACCGTAGGCAACAATACCGGGGGTGAAATCGTATTTATGTAAATAAATAAATATAAATATTCAAGGACATTTTCACACAACGCTGTCTGATCCCAAAGTAAGCTAGGAATAACCTGCTTGTGTTATGGGTATCTAACCACGGATATTAATACTTATATACTTTTAAATACATACATATTATACATAGAAACACCCAGACTCTTGAGAAAAATATTTATGAGTCACACAAATATTTGTCTCCGTTGGGAATTGAAGCCACGGCCTCCAGCGCCGCTGGCGGTATCACTACCGACTGCGCCACAGTGGCAGTCAATAATATACCTACATCACTACAAAGCAATCGGCTGTCACTGAGAACTTATAATAATAAAATTGTAAGTTTGTAAGTGCCTCTGCGATTATAATAATAAAATTGTAAGTTCGTAAGTGCCTCTGCGAATCGCGCATAAATTAACTTATTTTTAAATTGTTAGTATTACGTTGTGTGACTATGTCACTTAACGGGCTGTACGTGCTTCGGATTGGTCCCGGTGGTCAGTAATATGACAGTTCGTAAATGTAAACGGACGTGCTCAGTGCTCATGTAGTTTTAGTTTTTATATTAAAATAATACCGTGGCTGGCGTGAACAACTTGACATCTCGACTTGTATGATTTTCTTTTTATTTGCTTAATACGATCCCAACGGTATGAATCTATTTATAAAAGAATTACAGCTGAATATGTACATTTTTTTTTGTAATCACGCTTGGTGACATCTCGCATTTTATGGTCTCTAATTTGATAAATCTACATGCCTAGTTATCGATTATTTATTTTTTTGTGAACGAAGATTGATATGTGGTTATATCAAGATATACTTAGCTACCAGGATAATGTCGGTTTCTGGAAATCTCCACTTACACACTTACGATTTTCTGAAAAAATAAGAGATTAAAAATGACAAATTGATATATTAAGTTATGTAAGGGCGAGGCCGCACTTGCGGTTATCGCGGCGGTTTCTAACCTCAAAATGTCAAAACATTGACTTGATTTCATTGATTTTGACAGTTTAATGACATTTTGAGGTAAGAAACCGCCGCGGAAAAACGCAAATGCGGCCTCGCACTTAAACTGATTATTCTGTTTGAATTTTGACATAATGAGATATCAAGTCATAGACAGCCGTCGTCCTCAAATTAAATCATGATAGGTTATAATGTCAAGTTATGAACAGGTTGATTATTTCCACAGAGCATCGCGCGCCTTTACAGAGGGAGAGGCCAATGCTGGCAAACCCCCTCTGGCAATAATTTTACATTTTGACGACTAAAAGTGCCCAGTTACATATAAACTGTTTTTTGAAGTTTCTTTCACTAGACTAAGTCTAGTTGACAGCGTGAGCAGTTGAATTGTTATTTTATAAAAATGATGAAATAATTTGATATTTAATACAAAAAGAAATGTGATTAAAGAAATCTGAAGAAAAATGGCATTATCTTGTGTAAGTAAGTACCTTTATAACAAGTTATTATTATTATTTACACCTATTTAAACGTATAGATAATATTCAGATTTGTTTAGCAACTTTACCGGACGTCACATCAATACTTGGATTGGTTGAGCGACTTGGGGTGATATGACACAAAATGTATCATGTGTGTGTAAAATTTATGAGTGTATTGTTTAAAGTGTATATATAGGCTTCGTATTGACAGTTGATTGCTATTGTAGTGCGAGTGTAAGAAAGTGTGGGTGAGGAAGATTTCCCCCCGTCACCCGCAAAATATTACAGACAAATTTGTACCAAGCTATCGTTCTATGCCGTCTCACCTTAGACAGTTCGCGTTGCTCTATGAATATTTCTGTTCAATACGTGACATATCGATATGTCCAGTTATGGCCGCACATTCCTAGCTCGCAATTTGGTAAACAAACCAAAAATAAAAAATCAATTGAAGATTTAAAGCTTGTTAAACGCCACATTTCCCAGCTATGCGAGCCGTTATTGTAGAAAGTCGACTGGTAAGAAATATTTAGGCGTTGAACTTTTGATAGCAAAAATGTACAGAGATTTTTTTTTTTATCGTGTCGGAAAATCTTCAAGGTTGCTATGCCGGACTCCTACCGACTAAAAAACCTCATGTAACGCCCAACAGCCTATGGTTGGGAGTCCCGGGTAAGCCCTCGGAAGGATGTCCCAGGACTCCCAACAGACCCACGGCCACCGCTACGGCCTCGCCTAGGGGGTGGTTCGTGTGCTATCCCGCGTCTTTGGGGGGTTTCGGGTGTTCTTCTAAGGCGGGGGGGGGGCTGCGTGCATCCCTCACGTCATGCTGCCATCATGGGCCTGCTTTTATAAGGACGGTGAGAAGTCCTCTCACCGTCCTCAGGTCCCCGGTCATGGAGGCCGATAGCCTTCGTCGAAGACACGTCGGCGGCGCCCAAACCACCGATTGCGGAACTCGGGTGGGAGATTTCTCTCCCGTTCCCACCCCGCCGCCTCTTTCACGCGCATGACCTGCTTGCAGAAAGAGGCGGCACAGTCCCACTTACTCTCGCTGGAGATCATGGCTCGCACCATGGTCTCGTGCGAGAGAGTGTCCACGTCCATACCCACTACGAGTACCTGGCGCTGTTGCGCCCACGCCATGCACTCCACCAGCGTGTGGAGCGCTGTGTCTTCGCTGCGGTCCTCGCAGTGCTGATACTCGGCCGTGGTTTCCCGGTGTCTTCGCCGCAGATACCTACCGAAGCTACCATGCCCGGTAAGTATCTGTGACAACCGGTAGGAGAGAGCAACGTCTCTCCTCTCCAGCCACTCGTCCATGACCATTCTGATGGCCGCGATTGTGGCAAATCCCCCCTTTGGTTGCTCAAGTCGCACCTTCATGTCTCCATGGTTTCTTGGTGCAGCAGGGACCGCTGGGCCTCGATTTCCCGAGACGCCGGCCTTTGACCTCGCCCCAGTGCCTCCTTGCGCCATCTAAACAGTGACGCAAGGGCTCTCGCTTCCAGGTCCCATGGAGGGGTCCCGGCTAGGAGACATTCCGCCTCACCTGAGATCGTGCGGTATCCCCTTATCACCCTGACGGCCAACGCCCCCTGTAGGCTCAGCAATCTAGCCACTTTGATAGCCGTCAGGGTTTCCGCCCATACTGGGCCCCGTATATGGCCATTCTTTATTCTTCATTGCGAAACAAACAGTTACAGGCATAAAAGATGTTATTTCTACCAAAAGGCATGCACAATACAATAAAATTAACATAACAAAATCAATAATACACTCATTTGCAAAAAAAACGGGCGGTTTTGATTTTCATTCATCTTTAAAAAGATACAATACCAAAAAGGTTTCAATCGTTTGTACACGTTACTGGCCGGTTTTAAAAATGTCGTGGTGTTTAAAAAAGTACGTTCTAAATTCAAATTTTCATTTGATGCTCATTTTTACAGAAAACCCCTTTTTATCCTACATTTTTGGCGCGAAGTTCCAGAAGTTAACATCGACTTTCACAACTTTTATTCAATTTTTATCGATTAATTTCATATCCTTGACTGTCAAAGCTTTATTTATTGCTGTTTGGCTGTATCAAAAATGGTAGATAAAGTGGTAAAAGCTACCAAAATTATCGCGCTGCTTCAAGAGGGTTGCAGACAATGTTTCGTGGCTAGGAGGCTAAATGTTAGTCGCTCGACGGTCCAAAGGACCTGGCAGCGATATCAGGAGACTGGTTCCGTCGAGAGAAGGCTTGGTTCTGGAAGAAAACCATGTACCCAACAACGGGATGATGGTTTTCTTGTGAGTCGCGCATTGAGAAATCGCAAATCTCGGTATGTGGATCTTAAGAACAACCTCCAAGAAGAAAGAAATGTGCATATTAGTCTATGGACGGTCAGGAGGAGGCTTCTCGCTGCCAATATACGCAGTCACCGCCCGGCCCGCAGCCCCAAATTACTCCGTGAGCACAGAGTTCACAGGCTTAGGTTCACTAGAAATTGTGAATCATGGACTCAAGAAGATTGGAGTAGGGTTTCGTTCTCTGATGAAGCCAGGATATCTCTGTTCGGTGAAGATCGACGTCGGCGAGTGCTAAGAAGACAAGGAGAGCGCTTTGCAGATGCATGTTTCGAAGAAATCACACCTTATGGTGCGGGCTCTGTTATGTTTTGGGCAGGAATAAATTCAATGGAACGTACAGAGTTAGTCTTCATTGAAAACGGCTTACTGACTGGGCATCGATACATAACGGAAGTTCTAATTCCTCATGCACAACCCGCATTGGCCGCTCTAGGTCAAGACTCGATTTTTATGGACGACAATGCTCGCGCCCACCGATCCCGCGATGTTAATGCGTATGTGCAAGAGGTCGGCATTCGTCGTTTGGATTGGCCAGCTCGAAGTCCCGACCTCAATCCCATAGAACATATCTGGGACGTTCTAAAACGGCGTGTGAGATCAGTACACCCGGCTCCGCAGACCATCAGAGAGCTGAAGAATGTGATTACTGCGGAGTGGGAACGTATTCCGCAAGCAAGTATCCGGGATATACTCGCTAGCATGCCCAGACGAATTCAAGCTGTGATTTTAGCTAGAGGGGGTCACACTCGATACTAAACATTTATCTGCTTTTACTTTATTAAAGAAAAACAAACAAAAAAACTTTTTTATTTTTACTTCATGAGCATATGCACTACTAGCGAACATACACTACTAGCGAGGTTTAGCATTATTTCCCATAAATTGTAACAAAATTTTATGAAATACTGATGAAAACGATTATTTTCTTATTAATTTACCAAATTGTGAGGATAAAACTACCTATAATTATCAAACAAAGCAATATTAACATTTAATAATAATAATAATTTACGGAGACGGTACTCCCGGGAGTGCAGCAAATCTCATCTCTGGCTTGCCTTAATTGGCTGGTCAGAGGGAGGAAGCCAGAGCTTTATGCTCGGGGGTGGAAGTGTCATTTTCAAGGGCATAACTACGGGGAAACCCGCTCCGGGTCTAACCCGCGATGGCGAAACCGGCGCCGCACCGCTCGACACCCCTAGCCACTCACACCGGTGTTGCCCTCTGTCGCCTTACAGGCCTACGGGCCTATGGCGATTGTATAGGGGGCCCATCTAGTGAAGTGGCGAGTCACCGTCTGCCAATGTTTTAATAATAAGATATTGAAATGGCAGACGCCGTCTTCATCCATAGATCATATCACCCAGTCAATTTTAACCCCCAATTCAATAGCCCATTTGTAGTTTAGCATATTTTACAATAGTTTAGCTCCCATTGTAGGCAGTCCATTGCCGTTCTTCTACATAAGGCGGTTGTGAATTGTCTGCAGTGGGGGTCCCATTGCCCAATACATTAAAAATCTCAAAGGGCCTCTGCGTGTTGGACCAATATGTCCCCATGTAAGCCTACCAAAAGACCGGGTATCTTCAATTAAAAAAAAAAAGAAGATACCCGAGAAAAGAAGAGACATAATAATAATAATTAAATAATAATCGGGATTGGATGTGTGATGTCAAGCGCGCATGTGACGAAATTCCAACCATGGAACAAATCATGATAGATGGCTCTGATGTGGCTAGTGCAGTCCGTCCGTTATCTAATTGGAAATCTCCAGGTCCGGATGGACTGCACAATTTTTGGCTTAAATGGCTACGCAGTTCACATGCTCGACTGGCATCTCATTTCCAATCTGCTCTTGAATCTGGATCGTTACCAATTTTTATGACAACTGGTGTGACTCATCTGCTCCATAAATCTGGAAGTACTTCGAACCCCAGCAATTACAGACCAATCACGTGTCTGCCGTCAATATATAAACTTCTGACATCCATTTTGAGAGATCTTGATGTACTCCTTTGGCATACTCAAGTGGACTCAAACTGAACTAGACGCCTTGGACAGAAGAGTTCGCACACTGTTGACAACATATATCGAATGCATCATCCGCGTTCATCGGTGATGAGGATGTACATCCCGCGGAAATGTGGTGGTCGAGGCTTCCTGAATGCTAAAACCCTGCATAACCGCGAGGTGTACAACCTTAGAGAATATTTTCTACATATGAATGCGGATGTGCATCGGGATGTTGTCAAAGTGGATACTGGACTCACTCCGGTTGCCTTGGCAAAAGAGATGTCAAAGTGGATACTGGACTCACTCCGGTTGCCTTGGCAAAAGAGAACTGGCACAAACCTGTGATAATGGGTATCGATGACCGGCAGGAGATATGGAAGAGCAAGGAGCTCCACGGTAGGTTTTATAAGGCTCTGCATGGATCTCATGTAGACCTTATAGCCTCTGTGGCCTGGTTACGGTTCGGTGATCTCTTTGGAGAGACCGAGGGTTTTGTCTGTGCAATTGCAGATGAAGTTATCATGACGAACAACTACCGGAAATATATACTGAGGGATGGTACGATCGATGAATGTCGAGCGTGTCATCATCCTGGTGAGTCCCTCAGGCATATTATTTCTGGTTGTTCTCGTCTTGCTAACGGCGAGTACTTGCACAGACACAACCTAGTAGCCAGGATCATCCATCAGCAACTTGCTCTGAAGTATCGCCTGGTGGATATCGAAGTTCCATATTACAGGTATGTAGCTGAGCCAGTTCTTGAAAATGGTCATATCACATTGTACTGGGATCGATCTATTATCACAGACAGGACTTTTGTTGCCAACAAGCCTGATATTGTGGTCATAGATCGATCTGAGCGGCGAGCAATGATTATTGACATCACCATCCCGCATGACGAGAATCTTGTGAAAGCTGAGAGCGATAAAAAAATAAAATATATTGACTTAGCTCGCGAGATTGTCGACATGTGGGAGGTTGATGCGGCAATCATTGTTCCAATAGTCATATCCGTTAATGGTCTTATAGCTAAGAGCCTCGACCAACACCTTCAGAGGCTCGCGTTGGGCAGCTGGATCAAGGGCGTGATGCAAAAAGCAGTGTTACTGGACACGGCACGCATTGTGCGGAGGTTCCTGTCTCTGGAGCCCTGACCACCGGTATCTTGGTCCCTGTACCCGATGCCGGTGGGATACTATATTTTATATTTTTAAATGTATTTCTTTTTATAACTATATTTAAAAATGTATTATATAAGTTAATTAATTTAATAAAGAACATAATAATAAAAATAATATATTTATTCAGATAAAGATTGTAGTACATCAATTTTCATTTTTTGGTACAGTGGTAGGCTCAATTGTCTACAATTCGTGGGTACAGTTCTGTATTCCTAACTAGGCTACGCAGTAGCCTGTGTTAAGGAGTTTCAGTTCCCTATTCCCAATGGCTTCAATATTTATTGTGATAAAAAACTTTTTAACGCTTTTTAGTGCCAAAAATTTACTCTTATCAGAGGGTTTTTACATGAAATGTCTATGAGTCGCAAGTGCGGCCACACATGGAGTACTGCTGTCACCTTTGGGCGGGGGCACCCGAATATCAGCTTCGTCCATTTGACTTGGTGCAGAGGCGAGCTGTGAGAGTTGTCAACGATCCTATACTGACAGGTGGTGTTGAACCTCTTCGCGACAGGAGAGACTTTGCCTCCTTATGCGTGTTCTACCGCCTGTACAATGGTATGTGCTCTGAGGAATTGTTTGACATGATGCCCACGGCTACGTTCTATCGTCGCACCGCTCGCCATAGACAGGGATTTCATCCTCACACCCTACGTCCGGAGCGTTCGAGCACGGTTAGATCCGATAGGGGTTTTCTTCCGCGAACGCTTAGGTTGTGGAATGATCTTCCTGCCTCGGTTTTCCCAAACGCCTACAGTATGGGGTTCTTCAAAAGGGGTCTAAGAAGGTTTTTACAGGGTCGGCAGCGCGAGTGTGGCGCCTCTGGTGTTGCAAACGTTCATAGGCTGCGGTGACCACCAGTCCTTTTGGTGGGCCGTATGCTTGTCTGCCACCTTAGTGGTATAAAAAAAAAAAAAAAAAAAAATGAAAAAAAAAAAATAGTATTGAAAAAATAACTAAGATTAGTGAGTGTTAGTGTGTATGTGTGTGAGTGTTTGTGTGTGTGTCTGTGTGTGTGTGTGTGTGTGTGAGTGTGTGTGTGTGTGTGTGTGTGTGTGTGTGTGTGTGTGTGTGTGTGTGTGTGTGTGTGTGTGTGTGTGTGCGCGCGTGTGCATGTACAGAAAAGAAACTGATGTGTATATTTGTAGGAGAGGCAAAACGTGTCAAACTAGGTATTTTTCTGTCTTTTCGTAGTCGAGGCTACGCAGAAACATAACGACTCGCTTTTTACATTCATAGTAGCTCAAACCAAACACTGGACAATGCTTGTTAATCCGGTTGTATAAATAAGGGCCGAGGATGTAAAAGAATCTTCGGGCAAAGGACGACCGTGCCAACGCCAGTGTACAGATCCTATCTCTTCTGCGCTTGTCAATCACCCTGTACGGTGTCTGACGATGCTGCATAAGTATAACTTGTAGGATGAAGTATTGGCGAACGTTCAGAATGTTCCAACTATTGTATAACTCATCTGTTGAGAACATAATGGGACGAAAAGTAGCCACTTTCAGAACCGCCCTGTGTGCGATCTCTAACGGTTTCATTATAGATTTACAAGCTCCGCCCCAACATGATATGCAATATGTTATTACGGATTGACACAACGCAAAATAGACTCTACGGATGACCGTCAACCTAGCAACATGTCGAAGTGTTTTGAAGATGTAAATTAGTTTGCGTATTCTGCCCGTGAGACTGCTGATATGTGTCTTAAAATTCAGATTCCTGTCCAGGGTCACTCCCAAATATTTCACGTGCTCCACGGAAGTTAGCTGAGCACAATTGCAAAGGGGCTTAGTTTCAGGACGACAAGTGTGAGCTATTATGTTGACATGGACTCGAGGCTGGGACGCAGCACTTACAGACCATGTAAGGAAGTTGGTTTTGGAGGTATTGAGAGTCAAAGTATGATGGTATAGCCAGTCCAGTGTAGTGTCCAGCGCGAGTTGTGCCTTGTTCCCCAGTTGCATCCATGTATCAGCAGTGACGGTTATGGCAGTATCATCAGCAAATGATGTTATAATACCATCCTTTACACTGAGGTCGCACAACTCGATTATGTAAACAAGAAACAGCGTAGGACCTAGTATGCTGCCCTGTGGCACGCCGTAGGAGATAGAAAGCTCCTCGCTGTTGTAGCCATCCATCCTAACGAACTGCGAGCGACCCGACAGGTAACTCCGGAAGAGATCCAATTGTATTCCTCTGACACCCATTCCTTCAAGTTTCAGTAAGAGGGTAGAATTTACATTTGAAATGGTTCATTGCTTAGGTGCCCGTTTTTTTTTGCAAATGAGTGTATTATACCTCAATAAACAAAAGATCAAAAGAATTACAATAATTAAGTCACTTATACAATAATAGGTACAACTCTGAAATTGTCACCAGTCAGTCAGATTTACAAAGTATTATCCAATATTTATGTCTGACAAGTAGTCATTTACGGAATAATAGGCCCTTTCTATAAGTAGATTTTTTATTTGAGTTTGAAAAGAACTGGAATCATTGCCTTCCAATAGGGACTTAGGTAACTTGTTGTATATCTTTGGGGCCCTACCTAGGAGACCCTTGTTAAAAATAGCTTTTTTGTGTTTGGTAAACCGTATTTTGTGTTTATTTCGCGAGCTTTTTAGTGTTTCAAATAAATAAAAATTCTTTCTTACAAACATGATCACTTCATAAATGTATAAGCTTGGCAGGGTCTGGGACTTTTAAAAAACGGTTTACAGCTATCCGGAGGTCGTATGCCACAAATTGACCGGACGCAATTTTTTGGGCTTTAAAGACTGTATCTACATTTGTGGAGTTACCCCAGTATATAAGGCCATACCGTAAGGCTGACGTAACATATATTATGCATGATAAGCGGTTACCAATTTCGTCCGATTTGTTACCTTTGGCAAATTGTACAGTGCATATGAAAACTGACTGAGACGCTTACATATGCTACTTGTGTGCGTTAGCCAGGCCATGTCTTGGTCTAGTTCTAGCTCTAAAAATTTAATAGACTTGCATTCCGTAATTATATTATCATTATAGTGTATGTCAAATTTAATAGGAACAGTCCGTTGCTGAAAATGTCATAAGTTTAGTTTTGTCAATATTAATTCTCAAGTTATTTGCATTTGACCAATTTATTAATAGCTCAAGGCAGTCATTTATTTCTTTTTCTAATATCAAGTTATCAATGGATTCAAATATCACTGTGCTGTCATCAGCGAATAGGATCATAGGATTTCGTATTATTTTGGGCATGTCATTTATATAGATTATGAATAGTAGAGGTTCCAATAAACTCCCTTGAGGAACACCATAATAGGTGATTCTTTGACTAGAAGTGTATGATTTCTCTATCCTTGATCCCTCACAAAGTCGATTAATGTGTGTCAATTGTGTTCTACCCGATAAATATGATTTGAGAAGGTTAAGAGCATTACCTCGGATACCATATTTTTCAAGCTTATTGATGAGTAAATTGCGGTCTACGTAATCGAAGGCTTTACTCATATCAAGAAATAGCGCCGCTACATGACTTCTAGAATCAATACCTGTAATAACTCTTTTATATAGTTTATAAATGGCCAGATTAATATTTTTATTTTTTCGGAAGCCATATTGTTCCTCGCTGAAAATATTTTTGTGTTCAAAAAAAGAGTACAGAAGATTATAAATCACTTTTTCTATCAACTTTGAAAAGATTGAAAGCAGGGCAATAGGTCTATAGTTACCTGGTTCTTGTTTGTTGCCTTTTTTAAAAAGGGGTTTAATAGGCTTGTGTCCACTAAGAATAAATCTAATTGATGTGTGTTTCTAACGACTATGTCCAATATATAAATAACAAAAGTAATATAAATTGGTACACAAATTAAGGATTACTATTATTTTTAGAAAATAAGATTGGAAAAAATAAGCAATCAGTCCCGTGACATCAAACACCTCTACCAGATAGTGTGACGTCACAGTTTGCTTTTTGACGTTTGACGCACTCTGGCAGTCTCGAGTCTTGACATCTTGTGTCACAAGTCGTGTCATCTTGTGTATTATTATTTAGATTCTCATACATTTTCATAAAATACAATAGATTTCATTTTATTCAGGCACTACACAACACTTTTGTAATACGACGGATTCATTTTAAATTAATATGGAAAGCAGACGAACGCTAACATAACATTGTCAAATACCTGTCAAACAGTGACGCCAGTGGCAATGTTTTTTTCAATTAATTTATACTGGCTTTGGTTACTTAGACCATATGCCAAAGTGATGCCAAATCCTACGGAATGTTCCTCTAAAACCCAACTTCAAATTCCCCAGATTCCCCTAAATATTGATTAAAACGCCTAAACGTTTCTTTTTGTACTAAAACTTTTAAAAACAAATCATTGAAAGGACTCATAAAAAAATGCACATTTTCTTTTTGGTTTGTTTGGCATCAAGTGACGTCACACAAGGAGCCATGAGCGTTTCCGATACAAATTGAAATTCATTTTTTAAATGACAAAATAAACTATGTAAATGATCGTTTTAAATCAAAATATTACATTTTTGTGATCATATAGATATAAAGCTACAAAATTAAATGCTTTTTGAAATTTAGGACACAAGCCTATTACCGATAACTTTAGTCTATCAGGGAAAATACCTGATTCTAAACACAAGTTTATTATGTGGCTAAGCACTGGCGCAATGATAGGCGCCACTGATTTAATAACATTTGTCAAGATGTCATCATAACCGCAACTATTAGTATTTTTTAATGAATTAATTAATTTAACAATTTCATTTGGAACAGTAGGCGTCAAGAAAATTGAGTCATTACATATAGGGTCAAATTTAATAATGTGACGCTCAGTTTTATTTTTAGGTTTAATTTCGTCTATAAAATAATTTTTAAAAGATTCAGCTATTATCATTAGGATCATAAATAGTTTTATTATTTGCTATAATTTTTTGTATACCCTCCGATGGATTGTTGCTTTTAGCTTTATTGATGACCTGCCATGTAGCTTTGCTCTTATTGGCAGCGTTATTAATAAAGCAATTATTTTGAGCCTTTTAGATAAGTCGTATAATGTTTTTCAGTCTTTGTGAGTAAGTTTTGTATACCATTTTATTACAGTTATTTGGTGCTCTACGGAATTGCCATAGCATTTGTCGTTTAAGCTTGCAGTACTGCTTTATGCCCTTACTTATCCACCTTGGTTTTTTATAACAGTGTATTTTAAGTTTTCTCAAAGGAAAACAAGCGTCATAGTAAAATTTAAAAATGTCATGAAATTTATTAAATGATGAATTGGGGTCATTGGAATTATAACTATCATAAAATGTCAGATTTTGTAAATATTGTTTCAATTTACAAATATTATCATTGCCGTAATTGCGTCTAAATATAAACCAGTAGGGCAATATACATGTTTTCTTTACAGGACACTTCATAAGCTGACCAGTGTGATCTGATAGTGCCAATTCAACCTTTTCACACTTACCACCCTTCACATTGTCAAGGCAGGTACCAGAACATAGGCGTGTTGGGGTATTCATTATTCCAAGTGACAAATTAAAACTATGCACTATATTTATAAAAGTTTTGGAACTTTTTGTTCTCTTTAAGATATTTATGTTGAAATCCCCACACAGAGTAATCTTTTTCTTATTTCTTGACCATATTTCATTTAAAAGATTGTCTAATATCCTTAAAAACTCACACAATGAACGGATATCTTTTTTTGAGGATCTGTATATACAAACGACAATAATAGAATGATTTATCAAATCAACAGCACATAATTCAACAACATTAAGCTGACAATATTTATCTAGATTTATTTTTAGACCTTTAAGGGGGTTTCTCAAAAGTATACAAACGCCTCCACGTTTGCTACTTTTCGAGTAGTGTGAGTGTAACGTGTAGTTTGGCAAGTGCAGAAACATATGATCCTCTTGTAACATGTTAGTTTCCGTTATACACACTATATCAATTGGCTTTCCAACACTTAAAAACTCATCGAGGTGAACACTTAATAAGTTCGACTTGTTTATCAAACCATTAATGTTCTGGTGTAGAATATACAGATAATTATTTACGAAAAAAGTTTCTATTTTCCGAATTTGGACGAGATAACTCCAGAGATACACTCACAGTGTCTGCACTTGTTTCTTTAGATTTTAGTGGCTTATAGTAATCCAGTATAGACCTTTGGTGACAAGTTTTGGGGTCTTGCAGTAATGTCCTGTCAGTGCAGTTACTGAATGATGACCTCAATTTTTTGCCTATGATGAATTGCTCTTTATATTGTAAATAATCAATTTCAATATTAAGTTTAAATGATATTTGATCCAAAAAATGTCTACCACTCCGTGGAATATTAAAATAATACAAGCTGTGAAAGTATCTCAGATCTATAAATTTGCTGTTTGGGTAGTTTTGCGTTAGCAGCTGATTTAGCATTTTCTCATTAATATAACGATTCCATCGGACACCAAGAACAAATACACATTTACATATTTTCAAGTTATTTAAATTTATACATAATTCTTTATAAAATTGAGAGGGATTTCTATCGTTTGTTCCATACTTCGCACGATCCTTGGGTACAGTCTCCTGTAGGGTAGGGAGCGTTGGATCCCCTGATGTTGGGCATCAATCACACTAGTGCGGCTAATGCCCCCCTCAGTTTTGGGACCAAACTTCGGAAGTGATGTCCGAAGTTCCACCGGCCATCGAGTACGAGCCCCAGATACTTCATCGAGGGCTCGTAAATAACGTTGTGATGTTTTTTTTTTTTTTTTTTTATATTCAGCTCGCCAAATTGACGTCGCCACCAGCCTGATGGTAAGAAAGCAGTGGTGCATCTAGCGATTGGGGGCCACTTCTTACAGTGGTCCTCAAGTTGGCGGCCCTGTGATGTGCCTCTTCACGCTCCTCTTGAAGAACCCGGGATTGTAAGATGAGGGAAAGACGTGTGCGGGCAGGTCGTTCCATGTTTTTATAGTTCGACAGAGGAACGATCTTTTGAAACGCTCGGTTCTGGCGAAGATTCTCTCCACTGTGTATGAGTGGCATCTCTGCCCGGCACGCGTTGTTCGGGATCGGAAAGGAGATGGTGGGATCAGGTTGAAGAGCTCTTCAGAACATTCGCCGTGATACATTCGATAGAAGGCAGCCAAGGACGCTATGGTTCTTCGCTGCGACAAAGGTTCCAGGCCTCCCGTCACCTCAGGACAACCAATTATTTGGATAGCACGTCTCTGCATAGCGTCAAGCGCGTCTAACAAGTACCTCGCGGAGTCATCCCAAAGGTGAGAACAGTACTCGACGCAGGGACGAATCTGCGTCTTGTACAGTAAACATCTCTGATGTGGCGTGAAATACCGTTTCACCTTATTCAGGATTCCCAGTTTCCGCGAGGCCAGACCAATACAGCTCTCTATGTAGTTTTTGTGATTGAGCTCACGCCGGACGTCTATACCGAGGATCTCCAGGTTGTCCTTTAGTGGAATTGTAATGCTCTGAAGAGAGGGCACGGGTAGGAATGGGGACTTCTTAGCTGTAAACGCACACGCCTGTGTTTTTCTGGCATTGAACTCGAACAGGTTGTCTGAACCCCATTGGGCAATGCGGCCCAGGTCTAGATCGAGATCCGCTACGAGTTGTCGTCTCTTCTCATCCACGTCGCCTCGCCCCGCCGCTGGACGGCCAGAATAGCTCCCATGAAGAGTACTGTCATCCGCATAACAATGAATGCACCCAAGGGACAGCATTTCATTGATATGCAGAAGAAAGAGAGTTGGGGACAATACCGATCCCTGTGGTACTCCGGCATTTACCTGAAAAAAACAGGAAGCCTGACCATCACAGAGGACCCGAATCCGTCGCCCGTTCAGGAAGCTGGCCAACCAGCGGCACAACTGATGCGATAATCCATATGACGGCAGCTTGTAAAGAAGCGACGCATGCCATACCCTATCAAAGGCTTTTGCGATGTCTAGGCCAATAGCCAGAGATTCGCCGTGCCTCTCCATAGCCTCACCCCAGGTGTGCGTTATGTACGCTAGGAGGTCACCCGTTGATCGTTTCGGCCTAAAGCCATATTGGCGATCGTTAATTAACGAGTGATCCTCCAGATAGCGCATGAGCTGTTTGTTGATGATTAGCTCGAACACCTTGCAGATGACGGTGGTTACGGCTATGGGGCGATAGTTGGCTGGATCCGACCGATCCCCTTTCTTGGGGATCGGTTGGACATTTGCCTCCTTCCAAGCCTCCGGCACTTCTCCCGACGAATACGAAAGGCGATACAGACGTGTTAGCGTTGGAGACAATTCAGCTGCACAATTCCTCAGCACCACGGCCGGAATGCCATCAGGACCACTAGCTTTCCGCGTGTCGAGTGACCGTAGCACCGCCCGCACATCGCACTGCCGGATTACAATTTCCGGCATCGTGGTTCCACAGTTAACGATAGTGGGAGGTTGCTTGCCACAGTCATCGACCCGGGAATTAGCCGCAAAGAGCTTGGCCAGCAGTTCCGCTTTCTCTTGGGCCTTGTGAGCCAGTGATCCGTCAGGATGGCGCAGCGGCGGCAGCGAGGGCTTGCAAAAGTTGGCCTGCTCGGCTTTGGCCAGTTGCCAGTATCCACGGCTGCCCGTCGGATGTGACGTGAGCTCCTGACCAAGCCGCGTGACGCGCTGGACGTCCGCTCTCTTGAAGGCTCTCTTACTGGACCTAGTGGCTGGACCAACACTTTGTACCACCTGGCACCCACATGGAAGCCTAGGCCACCATGTGGGTACCTAAATTCGCGGAGCCTCGTTCGTTGGTTAACAGGTGCACCACGTGTAGGTGAGGTCGCTTGGGCCCCCGAAAATTTGATGGTGGTGGGGCCCCTTACACCCTGTTTCTACTCAACAATCACCCAACGTTGCAGAAGATTAAACACAAATTCCTATTAAGTGGGCATACACATATGGAGTGTGACTCTAACCTCTCAATTAAAGAAAGAGCGACAAAATAACCAACATGAGATTCAATCACTAAAATGATTGGGCGCAGCTAGTAAGAACTTGCAAAATTCAGAAACCATTGAAGGTAGTATTGATGACATTGAAGGATTTTTTGAATTTTGGCGAAATAAAATCTAAGGGACCTTTTGCAATCAAAAGCTAGACGACTCAGGGGAGAAATATCTCTGGCAAACAATTAAATGGCTTCAGTACGATGAAAACTGACTTTACCAATAAGTATTGAAAAAAAAAAGGACTTGTCTCGTAGTTTACATGGACATAATGGAAGTTTAATTATAGTCATCTCGGTGTAGCATGGTGCGTATGACAGTTGTCGATCGCGTTTCGTTTCACTCTTGAAAGTTGCCGTGAATTACAATTATGAACTTAGTATTTCAGCTACATCCCATTCATTATATATTTAATCGTTAATCACTGTTGTATATAAAATTAAACTCAACCAGAATATTCTAGTCTACAAATAAAATGAATTTGGAAGAAAAATTTAACAAATTGTTGAGTATAACGTAACACCAAAGATGTCTTTAGTGATGGGATTATATACATCTACGATGGATAGTCGATATTTTGATAAAACAAAATGTATATTGTCCGTAGTTCCAACTTTTATTGTAAAATAGTAGATTGTACTACAAGAGCATAAAAGAAGCCATTTTATACGAGACGTTTATCCGCCCGAGCCAAAGGCGAGGGTGGATATTAAGTCGAGGATAAAATGGGTTTTATGATCGAGTTATACACTCTGCTTTTCACTTCGATTGCAAGGAAATGAAGCAGTGATATTGTAAATAAAAGTCTTTAATTAAAATTAAAAGTAACATTTGAACAATTTTCAATTTGAACAATGTCTTTTTTCAAGTTTTTTTTTAATCATTCTACATGAAGCATTAGGCATGGGTAACGAGACCCATACTACCTAATCATTTTTTCACTCATAATACTATCTGATTTTTAATATTTCTTAATTTATATAGAACACAGAAAGTACAAATTAAATGTAACAAAAAAAAAACAAGTTATTTAATAGCGCTTTATTATGTTTGGTTCATAGAGTAACACGATCTTCATGATACCGTCTCTACTTGTTTTAGAAGAAGAAAAAGAACTTTACGCACTAGAGCATAAAATGTTGTTTTAGTCCGCATACACCCAGCATAAACAAGAACTTTACGAGCATAAGAAGTGAAAAGTATATTATTGAGTTATTATTATTAATATTTTTCCTCTTCTCGGTTACCTTCTTTTTTTTTCTTGCGAAGATACCAGATTTTAACAGATTATGTGTTTTTGTTACCGCTATAATAACAAATACTAAAAACAAAAAAATATAATATTTAAGGGGGCTCCCATACAACAAACGTATTTTTTGTCTTTTTTCGGTACGGAGACCTCTGCTCACTTGGCCGGTTTTTTAAGCTGTTTAGTTAATTCAAAAATAAATATAGCAATAATTTTCATAATAACAAACAGAACGTGATTTATCTCGTTTATCGTAGGATTCTAAACATCAATTGCATATCGACACATCCCTAGTATTGTGGTACTGATAGATATCAACGTCATACTGCCAACTGTCATACGCACCTTGTTACAGCGAGGCGACTATAAAACCTCGAATCTTCAAAACTTTCGTTTTATTGCTGAGTATAGGAAGATTACATTAGTGTGACTCGTGTGAATTTCGAAAACTTTGTAGAACAGATGATATAGATAAAAAAAAATTGACACTGTTGACAGTTGACAGTTGTGGCCATGGGGTTGCCATGGCGTAGGCGCGAACATCTTCCCCCCCGTTGAAAGCCCTCTTTCAACATCATTGGACAGAATCCGCCGTAGGTAGAGGGCAGATTCGAGTCAGGGGTCTTCGATAACAGCCTCTGGTGGTGTTTATGTCCGCAACTCGTGACACTCCATCGGGTCCAGGAAATAAGCGGCTGACTCGTCCCAATCTCCAATTGAGTGGAGGCACGTTATCTTCTTGGAGAAGAACTAGGTCTCCTATTTGTAATGAAGCAGAATTGGTACGCCACTTGGAACGCTGCTGCAGTTCTGCAATGTATTCATGTTGCCAGCGTTGCCAAAAATGTTGACTTAATTGTTGAAGCTTTGTGTAGCGTTGTAAATTATTTTGGTTCCGGTCCTCATATGATGGACCTGGTAATGCTTTGAGAGCACGGCCTATCAGAAAATGCCCTGGGGTAAGGAAATGATAGTCATTTGGGGAAGGTGAAAGTGGACATAGAGGTCTGCTGTTTAGTACTGCCTCAATTTGAACAAAGAGAGTTGATAGCTCCTCAAATGTCAAATGAGCGTTGCCCATAATGCGCTTAACATGATATTTCGCGGATTTCACCCCGGCCTCCCAGATACCACCGAACGAGGGCGCGCACGCAGGAGAAAATATAAACTTTATGCCTTCATCCGCAGCAAAATCATTAACATGATCCTTGTTGACCTTAAGAAAATTACCTATTTCCTTTGCTGCGGCAACAAAATTGCGGCCATTATCGCAGAATATCTCCGCTGGCTTGCCCCGCCTACCGATGAATCTGCGTAAGCTTAATAGAAACGCTTCCTTAGACAAATCACTAACGGCTTCCAGATGTATGCATTTGTATCTAAAGCACACAAACAAACACAAGTACGATTTATTTATACGTGCTCCACGGCCCTTCCTATTTAGAGTAAAGAAGGGGCCGGCAAAGTCAACACCAACAGTTTTGAATGGATAGTCTGGTGTGACACGTTGTGCAGGTAGATTTCCCATAATGGGAGTAATGGTTTTGCCTTGCAGTCTTCTACAAGTTACACAATTGTGAACTGTGCGGCGGGCTAAATGCCTACCACTGATGGGCCACACAGTATCCCTAACACTAGCTAGTAACAGCTGAGGACCAGCATGAAGGTAGTGCAAGTGTTGATAGTTGAAATATAGTTTAGTTAAATGATGAGAGGCATGCAGAAGTATGGGATGTTTTTTAGAGTAATTATAATTGGACAGCTCGATTCTACCGCCAACCCTAATAACACCAGCCTCATCCAAAAATGGTGAGAGTGATAAAATAGAACATTTCGAACCTAAAGTTTTACCCTTTGATAGAAGGCTAAATTCTGAAGGAAAAGAATCCTGTTGGGACATTTTGCATAAATGAATGAAAGCAGAATCTAATTCCGAAACGGTAATAGAACCTATCAATTTATCCTTAGGATTGCGAATGTTGTGAATGAATCTAAAAATATAAGCTAAAGTTCGTCTTAATTTGTTGAAAGATGAATAAATTGGTCATTTTCAGAAAGTGTGTATCATCTCTCTGAACTTGAGCAGAATTGGACTTCATTTCTGGTAAATCGGCTTCGTTTAAAATATTGTGTGGATCAGGCCAAGCATGACTAGGCTGTAATAGAAAATTGGGACCTGACCACCATAGCTTGTGATCTTTGATTTCTTTAGGATTTAACCCTCTAGAGATTAAATCTGCTGGATTTTGGTCTGTGGGCACATAGCGCCATGATGAGCCTTCAGTAAGCTCATTGACTTCAAGTACCCTATTGGCTACAAAAGTTTTTAATTTTGCAGCATTACCAGAAAGCCAACTGAGTGTAACAGTAGAATCGCACCAGTAAATCACACGATCTGCTTTATAACGCAATGCACTGGTAACAGCCTTGGTCAATTTGGCAGCCAGCAGAGTGGCGCAAAGCTCCATACGTGGGATGGTTGTAGGCTTTATGGGTGCAATTTTAGATTTGGCACATAGCAAATTGACCTTAACTATTCCAGAAGAATTAGATGACTTTAAGTACACACAGGCGCCATAGGCCACTTGTGAGGCGTCGCTGAAGGTATGGATTTCTATGTTGTTGGCAGAATCGCATAATACCAGTCGCGGAATTGGTAGATCTGATATGAAATGTAAATTGTTTACAAAATTACTCCATAATTTTAATATGTCCGGAGTAACCGGTTCATCCCAGCCTCTCTTGTCCTTCCATAGCGATTGTAGCAATAGCTTGGGAACCACTATACAAGGACTCAAGAGGCCAAGAGGATCGAAAATTTTGAAAGATGCTGAAAGAATTGATCTCTTTGTAATTGTTTTATCGATTGTAGGTATTGTAATTGATATGTGAAAACAATCTGTATTAGGATTCCAATTTAGACCAAGAGTGCTTGCCGATTCGCTCAAGCTCACCTTGTCATTTTTATTGATGACAGAGGATGTCAAAGCGCTTGGCAAATTTGACTTATACTTGCGCAAGTTGAAACAACCAAGTTTTAAAGTAGATGAAATCATGCGTTGTATATGGAGCAATTCAGAAGATTCATTCGATCCCGTGATCAAGTCGTCAACGTAGCAGTCATGTTTTATGATAGTGGCTATAAGTTCGTCATCACAGGTATCTCCCAATAACAATAGGCACTTTGTGCTCAAATAAGCTGCACTTGCAAGACCGTAAGTGACAGTTTTGAGACGTAGAGTTTGGATTGGACTGGACTCGTCACTCCTCCATAATATTAGTTGCAAATTGCGATCCGGTTCGTCTATTTGGACCTGACGATACATTTTTTCGATATCGCCAGTCAACAGGTACTTGTACTGGCGGGCTCGAATTAAGATGGAGAAGAGAGAGTCTTGAACATTAGGTCCAACCAACTGTAAGTCGTTAAGTGAGAATCCCGAACTTGTGCGTAGAGAGCCGTCAAAGACTACACGGAGCTTAGTGGTTTCGCTATTTTGTTTGAAAACGGCATGATGACATAGATAGTATGAGGGGTATGGCATATTAGTAGGACATACTTCTAAGTGACCTAAATCAGAATATTCTTTAATAAAATGTATGTATTGGGACTTCAAGTCTGGGTTTTTGCGGAATCGTTTTTCCAAATGAAGTAGACGTGCCTTTGCAACGGCATATGAATCCCCTAGGCAGTCTGGTGTATCCTTTAAGGGTAGTCGTACACAGAATCTACCAGAGTCTAAACGGTATGTATTGCGATAGAAATGGTCTTCACATTCCTTTTCGATTTTGGTTTGATATTGTCTATCGGGAACCTGTTCAAGGTCCCAAAATTTAGATAATTGTTCATTAATATTAGAATCATTGTCTTCACTTGCTGACACATTACATAAAACTGTTTCGACTGAAAATTGCTTGGGGGTTCTATTTGCGACTGGTCCAGCGACAACCCAACCGAGCTTTGAGCTTTGCAGCTTAGGCATGGCCGGTCCTAACGACATTTGGTCGCAACCCAAGAGGTCCCAGAACAGATCTGCACCTATCAAAACATCTATAGATGAGGGTTGATTGAATTTGGGGTCAGCAAGCTGTATGTTTTTAGGTATTTTGATATGTTTTATGTCTATGTATTGCTTGGGAATAGAACCTGTAAGTTCCTTCAGAACATAAAACGATTGTACTATTTTGTAATTATTTGTCAAAGAATTTAATTGGGCAATACAACTTGTACTTACTTGGCCTGCCAAGTTGTTGCCTATGCCAACAATATTTATGGCATTAATTGGACATATTTGTAATGAAAGTTGGTTCATTAATGATTGTGTAATGAATGAAGTTTGACTACCACAGTCCAGCAGAGCGCGGACTTGGACATATCGGTTTGTTTGAGGATTTGTAACATTTATCATTGCAGTTGACAATAGAATCTGACCTTGTGTTTGACTATTGTTGTAATTCATTGAATTGTTTACAGATAATTTTGGTGAATTGTTATCAACATTTGCACTATCTCCCTTGTTGGATTCATGGAGGAAAGTGTTATGCCTACGATTGCATTCGCGGCATGGGCCTAGCTTGCAATCGTGCACATGATGGCCTGCCCTTAAACAATTGGAACACAAACGCAGCCTTTGCACTTCGATCTTTCGTTCTTGAACACTCTTCTTTGCAAATATAGGGCAGTCATATATCCTATGGTCACCTTTGCAGACTGCACAGCGATACATGACAGAGCCTGAGTGTCGAGTTGATGATGATGATTGAATTGAAGTAAATGATTTTGTATTGTGTGTATGCTTATCAACCTGCTGTGTTTGCGCTTGGACAGCTTTAGACCTATCTACCTTATTGTGATATAGTGTCTCTAGAACGTCTGCACGATCAGTTAAAAACTTATAAAATTCTTTCAAAGATGGAACGTCGGTCAATCCATTTCGGTATTCCTCCCATTTAACTATGGTGCGATTATCCAGCTTTGCTGATAGTATGTGTATGATTAATGTGTCCCAGTGTTGGACAGGTTGACCTAGGCTAGATAAGGCACGCAAGTTTTTAGTCACGTGATCAACTAGAAACCTCAGTGATTTGTCTGTTTCACGTGTGAAGGAGCCGATATTCAATAATGAGTTAAGATGGTGATTGACCAGTTGACGCTTGTTGTCAAAACGATCACACAACAATTGCCAAGCGGTTTCATAATTTGTATCAGAAATTTCCAAATTAGATATAACTCGTGCAGCTTCACCCTCCAAGTATGATACCAAATAGTGAAATTTATGCACTGATTTGATGCGCTGATTATTATGAATAAGTGACAAGTAAGTGTCTCGGAATTCAAGCCAGCGGAAATACTCCCCACCAAACTTAGCAATCTGTATTTGCGGCAACTTGAAATCAATATTGTGACAGTGAGATGACCGATCGCTATGACACTGCGATGAATTAAGCTCCTCAGAATCATTGCAAGTGTGGTTATGTTTTATCAAAAGTTGCTGAGCACTTGCAAGGAGCGAAGTGAAAATTTGTTCAATCTCATCACGCTCGTCCATCTCAGAGTCCATCCTATCACAGTTTAGAACTTCAATCTGACTCTGTAAGTCATCAAATTTGCTTGACATAGCTCGTATTTTATCTACATTAATTTGCAATTCTTGAACTTGCAACTTAGTCAATTTTGATGAATGCACAATATCTAAATATTTTTTGAACTTGGTTAAACGTCCTTTAACCGAGCTACGTTTAGCAAACAAATCTTTTAGTTGTTGCTTTGCATTAAGATCCTCACTCACTGACATTGTGAAATGTTTATGAAATAGAATAGGTACACACAAAAAAAAAGCAAATTACAGTAAATTGCCAACCTGATCAGCCCTACGAACAAGTGTCTTGGGATCGGTTGATTTAATCCACTGATCAGGTTGTAGTACTTAGTACACTGTAAATCTTACTAAAATAATAGGAACTAATAGTAGGTAATGTACTTAGTTCAAATGAAAGTGATTGTCTATACAACAAAACAACAATGCAAACAGGATGTAGGCATAAAGTTATAAAAATATTCAAAATCTTATCTGAACATCATCGGTGTTCTGTGGCATCTGGTCCCCCAACACAGTCACGGTGCCAGCATGTAGTAGCGGCTCACTGCTTGATGATTATGTGAGCTGTTGTTGTCAGTATGAGCTGAAATGTTCGGCACAAAGTGATATGTAATGTGCATAAGCTGTGGGCTTCAGATGCGACTAAGGATAGTACTTGGATAATGAATATTATCTTTTATAAAGCACTTATAAGAAGTGGTGTGTGTGACAAGTAACTTTGTCACCCTAAAATAGAACTAATGATTATGTGAAGATATACTTCATGAAAATGTATAGGAATAAACCACAATCCACTTAGTTTAGAAGTTAACTTTGACAAATTTAATGTTATATTTTTATAATTTGAAAGCAATGTGGGTGGTATTTTAGTGTGAAAATGTTAAAAATATCTTTTAGAATGTGAAATATCTTATTGGGATAAAGATTTACTTGTTTTAAATCGAATAATGTTGTTAAATTTTGAAAAAAGAATGAATTTTGACAATAACTTGGAAAAGTACACTACAACAACTTTTGAAGGAAAATATGGGTTTTGGCAAGTTTTGGAGCAAGTGTAATTAGGAAATGGGCACTTAACTGAAAAGTCCTAGCTTCAGGAACCATGGATTGGTTGCTGGTTTTGATATTTGATGGCAGTAGGTACCAAGTATTTCTTGAAAATTGTATGATGAATATCTTGTAATTCGACGAAGTGCTAAGGCTGGGCGCGGAGCTTTTCTATTGCTGTCCGACCTGGCTGGCTTAGTCGTCAGTTTTCTTGCTTTTGTAAATTAGATTTTGTTCTTCGACTTGTTAGTTGTACGTAGTCAAGTAGGTACTTCTCAAAAATTTTGCAAGTTAATGTCCTGTAGCGGTCGCCAGTATTTATGTCTCGTAGTTTACATGGACATAATGGAAGTTTAATTAAAACCTCGAATCTTCAAAACCTTCGTTTTATTGCTGAGTATAGGAAGATACTTAGTGTGACTCGTGTGAATTTCGAAAACTTTGTAGAACAGATGATATAGATAAAAAAAAATTGACACTGTTGACAGTTGACAGTTGTGGCCATGGGGTTGCCATGGCGTAGGCGCGAACAGGACTTGTTGGATGTCCTTGATTTAATCGACGAGTTGTAACGTTGTGCAACGACGTGTGAATAAATTAATTAAAATTAGATAATTAGAATTGAAATTTAAGTCATGATAAATGAAAGCGCCATCTACCGAGTAGCTGTCGCAACGACGGAAGGTTTGGTTCATAGTCATAGTTGCGGTCTTGACGTTAAGTAGTATCGAGTTATGCCACCAGAGGCGCTATTCATTAGAATATAAAGCCTTGCATCAATGCAAGAGGACCGCCAGATCAATATTTAAATTAGCTCACGGACGTATAAGTGTCGTTTGAAATGGTGAGAAAAGTAAAAGTATAAAAGTCGTCGTTATTAAAGTATATTTGTCAAGTATAAGGAGCAAATAGCTCTAGACAGAAGACCCCATATTTGGGTAAGTTAATTGAATATAACGTGATCTAGTTTTAAACTGTGAAAATTAACGGCTGTTGGTCCACCCTGTTATAAGGGGGTAGTTAAAGGGGTGTGAAAAAACATTTTGTAGAATTAGTTTCGTTAAGCAGATATTGTAAGACCTCGCGATTCCCGCAGCTGTTAATAGCAGAGCGGCAGCTGGCTGGTCTTTGGGGATATACGGGATAAAAGGTTTCAAACTAACGCCTAGTATGGAACATTCCAGGGTTCACCCTCCGGGT
Source organism: Miltochrista miniata (assembly GCA_933228765.1). Lineage (NCBI taxonomy): Eukaryota > Metazoa > Arthropoda > Insecta > Lepidoptera > Erebidae > Miltochrista > Miltochrista miniata. Next base: position 4,048,801 of record OW121771.1, read on the forward strand.
TCTACGAAGAATTATTCACCCTCCGGGTTCTACGAAGAATTATTCACCCTCCGGGTTCTACAAGGAAATAGTTCTAGTCCATTCCTAACTTCCAATAAATTGCCATCTTTACATTTCAATCTTACTTTTTATTCCTCTCTTCCTTTTCCTGAAAGCCTTCAGCTTTTCAGAGTCTTTTAAAGACTTTTATTTGCAACTTAAAACAGTCAATGACCCCTCGACATCTAACACTGATCCAGATTTGAACGAAGCATTTGATTATTCTACAGTGATTACTTCTTTTACCATATGAAACTGATAGAATCATAGCATTTGATTTTAATATTTAACCAGTTACCTCTTTTTTTTTAAATTTTGATAATGATGTTCATTTGAACATCATTATCAAAATGCTGAGTTCATTGTCCTTACTTCTTCTTCTTTCAGTGCCACTCCTTTTGAAATTCTTCACCAACTTTTGAAATTCTTCACGGTTTTGAGCAAAACGGAAGAGCTCCCTTGAATGTCCTAACAACACTGGTTAATTATGTTAAGGGCCCTCTGCACTTGATATGACAACATATCCTGGCCGTTTCCCTGCACCGTGATTTATTTATTTATTTATTTAATGGGACAAAAAACAGATATACATTCGATGTTTAAAGTACAGCTTACAAAAATATTCATCAATGTATAGCCCACAACATTGTCCTCGTGTTACTAAAATATGTATTTTCAACAATAGATGACACTATCAACAACAGATTAGTAAGAATATATAAAAAAAGTATTCTCTTAAATTTACTGTTAATTTATGCAAATTATATATAAGGTGCAATAACAGCCATAACAGATCTTTTAAATTTGTGTGCCGTCAACGCAAATATATCGATGTCCTCAAATTGCCTATTATGCGTATCTACAAGTCGTCGTAACGGTGATCTCAAACCAGAGTTAGTTCTGCACTTATTGGTCATGAAAAGGCGCCTCCTTCTGACAATACGGACATGCACTGTTCGTGGCACGACATAACAGATATTGTTGGTCAATGCATTGCAGTCAAAAGCGCCCCGACACAAACCGTATAGAGTCATAGCCTGCAACAGCAGCCTTCTGCTTTCTAGGGTTGGGAATTTATATTTTACTAGCTGACCCGCGCAACTTCGTTTGCTTGATAAATGAAGAACCGCTCGACCGATTTTGTGCAAACTTCACATAAACCATCTACTAAACAGTCCGAACAAAGCTTAAAATATTTGGTTTGGATAGGTGGGCCCGATCTCGAGTTATAAAATTACAACGAAAAGTGGCATTGATTTTTATATATATAGATTAAAAGGTGATCATATGATAAGTAGTTCCGATGAGTTCTAAAGTATAAAGCGCGGAGAAATTTGCGTTGGACCTTTTCTATTTTATCTATGTACTTCTTGTAATATGGGTTCCAGACAAAAACTGCGTATTCAAGCTGTGGACGAATTAGAGATTTAAATAGATAGCTATAGGTTTCTGGACGTTTAAAGTCTTTGGTTGCCCTCATTACGAAGCCGTATAGTTGGAAAGCCTTATTGACAATTTTGTCAATATGGGTATCAAGCTGGAGTTTTGAATCTAAATGTACACCAAGGTCTTTAATTTCATTTACTTTTGCAAGTTTAGTATTACATAGGGTAAAACTTGTATTCAGTATGTTTTTCTTTTTAGTGAAGTCAATATGAAAGCATTTAGAGATATTTAAATATAATTTGTTGCGTGTACAATAACAGGAAAAACGGTCTAGGTCTTGTTGAAAAAGTAGTATGTCAGTGTCAGTCTTAAGTGTTTTGAAAATTTTTAGATCATCTGCATATAGCAAGAAATTTGAATTTAGGAAACACTCATTAATGTCATTAATGAATAAAATGAATAGAAGTGGTCCTAATATGGAACCTTGTTGTACTCCAGATGTAATTTTGATTGTGTTTGATTGAAACCCATTAATAACAACTCTTTGGCTTCTAATAATTTAATAATAATTTAATAATTTAATAATTTTAATAATTTTATTTATTTCGTTACAGAATTACATAGTTGGCACATTTAACATTCACTCCTGAATTCATGCTCTAAGACTAAGCACAAGTACAGTAATACAATAGCATTCCAAAAATGATTGTGAGGCATATTATTACAGTAAATGTTTTTTAAATTCTCTGCCAGCCGAACAAGGCCAGAGCCTGTGTTTCGGCGTGCAGCACCCAATTCACAGTGGACGTGTTTATGCTGCTAACCAAAAGTCATGTCCTCACCTTAAGTATTATAATATTCATTTGGCGAAACATTCATTTAACAAAAACTTGGAAGAATCATTCAAGCTTTAGTGTAAAACAAATTAAACAATTGTTGTATGTTATGTGTCATGTGTGTGTGTGTGTGTGTGTGTGTGTGTGTGTGTGTGTGTGTGTGTGTGTGTGTGTGTGTGTGTGCGTGCGCGCGTTCTCACGCATACGTATATATATAATTATATAGATTATAAGGTCGAGCAAGATTAACTGACTATTTCTATAAATTTTTCCGTTTCCTCCGGACATTGATTTTGTAATAGTTCAAGAACCTTCTTTTTGCATTTATATGTATTCATTGGATATATTTCAATTATTTTATTAATTTTATTATAAATATGTGGACCCAGAAAGACAAAAAACTTTTTGACGAATGATGTCCTAGGCTGGATATAACGTTTCGACACCTCATGCGTTCTTCTCTTCCTCGTCACGCCCGCATCGTACACAAGAGCAGAGTGCTGCTTGAGAGTTATGTGTAGCAGAAACAATTGTCTGACCGTTAAAACTGCACATGATTTATATAACTCCCTGGTGGAGAATCGTTTGGTGCGGAAAGTGCACACCTTCAACACAGCGCGCTGAGCAACCTCCAGACCCCGAAGAATATGTTTGGCCGATCCTCCCCATGCAGAGATACAATAGGTAATTATTGATTGGCAGAGAGAGAAATAGACTTGTTTCAAGATGTTTGCAGCCGCAACGTCTCTAAGATTTCTAAAAATGTATATTAGTCTTCGTACCCTCGCTGACAGAATTTCAATATGATTTTTAAAGGAAAGGTTATGGTCAATCATAACTCCGAGATATCGTGCACTATTCACCTGTTCTAGTGGTACACAATCACATGTTTCGTCGCTCCCACAGTTATGTGGTATTATTTTCGGTTCATGTGCAACTGATCGACGTATACTGAAAACAACATATTTTGTTTTGTTGACATTAAGTTTAAGATGGTTATTTTGAAGCCATTTCTGTACCTTGTTCAGACCCTTTTGTGCAGCTTCGTAAACCTCATCCCAAGTGTCGGCAGTAAAAATGAGAGCAGTGTCATCTGCGTATGAGATTGTTATGCCATTTGGTAGATCAAGGTCGGTGAGATCGTTTATATATACGAGAAACAGAGTTGGACCCATTATACTGCCCTGAGGGACGCCACACCTGACCGGAAGGTATGAACTGGTATTGTCTCCTATTCTTACACATTGGAAACAGTCAGTCAGATAACTTTCCATTAATTTCAGTTGCGTGCCTCTAACTCCAAGTGCCTCCAGTTTCTCTAAAAGTCTAAGAGTCGGCACCGTGTCAAATGCCTTTGCAAGATCCAAGAAGACCGACACACACCTCTTCCCCTCGTCGAGACTGGATGCTAGTATGTTTACCAGTTTATGTACCGCACCATCAGCACTTCTACCTCTGCGAAAACCAAATTGATTCTCTGATAACAGTTTCTTTGCCTCTAGAAAATCAATCAGCCTGCCATTTATTATTTTCTCTAGAATTTTAGATAGTGATGGTAGAATTGATATCGGTCTATAGTTATTTACATTTGTGCTGTCTCCTCCTTTGTGTATAGGACAAACTTCCGATTTTTTAAAATGATTTGGGAAAATACCTTGGTCCAGACATAAATTAAAAATATGGGTAAGGGGCGGCACTAAAACTTGCGCATGCGATTTTATGAAGCTATTAGATATCTTATCGTACCCTACAGTGGAGGAATTATTTAGACTCGCAATATGACCCCAGACCTCTTTCTGCGTTACTACATCCATTACACATGATTGAAGCCTAGAGGACACCATTGGAGCAAAAAAACTAGGCGATTGCTGCTGGTTGCGAGAGTTAGACATGTCTCCTTCCATCAAAGTTTCCCCAACACTTATAAAATGTTGATTGACCTTTTCAAGTGATGACTTGGTGGTGTCAGCCATTCCCATTAACGCATCAGGACAGTTATTTGCTTTATGAGTACTAGTTATCGATTTAATTGTTTTCCATAAATTTCTAGGACTATTCTTGTTAACCTCAATTTGGTTTTTTTCGTATGTTCTCTTTATATTTTTTTAGAATTTTTGTACAGAAATTTCGGTAACGTGAGTAGGTGGTTTTTAATATTTCATTTTCAGGTGCCATTCTGGATCTTTTATGAAGCATATCCCTGTTTTTCATACACCTGAGAAGCCCTGGAGTAATCCACGGCTTTCTGATTCTTTTTCGATTTGGTATTGTTTTTACCTCGGTACTTTCTTTCAACGCTGCTTTGACACTTGTTACTAGATAGTCAATGGCAGAATTGGGATCCTTTGTTTCATAAATGGTGGTCAGATTAATCTGAGACAATTTTTGAGTCAGTTTTTCTGTGTCAGTTTTTTTTACAACTTTCGTGATCGGGAACTGCGATTGTATCCACTTCGAGTTAAGATTTATTTGGGCTAGGACCGGCAGATGGTCAGTTAGGGTGGTGTGAGGAATGATCGTTATAGCAGAGCCCCTAGTCTTAAGCATTAGATGGTCTATGCATGTTGAGCTACTCTCTCGAGTTATTTCTGAGTGCGCGGGCAAGAGTCCATGGGAAGCTGCAATCGTCAGATAGCGCTCGCCCGAAAGTTGGAGTTTTGGAGTGTTTATTGCTATATTCATGTCACCGATTAACAAGATATTTTTGAAATTCGACAGTCTTGTTAAAACACTGTCGAGAGACGTCAAGAAATTGTCGATATCGTTTATAGATGGTGATCTATATATAGAAACAATAGCAATACTGTTGCCATAAGTTGCAATAAGACAATTTGCATCTTGAAACTGGGGCTCCTCCACACCGAAACTTAAATGGTCCTTTATGTATAAAACTACTCCATCATTTTGTATTGGGTTCTTTTTCGTGGGGTAGCCACGGTAACTTTCCAATTGTGGTATGATAGGAGAGTTTCCTAGCCGACACTCTGTGAGAACCAGAAAGTCGGTTTTTATATTTAGCCTACTTAACATTGTTTCGAGGCCCGAGAAGTTACATCGAATACTGCGTATATTCTGCGTCAAAATTATCAAGCCATTTGAGTCTGAAGGGATAATGTACCGCTGACAATCCTCCAAAACGCAGTTAACAGCTCTTGATATTGACACATCATCCAAATTCCTTATCACTTCCTTAACCGCGTCGAATTTTATTTATGGATATGAAATGTACAGAAAGAATTTACACCTTTAAAACACAATATTCCTTTATTACCCTTAATGTAGCTTTCGCAGTGTGCGTTAGACACTGTCAACAGATGTTTTTGATTAAAAAGATGCTCCAGCTTTATTCCCTTATGAACCTGCCGCGACCCATAAGTAAGCACAAACAGCTCCACAGACACGGTACCGCATACGCATGTAAGTAGCGTTTGTTTATGCATATACACTATATACAGCAGTGATCGGGCACTGCGGTTGAGTTTGTGTTGTGTGTGAATAACCCTTGCCACACGATTACATTCATCCAGTATGTCCTGGTACAGCGTACACTGAGCTCCAGGGTACTGCAGACTGTTTCGTGCAATAGTACAAGCATGAAAAGGTCCGCTGATATAGATAAAATGTTTAATAAGGCTTTTTAGAAAGCATTGCGAATTGTTCAGCATCAGCATGTCTACATCATAATTTATTTGTGTGTTATTAGATGTGTGTGTTGTGTAGTGGAGTTCTGAGCTTGAGTTGTTATTTCTTTGGTATCTTGTAGTATGAGACAACATTGAGTGTATGAGTGTATTTAAGCATGAGTCATATAACATAAGACAGTAACATAGTACAGTACACAGGCAGTTACAAGATAAGTAGCTGTATGCCTGCACGGCTAGATATGTAAGATATGAAAGTAAAATTACTAACAATTTATTGTAATAGTAGTGGTTTTTATGCTGCTTGTTATATACGAGGCAAACCACCTGAGCAGATTTCCTCGTATTCCATTAAAAGCTATCTTTGCCAGAAGCGCTTCATGGTCCACCTTGTCAAAAGCTTTACGAAAATCAGTATAAACAGCTCCAATCTGGTCACCATTATCCATACCTTCAAAGAGATATGTAGTATAAAGCAACAAGTTTGTGGTCGTTGATCTGCGCCTCACAAAACCATGTTGCTCCGCAATTATAACTTTGTGTAGTTTGGGGGTAAATAACTGTGTGTTCAATTCTCTCAAACAAATTTAGACATAGTACTTATTATAGATATAGGCCTATACTGTTCTACATTCTGTCTTGAACCTGACTTATGTATCGGGGTTATGTTGGCTAGTTTCCACAAAGAGGGGAACACTCCTTCATTGATACTCTTTTTAAATATTATATACACCGGCTTACAGATAGAATCAGCGGTATTAACTAGAAATACCGGTGGTATGGTATCCGGTCCAGGTCCTTTGCACAGGTCTAGTGCTTTTAGCTCCTTTTTAACAGAAGTTTCACTGAAGTGTAAATCGTGAATCTGTACGTCGGTACCGCAATCACTATCAGGAGCCACCCACTTGTCCAAATCAAGAGTACTAGGTTCGTAAACAGAGTGAAAAAAATCGGAAAACATGTCACATATCTTACTAGGGTCATTTGATGTTTCAGTTTTGTACTTAACTGTTGAAGGAATACCCTGCTTACCCTTTCGGCTATTTACATATCTCTAAAAATACTTAATGTTTAATTTAATTCCATTTTCCACCGACCTCATGTATGCTCCGTAACACCTAGAACATTCCGTTTTGAAATGCTTTCTGTACATTGAAAACATCTCATAGTCGCTAATATTTTTATATTTCTTCCATCTAGTCCACGATTTGGCTTTATTTTTATAAATATGAACCAGTGCTGGTGAAAACCATGTTGGAAAATTATATTAGATCTTATAGTTACCAGTGGAATATGGCTTTTTATAGTACCATAAATAATATCATAAAATCTAGTTACGGCTTCTTCCACTGATAAACTGCTGAGTATAAGTTCCCAGTCTACATCGCACAATTTTTTAATAGAGTTATAGTCGGCCTTATGAAAATTATATTTAGGTATACTGCAACGTGACATGTCCTTGTGGTAGCCATCTGCGTTTGCAAGACTCGTCAAGATGTAAAATGGTGGATGATGTGTACTAATTTTTAGTAACGGGTCACTAACTAGGTGCACGTTGCAGCTCGTATTCGAAATCACTAGATCTAGCAAGTTTCCTGCAGTATTCAAGTAAGTATTATACTGTGATGCATTGTTCAAAGACATGAAGTGTCCGATTTCCTCTCCAACAGGTGATATCTCTACACAGGTATAGCCAGTATTGTTGTTGTAGTTAGGGACCCATTTTAACTTTGGTAAATTAAAGTCGCCTAGTGCGTAAAATAAGCTAATATTCCACTGATCAATTGCCTTTTGAACTGCTTCTAAATATTTAAAATAAACTTCATCATTGGTGTTAGGGGGGGTATACATTGCACTAATTAGTGTGTTGTTTATCATAATACTTATGTTTTCACATTTCTCAAAATCTGTAAACAATGAAACCTGACGTGGCTGTAGTTCTCGCCGGACGGCTATAAAAACACCGCCTCCGTCTAGCTTCTCTGTCTGTGTACGATCACGATCACACCTAAAGACAGTGTAGCGTGAATCAACAAACTCACAATCTGAAATTTCGGGTGTAAGCCAAGTTTCTGTTATAACAATCATGTCATAATTATTCGAGAGTATATTCATGTACAGTGTATTTAATTTAGTACGGATACCGCTACAGTTTTGGTAGTAAATGGATATTTCTTTATTTACGTTGAATTTTGTAACTTTTTAAATAATTCCATGTTACCAACTCTTAGTGTATAAGGTAAACAGAGTTGTCTCATTTTTCTATAGTATAATAGAGTGTATATTAAGGCGTTAACTAGTCTTGAGATCACCAATGCGTTATGACATGGGCGCATAACCACAAGTGCGCGGTAGTACCCTACTATTGGCATGACAGACACATTACAATGAATTACATAATTTAGAACAATTGTTGAGTTCACACAGAGTAAAACAAATGCCCTAAGTGGAACATATAGCAAGACAAGGCTTTTCATCAAGAGATACGCATAAATTTGTAGAAAATTTACAAAAAACGGTATGCATAACAAGGTACGACTGTCACATAGAAAGCATGCACATATTGATCTATTAAAGATCACAGGAAAGCAACTACACAGCAACATAATTGTATATTTACAGCAGCACCTCACCACTAGTGTGACAGACACAGCATGGTGGATTGCATAGTACACGATTTTAGTAGTAGTTTTCACATGAAGTACAAAAAGAATAATAAAGGGTTTAGAACACATGTCATATAAAGATTATCTGTTACATTTAAATAACATGCGAAAGTTAATTTTATATTAATTAGTTTGACTTTTAAGATCAGGGATGCGTTACGACATATATGACAATCACGAATGCACGGCAGCACCGCATGACAGACATAAAACAATGAATTACGTAATATATAATAATTTTTGTGTTCACACGGAATAAAAAGAATGCAATAAGTGGTACATATAGCAAAACAAGGCGTTCAATCAAAAGACACGAATAAAGAACAATGGCAGAAAATTGTCTGATAATTTAAAAACGCCCATAATAATGAGTTACGCCAAAGTAATTAGTTGTTTATTTTGTGATTTTACTAGCATCTAAATGTTCAAATAAAAGCCGGCGTTAAATCTACATTTTAAAAGATTTTCAACGATTATTCACAGCCATGAGGCGTGTGAGCTAGCCAATCAAACCGTGCGTTCGTACCTTGTCAGTTTGACATGACAGATTACAGAATACCCCGCGCTTTTTGTCGAAAGTGTTGTTTTGTATGCCTTTTCTGATTTTCTTTAATAATAACTGACCCTGGACTGTTTTATGGACTCTGATTATTTCCTCGTGTGACTAGTGCGTGCCCAAAGGACTCTTGATATAGCTTTTGAGTGACCTTGTGCTATTTCCTACTGGGCTGTTTATTTGTGAATTGGATTTGTTGTTCATCGATAATGGAAGATTGTGGGAGACAATCGAGGCCTACGCGCTTTGTTTGTGTTAATTGCATTATATGTGTGAACATATTGCGCCGATTTGAAATGTTATACAAGTAAAATAAAAGAAATGAAAAAATTGTGGTTTTATTTTTCTTCAATGACATGACTCTCAATCATATTGGCACAAATCTATACCCTACTCCTGTATATGTACCTACTAAAAGTTTCTAACAACAGTTAGATCTGTAGCAACTTGTTTACCTACTGCACGTACTATTTTATATAGGTAAGTACTAGATTTTTTATTAGAGTTAGTCAAAACGTGTAGGTATACATTCAATAAAATAATAGTTCTGACATATCAGTATGACCATCGAGAAACACTCCAGTCGGTTACAATACTGTAGTCTGTAGTCACCATAGTGTTTGAACATTTATATGTACAGGTAAGTAGGTATGGCGGGACTAAGTATGACAACATAACCTAACGATAAATATACAATATCTTTATTTTCCGGCTTTCTCGATGGAAAATTAATTCATTTATGGAATCTACTAGCAAAACTGAAACGTTTGACATATTTTTCACTTATGTGCGCTCATCTTTTATGTCAGACAATTGCTAGTATGGGAACCTGCCATTGTTCTTTGTAGAAAAAGTATAGAAAATGGTATGAATAACAAAATACGGCTGTCACATAAAACATGCATGAATTGATCTATTAAAGATCAAAAAAAGGCCATTACACGGCAACTTAATAATAAAAATACAGCAGCACCTCACCACTAGTGTGACAGACACAGTATGATAGATTGGATAGTATATAATTTGAGTGTTCACATAAATTAGAAAAAGAATAATAAAGGGTTCAGTTAACATATAAGGAGTATCTGTTAAATTTAAATGGCATGCTAAAGTTTATTCAATATTATTAAATATGACTTTTGTTTTTAATTTTATGTTAGTCCCCAGAGTTTCGTATGGCGAATGTAGGTGAAGTTTCATTCTCCTTTGCCAGTATTGTCGCGTTCTTGACCCAAATAAACTTGAAATTATGCTTTTTTGCATGTTCACGAGCGTCATGAAAAAGCTTTTTGTTTTTTAAAGTAAGGTGTTCATTCATGTAAAGTTTGTTTATAGGGCCTGTGAGACCCAACTGATCAGAAGTAACGCCTTTTCTTAATCTGAATGCACTCAGTATGTTGTCTCTAAGAGTTTTGGATATGAACTTGACAATGATATTTTTAGGTCTCTTGATATCCTTCCCGGCGTGTGGAACGCGATGAACTGACAGTATATCCTTTTGCGCTATAACATGGTTTATTTGATTTCCTAGTTTTTCTAAAAATGCTATTATTTTTTCCTCTCGTCTTTCAGGTACGTTACATATCTCCACATTGCACTGTCTTGCCTGCTGCTCTAGATTATCAATCTTGAGTTCCAGATTTGACACAATCGATGAGTCAGTCAGTCATTCATGCGTTTTTGGAGATCATTGCTGAGATTTGAGTTAAATTGTATGGCCAGTGATTACAAAGTTTTTTAAGTATACTTGGGCATCGATGAGAAGTTCTGCCAGTCTATACAGGAAGAGACAGAACACCTCCCTGCGGGTAGCCTCTGACAGTAGCCGATTCTAGTGTGTAATTGTATAGTTCAAGATGAACTATTCTGTTAGAGAGCATTTCGATTACCCATCTAAGCGTTGTAGCGAAGAGCCCGGGGGCGGACTACGGGCAGTCCGGGAACTCCGGCTGAATGGCGAGTCCATTTCGAAAGGCGCAGAATGCCATGTTCGCAAAATGTCAACCGTTCGCAAAATGTCAAGTTCGCAGAATGTCAACTTCGCAGAATGTCATGTTCGCAGAATGTCAACTTCGCAGAATGTCATGTTCGCAGAATGTCAACTTCGCAGAATGTCATGTTCGCAGAATGTCAACTTTCGTTGTTATTTATACTGTTGGTTGATGGCACTTGGTAGAACTTGCTGCACATATTGAATAACACCACTTGTACTGTTCCACAACATGTATATGTGTACCGCAAGTCCTTACAATAATAGGTCACGCACAGCGACATCTAGTTTTAATAGCGAGTACTAACAAGCGAACCAACTGCAACCGCAAGTCCTTACAATAATAGTTCAAGTACAGCGACATCTAGTTTTTGTAGCGAGTACTAACAAGCGAACCTACTCTCCGCAAGTTCTTACAATAATAGTAGATCTATTTTTGGTGAATATTATTTCCTTGTTATTAAAACGCTATAATTCTGATGTAATGCATTTATTTATTGAGATGGAATTCCCTAGATAATATCTCATTATAATTAAAATTAAACCACCTATTCGTCAATTGGAACGTTAAGCTGTATGTAAAAATTTAGGTCCCATACAAAAGATCTATGAACAAAAAGTTCGAGAGATGGGTTCCGATAGTGTACCTGGGTTTAATACTATTAAAGATACGTTGTACAGAGCGCGAAAAGAATTTCTGAATACAAATTTTTTAAATCATAAAACTACTGAAAATATACACATACCCGAAGCACTAGCAAATGATTTTTTACGATACGAAGATGGGACCGATAAAAAAATTCTGATTTTTGTTACCGACATTGCCTACAAAATGTTAAGAAATCGGCGAACTTTCTTTGCTGATGGAACATTCAAAGCGGCTCCTAAGCCGTTTTACCAATTGTATGTTCTACATGTTGACTTGTATTCAACTGAAAAAGCTACAAACATTGTGCCCGTTATTTATGTCCTGTTACCCGATAAATCAGAACATACATATACTCGTCTGTTTTCACTACTGAAAGAAAAGTTAGGCGTTAATATACAATTTTTCAAAAGTGACTACGAAAAAGCGCAAATGAATGCAGTTGCAACAGTTTTTCCTGGTGCAACAATAAGTGGCTGTTTTCACCACTTCAATGAGGCGATTTTGAAGTATTCCAAGAAAATCAAACTAAATACCACGAAAGAAGGCCGAAATATCACTAGAATGTGCGCGTTAATTCCATTACTTCCAGCCAACCACATCCCAGGTAAATTATATACATACATCGCTCTATATCCCTTGATCAGAAGGTCTAAGTAGCTGAAAGACCAACATCGCGAAACGTCTAAGGAGCATTAAGTCTAACTAGCACAAAGTCCATGTAGCAAAACGTCCAACTATCAGATGGTCTATAAAGCAGAACGTCTAATTAGCGAATAGTCAGTTATTAAATATGTACAGTCATGCTAAAAAGTAAAAGTCATTTGTAAATTACATTAAATTTATAAGAAGATAACAAATCATTTGATAAGTACATATTAATGTTCCGAATGTCTGCATTTATTGACCTAATATCTTTTTGATATGGCCAAGGCTTGTCAAAAATTCAAAAGGACTAACTTTTTGGCTCTCAAGTTTTTGCAGCTCTCGTTTGTATTTGATATTAAACATTATATGTCTATCTTTCTTCTTTTATTCCCTTCAAAGAGCATATTTTTGTATTTGCGGTCCTGCCAAAGCGCTTCTTTCCTAATACCCTTGAGGAATACCAGCAGGGTTGGCTTTGATTTAATATTTGCGTTTAGCCGCCTGTGCCAACCTTCGAGGGCATTATTTGTGCGAAAATTATATTCGCTTGGGCAGGTTATAATGTCTGCCAGAGACTGTAGCCATTGTGTTTGAAAGTAATCTAAGAAATCCACCATTTCTTCGATTTTCGAGGCCTTTTGAACAATGCTAGCCCAACATGCGGTAATGTATGGAGAAGGTAGTAGAGGTAAATTGGAACATACTCTAACAATGTTTCTGCACTCTGTGTTTTCAGGGAGACCCAATGATGACGCTTTTTTCCAAACGGCTTTATTAAGATGATAATAGCAGCCAGTTATTTGTGTGTTCGGAAAAACTTCTTTAATTCCGTTGGTAAGCGCCATTTCATAATCGCATTAATGGCCATCATGTCTATTTCAAAATGCAGCTTGATGAGCTGAAATAAGCGTTCGTAGGTTACCTGTCTCTTGTCAGGCATTAGGGCGTATATAACGCCCATAACACAAGTTAAATCATCACTGCTATTCAAATCAACATGAACTGATAACAACTGGTGGAATGGCTTGGGTGTAGCTTTGAATGTTCCGTCAATAAAATACATTTTATGTTGCAACGTCTTAATGCATTGCCTGCTCACAGGTGTTGAAAATATTAAGATTTTATTATTGTCGCACCCATCGTCACAGACAAGGAAATTGTCGGCCATTATTTCTGGAATTGTGACATCGTTTAAGTTTTTGAATTCAGTTTTACAAACATTTAAATATTTACGACGAGCCCTGAACAGTGTGTCTTTTTTAGAGTTAAAGTCTGGTACCTGTTGAATCTCATCCACTTTCCCCAATTCCGATTCAAAAATTTTCTGGACAGGTTTTGCTTTTTGGCGAACTAATTTCTTGCATTTGTCCATCACTATGTCAGTCCTGTTTTTATCAAAATTTGCTTTACAAGCATGCTCATTTAACTGCCTAATTATCTTAGTTTCGTCTTTATTTATTGTGATAGATGCACTACACTCATTGCGCTGGGAGCATCTCCATAGAGTTGACCCTCCCTTATTTATAATATTTAAATTGTACCTGTGACCATTCAGCAGCAGCACACGCTTTTTCTTTTGACTTTCGATGAAAGTAAATATTTGTACTTTATCCATTTTTAGAATTAAAAGCCTATACGCCTCTTGGCCAACTCTAGTGGCGCCGCGTTGTGGCCGATTTAGGCAACACGCGGACGTTAGAGTCCGGTCAGCTGTACGGTTTACGTTTGTAATTCTCTCAAAAACGTTCTCAAAAAACGAAAAATGGGTGGTACGAGATACTGTTGTGTTGTGAGATGCAAGAATTCCCAATCTCGGAATCGGGAATTGACTTTTTATTCGTTTCCGAGACGAAATTGGGAAATTTAAAAAAGAGATGGGTGGATAAAAGCCATCAGAAGAATGTAAGTATAAATAATATAACGATTTGATAATTATAACGTATCGAACATAATGCAAACGCCAAATTTTCTGCTCGTGTGTTGTATGTTTTATTTAATTATTATTTAAATTGTTTTATTTTACTAGCACAAATAAATATCGAAACAAACATGCACAATGTTAATTATGTTTAATTTTTCATCTCGCATGGACATTTTTAGAGAATCACGTGCAAGTTATTTTTTATTTCTTTGTTTTATTATCTATAATAGATATATTGTAGATGAAAAACAATGAAATAAATAATACCTAAATGAATAAAATTATTATTGATTCGATATTTCATGCTTATTCTTATGAAATATTCTTCACCAATGATTATATATTACTAATTTAACATTAATAATGCAAGAAAATGGAAATGTACCTTTATACCGATATGAAAAATGCAGTTTACTGAAAATCTAATTTCAATGACCAATACTTATTCCTTCGAAACCTATTTATATTATACACTCATTTGCAAAAAAAACGGGCGGTTTTGATTTTCATTCATCTTTAAAAAGATACAATACCAAAAAGGTTTCATTCGTTTGTACACGTTACTGGCCGGTTTTAAAAATGTCGTGGTATTTAAAAAAGTACGTTCTAAATTCAAATTTTCATTTGATGCTCATTTCTACAGAAAACCCCTTTTTATCCTACATTTTTGGCGCGAAGTTCCAGAACTTAACATCGACTTTCACAACTTTTATTCAATTTTTATCGATTAATTTCATATCCTTGACTATCAAAGCTTTATTTATTGCTGTTTGGCTGTATCAAAAATGGTAGATAAAGTGTTAAAAGCTACCAAAATTATCGCGCTGCTTGAAGAGGGTTGCAGCCAATGTTTCGTGGCTAGGAGGCTAAATGTTAGTCGCTCGACGGTCCAAAGGACCTGGCAGCGATATCAGGAGACTGGTTCCGTCGAGAGAAGGCCTAGTTCTGGAAGAAAACCATGTACCCAACCATGGGATGATCGTTTTCTTGTGAGTCGCGCATTGAGAAATCGCAAATCTTCGTATGTGGATCCTAAGAACAACCTCCAAGAAGTAAGGAATGTGCATATTAGTCTATGGACGGTCAGGAGGAGGCTTCTCGCTGCCAATATACGCAGTCACCGCCCGGCCCGCAGCCCCAAATTACTCCGTGAGCACAGAGTTCACAGGCTTAGGTTCGCTAGAAATTGTGAATCATGGACTCAAGAAGATTGGAATAGGGTTTTGTTCTCTGATGAAGCCAGGATATCTCTGTTCGGTTAAGATCGACGTCGGCGAGTGCAAAGACAAGGAGAGCGCTTTGCAGATGCATGTTTCGAAGAAATCACACCTTATGGTGGGGGCTCTGTTATGTTTTGGGCAGGAATAAATTCAATGGAACGTACAGAGTTAGTCTTTATTGAAAACGGCTCACTGACTGGGCATCGATACATAACGGAAGTTCTAATTCCTCATGCACAACCCGCATTGGCCGCTCTAGGTCAAGACTCGATTTTTATGGACGACAATGCTCGCGCCCACCGATCCCGCGATGTTAATGCGTATGTGCAAGAGGTCGGCATTCGTCGTTTGGATTGGCCAGCTCGAAGTCCCGACCTCAATCCCATAGAACATATCTGGGACGTTCTAAAACGGCGTGTGAGATCAGTACACCCGGCTCCGCAGACCATCAGAGAGCTGAAGAATGTGATTACTGCGGAGTGGGAACGTATTCCGCAAGCAAGTATCCGGGATATACTCGCTAGCATGCCCAGACGAATTCAAGCTGTGATTTTAGCTAGAAGGGGTCACACTCGATACTAAACATTTATCTGCTTTTACTTTATTAAAGAAAAACAAACAAAAAAACTTTTTTATTTTTACTTCATGAGCATATGCACTACTAGCGAACATACACTACTAGCGAGATTTAGCATTATTTCCCATAAATTGTAACAAAATTTTATGAAATACTGATGAAAACGATTATTTTCTTATTAATTTACCAAATTGTTAGGATAAAACTGCCTATAATTATCAAACAAAGCAATATTAACATTTGAAAGGGTTATTGTTTAGGTGCCCGTTTTTTTTGCAAATGAGTGTATATATAAGGAGATACATCTTCATTTTCCATTTCTGCTTTGCATGTATTTGGTTGAAAAGTTGTTGTAAATAGATTTTTTCAGATTATTATTCAACTATTGATTGATTTAATAATTAATACATAGATACCTCTACTTTCACATCGTACGGTGGATTATTTCCACTGATGATTTGTTCTCCACTTGCTGCATCATGAATTTCGACGACCTCCTGAGCATTTTGATATAATTTATGCCCTTAATAATTAATTGATTTGATCATCGTGTTATTAGTAATGCGATAATCCTACAAATATTTACGTACAAAAAATTACAATGAAACTGAAAGAATATCTCATTGTTTCGTGTATTTACTAACGACTACGAACTAACTAACTACGAACTTTCGATACAGATTTTTCGCGAAAGAATTCTGCATAAATATTCTGGAATCCACACTTGATTATAATTCGGCTCATAATATTACGAAAACAATTTCTTTTTACATTAATTAAAACAATAATTTTAAATTTGTAGCGACCTAAATGCAAATCATATGTTCACTGTTATGTGAAGAGCGACCTCGAGTTGTCGCCGCCAACCGACAGTTGGCGTTGCCGTAGCTTCGGCACGATATCCAAGAGGCCTATTCCTATAGAACTTTATTGTTGTAATGGAATAGCGATCAATACAGAAAAAAAAATGAGTAATGGGTAGCATTCATGACATTAATTTTCAATAACCATTTAAAAGATTATGATACAAATACATAGACCAAGGAGTCTTTATATAGGTACGCTAGCTGACCCGCGCAACTTCGTTTGCGTCAGATGGGCAGGCCCTGATTTAGGGTCCCGCCCGCCCTAGGCTAGCTATGAATATACGCAATTCAATATCCAATTCCATAATTCTCAACCAAATGGGTGCTGCTTCGAGTTCCTTGAAACAAATTATACTGACGTAGAGGCACTTGAAATAAATAATTAATATTAATAATTTTCTTAAACTCCGGTAGGATAGGGCGAAAATACCGAGTCCCAAGGGCGTCGCAGTACAATAAGTTTAGGAAGCCCTGGTAATAGTATAGTATGGATATTATAGCGACGATGCAATGTAAGTGTTGAATTTTGTGCCTAAGTGTCCAGTCATTTTGAGAAACTGACGATTTGCTAAATAGCCATTCTGCTATATAGACCACCTGATAGTTGAACGTTTTGCTACATGGACTTTGTGCTAGTTAGACTTAATGCTCCTTAGCCGTTTTGCGATGTTGGTCATTCAGCTACTTAGACCTTCTGATCAGGAAGCATCTTCTTCTATACATATAATAAAATGATAGAAAAGTCAAAACTGTACATTGGAAATATTAAAAAAAAATACTCGCTGGGTGTTCAACATACGATACCGAAGCCGAAAATGTAGTTAGAAAAATATTTTTGTCTGTTTGTCGGTTTGTCTGTTTGTCTGTTTGCTTTGCTTTGTCCGGAAGGATCTCGAAAAGTACTCAACAGATTTGATTCTAATTTTGCACAAATATTAACTAGGGGTTGGGTCTTCAAACAGGCTATATATATTATCACGCTAAATTTATTTATTTATTTATTTAAAAACTTTATGCACATAAAAAGTACAAAGGTGGACTTAATGCCGTAGGCATTTTCTTCCAGTCAACCTTAGGGTGATGCAGAGATAGGTAATTTCAGGTAGGTGCTTAAGGATGTTATGAAAAGAAGATAAAAAAATATTTAAGTAAAAATGTATGATCACGTGCCCTCCCAGTCCAGACCCCACAACACTCACTCAACTAACAACTTGAAGAAATGCAGCCAGATCCAAACCAAACGAACACCCAATCACGATACTGTCATACATATTATATAGGTATACATACATACATATATAAACATATATTCACAGATATATACATACATAAACATACATACAAATACATACACACATAACTATATATATACCTACAATTAATATACATACAAGTACAAATACCATACATTAGAAATTTACATCATATAATAGAAAAAGTATTTCCTAAACATTGTAAAGCTCGTATACTTTATTTTTGAAAGTGATACGGTTGGTGCATGTCCTGACTTCCGGCGGAAGTGCGTTCCAGAGACGGGTTGCCTGCACGTAGAATGACGAAGCACTCTTGGCTGAAGTGTGAGCGGGGCAGCAAAGAAGGCGATTGTTCGTAGAACGCAAATTTTTATTGTGATGAGAGCAAAGTAATTGAAAATGAGATGTTAAGTAAGAAGGAGCATTAGGATAGTTCATGAGTGAAAAGAGCATCGTTACAGCACGCAATTTGCGACGCTGACGTATAGGCAACCAACCCAACTCGGAACGATAAACGGAGACATGATCATATTTGCGAAGTTTATAAACGAATCGAATGCAATTGTTGAGAAGCCGATCGGGTTTATTGAGTAGATCTGCATTCAGGTCGAGGTAGCACACATCACCATAGTCTATGACAGGAAATAAAAGAGTCTGAACCAGCATTGCCTTGGTTTTCGATGGGAGAAAGTTCCTGAGTCGATAAAAGGCACGAAGTGTTCCAGTAACTTTCTGACAAACGTTGGTGACTTGAGCTCTCCAATCAAAGGTTTTATCGAGATACAGGCCTAAGTTTTTTACGCTGAGAGTAACTGGGATGGTTCTTGTGTTAAAGGTTATTGGCGGCAAATTTACACCATCCAGTCGGCTTAGCATTTGACTACTCCCAATTATAATACCTTGACATTTATCAGGGTTTACGGTTAGCCCAAAGCGGTCACACCAGTGGCCCATTGCGTTTAGGTCAGTGTTTATTTTTGTAATGGCTTCCCGAAGATTTTCCACTCTTGCTTGGCTATACAACTGTAGATCATCTGCATACAGATGATACGCACACTGAAGTTCTTTGGTTAAGAGGTTAATGAATATTGAAAAAAGAAGAGGAGAGAGTATACCGCCTTGAGGAACACCAGCGTCTAGATTGCGCCAAGTCGATGACTTCTCGTCAACGCAAACCGACTGCTGACGACCCCGAAGATACGATGAGAACCATTCCAATTCGCCAGATGAAATCTTTAGGTGAGCAAGGATAGACAAAAGGATATCATGATTGACACAATTAAATGCGTTAGAAAAATCTACTAATACCAGCACTGTAACTTCACCCTTCTCCATTCCCGCCTTGACATCACCCGTTACCTTCAAGAGAGCTGTCGTGGTACTGTGGCCTATCCTGAAACCCGATTGAAGTGGACTGAGAATGTTATTTAGACGGATGAACTTGGTCAACTGGCTGTGCACACAAGATTCCAGCACCTTCGACAGAAACGGGAGGATGGAGATTGGGCGATAGTGACTAGGCAAAGAGGGAGAGGAAATTTTTGGGAGTGGAAGAACATAGGCTTTACGCCATAGGGTAGGAAATTGACGAGATTCAAGAGAAAAATTTATGATATAGGAAATAGCAGGAAGGAGTTGGTTTATAATGATTGTTATCATGCGACGACTAATATTATCGCAACCTACAGCTTTGGATGTTATCGACATAATTACCTTCTTGACCTCATCTGACGTAACTAGAGAAAATTTAAAAAAATCATAATTGGGACAGGCAAGGCCGGCCACAAAGCTTACCGTTTGACGCCTTGTTAGGTCATCAATTTGATTAGAGGTGGAGAAATGGCTATTAATGACGTCCAACTCAAGCGTTTTGGGCAGCTCCGTGTGCATAATCCTACCAATACCCAACGACCTGAGAAACTTCCATACATCAGCAGGTGATGCAGAAGAAATGTTAGCATAGATATGTCGGCGTTTGGCGTTGCGTATCATCTGGTTACAGCGATTCCTAGCTGTTTTGTAAGCGCTCCAGTCCAATTCCCTCCGGTGCTTCTTAAAAATTCGATAAGCCTTGTCTCTGCGTTTCATTGCCGTGCGAACCTCAGCTGTTATCCATGGAGCTGGAGGACGTTTTATTTTCACTTTTCTAACTGGAGCATGAGTATCGTACAGGCTATGAACTATTGTATTAAACACTAGAATCTTCTCATCGACAGTATTTGCCTCAAGTAGTGGGTCCCAGTCAACCGCAGATGCATCTTCACTCAATTCAGTAACATTCATCCGACCAAAGCAACGCTTGTACAGTATTTTGGGTTTCAGTTTGGGAGGTTTGAGGATATATGAAACAAAAATTAAATCGTGGTGGGAAAAAGCTGGAGCAATATACTGACCATGCGAAGAAACAAGTGAAGGCAAAGAAGTTATAATTAAATCTAGCCAAGTATCAGGCACGTCTTTATTATGATGTGTGGCCTGCAGTGGCAACACATAAAGATTGGCAGATTCAATTATGTGATGTAGTTTGATAGCTCGCGAAGAGCTACTTGCGAGAAGGTTGGTATTAAGATCACCCATGATGATGTGATGCTCATAATCAGACCCCAAGGATTCTAAGACCGATTCGATATCAGTGAAATAGTTGACAGTGGGGGGACAATAAACAACACCAAGCAAAATTTTGATATTTTTAACCCATACCTCAAGAAAAAGATACTCTGCGGTAGCAGAATACTGAGAGGGAGATGAAGCGATTATTTTATAGGGAAAATCGCTGCGAAGATATATTGCCACCCCACCCCTTTCTTTACCTGTTCTATCATTCCGAATCAGAATGAAGCCAGGAAGTGGATATGTAGTTGAGAGATGTTCAGGCTTTAAAAACGTTTCAGAGATCAGGACAGCATGTATAATCGAATTCGCAAATGTTTCAACCAGGTCACTATAATGGTAAGGCACACTTTCAGCATTAATATGGCACACGTTGAGTGTTTTACCCTGTTCAAGTTCAAATTTATTTCGAAGTACTTCGCCAAGTGTATGGTGTGTTACTGAGGAAAAACTAACATTCTCAGATAATGACTCCGGGTCGCTGACAGAATAATATAAGGAGTCATCATCCGACAAGTCACTCTCCATTAAAGTAATAAACTAATTTATAATAATATAAAATAATAAATACCTAAGTTTATGAATACTAATATAAACGTACTAATATAAATACTTATTTAATATTTAAATGAATAGTATACAACACAAAAACTGATGCAACTGTTAATCTCTGCACCACCCGCCAGCAAACTCTCACAAAATAAACCTAAAATAAATCACAACGGATGTATGGAATGCGTATTTGATTAAAAAACAAAATGTCATGAATAGTCACAGATAATCAGAGACTAGGCTGCATGGCCGAGTTCCATTGCCTATTCAGTTTAGAAAAGTGTAAATGTGACAAGATGACAGATCACTGTCAATACTTTAGATAATAAACAAAAAACTTTTGTCTACCATGCGAAAACTTTGCAACAAGAAAGCAACTTTATCATTAACAATGTTAAGTTTGAACAAACAAAATATCAAGTTACAAAAACACACCGTATTATGAATAGAAGAAATAGAACATTAGAATCAACAGTAAACAGATACAGATTCTTTGACTACATACAGCATATCATAACCAAAAGCATTGCATTAGCAGTGGCATTACTTATCACTAACATTTACTGAAGATGGAGACTTAGGATACTTCTCCATGACAACGTTGAGCTGCTCTAGAGTGGTGACTCTGTGCCGCTTCCCATCACGCGTTTTTAACACTATATTGCCATCCTGAGTCCAGCAGCAACGCAGCCCAAAGTGAAGTCGTGCCTTGGTGAAAACTGACTGTCGTGTTTTGGTCAAGAATTCTTTAATGGAAATTGAAGATCCCTTAAGCTTCGTCTTAGAATGCCACACCGACGACCTCACGCTCATAGTGCCAAATCTGACAAGAATAGGACGGTGATGGCCTGCCTTAGCAGCCCCGAGACGGTGACATGAAGTAATTGACACAGCTGTAACTTCCTTCAAGGCCATTCTACTCTGCAGAATTCCAACAACAGTGCTTGTGCAATTCTCCTTTTCAGCTTCAGGGATACCGGAGAAAACAAGGCCCTTCCTGCGCTGCCAAGTATCAACAACATCAACAGACTTTGCACACTCGGCTATTTGTGTCCGTAATAAGCCAAGAATGTTAAATATAAGTTCACGGAAGGTGCGAAACTCCTCTGCAACCCTGGCCACTGTGTCTTTTGCCGAACCACCAACATGCAACTGGGCCTGCAGCTCGTCCATTTTTTTGAAGAAACTCTCCTCGAGACTCTTCTGTGCCGTCTGGATCTCCTCAAGCTGTTGTGACATTGTGTTGTGTTTATAAATAGAAAAGTAAAACTGCTTACTGTTTATGAAGTGTGAATAGTTTTGAAGCTGGCAGGTGGTGTTCAATAGCCCTCTATTGTCACATATATGGTCACAAATGTGAGTACACTCTATTTTTTAAGTGTAGATTACTTCTAAATATGATTATATAGGTAAAATCACATAAAAATAAATTAAATGAATTTTAGCAAAATTTTATATGTCTTCACTTTTTTACATTAGAACTTAATTTTCACGCGTACGAAGTCGCGGGCAACAGCTAGTGTAATTATACAACTGCATACACGGCACGCCTACATAAACACACACACACACACACATTTAAATGTTTATGTTTTAGTTATCTTATTGTATTATTACAGGTGCGTGGCAATACATTACAGAAACAGCTCCAGATTCCTTGGAAATGCGAAAGTTTCGGCGGTATTTTGAAAGTAACTGGTATCCACAACAGTCACCTACAGTGTTGAGCTGTGCTGGACAGCGGCACAGAACAACCAATGCTATAGAAGGTTGGAACCATAGTTTAAATCGCTGCATACCTAAGCATCCAAATTTATACTACTTTATTGACAAACTCAAGAAAGAAGCCAAACATTGGGACATTATAATTAATAATTCTATGTATAGGCTCATAAAAAACAAAAGAAGGCTCAAAGATATTAATTTTGATATTCAGTATAAAAAGGAGTTAAGAAAACTAGAAAATGGCTATATCACAATTAAGAAGTTTTTTAAAAAAATCATATTTTTACGTCTGTTTATATAAACCCTAGTTACTAAAACTAGATACTGATTTACAAATTTTACAATCACTAGACCACAGCGTTTTTTATGTTGATACTATAATTTATGTTAAATTAAAATAAATGTGAAAAGGAGTTAAGAAAACTAGAAAATGGCTATATTACAATTAAGAAGTTTAAAAAAAAAACATATTTTTACGTCTGTTTATATAAACCCTAGTTACTAAAACTAGATACTGATTTACAAATTTTACAATCACTAGACCACAGAGTTTTTATATTGATACTATAATTTATGTTAAACTAGCTGACCCGCGCAACTTCGTTTGCGAGATATATGAAGAACCGCTCGACCGATTTTGTGCAAACTTCACATAAACCATCTACTAAATAGTCCGAACAAAGCCTAAACATTTGGTTTGGATAGGTGAGCCCGTTCTTAAGTTATAAAATTACAACGAAAAGTGGCATTGATTTTTATATATATAGATTAAAATAAATGTGAAAAGAATAAATATGATTTCCTAGTAAGTTGGCTACTTATTGATTTATTCATACTTAAATCCCCCACCAATTATTGCTGACAACGTTAATGATGTTCATATTGAATAACACCACTTGTACTGTTCGACACACACACACACACACACACAATTTTTTCTCAATTTTTTTTGTGAATGGTTAACATCCCGACTCAGAGTACCTCGACTTGGATAGGTTTGGTTAGAAGGCTAAGGCGGGAGCGAAGCGGAGCGGAGGTCCTTAGCCTTCGTGGTTATTTTTATTTGGTACATGTTGTGGAAGATTTATGGGACATGTTGGTATTGAGTGGTTTAAAAAAAATTACCACGAAGGCTAAGACTAGGAGCTCCGCTCCACTTTGCTCCCGTCTTAGCCTTCTAACCTAACCTATCCAAGTCGAGGTACTCTGAGTCGGGATGTTAACCATTCACTTATTGTGGTTAAAAACTCGACTCGGATAGGTTTAGAAGGCTAACGGCCTGGCCACGGGGATCGGCGGTGGCGGCGGCGGCGGAGGCGATTAATCGTGCGGCATCGTTTGCAGGCCACGGGGTAGTCGCGTTCGCCGCCGCGACCAGTAAGTTGATCACTGGCCTAGTCGCCGCGACTGCCGCCCGACGCCGTGGCTTGCACCATACTGATTCATGCATTTGTTTCACTCGCTCGCCGCACCGCCAGTCGCCGTGTCGTTCGCTCGGTACATTTCGCCGGTCGCATCGCCGGTCGCCGTGCCGCGTGGCATGCTCAGTACATTTCTATTCATTTGTTTGAGTCGCAAGACGCTTCGCCGTTCGCGCCGCACAAATTTTCGCCATGGCGACTGCCCCGTGGCCAGGCCGTAAGGCGGGAACGAAGCGGAGCGGAGGTCCTTAGCCTTCGTGGTTATTTTTATTTTATAACCATTCAACACCAAAATGTATAAATCTCCCACCAATTAGTGGTGACAACGTTATGATGAATATTGGACATTCTGCGAAGTTGACATTCTGCGAACATGACATTCTGCGAAGTTGACATTCTGCGAACATGACATTCTGCGAAGTTGACATTCTGCGAACTTGACATTTTGCGAACGGTTGACATTTTGCGAACATGGCATTCTGCGCCTAAACGCTTAAAGTGGACCTCGTAGCTAATGTAGTGCAAAAGTACGCCGAAGCTCATCAAAAAAGACTTCATCATCATGTGAATGTCGAAGCTATCCAACTCCTTGACCACACAGATTTAGTGAGAAGACTAAAAAGGACAAAACCCTTTGAATTAGTTAAGTGAAGTGTCAGTGTGACATAGTGTAATAAGTGCAACTTGTAATAAAGAACACAATATGAACTAAGTGACTTCCCCTTAATACAATTTACTCTATATTAGCAGTTTAGGTTAAATGTTAATTACTTATTAGTCTTATGGCTAGATTGTAATTTCTATGATATGCTATTATAGTAGTATATAGTAGCACGTCATTACATAAAAAAAAAAACTTTGGCAACATACCTGCGACCACTGTTTAAGCAAACAAACTCTTTTTTTTTATATTAAGCTCTCCAAACTGTATTCGCGAGCCTGATGGTTAGCCTACTTAGGTACTTTAAAGTAGTCATTCATATTATGTGAACATCATTGGTACAAAAATAAAATTAACATTGTAGTCGATATCTGGTAAAGTTTTACTCGACACCGAGACAGGTGTTGTCATCACTAGTATTAGTTCCAAGTACATTCGCTAGCTGCCGTCAGCGCCAAATGGCGATTTTCAATTAGGCACAATTTTATGGAACCGATCACCAGTCCAGATACTATTACAGGTCAGTGCTGTAGGTATACTGTTAAGTTAAAAGTTTGATGGATTAATGTCTGCGTCAGTCATGACACTGACATTTTGACATTTCATGCTAATGCCGGCTCCACACGTCCGACCGAATAGTAAAGTGGTGAAGTATTTTGTTTTTAAATTTTTTAGATTTAATTCCAGTAGTTTTGTATCCGGATGGCGTGTGGGATAATTTAGTCTCTTATATTTTTTTTTACGGCCTGGCCACGGGGCAGTCGCCATAGCGAAAATTTGTGCGGCGCGACCGGCGAAGCGTCTTGCGACTCAAACAAATGAATAGAAATGTACTGAGCATGCCACGGGGCACGGCGACCGGCGATGCGACCGGCGAAATGTACCGAGCGAACGACACGGCGACTGGCGGTGCGGCGAGCGAGTGAAACAAATGCATGAAACAGTACGGCGCGAGCCACGGCGTCGGGCGGCAGTCGCGGCGACTAGGCCAGTGATCAAATTACTGGTCGCGGCGGCGAACGCGACTGCCCCGTGGCCTGCAAACAATGCCGCACGATTAGTCGCCTCCGCCGCCGCCGCCGCCGCCACCACCGCCAATCCCCGTGGCCAGGCCGTTACATTGTTTATTATCAAAGACCTCCTTAGCTGCATATCAGACTTATTTTTGTGTTATCTCTTCAGTAATGTGACTGATGATGTTAAAAGGAGATCATTCACGTTTCATACATTTTTGGGCCAATTCTGAAAGTGCCGGCCAGAAAAAAAAAATGTAATATTCGCATAGAACACACAATTTCTAGAAAAAAATAGTACTACATTAACCCTGTGCGTGCTATGGTTTTGTTGTTACATGCTTTTAAAATACGAAAAAAATGTTATTTTGATGATGTATTTTGATACATTTCAACACTTGAATAGTGATTTGTTTTTACGTTATTCTATTGTAATAAGAAAGAATTATCATTTTACTAATGATCTACTTACCTACGCACAAACAAAACGTACCTAACGACTCACAACAAGTCCAAACTTATTTAAAAAAACTTAGACAAAGGTGCCGCGCGCGCAAGCGACAGGTACCTGGCAAATCACCCCGCCACCTCCCGACGCCCGATGGGTGCGATGGGGCCCTACCACCAACCCCGGGGTCCAAGCCAGCCTCACCTGCGAGTGCTGCACCTGCTGATAAACGGACGAGGTCATGGCGCACAGAAAAGGAAAATTCGAAACTAAACCCTGTACCAACGGGGGTCTGAGGACGGTGAGAGGGTCACTCACCGTCCTTACAGAAGCAGGCCCATGACGGCTCACCGAACTCGAGGTAGAACTAGGTCGTATTAACTGGCACATCCAGTATTGTGCGAGGTCCAAAGAAAGGGGGAGGACACGCTAACCCTTGCATCAGGCGACCTGTTTTACTTTCGGGAAGACACTTTTCCGAGGGCGGGATTGGCTTTATGGTGAAAAAGGACTTCGTTAGCAGCTTTGTGAAGATCAGCAGTGTTTCGCCTCGGGTAGCGTACTTAATACTGAGACTCACCAACAGGTACACCCTGAAGGTGATACGAGTGTACGCCCCGACCTCGAAAAGCACTGTCGAGGCAGTTGAGACCGTGTACGAGGACATAGCAAAAGCACTACATGGTACTGCCAAGACTCACTACAGCGTTGTGATGGGGGACTTCAATGCCAAAGTGGGAGTACAAGTACGCGGCGAAACGAAGATCGGCCCCTTTGGTGTAGGGCGCAGAAATGACCGGGGCCATATGCTTGTCAGTTTTCTTGAGTCTCAGGGGCTCTTCTTGATAAACTGTTTCTTTAAGAAGAAGACCCACAGCAAATGGACTTGGCGATGCCCCGACAAGGTCACAAGGAACGAGACAGACTTCATCATGACGGACAGGAAGTCTATAATTTTAGAGATGTCTCTGTGGTTAACAGGTTTAATACCGGTGGTGATCACCGACTTGTACGAGCATCTCTGAATTTGGACTTCCGAGCTGAAAGGGCCCGTATGATGAAGCCTACTCTCCGACCTACCGCACTCCAGTTAGCCTCAGGGGCTGAGAGGTTCCAGTTAGAACTTCAAAATCGTTTTGATCTGCTGGAAACCACTGACAATATTTACGATAAGGCCGACAATATGGTCAGGACGCTACAGCAAGTGTCCCGAAGGCTTATGTCCGGAAAAAGCAATAACAGGTGCTCTAAGCTCTCGCACGATCCTCTCGAACTTATGAGAATAAGACGGGAAACACCATCTACGCACTCGTCTTCGTCAGACCAGCGGGATCTAAATCTCAGAATCCGAAAGCTAATACGCCGCGACCTTAGACGCTATAACATCAGCATCGTCGAGGCAGCGATCTAGCAGAACAGGGGTACCAAAGTATTTGCCCAACAGTTCGGAAGACCAGACCAGAAACTGAAGACAGCGGATGGCAGAACTGTGACCTCAAGGTTCGAGATTCTCGAGGAAATTAAGAGCTTTTGCAGAGACCTGTATGCATCACGGACAAAAAGGCCGACGAGTAGGGCCCTACTGATTGTGACCACCGAGTCCCACTATCGCGCCACTATAGCGAGGACATTCCGGACATCGATCAGGGCGAGGTGAGGGCGGTTCTCGGGCAACTAAAAAACAACAAGTCCCCTGGGGAGGACGGAATTACAACTGAACTACTGAAGGCGGGGGGCCCCCCGGTTCTCAACGAGCTGACGAGTTTGTTTAATTCCGTCCTCTAACAGGGACAAACACCTGAAGTGTGGAGCGGGAGTGCGGTGGCTCTGTTCTTCAAGAAAGGTGATAAGACCTTGCTGAGCAATTACAGACCAATCTCACTCCTGAGCCATGTTTACAAGTTGTTCTCGAGAGTAGTCACAAACCGTCTCGCCGGAAGGCTCGACGAGTTTCAGCCAAAGGAGCAAGCCGGATTTCGAAAAGGCTTCAGAACCGTGGACCACATCCATACTGTACGGCAGATTGTACAGAAAACAAACGAGTACAATCAGCCGCTGTGTATGGCTTTTGTGGACTACAAAAAGGCCTTTGACTCTGTCGAAATAAAATACTCTAAATCTTTATTTTGGATTTTGCTCCCTTATGTAGGAACGAGAAATCAAAATTGGGCATAAAATATGCCTCTGCCTCACCCTTCAGAGAAACAGGTATAATTATATGTATGTGTGCTTATACGTGTGCTGAAAGACATAATTAATAAAATAAATCACTATTCAACTGCTCGTATCAATTAAAATGACACCTTCGAAATAACATTTTTAACGAATTTTAAAAGCATGTAACAAAAAAACCATAGCACGCACAGGGTTAATGTAGTAGTATTTTTTGCTAGAAATTGTGTGTTCTATGCGAATATCACATTTTCTTTTTCTGGCCGGCACTTTCAGTTTTTGGTCCAAAATGAATGATGTCCTTTCTACCACTATATTAGCGAGTCAGTGAGATGCCAGTTATTTGTATTCTTATTTTTTTATATTCTTATAGGTATATTCATAGTATATTGTAAAGTATACATAATTATTATAAAATATATATTAAAATTTTGTATCTTGAAAAACATGGACGACCTTAGTGACTTAGATAGTAGCTTTTTATCGTGTATGACGGCTCTTCTGCTAGTCTGATTCTGCACTATCATCTCACCTCTTTCTCTTCTCAGTATCCTAAAAATCTCAATCTTGCCCATATCAATGCCCAGAGTCTGTGCCATTATTCTGATCTTCTGGCTTCTTTTAGCAACTCCTCTCTCGATGCTATACTCATTTCTGAAACGTTCCTCAAACCATCCATACCTTCTACACAATGCTCACTTCCAGGCTATGTGCTTATACGTAACGACAGAACTGGTATACGCTGTGGTGGTGTGGGTATTTACCTGCGTGCTGACATCTCCTACAAGATTGTTAGTGCATCACCTTCTGCCTACACTGAGTCAGCTGAACACCTTTTCCTGGAAATTTCTTTACCTCGCACTAAATTTCTTCTTGGAGTTTTCTATAGCCCCAGCTTACATATCAACTACTTCAACTCTTTCGACGACCTCACTCCATCCTACAGTCACGTAGTCATAATGGGTGACTTTAATACTTGTCCGTAAAAAACGATTCCCGCTCTCGTAAATTGTTGTCTTTGTTATCTGACTATAACCTTCACGTTCTGCCTCTTTCTACAACTCACCATCTCCCTAATCACGATTCCTTACTTGACCTTATTTTATTTAGTCTCTTCGCCGAATGATGTGTGTAGTCATGGGCAGTTGTCCGCTTCTTTCTCCTGTCACGACTTACTTTACCTTTCTCTTCATCTTCGTCCTAATAAACGTAAGCGTTTCTTCTTCTTCCCGCCTGACGGAAAGTGATGGCTACATGTAGCGATTTGGGGGCGCTCTCACTCTCTACGTATATAATTATAGCTTGGCACGAAAAATATAATAGGGTAGCCACTTTCATCATGCATGTGCTGCGTGGTCCGTTGCTCAAAGGGGTTGGCGTAACGTGTTACGCCGACGACAGCCTCGTTACAGCGGGGAGAGCAACGCACCGAGACGCAGCACTATAGGCCATGGCAGGGGTTGCTCAAGTCGTGGGTTGGATTCGGCGGCTGGATCTCGAGGTTGCCCTTCACAAATCCGAGGCTCTTTGCTTCCACGGACCTCCGATGGGGTCACCTGCGGGATCCAGCCTACAGGTAGGGAGTGTCAGCATCGGTATCGAGCCCTCGATGAAGTATCTGGGGCTGGTACTCGATGGCCGGTGGAACTTCGGACATCACTTGCGAAGTTTGGTCCCAAAACTGAGGGGGGCATCAATCGCACTAATGCGGCTGATGCCCAACATCAGGGGACCCAACGCTCCCTACAGGAGACTGTACCTGGGGATCGTGTGAAGTATGGCCCTATACGGGGCCCCAGTATGGGCGGAGACCCTGACGGCCAGCAATGTGGCTAGACTGCAGAGCCCGCCGAAGGCGATGGCCGTCAGGGTGATAAGGGGATACCGCACGATCTCCGGTGAGGCGGCATGTCTCCTAGCCGGGACCTCTCCATGGGACCTGGAAGCGAGAGCCCTTGCGTCACTGTTTAGACGGCGCACGGAGGCGCTGGAGCGGGGCCAAAGGCCTGTGTCTCGAGAAATCGAGGCCCAGCGGTGCCTGCTCCAGAGATGGAAGGTGCGAGTTGAGCAACCAAAGGGGGGATTTGCCACAATCGCGGCCGTCAGACCGGTCATGGACGAGTGGCTGGAGAGGAGACACGGTACTCTCTCCTACTGGTTGTTACAGATACCTACTTACCGGGCACGGTAGCTTCGGTAGGTATCTGAGGCGAAAACACCGGGAATGTCAGCACTGCGAGGACCCACGCTGGTGGAGTGAACAGCGAGGGCGCAACGGCGCCAGGTAGTCGTGGTGGGTCTGGACGTGCACACTCTCTCGCTCGAGACCATGAAAAATGAAAAATGAAAAAATATTTATTATCAAAAAGAGTACAATTTTTAACACAATGTCCGTTGGCCCCACACTAGGCAAGCCTGTCCTGTGGGTACCTCCTACGATTTCACAATTACATTTGCTCGGTCGACGTTATTACTCTTATAAAATATCTTGAAAATTTTATGTGTGCGTGTGTGTGTGAGTGTGTGTGTGTGTGTGTCAGTGTGCACGTGTGTGCGTGTGTGTATGTGTGCGTGAGTGCGTGCGCATGCCTGTGTTCGTACAAATATATACAACATATATACATGCATAGATATATACATACACATATACCTACATATTTATAATACCAAAGAATACGTTTTAAGGCAAGTCAAAAACAAGTTAACTTTGGTGCATAATAAGCATTTCAGTGGCTTCATATGTCATTGTGGCAAGCCATTTTGTTACCTCTATTTTTGCTTCTCTCACCGAGCATTTTTTAATGTTGCAGTGTCTTGCAACTTTATTATAAATGTAATGGTCGATATACGGGGCAAAGCGACTAGCAAATGCTGTATTAATTTTCGGCAAGGTAAGTCTGTATACTCTACGTGTGAGTACCTACTCAGACGTAGAGTATACAGACTTACCTTGATTTTTTGTAGATTATGACAACCTTGTCATAATCTACAGAATCAATGACAACCCGGTGCACCATGAGGAACGATTTCAAAATAAATATCTGCCGCACGCTAAGAACCCCACTGTCACTGTACAGCAGCGTAGTGGGATACCTGAATGGTTTTTTGTGCATAGTTTTTAGTATTCAGTACTACGCTGGGCTCTTTCCAACTGTAACAAGAACGATTTGCCAGAAGCACCCCAGGCACGTATGCAGTACGCGATCAATGACTGGTGCGAGCCATGCTCTCCAGCGGGAGTAAGTGGGACTGCGCCGCCTCTTTCTGCGAGCAGGTCATGCTCGTGAAAGAGACGGTGGGGTGGGAACGGGAGAGAACTCTCCCAATCGAGTTCCGCAGTCGGCGGTTTGGTTGCCGCCGACGTGGCTTCGCCGAAGACTATATCGGCCTCCATGACCGGGGGCCTGAGGACGGTGAGAGGGTTGCTCACCGTCCTTACAAAAGCAGACCCATGACGGCAGGGTGACGTGAAAAATTCACGCACGCCTCCTCTTTTCTTCGGCATTGCATCCATGAGGATTTTCACTCACGTTAAAAAAAAGGGGTACACTACATTAATACGAAAAACTTAATTCAGAAAGTCACAATCACGAATTTCATAATTCCGAATTTCATAAGTCCAAATGATTCGAAATCCCGAAAGTCAAAAATCCGATGTTTCATAAATCCTTTTTATTAAAAGTCATAATTTTAAAATTCCGAATGTTTACAATTCCGACTGTCAAAATGCCGAATTTCAAGAAACCGAACCGTTGAATTCCGAATCATTAAAAATCCGCCATATTATAAATACAAACTCCGATTATCAAAAATCCGAAATATCATAAATACGAAGGGTGAATGTCGTTTCCACCAGTTCCTGTTTTAATCCGAAAACTTATCATTAAAGACGATTATTTATGTTCCCGATTCCACCCGTTTTTTAATAAAGTATAGTCAAGTCAAACTACCGAAAATATTATTTCCAAGTGAGTGGAAGGCAAACGACAAAACAAAAAAAAATAACCACGAAGGCTAAGGCGGGAGCTCCGCTCCGCTTCGCTCCCGCCTTAGCCTTCTAACCTAACCTATCCGAGTCGGGGTACTCTGAGTCGGGGTGTTAACCATTCACTTATTATGGTTATATGGTATAGGTATATATGGGTATAGAAGGCTAAGGCGAAAGCGAAGCGGAGCGGAGCTCCGGCCTTAGCCATCGTGGTTATTTTTATTGTTTTGTCGTTTCCCTTCCACTCACTTGGAAATAATATCTTCGGTAGTTAGACTTGACCGTACTTTATTAAAAAAACTTAAACAGTGAATTTTCGGATATTTGAAATTCTGAATAATGTTTTTCGGGAAAATAACAGTCCGGTCTTTTGATTATTCGTACTAATGAAATTAGGAAAAATAAAAATTCGTACTTATGACTTTCGGATAAATGAATATCGTCCTTTTGAATATTCGGAGCTTTGTTTCTTAAGAATTATGATCTTCGGAATTTTGAACATCGGAATATTGAAATTCGGAAAAACATATTTCGGAATATTTGGGTAAATATTCCGAATAATATTTGGAAAAAAAAGCTACTTTCATCAGATGAGCCATCCGTACACTTGTATTTATAAATGAGTGGAAGTCGCTAAATTAATATAGGTACCTACATATTATAAAATCGTAACAGGTCGCTGTCTGTACATGGAAGCTAAATAAGAAACAATATTGTAGGGGGGCTTTATGAACGCAATAGAACCCAAAACAATGATTTTTAGAATTTTTGTCTGTTTGTCTGTTTGTCTATATATGTCTGTATATCTGTTTGTCTGTACGTTTGTGCGCGCTAATCTCAGTAACCGCTTAACCGATTACAATGCGGTTTTCAATATTGTGTTGAAATTTGCTCCACTCAGCATTTAGTGTTTATTTCATGTTAATCGGTCTCTTGGATATCTGTGGTGATCAGACGTGTTTTTCGCAAACCTCGTGTTAATTATTACATTTAAAAACTTTTATTTAGTTATATTAAATACTGTTGAAATAATAGGCGCGCAGTAGCGTGAAAATTTCTACGGAAGCAAATGTTGTGTGGAGCTGTTACGTACTTGTGTGTGAGTTCTATTCACTAATCCCTAAGTTGTATAAACTAGTAAAGGGCCAAAAAGAATGCACATCGAGCTTTAGAAAGAGGCAATCGGCTAATTTCAACTTCGTATAGCGATATCTGTGTCGGACACACCGGGACGTTTGTTTTGTCAGTCATGGTTCAAATGCGAGAGAGTGCAGTCGCTTATCTAAGCCAATATACTGGGTGTTTCTTTTAGGGTGTCAAGCCGCCACTAGCTGGTAGCAGGGTTCCATACCTATCGATTTAACCCCCATGTATGTTCTACGATTTTTTGTAGTATTCGAGATATAATGTTCTGCATAATTCCCTATTTTTTATTATCGATTAAAATTTTTACATCTTGTATCAAAGTTAGGAAGGAATAATAAAAAAATATCCAAGAAAAGTCGTGGACACGTAATTATAAAAAATAACGAAAAAAAATTATATCTCGAAAACTACAAAAAATCGTAGAACATACATGGGGGTTAAATCGATAGGTATGGAACCCTGCTACCAGCTAGTGGCGGCTTGACACCCTAAAAGAAACACCGTGTATATATAGAGCTGCTAAAACCCTATAAAATTAAATTAGTACCTACTATGGCATCTATAGGGAAAAAAGGTAAGCCGTTAGTCTACCAGTCACGCGAAATTATCCATAATGTTTATAAATATTTTTTATCTGAAGCCAACCAATTTAAAAAACATGACGATGTTAATGTAAGTAATTATTTTAAGAAGGTTCAACAGAGAGTTGCAGATGCCACTGGTATTTCAAAAAGAACTTTGAACAATATATTAAACGAAGTCGGCACTGGCACTGATAATACACATTCCAGTGGAACAAAATCCAGCTCTCGAAAAAATGGGAGACCAAAAAAACAATTTCGTTTAAATATGTAAGTGGAGCAAGGAATACGAACTTAGTGTGAATCCCTCCAAAACCCAAGTGGCCGTGATCGGCAGTCCTATCATGGTGTCACGATTAGACGGGGCTCAGCTACCTGACATCGTATTTAATGGTGTTGCAATACCCATAAGCGCAACTGTTAAAAATCTCGGAATTTTGGTTGATGCCACGCTATCCTGGCGTCCCCAACTTCAAGATGTCAGCCGGAAACTGTTCGCATCTGCAGGGTCTTTGCGTCGACTACGCAATTTTCTACCAATGACCACTAAAATTGCGCTTGCTCAATCTCTCCTTCTTCCTATTCTAGATTATGCCGATGTCAGTTATCTCGATATCACAGAGGAGCAACTTGATTAACTTGAGCGCCTTCAAAACTTCTGCATATGATTTATATTTGGATTACGCAAATATGATCATATATCCGAATAAGCGCTCGTGGCCTCGCGGACTCAGTGTTCTGTAAACGATCACTGCAGTAAGCAACTTTCACTACGGCCGGTCCATGGATGGGTGACCATTCATGTGATCACTTTGTGACATTTATTTGAGCGTTTCCGTGCTTCGGAAGGCACGTTAAGCCGTTGGTCCCGGTTGCCAGTAAAATGGCAGTCGTTAAGCTAAGTTGAAGGCTTTATTTCAACAGCAGGCAGTCACAACCTGCGCCTGTCCATTTAAACACGGCAATACGGCTCACCACCTATTACGTGGGACAATTATACAAAAGGTGAAATGTGGGCATATAATATGCCTCTGCCTACCCCTTCGGGGATAAAGGCGTGACCATATGTATGTATGTATATCCGAATACCGTAAACAGGTCGAGTGGCTTCCAATTCACTTTCGTCGGAATGCTCATATCCTCTCTATGCTTTACAGTATACTGTTCAATCCACGATCCCCAACTTATCTCAAAGAACGATTTATATGTTCCTTAATGACACACATACAAGATCCTTGAGGTCATCGGAATCTTTGGTATTGGCAATGCCAACTCACTCTACTGGGTTTTATGATAAATCTTTCACCATACAGGCTGTGCGATTGTGGAATGCGCTGCCTACAACGATTAGAAGGGCTCCGTCTTTGGTTGTCTTTAAGCGTTTGGTGAGACAACATTATTAAACCCGGTAGTGTGTTCCTTAGCTTGATATTTTATTATATTTTTCTTTCCACATTGAAATGTATGCTTTTAAGTATGTTTATTGGTATGTACGTATATTTATATGTCTGTATAGTTATATGTATATCTATTTATATGCATGTAAATTTATATGTATGTGTATTTTGTATGTAGGTATATTTGTATGTGTACTTAGTTCTTTGTTTATTTATGTACCTTCTGGTATGTGTGTATTGTTTTGTATCATTTTATTTCTACACCTAAACTACCCATTTGTCTAATAATCTATATCTTTTTCTGTCCATCCCAAGGTTGCCTGGCAGAAATTGCTTTTTAGCGATAAGGCCGCCCTTTGTACAATATCTGCAATTATTTATTTATGTAAAATTTAACATGGTGTGCAAATAAAGTTTTATTCTATTCTATTCTATTCTATGGACGATTTTGATTATGATGTTGTTAGAAGAATGGTGTACGATTTTCATCTGCATTACAAACAACTGCCTACAATAAAAACATTAAAAGCTAAATTATCTGAGGCTATTAATTATAATGGGTCTGAAAAGACGTTGAGAAAAATTCTTTATGAAATGGGATTTGCGTTCACAAAAATAAAAGACAATAGAAAAGTTCTAATGGAAAAGCACGATGTAGCTCTCAAACGAATTGAATATCTGGACAAAATACGCGAATTTCGCGAAGCAGGAAAAAACATTATCTATATGGATGAGTCCTACATACATACAACCCACACTAAAGGAAAAACTTGGAGTGATGATAAGCAAATAGGGGTAAAAAAACCGATTTCAAAAGGTCAACGTTTGATAATTGTTCACGCAGGTAACGAAAAAGGCTTTGTACCAGGAGCCTTTTTAACGTATAAATCCACGGACGCTAAAGGTGATTATCACAACGAAATGAATAACGAAAACTACGAGAAGTGGCTGGTTAATCAATTAATTCCAAATATACCTAATGATTCTGTTCTGGTTATCGAAAACGCACCCAATCACAATAAATATGTTGAAAGACCCCCAACTCAAACACCAATAAACCGGAAATGATCAATTGGTTACAAAGACACGAAATTTCAGTTGATCATAAATTAACAAAACCTCAGATATATAATATTATATGTCAGCACAAGGACAGATTTACAGAGTTTTCCGTGAACAAGATACTAGCCGAACATGGGCACACTGTGTTGCGATTGCCACAGTACCATCCGGATTTTAATGCAATTGAAAATATATGGTCTCAACTAAAAGGCTATGTAGCCGCGAGAAACGTGGATATGAATTTAAGTTCAATAAAGACATTATTATCTGAAAAATTAAACATGATCGGGGCTGATGAGTGGAAAAAGGTTTGCGATCATGCGATAAAATGCGAGAATTAATATCGAGGAATTCAACACGCTATGGACGACAAAATAGATAGATTGGATAGGCTAGTAATAAATACAGCTGATAGTGGCAGTGACACAGACCTCAATGAGAGCACAGATAGTGAAATGGAAGGAATTGAATATACATGATTTTGTTTTATAATACTAATTCCGTATTTTTCCCCGTACGGTGTTCTATTAGAATAAGAAAAATAATATGTCGCATAAGTCGACTAAGGGTACAGGGTTAACCCGTGTTGTGGCCGATGGCCTAGCAATTTGTCACCACAATATTACACTTTTTGTCGATCTTATATAAAATATATATTTATGAAGATTATTTGAAGATTATTTTTTCCTAACAAGAATATAGCAATAATTAAAAATAGTTACATCGTGTTTTACAGCTCTATAATATTTCACGTGAAATCAAAACAAAACAACAATAAAGTACTTAGTGCTAAATTCAAATTCTGATAAACGACTAATCTAATAATTGATGTACATGAAAATGAGCATTCGTTTGCATTCGGAAATGCGATGATTGCCGATGTGCATTCTTTATGGCCCCGTACTGTATATATAAATGCATGCCTGTGTAATGGTTATGCTCAGTCCCATGCGCATTTGAAGAAAATATCAGCGTTGAAGAAGGATAACATTACATCTCACGGTCATTGATCGTAGGGGTCTCGCTACAGTGGACGGACAGCAGTTTTGTATCGAGTCGTCGATCCGTGGCCAAAATTGTTGGCCCCTGCGCGTTGCAGCATTTATCGTACTCCTGGGCGCCTACCATAAACTTTTTCAAAATCTGCCAAACGCAGAGCAGCTCAACTTGACACGTAACCTGGCAGGTTTTTCTTTTGTACCATGATACTTTTCGGTTGAGCTGCAATGTATCGAATTCTGACTGATGGAGATTCTCGTTGGAGGACCTTGTTGAAGGTTGCACAGAGGAAATACATATAGTTAGAATACGTATTTATTTTGCACCACACTCCTGGGTGTTCAAGCAAGGATATACATATTTCAATTTAACAATGACATTTAATACGTGAATCTTTACAATAACACAATAATAATTATATCAAAGAAAAATCTTTAACATATTTTTCTTACACCATTGACATTCTCAAGTCTTCATACATGATATTACCAAATTCAAAAACATTTCTTTTTCTATCAATATGCAATGAGAATTTAACAATAAACCAAAACCTCTTTGCTTCAACACTCCTCCGTTATATCTCATTCATATTATGACCATTCACTAGAACCTTTCACACTCCTAAACCCATACCATTAACGCACCATTCAAATTTGCCTTTAGGTAGCGGTTTCGTTAAAGCATCGGCTACCATTCTCTCAGTTTGTCGATACTCCAATCTTATGATATCAGACTCAACAGCATTCCGCACAAAATGATATCGGATATCAACATGTTTGGTACGTTGATGATGCACCGGATTGTTGGCAATAGCAATGGCTGACTGGCTATCTGAAAAAACTGTAATTGCATTTTCTATATCTTCACCAATCACCTCTGCTACAAACCTTCTGAGAAATACAGCTTCTTTAGCTGCCTCAGATAGTGACACGTATTCTGCCTCAGCAGTGCTAAGAGCCACTGTCCGCTGTTTAGTACTCTGCCACGAAACAGCTCCTCCTTGAATAAGGAATACTGAGCCAGAATATGAACGACGATCGCTATCTCCAGCATAATCAGCATCAGCGAAAGCCTCTATCAAATCTAGCGGTTTTTGTCTGATGTATCTCAAGCCAAAACTCTTTGTACCTTTGAGATACCGTAGTACTCGCTTAGCAGCAATCCAATGTTGCTCCTCGTAACACTCATTGAACTGACTTAAGTAATTAACCACATGAGCTATATCTGGTCTTGTACATACTGCCAAGTACATAAGAGAACCTATTAATGATCGATATGGAATATTCATATCTGGTCGTCTGCCATGTACAGGCTTCTCTAATCTTTGTCCTGGTACTGCCGGAGTGACTACTGGCTTGCAGTCTACCATATGAAAAGCTCTCAAGACTTTATCTACATATTTCTCTTGATGTAGCTTAATTCCCTTACGATCTTGTTCAATTTGGATTCCAAGCATTAACTCTGCTTTACCAAGATCTTTCATATCAAAGTGTGATTTCAGGTGACTCTTCACCTTGATCATTTCTTTTTCATTATTCCAGAAAATCAGAATGTCATCTACATATACTGCAATGATGATTATTTTACCATCCTTGGATTGTATATAGACGCATGGTTCATTTTCTGATCTCTTAAAATTATAACTCATTAGTACGGAATGAAGCTTGGCACTCCATGCTCTCGGAGCCTGCTTGAGTCCGTAAAGTGATTTTTGTAACAGACAGACGTAATCTTCCTTGCTTTTTACTTCAAATCCTTCTGGTTGTTTCATATAAACAACTTCGGACAGATCACCATTTAAAAATGCCGTTTTCACATCCATTTGATCAATTTGTAATCCCAATCGAGTCGCCAAAGCCATTAAAACTCTTAAAGAACTGTGTCTGACTACTGGTGAAAACGTATCAAAATAATCAATGCCTCTGCATTGACTGAAGCCTCTTGCAACAAGTCGTGCTTTATATCTAATCTTTCCCCCCATCTCTTCTTTGATTCTAAATATCCATTTAGAATCAACGATGTTGCTAGACTGTGGTGGCTTTACAAGTGTCCACGTTTTATTTTTCTTAAGAGCTTCCAGCTCCTCCTCAATTGCGACTTTCCACTTTGCTCCATCCTCTCTGGACAATGCATCCTTGACCGATAAAGGATCTTCGGACATAGTAGTAGCTTGATAGGTAACAAAATCTGGAAACTGTTTAGCAGTCCTTTGACGCTGAGGGTATCTTCTACCCGACTGACCATCATCATGATCTGACTTGGCATCTTCAACTTCTGACTCTTCTCTTTCATCAGATGTTGCCCACTCGTCATCGTCACCTTCTACAACCTCATGTCCAGCCACTAAGTTTCTGGACTCAGAATCTACCTGAATTTGAAAATGTACTGGACTTTGTTCCTTCTGATTTGTCTCTGAAACTTCATCCAGTTCACTGACCGTTTCTGTCAATGGAACAGCTTGATCTAAAGGTGTACCTTCTTTGCTTTCATACATTTGACTCTCGAAGAACACAACATCTCTG
The DNA here is from genome assembly GCA_933228765.1 of Miltochrista miniata. Taxonomy (NCBI): domain Eukaryota; kingdom Metazoa; phylum Arthropoda; class Insecta; order Lepidoptera; family Erebidae; genus Miltochrista; species Miltochrista miniata. The sequence goes on from OW121771.1 coordinate 4,089,343, forward strand.
CCATTACGCAGCTCGCCAGTTGCTGGATCAACTAAGCGATAACCTTTTGTTTCTTCGCAGTAGCCAACATGAACTAAAGGTTTACTCTTACAGTCCCATTTTCTGCGCTTTTGATCTGGAATGTGAAGAAAAGCCTTGCATCCAAAAACTCTGATGAAGCTTAGATCTACTTTTATACCAGTCCAGGCCTCCTCTGGAACCTTATTTTTTAAAGCAACAGTGGGCGATCTATTTTTTAAATAAACTGCAGTACTAACTGCCTCTGCCCACAGTTTCTTACCTAAACCAGCTTCTTCCAGCATAGTTCTAGCTTTTTCAGTAATAGTTCTGTTTGCACGTTCTGCTACACCGTTTTGCTCGGGAGTATATTCAACTGTTAGCTGATGACGAATGCCCCTTGCTTTGCAGAATTCATCCATCCTCTTATTGACAAACTCTTTGCCATTATCAGACCGGATAATTCTCAACTGTTTACCAGTTTGACGTTATGTCAATTTCACAAATTCCGAAAATTTGTCAAAAACCTTTATTTCTTAAAAAATAAACAAAGGTTTTACGAGTTAGGTCATCAATGAAAGTCAGAAAATATCTATAACCCGCATAAGAACTTTCACTCATTGGACCACACACATCTGTGTGAACTAGTTCTAAGACATTTTTTGCTCTGTTGGCACCTGAAACCCTTTTAAATGGATTCTTTGTTTGTTTTCCCATAACACAGGCTTCACACTCAAGCTTAGATATGGTATCGGAAAAACTTACCCCTTATGCCATCTTACTTTTTAATAATTGAAGGTTTCGTATACCAAGGTGTCCCATTCGCCTATGCCACAGCATCGTAGTATCGGAAATAGCTGAAGTTAATGCCACCTCCTGTGAACAGTATTGAATCTTATACACACCATTCTCTACAGCACCTGCATGCGAAACATCTCCAGTTACACAGCATCCATCCGCTTTCATTATCTTAAAACCAGTTTTATCAAAAAATATACTTAGATTTCTACTTACTATCGTGCTCACACTTAATAGATTAGCTGATAACCCAGGTACGTACAATATATCTCTAATTGACACGTCCATCTCTCTATTAACAACATTACCAATAGCTACACCATATACTGTTTCTCCATTTGCACAAGCTATCTCTATTTTTTTATCTAACACCTTAAAGTCCGTTAACCAATCTCTTCTATTCGTCATATGGTTAGAAGCTCCAGAGTCAAGAATCCACTCTCCAGGTCCTTGTTTCCCTGCAGTTGTCATCGCCAATGACGTCAAAGCATCTTTCTTTGTCTTTGGATTTCTCGGACATTCCCTGGCTTTGTGAGATCCATCGCAAATAAAGCATTTTATTTGTTTAGTTCTCATAGCATTTCTCTGCTTTGGTTTTAGATGTTTATTTTTTGCTTGTAAAGCGTTGCTCGCAGTACTAGAACCTGCTTGATATGCGTCTTCCATTTGAAACAGCTTAGCTTTAATGTAATCTGTTGTCAAAACTATATTTGTATTTTCTATTGCCAGTCTCATGGGTTGGAATGTCTCTGTCAACCCTTGTAACATTAAGGTAGCAAGAAGTTCGTCATCCACTTCTTTGCCTAAATCATACAGCTGTTGCGCTACCGTCATCATGGCTGTCACATAATCACGTACTGTGGAGAATTATTCCAATTTAATATTGACCAGCTTAGAAAGTAGCCTGCATCTGTTATTTAGGCCCTTATCCTCAAAGGCACCCTTCAGGTTCTCCCATGCATCCTTAGCGCTCTTTGCATGACGCACATGGACCAGACAATGTGGTTTTACCATCAAACAAATTTTTGCTCTTGCCTTTTGATCCATTTTTAAACCTGGCACATCACTAGCATCCGGTGTTGTCATTGTAAATGTCCATAAATCTTCATGGATCAGATAAAGTTCCATCGTGAACTTCCAAGTATTGTAATCAGTATTGCCGTCTAATTTCTCTATAGCTGGTAGTACTGAACTCATGTTACTTCCTTGGGACGAACTAGCTCTTTCACTCGAGCTTACTGTGCTTACAGCTGAATTTCTATTCCCAGTGTTAAACATTGTGATAGTAATTCCTTTAATGCTGGCTTACCATAACCTGATGGAGATTCTCGTTGGAGGACCTTGTTGAAGGTTGCACAGAGGAAATACATATAGTTAGAATACGTATTTATTTTGCACCACACTCCTGGGTGCTCAAGCAAGGATATACATATTTCAATTTAACAATGACATTTAATACGTGAATCTTTACAATAACACAATAATAATTATATCAAAGAAAAATCTTTAACATATTTTTCTTACACCATTGACATTCTCAAGTCTTCATACATGATATTACAAAATAATCAATGCCTCTGCATTGACTGAATGAACAACATTTTTTCAACACTGACATGTGTAATTATCTCTGGTCGGTTTGGTAGCAACTCGCCTGTTCTAATGTCATAAAATCAAACGTTCTAAAATAATTCTCGTAGTTATATCGGTTTACCGGTTTTATGAACCAAGATTAAAATACTTCAACTATTTTATCTAAATATCAAGTTCTTCAAATCAAAAATTATGAACTTTTGTAATGTGGAAAAGTTCTAAGAAGATAAGAATAATAAACAGCTTGGTTAAAGCAAATAAAACGTTGTTTTATTATAGTTTTAAGAAATATGAATAAGCAGTTATCGAAATATATTGACAGTCTCTAAATCACAGTTCTGAGTCACTATAGCAACCAAACCATAGGTTGTGATACCAAAGAGACGACATCCATACAGTCTCTTCACACCCTCGGAACTTTTAAGAATTTTTAAATTCTCTTCAAACCAATCTGTCCGCTTAAAACTTCCAATCTTGGACCAAAGAGCGGCTTGGTAAGCATATCAGCTAGCTGTCGCACGGACGGTACTTGCTTAACTTCAAGTTCACCATTGATAACACATTCACGAACAAATAGATGCTTAAGTTTGATATGTTTTGTACGTTTGTGGTATTCGTGCTTCGGATTGTGCGATAGCTTTATAGCAGACTCGTTATCCAAATACAGTATTGGTTTCTTCAAATCCACCAAACCTTTCATAAGGCTGTTCAGCCATATAATTTCTTGTGCTGTTTCACTAGCAGCAATGATTTCTGCTTCAGTGGATGAAATAGAGACAACTGTTTGTCGATGACTTTTCCAGCTGATTGCAGCTCCTGAGAATAAGCATACCATTCCAGTTGTTGATCTGCCTGTTGCTTGATCTCCAGCAAGGTCTGAGTCAGAGTAACATAAAAGCCTTTGGTCTGACTCTTTTGATTGCTTATATACAAGACCTTTATCAGTCGTTCCTTTTAAGTAACGGAGAATCCGTTTCACTAGCATGATATCTTTCGTGCTAGGTTTCTCCAGGTTTCTGGATGCAACGCTCACAGCGTATGCTATGTCGGGCCTTGTACCTACGGCTAAGTACGTAAGGGCTCCAACGGCTTGTCTATATGGAAAAATGGTACCAACATCAGGTTCTGTATCGTTGATACTTTCTTTGATTATTGGCGTCGGTGTTGGTTTGCAACTAGTCATACCATACTTTTCAAGAACCTTCTTAATGTAGGCTTGTTGGCATAATGTTATTTTGCCTTTTTCAGCTTTGATTTCCATACCCAAAAAGTAGGAAGCAGGTCGGGTAGTTATCTTGAATCTTGTTTTTAATTCCTTGATAAACTCGTCTCCTGCAGTTGGCGTATTCGACGCCACAAGTCCGTCGTCAACGTAGAGACCAATCAAAACTTTTGACTTTCCTCTGGTTCTAACGTACAGACAAGGATCAGCTTCACTTTGTTGAAAGCCTGTAATTTTCAAGAATTCGGCAATGCATGAGTTCCAGCATCGAGGTGCTTGCTTCAGACCATAGAGGCTGCGATTAAGTTTGCATACCTGCTTTGTCCCATCTTGGAAACCTTCAGGTTGTTTCATGAAAATTTCTTCCTCAACTGAGCCATTGAGAAAGGCCGTAGCTACATCGAATTGGCGTAGGTTTAAATTTTCTTTAGCAGCAATTGCGATAATAGCTCGTATAGTACTTAGTCGAGCCACAGGACTAAACGTTTTGTCATAATCGATTCCTTTTTGCTGTGAATAACCTTTTAAAACTAGTCTAGCTTTGTATTTATCGATTGAGCCATCTGGATTTGTCTTTAATTTGAATATCCATTTGCATGGTAGTGCTTTTCTTCCATCAGGCAAACTGACTAAGTCCCAGGTTTTGTTTTCATTTAGAGAGTTTATCTCGCTCATCATGGCTTTAATCCATTGTTCTTTATTAGGAGATTCCAATGCTTGTTTGTAAGTCACAGGATCTCTAGGTAAATTTTGAACCTCAGCAACAGCAGCTAGTACAAAGTCATCATACCGTTGTGGTTTTTGTATTGCTGATCTGTCTCGTAGACTGTAACTATTCGGTTCAGACTCCGTGTCAACATGTTCATGACTAAGACTTTCTAGAATAGAAGTTTCGTAAAAAGAATCTTGTTCATCATCAACATTTTCATCAACACTTTCATAATGTAGAGTAGAATCTGCTGCGACGTTTTCAGTAATACTATCATTTTGTTGATTTTCAACATTTTCAATAAAATTACCTTCTTGCGTTTCAATGTTGTCAATAGAAAGATCTTGCCGAGTGTCGTCAGCATCATCGATTACTATTTGAGTTTTCATTGTTTCTGAAACCGAATCACAGTTAGTGATTTTATTGTATTTAAAGTTGTTAACACTAGTTGGGCTTTTGTAGTAATCAGCCTTGACTACTTTCACATCTGCGGATATAAAAGTTTTGTTCGGAACGTAAACCCTGTATGCTTTGCTGGTGTCAGAATATCCAACAAACGTCCCCGGTATTGCTTTTGGAGCAAATTTATGACCTCTTGGTCCTTTCTTCAGAATAAAAGCTTTTGAGCCGAAAGGGTGGAGGTGATTAAGGCAGGGCTTTCTTAACACCCATTTCTCAAATGGTGTTTTATTTTCTACAGCACTGTTTACACTTCTGTTTGCTAGGTAATTAGCAGTGTTCACTGCTTCTGCCCATAGGTGCATTGGCGCTTTAGCATCAATAAGCATAGCTCTAGCCTTCTCCACAAGTGTCCGATTCTTGCGTTCAGCGATACCATTCTGGTGTGGGGTATAGGGTGCAGATAAGCGTCGTGCAATCCCGTGTTGTTTTAAGTAGGCTTGGAATTTGGCATTGACGTACTCTGATCCATTATCCGTTTGCAAATGTTTAATTTCATTGCCTGTAAATTTTTCCATTTCTTGTTTGTACTCTTTGAACTTGTCTAATACTTCAGATTTATTTTTCACGAAGTAGACCCGTCCATACCTACTGTAATCGTCAATAAAAGTAACGAAGTATCTGTTTTTGGCATGGGTAGGTGTTCTGATTGGGCCGCACACGTCGCTGTGGACGATTTCTAGACGTTCAGTGGTTCGAGGAGTAGTTCGTTGTGGAGGACTAGGTACTCGAGTCATTTTTGCTTGAATGCAAATTTCACAGTCTGGCAACGACAAAATCTCATTTTTATTAAAGCTCATGCCAGTTACTGTCTCGTTGTTGAGAGCCAGTTGGAGATCTTTGTAATTCATGTGCCCAAGTTTTCTGTGCCAGTCTTGTATGGTACCTTGTTTGGTGTTTGTCGAACCAGTTGCCGGTGTTGCTGCAAAGCTTTGTTCAATGTTTGGTTTGCTTACATAGTAAAGACCATTGATCGACTTCTTTGCAGACAGTACAAGTTCACCTGACTTGTTGCGAACTAAAGCACGGTTGTTGTCGAACGAGACGGTGGCTCCATGTGAAGTCATTTTAGATACCGATAGTAAATTGGTAGAAAGGGAAGGTACATAAAGGGCGTTTTCCAGATGTACTTGTCGACCTCGTTTTTCATCAGAAAATGTAATTCTTCCTTCACCCAAAATTTCTGTGGAGTGATTTTCCGATGCAAAGTTGAGTTTTCTTGACACAGTCTTCATGTTTTTGAAGTGCTCGTGGTGATGGGTCATATGTGAGGTACAACCACTGTCAAGTACCCAGTCATCCTGGTTGTTCCGTGTTGAACTAAGAAAACATTCTTCAGCGTATAGGGAATCGGCGTTTTTGCTAATGTTAGACTTCTGTTTGTCTTTGTTTTTCTTCCAACAGTTAGAGCAAACTCTGTGCGTCTTTTTCTGAAAGATTCTGCTTCCCGTTCTCTTACAGATTTTGCAAGAAGCTAAAAGTGCGTTTTCTTCTTGTTGTTGTTGGCCAGGTTCGTAATTGTCATTGTGATGACGAGCGTCGCTTTCTTCGATAATTTTTATTATTAATTCTTCCGGCTTTGGCAATATGTCGCGAGACTCTATAGCTACGCGAAAGTTTTCGTACTCTGAGGAAAGGCTGTAGAGCATCATGATAGTTAGCAAATCCTCATTTATGGTGACATCCATGTCAGCGAGCTTATCGATGGTGTCCATAAACTTGTTTAGGTGTGTACGAACATCACTGCCTTCAAGTTTGGTCAGAATAACTTGCTTCAATAATGTGGCTTTACGAGCAGGGCCTTTGCTTGCATGTATTTGTTTCAATTTATCCCACAAATCTTTCGCAGTGTTACATTTCTTAACCTCTTTTAGTTGGGACGGAGCAATGATTAAAATTAGTTCTGCCTTGGCCTGTTTATCAGCTTCAATCTCAGTAGTATCTGCTTTTACGTCAAGCGGAGTTGAGACATACTTCCATAGCTTGCTTTTTACCAATACAGCTTCGGCTTGTATCGCCCAAGTGTCATAGTTATCCTTATCAAGTGGATCAATGTGATACGTTGCTTTTGGCATGTTTATAGCAAAAAAAAAAACTTACGTAAAAATTTTCGCTACATTACGTCGTGACAACTTTTCACTATGAACATTTCGCTCTGCTACCATATGAACTTTTGTAATGTGGAAAAGTTCTAAGAAGATAAGAATAATAAACAGCTTGGTTAAAGCAAATAAAACGTTGTTTTATTATAGTTTTAAGAAATATGAATAAGCAGTTATCGAAATATATTGACAGTCTCTAAATCACAGTTCTGAGTCACTATAGCAACCAAACCATAGGTTGTGATACCAAAGAGACGACATCCATACAGTCTCTTCACAAAAATAGTTTTTTTTCGACACCAGCATAACATAAATATTATTTGAGACGTTACGGACTCTTTAAACCCACTTCATAGGCTGGACCTACAAGTTATGAAGTGTTACTATTCCTGAACGACATTTATTGTGACATAAGTTGACAATTGAAATAAAAACGAGGTAATTTGAAAACATAGGAGGTCGGATGAATTATTTTAGTTGTCTTGCTTTAGTTATTTAAGTCCTGTAGTGTAAAATGTGTACCTGTGTACAATTATCATCGTCTATGTGTTTGTCCCGGTCACATCTGTGCTAAGTATTGCGTGTACAATAGGGAATAAGCGCGTCTACACAGAGCGAGCAACTGCGCGAAGCTATTCAGTGAGTACGTGCACCACTCTGGATGCTCGCCATGATGTCTTAATTCTTAGGCTACGTTCAGATAACAAGCGCTCAACGCGCGTTTACAACTACATACATTTTATTCAAACCTTACACATGCTTACGAGCGTTTGCATAGTTGAGCGCGCGCTTTCACGCCGTTTTTATCTGCAATAAGTTCATCGTTTATGAGAGTCAGTAATTCATCAAAAGACGTAATGGACATTCCGAAGTAGTTAAAGAATTTGTGCTCAAATTGCCTTAACTTAGGGAACAAACTAATGTATAGGCTTTCAGTCACCCTGAGTGACAAAATTGGGTGAACTCAATAAAATCTCCGTCTTCTGCCGCGTCAATTCTGCCGTCATCAGTATAAAATTACCGTTAAAACTGTTTCTACGTCCATCTTCGACAAACTGAAACAGGGCGGCGCGGCGACGACAACACGCGTTTAACGCCTGACAAGCGCGCACCATGTAAAAACTATAATAATTTAACGCTCGTTATGGCTCGGGGTTGCCGCGCGCGGCAGCCTCACCATGATACCAAGGCTGCCGCGCTCGATGGAGGACAGTTTACTCGCACGGCGATTGCCTTGCTAGGAAGACTGCTCGCTCTGTGTGGACGCGCCTCATTAAATAAATACTTTGCAACTTTAAGCAAACTTCATCTTCATCACACATCTAAAATAATGGTACATTTAATTCATTCTGGAGATATATCTGTGTACTTACGATTACGTAATTGAATGTTCAATTTTTTGTCTTTTCATCTCAATGTAAAGATTTTTTCCAGTGCTAGCTCGTCAAATAAATGAGAAACAACTACGTTGGTAGAAACTACTACTACTTACTGGAAAGTCTTTATTTTTACGTGTTGAAAATTTGTCGTGGATGCTATGCCGAACTCTTACCGACTAAAAACTAACACGTCCTCTACCTATTACCGCCCTCAGAAGGATATCTCTTCAAAATGAATAATAAATAATAATAAAAAATAATAATAATAATATAATAATAATAATAACTTAAATACACTCAATAAATATTTGCCAAACCTATTAGAGACAAACGAAACATTGCGTGACATAAACGACATTATATATGCAGCAGCTAAAACACTGATCATTGCAAATCAACAGACTCCATACATGCCATCGAATGTCCGAAAACCGTTATGTGATCCCCCATGGAAAAGAAGAATTAAACAAAAAATAGAACAATTTAGGAAGGAATTAGGTAGATTAGTAGAAATAAAATCGGGATCAAGCAGCAGAAGAATGACAATCATAAAACGTACACTTTACAATAAACACAATATAACAAACGACGAACAACTCAACAGCACAATCGAAATAATAAAACAGAAAGTTAAAGCTTTAGCAGGTAGACTTCGTAGGTACGATGAAATGAATGATAGGAAAACACAAAACAAACTTTTTTCAGAAAATCAACATAAATTCTACACTTCACTAAACAAAGCACAACACAACACATCCCAAATTCCAGCAAAAGAGGACATACAAAACTTCTGGACAAATATTTTATCAAACCCTATTCAATACAACACACAAGCATCTTGGATATTAGAAATAGAAAACGCAGCAACAAACATACAAACACACGAATTTGAAGACATAGACGTAGACAAGGTAAGAACAGCCATTAAGAAAACTCATAGTTGGAAAACCCCCGGAATAGATAAAATTCAAAATTATTACCTTAAATACCTCACAAGCACACACAAATACATAGCAAGACTGTTTGGTAGAATAATTAAAAGAACGGAACATATGGATAGTTGGTTTACAACTGGACAGGTCATTCTAATACCAAAAAATGACAACACTCAGGACCCGAAAAACTGGCGTCCCATAGCTTGTCTACCAACTATGTATAAAGTGCTGACGTCCATTATGGCAAACGAATTGTACATACATTGCAATAATAATGACATTTTAGCTCCAGAGCAGAGAGGATGTAGACGTGGAGTGAGAGGCTGCAAAGATCACCTCATGATCAATAAAGCTATTCTAGAGGATGCACACAAAAACCAGAAAAATCTCAGTACGGCGTGGGTCGACTATCGCAAAGCTTTTGATAGCATGTCACATGAGTGGATACTCAAAGTACTAGACATCTATAAATGTCCACCAGCTATCAGAAGCTTTTTGGAGATGGTCATGCCAAGCTGGAAAGTAAACATGACAGCCCGAGGCACGAACGCGTCTGTAACCACCGAGCCCATATATATTCGTCGAGGAATTTTCCAAGGCGACTCACTATCACCTTTAGTTTTTTGCTTAGGTATCAACCCACTCTCCCAAGTGCTCAATAAATACGAACATAAAGGATACAAACTAAAAGATGATACTATAATAAACCACTTGCTTTATATGGACGATCTCAAGATTTACTCCAACAACAAAACTAATCTTAGAGTTTTAATTGATAGCACAGAAATATTTACCAGAGATATTGGGATGGAATTCGGACTCGAAAAGTGTAATGTGCTGCACCTTGCGTCTGGCAGGAGAAAGGACCGTCACGGAAAAGGACATGTGTTACTGAGCGGGGACGAGTTTAAACAGCTTCAAATAGGTGACACATATAAATATTTAGGTATTAACGAAGCAGGAAAAATAGACCACGGAGAAGTTAGAGAGCATATAAAAAAGAATACTTCCGAAGAATAAAAAAATTAACAGCATCACACCTCAACTCACGCAACCTTCTAAGGGCGATCAACACATACGCGGTTCCGGTTCTACTATACACATTCGGCATAATCAACTACAAAACCACAGATTTAAAGAAAATTGATATCAAAACTAGAAAACTGTTAGCCATGAACAAAGCACACCATCAAAAAGCAGACGTGGAGAGACTTTATTTGCCAATCGATGAAGGTGGACGAGGTTTGACAAGCTTAGAAACACTACACAAGACACAAATTATAAAATACAGGACATATTTAGAAACAGAACAAGACTACCTACTTACTAAGTGCAATACTAGAACACGACAAAAATAAAGACAAATACTCTATAGTTAGGGACACACAGACAAATTTAGAAGAAATAGGGCTTACACGAAACGAACATTATACCGACATAGAAATAAAACACGCAATAACCAAAACAAGAATAACAAAAGTAAAAGCAAAACCCCTGCACGGACAATTTTACAAGAACGTATTAGAAAAAGAAAACATAGATAGAATGCAATCATTTCGATGGCTCAAAAAACAACCGGTGTCGCCATCATTAGAGTCAGCCGTATTTGCCATTCAAGATCAAGCCATTGTCACCAAACAGCACGAAAGAGATATTTTAAAAAGACCAGTGGATGGTAAATGCCGGTTGTGTTTGGTGAAAGACGAGACCACACAGCACATTATATCGGGATGCGAAAAACTGGCCGGAACTTACTACACTAAACGACACAACAATATTGTCCAATACATCTTCTGGACTCTGGCCAAAAAACACGAAATCCCGGTATCCAACCTGTGGTGGCAAGAACACCTAACGCAACCTCAGGTTAAAGAGAACAATACCGCCAAAATAATGTGGGAGATACCAATACAAACAGACAAAACAATTACACACAATAGACCAGACATCGTATATATAGACAAAACAGAAAACAAAACATACCTCATTGACGTTACAGTACCATCAGATTATAATATTGGGCCTAAAGAAATAGAAAAGTTGAGCAAGTACCACCCACTTAAAAAAGAAATTACCCGGTTATGGAACACACCCACAGTAATAATACCCATAGTAGTAGGAGCCACCGGAGTCATAGCCAAATCATTACACAAATACTGCAATACATTAAATTCACACATAAACACGAACATCATCCAAAAACAAGCAGCCATACATACATCAACAATTCTCAGCAAAGTTTTAGGGGACACAGTTTTCGTAGGGGGGGCAACTGAACCATCCTTTCCCTGAGGGTCTCAGGGCGGGGTTCAGTAATCCGAGCTTAGTGCTCGAGTAGAGAAAAACCTCAAAAAGTAATATATATAACCCCTCGTGGACAGTCGTTATCTTTTCATGGGATTAACGCATCCCTATGAGGGCATAGTAGATTTGCTTTTTGAGTCATCCACTTTTTGAGATCAACAAAAAATATCTCACAAGCCTGGAAAATGACTTTCCCAAGCACAGAGCTACCCGTCATCTACTCTTCCCAGAGACAGTGGGATGTGCCGCTAAGCAAGTAGTAGTTCAAAAAGAACTTATTGACACTTCATCCATTGCAGCAGAGCGAGCGCGCCTACTGGCTGTGGGGGAGTGGGAATCGGGTCTGTGGCTTCATGCCTTATCTTCAGCCCATATTGGTACACTATTAGATAACAACACTTTTCGCATTGCTGCTTGTTTACGCCTAGGTACTTCCTGCATCGCTCCACATCGTTGTCACTGCGGTGAAATTGTCGACCACCTAGGTCACCACGATCTATCCTGCAACAAAAGTGTTGGTCGGTTTCCGCGACATGCTAGCATAAATGACATCATCCGTCGTGCCCTTTCCGCCGCCGGCGTGCCAGCAATTCTTGAACCCAAGGGCTTGGCTCGGACGATGGGAAGTGGCCCGACGGGATGTCATTGGTGCCTTGAAAAATGGGAAAACCGCTTGTGTGGGATGCTACGTGTGTGGATACCCTTGCGCCTTCCCATGTTCCAGGCACTGCTAGCAGCGCGCGAGCTGCTGTCACGTCTGCGGAGGCCCTCAAACGGCGAAAATACACTAATCTTGTTGGATCTTATTTATTTGAGCCGTTTGGGATCGAGACTCTTGGACCGTGGGCTCCTAGTGCAAACCTCATTTACAGAGCTAAATGTAAACTTTTGGTCGGCGGTTCTTGTGACCAAAATGCTGGTGTTTACTTAGGCCATCTGGCTCCATTGCAATACAACGTGGCAACGCCGCCATCAATTTGTTTTGTTTTATTGATAACCACCCGAGCTGCGTTCTGAACTGTGAGACATGGTCATATTTGCGTAAGCCAAAAAGGAACCTTATACATACATTTTGAAGACACACACGTACATGTTTGTCTTACTGGTTTTCGGTGATATCAATGTAGCTGACATCTGCATAATCAAGTATGGGTAACAATAATGCGTTCGCAAGCGCAACTTTGGTATTCATTGGTAGAAGATTTTGGAGCTTCTTAAAGAGCCCGCAGATGCAAACAACTTACGACTCACCTCGGTTATCTGTGGATCCCAAGATAAACTAGAGTCAATATTACACACAGATTCCTTCCATTATCACAGATAGGTATTATTGTGTGGTCAAAGGTAACCGGGGGAATATCACTTAACTCAATTGAAGAATTGCCCAAGATTGCTACCTTTGTTTTCGTAGGATTCACATTAAGGCTCTGACCTTACTCCAGTTGCATACATACATACATATACTCACGCCTTTATCCCCGAAGGGGTAGGCAGAGGCCTATACCGGCCCACATTTCACCGTGTACAATTCGGTCCCACGTAACAGGTGGTGAGCCCATCGCCGTGTTGAAATGGACCGCCGACGTCAGAGCCTCGTCCGTTGTTCAGCAGGTGCACGAGCTTGCACGTGAGGTTGACTTGGGCCCGGAGGTGTTGGTAGGGCCCCACTACATCCAGTTGCATATGTGGTTCAAATCTCTATTTATACATTCGATAGCTTCTGTTCTTTGTTGACGCTATGTCTGGTGGTATATTTGTAAATCATCTGCATAAAGGTGGTAAGAAGAAATAATATTAGTTGAAATAGAATTTATGAAAATTGAGAAGAGTAAAGGGGAGAGAACGCCGCCCTGGGGTACGCCAACGACAGTATTACACCAATTGGATAATGTATTTCCAATACATACACGTTGCCGGCGTCCACACAGGTAACTTTGAAGCCACTCAATCACTGTTGGAGATATATTATGTTAAGCAACACATCAAAATCAACAGTATTAAAAGCATTACTGAAATCCAACAAGGCAAGGATAGTAGTTAGCTTTCAAACTTTCATACTGGACCTGATATCGTCCGTGATATTAACCAGAGCCGTTACAGTGCTGTGACCAGGACGGAAACTAGATTGAAACGGGTTGATATAGGGCCATCAGTTTGATCAGTATAGCAGCTTAATTGTATGGCAAAATTATTGAAAGGAGAATGAGGGTGGAATCTGACGGATTACTGTGGGAGGCGCAGGGTGGTTTCCGAAATGGAAGGGGATGTATGGACCAAGATTTCTCACTCCGCAACATTGTAGAGAAGCAGCTGGCTGTAGGCCGGAAGATTTTCTGTGGTTTTGTGGACATGGAGAAAGCATTTGACAGAGTTGTACGGAAGGATCTCTGGGATATATTGCCAGGATACGGGATTGATGGTGCGCTGCTTCGTGCTGTGCAGTCTACATATCGCACATTGAGAAACAAACAGTCACTAAACTAAATGTACATAATTTGAACCTTTAACGCCATTTAGTGACATTTTACACGAAAAGTATAATGCAAAAACTCTCACAGCGAAATTCTTAACGGAACCACCCGATGTCACTAGTGTCGTTTTACATTTTGGAGGGAATGGATTAACCAATGACAGCAACATTGACATATTGTCTTTAGTGCCATGACCGGCGACAGTTGTAGTTGAAATCGGCGTGGAACAGTGTCATTTTTTGTTTAAGGACACATTTCCTCTAAATTATACGGTAATTGGTATCATTGTTTACTTGAATAACGTATGTATCCATAAAGTGACGGTTTTGTTGTAATTTTTGTATGTATTTTTCAACGATTGTTAACATGAATATTTAATTTTGAGGTCCACAAATCAAATTGTCAGGAGTGTCGGCACGTAGGTACATCACAAGGATAAAGATTATCAGCATTAATGTCGCCAGTATTCAATATTTTCGCAAATCCATCGATATTTATATTTTTGTTGGCTATATTATCATCTTCTTCAGATGATGAACTATTCGTATATTCAAAACATATTCGTTGTAATGCCGATACAGATCCACTCGATTAATTCGTTACCATACCAGATGTCAACTGATAGTAACGTAATACCCGTGTTGATTGCAAATAAGTATTAAGTTCTGAATCTGACCCGCTAGAGTCAGAGTCTGTGCTAGACGAAGATCCTGATAAACTGGATGATGATGACAAAGTAACGATTATAAGTTATATAACGATTTTAATAACACAAAATAGAAGAGTGTTCTTTAATGAACTAAAAAATTTAGGTACTAAAGTTTGGTGTGTGTACAATCAGTTCACTTAAAACTAATGAGATTCATTCTTATAAATTTAGCAACATAACGCACTTTTCCTTTAAGTTTAATTATCGTATACACTTCAAAATTACCTTTATCCGACAAAAAAATACAGATCTCAAGGATCTCATTAGAAAATATGCGATACCTCCGTATTATGCCTCGTCGTTTTATAATCATATTTTATAAGTTGTACAAAATGCGATTATAAAAAGAGGAGTAACAAAAGTTACAAAATGTGCAATTTGAAACACTTCTTAGAAGTATTACAGGGCTGTAATAATTACGTACATAATTTTAAGAAAAAAAAAACCGACGACATACAACGCGAAAAATAAAAACATAAACTAAGGAGTTATGATGAGATAACAAATTATAGACCAAAATACAGCGGATTTAAGAGCCTCGTATTGTAGTCGGTTAAGAATAATGTTATAGCGCAGTAGTTAAACCACTTTTATAGTACTCTATTGAGAAGTTATTTTTTGTTTTAGTTGTGATTATTGTCTACTTTTGATACTTTTCTGCTACGTTTGTTGATTACCATTATAAGAAGACTGATTAAAATAGCGTGATTACCTTAGGAAAAGTGCCTTATGTTGCTAAATTTATAAGAATGAATCTCATTAGTTTTAAGTGAACTGATTGTACACACACCAAACTTTAGTACCTAAATAGTTTAGTTCATTAAATAACATTCTTCTATTTTGTGTTTTTATTAATAATTAGCACTTTTTAGGGTTTCGTAGCCAAATGGCAAAAACGGAACCCTTATAGATTCGTCATGTCTGTCTGTCTGTCTGTCTGTCCGTCCGTGTGTCACAGCCACTTTTCTCCGAAACTATACGGCCTATGCTATTGAAACTTGGTAACTAGATGTATTCTGTGAACCGCATTAAGATTCTTATATAACACTAGAAAAAAAGAAGTAAATTTTTGGGGTACCCATTCTCAGAACTGACTCAAAATTTGTTTTTTCATCAAACCCATACGTGTGGGACATCTATAGATAGGTCTTCCAAAATGCTGTTGAGGTTTGTAACATCATTTTTTTCTAAAGTGAATAGTTTGTGCAAGAGGGACTTCCAAAGTCGAAAAATGAGTGTCCCCCCCCTCTAACTTCTAACCTAAGAGAGTGATAAATCTAAAAAAAATATATGATGTACATTGCTATAAAAACTACCAACGAAAATTAGTTTGAACGAGATAGAGCTGGTAGTATTTTTTTAATACGTCATAAACCGCAACTTTCGGTTTGAAAAATCACTACCACTGCGAACGTGTTAAAACATCAATCAAAGTTACAACGAACTATAAGAACTTTTATATTATGTTACTTGCTGCTACGAAACCCTTCATGGGCGAGTCCAACTCGCACTTGGCCGGTTTATTATTTTTTAACCTTATTATTGTTCTACAATCGTGACACTACTCTATTTAAAAAGTAACAATTTCTTCATGAAGTTAGATCAAAAGCGACACATTTTTAAATTAAGAAGAACAATGACACTTTTTGATAGAAAAAACAAAAATATTTTTAATACTACGTACTATTATATATAAATGTGAAATAAAGTTCATATTATAGCTAGACTAAGCATTGCATATTTGGAGCAAAATAAAAGAGATTTCACTTGATTAAATGCTCATAATTACTTCTTTTTTGGTTACGAACTTTAAACGCTTCTCCTGAAAAATTGCCATTTTGGGATAATGACGGTTTGTTTCTGAACGTGCGATATGTGGGATGTACGGCATGTGTGCGGGTGGGCGGCAGCCTGTCTCCCTGGTTTGACGTCAACATTGGCGTCAGACAGGGCTGCGTGCTGTCGGCTCTGCTGTTTGTCCTGTACCTGGACGATTGTCTTAAGAGAGTAAGATCGATGAATGTTGGATTGCGAATGGGTGACTTACTTGTGAACTGTTTGCTGTATGCAGATGATGCCGTGCTCATAGCCGAATCGCCATCAGAACTACAGTCTCTAGTCACAACGATGAAAGATGATTGTCTAATGAGAGGCTTACATTTGAACGCGACTAAAACGAAAGTGATGGTATTCGAAAGAGAAGAGGACAGAACGAATGCCAGGATAACTGTAAATGATGTAGTGCTGGAACAGGTGGATGAGTTTGTATATCTTGGATGTGCATTTAGCAGGGATGGACGGTACACCGCTGATGTAGAAAAGAGGGTTACTGCGGGCAATAGTGTGAATGGAGCGTTAGGCAAACTTTTAGGTACCAAGGCCTTAAGTCAAAAGGCCCAGCTCGCAGTACACAATGCGGTGCTGATACCTACACTAACGTATGGAAGCAAGAGTTGGGTATGGCAGGAAATTCATGAAAGTAGAATAAACGCGGTCGAGATGCGCGCGCTACGCAAAATCTGCGACGTAACGCTCGCAGATCGCGTTCGGAATAAAGATGTAAGAAAGAGAGTTGGTCTGAAAGAGAGTGTCGGTGTTAAAGTAAGGAAGGGCATGCTACGATGGTTCGGGCATGTGGAACGAATGGGAGAT
Source organism: Miltochrista miniata (assembly GCA_933228765.1). Classification (NCBI taxonomy): domain Eukaryota; kingdom Metazoa; phylum Arthropoda; class Insecta; order Lepidoptera; family Erebidae; genus Miltochrista; species Miltochrista miniata. The sequence continues at coordinate 4,106,673 of OW121771.1, forward strand.
GAAAGAATGACAAAACAGATATACAACGCGAAAGTGGATGGACGTAGGAGTCGGGGAAGGCCACGACACACCTACCACGACCAAATTAATCGTGTGTTAGTTGAGGGTGGTGTCAAGAGCCGAAGGACCGACGTGCATGCATGAAAAGAAAAATGAAAGTTGAAGACGCAAGTGAGGTGTGTATGGACCGTGCCGTGTGGCGCTCGGTTCTTTCTGCCTACCCCGCAAGGGATTTGGCGTGAAGATAGTATAGTATAGTATGTATATTATTATATTGGAGGCCGCATAGGAACTAAAAAGTCGACAAGCTTACAGCCAATAAAGTTTCAGGGTACGTGATTTACGGCTCGAATGTTTGCACATTGCTGGAAATCCTCACTGTACTGCCACACAGTTATTTGGTAGAAAGCGCATTCATTGAAGAATTATGGGAATATTTATAGTAACCCGGAATTATCGTTCACAACCACTTACGGAACCCTAAAATAATGTGTTGACATTACACAAAATTTAGTTAATGTCTTCGGACGTAGTTATGTAGTAACTTTGTTACCGTTCTCCCTCCTCATGGAACTTTTCCGGGGATTAAAAGTAGACTATGTATTATTCCAGAGCATAATCTGTCCCTGTAGCAAATATAACAGTTAGAGCGTGAAAGAGTAATAACCACCTGTCCGTCTGTCTGACTGTCACCACGTTGTATCTCCTGAACCATGATAAACAGTTGAAATTTTTACTTCTGCATCCAATTCCTGCTTGCGACCTTTCCCAGGTCGTCGGTTCATCCGGCGGGTGGACGTCCTTACTAGTTTGCCGAGTCGCAGTCTCCACTCCAGAACTGTTTTGTTCCATCGACAATCAGTTCTTCGACAGGACTGTCATACTGAATTTCGAAGCTCAAAATAGCGATGAACTGTAGCCCTAAAGTACCGAATCGCGACTCACGTTATTGCGAAAGTGCGCCACATCGATACCCATAATTTCGAATGTTTTCCACCGCGAAGCACGGTAGTGCGAAAGTATTCCACATCGATTCACACATTGTCGAATGTATTCCAGCGCGATACACGTTAGTGCGAAAGTCTAGTAAATGCGAAGGCATGCTACTTCTTGCTTAATACAGAAATGTTTCTTTATTTTGACGCGGGGACTCAAGGTTAGGCACTTCACCGCCCCTATTTGGGAGTGGGGTTACTTTGTGTGGGACTCACGGTTCTGAAAGGAACCGTCCTACCCATTAAAACCCGCGGTGTTCCGCCTCACCTTAACCGGCTCGCAGGTGGATAAATCACTGCGGCCCGGCAAAGGGTCGCCCCGTTCTTTCAGGACTATCCACGGGGGGCCTGATGGGCGGCCCCCCAGTACTCCCTAAGGAGCTGAAAAACAGCCCGCATCGTACCACTCTCGAATGTCCCTCTGTAAGCAGAGGAGACAGAGAGTGGCCGAGCGGGCGGGCGCTAAAAGCACCCTCGTAACGAGGGGCACGCCCGGAACACGAGGAGGTGCTGCCACCGTGCGGACCTCAGTGGATGAGGTCCCCCGACAGGGGCGCGCATCCAAGCCATCATACGGTGCCCCCGCACAAGACGGCGGGGCGGGGCGGGAGCGTTTGACCTGCACGCTCCCGCGACCGCAACTCCTCCCGTTTGGCCGCCATCACCTCGCTAACAAACGAGACGACGGCAGCCCAGGACGATTGGCTGCACACCATGGCTCGCACCACAGCCGGCAGCGATAGGTCCCTACCGATACAGCCCCTGAGGGCAATGCGCAGACCGTGCCATGCCGCACACTCAGCGAGGGTGTGTTCCGCCGAGTCTTTGACGCCACTTGGGCAGTGACGGCACACAGTTTATCCACCTGCGAGCCGGTAAGGTGAGGCGGAACACCGCCGGTTTTAATGGGTAGGATGGTTCCTTTCAGAACCGTGAGTCCCACACGAAGTCACCCCACTCCCCCAAATTGTGGCGGCGAAGTGCTTAACCTTCAGTGCCCGCGTCAAAAAAAAATCAACATTTCTGTGTTAAGCAAGAAGTATGCATGCCTTCACATTTACTAGACTTTCGCACTAACGTGCATCGCGCTGGCATACATTCGACAATGTGTGTATCGATGTGGAATACTTTCGCACTACCGTGCTTCGCGGTGGAAAACATTCGAAATTATGGGTATCGATGTGGCGCACTTTCGCACTAACGTGAGTCGCGATTCGGTACTTTAGGGCTACAGTTCATCGCTATTTTGAGCTTCGAAATTCAGTATGGCAGTTCTTCGACAGATGTTGCCAGCATACTGTCTGTGTGTATTCAGCGAGCTATTTCAACCATTCTGGTTGTCTGCCGGATAACCTCGTTTCAGAGTTTATCCCTCAGAGACACCCCAAGTATAGCTCGTTCTATAGCTCGCTGCGCAATATTGAAGGCATGCACTGACTCCCATCGTAATTATTCACGTCTCGGCACCGTGAGCCATGGCTTCGTAATGCTATAAATTTGTGTGGAGCGTACGTGCGTGCGTCCGCACTATTTGATCGCGCTACATAATTTCTAAACGGCTTGGAGGATGTTTGTGATGAAGATAATAATTATATTATTGTTGGGTCAAGTATGAGGAAGATTCTTAGCCATTTCTGGGTGAAAATGCAGGAGTGGACATGGCTTCGCGTCATTCCTTGTCACGAGCTATTATCTTTAGGCATTACCATACTTAGCTTAATTAAATCGAATAAAAGTTAAATAATTACTGGTTAATGCTAAAAAAAACAATTTCCCTGTTTAATGATCCCGAGCATAATATATAATCTTACTACTGCTGATTATTCCAATAAAAGTGAAATAGTAATTACTTGATAATGCTAAACACAACTATTGCCCTCTTTAAATATGCATCGTTTTAAATAGTTTTATCTTGTTATTTAGTGCTTTTTACCTGTTTTTATCAAAACATAGTTTCAAAACATAGTAATAAATTACGCAATTACAAGTCATTAGAAATTATCACTAGTAATACAATTTTATTCGTAGTTTTGTTTATCATTATTACTCGTGTTACTTGTATGTAGATTAAGTAAAAGTTGAACAATTTCAATACGATTAAGATAACTAGTTTTAATTTAAATATTAAAAACCAACCCCAGATCCTGAGACTATTCTAATATACCTACCCAAACGGGGTTAAATAGGTATCCTTCTTTTGTGAGGAGGACTCACACTTTGCGTCCGGAGCGATCGAGCACGGTTAGATCCGATAGGGGGTTTTCTTTCGCGCCCGCTTAGATTGTGTAATGGTCTTCCTGCCTCGGTTCTCACAAATGCCGACAGTATAGGGTTCTTCAAAAGGGGTCTTTGAACTTTTCGGGTCGGCAGCACGAGTGTAGCGCCTCCGGTGTTGCAAAAGTCCATAGGCTGCGGTGACCACCGGTACATCTGGAGGGCCGTATGCTTGTATGCCACCTTAGTGTAATAAAAAAATAGGAATTATATATCCCACAGATTTGATGCATCAGCCATCATTGGGCCATCTATTGGGCCGATACGCTGCAACAGGTACAGGCACATAGATGCACAAGACAAACTTATATCTCCCCTTATTTTCCATCGGGGGTTAATAATATCTCAATTTTATCTCTATACACTATGGTTTCTGGTTCGATTCCCGGATATCAGACCAAATATTTGTAGATGTGTGGATGTTTGTGACTTTGACACGGCTGAACGGATCTGATTTTTTATTCCCGGAATCAGTTCCCATGTGATGCGGGAACGGGAACAGTGGAGCCGCAAGCGTTATCTAGTATATTATAGTTTAATTTAAATCAAATTTCAATCTAAGATCGACATTATGGTAAATACCTTTATATGAAGATAGTTAGCATACAAATAATGAAACAGTATTATGAAAAAAAAAACCCCTTTATTTTCTTGAGTTAGGTTCAGATTGGGTAAGGATTGGGAGACCTCATTTAAATTGCCATATTTTTTAAATTATTATTTTACAAATTTTGAAATCGGTTCTCCAATTTTTTTAACAACTTCTACTAAATCTAGATAACATTAGTTTTTTGATTCACGATTAAGACACCTAATCGTCACGCACACCCCACAGATTATAGAACAAAAGGCAGATGACGCTTACCGAACAAGAAAGTGCGGTCAAAAAATCAAATACTAAGTCCAAAAGTTAGTTTTCGCTCATGGCGTCTGTTGGCTCGTGGTCTATTTTAATGAAAGTAACGAGGATTTTGACACAATTTCACTTTATTGGAAAAATTGATTATCTATCTTAGGTACATGGCTGCTCGGTGTGCACATATAACGGGACTTGTCATTTTTTACATAAATCACAAAATGGACGCCTCAATTACCGTCACTGTCAGCGCCATCCAGTTCGCAACGTGCGCAACTGGTGCCCAATAGTTCCCCCCTATTGCCACTAGATGTCGCTGTGTTAACATACTGCCCGCCTAGGAAATAATTTAAATGTTAAATTACATGTTATATGGATTAGTAGTGTTGATTCTACAGTATGTTATCTTTATGCTGGCTAAGTCACAAGTTACAATTCCGAACGATATCTAGAGTTAAGGGAAATTACGTTATGAGTGCAAAAATAGGTTAAATGTAGTATGCCCAACGATATTCAGAATTAATTTCAATTTAGGTATAGATGCAATTATATACTAGGTATATATATATTAAATACTATATAGGCAGTTGCATATCATAAGACAATTGTCCCGACCTGTTCGCGTAAATTAGTTAGAGGTACACGTTTGATATTACTAGATACATAGTAACTACATATTTTTTCAACAAATGGGAGACTATAATCAAACATTTCAATGAGATAGCTATACATAGGCTCACGTTAGAACCTTATGAACACGAAAAATGCAGGTTAATCTTCCAACATTAACAATTAGTTACATAGGCACACGTTGAATTATTTGTTAGGCAAGAACATGCAGATGGTAGATTAACCAAATAGTTATACATATGCATTAGAGCATTGTTTACAATGTTAACGCGAAACATGCAAATTTAAAATTAACTTAATATGTATACTAGCTAGTTATATAGGTACACTGTACACATCAAAACATTAGGTTACACGGAAAAAATGCAACTGGTAAATATACCAAATAGTTATATAGGTACACGTTAGAAAAATGCAACTGGTAAATGTACCAAATAGTTTTATAGGTACATATTAGAATATTAGTTTTACACAGAGAGAATGCAACTGGTAAATATACCAAATAGTTATATAGGTTCACATTAGAACGTTAGTTTTACACAGAAAGAATGCAACTGGTAAATATACCAAATAGTTGTATAGGTTCACATTAGAACATTAGTTTACACACAAAGAATTCAACTGGTAAATATACCAAATAGTTATATAGGTTCACATTAGAACGTTAGTTTTACACAGAAAGAATGCAACTGGTAAATATACCAAATAGTTGTATAGGTTCACATTAGAACATTAGTTTACACACAAAGAATGCAACTGGTAAATATACCAAATAGTTATATAGGTACACATTAGAATATTAGGTTTACACAGAAAGAATGCAACTGGTAAATATACCAAATAGTTATATAGGTTCACATTAGAATAATAGTTTACATGAGTCATGCAAATTAGATTAAGATTTAAAAATTAAGTAAGTATGTACTAGCCCTACGACGCCCTGGATGGACGTCTTGGGTTCGGAGGTGTGCCACTCGTGGCACATCTCCACTAGATACATCAGTATTACTAAACTAGTTATTAGTACTTGTACTAAGTTTATACAGACTCTACAGAATTTACTGACGCCCGTAGCAGGGCAATTTAGGTTATTGGTAATGGACACAAATTGTTGAAAGCCCGTTTTATGGGTCCCTTTGCAGTTTGAACGGTTGCCACTCTTGTCACACCGTCAGCGCCGTCATGGGTCTTGATGATACGTCCCATTTTCCACTGGCAGGTAGGGGTTCGATGATCCTTGATTAGTACCACGGTGCCTGTCGCGAGACCGGGCCCCTTGCAGCTCCTCCACTTGGTTCGTTGCTGAAGACCACCTATGTAGTCTCTGGACCAACTCCGCCAAAAGTCTTGTTGGATTTGCTGTAGTTGTTGGAGATGGGTCAGTCTGTTGAGAGGTATATTATTGTATTCATAATCAGGTAATGCTGTCATCGACCTACCTATCAAGAAGTGAGCCGGCGTTAGGACTGGGAAATCGGTACCATCGGTACTACTTGGTAATGAACATAGGGGGCGTGAGTTTAAAATTCCTTCCACTTGTATTAGTACGGTTGAAAATTCTTCATAGGTTAACAATGCTTGGGCTAGGATTCTTTTTAAATGATATTTGCAACTTTTGATGGCTGCCTCGTGGAGTCCCACCATGTGAGGGGTGTACACTGGCGCAAACCTCCATTGAATGCCCTCATTCGCACATGAAGCCATCACCTCTTCAGAGGTTTGCGAGAGAAATCGGTATAATTCAGATAATTCCTTGTTGGCACCATGAAAGGTGGTACCATTATCACTCACCAGTTCCTTGGGTTTACCTCTGCGGGCTACAAACCTCCGCAGCGCTGCCAGGAAGGTTTGGGATTCCAAATCTGAAACCAGCTCTATGTGAATTGCTTTGGTAGAGAAGCATACAAACATTGCAATATAGCATTTCGAAGTCTTGCAACCACGTCCTCTAAAGTTTCTAATTAAGAAGGGACCTGCGTAATCAATACTGGTTATCATGAAAGGGGGTGACGGTGTTACTCTCGCGGTCGGTAGGTCGCCCATAATGGGTTTAAAGGTATTTGGTTTTGCCCTGAAGCAAGTCACACATTCACGCACCACCCTTGCGGCTAAGGTCTTGCCATGAGTGGGCCAAATTCTTTCCCTAAGAGTTGAGAGTAGTAATTGAGGCCCAGCGTGAAGCAACCTTTTGTGTTCTGTTTGAAACATTAATTTGGTTAGAGGGTGATCATGGTGCAACACCACAGGGTGTTTTTTATCGTGTATATATAGTGATTGGTTTAGACGACCACCCACTCGGATAACACCGTTTTCCATGTAGGGGTTTAAACATAAAATGTTAGATGTCTGTGGGATAGGTTTTTTATTTGATAATCTACTGTATTCGGTGGGGAATGATTGTTTTTGTGCTAATTGGAATAGGATGGAGCGTGCACTATTCAATTCTTCTACAGTCAATGGACCTATTTGTTTGTTATTTTTAGACTTAGTGTTTGTGAGAAATCGAATTGAGTAGGCTAGAACACGAACTAGTTTGTCCGCGCATGAGTATTTTTCAAGAATGTCGGTCAGTAAGTCGTTGTCCTTTGTATTTATTGTGGTAGAACAGCACACAGCTTCGCCCTTTATTTCTGGTAATGGAAATATTATGGTGGGTATTTGTTGGGATGGCCACTGACATCTCTGTTGAGAGAGCCATGCGGGTCCATTCCACCATAACTTGTTGTTTGATAATTTTTCAATGTGCATACCTCGCGAGATCAGGTCCGCAGGATTGTCACCCGAAGCGATCCAGTGCCAATCCCTTGGGTCTGTCCGTATCTGTATTTCGGAAACACGATTACATACAAATGGCTTCAGCTTATCCTTAGGTGTATTTATCCATGCTAGAACGATGCTGGAATCAGACCAAAGATATTTGTTTGTAAATTTAATCTTAAGGGCACTGATTACTGTATTATATAGGTTTGCAAGTAACAGCGCCGCTCTCAACTCTAGTCTGGGGATGGTCTCCTGCTTTGCCACCCTAGATTTGGCGCACAGGAGGCGTACCAATATGTTATTCTCACTATCTACTGATTTTATATAAACAGCTGATCCGTAAGCGGTCATTGAACTATCAGAGAATCCATGTAATTCCACTATTGTATGATTGTCAATTAAAGTGCACCTCGGTATAGTTATCAAGTTAAGTAGTTTTAGGTTATTGTAGAAGGTCTGCCATTGATTATAGAGAGATGGGGGCAATCTTTCATCCCAAGAAATTTTTGTTTTCCACAGTTGTTGTATATAAACCTTAGCGATTATTAGAAGCGGAGCGAGTACTCCCAGGGGGTCGAATATCTCACTGGCTATGGAAAGGATCTTTCTTTTGGTTAAAGTTTCTGGTAATGGTTCGGTTTTAACTGAGTAGTGTAGGTCATCGCTGCAGGTGTTCCATGCTAACCCAAGTATTTTTTGTGTGGTTTGTGCTGGTATGTTAGGGTTGTGTAGTTGCGTTTGTAAACTAGCATCATCGGTTATGGCTTGTAGTATTCGTTGTGAGTTAGACTTCCACTTGCGTAGGTTAAAGTTGCCGCCACGTAGTATGGTGGCTACTTGTGTTGCAGTTTTGATGACTTCCCCTTCCTCATCTCCACCGAAAAGAAAATCGTCCATGTAGAACTCGGTGGTTATAGCGGCAGCAGCCTTGGGGTACCGAACCCGGTTCTCCTCAGCCAACTGCAAGAGGCACCACGTTGCAAGGTACGGTGCGCTCTTTAACCCAAAACTTAATGTTGTGAGGGTGTAGGTGAGTAGTGGGTGTGTTGGGTCCTCTCTCCACAGAATAGAGGTTAAATATTGTTGATTTGGGTTAATAAATATTTTTCGATACATTTTTTCAATGTCAGCACATATTACAAACTTATGTTTGCGAAATCGTAAAACGATGTTAATTAGTTCATCTTGATGTATTGTACCCTTATATTGTAGGTCATTAAGTGAGATTCCGGTACTGGTAGGGAATGAGCCGTCAAAAACTACTCTCAACGGTGTGGTGGTTTTGTGTGTGTTCACTACTGCATGGTGTGGTAAATAGTTACACCTTTCACTAACGTTTATTATATTTCTTAGATTCATGTGTCCGGCGTACTCAAATTCCTGCATAAACTCGACATATTGTTTCTTATAGCTTGGATCTTTTAGGAATTTTGACTCTAGGGTTTTAAATCTTTTATAAACTACTGGTCTCGATTGTCCTAACAACGTCGGTGATGCCTTAAGAGGTATGTCCACCACGAAGTTGCCCTCCGAAGTTCGAGTGTGTTTTTTGAACAAACTCTCACACTCCTCGGTATCATCATCTGGGATCCTACGTGACTTCGGTACCTCGCTATCATTCCAAAAAGTCTGTAGGTTAGTCATTACAAAGTTGCAGTGTGATTTGTTTGATGTGGCTGATGTGAAGATACAACCGGAGACTACCCAGCCTAGCCTAGTATTTTGCAAAATGGGTAGCCCATTGCCTAATTTATGCTGACCAGTGCATATAAGATCGTAGAAAACTTCAGCACCGAGAATCATATCTATTTCTCTGGCTTCCCGGAAGGATTTGTCTGCTAATTTAAATCGTTTCGGTATGTTAATAGGTGTATTAATTGTTTGTAGGGTACATATATTAGGTACAATAAGACAAGACACATTAGCAGAGAATGATCCTGTTTGTGATTGAAAAGTAAGTTTAATACTGTGTTTTATCTGTGTAGTGTTTTCATTAAAGCCCAATACCTCAATACTCACTCCATTTCTAGGTAGTGCTAGTTTGTTTGCAGCCCTTTCTGTGATAAAGTTAGACTGAGAGCCTGAGTCCAAGAGGCATCTCAGTGTGGGTATGCTATTTTTGTCATCGATCACCCTTATAAGGGCCGTGGACAAAATAACATATGATTGTATTGGTAAATGTTTCGGGTTAGCTGTGTCATGATGGCTATGTAAACTAATAGACTGAATTTGTTCAGGCCTTGGTTGAGGGTTCTGCATAGTGGTAGGGGGTGAAGTTTGCTCAGTAATGGATTGTGAAGCCTGCATGGGAGCACCTGGCACGTGTAGGAGGCTGTGATGTCTTCCCTTGCACGAACGGCAACTGCTTGCACGGCAATTTGGTAGCAAATGGTTTGATCGTAGGCAGTTGAGGCATAGACCTAACCTTTTTGTAGCGTGAATGCGTGACTTTGCATTCATAGATATAAATCTTGGACATTGGTTAATATAATGTGTATCTTTACAATACGGGCACCGGGTATGATTATAAGATTGGTTAGATGTTACCTTGCTATTAGAGGTGCTAGGTTTGGTAGATGCGGACGTGCTTACAAAGACCTTTTTCGATGATGCCCTTGCATGCTGGTCCACCTGCTCCAGCGGCTTGTTGGCATCCATGGATTCCAACAGGTCGGCCCGGGAGCGTAGAAAAGATTTGAAGTCCTGTAATGTTGGCAATTCTTTAGAATTGGTTCGTTCCTCCCACTTTCTTTGAGTTGTGTTGTCTAGCTTAGAGCTCAAGAGATGTATCAGTAAAACATCCCAATTCTCGGTTGAAATATTTAGCGTCTTTAAGACCCTTAAGTGTCTCGAAATGTTGTCAACCGTTCCTCGCAGCGCTGACGGGGTTGGTTGCACATTAGTAATATTAAGTAGATCCCTTAGGTGGTGAGTGACAAGTTTCTTAGGGTTGTTGTATCTTTCACAAAGAAGTTGCCAGGCAATGGCATAGCTTTCCTCGCAATACTCTAGAGAAGCGACCACATTCAGAGCGCTATCCTTTAAACTACTACGAAGATATTTAAATTTTTGTATAGGTTTCAAATTACTTTGGTTAATGAGAGCTTCGAAAGTGTCTCTGAACTCCAACCAACTGGTAATGTCACCCTTAAATGTCGGTAGGGTTATATCAGGAAATTTAATGGATTCGTCCATGAACAGCTTTATTTGGGAATTATCAGGTGGTTGGCATTGTTCAGTACCTTTAAATTTGTGTAAAGAAGCCTTGGCAGCCGACAGATTACTAAAATACATGTCTTGAAAGGTTTCCCTTTCTTCTAATTGTTCATCTACATCAGTACAGAGGGTTTCAATTTTATCCTGAATCTCCTCAAATTCTTGGAAACTAATGTTAACTCTGGATATACGTAATTCCAGGTCAATACATTTTTCAGCTGTTAATGGTTCTCGAAGAGATTTTAAGTATTTTTTAAATAGAGTAAGTTTGCCTTTTACAACCCCTCGTCTTTTTATTAATTCCCTTAAGACAGGGTTTTCAACATTTGTCTTGTCACTAGCCATGGTATTAAGTACCAATGTACAATGAAATTTCTTAATAATAAGTAGGTAGATAAGTGGAAGGAATTCTAAGCTAAATATGAAATAAATGTGCCAACTCACGGATCTTGTAGGTAAGTACTTATCCTTTCTTATTCCTGATCCTCTCGGTATAAAACAATGAAATTGCGTCGTGGTTTTTTCCCGCGCCGGGCCGGTTCGCCAATGACTTTTCGATGAATATTTCGATAAATGCCACGAAATATAGCTTCGATGGAATAGAATGCTGGTACAATCTGCAGTGATTTCTTGAAATCTGCGCCTTTACCAAGGAAACGTGAAAAATTTATCACGTTCTTCGTTCGCGAACAAGCGGCGTTGGTAGAAAAAATGGCGGTCCACGCCTTCCTTGTATTTTCAGACCACGAGTTCTCCAAAACTGCTCAATCATCGAACGTCGGGTCACCAAAATGTTGGCTCGTGGTCTATTTTAATGAAAGTAACGAGGATTTTGACACAATTTCACTTTATTGGAAAAATTGATTATCTATCTTAGGTACTTGGCTGCTCGGTGTGCACATATAACGGGACTTGTCATTTTTTACATAAATCACAAAATGGACGCCTCAATTACCGTCACTGTCAGCGCCATCCAGTTCGCAACGTGCGCAACTGGTGCCCAATAGTTCCCCCCTATTGCCACTAGATGTCGCTGTGTTAACAGCGTCCCCAATGGTGTTTGAATAAGAAAGCCGTGAGGCGAAACCGTCGGGCTTATAAATAATTATTTATGAACAGAACAAGTGATAGGTTACAGAAATGCTAAAAAAGGGGCCCTTTCTTTTTTTCCAAATTAAAATCCAACGTGGATGCTAAGCCGGACTCCTACCGACTAAAAACTACACGTATCGTACATATCAGCCTACGGTTGGGAGCCCCGGGTAAGCTTTCGGAAGGATGCCCCAGGACTTCCAACCGGCCTAGGGCTACCACTGCGGCCTTACCTACATAACGGGACCCTATTCATAAGACTTCACCTTCCTTCTGTCTGTCTGTCCGTCACGAAGCTGTATCTTATGAACTGTGATAGCTAGACAGTTGTAATTTTTACTGATGATGTATTTCTGTTGTCGCTATAACAACATTATACTAAAACCGATAAAAATAGGCTTCGATACAATAAACGTAACGTGTTTGTGCCATTATTAGCTACGCCGACATACATACATACATATGGTGATATTGGTAACGGCTTCATCACCGAAGGCATAGGTATTGAATGCTCACATTTTGTAATGCCATGCAGCAGGTTAAACAAAAGTGCTATCAATCAACAGTCAAGAAACAAATTAATATTGACGAACATTTTCACACAACGCTATAAAATAACAGCATAAATTAAATAGTAGTAATAAATAATTCATTTATTATTGAAAATTACAGTGAAATATAATTATTACATGTTTAATTATTCAATTATTTACATTATTACTATCTTAACTAAATCTAAATATGGGGGCCTCCCTTGGCATTGTGCCCAAAAGACTAGCAGCATTCAGTAAAAGAATCACTCTTTGAATAGCAATACCTATTCGCTGAGAGGTAAAACTGGCAATTTTACCTCTCAGCACTTGGGTAACCAGTCGACTCTTCAAGGCGCTTTTTCAAATTCTTAAAAATTCTATGCGCATTGGGACCCCATGGACCTAAGGTCTCGACATCAACTGGAAGAAAACGATAGGATGAGTAATTAATAATAGCTTAATTAAAACTTATCTAGATTATCTGTACCTATATCTTTGACATCTTTTCTTTGACATGTTTGCATAAAAAGGTGTCTGTGTCAGAGGTAGGATGCGCAAAAACGTCGCCTACAGTGCTCCGTTTCACTGGAGTGAGGTCTGACTTGGTACCGTCAGCAAAAATGATTTGATTTGTTTATTAACGCTTTTTGAAGTAAAACATCTTTTTTAATACAGTTGCTCAAAAAGTGGCATATTACAGGGACGTTTACCGTTCGGGATGTGGGCTATTATACACTCGTGCTTTTTCTTTACCTTTCCCGCACTAGTGCGCGTTTCCTTTCCCAATTGTCAAAATAATGTCTGTGATTCATGCAAATATTTCAAAAAAAGATACTAACTTGTTTCAATATCAGATTAAAAGTAATTTTAATTAAAATTTAAACAAAAATTAATATAAGTATTGGCCAAATTACATTTATAAATATAAAAAAAGTTGTCTGTATGAAGTGCACTGCCATAGTCTCTGCTTAGGTAGGTATATATTCTTTTACGGTTGCCGCCATTTTGGACAATTCATGTTTATTGTGTTTTATATTATTTTATTAAATTGCTTAATTTTTTCGCAACTGTATTAAAAATAGTTGTTCAATACAACGTGTGGGATTGTTATTTCAACTCGTTTCGACTGTCCACCCTCGCCTTCGGCTCGGGTCAATATCTGTCGAAACTCGTCGTAATAACAGAAATCCCACACTTGTATCGAAAACTACTATTTTATACAGTAGCTCAAAAAGTGCATTTGTATTGCAGGGATGTACAGCATTCGGAATGTGGGCTATTACACACTCGTGCGTTTTCTTTCCCAACTGTCAAAATAATGTCTATTAAAAAGAAAAAACCAACCACGAAGATTTTACTTAAAAAAATTCATAGAAGTTTTTATGATTCATGCAAATATTTCTAAAAAAAAGCTACTAATTTGTTTCAATATCAGATTTAAAAGTAACTTTAATAAAATTTTAATTATAAATCATTATTAGTATCGGCCAAATTAAAATAAATATAAAAAAGTTGGCTGTTCGACGTGCACTGCCATAGTCTCTGCTTATATTCTTTTACGGTGGGTGCCATTTTCCAAAAATGATTTGTTTGTTGAGTTTATTGTGTTTTATTTTTTTATTAAATTGCTTAGTTTTTTCGCAACTGTATTAAAAATAATTGTTCAATACAACGTGTGGGACTGTTATTTTAACTCGTTCCAACTGTCTACCCTCGCCTTCGGCTCGGGCCACATCTGTCAGAACTCGTTGTAATAACAGAAATTCCACACTTGTATCGAAAACTACTATAGGCGCGATCTAGGTAGTAACTAAGATTTTTTTTCTGACGGAAGTTACGCTATTTGAATTTTGAATAGCGGAACCTAGGTTTCCGCTATTCAAAATTCGAATAAATGATATTAATATAACATTTGATGCCGTCAATGGCAAAGAAGTTTTACTTCAATCATGCGTAAAGTTACACGCACACACTTTCTTTTTTATTTTCCAAATGAAGTTCTTTCTGAAGGGAAATTGATTTGTTTTATTACTATTTATATATTACATGTGAGAGTTTATGAGGTGTCTGGATGTTTATTATTCACTGTTTTTGATCTAAGGCTGAAATTTGGTACATTCTAGTCTGGAATAACACATAGGCTACTTGTTATTCCTGTAATGAAAAAAAAAGGTCCTGTAAAAGGTAATGCATTCCAATGGGAGGCAGGATTAGCAGTATAATTCTACGTGGATTAAGTCCATAAAGCGAGCAGCGAGCATTGTCTCGTACCTTGTTGTACCCATATTGAAAGTTTCTGTTTCTTTTATCTAAAAATATTTTTGCAGTTTGTTCTGATATAATTTCTTGACAAAAAATCACCCACGTCTTTTTTTGACGTGAGGAAAAATCCTTCATAGATGTTATGCTGTACTCCTACCGACTATAAAACCTCACGTAACGCCCAACAGCCTACGGTTGGGAGCAGCGGGTAAGTCCTTGGAAGGATGACCCAGGACTCCCAACAGACCCTCAGCTACCACTGCGGCCTGACTAGGGGGTGGTTCGGATGCTATCTTGCGCCCAAGCCGCCGACAGCAGAACTCGGGTGGGACAGTTCTTTCCCGCTCCCGTACCGCCGCCTCCTTCACAAGCATGACCTGCTGGCAGAAAGAGGCAGCGCAGTCCCACTTACTCCCGCTGGAGACCATTTCTCGCACCATGGTCTCGAGCAAGAGAGTATCCACGTCCAGACCTACCACGAGAACCTGGTGCTGTTGTACCTACGCCGTGCACTCCACCAGCGTGTGGAGCGCTGTATCATCGCTGCGGTCCTCGCAGTGCTGACACTCGGCCGTGGTTTACCGGTGTCTTCGCCACAGATACTTACCGAAGCTCACAGGTTGTGACTGCCAGCTGTTGAAAATTTTCAAGCCGCCATAAAAGGCCTTCAACTTGGCTTGACGACTGCCATTTTACTAGCAACCGGAACCAACGGCTTACCGTGTCTTCCGAAGCACGGAAACGCTTAAATAGATGTCACAAAGGGGTCACATAGGTGGTCACCCAGCCAAGAACTAGCCATAGTGAAAGTTACTTACTGCGTGTGATCGTTAATAGAACACTGAGTCCGCGGGGCAACGAGCGCTTTGTTAAATATTTCCTTCTTATTAGATACGATACAACAAAAATGTCGCCTACTTTGCAGACTGTACGTCTAATAATTTGCGCCAAGCGAAGCATCACTTTTAATCTCAATATTGAGATGAGGACAATATGAAACTACGACTAGTGACGTCTCTCTCACACTGGTCTAAATAAGATATTGGTCTCTCTTTTTTATCCTTTGTTACATGTCGTTAGAAGATGGAAATATATAAATATGACTTACTACTATGATGTCTTGTAATAACCTATCTAGATCTATAACTTTAGAGGATCGAGAATCTGTTCATGAAAGGTATTTCGGAATTTTGTAGGGCGTTCTCCAAATAGATGCTGAAGCCGAAAATGTAGTTTAAAAATGCTTGTCTGCCTTTCTATCTGTATGTATTATGAATAAGTGTCACGCCGAAACTACTTAAATAATTTGAATGACATTTGGCACAATTTGAGCTTTTGATCTGAGGAAGGATACTTTTGATCCCGATATTTTGCGCGGTTTCTTTGGGCTAAAGAAGAAACGTATTCTTTTATCGAAACCAGTTTTGAAAGAAGAACTATTATTCTCTTTTGGAAAGCAGTTGCGAAAGAAGAAATATCTATACTATAATATTATAAAGCTGAAGAGTTTGTTTGTTTGTTTGTATGGTTGAACGCTAGGATCTCAGGAACTACTCAGTGGATTTCAAAAATCCTTTTACAGTTTGATAGTCCATTTATTCAGGATGGCAATAGGCTATATAACATCACGCTAAGACGAATAGGGGCGAAGCAGCAATCAATAATGTTTCGAAAACGGGGAATATTTTTTACTGTCTGATAGCTTCCGAGGCGTACGCTGCGTAAATAGTTAAAGATACGTAAAAATTGTGTATTACAATATTGTTTCTCTTAAAAAGTTCTAACAAAAAATCCGCGGAAGCATATGTCTATCTTAGTATCTTTTAAGGTTCGCTCACAATATACTAATTTGTCTGTTTCTTAAGATTCGCTCACAATATTATAAAACTGAAGAGTTTGTTTGTCCTGGGATCTCAGAAACTACTGGTTGCATTTTGAAAATTATTTTACAGTTTAATAGTCCATTTATTGAGGATGGCTAATGGCGATATAAAACCATGCTAATACGAATAGGAGTGGAGCAGCTATAAATAATGTTTCGAGAACGGGGAAAATTTCTTTCTCTTGAGAGCTTCCACTGCGTAAGATGCGTAAATGGTTAAAGTTACGTGAAAATTTTGTATTACAAAAATGTTTGCCTTTAAAAGTTACAACAAAATGTTGTCAACAGCATATGCCTATCTTTTAAGGTTCACTTTTATAATAACCCCTTTTAAAAAGTTTTGAAGTATGAGCGACGCGACGAGTGTGTAAACGTGGTCTGCAGTGGTAGCCAATCAACTGAACGATAAAAACCGGCCAAGTGCGAGTCGGACACACATGAGTTCCGTACCAAAAAAAGGACGGGTGGAAGTAAATGCAATGGGAAACATTATATCACTTTACATATTAACACTACACCTCTCTCTTTCTCGCTCATGTCACTCAAACGAAGTAGTGCGGGTCAGCTCTAATGTATATAAGCGACGCGACGGGACTAGGCGCGACGAAAGTAAATGCCCCGGGAAACATTATATTACTCAAAGTATTAATACCATGTCTCTCTCTTTCTAACTGTCATGTGCCGCAAACGAAGTTGCGCGGGTCAGCTAGTTATTAATATTACGCAACTGGTTTCGGAACTTGGTTTCGAACGTGGCCGAAGGGGATGAATGACAAAATGATTTTTCAATTTTATTTCTCACCACTTAATCCAATTTCAATATTTTATAGTGTTAGAAAGTGAGTACTTTAAGGATTGTTCCACACAAGTTTCAATACTGAGGATTTGTAGTACAGAAATTAGAGACATCTCAACTTTCGATAATCGTAGAATTTAAGGGTTCTTTTGAATGTAATCGTCATTCTAAACTGGCGTGTTTGCTTAATAAAGTCTATTTCAAAACATTTTAGGCTGAATACTTTTACAATACTCTTAAATAATTAAGCAGTTTTATAAATAAGCAAACAGGGCAGTTTCACTCGCTCCTATGAGTCTGATGAACAAATAGTTAGCCAAGCCTTTCATACACCTTATGTAAACAAAGTTGCGAGGGTCAGCTAGTACAGAATATTACTACTGAAGTATCAGATTTGCTTCATGTTTTAATAAAATATGTTTAATCTTCCTATACCCGCGTATTGGTCTGTCAGACCGACAGTTTAAGTTTGCGTCGTTTTCTTATTAACGGAACATGTTAGCACATTGGGCTCACTGCTAGCTGCGTGAATCGTCGCCGGCGTCTGTTTAGTGTGGTGCGAGCGCTTGTGCGGGTAACATTTGTGACAGTACACGACACCGGCTGGTCCGGGAGACCGACGCGGGTATAGCCGTTACATAATCTATAGCCGTTATATATATAGTTATATATATCTATTATAATGTATCGTTATTAATCTATAGCCTTTTATTGTTTATTTAGTTATTTTCAAGATTTAAGTGTGATTATAATGATAGCTATTTATTTAGTAAACGTTAGAACGCGGATTAGACGCGGGTATATGTGTTATTGTATTTGACGCGGGTATAGGAAGGTTAATAGAAGTTGACTCGATTTAAAGACATTTATCAGTTCTGCCTCGCCTTTTCCGCACTGCCGCACTTTTTCGTTCGTCAATTTTTTATTTGGCAGAATATCACAAAGGCCTTTTAAATTAACCTATTCAAGTATTCGGGAGCTTCGCTCCGCTCCCGCATCAGCCTTCGTGGTTATTTTTTTACCCCACCCATGGCCCCGCTCCAGCGCCTCCTTGCGCCATTTAAATAGTGACGCTAGGGCTCTCGCTTCCACATACGCTAAACGTTTTTGCGTGATGCCTGAACAAACAGACAGACAAACAGACAACGGCCCTTAAGCTGTCAAAAGCTCTGTCTGTAGTTTCCCGTTTTTAATTGCGAAATAATTGATTCAGTATAGTAAAAGTGTGTATATAATATAAATTTCGTGTGGCAAAGTATTTTGAGTTAATTTGAAACAATTTGTATTAGAAAATATAGTGAGAAATGAACAATATTGTGAACATATAGATGTTGGGAATTTGAAACTACCTTAAACAATTAAAAAGTGCAGTGGAAATTAAAAATAATAAATGAAAATGCATCAGTGAAGTGCTTTCCGGGTACATGACTGTTGATAAATCAATTATTTAACATTTGAAGAGTTAAATAAACAGTAATTTCTGCAAAATTCACAAATATTTCAAAAATTTACATCAGCGCCATCTATTGATAGACATTGGCAATTTGGGCACATATTTTAATTTTATATTTATTTATTTATTTTTTATTTAACAATTTATGTACACACATGTATTACAATAGAGATGTAGTTAGGAAAAAAGAGTACAATGGCACTGCTTATTTCTTTAAGAAATCTCCTCCAGCAGGCCGGCGAGAGGAGAGCATGACAATGATATAGTTGAAAAAGGTAGAAGTGTGTGAAAAAAGACTAGTTAAAACAAGCGATCATACATACTTGAGAAACAAATACTTACATACACATACACACATAATATATACACATATACATAAATATAAATATATAAATACCTAATCTTATTAAATATAAAAAGTTACATTAGAATTACGGATTTATGTTATATACTTAAATAGGAGAAATGACGACATTAGCAGTTAAAAGTGGTTGAGAGATAGTGTTCACGGACTTTTTTCTTGAAACTTGCAACCGTATTAACACTTCTAATATTTGGTGGCAAGCAATTCCACAACCTAACCGCATGTGCCGTGAAGGAATAAGAATAGAAGTCAGATTTGTGGGGTGGGACTTTAAGGATGGAGCGAAGGTGCGTCCTGCAGGGAGCTTCAGGAGAACGTAGTAATGAGAATCGCTCCCTCAGGTATGACGGGGATTTTGGGTTGTGCAGTATATTGAAGAGGAGACAGAGTATCCGAGTGTTCCTGTGAAGACGGATTGGGAGCCACTTGAGCTTTTGGCGAAAATGTGAAACATGGTCATACTTCCTGAGGTTAAAAATAAAACGAATGCATAAATTCTGCAGCCTCTCAAGTTTGTCTAGCAGCTCCTCTGTGGCATCTAAGTAGCAGGCATCAGCGTAGTCTATAATGGGCTTAATAAGAGTTTGTGCAAGAGTGATCTTAATCTTCAAGGGCAGGAAAGTCTGGAGGCATTTCAGAGAGTGGAAGGTGAAGTGTACCTTCTTGCTGACCTCGTTGACATGAGCTCTCCAGGATAGATTTTCATCTATTATGATTCCCAAATTTTTGACCTTGGTGGTGTAGGCAATGTTATCTCCATCCAAGAGAACAGGCGGCAGCGCTACCAAATCAACTTTACCCTTCATATACTTACTACCTATTAAAATGGCCTGTGATTTCTTAGGATTAATAAGCAAACCAACCGACTTAGCCCAGTTGCTAATACAAGCCAAGTCATGATTCATACTTGCTACACCTGATGCAACCGCACACACACTGAAATGATGATACAGCTGTAAGTCGTCTGCATAGAGATGGAAGTTACAGGAAATTAAAGTAGTGACAGAATTAATAAAGATAGAGAATAAAAGAGGAGAGAGAACACCACCCTGAGGTACGCCCGCAACGAGTTGGCACCAGTCTGAGGACTTTTGCTCCAAATGAACGCACTGCGAGCGCCCTCGAAGATAAGAACTGAACCAAGAAATAGAAGAATTAGAAATATTGATTGACTTCAGTGTACCCAGCAGCATATCAAAGTCGACTGCATTGAAAGCGCTACTGAAGTCCAATAGTGTTAATAGAGTGAGTTCTTTCCTTTCCATAGCCCAGCGTATATCATCAGTCACTTTGACGAGAGCTGTAACTGTGCTATGTCCCTCACGGAATCCCGATTGGGTTGGGCTAAGTAAGTTGTTGGTGGAAAGGAAGAAGGAAAGCTGTCTATGTACAATATGCTCAAGAACTTTTGAAAGGTACGGGAGAATGGAAATTGGACGAAAGTCAGTAAATAAAGATGGTTTAGAAGTTTTAGGCAAAGGGATAACAAATGCCTGCTTCCAGGATTCTGGAAAGGAGCCAGAGGAAAGGGAATAATTGAAAATGTGTGTTAAAATCGGGATTATAGCAGGAAGTATAGGTAGGATCATTCTTGAGCATATATTGTCTTTGCCGGTAGCAGTAGAAGAAATAGACAAAAAAGATTTCTTGACCTCAGCTTCAGATACTGGATTGAAATAGAATGGAGATATCTGTGGAACAGGTTTAGCCGAGAGGGTCGTCAGCGTCATATGTTTAGCACCCACATCCAAGGTAACTGGCGTTAGGGCGAAGTGACTATTTAAGGCATCGATATCTATATCACTCATGTCATTAACGGGTGACCTCCCTATTCCAGCAGATTTGAGAAATCTCCAAGTATCAGAAGAGCTACTATTAGAGAGGGATTTGTGGAAATGGTGCCTCTTTGCATCTCTACACATGCGACTACAGCGATTACGCAGAGTCTTAAATGCAAGTAAATTTTGCTCTGATGAACAGTGCTTATAGCGCCTTTTCGCTTTGTCCCTGCGTGCCATGAGTTGTTTTATGGAATCATTTAGCCAAGGTGCAGGATTATGCCTGATCTTGACTTTTCTGACTGGGGCGTGTCGATCGTATAGCTGCAGTATATTTGTAGTGAATATACTAACCATTTGGTTAATGTCAATAGAGTCGAAAACCGGCGTCCAATCAATGGACTCAACGTCCCCCCGCAACGCCTCCAGATCCATGCCCTTGAAGTTACGAAGAAGTCGTGTTTGAACCACACGTTTCGGAGGACGAATACGATATGATAAATATATAAGGTCATGATAGGAAAAGGGAGCAGTAAGCTGACCATGAGTGTCAACGTCATCATGGGACGAAACAATGATGAGGTCAATTAAGGTGGGAGTGCAATTAGGGAAATGATGAGTAACAGAAAGAGGTAAAGGAGTTAAATTGTATGAAGACAGAATAGATAAAAGCTTACGTGCCGGGCTATCGCCCCTCAGCAAGCAGTTGTTGAAGTCGCCCATCAAGACTACGTGATTATAGGAGAGAGAGATATCATGTAAAAGAGTATCAAAGGAGTTGTGATAGGCAATATTCTCATTAGGATTGTAGAATACTCCAAGAAGAACCTTAGTATGCATTAAAGATATTTCAAGAAAGAGATGTTCTGCAGATTCAGAGTAAGGAGAAGGAGATGCACTGAGAACTTTATAAGGAATGTTAGCACGTAAATATATTGCTACACCTCCACATTTCTTTTCCGTTCGGTCATTGCGTATCAGTACAAAGCCAGGAAGTGAGAATTGTGTAGATAATAGAGAAGGTTTAAAAAAGGATTCAGAAATTAGTACAGCATCGAGGTCGGAGTCGCTAAAAGATGCCAGAACGTCGGAATAATGAAAAGGAACACTCTGAGCATTAATGTGAACAAGGTTGAGGTTTTTAGGGTAATGGGAAAATATAGAGGATAAGTGGCCATGCAAAGTTAGTGCTGCTGTGGGATTATTGTCGTCCGCGCTGAGAAAACTATCGGAAGAAGAGGAACAAGAAAAAAAGCTTGTATTAATGAGATCGTTGTCCATCAAAACTAAAGTATATAAAAAAAGGTTATAAGTATATAAATATGAATATTATATAATTAAATAAAATAACAGATACTAATAAAATAACCTAGTTCAATCTACTCACTCTTGCTCGCTGACAGTGGTGGAAATTTTGACAAGGAAACATTTAACATAATTTGAACAAAGGTCGTGTAAAAGATAGGCCATAAAAAAAAAAAAAAAAAACAAGGAAACATTCACAAGTACAGTTTTACAACCATTAGCATTAAAAAAAAAAAACAAATTTCTGTTAACATAAGTAACCGCTGCGATACTCACACCATCCATTCACATGAATGTATGCAGTTGTGTAGTAAAGAAAAATATTATTAAAAAGCACAGAGCAACGCGAACTGTCTGAGGGGAGACGGCATAGAACGATTGCTCGGTACAAAATTTTCTGTCATATTTTGCGGGTGGCGGGGGGAAATCTTCCTTCAGTTTGTATGAAACTGGGCACTTTTTGTCGTCGATATGTCACATTATGTGTCACATTATTGCCAGAGGGGGTTTGAAAGCTTTGGCCCCTCCCTCTGTAGAGGCGCGCGATGCTCTGTGTTAAAAAGCCATAATAAATTTCCACTCGAAACGCACACGATGTCAGTGGGCGTCCACCCTTAGCGGCTGAAGCCAAAGGCCTTACAATAAATATTAAAAAAAAAAAACAAAAAAGAAATTGATGACAGCTGACGGACGGGTGACAGATGACAGGCTTGTCATAACATAACATTCATGTAAAATGGAAACTGTTGTGCATATGTACATGTACCGGTTTCACTTTCAGTTAGTAATTAATTATTAATTATACTTTGCTTCGTCTTCGAGATTAGAATACTTGTAGTAGCACGTACCGTGTGGCCATTCATACACTATAGTTGAGATATGTAAAAAAATAAACAAATATTTTAAAAATAGAAAGATATCTTCCCAGATCCATTCATGTACAGCGATCCCACTATGGCAACACTGTGCGCGCCATTTTCATTCGCGTTCTAGTGTTCGGCCGTTCAACACCTCACTTTACACATTGAGTTATAATTAATTATAATGTACTAATAATAACTCGATAACTTTAAGTTTACATAGTGTTATACTATTATAAAATACCTAAACGTGAGCAGTCATTGTGATGAAGTTACAAATTGGACGAGGTCAAAAAAGGTCATCGAGTTCGTCTACAAACGGTTACGATACACCGTTGTCGATACAAAAAGGTACTTACTTCAGCATTTTAGTTATTAAATATGATTTAACTGGTAAATACTTTATGTTTATATAAACATAATGTTGAGTGCACTTCCATTGAGAGTGCTACCTTCATTATTTAACAAAATACATGAGGATAGTTTAGTGGGACTATCGCCTTGTATTGTTTTATTATTTCTACCTATTAAAATCAGTGCTGAGTTCATCTATTAAGGATCCTTACCTCACTGTAATCATGGTAATATATATTACCATACTATAATTGAATGAGTACAGGTTTTTAGGCCTGTTACCTACAATTCAATAATTATATGACCTAATTTTTTTTTTAGGTATATCTTTATATTAACATTATGTTGAGTGCACTTCCATTGAGAGTGCTACCTTCATTATTTAACAAAATACATGAGGATAGTTTAGTGGGACTATCGCCTTGTATTGTTTTATTATTTCTACCTATAAAAATCAGTGCGAGTTCATCTATTAAAGATGCTTACCTCACTGTAATCACGGTAATAATATTACCATACTATAATTGAATGAGTACAGGTTTTTAGGCCTGTTACCTACAATTCAATAATTATATGAGCAAAATTTTTTTTTAGGTATCTACCTACTTTTTTTTTTTCCTCTGTCTACTTTAGACAATCAAATGGAGGAGTCTGTAGACTTAATCGATGTTAGTGTCGACATCCATGAGGATAATACAAAATTGTGGACTAAGATCCATTAAACTTAGAACTCGACCCAGATCTGCCCTCGACTTCGGAAGCGTGTTCCATTACTTTAGACGCCAATATAATCATATCTGGCTGTCCGATGGGAGCACGTTGCAACTTCTAGACTGGGACATTCCAGAGGTTACAATGTGCCTAAAGGGTCCTTAACCTCTCTAGGTTGGGAATGACCTTTTAGACAAATACTTCGTACCCGAAAACAAAATATTTGCTAGTCAAAACGCTTAATCAAGTAACTTATTGACGCCTCTAGACTTTTGTGCGATTCTCAATATCAAGAGTCCATGGTTTAGCCGAAATTTTGTGACATCTACATTTAAATAAGAGCCCCGCGCCACCGTGGCCGAGTGGATACAGAATGACGTCCGCCACTGACGCCCGCCGGCGCGAACGCTTGTCAGGGCAGCCGCAGCGTTTGCGCGAGCATACCCAGACCCGGCGATAGATGAGGTACGCTATTGAGACCGACTGACCGACACAGGTTAGCTTTATTTCATGATAGGCGTTTAATTTATTACCAACGATAATCTAATATTATCGTGGGTTACAGAAGGGTACTATACCTTTTCATTCCACTCCAAAACAGGTTTTTATCCTCCAAAATCTATTTCTTAGATGAATTCAATGACATGCAAACTGTTATTGATGAATTATTGGAATCGGGTGCAATCACTGAATGTACTCCAAGTGATGAGCAATAGGTACATCTCAAGTATTTTGTTAGTTCCAACGGAAAAATCGCATTACATTTTAAAATGGAGGATAATTAATATCGAGGTTGATTTTTGCGACAATTATGTTAAAATCTTTGGGTCTTCTTATAAACCAAAGACGGTTCTTTCCCGATACTATACTTAATAGTATTACATACAGTATAACATACAGTATTACATACATGCCTATCTGTGTGATACAGATAGGCAACTCTTTGCCCCTCACTGGCCCGCCAGTAACGACACAGCTGTCATTATAGCTGGCGGTGGCGGGTGTCATGAGGGATCATTTGCTTAGCCTTATTGGTCACACACATTAAAGCTCTGTACGAACATAGCTTATTTTTAGTGTAGGCGACAGAATTGAAAACTAATAATTTGTATGGAGTTTCCGCCCTGTGTTAAAAACTATAACAAAGGTTTTAAAATACAATGATACTCAATTCGTCGATTCCCTCGCCTAGCTGGTCTACTCGCCTCATCCGGCCTCGCCATCCAGTATGGTTGGCTATATACTAGGTAAGAACATTGAACGATTACGACTGTTATATGTCTATACTCGAGTCTCTTAATGACTATTTAAAGTGGTGGCAGACCCAAGTTAGTTCCGTTAATCCAATAAGAGGCGATAACTATTGTGTGGATTCTTTTTTGATACCAGCAAAACAGGGGGGGGGGGCGGCAGTATGTGGTAAGGATAGAGCTAACGGAAAATGGCACAATTGTCATTTTGTATATAAACAAAATAGGTGACGTAAGTTTCCCAAATTTTAACCGATATTACGAGTACAAGGAGTGTTTGGAAATGGTGTGAAGACAGAAACATAATTAAGTATTATTGTGTTTTCGCATCACAATATTAGCTCCCAAGATAACGAAGTTGCAGATGTGGAATCGCGACGATCACACCCGGATACGGATATCGAATGGGAGCTAACTGACCATGCCTTCAGTAAAATTGTTGAACACTTTGGAAAACCGGATATTGACTTGTTTCCTACAAGATTAAATAAAAAATGCGATAAATATGTGTCTTAGCATCGAGATCCCGGTGCTATAGCCATCAATTCGTTCACTTTAAACTGGAATAAAGTATTTTTTTAAGCATTGCCGCCAATATCGGTTATTTTAAAAATGCTTTGAATAATCATATTAGAAAATGCTGAAGGCATAGTAGTTGTTCCTCAATGGCCTACCCGTAGCCATGGTTTCCCATCTTAAAAAGCTTATGTAGTGATATGATATAATACTCTTATTATTGATACTGTTGATTGATGGCACTTGATGGAACTTGCTACACATAATGAAAAACTTCACTTGTACAATGCGCGCGAAGTGTAATTATGATCTAAATAAGTAAATAGCCTTTGAGAATGCCGAAAGGCGAAACCGGTTAGGTATTACAAAAATGAATGTTGTGGAACAGTAAAAGTGAAGTTTTTTCCATACTCTTATTATTTGTACTTAACAAACAACTTCAACACAAAGTCACCTTGATAGCCGCTAAATTATCCGCACGGCACTTTCACGGAGGAGCATCCCAACAAGTGACTTAGATTTTATGTGTACCTACTTCCCTCTCGGATAAGTTAGTCAAGCAGTATGGTGTTGCATTTAAAAAAATTAAAATTACCTACTTAATAATATTGCACCATATGAAGCATCAATCACCCAAGTGATTTCTTTTTTGACTGATTGTTATCAGGGTGGTACTCAATATACCTAGTACGTTAAACACATACCTACCCATAGGTCTGCACTTTCGCTAATTGGTACTGACGATAGGGTAACTAGATTATTCAAGGGTCCCTATAGGCTACGCCTTCGATGAGGTAATGATATGGACCGGCCCGTCCATGCATTAGTTTTGAAGATGTGATCTACCACCGATTACGACAAAGTGAGCGCATGCACTCACTTGGTCGTAATCGGTGTTATTGTTCCGAAAGTGAAACACGTGTCAAAATAAGACATTTTACGCAAGATGCCTTCCTGTGCTTTCCCGAAGTGTAAAAACACTACCCTAAATTCGAAAAGGAGCTCTCCATTATCTTCGTGTGTGAACTAGTCTCACTTTTTGAGTTCGTAATGTATGACGTGGACCCGTCTATACTATTGCTTGGTCGAACGTATTCCAAAATACAATATAGGTAACTTGGAATACAGCGACTGTTTTAAATTTTTTTGACCTACCCACATCATGAAATCAGTTTGGATAAATTATATACCGAAGAGCAAATTATTGAAGTATGTCCGGATGATTGTATTATTATTAAGATACCTGACTTTATTAAGACCTCACGAGCTCACTCAAAGCAACCCACATTCGTTTTACCGGTTTTTAAAGGAAGATCCCAAATATGCCCAGTAAATGCATTGCTAGTGTTAGGTCATTCCCGGCAAGAGACGTCATATTTTACTTTTCATAAAATACGGGTAGCTAAAAGAATAGACTAATTGAATATTTTGTTTACTTAGGATTTACCGAATTTATAATTACGATTAAATTAATAACTAGATTTTAAAATCTTGTCTCTGGGTAGTAAATTTGATTTACTTACTTTAAGATTATATAGATTTCTTATCTACCCTACATTAAGAATTGCCCCACCACCGTTGCAACGGTGGGAGGAAGATGTACTTTGTTCCTGGCCTTATAAAATGTTTCGCTCGCGAGTTATTGGATTATTGTTGGCGATATTATTGACGAATTTATAACAAGTGTTGATGTGTACAAGTGTTATCATGGAATATAAGTGCAATTGTGACAAGAAGTGGTTTTATTACTGCCCAACTAGGCCACGTCCTTAACAGTTCAGAAGTGGGATCGGCAAGAAAATATACATTTTTCTTGTAACACCCTTATAGCCTGGAACATTTACGTAAGTTTTGAACTATTATTTTTCATTACGAAGTGCAATTATCTAAATCTTTGTTTATTCACCACGTGCTTTTTTTTCTTTTATTGGTAATATTTCTGGAAGAACAAGACGGATTACTAAACTAACATTAAATAAAAACGAAAAGGAGTGGTATATAATTACTAAGTATCCTTGTGTATAACTCATAGAATTATGGACAGAAACACGTGGTGACCTTCAAGAATTATTTTTTTCACATTCATGGAATTTCATAATAATAATCGTACCTCCCTAATATAAAAGAAACTACTGAATAGTTATGGTGTTAGCAACATGGTGAGGTAGTTACATGGATAATGCAGGGTAATACTAAGCCCCTATGGTTTTAAACAGGTTAAGTGACTTGTCCGTTCCCTCACTTGAACTCAGATAGTGATATGTGCTGGTAAGTTTATATTTAATGGGCTTGGTTTAGAAAATGAAGGAAAAAGAGGTGCCTATGAAATCGATTTTTATAGTAGGCGAATAATGATAGCCAAACATTTTTAAAATGATGAGATGTACCTATGTCAAAGTATGCTTTTGTTATATTTTAATTATATATACACAATGTGAGAAATTATCATACAACAGTCAGTTCCACATTTTTACATGAATAGCGATTCATTATGACTTCAATTTTTATCGAATTGAAAAAAAAAAGCCAATAGACGAAGGAAACATACGCCTATTTGTTCTACATTTCGTATCTTGAATGACGCGTGTTCGATATAGTCAAAGTCATTAGCCTTAACGTGCTTAGTATTTACTTTTCTGCATATCGCGCGTACCTATATTATGTACGCTTTCTTACCTATAGCTTGAAGACCTGATAGTGATCTTGGAGACTTATATTTGAAATATTATGAGGTAGTTATTTGCGGTACGAAGTAAGTTTTGAAATCTGGTACTTACTATATTTTTGTGTTACATACTTGAAAAAAAGAAAAAGTCTATTAGTATACCTATTTTATGGAAGCTGAGTTGTTACCACCGCACTTACCACTTTCGTAATTATTCCATATCAGAATCAATTACTAATACTATAACTTCTGCTTCATATAGTGAATAATTAAGTTTGGATATTAAGCTTAAACGAAAAGTTTCAGATTATTGTTGAAATGAGTAGCCATGATGAAAATCAGTTAAGGAATACTGAATATGCAACCAGTCTAGGAGGAGGACTGGCCCATATTCCAGAAACAACACTGGACTTCTCGAATCTTGATACTGGATATGCAACCAGTCTATTAGGAGGACTGGCCCATATTCCAGAAACAACACCGGACTTCTCGAATGTTGATACTGGATATGCAACCAGTCTATTAGGAGGACTGGCCCATATTCCAGAAACAACACCGGACTTCTCGAATCTTGATACTGGATATGCAACCAGTCTATTAGGAGGACTGGCCCATATTCCAGAAACAACACCGGACTTCTCGAATGTTGATACTGGATATGCAACCAGTCTATTAGGAGGACTGGCCCATATTCCAGAAACAACACCGGACTTCTCGAATGTTGATACTGGATATGCAACCAGTCTATTAGGAGGACTGGCCCATATTCCAGAAACAACACCGGACTTCTCGAATCTTGATACTGGATATGCAACCAGTCTATTAGGAGGACTGGCCCATATTCCAGAAACAACACCGGACTTCTCGAATCTTGATACTGGATATGCAACCAGTCTATTAGGAGGACTGGCCCATATTCCAGGAGGAATGCCCGAGTTAACGGGTCAAGGTAGGTACTAGATATGCAACCAGTATATGAGAAGGACTGGCCCATATTCTAGAAAGAGTACCCGAGGTAACGGGTCAAGGTACTAGATATGCAACCAGTATATGAGAAGGACTGGCCCATATTCTAGAAGGAGTACCCGAGGTAACGGGTCAAGGTAGGTACTAGATATGCAACCAGTATATGAGAAGGACTGGCCCATATTCTAGAAGGAGTACCCGAGGTAACGGGTCAAGGTAGGTACTAGATATGCAACCAGTATATGAGAAGGACTGGCCCATATTCTAGAAGGAGTACCCGAGGTAACGGGTCAAGGTAGGTACTAGATATGCAACCAGTATATGAGAAGGACTGGCCCATATTCTAGAAGGAGTACCCGAGGTAACGGGTCAAGTTACTAGATATGCAACCGGTATATGAGAAGGACTGGCCCATATTCTAGAAGGAGTACCCGAGCTTTATTAATCTTCGGAGTCTGATGACGACTCATCACCACCATGAGAGAGGGCACTTTCTGTGGCGGAAGGATCGGACACAGGTTTGATAGATATATTTTAAAGTTTTTAGAAGAGGTTAAATCCTATGATAAGTCAGAGATTATGTTTAAGTATACGAATGTAATACCGAAGTTCGACCCTGTGGTTATGACACAGAATATCTTAATGTGGATGGGGGGAGAAAAGGACTGACAGGCGTTGCTAAGACGTGGTATCAGGGTCTAGCTTCGATATTACATACCTGGTCCGAATGGAATAGGCAATTGATGGAATCATTTCTATGTAGAGAGGACTACAACGAGCTTTCGATCGAAATGCTAGCAAAACTGGCTAAATATGGAGAGTTCTTAGAGCTTTACTATTATACGAACATAAATTTATAAACAGGTGCAAAATACAGTACGTGGTGGCAGGCGTGCTGTAATAGTAGGAGCTCGGGCAGCCTCGTTTAGTGAGCCAGAACAGGTACCTACTCAAATATTTTAGGAGAGTCAAAAGAGGGACGAGAATCGACGCGAAGGCCGTACGACAAAAAGGTTAGGTGTAAGCTCTAATCGCCCGGTAGCATCTGGTACAGCTACTAGTAGTAACTCCAGTTTGTGATGATTTAACTGTAATGAAGTTGGTCCCCCAAGTTTCAGATGTAAGTAAACATTTAAAATTAATAATGCGCAAATTGTTACAAAATTGGGCCTTTGAGCCAACATTGCAGATCCAGACCTAGGGATACTTTGTAAACTAAGGATCCAGATGAAACTAAACCTTTGGGTGATGATACACAGAAACAGGTAGGTATTTGAGGTCATTACTGAAGTAGGTACATATTAGACATCAAGGTAAAAGTGCAGGTTACTTCGTGCCATGTTTACCAAGGAAGTCAATGTTCTCTGGAGTCTCAGATTTACAGAATTGAAATAACTACTCGTCCGAACTTGCCTTCGTTCAGGGACATAGGTGATAATCTATTAAGTTCAATAGGTATTGCAATAGATCATGTGGAAGTCCAGAGCTTGAAAGATACTGTTGGTTTATACGTCGATTATACCGGGTACTATTAGGCCACTCCTTAACCGAAAGGCCACAATTATTTTGATCGCGAAAACTTCATGTAAAATACGTTTTCAATGAATGCCCCCAGGTACAGTAAGCCTGGTGAGCATCCCTGACGGACTGCAACCGATACGCTTTTGTATTGATTCAGAAATAGATTGCTACACTTATGAAACTGGCGTCCTGCAAGGTCCCCAGGGTAAAGAATATGAGAAGAATACCAGGTCAGAATGAGGTCAAAAACTGATGCGAAGCAGTAATGATTTTTAATGTAGCTTCAAACTCCTTGAACATCTCCAGATACAATTTTAACTAGTTTCCAACAGGTAAGACCAGTCGATATAGCTTTGAATTCATTCAGTATAACTTTGTTTACCTACCCTATCGTATGCCATAGTCAGAAAGGACCGTAGTACAACATGGTTCAGAAGATTGGTTCAAAAGAAAACTGATGGTATAAAATCATGCGTAGATTACAGAGCTTTCAAACAAGAATATCAATAAAGATCACTACCCAATACCACTAGTTGAAGATCAGCTTAATGCACTTGAAGGCAATGCTTTATTTTACCAAGTAGATGTTACCATATCCTCACATCTGAGAAATTTCGTCAAAAGACCGCTTTTTAGACCTCTGATAGACAGTATGAGTAGAATCGCGTTCCTTTAGGTTGGTCAACGCGCCGTCAGTTTTTACAGAACAATCAACAAAATTCTTATGGAGGCAAATACATTTATGCATGAAGCAGTTTTCCTGTCCCCACGATCTGCTAATCAACATGAGGTAAGACAATTTCTCAGATTGGCAGGGTCCTTCAAGCGGTTTAGAAAGGGTATGCTGTCATAACCTCTCCACTGACGGAATTATTGAGAAAGAACTCTGCATGGATTTGAGGTCACAACCAAGAACGGGCGTTTGTTAAGGTAAAAGGGTTACTTACCAGTAGAGCATTACTTATCCTCTATGATTCCAAAGTTGTAATCGAGTTGCATACGGATGCTTGCAAAGAAAGTGTGACTGGAATCCTATTGCAATGAGATGGAAAGGGTTCTTAAAAGCCTATATCCTACTTAGTAGTTTAGTTAACTAATATTTACGATAGGAATATTTATTATGTACTCCTACAAGCTCGAGACGTTGGCAGTTCGAGAGTACGGTGACCTCTGAAAATGAACTACGACGATGTTGGTTATTGCGGTTTCGAGAAAACCTTACACCGTACAAAAGGTCTCTACTGGTGAACAGAAGATGCGCCGCCGGTAAAAAAAAATGTTGCGTCATGCCTAGAGTGAAGGTGAGTTGAATCCCATAAAAAAAGAGTTAATATCCCCTTTCATGCTATACATACAGATCATATTGTTCCGTTTAATAAGAATATATACCTATTAGACGCATTTTTAGATTTCTAGTCATGGCGAGGACGATAAATCTTGGGATGATCACATTTTTGATTTGCAGGTTAGTATCAATACGACGAAACATACTACACAAATGAACACGTCAGATCAACTATTTTGATTCATTATAACCAGTTGAACCGAAATTAATGAAACACTAAATTTGACTGCCTCGTTAGTTGAGTGGTCGAAATGTGCGATTGCCGATCACGAGGTCGTGGGTTCGATTCCCACCGGAGACAAGGGTTTGTGTGATCCATAGGGGTTTGCTTCGGGAGTCTGGGTGTTTTAGTGTATGTTAAGTGTGTGTTTAAAAGTATACCCGTGGTCTGATACTCATAACACAGGCGGGTTATTGCTAGCTTACTTTGGATCAGATGGCGTTGTGCGAGTGTCTATGAATATTTCTTTATTGAATTGAAATCGTACCCAGTGGAAAACTAGAGGAGCTCAGACATAACGCTAGCGAGAAGGTACGAGAACGGCAGGTAAAAAAAAACGTAGGTAATTCATTTTAATAGGCACAGAAAATCTTCAACACAATACAAAGAAGGACGACCTAGTATGAGTTGAAAGGCAAACCCCACATGTTGGTCAGTCACAGAAAACACTTCCAAACGATAGATTCTTAACCGAAGATAGAACTAAGAAGCAAGACTAGAAGTACGAAAATATTGTTGCCATTGACAAAATTCAAGCCTGGTTTGTTTTTAATAGAGATTTAGATCGCCGGATGAATTATGCTAGACTATTATTATATCAGATCCTTGCCGTTTCGAACTAGGCATGTCCATAATTTAGTTTAAAGTTTGTTTTTTATTTGTGTACCAACGACCTCAGAAGCCAATAGGCATTATCTTATACATTATGTTAATGAAAACACTTTTCCACCAAATTGTAATACTATAATTCCTTTGCACTGTGGATATCATCCTTTGCACTATGGATAATCAAACTTTCTAATCTTATTCAAAGCATGTTATGGGTGTGAATTATACCATAAGTTAAACTAAGAGGCTATGTTTTATTATTATGTTTAATTTGAAAATGTATTAAGCGATGGGACTCGCTTAGAGCAGGACGGCCGAGCTGTTAGGTCATTCCCGGCAAGAGACGTCATATTTTACTTTTCATAAAATACGGGTAGCTAAAAGAATAGACTAATTGAATATTTTGTTTACTTAGGATTTACCGAATTTATAATTACGATTAAATTAATAACTAGATTTTAAAATCTTGTCTCTGGGTAGTAAATTTGATTTACTTACTTTAAGATTATATAGATTTCTTATCTACCCTACATTAAGAATTGCCCCACCACCGTTGCAACGGTGGGAGGAAGATGTACTTTGTTCCTGGCCTTATAAAATGTTTCGCTCGCGAGTTATTGGATTATTGTTGGCGATATTATTGACGAATTTATAACAAGTGTTGATGTGTACAAGTGTTATCATGGAATATAAGTGCAATTGTGACAAGAAGTGGTTTTATTACTGCCCAACTAGGCCACGTCCTTAACACTAGATTATAAAAGTTGAACAGATTCTATAAGAAATTCTGATCAACTACTCATCAGTTATAAAAGTTCATATAGGTAAACCAGTTTGCTCCCAGTCTATCAGTCGCTGGATAGAATATAAGTATATTGCGTCAAAGTGGTATTGTAACAAACATTTTTCTACTCATTCAATCAGGCATGCTTCTACATCCATTGCGCATAAAAATGCTGTGAGTCTAGATCTTATACGTAAAACCGCTGGATGGTCAGATTCATCCAGTGTGTTTGCCAGATTATATAAAAAATCTAGGTATTATTTTCGAGAAAAGTAACAATTTTGCAATGTCAATACTAAATTCAAATGATTGAATAATAATGATTTGAGAAAAAATCATAAAACGTCATTGTTGTTTATCTATTTGTGCTATGTTCTCTAGTCAAATCAATATAAAGTTATATTTCTTTATTGTTGGTAAATAATAAATCAAGAATAACTTATATACTTTTCCATATTCATTTATAAATTATTTCATTATACAATCTATTACAATTTAAAAAAAAAATGTAATAATATGATTGTAATAATTATTATTATGAATTTGAAAATTATTTTTTATTTAGAAATTTACTCCCAACTCTAAAGATCTACAAGTATTCTAATCTCGAAGACGAAGCAAAGTATAATTAATGATTAAACGAACTTACCTTAAGTGATGTTCTATCATAATTATACGAAGGCTTCGTCTGAAGAGATTAGCTCCCCCCCTACCCAAACCCAAGAAAAATTTGCTAAACAAAAAATAGTAAAATACTTACTCTGAACTAAATGAAAATGGCGCGCACAGTGTTGCCATAGTGGGATCGCTGTACATGAATGGATCTGGGAAGATATCTTTCTATTTTTAAAATATTTGTTTATTTTTTTACATATCTCAACTATAGTGTATGAATGGCCACACGGTACGTGCTACTACAAGTATTCTAATCTCTTCAGACGAAGCCTTCGTATAATTATGATAGAACATCACTTAAGGTAAGTTCGTTTAATCATTAAATATTTTAAAATGTAGGTATCGGCAAATCAGTAAAGTGTCACAAGATATTGATGCGAAGTATCAAACAAGTGCAAAAAATAAACAATAGGTGTGTGAACACGAACGGTTACGATAGCTACACGACATCAACCGAAGTAGTTACACTCGGCGTCTAGTTGACTTGTTAGGTCTTATAGCAGTAGTCTTCAAAGAGGAGTTGTTCGATGTTATTGTAGCATCAGGCATTGGAGATTTGACAGGCTCAATAACGCTGCGAGGAAACAGCTTGATAATGGCCTCAAGCTCAGTTTTGCATTCTACTTTGTGGCGAGCCTTGTCAGGCGTCAAAATAACAATCTTCCCCTCCGCCGACCAGCAGCTTTTTACACCAAAGTGTTGCCTAGCAGCAGTAAATATGTGGTGGCGCATCTTAGTCAGGAATTCGGATACTGTTACATTGGTACCCTTTAAAGCAGTCTTGTTGTCCCAAATTATGTGTCGATGTTCCACATTATGAAATCTGACCAACACAGGCCTGGTCTTACCACGAGCACCGCCTAACCTGTGGCAAACCTTGATGTGCTCAGTACCAAATTCTGACAGCTTCATATCTACTGTGATGACCCGGTGTATCACCTCATGCAAGTTCTCATTAGGGACCTCACCAAGGCCATGGAAAAGCAACACCTTCCTCCTCATAGCAGTTTCGTGGCGATCCAACCCCAGTGTAAGGAGCTCTAGTTGTGCTTTAATTTTAGTGAAAGCCTGCCAAAACAAGTTTTTAAAATTATGGAACTCACGTGTTAGTGAATCAATATCACTTGGCACTGCTACGTTTGCTGGTGCAATCTTGTCCAGCCTTTCATCAAATCCCTTCATCTGGGTGGCAAAAAAGTTCTGCAGATCTTCTAGGCCAACAGCTGATTTAGCATCCATGATGTATTGAAAACCAAACAGCCAATAATGTTGAACTGGGTGATGAGATAGTATGTGACAGCAAGCACAGGTGGGTTTTAGACTAAATTGAATATACTACACATATATTTGATTAATTTAACTAATTAAAATTATGAAATAATGTACAGAGCAAAATTAATGAGTACCTATGTATAGTACAACTACCCACACTAGTTGTATAAATTTTATTATTGCATAAAATTTTATTTATTTTTTATAGAATAAAAAATAAATAAAATTTTATTTATTTATATTTATTTATTTATTTAATTGGCAATTTGGGCACATATTTTAATTTTATAGAATTATCAATATTGGAAGGATGGCTAAGTGTAACGCTTGTGGCAAGTTTGTAGCCGACAGGAAAGAAGAGGTAGTTACTTGTAGGAAATGCCATGGTAAACATCACCTTGCCTGTGTTCACTTGAAACAGCCGCCTAAGCCATCGTCCGAATGGATGTGTCCGGGGTGCAAAAAAGCAGGCTCCCCTGCTGATTTTTTGGCTACTCCCATAGCTGGTACGGTGGGCGGTAATTGTGGAAAAACCCCTGGCAGCTCGGAGAACTTGTATGAAGATGCTGCAGATCGGCACGTACCTCCTTTAGGGGAGAATATTGTCTATGAAGTGAGGCTTTTGGGGAAGGAATTGCAGAGTATGAGGGAAGAGTTGAGAGCGGAGCTAAAGGAGATTCGGCGAGAGGTCTGTGAACTTCGCCAGACTGTTTCGCCTCTGAGTGTTTACAAGCTAAACTCGAGCAGACGGTGGCGCAACTCAAAATAGAGCTCAACGAGAGGGAGCAGGAGTTGCTCTCATCTGACCTCGAAATTACTAACCTTCCGGACGGCGAGGGAAACGTCATACATACGGTCGAGCTCGTAGCTAAAAAACTAGGAGTGATACTCGAAGCCCGAGATATAGTTTTCGCGGAGCGAGTCGGCCCCAGGCCGGTGGGTGGGGCCGGTGCCGGTGCGGCGGGGGAGGGGGCGCGCCGCATTGTGGTGCGCCTGGCGCGGCGCGGCCTGCGCGACGACTTGCTGCGGAGCGCGCGCGTGCGCCGCGGGGCCACTAGCGCCGACCTCGGCCTGCCGGGCTCCTCGCGGCGATTCTACATCAATGAGAGGCTCACCCGAGCCAACCGGCAGCTGTTCTACCGGGCGCGCCGGGCGGCCGAAAGCGCGGGCTGGAGATACGCCTGTACGAGGCGCGGCCGGGTGTTCGTTAAGCAGGGGGAAGGTAAGCGTATGATCAGCTTACGCTCGGAGGAGGACCTTGAACGTGTTTTCCCTGTCGATGCCTCTGGAATCAATAGCAATTGAGCGACAAGTATGTGGTTTAGTATTCCTTGCTAGGTATATCATATTTGTAATATTTGGATTTGCACTTTATGCTTCATTTATATGTTTGCACTCTACTTATTATGAATGCAGGAAATTCTATAATATTCTGCATTCTTCCTGTTTACTTTGTGTTGCTTGCAATATGATGCTGGAATGGATCATGCATCTCATAATTGATATTGTCTATAATGCCATTTATAAGAAAAAACTCAGAAGTAACGTTCTTGTATTGTATGAAATTAGTGTTTTTGGGGCACCATTTGAAAATGGTAATAGTGTAATATTCTATTTGTTTGTGATATGTTTGGTTGCGATATGCTATTTGCATTTGTTAATTGTAATAAAACTAGTAAAAAAAATAAAAGTAAAGAATAAACTAATAAAATGTAAATTATTAGTACCACATCAATTTACATTTTTGTCTACTGCCGGTTACAATAAAGAACTCAGGTGTCATGTTATTGTACTGTTTATTACATACAATAAAGATAAATATGTTTTTTTACAAAATTGATGTTTCTCTAACATCATTTGAGCAGAGTGTATTGGTTGTGATATACTATTTGCAGTTATTAATTATAATAAAACTAGTAAATATAAAAGTAAAATATAAAATAGTAAAATGTAAATTATTAGTAATATATCAGCTTGAATTTTTTAAAAGTGTGGTTATTATTATTTTTTATAGTATTGTCTGTGCATGTGACTGTCTATGGTGGAAACGTTACTTATGGAGACATAATTTTTATAAATTTCAGTAATGAAAAGAAATCAAAAATTGCGTTTAGGTTTATTTAATGCGGGTTCTCTTGGTACGGGTCATGATGAGTTTCTTTTGGCTATGGAGGAGGTTTCAGTGGATATAATGGCAATCAACGAAACTTGGCTGGAGTTGGGGGAGGAGGGCCGCGCGCCCACGGTGCCTAATTATAGGTTGCGACACACGCCGCGCCCGCCCACTGTGCCAAAGGACGGAGGTGGGGGAGTCGGGTTCTATGTGCGCCGGGACCTGAGGGTGCGCACCGTACCACATCCGAGCTCGCCCTTGGTTGAACAGATGTGGATCAGACTGAATCTCAACTCGCAATCTCTTATCATTGGCACGGCTTATAGACCACCTTGGTTGAATGTTAATACTTTTATTGATGCAATCTCTGACACACTATCCTCACTTACCCCCTCTGATAAAATAGTGTTGCTTGGGGATTTCAATATTGACTGTCAGAAGCCTGATGATAGTAAAACAAAAATTTTGAATAATTTTCTAAATTGTGTCAGTCTGAAGAATGTCATTGTGGAACCTACGCATTTCACTGAAACTGAAACTGTAATTGACCTAGTGTGCACCGATGCCCGGGTATCAAGTGTTTCTGTGATGCACAGACCTGAACTCGGTCGGCATGCAATGATATCGGTAGAATTGAATTTTAAAACCGAAAAGCCTATTCCTCAATGTATTAGTTTCAGGCCATTGAAAGACATACTGCTTGATTATTTCATTAATGATGTAGGTAAAATGGACTGGGACCACATTGCAGATCTGAATGACGTTAACAGCATGGTGGAAACTTTTAACGCCTATATGGTGAGGTTATTCGATCTTCATGCTCCACTCAGGAAAGTGACCTTGAGAGAAAGGAATCCTCCATGGATCACTGATACGGTAAAGGATATGATCAGACTTCGGGACAGGTGTCATCAGCGTTTTAAGGGTAGTAAGTCTGATTCTCATTTTAATTCATACAAAGAAATGAAAGTTTTGGTAAAAACTGCTATAGATAGTGAGAAGCGGGCTTATTTTAGATCTAACATTCATAGGAACATAGAAAACCCTAAAAAATTATGGAAAAATATCAAATCTGTGATAGCATATAAGGGTGTTAACGGGCATGAACTGCCTTATTTCTGCAGTGATCCAGAGGTTATTAACAAACAGTTCTTGGATGTACCTGGTAGTGGTGAGGTGTCCTTGTCTCAACTGACCTTTTATGAATTGCAGAGGTTTGGGTCCAGCCAGTTCCGCTTTGAACAAACCAATCAAGTTGAGATCCTTAAAATTATTCGAAGTTTAAAAACAAACGCCTTAGGCGTGGATGGTGTATCTCGTGACATGTTGATGATGACACTTCCTTTCACAGTTTCTGCCATAACAGGCATCATTAATAAGTCACTGTCGACTAGTCTACTTCTACATTTCCCGACCTGTGGAAAATAGCATTGGTTAGACCAATTCCTAAAAAGTCAAATCCAAATTCGATTAAGGATCTTCGGCCAATCAGCCTGCTTCCTTGTTTATCAAAAGTCTTAGAAAAAGTGGTTTGCCTTCAACTTAGAAAATATATAGAAACTTCAAAAATCTTACCTGAAAAGCAATCTGGTTTCCGGATAGGGCATAGCACTGCAACTGCCTTGATGGATGTGGTTGATGATATTTTGGGGGCCAGAGACCAGGGTAGGGGGACTCTGCTCACTCTGCTTGATTTTTCACGTGCCTTCGATTCCATAAATATTTCTCTGTTATTGTCTAAGCTATCCTATTATGGTTGTGAATCAGAGACTGTGAGATGGTTTGACAGTTACTTGAGTGGTCGCTCTCAATGTGTGCAGCTGCTGAATGGCAGTGTTGATGGAGGCATTGTGGAATCTTCTCTTAGTCCAGTGTCGAGGGGAATTCCACAGGGTTCGATCCTCGGGCCACTGCTGTTTATTATTTACACTGCAGATATAACGAGTTCATTTAACTATTGTGACTATCACCTATATGCTGATGACCTTCAGCTCTATATCTCTTGTCATCCAGAGAACTGTCATGAGGCTGTGGATAAAATGAATAAAGATTTAGACGGGATTTCAGACTGGGCAAGGAAAAATTCACTTGTCTTAAATCCCGGTAAGTCAAAATTTTTGGTGTTGGGTTCCAGGGCATCTATCCAGAAAATCAAAGAATCTGACCCAGATGTCATGATAGATGGATCCCAAATTGAGCAGGTGTTGGAGGCTCGGAACTTGGGAGTGATTTTTGATGGATTGCTGCAGTTTGAAACCCAGATGTTGGAATCTGTACGTAACTGCTTTTACCGACTCAAGCTGCTTTATCGTGTTCGGCCTTACATAGATGTTGATATGAGAATTATGCTGTGTGAATCTCTAATTCTGTCAAAATTAAACTATGCTGATACAGTGTACGGGAATTGTCTTTTGAGCAGAACCGAAAGGATGATTCAACGTGTTCAAAACGCATGCGCACGATTTTGTTTTCCTATTCCTCCTCGCTCACATGTTACCCCCTTTATTAATGGGGGAAACATGATGAAAATGTCTACTCGCAGAATCCTTCATTTTGCCTCTTTACTTTTTGGTGTTATTCTAACTCAGAGGCCTGAGTACCTATACAAAAAGCTTACCTGGGCCAGAACTTACAATAAGCATAGGACTCGAGCTTCCTCTTACCTTCTTGTGACACCCAGGCATCATGGAGCAGCATTCCGTGGCAGTTACAGACTTAAAAGTACTAGGTGTTGGAACAACTTACCGCCGCCGCTCCGTGCTTCTAAGTCAGTTTTTACGTTTAACAGAAAGCTAAGGCAACACTTGCTTAACGAACAAAAACTAAAACCTTACCTTTCTTAATAAATATCAATTTTCCTCTCACATGAACTCATTGTTCCTGTAGAAAAAGTTTTCTTTTGAGTGCCTTAAATTATCATAATTCTAATACATTACTTACAGTAAATAAATTGAGGATAATTCACATTGTAACTCAAAATTGTATTGTTTATAATATTCCTGTTGTCAAATATTCAATCAGTATTCAGGTAGGTAATCACATTTCCCTTGGCATTTTCTTTGCTTTTCTTTTCTTTTCTTTTTGACAATGACAAGACGCGCATTGAAATTGAAAACCCCGCGAAGCATGTTTCTGTTATTCATTCATTCGTTCGTTCACCACCATAGACAATCCAACTAGTAAAATTGTAAATTGGTTCATTGGAGATTATTCATATCAGATGTTAATGGTTTTGTTGTGGCTTCCGACACGGTCAATAATATTGAGTCAAGTCTGATAAATGTGAATGCGAGTTGGTTCAGTATGCATGCTTTGTTTGTGCACAAATGTGTGCATCGACGTAATGTACACATTTGTTGACATAAAGTTATTGATGACTATTTGACCGTCTCCTTAGCCCATTAAAGATTAAGGGTTTGTATTGTGTGTGGTTTAAACAGGTTTAGAGGAAAATTTCTGAATACCAATATACCAATTCTGATATATAAAAACTATAGATACGTTACCAGTAGGCAATAATGAGTCAGGCAATTACCTTACCTTTCATATAAAAATTATTTTTTTTAAATGTATAAATTATCTGCTGTTTTTGAAAGCCGTGATGTGATGTTCGTGCATGACGTGTCTAATTATAACACGTCGTTGCTAAATACATGGTTGTTTGTGCTGTGGGGTGTGGGGGATAGGAGCTAACATTATATTATGTTGGTTCTTGTTTGCTACACTTTGTGGCGCAGACAATATTGTTAGTTACCTAATTAGTATTGTGGAATGATTTATCATAATAAGATGAATCATGGTGTTATGATTTGCAGGTGGTATCATAATATGCAGATAAGCATAAATATAATGGTTATACCTACTTAGTCATGTAACTTAGCAATGTATTTTGTTTTAATTTTATTTTGGCAGTTTGCTCGGCCGTATTTTCACTGGCCCTAGCAGAAAACCAGCGCTAACTCGCTAATTACGCGAAGTAGCATCAAAGCTGAGCTAGGGACCATTTTTGTCTCATGCGGGGATATCAATGTTATCTGTTTGCTATACCTAAGTACCTAATATATCATGTATTACTTTTATTGTGTCCTTGCTGAGAACAAAATAAATTATTTTTCTTTCTTTCTTTCTTTTCTTTCAAAAAATTTTTTAATCACATTTTTGGGTTCGGTCTCGGTCTAGTAACACCCCCTGCTATTTATTTTTTTGATATTTTGAATGTACAGAATATTCACTTCTACAGATTTATTATAAGTATAGATAATAAATAAACCTGTTTTACTTTTTAAGATGAATTTTCATAGGGACCGGACTGAGTTTCTTGGGGTGTTCTTCTCAGTCTGTAGTATTTCCGAACCCCCGGTAGAGTCACAAAAATTTTGACAAAACTAAATAATTTAAAAAAAAACTTCGAATGGAATAAATTTGATTTCATTTTATTTTTATTCAAATACAGATTCTTTTTTTGCGAATAAGATAATCCTTGCTTATTCAGCCATTGAAATAGCATGCAAGATTTTGTGTATAAACCGTCACATTTTCAGTAGTAAGTGCATAGGTATGTCGTTAGATAATTAATTTATTGGAGACTACAGAAATTAGTGTTATATTAAATAAGAGATGGGTGTGGCTTAAACTAATGCTTTCAGGGTTGTGCTGATCCCCCGCTTACACGCTGTGCAACCTTTCACTGCTTAGCTGTAGGTGTAGCTTGTAGTTTGAGCCTTCCTAAGAGATCCTTCTGATCTCTTAGGAAGCTAAACGGTCTTAGAGGAGAGTGCTACGGTCATGTTGATCCCTAAGGCAAGCCAGAGAGATTATCCTTCACGTGGTGCCACCTGTTTTTGATCTAATTCCCTCAGAAATAGATGTAACAGAAATCTCCTGGCGGCAAGACCACAGGGTATCAGTGGCTGTGCCAGGTGGCACGACTCACACTAGAATATGTGAGGGTCGGTATAGGGGGGCAGTGGCCAAAATGGGGGGTTTTTCTTTTCTATGGGGGGTAAACGGGAGTGGGGTAAAGGGGAGGCCACCCGCGACAAACCCTGATCTGTCCACAGGGTATGAGTGACTGTACTCTGTGGCGGGACTCACACTAAGATATGTGAGGGTCAGATCAGGGTGGGGGGATGGGGCGCGGAGTGGGGGAGGTCACCCGCATATTTGTGCCGTGCGTGGAGACCCGTAAGGCAGGATGACGGGATCCTGGTGGCTGAGTGGCTTCCAACGCAGCGGTAGTCGTTGGACTCTACAACACTCCTCTTTGGCCCTGATTTCTGTCGAAACGGGAGGTCGTGGACTAGCCAACCACGATCAATCGGCTGTGGCGTCCGGTCAGACGGCCGCCAGGCGAGTATTCTGGAAGGGAGGGGTCCGCAGGCGGCGGCGCGCGATTTTTCGACGTCTTGTTGGGCGTCGTTGATCTCGTGCCGTGCGGTCTCGTGGGCACTCTTTTCTGGAATACTATACCGACATGGTAACCCTGGTGTCTACTTCTTAGACATCCCCAATGTTGTGGACTCCGTGGTGGGTGGGTAGCCATGCTCGGTGAATCTAACTTCAATACTGCTTTGGATTCAGCAAAAGCCAACAAAACTAAGCAAGATGACCGCAAGGGCGTCAAAAAGGACAATATGTCATCTGGCGGGAGGGTCACCGAACGCAATACCATGGGGCGTACTCAAGTGAGTCATACCGGGCAGGGGACCATCGGGCAGCCTGGCAACCAGCCAGGCGAGCTTCGAAATGCCAAACCGAAAAGGTTGCGTGGGGCAGCCAGGCGCAAGATGCTACTGGAAAAGCGGACACGGACTTTCTCAGAACGAAGTGCACCTGTCGGGGCAACTTCTGGGGGGGCAGGGGACATAACAACTGCTGCAAAAAGGGCCAGGGAGTCCTGTGATGAGAAGGCCGACGAATCATCCAGGAGAACCTGAACAAATCGTTCAGGGA
The DNA here is from genome assembly GCA_933228765.1 of Miltochrista miniata. Taxonomy (NCBI): domain Eukaryota; kingdom Metazoa; phylum Arthropoda; class Insecta; order Lepidoptera; family Erebidae; genus Miltochrista; species Miltochrista miniata. The sequence continues at coordinate 4,150,682 of OW121771.1, forward strand.
CGCTCTCAACGGATGCAGGATGGCGATCATCACTGATAACTTCCCGTCTTCACAAGTCACCACTGATGACGTCGGACCGATTGTCAGCGCCCTCTGGCAGATGATGGTCGGTCACCCGGATCCCCTGCCTCGATTCAACATCGAGTCAGTCAGCGCGGGAGCACTCCACGTGTTCTGCGAAGATCAGAGGCTTGCCGGGATCGCTGGGAGGATTATTGGCAGCCTTACCCTTAAAGTGGTCAACGCCAAAGATCTTCCCAAACCGGTGAAGATGGCGTGGAAATCGAAGAACGTCTGGATCACAGATCTGCCCAGCGTTCTTTCGATGTTACAGCGCCTAAACCTCGAACTGAAGACGGGAGACTGGAAGGTGGTGGACACAATTGTGGAGGCGGCCAGTGTCAGAAGGATTGTCCTGATGGACAAGACTTCGACTGACCACATAAAATCAAAGGACTACTGCCTCTACGCTGGCGTCGATAAAGGCTACTTCAAGCTCCTTGAAGATAGCGAGGGGAAAAACGAAGACAAGGTCGACGCCAGTGGGGGGGGCAGAGGTTCCGCCACTTGCTCTACAGATGCTGGAGATGGGGTCACACCAGGACACCATCGGGGGCTACTCAGTCCCTTCACCGGCCACTTCTCATCGCACCGATGATGTGTTGGGCGAATTGGACGACCTCAACCTGTCGTCTCCACTCTCGCAGACGGAGACTATGGAGGAGGCTGTAGACGCAGGCGACGGTCACTAGACTGCCGATACCCCCCCATTTGCAAAAAACAAATAATGGCGGGACTAAGGTGTGTACAAATTAACTTACATCACTGTAAAGCGGCGATGCCCCTCTTGGGACGTCACCTTAAAGGACATAAATTCGATATTGCCTTGATACAGGACCCTTATATAAGCACTGAGGGTTTTGTCTCAGGCTTAGGTAGAGAGGGATCTATTTTCCACTGTACTAATGAGGGTGTGAGGGCGTGCATATATGTCAGAAATGGCATAGACGCTATGCCCCTACACGATCTTTGTTCTAGGGACCTTACAGCAGTCAAGGTCTATACGGGGGCAGGGCGAAGACGGAGGGCGGTTGTACTGGCCTCTGTGTACCTCACCTACCCAAAGAAAGAAAGGCCCACTAACATGAGGAAGATGAAGGAACTTGTCGAGTTCTGCGGCCGGGAGAACCTGGAGTTAGTGATGGGCTGCGATGCGAATGCCCACCACATCACCTGGGGGAGCTCGGACAGTAATGATAGAGGGGAGGAACTTTTCGAATATTTGGTAAGCTCTTCACTTCATACACTAAATAAGGGCAATGCTCCCACCTTTGTGGATGCTAGGCGATCGGAAGTTATTGATGTAACTATAGCTACTAATGGTATTTATAAGAGAATTACTAACTGGCGAGTGTCTGACGAAGCTAGTGGTTCTGATCACAGGTATATCTATTTTAGATACGATACAGAGGACTCCTTTCCAGGAGTACGGAGAAGAGAAATCCCAGGAACACTAACTGGGAGGCGTACACTAAGGAACTAAAAAATGAGTTAGGATCAGTTAAAGGTAAATTGAACTCTACGGTTGACATTGAACTTGAGGCTGAGCGGGTTGACAAAGCCATTAAAACGGCATGGTACACAAACTGCCCAGAGAAAGAAGCGAAAGGAACTAAGGTTCCGTGGTGGACGCCAGATTTAGAAAAGAAAAGACAGGCAATTCGCCGCATCTTCAACGACGCTAAGTCCAAGAGATGTTTTAAAGAGTACTCCCGAGCACTTACCGAGTACAATCTGGCAGTTCGCACGGAACGAAGGAAATCATGGCAATCTCACTGCCAGGACATCAATACTGTTCCTGAAAGTTCAAGATTGGTAAAGGCTATGTCTGTTAGTAGTAATACTCTTAATGCAGTTAGAACCCACGAAGGGAGACTAACTGAATCTGGTAAAGAAACCCTAAAGATCATGATGGAAACACATTTTCCGTACTGTAAGATTCACGATAATTCTGGCACAGATGATCCCATGCCCGTAGAAGAGCAAAACATGCGAACTACGAAAGCAGACTGGGATGTTGCAAAGAAGGTAGTAGAAGAAAGAAAACTCAGTTGGGTATTGAAAAATTTTCAACCATATAAATCACCAGGTCCGGACGGCATATACCCGATACTACTACAAAAAGGTCTTCCTATACTAGGCCCGCACTTGATGCGGCTTTTTAAGGCCTGCATAGCCTTTGGATTCATTCCAAAGATATGGAGGAAAGTAAAGGTAACATACATTCCGAAACCAGGGAAGGATAGCTATGAAGAGGCCAAGTCGTTTCGTCCGATAAGTCTCTCGTCTTTTTACTAAAAACCCTGGAGAAATTGGTAGATCAATACATAAGGGATGGGCCTCTCACAAAGAAACCATTTCATAAGCTACAATGTGCCTACCAAAACGGAAATCAACCGAAACTGCGTTGCACCATGTAGTCACGAGAGCAGAGAATGCTAGTGATGGTCAAGAGATTTGTGCGGCTGCGTTTCTGGACATTGAGGGAGCATTTGACCGCACAACATTCGAATCGATCATGAAAGCCGCAAAAGAACACGGCATTGACCCCACCCTCTGCAAATGGATTGACTTCATACTGAGGGGCAGGAGATTAAGGTCATCTCTATTAGGAGATGAAATTCACGCCACAACGACCAAGGGATGCCCTCAAGGAGGGGTATTGTCTCCCACACTGTGGTGTCTGGTAGCAGACTCCCTCCTAACCAAACTGAATAGAGGGGCATGCTTCGCTGTGGGATATGCAGATGACATAGTTGTCATGATCAATGGTAGATTTCCGGAAATTGTCTCGGAACTTCTGCAACAGGCTTTGAAGGATGTGGAGGAATGGTGTGCTGAAAATCATCTAACCATAAATCCCAGCAAAACTACAATTCTTCCTTTTACAAGAAAGAAGAGGTTGAGCAAATTAAAGAAATTGCTTTTATTTGACACAGAGTTAGAATGGTCCACCAACGTGAACTACCTTGGTATGACCTTAGACAAGGAGCTCACATGGAATCTGCATGCCAAGAAGGTGACAGAAAAAGTCATGAGAGCCTTCAACATGTGTAGATCGGCGTATGGCAAAACCTGGGGTCTGAAGCCCAAGGTACTGTACTTCATTTACACCACTATGGCCCAATTTTAAAAAAGAAGTTACCTATACATATTATTTACATTTTTTTATATCTTTTTGAACCAAGAAGCTTGGAGTGCTCAGTAGGGCGCGGCGGTACTTTACTGCGGCTCAAACACTGCTTCTCTATAAGTCGCAAGTGCGGCCGCACATGGAGTACTGCTGTCACCTCTGGGCGGGGGCACCTGAATACCAGCTTCGTCCTTTTGACTCGGTACAAAGGCATGCTATGAGAGTTGTCGGCGATCCCATACTTGCAGGTGATGTGGAACCTCTTAGTGACAGGAGAGACTTTGCTTCCCTGTGTGTATTCTACCGGCTGTATAACGGTTTGTGCTCTGAGGAATTGTTTGACATGATGCCTACGGCTACATTCTATCATCGCACCGCTCGCCACAGACAGGGTGTTCATTCTCACATGTTGCATCCGGAGCGCTCGAGCACGGTTAGATCCGATAGGGGCTTTCTACCGCGCACGCTTAGGTTGTGGAATGATCTCCCTGCCTCGGTTTTCCCTAACGCCTACAGTATGGGGTTCTTCAAGAGGGTCTTAAAAGGTTTTTACAGGGTCGGCAGCGCGAGTGTGGCGCCTCTGGTGTTGCAAACCGGTACATCTGGTGGGCCGTATGCTTGTCTGCCACCTTAGTGGTATAAAAAAAAAACAATATTGATAATAGTAAATATTATACATACATCCTTCATTATGTATTAAATTAATTACATACACTATAATAAGACTTAGTTTAATGCAATTTTAGGGAGAAGCTGGTATCATTATTTACGCACACAGAAAAGCCGACGCACAGTGTAAAGACACTGGCCGCTCGACGGCGCACGCACACATTTGCGAAATCGTAAGCCGTTTTGTTCATGTCGATTGTAGAGCGACCGTCCATCTTGACCTTATATAATCTAAGATCTCAAAACCATTTTGCTAAGTGGCACCAGGAAACACTTACGCTTAACGAATCTCATCAAAAAAAAAACTTGTAAAAATCAAGTTGCGCGAAATCAGTTCTTATTGTAAAAAGTAGTGAGGTTCCTGTAATACCAAGTCAATGTCCATAATCAAAATATTTAAAATCTTTTATGAGAAATAATTTTCAAAAAGCAATAATTGCTTTTCAAAATTATAGTACGCTGACTCAAACACAAATTTAATGTGAAAAAATTTTGGTATGGAGCAGCACTCGAACCTGCGTCTTCTAATTTTCCGGATCAGACGCCCTAACCGTTGGACCACCGAGACACTACTCTCGACCGTCAAATTCTTTCACCATATTTTACATCTTGGGGCAACATAGGCACCATCTACCGGCAATTTGGTTAACTTGCACAGCACGAATGTATACAATTGCACCCATATTCGTGTGCTTCAAGCTGTAATCCGCACATTTGAAATCTCAATGAAAACGAATTTTGACAACGCCAAAAAATAGTAGTAAAATAGTCGTAAATAGTCGTACATGTAAAAAAAATAGTCGTATTATAGTTTCGGCGTTATAGCTATAGGTTAGTGAGGATTACAATAATATAATAAGAATAATAAATGATTTATTTCGGACCAGGAATCCATAGTGTTAGTAACATATTTATATTCTTATAGCTAGTGTTAGTAACATTAACCTAAACAAACACATAAATCGTATGAGACTGCCTCAATGCAAGTTCACTGACTACCTCGCATGCAGTCGTATCCAGTGTCCCAGCATCGGACAGTCCCACCTATCACACAGTACGCCCAGAATGCTGTGTGAGCTGCCCCGTATCCTGCGCAGGAGAGATGCACTCCGTTTCCGGATGATGGCATGAAAACCGTCAACCCTTGTCTCCGCGAACATCCCCGAAGCACTACAGAAACGTGGCAGCCCAACCAACATCCTGAACGCATTATTATACTGTACACGCAGAGCGTTGTATGCCCTCTGCGTATAACTGACCCACAGATTGCAGGTGTAGAACGTCTGGCAGTAAGCCCTAAACAACGTAACCATAACCAACGTAACCATAACACCGTGCAAATCTGCGGATCAGCATATTGCATCGAACAGCCAACGCCCTGCGTTCTCTCTCTAGGTCTAAATTATCATTTAGATCTTCAGTGACCCAGTGGCCCAGATATTTAAACAGCTTTACTCTGGTCAGAGGAGTGTCATAAAGTACAACTTGAGGCACGTGAGAGTAGCATTTGTTGCCAGCCTTAAAAACAAGTAGCTCACTCTTTTTCGCGTTATATCTGAGCCCATGAGTCACCGCATAATCCTCACATAACTTTAAGAGCCGCCTAAGCCCACCAATCGATGGACTCAGCAGCACCATGTCATCTGCATAGCTTATATTGTTTATAGCCACTCCATCTATGTGACAACCGACGCTAGTGCTGCTGAGTTCAACGATCAGTCGATTGATATAAAGGTTGAACAGACGCGGTGAGGTAATCCCCCCCTGTCTTACCCCGCAGTCCAACCTGTATCCGTCCGACAATGATCCGGCCCACCTTACATTATTGGTTTGATTAGTATACCAATACTTTAGCAACGATATGACTGAACCGTCAACGCTGCTTTTCCTACGGAGCTTGTCCCAAAGCGTGTCATATGACACCAGGTCAAATGCCCCTGAAAGGTCAAGGAAGCACGCATTGACTGGGGTCTTTCTGGCAGTATAGTACTGTACGGTCTGCTTGAGACACACAATGGCGGTCTCTGTTGATAGACCGGGTCTAAACCCAAACTGTGCATCGTGTAAGTGGTATACGATTCGCCATTTGTGTATCAAGCAGGCAGTCCAGCACCTTAGCTATCACAGTAGTCAACGAAATCGGACGATAATTAGCGGGGTCCGTAGGGTCACCAGTCTTATTCTTTTTAATTGGTACTACAGTCGTCTTCATGAGATCTCCCGGTAAGTACGAATGACCCATGCACAAAGTAGTTAAAAACATAGACAGAACTCTTGGCAAGTGTACCCCAGCATATCGCAGATGTTCAACACTAAGGTGATCATGCCCTGGAGATCGACCCCGGACCATGTTTTTAATCACATCAGTAATCTCTTTAGCAGAAAAAGCTATATTAAGTTTCACGGGGGCGTCCCCAGCGCCGAGCACCAACGACTGGGTGTTCCCAGTTGGCTTTAGAGAGGATTGAACTTTAAACTGTTTCATAAACATGTTAGCTATATCTGTCGGGTTACAAAATCCAGCCACACTCACAGGGAGACTCTGCCTAATGATGAGAAATAATACTCCAATGATCCTTTACATATAATAAATAATAATAATAAAATACGTTTATTAACACAAAATGAGGAATGTACATTATAATGTGAATCCCCTGGTCCCCGAACTAGTGTAAACTGTATCTCAGGGACCAGTGTCTTCGCCTATTTGTTACTACATAAGTATAATAATATATATTTCATTCAAAACGTGCTTAAGTAATTAGAAAACATGAAAACAAGTAGTATCAAACTAAATCTGAATTCAATAAAAGTAAACTTAGTATATAATCTACAAATATACATAGCAGTTTCATGATATGAGCGTGTTTCATCTTTATACAAACATGTATTTAAACGTCCATATGGGTGAATGTGTGGTGTGTGTGTCTGTGTGTGTGTGTGTGTGTGTGTGTGTGTGTGTGTGTGTGTGTTTGTGTGTGTGTGTGTGTGTGTGTGTGTGTGTGTGTGTGAGTGTGTGTGTGCGTGTGCGTGTGTGCGTGTGTGCGTGTAAGTGATGTGTGAGGTTGTGCGTGTTTCGATTGCCTCCTGCGTATTTTATATGTTTAGACCACCAATCATAGTTTCGACTTCGTTGTAGTTAAGTTGTTTTAGCCATGTTACTACTAAACTTTTGAAACCGTGATCTCTGAGTTGATTACATTTTCTGTCGAGTTTTAAGATTTTATTGTAGGTAAATGGGGCTAGGAAATTAAAGTGACGTTGTGCGAATGCAGTAGTCACATGCGGTACGGGCACGCGAGCAATACGTTTTGTGGTCATTTCCAGGGTAAGTGAGGTTTTTCTGTGGAATCTTCGCAGCATTTCCAGAAGGTATAATTTCCGCACTGAAAGCACCTGGGCTCTTTCGTAAACGTCTTCTGTGGGATGACGGTACGGTAAACGCTGCATGACCTTTAGCACTGCACGTTGTGCTCATTCCACTGGTAGTAGGTGTGTTTGGAAAGCTCCACCCCATGCACAGATGCAATACCTAACCACACACTCGCACAGAGCAAGGTACGTGTGTTTAAGTGTTCGGATATCAGCCACTTCTCGAAGATTTTTGAACACGTGTATTAGCTTCCGTATTCTGCCGGCCATCAACTCCGCGTGGTTGCCCCAGTCTAGTTCTTCATCTATTATAGTGCCTAGGTATTTGATATCGTTAGCCCTGGTCAGAAATGCACAGTTACAACCAGGGCGGTTGACTTCCCGGTTACATGGATAGGTATGGATTCTAAGTTGTACATTGTGCTCCGGGTTAGTAAAGTGGGATTTGTGAAAATATAGTACCTTTGTTTTGGAGGTGTTGAGTGAAAGAAAACTGTTTTCAAGCCATTGGGTGACCCTGGCAAGACCATCCTCCGCAACAAGGACGGTGTCTTCCCATGTTTTTTCGTAAAACAAAAGTACGGTGTCATCAGCAAACATTATCATCTCCCCCTTTTCAAGTGGTAGTCTCAGGAGGTCGTTAATATACACCAGGAATAAGGTCGGTGAGAGCGCACTGCCTTGAGGAATACCGAAGGTGCAGGAATCATCCTCACTTGGCAACCCATCCACTCGAACAGTCTGTACTCGTCCTGTCAGGTAGTCCTTGAACCAATCAAGAGTCACGCCACGTATACCCGAGTTCTCTAGCCTTGTGAGAAGAATTTTTATAGAAACTGTGTCGAAAGCCTTCTGGAGGTCCAGGAAGACTCCCATACACCTCTGCTTGTTATCTAGGTGGTTAGTGATAGAAGTTGTAAGTCTCAGTACCGCATCTTCCGTAGATTTACCCTCTCTAAATCCGAATTGGTTTTCGTGAATTTGTGTATTTAACTCTAAAAATGCCAACAGTCTCTTATTAACAATTTTTTCTAATACCTTGGACAGAACTGGAAGAAGAGAAATAGGTCTGTAGTTAGTAGGATTATCATTACTGCCAGCCTTGTAAATTGGACAGACTATGGCTCTTTTAAATATTGTGGGGAAGGTTCCAGTTTCAAGGCTAAGATTATAAATATGCGCGAGAAGGGGGGCTAGACAGGTGACATTCTGTTTCAGAAAGCTCGCCGTAATGTTGTCCGCACCCGGAGCACTATGCGTTCTCAGGCTGCGGACAACACTCGTCACCTCTACAGTGTCTGTCAAGTAGAAAGACAGGGAGTCCCTAGGTGTGTTAGCTTTGTCTGCTAGTGATGCCAATTCCTGCTCGGACACCTCCATTTTACTCAAAATTAAGGATGCCAGGTTTCCTCCAATTGATGTGAAGTATTTATTTACTGAGTTGAGTGATTCGACTGGTGTTTTATCAATTTTTAGAAGCTGATCTGCGTTATTCTTTTTTGGTTGGAGATTACATAATTCTTTTATAATTTTCCATGTCTCCTTACTGTTTTTCTTATTATTTTCTAGTTTTTCTCTGTAATAAGTATTCTTAAGATTTTTTATTAATTTGACCAAATGATTTCTGTAATTAGTGTATTTAAGTTTTAACGCCTCATTAGTTTTATTCTTTCTAACTTGTAAATGCAACCTGTCTCTTTTCTTGATACATCTTACAACCCCTCCTGAAATCCAGGGCTTAAGTGGTTGGTAACGCTTAGTAGTAGTTTGAATGTGTGTATTATTTGCAATTACTGTAGTCAGTTTATTAGTTAGTGATTCAGTAGCTTCATTTACATCTTTACAATTGTAAATACTGGACCATGATTCATTGAGAAGTGAAATTTTAATTAAGTCATAATCAATGAACACCTTACTGTATGTCGCGGGTATTTTATTTAACTGTTCGCCATTGATATGCAGGAGAATGGGACGATGATCGGTGAGTTGTTGGTCGAATACCACTGTCTTCCATGGACTACTTAAATTTACCATGAAGTGATCCAAGCAAGTATCAAATCTGGTAGGTTTGGTGATGCCTACTTTAAGCCCATGCATGGCCAATACATTCAAATAATTTTTTAACTTATCTGTTGTGTCCCAAAGTGTATCTATATTAATATCTCCCGTTAGTACAACATTTCTTGATCGAACGTCACGCAGTATTTGATCGAGAGAATCAAGATAGTTCGAGGTGTCCCTAAAACATGGTGGGCGGTAAGAGCATATTATTGTGTAGTCAGAGGGGACAGTAATGACTAGACAGTTCCCCTCTGAACACGATGGTTCACTCGATTTGGCCCCTATTTCCTGGCGGACGTAGACCACTACTCCATCGTTCTGGTTGAGGATACATGTAGTCCAGAATTTGTCGTATCCATTGACATCAGGTGGGGGTCTGTCAACATCCGTCCTGCACTCAGTAAGTACTAAAATATCGACAGGAAAGTAAAGCGTTGCTACAAATGCCAAAAACTGATCCAGGTTACGGTAAATACTTCTTACATTGAATGTTAGTATTGTCAATGATCGCTCCGAATAGTCTACAGCGCGCGCGCAGAGTGTAGTGTCACTAATTGCGATACAGTCAGCGTGATATTCTGTACAATCTATATCGTTTACGAGGTTATTATTGCATCGATCGAATGTGATATGTAAAATATATACATTTTATATGAGGGCTATTTGAATAAGAGTATGGTACCAGGTACTTACCAAAAGATAGGTCATCTGGTTTTAGTTTTCAGTACCATAGGGTTTGTGTGATAACAAATATTGGTATTACGTTTAGTTTTGTGGGTCTAGTGGTCTGTGAAAACCTGGGCGTTACCGCCGTACAACTTAAGATTGCAAATACGGCACAAAGGCATGTAGTGAACTTAATAGCAGGTTCCTTCACTCGATATGGTAGGCAGAGACGTCGCAAAGGCTCGTTACGCGAAATAATGTAGGGTTGTAAAGTTATGTTAGTGTAGAATCTGTTTATTATGTGGGCTATAGTTCTTGTATTACTGTGAAATTTGTCGAATTTTAGTGTCAGTGCTGACTTTATGAATGTGTAGATGTGTTTTCTTTTTTGTGTGTAACTTGTATAAAAAACGGCAATAATCTCCCCACCTATTACATGGGTCATAAATCTTTATGGTGAAATGTAACTGTATACCATGACTGTGCCTGCCCTTTCGGGGTCAAGGGAGGTGCGATATTGTGGTTGTATGTATGTGTGTATTGTACTTAAAACTATGTAATTATAAAAATGAGTGTACAAATTTGCTAAATAAATATGAATGCCGGAGCCTTTATAAAGAAATACAAAAATAAAAACCGTTAACATTACATTAATACTAACAATATGATACGGTCGTAGTACAGATAGTAGTCACTGTTTACTTCCGAGGCTCAGAAGTATCTTCAGATCTTACTATAATTAGACGGTCTCCCTCCTCTCTCCGAATAAAAACAATGCCATTTTTTACCCAGCAGTATTTATAATTATTGTTCCTCGCGTACTCTCTGGCTTTAAAGAATAGCTTTTTAGTGCTCGCTGGCAAGAACTCTGTTATGTATATGGGTTTTCGTTCTCCCTTTAAGCCAATAGTACGGGTATTAATGACATTCTCTTTAGGGTTATTGTTGTTGAAAGTACGTATGGACGTCAACAGCTGTATCTTCGTTTGTACAGTAGTAAATTCGGTTACAATTGGTCTGACAGTGCCCGGTTTGCCAGGCAGGCGGTAGATATCGCGAACTTGATCATCAGACAGCGATACTCCTCCAACCTGACTGACCCCCTTAATTATTTTAAGGAGATCTAAGGACGTTTCCTTTTCTTGGAGAGGAATATTTCTGAGCTCGACCGAAGAAGAACGCGACATTAGTTGTTGGTCCCGTATTTTACTCTCGAGTGCCTCAATGTGGGATTGATAAGACTGCTTTTCTTTTTTCCATTGATCAATTTGTAGTTTCATTTCCTCGATCTGTTTATTCAGAAACTCCATAGATTTTTCGATATCAAGGTTAGTTTTCTGTATTGCAGTATTTTGCCGCTTCAGCTCCGCAATTTCGCCCACAAGTTTATTAAGGGTCCTCGTTTGTTGGTTAAGCAGTTCATTTACATGCTCATCCTGCTCCACCTTCCATGTTCTTAACATATTCCGTATATCCTGCTTCAGATCAGCCATGTCTTTGTTTGGGGAATCTTCAGGGAACGGCCGTTTGTTACGAGTCGTAATGTTTACATTTTGGGACTCCCTATTGATTTCTTTAGGTATATCGGAGTCGGACATAGTTTGGCTCAGATAACCGGTCGAGGCTGCAGTACTTGGTGGTGTACGCTGTATGCGTGACATTATTTGGTTACGTACAGAGTAATATGAACCGTAGCGCTTACCCGTAAAGTTGAGGATGTCCGCTATCTCAACGTCACACACACACACAGTTTTTTTTGTTGCGCACGCGTCGTTAGCTATTCAATTCGGCCCTCGGGTTTCACCGTGCGTTCGAGCGGGAAAGCAATTATGTCCGCCAATTCTGTTCTCGCGGGGGTGAAGGAGGGCGTGCGCCGATCCTTGCAGTGAGCGACCGCACTACGTACACCGTGATTTACTTTATGGAACACTATGCACTTTGTCTATTCAAATACGGATTATAATTGCTTTATGCCGATTTCATTTAGGTAGAATATTTAAATAAAGATTTAGTAACACGTCTATTCACAACCAAAACATTGGACGAAGAGGATCCATTTATTCTTCTGCTCTTCGTATAATAGATACTACTCCTATATTTCCACTTGATGGTATGATAAAATAAATAACAATCCAATGATTGTAGATTCGTTACATTTTTATTTTCACAATTTATCTAATACTTGCACAACTGCTAACTATTAATTAATTAATTAATTAATACATATATTCTACTTTAACTAATTAGCACTTTACTGAACTCGATCTGGAAACAGAATGTGTTCTTTTTTCAGAATATTCACTTTTTATCGCCTCTCAACGAATCCCACCTCATACTGAACATTTATGACAAATCAACTACCTACTATTTTCGAATAATCAATAAATGTTTTATGTACAGGCTAATCATTCTGCTATGAAGCGGTGTTGACATCACAAAAATAACTTATTACTACTTAAAACTGAATGGTTTTAGCAAAATCACAACATTCGGCCATCAGACAGCGTGCTATCTCCGGAGCACGCAGTAATCACAACATTCGGACCTGTATATTGAACTAATCACATATTTTTATTATGTGATTAGTTCAATATACAGGTCCGAATGTTGTGAATGACCTTTATGCGGCTTTTTATAATATGCTAAATCAAAATCTTAAAGTTTAATTAAACCTAAACCTTCTCTATATCTTCTATCTACTCTGTCTATTGTCTATAGGCTTATAATATTAACTCAATCATTATTTATTTTGTAAAACTATAAGTGAGAACTTGAGTCTGGCGAAACATCAAGAATACAAAACAAAGGCAACAAGTAACCAGTTCACAGAGCAGACCGCCTGCTGAAACTATTTACAAATGTAAAATCTAAAAAGAGATCTCTTTTTTAAAACCCAGCAGAGTCTGCAGATCACTTCCAGGTTTCATTTTCCAGCAAAAGAAATCATTACATGTGTCAGCAATTAGTGTAAAATATATTTAATAGTGGAATACAACTAGTACAAGCGAGTGATTTTTCATAAAAAAAATCATTAGGTATCTAATATTACCATCATAATAATATTACTTAAATAATATTTGTTAATTAAATTGTATTACTTAAATAATATTTGTTAATTAAATTGTTAATCTCATTTTAAGCGAACTATTGTCCTTATGAGAAATAAAGTTCTTTTAACCTTAATAATAGTCTAGTTTCAGGCAACGTGATGAAGCCACAATATACCTATACCTTAACCCTAAGGACACATATAAATATAGTATTTAAGGCAGCTCTTGTGTGTTATATCAACATCTATCCTTACAGGTTTCCCTAATTCGATAGTGTTACAATGTGTTTATTATAGGTGACAATTTTAATCAATGAATTGTAACTTAGGTCATAAATACATCAATAGATTAAATTCCGATACTGTAAACTAACTTTAATAAATTGTCATGCAAATAATAATGACTTTAGATAATCATTTTAAATATTAATAAAAATCTCAGATGATAATAACAAAAATGTTGGTGTCTTATAATGTAATAATAGTTTCATTCGTGTAATAATATCAATAATTAATAATTTCATATCATACTATAATAAATTGTGTCAAACGTTTGCAAACATAAATCTGAAATAGGTACGAATTATGTCAAATAATAATAATAATATAAAGTAATCATGGTATGCGCATAAAATGTGTCAATGCAAAATGTAGGTATAAGTATTCTTAAGTCAATCACTGAGATACTCTGATTAATCTAACCGTACCAATACCTTCAAATTCGGTTGGTAGCCTGTCGCAAGAGCGTATACCTACCACTGTTTAACTGGGTAACTACCCATAAAGTGTCATTGACCTTATGCAGTCTACTATGATAACAAGAAAGACTTTTTTTTATGGTTGATGTACATGTTATAAATTCGCAAGATTTATTGGGAACTTTTTGGTAAGTAAAACCTTCCTATTTCACAAATACGGGATAAAAAACTAGACATATAATTATTAGACTACTACTTACTTAGAAATAGTATGGTATTACTTTAGAAATGGTATTTGAATAGTAGGAGATGAAAGAATGACAAAACAGATATACAACGCGAAAGTGGATGGACGTAGGAGTCGGGGAAGGCCACGACACACCTACCACGACCAAATTAATCATGTGTTAGTGGAGGGTGGTGTCAAGAGCCGTAGGAACCGACGTGCATGCATGAAAAGAAAAATGAAAGTTGAAGAAGCGAGTGAAGTGTGTATGGACCGTGCCGTGTGGCGCTCGGTTCTTTCTGCCTACCCCGCAAGGAATTTGGCGTGAAGATAGTATAGTATAGTATAGTATATAGTATTTGAATAAAAGAAACTGCAAGGTACGATACCTATATTTCTTGTGAGGTGCAGCCAATTCCATCTACATCTGTTAATGCCTCATCTTTTGCACAGCAAAAGCTGGTGAACTTAACCTTTAGCTAGTTTTAAATTGAATCAAATTATCTAAAATAAACTACTAGGAGCGGCTAACCCCACAAGTTCCAACTCTCGACCATTTAGTTAAGCATTGGTTTCTATGTGTTACAATAGTCACGGTAAATTTAAGACTTTAGAAGGTTTTCCTTTTCCATTTTTATCAGAATAAGAATATTAACGATATTTGTTAAAAAATATGAAAAAGAAAACTCCTAGTCGAGTCGACTGGCAGACTGCAGTCATCTATCTAAACCAATGGGTATAACTATTTTAAGGGGAAATGCTGCCAGTCTTTGGGTACAATGTCATTATTTAGATTTAGGTTAGTTTAGATAGTTATAATGTAAATAGATAATGTTACATTGGGATTATTTTGGTAAATAAATATGTAGCAAGTCTCATTCTGTCAGATGCTACAATACTTTCTAGGCAGCAGTCCCACGATCTGATAAAATTCTACAAGAAGCTCTGATAACGTAAGCTGTTCAGGGTTCTTTTTTTTTCATTTTGCGAACCAGTCAACTTTTGTTAGAATATAGGATATACATTTAATTCTAGCCTTTACTTCTAACAAAATGGCCCTAAGTGGTCTAAGTGCATATATACTGTTAAAAGGCAGTTTTACCTTTTCTTCAGTCTTAGCGGAATTATAAATATTGCATTAGTAAACCAGTAAGACCGAATCTGTTCTAGCGTAACCATAATAAGCATCAGAATTATACTTAGTTTACTTGGTCCTAAATTATCCCTATAGGGCATTATGTCTTAGTATACTCATTTGACTGGACACTAGTCCATGTTGAATCGGGCTTAAAAGAAATCAACAACCTGACGCTATTTGTGGTACTAAATCCCTCTTTGTCATAGTGGTACTACAGTATTAGGACTACTGGTACGAAGTATGTTACAGCCGGTGTACAGCGTAAAATTAAGGCCTAATAGACACCTACGTACCCTTTTTTTTTGCTAACAGTTTACAGGGCGTTCTTGTAGTGTAGTTTGTCGACTGAAATACGCAACTAGTATAATCTGATAAACTAAACTAGTCAGAGAATACCACCTAACACTGGTGAACTGCAACCGTATGCACTTCGGTCAGGCTTCTGAAACTGGCCTACACCTACAGCAATAATTAACGCCCGAACGGAGACTTCTAAACCGCGTATGGCGCACGCAAAATGTTTTGATCTTTACTTAAATTTCTCTGTATATATATTTTTTTTTGCGATTTGCAGGTATGTTTAGAAATACCTATAAGATAGCACAAAATAGTTATTACTCTCTAGCACTGGCTTTAATCAAGATCAAGGAAGTACTACATTAATATTATAAGAAGGAAAGATTCGATTGCCTGTATAGTTGTTTCATTGCGTTAAATAGTCTCCAAAACCACTGAATCAATTTGAAAAACTCTTCCACTACTGCGAAGGCACACCCTCCCCGAGTAACGTTCCCGTATCTCCACAGGAATGGGACTACGCAGGGAAAACCATGCGGCAACCGCTAGTATTCTCTTCGACCAGTAGAGGTCGTTCAACTAGGTCTTTTCACAAGGATCCAAGTGTAATATTTTGCTTAACTCATACAGTCCACTGCCGTTGTATAGCTCTTTCAATTAAAAAAAAAGGTCTTTATAATAGATATTGCTAGCTGTCTCACAAAGTCTTATCACAAAACGTCGAAATTAGATAAGAAATCCTAAAATTGTCTACCCATGTACCTACATTGCACGGTATCTCCCGGGATATTTTGAACACCTGATATGATATGATATGGTACAATTGGTCAAAAAGGTCAACGTCTATTACAATTAGAAATTATATTATATTCCCCAATAATAGAGTCCATGCCTAAAATGGTCGCCAGGGATTTATAATGTGCGCGACACACTAAAAACACGACGCGACTATGTGTAGATAGAATGTACTGCCTATGGTGGCGCATTGGATATTGATAGTGTGACTCTGGTCATAGAAAACAACACAAATTGATTCTACTCAACACGCGTTGCGTCGCGTTTTAACAATGTGTTTCCGCCTTAAACTTCCGACGTGTATTTGACACGGATAACTCTTGAGGAAACCCACACTATAACACATATAGATTGTTATGAAGCTAAAATGTTCAACTAATCCTCAGGCATATCAAATTTTTTAAACGTGATACATTATATCTATATATAATTATAATTCCATAAATAATGCACTAGGAGTTCTTATCAATAAGGTACAACTAAAATAAGTTATAAATGACCACAATTCCTTGTCTGGAGGACTCGTGTCGCGGTTGCTCAAGGTCGTTAGCAATTATCCGAATCAAAGTCTTAATTTCACCATTGCCTTCAGTATCGCCGCCACTGGTTAGATTCCGCCTTCTGGCAGTCACACCGCTCCGCCGCGCCGCACTGTATTCCGACACGACAGTTCACCTGTCTTTCTGCTTGGGCGTGAATCTTTCACTTCAGTCACCTGGAATTGTCATTTTAAACGCAGTTACTGCTCTTTCAAGCTAATAATTTCCCATCTATCATCTCATCTTAGGCGTTTATTACGTCCAAGGCGCTTATATCTCGCCTGCTTGGCGTCTCCAAAAAAAATCTCTATGCCTTACTATGCATACGGCTAGTTATGAAAAGGGTACAGTTTGTGCCGTAATCTTTCTTGAGCGATTCCGTGATTGGGAAAGCTCACTAAGCCGCTGGTATGGAATCTAAATAACACTATAGGCATAAACAAGGCTGGAGGTGTTAAGTAAATCGAAAAACATCAATACTGTTTCACATACGCTCCATTTACTATTGGGCAACAAAATTTGTTATGCATTCATGTGTGTGTAATCTAAACGCTCCACACATACCAATCTGTGAAGAGACTGTATGGATGTCGTCTCTTTGGTATCACAACCTATGGTTTGGTTGCTATAGTGACTCAGAACTGTGATTTAGAGACTGTCAATATATTTCGATAACTGCTTATTCATATTTCTTAAAACTATAATAAAACAACGTTTTATTTGCTTTAACCAAGCTGTTTATTATTCTTATCTTCTTAGAACTTTTCCACATTACAAAAGTTCATATGGTAGCAGAGCGAAATGTTCATAGTGAAAAGTTGTCACGACGTAATATAGCGAAAATTTTTACGTAAGTTTTTTTTTGCTATAAACATGCCAAAAGCAACGTATCACATTGATCCACTTGATAAGGATAACTATGACACTTGGGCGATACAAGCCGAAGCTGTATTGGTCAAAAGCAAGCTATGGAAGTATGTCTCAACTCCGCTTGACGTAAAAGCAGATACTGCTGAGATCGAAGCTGATAAACAGGCCAAGGCAGAACTAATTTTAATCATTGCTCCTTCCCAACTAAAAGAGGTTAAGAAATGTAACACTGCGAAAGATTTGTGGGATAAATTGAAACAAATACATGCGAGCAAAGGCCCTGCTCGTAAAGCCACATTATTGAAGCAACTTATTCTTACCAAACTAGAAGGCAGTGATGTTCGTACACACCTAAACAAGTTTATGGACACCGTCGATAAGCTCGCTGACATGGATGTCACCATAAATGAGGATTTGCTATCTATCATGATGCTCTACAGCCTTTCCTCAGAGTACGAAAACTTTCGCGTAGCTATAGAGTCTCGCGACATATTGCCAAAGCCGGAAGAATTAAAAATAAAAATAATCGAAGAAAGCGACGCTCGTCATCACAATGAAAATTACGAACCTGGCCAACAACAACAACAAGAAGAAAACGCACTTTTAGCTTCTTGCAAAATCTGTAAGAGAACGGGGAGCAGAATTTTTTCAGAAAAAGATGCACAGAGTTTGCTCTAACTGTTGGAAGAAAAACAAAGACAAACAGAAGTCTAACATTAGCAAAAACGCCGATTCCCTATACGCTGAAGAATGTTTTCTTAGTTCAACACGCAACAACCAGGATGACTGGGTACTTGACAGTGGTTGTACCTCACATATGACCCATCACCACGAGCACTTCAAAAACATGAAGACTGTGTCAAGAAAACTCAACTTTGCATCAGAAAATCACTCCACAGAAATTTTGGGTGAAGGAAGAATTACATTTTCTGATGAAAAACGAGGACGACAAGTACACCTGGAAAACGCCCTTTATGTACCTTCCCTTTCTACCAATTTACTATCGGTATCTAAAATGACTTCACATGGAGCCACCGTCTCGTTCGACAACAACCGTGCTTTAGTTCGCAACAAGTCAGGTGAACTTGTACTGTCTGCAGAGAAGTCAATCAATGGTCTTTACTATGTAAGAAAACCAAACATTGAACAAAGCTTCGCAGCAACGCCTGCAACTGGTTCGACAAACACCAAACAAGGTACCATACAAGACTGGCACAGAAAACTTGGGCACATGAATTACAAAGATCTCCAACTGGCTCTCAACAACGAGACAGTGACTGGCATGAGCTTTAATAAAAATGAGATTTTGTCGTTGCCAGACTGTGAAATTTGCATTCAAGCAAAAATGACTCGAGTACCGAGTCCTCCACAACGAACTACTCCTCGAACCACTGAACGTCTAGAAATCGTCCACAGCGACGTGTGCGGCCCAATCAGAACACCTACCCACGCCGAAAACAGATACTTCGTTACTTTTATTGACGATTACAGTAGGTATGGACGGGTCTACTTCCTCAAAAATAAATCTGAAGTATTAGACAAGTTCAAAGAGTACAAACAAGAAATGGAAAAATTTACGGGCAATGAAATTAAACATTTGCAAACGGATAATGGATCAGAGTACGTCAATGCCAAATTCCAAGCCTACTTAAAACAACACGGGATTGCACGACGCTTATCTGCACCCTATACCCCACACCAGAATGGTATCGCTGAACGCAAGAATCGGACACTTGTGGAGAAGGCTAGAGCTATGCTTATTGATGCTAAAGCGCCAATGCACCTATGGGCAGAAGCAGTGAACACTGCTAATTACCTAGCAAACAGAAGTGTGAACAGTGCTGTAGAAAATAAAACACCATTTGAGAAATGGGTGTTAAGAAAGCCCTGCCTTAATCACCTCCACCCTTTCGGCTCAAAAGCTTTTATTCTGAAGAAAGGACCAAGAGGTCATAAATTTGCTCCAAAAGCAATACCGGGGATGTTTGTTGGATATTCTGACACCAGCAAAGCATACAGGGTTTATGTTCCGAACGAAACTTTTATATCCGCAGATGTGAAAGTAGTCAAGGCTGATTACTACAAAAGCCCAACTAGTGTTAACAACTTTAAATACAATAAAAGCACTTACTGTGATTCGGTTTCTGAAACAATGAAAACTCAAATAGAAATCGATGATGCTGACGACACTCGGCAAGATCTTTCTATTGACAACATTGAAACGCAAGAAGGTAATTTTATTGAAAATGTTGAAAATCAACAAAATGATAGTATTACTGAAAACGTCGCAGCAGATTCTACTCTACAATATGAAAGTGTTGATGAAAATGTTGATGATGAACAAGATTCTTTTTACGAAACTTCTATTCTAGAAAGTCTTAGTCATGAACATGTTGACACGGAGTCTGAACCGAATAGCTACAGTCTACGAGACAGATCAGCAATACAAAAACCACAACGGTATGATGACTTTGTACTAGCTGCTGTTGCTGAGGTTCAAAATTTACCTAGAGATCCTGTGACTTACAAACAAGCATTGGAATCTCCTAATAAAGAACAATGGATTAAAGCCATGATGAGCGAGATAAACTCTCTAAATGAAAACAAAACATGGGACTTAGTCAGTTTGCCTGATGGAAGAAAAGCACTACCATGCAAATGGATATTCAAATTAAAGACAAATCCAGATGGCTCAATCGATAAATACAAAGCTAGACTAGTTTTAAAAGGTTATTCACAGCAAAAAGGAATCGATTATGACAAAACGTTTAGTCCTGTGGCTCGACTCAGTACTATACGAGCTATTATCGCAATTGCTGCTAAAGAAAATTTAAACCTACGCCAATTCGATGTAGCTACGGCCTTTCTCAATGGCTCAGTTGAGGAAGAAATTTTCATGAAACAACCTGAAGGTTTCCAAGATGGGACAAAGCAGGTATGCAAACTTAATCGCAGCCTCTATGGTCTGAAGCAAGCACCTCGATGCTGGAACTCATGCATTGCCGAATTCTTGAAAATTACAGGCTTTCAACAAAGTGAAGCTGATCCTTGTCTGTACGTTAGAACCAGAGGAAAGTCAAAAGTTTTGATTGGTCTCTACGTTGACGACGGACTTGTGGCGTCGAATACGCCAACTGCAGGAGACGAGTTTATAAAGGAATTAAAAACAAGATTCAAGATAACTATCCGACCTGCTTCCTACTTTTTGGGTATGGAAATCAAAGCTGAAAAAGGCAAAATAACATTATGCCAACAAGCCTACATTAAGAAGGTTCTTGAAAAGTATGGTATGACTAGTTGCAAACCAATACCGACGCCAATAATCAAAGAAAGTATCAACGATACAGAACCTGTTGTTGGTACCATTTTTCCATATAGACAAGCCGTTGGAGCCCTTACGTACTTAGCCGTAGGTACAAGGCCCGACATAGCATACGCTGTGAGCGTTGCATCCAGAAACCTGGAGAAACCTAGCACGAAAGATATCATGCTAGTGAAACGGATTCTCCGTTACTTAAAAGGAACGACGGATAAAGGTCTTGTATATAAGCAATCAAAAGAGTCAGACCAAAGGCTTTTATGTTACTCTGACTCAGACCTTGCTGGAGATCAAGGAACAGGCAGATCAACAACTGGAATGGTATGCTTATTCTCAGGAGCTGCAATCAGCTGGAAAAGTCATCGACAAACAGTTGTCACTATTTCATCCACTGAAGCAGAAATCATTGCTGCTAGTGAAACAGCACAAGAAATTATATGGCTGAACAGCCTTATGAAAGGTTTGGTGGATTTGAAGAAACCAATACTGTATTTGGATAACGAGTCTGCTATAAAGCTATCGCATAATCCGAAGCACGAATACCACAAACGTACAAAACATATCAAACTTAAGCATCTATTTGTTCGTGAATGTGTTATCAATGGTGAACTTGATGTTAAGCAAGTACCGTCCGTGCGACAGCTAGCTGATATGCTTACCAAGCCGCTCTTTGGTCCAAGATTGGAAGTTTTAAGCGGACAGATTGGTTTGAAGAGAATTTAAAAATTCTTAAAAGTTCCGAGGGTGTGAAGAGACTGTATGGATGTCGTCTCTTTGGTATCACAACCTATGGTTTGGTTGCTATAGTGACTCAGAACTGTGATTTAGAGACTGTCAATATATTTCGATAACTGCTTATTCATATTTCTTAAAACTATAATAAAACAACGTTTTATTTGCTTTAACCAAGCTGTTTATTATTCTTATCTTCTTAGAACTTTTCCACATTACAAAAGTTCATACAATCCAAGTAAGCCTAATGTCAGCCAATAACATTGAAAAAGCTTCTATATTGTTATGATCGCCACCATAATAGCAGCACAACAATATGACTGCATAAAGCACAGATGATAATATGAATCATTCTCACTATACTCGCCTGGTTGAAATTGACAGCACACCTATACGGTTGCATACTAGCTGCACACTAACACGGCTGCATATAGCATCGCTTCATGACTAAACAGATCAATCTCAACATACTTACATGATTGTGCACTGGCAGTCTACTTACATAGCTTATAGAAATCATTTGCCGCACCTACATGATTGCACTTCAGCAGCACACCTACATGGCTATGAAACTAACTCTCAACATACCTGCATGGTTGCGCTTCTACAGCGCACCTACATGGCTGTAGACAGCACACCTGCACGGCTATGGAAATAACTCACATCATACCTGCATGGTTGCGCGTCTACAGCACACCTGCACGGCTATGGAAATAACTCACATCATACCTGCATGGTTGCGCGTCTACAGCACACCTACATGACTGCAGACAGCACACCTGCATTTTTTTTTTCGAGTCTGGCAACACAATCGAACTGTCAAAAATTTTAGCTCTCTAAAAATATTTTTAAAATTAATTAGATAATTAGTATTTAAACAATTTTAAACCAACTAAAACCAATATCATCACATTAATAGTGCCCTAAAATAGTCAGATAATTTAATAAAAGTGTTCTGTCCGTGTATTTTGGTGTAAAAAGTGACGAGTCAGTTACCCGGTTTTTTCGAATGTTGAATGTTTTCTTTTTCACGTAAATACATACTAAATCGACTGTTTCTCGTGAGTAGAATTATTATACTTGTATAAGCGTTTACTCGACGTTGACGACGGTCGGTGTATTTGCGTAAGTACATAAAAATATTAAGTATAATTTTATTGCCGGTACATACATAACCTTGTTACTTCTTACCATAAACTGTACAAAGAGCTCCATCATCAATATAATTCGCGTTTAATTGCACTTTCTTATTAATAATATGAATACCCGTAGTCGCAGAGCTCTCGGCCGCCAGCAGGAGGAAACCAAACTTCAGTTGGTGTTGCTGGAGCTTAAATGTAAAACAGAGCTCTGTGAACAGTTGGAGAAGGAAAGAGAAGAGAATGAAAACTTATTGATAAACGCTTTGAATGACACAAAAAAATTAAAATGCGAATTATCAAAACTTCATGTTAGTAATGATGACATTGTTGCGGAGCGGGACCACCTTCAGTCAATAGTAGATAGGTTCCAAGAGTGCAGTGACGAGTATGAGAAAACCTTGAGGAGGACTACCTTTCTGGAACAGGAGCTAAGGGATGCCCAGGGACAGATCTCACACCTGGAAGAAGCTGCTGAGAAAGTTACTGCTCAACAAACTGATAATCTTTATAGTGAGTTAATGAGTGGTATCCCGCAGTTTATTCCTTCTGCAAATTCTCAAAACCTGGACTTGACTACTATAGATCTTACAGGTGACAGTCCATATCAACAGGACAAGTCGGTTTTGTTTTGCAGCAGAAATAAACTAAAAAAATATCTTAGAATTAAAAAGTTTATACAAAAATCAAAAAAGCAATTAAAACTCCATAAAATGTTAATCAAGAAGTGTAAAAATATAGGTTCTTGTTTAAAATTTAGAGAACAAGCTAAATTGTCAATGTTAGAGCTGGAACAAAGCCATTTAAAATATTGCACTGACACACAAAAATAAGAATCAAAAATACAAAGTTTGCAATTTGAGCTACAATATATGACTAAAAAATATGAATGGTCCCTTAAGGACTTTACTAAATGTTCTTTAACCATAGATAAGGTACTCAAAACATCAAATGATAACACTGAGCGCCTTAATTGTTTCCTAAATGACCACTCATGCAATATTAACTGCCCTAAAGCAATTGAGCCGGTGGAGGCTCAGGGCGAACCGGTTACCGCTGAGCCCCTAGCTCCCTTACCATGTGCTCACCCAGTACATCAGTGGATATATTGTGTGACAGTGTAAATAACAGTAATAGTTGTACTAAATTAATTGTATTTAGTGATGATATTGGTACCAATCTTAGTTCATTTTTAAAACAAAACTTAAATTCAAGTTATTACTCGGTTATTAATAATTGCTATCCGGGTGCTTCATTAAGTGATATTATGCAAAAGATAATAGAATATAAATTTGACGCTAACAGTAAAATAATAATTTTCTGTGCAAACAGGGGCAAAATTAGCAATGATGATTTGTCCCTATACATGAATTACATCTTAAACTTAAATGCCATACAAGTTGTAATGTTCACACTTCCATTTATAAAAGGTGTGCCAGATTCGGAAAATTCATTTAGATATAAGATGAATTTACGTTTAAACTTAATAAGTCAGTATAATAATAAATTTAATGTAATTGACTTTAATTCTGTATTTGACACAAATTTGTCACATATCAAGTATAAAGTCTATAATAATCACAAGGGTAGGTATTGTCTACCCAATTATTATAAAAGACAAATAGCAAGTTTGCTATTCAGTTATTTTTACTCTTTAGCCAAAAACTTGGCTGACAAAACTGCTTTATTTGAGCAGAGTAGATTTAGGACTTTGGAATCTGTTCCAAGTAATTTAAATTAACTTCTGGGACAACAGAGGAATTACCCTCTAGCCAAAATTGTAAATTGATAGAGTTGAATTTAATTGCAAACCATAACTATATCGGAAACTGTCCTTCGAACAAAACTAAATTAAAAAATGTAAATTATATCAGCCTGGTGCATTATAATATTGCAACATTAACGCAGGTCAAAGAGTTTGAATTGGAGCTGTTCATGAGCTCAGAAAATATTGAAATTGTTTGTCTTACAGAGCATATGCGTAAGGAGTATGAGCTCATGTTCAGTTTCAGTAGTCACCGGGTTGGTAGTGCGTTCTGCAGGGTCAACACAACACGGGGGGGTTCGTTGATTTTATTAAATAAGAAATTAAAGTATAAGGAACGGAAAGATGTTGTGTCCCTCTCTGTAGTGTACAGTTGAAATATCATGCGTAGAATTGGAGCAATTCATAGTAGTATGCGTATATAAACCTGGAGTCTCACCCTTTTGTGAGTTTGAGGAAGTAATGGATAAAGTGCTATTTAAACTTGGAAAAACTAATAAACACCTAATAGTGTGCGGTGATTTTAATGTTAATATACTTATAAATACGCGTCAGACCAATGATATCTTAAATTTATTTAAATCACACAATCTCACTAACTTATTTTTAGTGACCGACCGAAGTTTCGGTTTCGGTTTCGGTTTCGGCCAGTTTCGGCCAAAAAATCGAGTTTCGGCCGCAGTTTCGGTTTCGGCCAAAATGGGCCGAAACTTTCGGCCGGGCCGAAACTCACGTGTTCGTGAATTTTGAGAGCCTGGCTCTGCTTGTGACGTGGTTGGGGTCAGCCCAACCAGTTAATATGTTACTAACCTAAGATTTAGAAACTTACAAACGAATTCCAATCACTAGTTACAATAATGCAATTCTATTCAAACTACAAGCAATTACATTCATTGACAGGTATTAGACAATTACTCCTGTGTTATGTCTTTGACCACCTTTTTAGGGTCCCGTCCTTACTTTTTGGTTACGGAATCCTAAAAACGTGATCTAGCACATAACATGAATCCTTAGTAGTCGGTTGCGTACAAAAAGGGTAGAAACAGGGCCCCATCCTAAGACTTCGTTGGTCGTCTGTCTGTCTGTCAGCAGGCTGCAACTCATGCACCGTGATAGTAAAACAGTTAAAATGTTCACAGATGACGTTTTTCTGTTGCTGCTGTAGCAACAAATAATAGAAACGAAATAAATAATATTATTAAAAGGAGCCCATACAACAAACGTAATTTATTACCGCTTTTCTTGTATGGAACCCTATTTACTTGCGCGATTCCGGCATGCTCTTGTCCAGTTTTATTAATGTACTGAATGTAACCAAAACCGGTCAAGAGCTAGTAGCAGTAGAAGGGCACCGTGTAGTTTTAGTCTGTAGGAGTTCGCAATAGCATCTATGAGTAATTCCACATGTAATAGAAAGAAACCTATCTTTAGGTGGAGATATTTCTAAAATGAACACTAGAGAAGATTTATACCGTGGATTGATAGCACTTGGTAGAACTTGCTACACCTATTGAGGAAAAAAAAACCAGCCAAGTGCGAGTCGGACTCACGCACGGAGGGGTAGACCGGGACCCAATGAAAGAGACATGAGACTAAGCCGTCCGTCTGTCTGTTAGTCACGAGGTTTTATCGCTGAAATCGTGACAGACAGAGACCTAAAATTCTCAGAGATGATGTATTTATGTTGTTGTTTTTTTTAACGTGAGGGAAATCCTACAGGGATCCTACCTAACAGCCTATGGTTGGGAGCCCCGGGTATGCCCTCGCAAGAATGTCCAGAGGATTCCCAGCAGACCGATTGCTACTACTGCGGCCTCACCTGTGGGAAGGGGGGTTCGGGTACTATCCCTATCGTTGTTTAAGAGTTATCCCGCTTCTTGGCGGAGCGTGCGTGAATCTCACGTCACGCTGTCGTCTAGGACCTGCTTGCGCGCAGGAAGTAGCAGCGGACTCCCACTTACTCCAGCTGAAGATCATGGCTCGCACCATAGTCTTCAGCGAGAGAATGTCCACGTCCAGACCTGCCACGAGGACCTGGCGCTGCCGCGCTGTGCTTCTGCTTAGCTCCTTGCAGTGCTGGCACTCAGCAGTGGTTTCCCGTTGTATTCGCCACAGATAATTAACGAAGCTTCCGTGCCCGGTAAGCATCTGTGACAACCGGTAGGAGAGAGCGCCGTGGCTCTACTCCAACCCCATAACCAGTCTGACCGCCTCAAGTGTGGCGATTCCACCTCTTGGTTGCTCGAGTCGCACCTTCCAGGTCTCTTTGGTTTTCTGGTAGAGTTCGGACCGCTGAGACTCGATTTCTCGAGACGTAGGCCTATGGCCTCACTCCAGCTCTTCCTGCCGCCATTTAAACAATAACGCAAGGGCCCTCGCTCCCAGGTCCCATTGTGGGGTCTCAGGTAGGAGACATACTGCCTCAACTGAGATCGGAAGGTATCCCCTTATCACCCTCCCTGACGGCCATCGCCTTCTGCGGGCTAAGCAATCTAGCCGCATTGCTGGCTGTCGGAATCTTCGCACATACTGGGGCCCTATTTAGGGCCATGCACTGCACTATCCCAAGGTACAGTCTCCGCTCAGACGTCAGACGCTTGACGCCCAGGATTGCGTTGGGTCTCCTGATGTTGGGCAACAACCGCGAGAGTGTGACTGATGCCCTCTCTCAGTTTTGGGACCAAACTTCGGAACTGGTTGTCAAAGTTCCACCGGCTATTGAGTACGAGCCCCAAATACGTCATCAAGGGCTCAAAGCCGATGCTGAAACCCTCTACATGTAAGCTGGATCCGACAGGTGGCCCCCTTCCAAGGTTCCAAAGCACAGAGCCTCGGGTTTGTGAAGGGCGACCTCAAGACCTAGACACCGTATTCAACCCACCACAGGACTGCATCGCGATGTTTTGCTCCTCACGCTGTCGAGGGTGCCTTCGGCGTAACATGTTACGCTGAAAAATCTGAGCGACCCGCAGCGCCAATCGTAGCCGATGTTCCAGAGATGTGGTCCTAAGACCGATTCCTGTGGAACACCAAACGACACATATCGCCGATGCGGTTCTAGCCAGCTTGGCTAAGTTATGGCCTTCTCGGAAAGATAGGCCCAAACAATTCGACGGAGATAGAAAGGCATGAGCAAGGTGTTGAAGGCGTTGGCAAAATGTCAAGACACTGTCACCATCACCTCGCCCTGTTCTGTTGCCGCCATAACAAAAAAAAACCTACTAAAATCAGAAAAAACATCCACACACAACAAACGTAATTTTTGTGCCCAATTTATGAAACGGAACCGTCTGTGCGGGAATCCGACTCGCACTTGGCTAGTTTTTTTTTTTTTCAATATGAACACGTGAGTTTCGGTTTCGGTTTCGGTTTCGGCCGAAACTGACCCTGAGGCCGAAAGTTCGGTTTCGGTTTCGGTTTCGGCTGGGAAACCAGTTTCGGTCGGACACTACTTATTTTTAGAGCCTACTAGATATTGTGATACAACAGCTACTTGTCTGGACAATATATACAGTGATATGTTGCCAGAAAGTAAGAGTATTATAAATAAGATAAAATCAGATCATACTGGGCAAATAGCATCTTTCAAGATCACAAGAGAAAAAGTTAAAAGACGTAAAATATTATGTAGACCAGTAACTAGTGGCCGCTTGGAACGTATGCGAGTTGGACTTTGCAATAAACTTCCATTTTTAGACACTGGCTTAGATCCAAATGTAAGTTATAACTTATTTTTTGATTCCTTTTACAATGATTTCAACTCCATATTCAAGTCTAAGGAAGTCACAATCGGTAACAGGCCAGCCTTCAGTGAATGGGCCACTGAGGATATACATAAAAGTAGATTAAAACTGTATGAACTATACTCAGAAAGACAGCTTAATAGAACAGATGAATTTCTAAATTATGTTAAAACTTATTCAAAAAAGTTTAAAGCAGACTGCTTAGCGGCCAAAAGAAAGTATATAAGTAATAAAATTATCAATAGTGTAGACAAAGTTAAATCCACTTGGAAAATAATTAACGCAGAAAGAGGCCAAGCAAAATCAAATGATAATAATTTTAAACTTAAAGTAAATGGTGACATAATTACAACAGATGCCGAAGTCGCTAACGAATTTGAACAATTTTTTTCTCGTATTCCAGTAGATTTGACCAGAGCCCTAGGTTCTTCTACCCCAATAGCAGAATCCTTGTTAAAAGCAAATGTTCCTTGCTGTAATGAAATATTCAAATTCAGTAAAATTAGTTTGCACACTATCATAAAAACTTTTAAATCTTTAAATATTAAGAAAACGGCTGACCTCTGGGGAATTTCTGTACATTTAGTTAATTCGTTAATTGAAATGGTTGCTCCTGAATTATCAATAATATTTAATAATTGTGTTGATAGTGCTGTGTTTCCTGACTTAATGAAGTTTAGTAAAATAACTCCTCTGTTTAAATCAGGTAGCACCTCGGATCCGTCCAATTTTCGTCCTATTTCTGTACTACCCACGTTTAGTAAAATCTTTGAAAAGGTAATGCTTAATCAAATGCAAAATCATTTTAATACAAATAAACTATTCCATACTAAACAATTCGGTTTCACGCGCGGTCGGTCTACTACGGATGCTGGAATCAAATTATTAGAGTATATATATGAGGCCTGGGAGGAGTCGTATGATGCTTATGGTGTATTCTGCGACCTATCTAAGGCCTTCGATTGCGTCCAGCATCAGACTTTAATTAAAAAACTTGATCATTATGGGATCCAGGGGACGGCCTTGGATTTAATTAGTTCTTACCTAAGAGATAGAGTACAGAAAGTAGTTATAAATGGTAAACAGTCACATGGTTCTGCTGTAACAATGGGGGTGCCTCAGGGTTCAATTCTGGGACCTTTTCTATTTTTAGTGTACATAAATGATCTCCCTCACCTTATAAGAGACGATCACGAGGTAGTTTTGTTTGCTGATGACACATCTTTAATATTTAAAGTTGAACGTGGACAGCGCGATCTTGACGAAGTAAACAATGCCCTCTCTAGGGTAGTCCACTGGTTTAACGCAAATAATTTATTGTTAAATGAAACTAAAACAAAATGTATTAGATTCACCTTGCCAAATGTTAGGCTCGTTAACACCAGTATTAAGATTAGGGATGATCAAGTAGAATTGGTCGATGAAACTGTCTTTCTGGGCATAAAGTTAGACTCCAACTTGCAGTGGGGGCCTCATATCGAGAAAGTCTCGGGCAGACTGAGCTGTGCAGCCTATGCCGTTAAAAAGATCCGACAACTGACAGACATTAGAACAGCGCGTCTTGTCTACTTTAGCTATTTCCACAGTGTCATGACCTATGGCATAATATTATGGGGTAACGCTGCCGACATCGAATCTATCTTTGTGTTGCAGAAAAGGGCTGTCCGGGCTATCTATGGTATGGGGTTTCAGGAGTCATTAAGAGAAAAGTTTAAGGATATCAACATACTTACTGTGTATTCACAGTACATATATGAAAACTTATTATATACTCATAAAAATAACAGTAAATTTATTAAAAATAGTGATATCCATAATCTAAACTTAAGAAATAAGAATAAATTGGCTGTACCTAGATTTAGGCTTAATAAAATAAGCAATTCTTTTGCGGGCAATTGTATTCGAATGTACAATACATTGCCGACAGCCATAACAGTTTTGTCAGTTAATAAATTTAAAAAACTAATAAAACTTAAATTGTGCCAGAAAGCTTATTATAGCATTAAAGACTTTCTAGAAGACAAGGCTGCCTGGCAGTGACACGAATTGCTCCTTTCTACATTAAAAAAAAAACTGTATTAGATACTAAGATACTAGAAGAGAAGGGACCAGACTGAGTTTCTTGGGGTGTTCTTCTCAGTCTGTAGTATTTCCGAACCCCCGGTAGAGTCACAAAAATTTTGACAAACCTAAATAATTTTTTTAAAAAATTTCAAAGGGAATAAATTTTATTTTATTTTATTTATTTATTTATTTTATCTGCACGGCTATGGAAATAACTCACATCATACCTGCATGGTTGCGCTTCTGCAGCACACCTACATGACTGCAGACAGCACACCTGCATGGCTATGGCACTAACTCACATCATACCTGCATGGTTGCGCTTCTACAGCACACCTACATGGCTGTAAACAGCACACCTGCACGGCTATGGAAATAAATCACATCATACCTGCATGGTTGCGCTTTTACAGCTCACCTACATGACTGCAGACAGCACTCCTGCACGGCTATGGAAATAACTCACATCATACCTGCATGGTTGCGCTTCTACAGCGCACCTACATGGCTGTAGACAGCACACCTGCACGGCTATGGAAATAACTCACATCATACCTGCATGGTTGCGCTTCTACAGCACACCTACATGACTGCAGACAGCACACCTGCACGGCTATGGAAATAACTCACATCATACCTGCATGGTTGCGCTTCTACAGCACACCTACATGACTGCAGACAGCACACCTGCACGGCTATGGAAATAACTCACATCATACCTGCATGGTTGCGCTTCTACAGCACACCTACACGACTGTAGACAGCACACCTGCACGGCTATGGAAATAACTCACATCATACCTGCATGGTTGCACTTCTACAGCACACCTACACGACTGTAGACAGCACACCTGCACGGCTATGGAAATAACTCACATCATACCTGCATGGTTGCGCTTCTACAGCACACCTACACGACTGTAGACAGCACACTTGCACGGCTATGGAAATAACTCACATCATACCTGCATGGTTGCGCTTCTGCAGCACACCTACATGACTGCAGACAGCACACCTGCACGGCTATGGCACTAACTCACATCATACCTGCATGGTTGCGCTTCTACAGCACACCTACACGACTGTAGACAGCACACCTGCACGGCTATGGAAATAACTCACATCATATCTGCATAGTTGCGCTTCTACAGCACACCTACACGACTGTAGACAGTACACCTGCACGGATATGGAAATAACTCACAAAATACCTGCATGGTTGCGCTTCTACAGCACACCTACATGGCTGTAAACAGCACACCTGCACGGCTATGGAAATAACTCACATAATATCTGCATGGTTGTGCTTCCACAGCGCACCCACATGGCTGCAAACAGCACACCTGCACAGCTAATGGAACTGAGTCTCAACATACCTGCATGGTTTCACCTTACAGCTCACTTGAATGGCTGCAAACAACACACCTTGCACGGCTATGGGACTAACACACATAATACCTGCATGGTTGGATAATCACTTGCAACGCTCAGGGTTGCACAGCAACATTCATACTTAAATTAGTAAAATAATGTCTAAATTTGTCATAGTACGTCTCGTTGATTGGAGATCCACGCACTAAATACAGTCTTTGCCCTTGAAAAGTCGTTAAGTATCATAACCACATACTTTTAAAAATAAATAGCAAAGACTGCAAGTCTAGTCGGTCTTAACACAAAATATACATATTACACATAATAAAATTGATCTTTGTAACTGCAATAAGAACGGTGCGTACCTATGAAATCAAAAAAATACTTTATTATTAAACTTAAAAATTACTACATGATACAACAAAAAATAATATAGTATTTAAAAACACTGCAACAATATTATATTACACTTTAAATACTCACATATGCCGAATCGGTATGTTCCACAGTCCGACAGCGCAAGCGCAGTGGCTGAACTGTGTCGGGGAATGACTCTTTCTAGTTTTTTGAAATTGAAGCTTGAATGGGTAACAGTATAATATATGTATGGCTTGATATTATGTGGTTTGGTTTATGTGCACTCTTCATTTTAAATTATGTGTATACCATTGTTAATCTAGTGTTGAAGCTGTGTTCTTGATATGTTTTCTTTGAAAAACTTAAATATTGTCCATAAGTAGAGAATAAATTTTGTTATTTGTAAGTACCTGTTTCTATAAATAAAAACTGTCCAAAGGTAGGTGGGTACCTAATTATCACTGTTGCAATGCACTTTTTTTTTTTTGTATTCTCTCACATTCTTCATTTAATTTATGCACTATATGTCTACCATTGTTGATGTTGAAGCTGTGTTCTTGGTGTGTTTTCTTTGAAAGACTTAAATATTGTTCATAAATTTTGTTATTTGTAAGTACCTGTTTTTAGTAATAAAAACTTTCCAAAGGTAGGTAGGTACCTAATTATCACTGTTGCAATGCACTTTTTTTTTTGTTGTATTCTCTCACATTCTTCATTTAAATTATGCACTATATGCCATTGTTGATGTTGAAGCTGTGTTCTTGGTATGTTTTCTTTGAAAGACTTAAATATTGTTCATAAGTAGAGAATAAACTTGTTATTTGTAAGTACCTACCTATGGTTTTTGAAATAACTGTCCAAGGGTAGGTGGGTACCTAATAAACACTGTTGTAATACACTTTTTTTTGTATTCTCACGTGTTACTATATTGTAATATGGCACTCTGGTAACATTTCATGTTTTCAAGCTTTTTTTTACTTTTCCTGTCGTGTTTTGTGACGGATGACGCCATTTACACGATAAATAAGGTTGTTGACGAAAATCAGCGCTTGGTGTGGAAAATCTCTACATCACAGCATTATGCTGAGAAACAACCTGCTTTCGCCAGTTGCAGTGGCTATCGATTTGGATTGTTGTAAAGTATGATACTGTATTTACAACTATAATTTTGTTCTTGTAATAGAATTTAATTAAGGTAGTATTGTGGGATTGTACGTAACTCTCAGATTGAAAGACTTTTAGTCTGAGACGTCTGAGGCTTTTAGTGCTTTTAGTCTCTAACTCTACAATTTTTCTCTACATGTATGTACTTTGAAGGGCTAAATTTTGTTGACAACTTGTGATTTGACACTGACAAGACAAGCTACAGTCAGTCATATTTTTTTTTTATTTATTTGATGTACGCTTCTGTTACTGCAGCTGGCAGAAATAAATTATTTTTCTTTCATTTTTCTTTCTTTCTTTCTATCGTATTTGGTCACATTTATTTGACCTATGTAAAAATAAATTTTACCGTACCGGTAGAGGGTATTCACAAAATAAATCAAAATAACTAACTGTAATTATGTCCAAAATTTCTAATCGGACGTCTTATTAACTGAGGATCCACGAATTAAAATGAAGTCCTAGCCTTTGAGAAGTGGCTATGTAACTTAAATATTATGTACCTACTTTTGTTTCAAGGTAACTAATAGGTAGGTACATATTAGTTACCTTTTTTCGGGCATAATGGCGGGTATTACCACAGTAAAAATATATCTCTAAGCAACTACAATAAAACGATAAGGACCTTTTTGTCACATTTCTGTATTCGATCTAAAACAAATGTATTCACCGTTCCGGTAGAGAATATTTCCTAAAACCCTTACCGGAGTTAAATAAAAACGTAGTTAAATGGACAGCGCAGCCAATAGAGTTATGTAACCCCAGTTTGCAGCAATTCGTTAAAGTCAAATACCTTCTTGACTACAGTAGAAGTTGCTACGAATATAATACACGCTAATAGGAATAATCACGAACCATGATTAGAATTCGAATAAACTTATACTTACAGTTTTAACTTGTCACGGCTTGGCTCGCAGGTTACCACTTCTGACTTGATGAGAAATAATACTCCAATGATCCTTTACATATCCATTTATTCTTCTGCTCTTCGTATAATAGATACTACTCCTATATTTCCACTTGATGGTATGATAAAATAAATAACAATCCAATGATTGTAGATTCGTTACATTTTTATTTTCACAATTTATCTAATACTTGCACAACTGCTAACTATTAATTAATTAATTAATTAATACATATATTCTACTTTAACTAATTAGCACTTTACTGAACTCGATCTAGAAACAGAATGTGTTCTTTTTCCAGAATATTCACTTTTTATCGCCTCTCAACAAATCCCACCTCATACTGAACATTTATGTCAAATCAACTACCTACTATTTTTGAATAATCAATAAATGTTTTATGTACAGGCTAATCATTCTGCTATGAGGCGGTGTTGACATCACAAAAATAACTTATTACTACCTAAAACTGAATGGTTTTAGCAAAATCACAACACTAAGATTCAATCTATTAGTATTTTTCCAAAATTTTTTTTTTTTTTTTTTTTTTTCTTATTCTCTATCTGCAATCAGCCAGGAAGCTATAATCAGATTTGTCTGAGTCTTGTGTAAGAGCTTTGAGATATGCATATCCAGTGATATGTCATCTCTTATTTTATTATTAGCTTGGCCACTAGATTGTGGCCAATCGTGGTCTTTTCAGCCGGTAAACGCTGCCGCTGGTGTTCAATAGACACATCGCTAATGAATTTTTATGTACCCCAAGTCTTTGTTTGTACATTTCGGAAGACGTTTTTATTTCCTCTTCAATTGTGCGTATTTGCAGATGTTCATGTACTTCTGTGTTACGTATGTACCACGGGGCATTGCTTATAGTCTTTAGTGCCTTGTTCTGGAAGCGCTGGAGGATTTCAATGTTTGAGTGGCTTGCGGACCCCCAGAGCTGTATGCCATATGTCCATATTGGCTTAATGATACATTTGTAAACTATAATTTTATTTTCTAGGCTAAGTGACGATTGCCTGCCCAGTAGCCAGCACATATCTCTGAACTTTCTGTCTGCTTGGTCCCTTTTCTTCTTTATGTGATTTTTCCAGGTAAGCCGTCTATCCAGATGCATACCCAGATATTTAACCACTGTGTGCTGTGGCAAGACAGCTCCATCCAGTGTCACAGGTGGGCAGTTTTCTCTATTCAGTGTAAATGTTATATGGACCGATTTCGCAGGACTGGCTCTTATTCTCCACACCCTTAGCCATGATCCAATTTTATTCAGGTGTTCCTGTAGTTTGGCGGATGCTATATTTGGATCTTCATCACAAGAAAGGACTGCCGTGTCATCTGCATAGGTTGCAGTTGTTACTTCTTCCGTGACAGGTAGGTCGGCGGTATAAATTGTGTACAACACAGGTCCCAGCACAGAACCCTGAGGTACTCCTGCTTCTATTTGGTGAATGGACGAGAGGGAGTCCACACACTTGACCTGGAACATTCTGTCCTGCAGGTAGGACCGCAAGAGTGTGTACACAGTGTTTGGAAGATGGAGCTTCAGCTTGTACAGAAAACCCTTATGCCACACACGGTCAAAGGCTTGCTGGACATCAAGGAACGCAGCGGAGCAGTATTGTTTTCTCTCTAGTGTCTGCCTTATGGTGTGGCCTACTCGGTGTATTTGCTCCGTCGTTCCATGATGCGCACAAAATCCGAACTGGTGGTCTGGTATTATTTTCTGTTCCTGTAGGATTGGAATTAGGCGCTTAAGTATCAGCTTTTCGAAGACCTTCGACAGCAGCGGCAGGAGGCTTATGGGTCTATACGATGAGACCTCTGTGGGAGGTTTCCCTGGCTTAGCAACCATGTTTATTGTGGACACTTTCCACAGCTTTGGGAAGTACTGCAGTCTCAGTATGGCATTAAAGAGAATTGTCAGTAGCACTATTCCTTTCTTTGGTAGCTGTTTGAGAACTTCAGCTGTTATAAGATCGAAGCCGGGTGCCTTTCCTTGCTTAAGATGTGCAATGGTTTTCCTGACCTGTGTCGGGGTAGCTAGCCTTACTGGGACAGACATCTGCTAGTCACCGCGCAGAAATTCGTTTATCTCCTCTTCTGTGTCGCTTGCATCAGCATCATTAGGTTTGAACACGTCTCTTAGAAATTTTGCAAAGAGTTCGGCCTTGTCCGCCGTTTTTCTTGCCCAACTACCATCAGATTGTTTCAGCGGGGGCATGTGTACCTTTGGCCTTTTTAGGGATCTTGTCATTTTCCAGAGTGAGTAGTCCTCTGACTTATACGGTGATAGTGTTTTCAACTTGTCTTGCAAGGTGATATTCGCGTGTTCTGCGAGTGTTTTTTTCAGTTCTTTCTGCAATTTGTTGAGTGCCTGTTTGTCATCCCGACTTCTATTCGTGTGCCACCGACGTCTGAGTCTCCTCTTCAAAGCTATCATCTCCTTTATTTCCAAGGTAATGTTTCGGTTTTGCAGCTTCGGTTCTTTATAGGGTGTTGATAGCCACGCTGCTTTTTGTATGAGGTTTGTCGCATACCACGCAGTATTTTCTATGTCATCCTCCGTTTTAAGAGGTATGCACAGTTCAGTATGTTCCTCTATGTAGTCTTGGAAGGCGTGCCAATCCGTTTTGTGATTGTATAGAGTCTCACGTGGTTCTATCAAGATGACTTCAGTGCTTACTGTACATATCACGGGTGTGTGGTCAGAGGATCCATCCAAGCACGATTCCACTTTTGTGTAGAGTCCTGACACTCCCTTGGTAATGAAGAAATCTATCAAATCCGGTTTCCTATTACGGTCTTTTGGCCAAAAAGTTGGTTCCCCCGTAGATAATATACTAAGGGTGTTACTATCAATAACCTTTTTCAGTTCTCGACCTTTAGTCGTCGTAAGTCGAGAGCCCCAGAAAACGTGTTTGGCGTTCCAGTCACCACCTGATATATATCTGGATCCAAGAGTTTGGAAGAAGTCAGTAAACCCTTGTGCGTTTATTCGATGACGTGGAGGGCAGTATACCGAAGCCATGTTCAATGGTCCTAGCCAGTCTTCTATTGAGATTACGGCGGCCTGTATATGGGGTGTTATATAGTGAGTTAGAACATGGTGCCTTATGTTATCCCGTATGATTATGGCGGCTCCAGCATGAGATATCCCATCTGGATGGTTGGCATAGTATATACTTTATACTTGGATTTTGATAACTTTCTGGTCAG
This sequence comes from Miltochrista miniata, assembly GCA_933228765.1. Lineage (NCBI taxonomy): Eukaryota > Metazoa > Arthropoda > Insecta > Lepidoptera > Erebidae > Miltochrista > Miltochrista miniata. The sequence goes on from OW121771.1 coordinate 4,188,039, forward strand.
TCATATGCGTCTCGGTAGTCAAAAGAACGTCTATTTTGTTGTGCAGTATAAATACTTCTATTTCATGCTTATTCGAAGATAAACCATTTACATTCCATGTAGCAATTCGTAGGAATTTCATTTTTGCTGCTGGGCTATTAGTGTCGTTAGGAGTCCCATTAGGGTGCCCATTTGTTGTATGAGAATATCTATCTTCTCTGATTGTTGTAATATAACTTTCTCTAGTGAGTTTGTTGGCTGAGACTGTGTGTTCTCTATGTTCCTGCTCCAGTATTGATCATTTACCTTGTTGTATTTGGTTGTAGAGGTCCGTAGGGTGTTTCTTTCCTGGATGTTATCGACCTGCTGTCTAGTGCGTCTATTGTGTTGTAAAGGAGGGAAATCGTCTTTGGAGAATGTGGTGGGAATGATACTTCTTGCAAACTGTTTGTTTTTTACGGTTAGGTCTTTCCTGGGTATTGTATGCACCATTTTTCTTGCTCTGATCTCTTTATATACCTGGCAGCCCTTATAATTGGCTGGGTGATCGCCGTGACAGAGAGCGCAGGTGGCTGGCGTGTTTTTATCTTTTTTTGGGCAATCTGTTGTTTTATGCCCCTTGGCACATTTGACACATCTATAGGGGCGCATGCAGTTATTTTTTGTGTGTCCATATTGTTGGCACCTAGTACACTGAGGAACCTCTGTTGATTTCTTTGGGTCTTCGATCTTAACTCTCGTGTGGTAGAGATATTCTATGGTCTTTATTTTTGGGTTATTACTGCTTGGTTCGATGTTGACAAAGAACATGTTCAGTGGCTTTTTATTCTTTTTTGATATTGCGCAGATAACCTCACCTCTGACCTTATTATCTGTTTTTTCAATTTCTTCGATTATTGCACTTTTAGGAGTGGTGTGGTGAAGATTTTTGATCACAATCCTATAACATTTGTTTTGTTTTTGAGTGAAGGTATGTCCGATCAGACCATTGGTACGGATAAGTTCTATTAGATTTTTGTATGATTCCGGTGTCTGCGTCATAACTCTTAGCTGGTCTCTATTAATGATCCTATACGAGTAGCTATCACTAGTCACAGTGGTATTCAGGAGTTCTGTGAGCTTTGCCAGATCTTCTATACCGTATAGGATAATGGGTGGTGGCTTGAAAACTTTTTTAGCATGCGTGGATGGATCCTCTATTGCTTCTTCAATTTCATCTACTGGTAGTCCACTGTATCTGTTGGAAGAGGCCACTTCTGTCTGTGTTCTTCGACCAGATTTTTGTACTTTTGGTGGGCTTTCAGATACTCTCTTTCTTTTAGGGTAACGAACAGTAGGTACCCTTTGCCATGTAGGAGGGCAAGGATCATTGATATCCATAGTTATATCTATTACTGGAGGCGGTGTTGTTGAACGATTCCTTAGATCAGGTGTTATGGTCCCTAAAGAGGATGATCTTGGTCTTGTGTTAAAAAGGCTTGGATGAAACGCCGACTGGATTAATTTTTTACTTGTGTTGCCAGTAGTATTTACCGTCACGGGGGCCTGGTCTCCCACTCCCGCGCAGTCTTCGGTAGTACATTTCACACTCGCAGGCCCGGGTACCTGCGAGCGCCGGGCGTTAGCCGGATCGCATGACAAATCGCTATTCTTATCATTCATATTTCCATAAATAAAAGGTGTGGGAGTACACAATGTCGCTTTCCCAAGGCGACATGGCCACTCTTCTGAAGGGATTTAATCCTCCTTGGCTTGTGGTATGCCAGTAGACAGGTTAGTAAGCCGCCGCCTGTTACTCGGCGTTGTTGCTCATACAGCACAACCATTTTTTTTTTTTTTTTTTTTTTTTTTTTTTATTTTGTTTTTTTTTTCCCCAATGGGTCTTTGCATGTTTTTTTTTTTTTGTTTTATTTTTTTTATTTTTTTATTGAGCTACATGTTAAACTTCATGCAACGAGAGAATCCTTAGCGTTTTAATGCAGTCATTCCCATGTCTTACTGCATCAGATCTTTTCAGGGATCATTTAATTCCCAAGGCCGCTGAAGCCTCATCCAGTTGGTTACCCAGCTGGGTGTATGGTTATCCCGCCATTGCTCGGTCGCCAGAGCCTCGTTTGTTATCTAGCACGGAGCACCACGGCATGGTATTTGCCACGCCGCCGCCATCCGGCGCGTGCAGGTGAGGTTGACTTTTGGGCCGGTATGATGTTATGTCCGTTATCCCCTTACTCCAAAATTTATTAAAATCTTTAGTTTCATGGTTCTTAACAATTATGTCTAACTTTATTTGTTCTTGATATTTGCGACACCATTTCAATTTAGATTCAAAGAAATTACGCGTATTGCGCATTGTATCATAAAGAGAACCCGTTGACGGCCTACCATACAAATTCCAGAGTTGAAACGCAAGCCGAGATTCCCCGTGAGCGCCACGCACATATTTATTCCACCCTATCAAAAGTTTGTACTTTCTGGTTTCGACAATTACCGCACTACGCTCGGCAGACTCCGCAAGTATACAAATAATTTTTCTATACATTTCATCCAATAGAACTGAATGCCGGGGATTTTTACATATTATATCTGTACAATTACTAAAATCTAACGGGAAAATAGAAATTATGGCTTCAACGTCAAGCTGTAATCCTTACCTCTGGTGTAAGCAAACGGTAAATTCTATCGAATTGGTTTAGGTTCCAAAAAATAGTCGTGAAATAGTCGTAACGACCTGCCAAATCTCAGAAATAGTCCATAAGCGGTTACCGAGATATGAAGGTACCCTGGTGAGAATTATGGCTTACATCTTTGAAAACTTCAAATTTCTCCGGAACGCCTGCGAATTTCGGTTCAATCAATCAAATAATAAACTATCTGAACAATATGAAACTAACTTTCGTTTAAACAATAACAAACTATTTATCTGACCAGTGGGAAATCTTAACTTTTGATTAAACAATAAACTATCTGAACATTAGGAACTTTCTTTTGTTTAAACAATAACAAACTATCTACCTGAAGAGTGGCAAATTCTAACTTGCAATCAATCTCAACAACTATGAACCATTTAACTTTTGCTTAACTACTTGTTGTAATCAGGTATCAATCTCAACAACGGGAACTATTATATTTTTAATAACCAAGAGTACAATAAAATAAAATAAAATAAAATAAAATTTATTCCCTTTGAAATTTTTAAAAAATTATTTAGGTTTGTCAAAATTTTTGTGACTCTACCGGGGGTTCGGAAATGCTACAGACTGAGAAGAACACCCCAAGAAACTCAGTCCGGTCCCTCTTATTCATCTTAGTATCTAATACAGTTTTTTTTTTAAATGTAGAAAGGAGCAATTCGTGTCACTGCCAGGCAGTCTTGTCTTCTAGAAAGTCTTTAATGCTATATATATATAAGCTTTCTGGCACAATTTAAGCTTTACTAGTTTTTTAAATTTATTAACTGACAAACCTGTTATGGCTGTCGGCAATGTATTGTACATTCGAATACAATTACCCGCAAAAGAATTGCTTATTTTATTAAGCCTAAATCTAGGTACAGCCAATTTATTCTTATTTCTTAAGTTTAGGTTATGGATATCACTATTTTTAATAAATTTACTGTTATTTTTATGAGTATATAATAAGTTTTCATATATGTACTGTGAATACACAGTAAGGATGTTGATATCCTTAAACTTTTCTCTTAATGACTCCCGAAACCCCATACCATAGATAGCCCGGACAGCCCTTTTCTGCAACACAAAGATACATTCGATGTCGGCAGCGTTACCCCATAATAGTATGCCATAGGTCATGACACTGTGGAAGTAGCTAAAGTAGACAAGACGCGCTGTTCTAATGTCTGTCAGTTGTCGGATCTTTTTAACGGCATAGGCTGCAGAGCTCAGTCTGCCCGAGACTTTCTCGATATGAGGCCCCCACTGCAAGTTGGAGTCTAACTTTATGCCCAGAAAGACAGTTTCATCGACCAATTCTACTTGATCATCCCTAATCCTAATACTGGTGTTAACGAGCCTAACATTTGGCAAGGTGAATCTTATACATTTTGTTTTAGTTTCGTTTAACAATAAATTATTAGCGTTAAACCAGTGGACTACCCTAGAGAGGGCATTGTTTACTTCGTCAAGATCGCGTTGTCCACGTTCAACTTTAAATATTAAAGATGTGTCATCAGCAAACAAAACTACCTCGTGATCGTCTCTTATAAGTTGAGGGAGATCATTTATGTACACTAAAAGAAAAGGTCCCAGAATTGAACCCTGAGGCACCCCCATTGTTACAGCAGAACCATTTGACTGTTTACCATTTATAACTACTCTCTGTACTCTATCTCTAAGGTAAGAACTAATTAAATCCAAGGCCGTCCCCCGGATTCCATAATGATCAAGTTTTTGAATTAAAGTCTGATGCTGGACACAATCGAAGGCCTTAGATAAGTCGCAGAATACACCATAAGCATCATACGACTCCTCCCAGGCCTCATATATACACTCTAACAATTTGATGCCAGCATCCGTGGTAGACCGACCTCGCGTGAAACCGAATTGTTTAGTATGGAATAGTTTATTTGTATTAAAATGATTTTGCATTTGATTAAGCATTACCTTTTCAAAGATTTTACTAAACGTGGGTAGTACAGAAATAGGACGAAAATTGGACGGATCTGAGGTGCTACCCGATTTAAACAGAGGAGTTATTTTACTAAACTTCATTAAGTCAGGAAACACACCACTATCAACACAATTATTAAATATTATTGATAATTCAGGGGCAACCATTTCAATTAACGAATTAACTAAATGTACAGAAATTCCCCAGAGGTCAGCAGTTTTCTTAATATTTAAACATTTAAAAGTTTTTATGACAGTGTGTATACTAATTTTACTGAATTTAAATATTTCATTACAGCAAGGAACATTTGCTTTTAACAAGGATTCTGCTATTGGGGTAGAAGAACCTAGGGCTCTGGTCAAATCTACTGGAATTCGAGAAAAAAATTGTTCAAATTCGTTAGCGACTTCGGCATCTGTTGTAATTATGTTACCATTTACTTTAAGTTTAAAATTATTATCATTCGATTTTGCTTGGCCTCTTTCTGCGTTAATTATTTTCCAAGTAGATTTAACTTTGTCTACACTATTGAGAATTTTATTACTTATATACTTTCTTTTGGCTGCTAAGCAGTCTGCTTTAAACTTTTTTGAATAAGTTTTAACATAATTTAGAAATTCATCTGTTCTATTAAGCTGTCTTTCTGAGTATAGTTCATACAGTTTTTGTCTACTTTTATGTATATCCTCAGTGGCCCATTCACTGAAGGCTGGCCTATCACCGATTGTGACTTCCTTAGACTTGAATACGGAGTTGAACTCATTGTAAAAGGAATCAAAAAATAACTTATACATTACATTTGGATCTAAGCCAGTGTCTAAAAATGGAAGTTTATTGCAAAGTCCAACTCGCATACGTTCCAAGCGGTCACTAGTTACTGGTCTACATAATATTTTACGTCTTTTAACTTTTTCTCTTGTGATCTTGAAAGATGCTATTTGCCCAGTATGATCTGATTTTATCTTATTTATAATACTCTTACTTTCTGGCAACATATCACTGTATATATTGTCCAGACAAGTAGCTGTTGTATCACAATATCTAGTAGGCTCTAAAAATAAGTTAGTGAGATTGTGTGATTTAAATAAATTTAAGATATCATTGGTCTGACGCGTATTTATAAGTATATTAACATTAAAATCACCGCACACTATTAGGTGTTTATTAGTTTTTCCAAGTTTAAATAGCACTTTATCCATTACTTCCTCAAACTCACAAAAGGGTGAGACTCCAGGTTTATATACGCATACTACTATGAATTGCTCCAATTCTACGCACGATATTTCAACTGTACACTCTACAGAGAGGGACACAACATCTTTCCGTTCCTTATATTTTAATTTCTTATTTAATAAAATCATCGAACCCCCCCGTGTTGTGTTGACCCTGCAGAACGCACTACCAACCCGGTGACTACTGAAACTGAACATGAGCTCATACTCCTTACGCATATGTTCTGTAAGACAAACAATTTCAATATTATCTGAGCTCATGAACAGCTCCAATTCAAACTCTTTGACCTGTGTTAATGTTGCAATATTATAATGCACCAGGCTGATGTAATTTACATTTTTTAATTTAGTTTTGTTCGGAGGACAGTTTCCGATAAAATTACGGTTTGCAATTAAATTTAACTCTATTAATTTACAATTTTGGCTAGAGGATAATTCCTCTGTTGTCCCAGCAGTTAATTTAAATTACTTGGAACAGATTCCAAAGTCCTAAAACTACTCTGCTCAAATAAAGCAGTTTTGTCAGCCAAGTTTTTGGCTACAGAATAAAAATAATTAAATAGCAAACTTGCTACTTGTCTTTTATAATATTTGGGTAGACAATACCTACCCTTGTGATTATTATAGACTATAAACTTGCTATGTGACAAATTTGTGTTAAATACAGAATTAAAGTCAATTATATTAAATTTATTATTATACTGACTTATTAAATTTAAACGTAAATTCATCTTATATCTAAATGAATTTTCCGAATCTGGCACACCTTTTATAAATGGAAGTGTGAACATTACAACTTGTATGACATTTAAGTTTAAGATGTAATTCATGTATAGGGACAAATCATCATTGCTAATTTTCCCCCTGTTTGCACAGAAAATTATTATTTTACTGTTAGCTTCAAATTTATATTCTAATATCTTTTGCATAATACCACTTAATGAAGCACCCGGATAGCAATTATTAATAACCGAGTAATAACTTGAATTTGAGTTTTGTTTTAAAAATGAACTTAGATTGGTACCAATATCATCACTAAATACAATTAATTTAGTACAACTATTACTATTATTTACACTGTCACACAATATATCCACTGATGTACTGGGCGAGCATGTGATAATGGGAGCTAGGGGCTCAGCGGTAACCGGTTCGCCCTGGGCCTCCACCGGCTCAATTGCTTTAGGGCAGTTAATATTGCATAAGTCGTCATTTAGGAAACAATTAAGGCGCTCAGTGTTATCATTTGATGTTTTGAGTACCTTGTCTATTGTTAAAGAACATTTAGTAAAGTCCTTAAGGGACCATTCATATTTTTTAGTCATATATTGTAGCTCAAATTGCAAACTTTGTATTTTTGACTCTAATTTTTGTGTGTCAGTGCAATATTTTAAATGGCTTTGTTCTAGTTCTAACATTGACAATTTAGCTTGTTCTCTAAATTTTAAACAAGAACCTATATTTTTACACTTCTTGATTAACATTTTATGGAATTTTAATTGCTTTTTTGATTTTTGTATGAACTTTTTAATTTTTAGATATTTTTTTAGTTTATTTCTGCTGCAAAACAAAACCGACTTGTCCTGTTGATATGGACTGTCACCTGTAAGATCTATAGTAGTCAAGTCCAGAATTTGAGAATTTGCAGAAGGAATAAACTGCGGGATACCACTCATTAACTCACTAAAAAGATTATCGGTTTGTTGGGCAGTAACTTTCTCAGCAGCTTCTTCCAGGTGTGAGATCTGTCCCTGGGCATCCCTTAGCTCCTGTTCCAGAAAGGTAGTCCTCCTCAAGGTTTTCTCATACTCGTCACTGCACTCTTGGAACCTATCTACAATTGACTGAAGGTGGTCCCGCTCCGCAACAATGTCATCATAACTAACATGAAGTCTTGATAATTCGCATTTTAATTTTTTTGTGTCATTCAGAGCGTTTATCAATAGATTTTCATTTTCCTCTCTTTCCTTTTCCAACTGTACACAGAGCTCCGTTTTAGATTTAAGCTCCAGCAACACCAACTGAAGTTTGGGCTCTTCCTGCTGGCGGCCGAGAGCTCTGCGACTACGGGTATTCATATTATTAATAAGTAAGTGCAATTAAACGCGAATTAAATGATAGAGCTCCTTGTACAGTTTATGGTAAGAAGTAACAAGGTTATGTACCGGCAATAAATTATACTTAATATTGTTATGTACTTACGCAAATACACCAACCGTCGTCAACGTCGAGTAAACGCTTATACAAGTATAATAATTCTACTCACGAGAAACAGTCGATTTATTATGTATTTACGTGAAAAAGAAAAGATTTAACATTCGAAAAAAACGGGTACCTGACTCGTCACTTCTTACACCAAAATACACGGACAGAACACTTTTATTATATTAATCTGACTATTTTAGGACACTATTAATGCGATGATAATGGTTTTAATTGGTTTAAAATTGTTTAAATACTAAATAACTAATTAATTTTAAAAATATTTTCAGAGAGCTAAAATTTTTCTGCTGTACTGCTGAACCACTCCACATTATTACACATTAACACTATCACACTTAACATAGACATAATAACCACTAAATACGTAAAACGATTATCATCTAGAAACCCGTCTACAGATTGCTCTAAATTAACCAATATCCATAGAATATCTGCCTATTTAAACACAAACTAAATGTACTGTAGAAAAACTGCAACTACAACTCGCAAATCATTTACGCAAATGTGTGAACGAAACCATATCGTGGTTTACAAAACCGTACAACGCTATTTATCGACGTTGAAGAAAATAATTTTAAGCAACTTAACTAAACTGGCTCTTTAACTAAAACTGCCTATTACCAAACTATTTAGTCATCTGTGCTATTACTCGTATCTGTCATCCAGGAATCTGTGAGCTAACCCGTTTCTCAGGGTGGTTTAATGTCAACCAAGTCATGTCAGGCGTGACACCGTTTCATGTAATTTCTTGAACTGAAATCAAAAGATAAACCAAAAGAGAAAACCATGTAAATTCATACAATTAAAAAAAACATTGTTATCAATTGATCAATTTGGATATAGGTACTCGTCCAAAATCTCCCGAATAACTGGATTATTAACTCTTAAAATGTTGCTTTATGTCTACGCTAACCTCGAGGGTATAATTTACTAGGAATAGCAAAATTATTTGTTTTTTTTTATTTTTCTTTACTTTTACGAGGTGATAAATACTAATATCACAGTCAAAAATACACCCGACACAACAGACAAACCCGATATCTGATCGACCTTTAGACCCAACCAATTTACACAACCGTCAAACTCCTGTTCAAACTAGCGAAAAGTTATAAATCTATGGTTCAAACTACTCACTATCTCGCGATTCTATCAGAGTAGAAATTAGTATTTTTGAAACAAATGTAATGCAGCTTATTGGAGGTAGTAACCATTTTAAACCATTTTCCACGTGGTAACCAATTTACACCAAGTTTCTTTAATCCATAGTAGGGTAACACGCCACTGGACGCGATGAAATCCTTGAGTTGCAACACAGTCAAATCAAATCCGTGTGAAGTTTCAGTCTCACCATCAACTTGTCAATCACGAGAACAGGTTTATCCACGAGTTTAGCCCGTGGTGTTGGGAATCTTGTTCCAAACACTCCGTCCATTTCCAGATTGTATTCAGAGTTGAATGGAGTACGCAATCTAACGTATATATATATATATATATATACAGACACTACAGAAGACTTCAAGAGCCCCATGATACTTGATGGCGGACACCCAATAGTCAAACTCTGGGTCCAGGCAGTACATCGTCAGCTGCATCACGCCGGTGTCGAATCTACAGTCAACGAGTGCAGACAGCAAAACTGGGTACTACGACTTAGGCCCATCACACGCACTCTACTCCGAAGCTGCCTGTTCTGCCGAATCAAGACTCAGACGCCGCACTGTGAACCAGAATCCCAATCTAGCTGAACAAAAAGGGTCGTCTCATTTCTATCATCATCAATCATCAATACATATATCAATACATATAATAAAATCGTAACAGGTCGCTGTCTGTACATGGAAGATAAATAAGAAAAAATATTATAGGTGGGCTTTATGAACGCAATAGAACCCAAAACAATGATTTTTAGAAATTTTGTCTGTTTGTCTGTATGTCTGTATGTCTGTATCTCTGTATATCTGTTTGTCTGTACGGTTGTGCACGCTAATCTCAGTAACCGCTCAACCGATTGCAATGCGGTTTTTTTTATTGTGTTGAGGTTTGCTCCAGTTAACATTTAGCGTTTGTTTTATGTAAATCGGTTTAGAAATAAAAGAGTTATAACACTTTTAGGAATCAGATATTTTGAAAATTTTAATTGTAGGGGTTTCTTTGAATGTGAGTGAACCTAAACTGGCGTGTTTGCTTAATCATAAAAGAGCTTTGAGCCTTTCCTTTCATACACCTTATGTGACGTAAACGAAGTTGCGGGCTCAGCTAGTTCTTCTAATAAAAACAGTAAGTTATAAACCAGAGACAACGATTCAGTAATTTTTTTTATCAAGTACCCTCTGATAATTTAATAATTTTAAATCGTCTCCGTACAAACGGGTTATTTACGATGAAATTATTCACTTTCTTGCGTGTAATGAGTCAGGTCTCGAGGTAACTACTAGAGATGATTGTGATAATTTTTATTATGCATCGAGAAGTAGAAGGTATGTTTTACATAATTCACAATAAATTTATTCTGAATACCTATTAATTAATTACTATTCATGTCAAATAAAATAAAAATTCTTAATTTTATACGTTTTTCCGCATTTCATAGACCAGAAACTACTTGCCCCCTCATGACCCCGGGCTAATTTTTATATATGAAAGAGCCACATATCTTTACTTTCAAAAATAGTAATTTATAAGCGCCTCACGATAGCACAACTTTGATTTTATTGCAGAAAAGAAAGTGAAGGTATCGCGAAGGAAGTTTTTCTACAAGTTGCTAAACTACCCAAAAGTCACTAAACGTTCAGGTGTATGCGATAATATAATGAGATTTAATTTAGTAAATAATATAGCGGAGTAATCTGTGCAAAATATTTAAAAATAATTGCCGACTTTTTACGAACTTAGAAAAAAATGGGTTCTGTGTGGAAAAACTCGAAAAGATTTTGAAACAAGGTCGATTGGTGTTAATTGGCTTTGAACCACTTGGCCTTAGACTCCAGAAATCAACAATTAGCTAAACTAATAGCTTTTGAACTCCACCGGGTTCCTGAAAAAAACGAAACATGACTTTTCTAAGATTTTTTACTTTTCTAACGAAATCCAATAACATCTTTTCTTATTGAATTTCGTTAGAATTTTTTTCCAAATCATATGACGCTCACTGGGAGAGGAGGCGCCATACTGAGAGTTTTCCTTCTATCAAAGCGGACTCTAAAAAGTGTACGCTTATACACACACGCTATATAAATGTGTATGTCTGAAGTTATGAGTATATGTCTTAATTTTTTGTGTAAGTTTGTAGTGGTGCATATGAATATGATTTCCCCCTACAAAATGTGACAGACAGATATGTATGGGGTAAACATGCTATGGCTACTCCCCTTGTACCTACTAGTCGCATTGCTCTGTGCTCCAAATAAGTGTTGGAAAAAATTGTAAGCCTATCTACCTACGTAAAGTGGTCTCATTATATTAATATTGCTATCGTTTTATTTAATTTCCTTTATTTAGAAATAAGCATAAGCATCCTAGCATAAATCTATTATATTAACACAAAACTACTGCCAAGACTAATCTAAAGCAGTGAAAAATCGATCTATATTACAAGGAAACCACTATTAAACTTATCTAAATCATATTATAGTTTTACTTGACCTTCATACACATACGAAATATTTAATAACGGGCGTCAGCTTCAGTTGTATTATTTTTTTTAACTATATGGGTTTTTGTTATTTTTAAAATCGTAATATACCACATTCTGTGGATATAAAGCGGTTAAAACGTAACACAACTCTTAAATAATATTGTCCAGCCAGATTGGGATTCTGGTTCACTGTGCGCCGCCTCAAGCAAGAACAGTAGACCTACAGAAGAAGTACTCTTCACATTATTAATAAAAGTGGAGTACACAGTCAACAGTCGACCGCTGACGCATGTGTCAGTGAACCCAGAAGATGCAGAAGCCCTAACTCCCAATCACTTCTTACTGGGGGGTCAGGGGCGAGTACCGCAGCCCGGGACATTCAGCGAGCAAGACACAGCATCGAGGTCAAGCTGGCGCGCTTCTCAACGGCTAGCAGACCTATTTTGGCTTCGCTGGATTCGAGAGTACCTGCCTGAGCTTCAACACTGGCGGGAGCCCCACGGACGAGGTCAACCAGTACAGATCAACGACCTCGTACAGATAGTCGATGCGACCTTCCTCGCAACGTGTGGATCCGTGGCAGAGTCATCGCTACGTATCCGGGTCCAGACAACATAGTACGAACAGTGGACATCTCAACCAAGGGATGCGTTCTGCGGCGGCCGGTGAAGAAGCTGGTGGTGCTTCCAGTGTCTACAGACGTCGTGCCCGTACCGGAAGATTGATGCAACATAGTCTGCACGGCGGGAGAAATGTACGGGACAACACTTCGGGTCACAGCGGCGACTGCATATCGAAACATGTAAATAGAATAGTATAGGTCTCATAGCATAGTAACATTCGATTATTAGGGTTTTTATTCCATTTTTGAATGTTTTACATAGTATTTTTTGATCCTTTCGTAATAATAATAATAATTAAAAAAAAAAATTGGTATCTCTGTCAACATTTTGCTGCACATTTTTAATTACTTTTTGATATAAATACACATAAATACAACGGATTTTTTAGATATTTATCAACCACTACAAATTTACAGTGAATATTTTATAAAAAGATGGATAAATTGTTGAAGAAAAATACATTTACAATATATTTGAATATAAAAGGTTTTGAAGTCCATGACAGCTGTCATGGCTTGCCTAATAAGCAGTAAAATGAAAATATTTATTTGAATCCAGCAAATGTTAACAAGATCCAAGAAACAAGCAGCACGCCTAACACCTCCGGACTCATCACTCAGCTCCGCCTCTCTTCCCCTTGAATGTGTATCAGCGCCAAGGGGAATCGCAGAGGCGTCGAGCTCTACGTCGAGTGATGAGTATTTCTCTCCGCCGACGTCGCCAACACCTATACGTCGACCGGTGAGAGGCCGGCCACCGTCTCGCTTGGGACCCCGAGGCCCACCGGTCTCGAATAGGGCCCCCGCTGCCGGTGGTAATGTGCACCGCATGCGATGGACTTCGTCAATGAATGAAAATGTCATGCGGGCATATTTTGTGGCTACAGAGGGAGGAACTAACCTCACTGCGTATCGTGTTCGTTTACTGCCTTTGTTTCAGGCTCTTGAACCAACTGTCAACGTGTCGGCGCAGCGGCTGTCGGATCAAGTACGGGTCATACAACGTAGTCATATGTTGGACGATGCCGTGCTTGAGAGGATTCGCTCGGAAGTACAGAGTAACATTATCATCCCTACTTCGTCACATCCTAGTATTAATAGTGAAGTAAACGAATCACAACCTGTCGTACCCATTGACGAAGTAGTGGATGATATTGTTACAACAGTAAGTACACAGTATAACGATGAATTAAGGAGTGTTTTGGAGCGAGCGATTCAAGATTATAGATTTTGTGATCTCATATGTCGTCCACGTATACCGCGTTTGCCTACGCATAAAAAGAACATGGCGCTAGTGAGTGCCCTGGACTCGGCTCTACCAAGTTATTTTGAAACTTGTGTAGATATAAGTGATGCACACTCAATTCTGTATTGCGCGGCTGTAGCAGTGTGTCGAGTGGGCTGGTGTAAAATTTCCAAAATTTGAGCCAGCTACTAGACCTAACTCTGTTCCAGTCTGGCAATGCAGAATTGAGCGTCGCATCGCCGAGACTAGGGTACTCATTGGTAAGCTATGCTGCTTCAGGACGGGTAATACCCGTCCCAGGGTAATGCGTTTTGTGACTCGTGCATTTGCGGGGACTAATATTAGTCCTCGCGAATACTCAGTGCGAGTCACAGAACGTATAGACCACCTGAAGCAGAAAATTTATGCGTGGGCAAGCCGTATACGGCGATACAAAAAGCGAGTGGATCGCTATACTCAGAATCGCTCGTTCCAAAACGATGAGAGATGGGTGTATAGAAGATGGGAGCAACCTGATTCAAGTATGACTGACATGTGCCTACCAAGTGCTGAAACCACTAGTACATTTTGGCAAAGCATTTGGTCGGTACCTGTTAGTCATACAGAGTGTGAGTGGATGCGGGATGTCAAGCTTTCATGTGAGTCAATACAGACTATGGAACCAGTCCTAATAACATCTAGTGACATTGCCAGTGCGGTTCGTTCGTTGACCAATTGGAAGTCAACTGGGCCGGACGGACTGCACAACTTTTGGCTGAAATGGTTCCATAGCTCACATGCTTGTTTGGCATCCTGCTTTCAATCATCACTTGAGTCTGGGTCGCTTCCATCTTTTATGACTTCGGGTATCACACACCTCCTCTACAAATCTGGTAGTACTACGGACCCTAAAAATTATAGACCGATAACTTGTTTACCAACGGTCTATAAGCTTCTTACATCTATTTTGAGAGTTAAGCTATCAACACATATTGAAAATAATTCTATTATGTCCAACTCTCAAAATGGATGTAGAAGCGGGTCACGTGGTACTAAAGAACTCCTTATTCTTGATATGGCCATTAATCAACAGGTTCGGCGTAACCGGAAAAACCTTGCGACATGCTGGATTGATTACAAGAAAGCCTATGATTCAGTGCCACATACATGGCTGTTGAAGGTGCTGGAGTTGTATAAAGTTGATGCAACTCTTAGCGCCTTCTTGAAGACATGTATGGGGCAATGGACAACGGCTCTTGTATATCCAGGATGTCGTCAGGTTCTTGGGGATGGCGAGCCTGTCAGGATCAAGAGGGGTATATTTCAGGGTGACAGTCTGAGTCCCCTATGGTTTTGCCTGGCACTGAATCCTCTCAGCACTTTGCTGGAGGGTTCAGGATTAGGCTATCAGTTTCGGAGAGGAGGTCAAGTTGTTTCCCACCTTCTTTACATGGATGACTTAAAATTATTTGCCTCCACCGATTCCCACTTGATCGAGTTACTAAAAGTCACAGAAGCTTTCAGTAATTCTATCAAAATGGAATTTGGTGTAGATAAATGTGCAGTCATGCATGTAAAGAAGGGTCGGATTGTGGAATCTGAAAGAGTACAACTTTCAGATTTCACAAAACTTAAATCCCTTTCCGCGACTGAAACCTATAAATATCTAGGTATGTCGCAGGCATTAGGTATTACAGAGATTGGAATGAAACAAACGTTGGTGGACCGTTTCTTTGGCCGCCTGAAAAAAGTGCTGAAAAGTCTTTTGTCAGGCGGTAACAAGGTGCGGGCTATCAACGGTTGGGCCATGCTAATCTTAATCTATTCCTTCGGCATACTTAGATGGACTCAGACTGAATTAGACGCCCTGGATAGAAAAGTCCGTTCGCTATTGACCATAAACCGTATGCATCACCCACGTTCGTCTGTAATGAGGTTGTATATCCCACGAAAGTGCGGAGATCGTGGCTTTTTAAATGCCAAGACCTTACACAATCGTGAGGTATACAACCTTAGGGAATATTTCCTTCATGCTGACGTGGGTATGCATCGGGATGTGGTAGCAATAGACAATGGACTGACCCCTCTTGCTCTTGCCAAAGAGAACTGGCACAAACCAGTAATATTGACGACTAATGATCGCAAGGAGATATGGCAGGGCAAAGAGCTGCATGGACGATTTTATCGGGCCTTACATGGGCCCGATGTAGATTTTCTAGCTTCTGTATCCTGGCTACGATTCGGAGATTTGTTCGGAGAAACTGAAGGTTTTGTTTGTGCGATTACAGACGAAGTTGTCATGACGAATAACTATCGGAAATATATTTTGAGAGACGGTACGGTTGACATATGTCGGGCATGCCACCTACCGGGTGAATCTCTCAGACATATTATTTCTGGTTGTCCTCGTCTTGCCAACGGCGAGTACTTGCATAGACACAACCAAGTGGCCAGGATTATCCATCAGCAACTTGCGCTAAAATATAAACTTGTTGATTCAGAGGTACCATATTACAGGTATGTGCCCGACCCAGTTCTAGAGAATGGTCGTATCACGTTATACTGGGATCGGTCTATTATCACCGACAGGACTATTGTAGCCAATAAGCCTGATATAGTGGTAATAGATCGATCAGAACGCCTCGCAATAATCGTTGATATTACGGTTCCACATGACGAGAATCTCGTGAAAGCAGAAAAAGATAAACAATTGAAATATTTGGACTTGGCTCACGAGGTTGTCGACATGTGGGATGTAGATTCAGCGATTATTGTTCCGATAGTCGTATCAGCACACGGTCTGATCGCCAAAAGCCTCGATCAACATCTTAAGAGGCTTGCGTTAGGCAGTTGGGTCAAGGGCTTGATGCAAAAGGCAGTTTTACTGAGCACGGCACGTATTGTGAGGCGATTCCTGTCTCTGGAGCCCTGACCCTGGTAGCTTGGTCCCTGTACCCGATGCCGGTGGGATACTATTTTTTTATATTTTTAAATGTATTTTTTATATAGGTATATTTAAAAATGTAAATTCATATGTGATATATTGTAATAAAGAGGAATAATGATTAATTTTTAAAAATAAATATTTTATTTTCTTTAATTAATTAATTTAATTTTAATTTTTAATAATAATTATTTTTTTAGTAATAATAATTTGTAAATAGATTTGAATTTCCATAACATATTATTAAACACTTTAATTTGTATAGAACAAAATTTATGAAAATTTTCTCAATAAAGCTCATAGTTGCGTAACGGCTCACGTTACGGTAAAGTTTGCGCGATGTGCCTTAAAAATTTTGCACTAAAATTGTATATTTTCGTATTTTCGATAGGCTATAATGTGATACGACAATAAAAGGCGGTGGCTAACAGCTGACTGGTTTAATGGTCAAATTGTACAGATACCCACATATTGTACATACATATATCTACTATTAGGTTGAGACGTTACACATCTCCCTCGTAAATCACAAACATAACATTTTAAAAGGCAAGTTAACTAGGTATATAAAATATGGTATACATTCCATTAGAATGTTACAAGCGTCACACATTCTATACCATAATACTTTATCTAGGTATATATACCATAATACTTTAACTTGTATATCTAGGTACATACAAGTTAGGCGAACTACATACAGAAGTACTTGCTGTCTATTTTAGAATACAACAAAAAATAATAAACTTATAACACAGTGATGATCAGTGTTACTCACCAACTAGCGCGAGGTAGCTATGCAGAGAACTCTTTCCCAGGGCGCCTTACTACAGAGATTCCAGTGTGCGTGCAAGGGTAGGCCAGGGCTCTGACGAAAACAGTCAGGTAGGGTGTACACACATATATTTATATAACACAGAGATACACAGAGACACACAGAGAGCTTATTCACTGATAGACACAAATATCACAGGTACACAGAAGTATAGTCAGGGCTTAGGTACTAATACTACTAAATAGACCACTGCCGCGTGAGCAGGTAACACGGGTAAGCAGCTAACTACACTTATAATTGGGTGACAATTACTGGCCTTGAGTTAAGATGAGAACAGCACAGCACGAGAATGCCACGTGGAGGCGGCTGATTCCTCTCAAAGCCCCTCGCTCGTGCAGTCCACGTGTCTTTGGGTGTGGCTCTGCCAACCGTGGACGGGCCGCTTTTCCCCGTAGTAAAAAACCCTGTCATGACAAGTAAACGACAAATGAAATAATTGACATCGCGACCGACGAAATTCGAACCGCTTTGCAACAATAAAGAACAACTCACCAGTTTCCTGGGTAAAGTTAGGTTAACACAAACTGTCACTAACGAAGTTACTAATTTTAGTTGTAACTTTAGAAAAACATCAATCAGAGCTTGAGATAATCGAAATTAGAGGCTCAAAAGATAATTGGCAAAAGTCGCGGAACCATGTAGTCCTCAAGCGCTTCTTCATTCTTGCTTAGTCATCTGTCATCGATATCCATAGACTACCTGTCACTCGCTAACCAAAGACAACTCAAGATAAAAATAGAAGACGATGAATCGACTACTTAAAGGAAAACACAAAACAAATGCTACAACCACCCCCCCTTTAATAGTATTTCCTGCGGATATGACACGCTGGAAATACACAATAAAGAAAACAGAAAAGTACTGACTAATAAACAAAGACAACCAGCTAGGTCCTTCAAACACCAGCTGACTACGACCATTACAATACCAAAGAAAGATCCTCCTATGTACCTAACTAGACACTGACTCGTGTACCGGTTAGGCTAAGTAACTAGAGTCTAATGCCCTTCATAGAAAACGAATGCTCCCTTTACTCACTGCCGATACCCTAACACTACCCAAGCTCTCAGGATATTGTAGAGTACTGAGAAGCGAATGAGAGAAAAACGCTCGGTGCGGTGCATAGAAGAAACTACAACGTGACAATTTAAAGTCACGTACACATATAGAAATACAAACAAAAGATTAAAATAGTCTTACATAATGATCACATAGCACTGGTTTAATAAACTAGAGAAACAGTGCTATGTAGTTACGTTAGGTATTGGAGACTGCTCCTCCTGATACTTCAGGATGTCCTTGATATGGTACTCCCCAAGATCCTTACCGTCCAGATCTGACAGCCTATATACTAAAGGGGATCGTTTAGCAGTCACCACACATTTAAGGAACTTAGGAGCTAGCTTAGAAGTAAAATTCTTGGCCTTGTTGGACAGGTAGAACGTGCGTTTGTAAACTATCTGTCCCACTTTCAGCTCTACATGCCTTTTTCTGAGGTTGTAATACTTTTCATTACGCTGGTGGGCAACGTTCAAATGTTTCCTCACCTGGTCGTATATGCGTTTTATTTCTCTCAGCTTGACACCGAAGGCTGATGGATCGTCTACAGAGACTGAAGTAGGATGGCACGCGATATCTGTCTGCCTGTACAGCACTCCATCCCCAATAAATTCCCTACCATGTACCAAAAAGTAAGGGGTGAAACGAGTTGCTTCGTTAACTGCAGTGTTTAAAGCACACTGTACCTCAACCAAGAACTGATCCCAAGACTTGTGTTGTGACTTCACATAGCATGAGATCGCTTGAACCACATTGCGAATAGCTCGTTCCGCCTGATTAGTTTGGGCATGATACCTAGGGTTATAATATATATTAGGTACATTGTATTTAGCCAACAGATCCTTAAATGGCTTACTCACAAACTGAGGGCCATTATCCATGTAAATAGTCTTGCAGACTCCGTGCACGAGAAACACACTCTTCTCTATGAACCTCGCGACTACAGCGCCTGTGGCAACCCGAACAGGGCACAACATGACGTATTTGCTAAAGTAGTCGGAGACCACGATCAGGTGTACGTTTCTATTGCTCGAAGTGGGAAAGGGACTAAGCAGATCGACAAAGATAGCTTCGAATGGCTTCGAAACCCGCTTCGGGCTACCCATTAGGCCGGGACGAGACGTATTTACGGGTTTGTACTGCTTGCATGTTTCGCAATTCCCAACATATTCTTTGACGTCCTCGTACATCTTGGGCCAGTAATAATTTAGGGCTAACCTTTTATGCGTCTTCCAAACGCCACCATGGGCACTAAGTGTGTCATCGTGGTACTTAGAGAGCAGGGGCAAGCGATCCTCCTGAGGTACCACCAGCTTCCAGTCAAAGTCTGAAGTCAAAGAATATTTATTTTTAGTTAACCTATATAGAAGGTTGTCACGAATGTCATAATTTGGTGACTTCCTAGGGTTCTTCCGAACACTATTCATGGTGTGGTCATACCACGGGTCTTTAGTGGGTACTGCATCGAGGGAATCAATTTTGATACGAGACAGAGCATCAGGTACAACGTGGTCTTTACCTTTTCGATGCTCTATGTCAAAATCGAATTGACTGAGCCTCATGCTCCAACGTGCTAGACGACCCGTGGGATTTTTTAGCTTATGGAACCACAGAAGAGATGAATGATCCGTGACGACTGTACATTTTTGGCCTTCGACGTACTGTCGAAATTGTTCCAAAGCGAAAATCACGGCCAGAAGTTCTCGCTCAGTTGTGCTGTAGTTCACCTCGTTCTTGTTAAGAGAACGGCTACAGTAGGCGATAGGGTGCTCAACACCATCGTGAGTTTGTGTCAGTACAGCAGCAACTGAGTAAGCTGACGCGTCACTAAGAATGCGGAAGGGCATCTCAAAGTTAGACATTTTTAATATAGGGGCAGAAACCAAGGCTGACTTAAGCAGGTTAAAGGACTGTTCAGCCTCAGGGGTCCATTCGAACTTAAGGTTCGTAGAAGTCAGTTTGCACAGAGGTTTACTAATTTTAGAGAAGTTGTTAACAAAGCGACGATACCAGCCGGCCATTCCCAGAAATCTCTTAACCTCCTTAGGGTTAGAAGGGGTGGGATAGTTGAGGATAACCTCAACTTTACCCGGGTCTGTCCGTAGGCCATGTTTGTCCACATAATACCCCAGGTATTTGAGTTCACTCCGACAAAAGTGGGATTTTTTCATGTTAATAGTTAGGCCAGCATCCTTGAGTTGCTGATAGACTCTATGTAAGAGCTCTACATGCTCCTCAAAGGTGCTGGACACACAGACTATGTCATCCTGAAACGCAAACACCTTGTTGTCGAACTCGGGACCAAACAGACGGTCCATGAGGCGTTGCATCGTGGCACTGGCCCCGACAAGACCGAAGCACATGGAATTGTAATGGAACAATCCTCTCCGGGGAACCGTAAAAGCAGTCTTCTCAGCAGACTGGAGTGAGTCGAATGGAATCTGCCAGTAGGCCGCACTCAGATCTACAGAGGTTAAATACTTAGCATTATTAAGATGGTCCAAGATTTGATTGATATAGGGTAAGGGGTAGGCGTCACTCTTAGACACAGAGTTCAGCTTGCGAGAGTCCAAGCACAATCTGAGGTCGCCGTTCGCCTTCTCCACCATGACCACTGGAGAGTTCCAGGCGGACTGAGACGGGGACACTACTCCCATCTCCAGCATTCGGTCCAGCTCGGCTTCCAGGGCCTTCTGCTTAAGGGGAGAGAGCGGATAATAACGCTGCTTGATCGGCTTGCTGTCACCAGTGTCAATGACATGGTGCACAAGTGAGGTCCGACCTAAACCCACCTTATCAGTGTTCAACGAGTCGAACTTTTCAATGACCTCGTTGATTACACACCTTTGTTTAGTTGTCAGGTTGTCGTAATCCTCGAGGCCACCGTTAAGGGACACAGACTCTATAGGATTATTATCACTAAAACTATCAAGGCTAATATTTTGTAAAATTAATTTATCACTTAACTTAAATTGTTGCCAGAAATCCACACCAAATATCATGGAGGTGGTTATTCCTGGGACAACATAGAACTTGACAACTCGGATAACCGAATTGTACTCAATTGGCAAAGAGATACAACCCAGACATTGCAAGTGAGTGCTGTCTGCAGTTGTAATACGAAAAGTAGGATTGATACTCACAAGATCAAAACCCAGTTCCAAGAAGATGCGGTGCGCTCCCTTACCTAGTATAGAGCAGGAGGCACCGGAATCTAGAAGGCCTAAGACATTTAAATTTAAAACCTTAACAACCAGATACGGTCTAATGTCACTATCCCGTTTAGGAAACAGGACCTTATCAGAAATAGACTCAGATACAGAGTAATGCACAGAGTTTCTAATAAGGCCCTGGCCTACGCGTTTTTTGACTTGCTAGTACAGTGTGAGCAGTCTGGGGTCTTGACTCCTTTGAGACCACACCGGAAACACACCAGCTCCCTTGACTGTGTGCAGCTGTATGCAGTGTGACCGCCCCCGCCGCAACGAAAGCATTTGCGATCGTGGGGGGTAACCGGCGTCTCCACTGCAGACACCTGCTTAGCGAGCTTTTGTACACCTTTGTTCTTAAGCTGGTGTAAGTCAGATGTAATCTCAAACTTGTCAAGAGCAGGCTCATGGAAAGCGTCTGCCCTAGTACGCGCAAGCTCCAAGCGCTTACCCAAACGTCTCAAGTCATCTACAGAGTTGACATCATGCAAGGCCAGTTCCTTCATGTAGTCAGGTCTAATGTTGTGCATGATAATGTCCAGCTGTTCCTCCTTGTACAACCTTGAGAACATGGCTTGCATTGTACATATTATATAGCTAACCAAGGACTCAGAGCGGGCCTGTGTACGCTGTCTTATCTCGTTCCTGAGGCGGTAATCATAATCAGGAATATCGAAGGTATCTCTAAGCTCACTAATAAGATCCTCATATGAGATGAAGTTAGCTTTGTTTGTACGGAACCAAGACAAAGCCGGTCCATCCAACAGGTCGGAGAAAGCCATAAGGAGTCTAGGCTTAGTAACCTCCCGAGCACATCTAAGTTCCTCTAATCTCTCTAAAAACACACGTACACAAGTAGAACCATCATATTTTAAGTTAAATGAACATAAGTTAAGGGGACGTTCTTTATACACTATGTTACATGTAAAACTATTCCTACTTGAACTAGCTCGCACCGAGCGGTCCTCTCTCACTACTGGTGAAGTATATTCCACCTGGTCACGACCCGAAGGATCATCACCATCATCATCCGAACCTTCGGATTCAGAATCACTACTGGGTTCAGCCCTAGCGATGATCTTCACTAGCCTACCACGAATATCCACCAGGTCGGGGCAATCCAGACCACAACGAGCTAACCTACTCAATAAGTAGTTGGCTCTGATAGACACCCTAAGACGACTACCCTTATTAATGAAGATGTCACCTGACTGAATAGCCTCCTCCAGCTCGGACACCTTCGGGAGGCAGATCGAGAGCTCAGCCGATGCATCAGCGGGTACCGGAGCACTCGCTTTGATGCTACCTCGACGGACGAGTCGGTGTGCCGCTCTTAGCTCACTCCGAAGGCCAGACACTGTCGTTTCCGGTTCCACTGAAATACCCATGTGGGACAGCTCGTTAGCAAGTTCATCCTTTCTTAAATAATTAATATATTTTTTCATCTGTGCCATTATGTAAAAATTTACTTACAACAATTATAAAGATAAAATGGCACAAATAGGGATCAATTACAAAGTAAAAATGTAAATTGAGTTACAACAAAGTGTACTAAGTTAGGTAATTATGTTTCAAATTGACTTTTAGAATTTAACAAAGATTAAGGGTATACTAAGAGAGAAAAGTTTCTAAATTTTCTGATAACACAGTTCAGGTTAATAATTAAAATTACAAGGTATCAACATACCTTCAAAAAAAAATGTATAATTACACAGAGTGAAATTCACTAAGTTAACACAGAGGTGAAGCTATAGAATAATATATGTAATATATTAATCTATGCTAATATAATATTACAATAAATATATGTGTGCACCATAAAAAGGAACATAACAAAGAAAAGAAACACAATAAGAAAAGAAGTGGGTATGCCAAATAAAATCAAAAAGTTTTTCCAAAATCACAGCTATTTTTAAATTTTTGAATTTAGAATTTTGTGTCTTTTCCAGCCAAAGATGTAGGAAGCTGGAAGAAGACAAAAGGGAAGGTTTTGTGCTTAGCTGCTAGCACCACCAATTAACGTCCTGGAGCGTCTCGGACGATACACCAGGATGGTTTCGCCAGAGGTAACCACCTATGCACACACACTAGACTGAGGCTACCGCAGAGTAGACCCAGAGATTTGCCACTACGTTGGGAGCCAATTTATAACACAGTGATGATCAGTGTTACTCACCAACTAGCGCGAGGTAGCTATGCAGAGAACTCTTTCCCAGGGCGCCTTACTACAGAGATTCCAGTGTGCGTGCAAGGGTAGGCCAGGGCTCTGACGAAAACAGTCAGGTAGGGTGTACACACATATATTTATATAACACAGAGATACACAGAGACACACAGAGAGCTTATTCACTGATAGACACAAATATCACAGGTACACAGAAGTATAGTCAGGGCTTAGGTACTAATACTACTAAATAGACCACTGCCGCGTGAGCAGGTAACACGGGTAAGCAGCTAACTACACTTATAATTGGGTGACAATTACTGGCCTTGAGTTAAGATGAGAACAGCACAGCACGAGAATGCCACGTGGAGGCGGCTGATTCCTCTCAAAGCCCCTCGCTCGTGCAGTCCACGTGTCTTTGGGTGTGGCTCTGCCAACCGTGGACGGGCCGCTTTTCCCCGTAGTAAAAAACCCTGTCATGACAAGTAAACGACAAATGAAATAATTGACATCGCGACCGACGAAATTCGAACCGCTTTGCAACAATAAAGAACAACTCACCAGTTTCCTGGGTAAAGTTAGGTTAACACAAACTGTCACTAACGAAGTTACTAATTTTAGTTGTAACTTTAGAAAAACATCAATCAGAGCTTGAGATAATCGAAATTAGAGGCTCAAAAGATAATTGGCAAAAGTCGCGGAACCATGTAGTCCTCAAGCGCTTCTTCATTCTTGCTTAGTCATCTGTCATCGATATCCATAGACTACCTGTCACTCGCTAACCAAAGACAACTCAAGATAAAAATAGAAGACGATGAATCGACTACTTAAAGGAAAACACAAAACAAATGCTACAAACTACAAACTGTAACGAATAATAATTACATGACATAAACTACTAATCTATGCAGTTTAACAACGTTCGCTTGACCCGGTAATAGGCACGCATCGCCCGTTCCGACGCATTAATAGGCGGGGAGGGAGTCCCTGGGTCTGTCGTTGGTCCCGGCTCTGGTACTTGGCTCGCAACCATCTGGTTTGGTTCGGATGGCGAGGGTGGCGGATTTGTTGTTTTTGTTGGGGAAAGCACCCGTGCCGGACCCTCGACTATTACAGCTTTGTCACTAGACAGTTCATCCTTCAACTCCTGCTCGGCCCCAGGATGATCAGCGCAATCATCTGTATTTGAAACCGGTGTCTGGTTGGACATACTTGTACGCGACAACGAATATCTGGTAGCTGGCAGTATTTGATCCACGTGTCTACGCCACTCGACCCCGTTCCCCATGTCTACTCTATACGAGACCGGTCCCGTTCTTTTAACTACCTTACCTTGTAACCACTTCTCCCCCTTCGGCTTGTAGTTTCGAGCTAGCACCGCATCACCCTCAGTGAACTGCCTCTGGGCCACCGGGGCCCTCGCGAACTGTCGCTCTTGTTGCTGGCGCACAGTCGCGGAGGCGTCAGGCCGCATCGCGTCAAGGCGGCCCCTCAGAGGCCGGCCTAGTAGCGCAACAGCCGGTGATATACCCGTTGTAGCATGTGCAGAGTTTCGATATTGAAACAGAAACCTATTTAAAGCGGCTGTTACATCCACGTTTTCATGTATAGCCCGCTTAATCGCCTTTTTAACCGTTTTGACTGCATTTTCGGCAGCTCCGTTCCCCTGAGGCCGATAAGGAGCTGAAGTCACGTGATTAATACAATTTTTCAAGCAATACTCTTTAAAATCATACATACATACATATGGTAACGCCTTTATCACCGAAGGGGTAGGCAGAGGCATATTATATGCCCACATTTCACCTTCGTACAATTTATCCCACGTAATAGGTGGTGAGCCGTATTGCCGTGTTTAAATGGACAGGCGCAAGTTGTGACTGCCTGCTGTTGAAATAAAGCCTTCAACTTAGCTTAACGACTGCCATTTTACTGGCAACCGGGACCAACGGCTTAACGTGCCTTCCGAAGCACGGAAACGCTCAAATAAATGTCACAAAGTGATCACATGGATGGTCACCCATCCATAGACCGGCCATAGTGAAAGTTGCTTACTGCAGTGATCGTTTACAGAACACTGAGTCCGCGGGGCCACGAGCGCTTCAATTAAATCATATGACGTAAAAGGTGGGCCGTTATCCGTGACGAGTTGTAATGGTAACCCAAACCGCGCGAATACACTTCTAAAAACGTTAATAGTTGCACTGGCTTCTGTACTACGCATACTCCTGGCTTCTATCCACTTGGAGTGAGCATCGACCATGATAAGGTAGCGGGTCCCCCCACAATCGGCGAAGTCCGCATGGTGCCATGGGTGCAGCGGGAACTCCCACGGGTGTAGCGGCGCAGAGGGCGCAGCGTCCCGCACCACCCGGCACGCCGGGCATGCTCGGCACAGTTCCTCTATATCGTGGTCAATGCTCGGCCAGTATGCATAACTTCTAGAAAGATTTTTCATCTTGTTAATGCCCAGATGGCCAGCATGTATTTCCATTAAAACTTGTTTTTGTATATTTGGTGGAACAATTAACCTGTATTTATATAGGAGACATCCTTGATCGGTTGTTATATGCATTTTACGTGTAAAATAAGGCTTTTCGTCCTCACAACTCGGGGACAACGGCCAACCAAAAAGTACATAACCCTTAATTTTACATAATAAAGTATCTCGTTCCGTTTCGCGAGCTATATCCTTACAACTAATGGGCCACGCCTCTTCTAACAAATTTAAATAACTAACCGTTTCCCCTAAGCGAGACTCCCAAGCGAGCGGCAATCGCGACAACGCATCGGCCGGTGCATTATCCGCCGAACGGACGAATTCTATTTTAAACTCGTAGGCCGCTAAGCGCGCTGCCCACCTTTGTAACCTACATACTAGCCGCTGTCTGTGGGATCCCTTCCCTGTTGGTGATCAGTCCGTAGTATAAAGCGTCTCCCGAACAAGTATTGGTGGTGTTTAGTTACCCCAAACAGTATGGCGAGAGCTTCCTTGTCCTGCTGGCTGTAGTTGCGCTCGGCCGCGTTGAGTGTGCGCGACACGCAGCTGACCGGGTGCTCCGCCCCGCGCGCGTAGCGGTGCGCCAGCACGGGGCGCCGAGCCCGTACGCGCTGCTGTCCACGGACAACACCAACTCGCGCCCTTCCTCGTAATGAGCTAGAACCCTCTCGCTTAGAAGTACCTGCTTCACCTTCACAAAAGCCTCATCGCAATTAGAGTCCCATTTCCAGTGCACGTCCTTCTTTAGTAACTTGTGAAAAGGGTGAAGTAAAGTGCTTAAATTTTCTACGAAACGTCCGTAATAATTAAGCATCCCTAAAAAACTTTTTAACTGAGTGACATTTTCGGGTTGGGGTGCACCAGAAATGGCCTCCAACTTCTCAGGATCGGGCCGCAGGCCCTCCTTATCAATAATGAAACCTAAGTACTTATCACGGTCTTGCAAAAAATGACATTTACTTGGTTTCACAGTTAGACCCATGTTTCGCAACCTCTCCAATACAGATCTCAAGTTTTGCAAGTGTGTAATCCTATCTTTTCCGGTAACGCAAATATCATCTAAAAATACTACGCAGCCTGGTATACCGCGAAGCGTTTCCTCCATTAATTTTTGGAATTTTTCGGGAATACAGCTTAAACCGTACGGACTACGGCGATAAACAAACGTCCCCATATTCGTAGTTATAGCCGTATACGGTTGCGAGTCCTCAGTCAATAAACACTGTTCGTAAGCGTGCTTAAGATCTATTTTAGAAAATTTCGCCCCTCCACTTAAACTAGCGAACAATTCGTCAATACGCGGCAACGGGTAATAGTCTCGCTTCAACTTCGGGTTAATTGTGATTTTGTAGTCACCGCATATCCGAATGTCTCCGTTTTGTTTCACAACCGGTACAATAGGGGTACCAAAAAAAAAAAAAAAACATAGCGTACGAATTGAGAACCTCCTCCTTTTTTTGAAGTCGGTTAAAAATCGGAATATTCAACGCGGTAAATT
This sequence comes from Miltochrista miniata, assembly GCA_933228765.1. Taxonomy (NCBI): domain Eukaryota; kingdom Metazoa; phylum Arthropoda; class Insecta; order Lepidoptera; family Erebidae; genus Miltochrista; species Miltochrista miniata. Next base: position 4,215,789 of record OW121771.1, read on the forward strand.
GTTCCGTCAGCTTCCAATCGTCCTAACTCGCCTTCAACTCGCGAGCGTAACGCGAGTGGTACCGGCCGAGCTCGCACTTAAACCGGTTCGTTATCCGTGAGCTGTAGTCGAATAGGTTGCTTACATGTTCCTAACTTAGTTTCACAAAACACCTCTGGGAATTCTAAACACAGGCGGTTTGCAAGATCATCGTCACTGATTTCATGAAAATTGATTTGGTTAATTTGTAAAGCCCGCATCCATTCACGGCCTAGTAAAGGTCGGGCCCCGCCCCTGATAATATACAAAGGCAGCGATTTTACAGAAATATTACCTAAGCTAACGTCCACTTCAATGAAACCAAGCGACTGAATTCGTGAACCGGAATAACAACGTAAAATTAAATTGTCAGATTTTATACCTTTGTGCGAAAACTTTTGTAAAAATGTCTCCTCGCTGATAGCCGAGATTCGGCTGCCGGTATCCACTTCGCACTTGAGGACTACGTTATCCACTGAAATGTCAATATAGTATGGTTTGTTACCTCGTGCCTGCACCTCTAAATTGAACATGCCCTCGTCCTCTGAGTCGTACCCGACGTAATTATGACGACCACCTTTGTTGTATGCATTGTTCCCACGTCCTCGCTTGCACATTGCTTTCAAGTGTCCTTTTTGGGCGCACTCATCACAATTATAATTTTTGAACTTGCACCTGTCTGCTGGATGCCCTTTACCACAGCGCCAACACGGTCTGCCTGCGGCCGGTGAGCCAGCACTCGTTTACGCCGTGCCCGCGCTCGTACCACCGCCGCCTAGCGTCAATCCAGGTTGTCGTGTTCGGCTAGTGCCGCTGCCACCCGTACGTGGCCCTCCCCGTGCGTAATGCAAGCCCTCGCTCGCCGTGTTACGGGTTTCTGGAGTATCAGTCCCCACTCTAGTCGCACTAGCCATCTCTGCATGCTTCTCCGCTGCCTCCAGGGCAAACGCAAGCTCCACCGCCTCCTTGAATTGGATCGTCTTTTCTGCGAAAATCCTCGACCTCATGGCATCACTGGCCAGACCCGACACAAATTGGTTTCGCAGATTTTCCTCAAGTGTGGAACACTGTCCTCACTGTCCAAAGCCACAGGTAGGCGCTAGATGTTTCAGGGCCTGAAGGTATTCGGTCAGTGTCTCACCCGCGCGTTGCCGTCGTAGCCGAAACACATGACGTTCCGCAATCTCCGAACGTTTCGGTTGAAAATGATTGGTCACCAAGGTAACGAGTTCATCGTAACTTTTGTCCTCAGGAAAAGTCGGGGCGCACAAATCACACATTAGTGAGTAGGTAGCCTCACCTACCACCGTAATGAGCAACGACACTTTCAACTCGGCCGTGATTTTGTTTAACTTAATGTACTGATTTACGCGACGGATGTAAGCCGGCCATTGTTGTGCCCCCAATTTAAAGTTCTCTAATTTTCCCACCGACATTTTCACTACACACACGTGCTATTTCTAACTAAACTCGGTTCTTTTCCGCTCTTCGCCAATGATACGACAATAAAAGGTGGTGGCTAACAGCTGACTGGTTTAATGGTCAAATTGTACAGATACCCACATATTGTACGTACATTATATATCTACTATTAGGTTGAGACGTTACATAATGTAGCTATGATAAGATCATACCTGTAGATGCTTTCATATTTAAGTGGGAAGCAATATGTTCTGTCAATCGGACCATTTGGTGCGAAGTAGAATGATGTCTGCGGAAACCAAATTGTTCAGGAATTATCTTATTTTCGACGACCTTTAGGAGTCTGTTCGAAATGATTCGCTCAAAAACTTTACCCAAGCAGGGTAACAAGCTATTAGGTTTATAATTAAAGGGGATTTAAGGGTATTTGCCTGTCTTTTTTATTGCTGTCACCTTAGCAATTTTCCATATGTCAGGGTAATGGGATAATCTAAGGCAATCGTTAAATATTTTGGTAAGGAATATGATAGATTTGAAAGAAATGTTTTTAATTAGCGCGTAACAAATCTTCCAGATTAAAGACTTCAGCTTTCTACATAATGCATTTATATATTTATATAAAAGGACATATTTAAAAAAAAATTCTTGCTGGGTGTTCTGCATAAGATACCTAAGCCGAAAATACTCACACACATATATATATACTAGCTGATGCCCGCAGCTTCGCCCGCGTATAATTTGATCCCGTTCCCGCTTCCCGTGGGAACTTATTCCCGGGATAAAAAGTAGCCTATGTGTTATTCCAGACTATAATGTCTATCTGTATCAAACTTCAGAACGATCCATTCAGCCGTTTGAGCGTGAAAGAGTAACAAACATCCACACTCACAAACTTTCACATTTATAATATTAGTAGGATATTGGTGTGTGCGTATTCAAAAATGTGTAAGTATACATATTTATGTTGTAGTGTATTTAGTAATACATTACAAAATAAATGTTTGTAATTGTATTTAGTAATAGTATCTGATTAGGGTTATATTGTACGAGTAAATTGTTTGTCTATCTACATAATGTTTGTTTACTTAGTCTAGAATTTCTCAGCATAATGTACACTGTGCATGAAGATTTAATCTTACTAATATTATAAATGTGAAAGTTTGTGAGTGTGGATGTTTGTTACTCTTTCACGCTCAAACTGCTGAACGGATCGGGCTAAAATTTGGTACAGGGATACATTATAGTCTGGAATAACACATAGGCTACTTTTTATACCGGGAAAAAGTTCCCACGGGAACAAATTTTACGCGGGCGAAGCTGCGGGCATCAGCTAGTCTAAACATATAATAAAATGATAGAAAAGCCAAAACTGTACATTGGAAATATTAAAAAAAAATACTCGCTGGGTGTTCTACATAAGATACTGAAGCCAAAAATACAGTTAGTCAAATTGGCCAAATTACTGTTTGTCTGTTTGCTTTGTTTGTCCGGAAGGATCTCAAAAAGTACTCAATAGATTTGATTCAAATTATGCACAAATATTAAGTAGAGGTACAGCCTTCAAATAGGCTATATATTATTACGTTACCTATTTTAGGGGCTAAGCAGAGAGCACTGCATAATTGAAGCTGGTGGATTTATTTAACTACTAGCTTTTACCCGCGACTTCGTCCGCGTGGAAATTATGTTATAAGCAAAGTTTAAACCGTATTCTATCGAGCCTCTAGGATAAGTCGTAACCAAAATGTGGGAACAAATTTAGGACATCCTCCAACTTACCCGGGGAGTTATGCGCTAGGTGGATTTTATTAACGTGAGGAAGGCGTGGACTGAATTGCTTTAGAATAGACTTAATCTTTAAGCTCTTTTTTGATTAAGCAAACAGGGCAGTTTCACACGCTGCTTGATCAGTCTGATGAAGAAATACACCTCCTTTCATTGATCTTATGTGACGTAAACGAAGTTGCGAGGGTCAGCTAGTCTATACATATAGTAAAACTGTTGAGGGTCGAGAGTCTACTGAAGCCGAAAATGAAATTACATTTTCATGTGTGTCTGTCTGTCTGTATTCCGAACAAGTATCACGCTGAACTTACTGAATCGATTTGAATGAAACTTAGTACAATCAGAGCTTATAATCCGAGAAAGGTTCTAGGATACTTTTGATCTCGATAATTTCCTAAGGTTCCTTTGGGAGAAGGGATGAAAGACAAAACGGATTTTTAGTTGTTACTTCTCAATGCGTTTTCCCATTCCAAATTTTTTTTTAGTGTTATAAAGGAAATACTTTAAGGAATGTTTCACACAAGTTTCCATGTTAAAGGTTTTCTAGTTCAGGAATTAGAGACATCTCAACTTTCAAAAAACCTAGAATTCAAGGATCCCTTTGAATGTGCGGGTAAATCTAAACTGGCGTGTTAGCTTAATGATAAAAGAGCTTAATGATTAAGGCTATTGTTAAATAATTCAGTCCGTGCCGAAGGAGTGGACTGAATTATTGCGGCTTACAGTTTACGGCTTGCGGCTTACGGCGCCGGTCTTCGCTGAAGAATATCGGCCTCCATGACCGGGGGCCGGAGGACGGTGAGAGGGCTGCTCACCGTCCTTACAGAAGCAAGCCCATGACGGCAGCGTGATGGCAGGAATTCACGCACGCCCCCCTTAAAAGCGGGATCGCACCCGAAACCCCCAAAGACGCAGCATAACACCCGAACCACCTCCTAGGCGAGGACGCAGTGGCGGCCGTGGGTCTGCTGGGAGTCCTGGGACATCCTTCCGAGGGCTTACCAGGGGCTCCCAAACATAGGCTGTTAGGCTTTACGTGAGGTTTTTTTAGTCGGTAGGAGTACATATTACATGGCTTGTACAATAGTATAGCGTAACCTGAAATTTGATTTATATTAGTGTGAGCTATGAGATCTAGAAAACTGATAAACTTACTTATTATGTTATATACTAAATGCATATTAAGAAAAACACGTAAGCTAATGAATTTGATTATTGTTCTTTATCAAGCCTATAAATTACTACTACTAATCTTTACAGTTAGGTACTTTTGATTTCTGCCCGTAAATACATTAGCAAATATATTTTGTGTCTGTCAAGCCCTTAGAATAATTAAATGAAAGAATATGAAATATAATTTCATTGACTGCCTCTGTGGCGTAGTCGGTGTAGTGATACGGTGATACCGCCTGCCGCGCCGGAGGGCTTGGTTCGATTTTTGGGTTGTTCAAATTATTTGTGTGGTCCACATATGTTTGTTTCGGAGTTTTGGTGTTTTCTATGTATAATATGTATGTATTTAGAAATATATAAGTATGTTATCAGTCGTCTGGATATTGTAGCAAACACAGAATTTAATTTTTCTCTATCGGACCTTCAAGATATTTAGCGTGGTAATATGTAGCCGGTGTGTAAAACCGAGCTCTTACTAATATTCCTGCAACGTTTTAGTTTAATCAATCCACATACTTACATATTTCATTACCCTCTGCCTAGTCCCTAGGATATGTAGCGTGATAATATATAGTCTATTTAAAGATCCTACCTATAGATTGCTATTCAAGTAAAAGATTAATTAAAATTATTCAGTAGTTTCTGTATTTTGCAAAAATATACAAACAGATTTTCATTGTTCTCTGCCGAGCTCCTGAAATATTTAGCGTAATAATATGTTGTCTGAGTATAAAACCTATCTCTTACTAATATATCCTGCTATGTTTTAGTTAAATCAATCCAACGGTTTACACATTTCATAGCTTTCTGCTTAGCCCCTAGGATATGTAGCGTGATAATATACAGCCTATTTGAAGACCACACCCCTAAGTAATATTTGAGCAAAATTTGAACCAAATCTGTTCAGTACTTTTCGAGATCCTTCCGGACAAAGCAAAGCAAACAGACAAACAAACAAACAGACAAAAAAAATCTAACTATATTTTCGGATTCGGTATCTTATGTAGAACACCGAGCGAGAATTTTTTTTTTTAATATTTCCAATGTACAGTTTTGGCTTTTCTATCATTTTATTGTATGTATAAGATTAAAATAATTCCTGCGGCTTACAGCTTGCGGCTTACGGCGCCGGTCTTCACCGAAAAATATCGGCCTCCATAACCAGGGGCCGGAGGACGGTGAGAGGGCTGCTCACCGTCCTTACAGAAGCAAGCCCATGACGGCAGCGTGATGGCAGGAAGTCACGCACGCCCCCCTTAAAAGCGGGATCGCACCCGAAACCCCCAAAGACGCGGCATAACACCCGAACTACCTCCTAGGCGAGGACGCAGTTGCGGCCGTGGGTCTGCTGGGAGTCCTGGGACATCCTTCCGAGGGCTTACCAGGGGCTCCCAACCATAGGCTGTTAGGCTTTACGTGAGGTTTTTTTAGTCGGTGGGAGTCCGGCATAGCATCCACGATGGATTTCCTTCACGTTATAAAAAAGTATACCACATATTACATGGCTTGTACAATAGTATAGCGTAGCCTGAAATTTGATTTATATTAGTGTGAGCTATGAGATCTAGAAAACTGATAAACTTACTTATTATGTTACATACTAAATGCATATTTAAAAAAACACGTAAGCTAATGAATTTGATTATTGTTCTTTATCAAGCCTATAAATTACTACTACTAATCTTTACAGTTAGGTACTTTTGATTTCTGCCCGTAAATACATTAGCAAATAAATTTTGTGTCTGTCAAGCCCTTAGAATAATTAAATGAAAGAATATGAAATTTAATTTCATTGACTGCCTCTGTGGCGTAGTCGGTGTAGTGATACGGTGATACCGCCTGCCGCGCCCTTAGAATAATTAAATGAAAGAATATGAAATTTAATTTCATTGACTGCCTCTGTGGCGTAGTCGGTGTAGTGATACGGTGATACCGCCTGCCGCGCCGGAGGGCTTGGTTCGATTTTTGGGTTGTTCCAATTATTTGTGTGATCCACAAATGTTTGTTTCGGAGTTTTGGTGTTTTCTATGTATAATATGTATGTATTTAGAAATATATAAGTATGTTATCAGTCGTCTGGATATTGTAGCAAACACAGAATTTAATTTTTCTCTATCGGACCTTCAAGATATTTAGCGTGGTAATATGTAGCCGGTGTGTAAAACCGAGCTCTTACTAATATTCCTGCAACGTTTTAGTTTAATCAATCCACATACTTACATATTTCATTTTCTTTTTTTTAATAATAATAAACTTTTATTTTCTTTACCACCAGTTCACAAATACAAAAAATGCAAAAATACACAGGATTCTTTGTGGTGGGTTACTGGTGCCTGTATTAGGTAATAAAAAAACCTGTGTTACTGGTCACCAGGTTTCCACTCGGCATCGTTTCTGTTACATGCACAATGTTCACAAACTTGGCGATCTACATTAAGGGTAACATCAGATAATTGATGCATTAAAAAATACATGCATAGGTATAATATACATAACCTAAACCTAACCTAACATATTAAAAAAATACCAATATATAAGTTCATACATTAATTTACGATTATCAACATAGTGCTTTAGAAATAAAAAAATTGAAAGTTTATGCGTGTGCGAGTGTGTGTTTGTGCGTGTGTGTGTGTGTGTGTGTGTGTGTGTATGTGTGTGTGTGTGTGTGTGTGTGCGCGTGTGTGTGTGTATGTGTATGTGTATGTGGTGTGTGTTTGTCTGTGGTGCGTGTGCATGTGGGGTGTTACTACCTCAAGTTGGTGCAAAATTGTACCTACGTTTGACTCCACTTGTCACTTGCATACCTTTAAAATGTCTTCTGTTTCCGTGTAGGTTTGATCGAGAAGCCAATTGCACACAACCAGTCCACAGTCATGTGTACTGAGCCTATGAATTGACAACAACTTGTGCAGTCTATTGTAAAGAAACGGCCCTCGGAAAACAAAGAAGTTTCCGCTGAATTCTGTCCTAACCAAGGTTGATGGCGCTACAAGATGGTTACGGCGGCCGATAGAAGCTAGGCTGTATTTTATCAAGGGGCGTTGCCTTAAAACAGTAGCTTCTATATAAAGTTGTCTAACGGTCAGTACTTGACAGTATTGGTACAGCTCTGTTGTGGGATAGAGCCGAGGCTTAAAACTACACACCTTTAATACAGCCCTCTGAGCACGCTCCACCAAGAGTAGATGTGTTTTTGCAACGCCACCCCATGTCGTAATACAATAGGACAAGATCGACTGGAACATTGCTAGATAAACCATCTTCATCACACCAGGGTCGGCCGATTGACGCAACTGCTTAAAGACATAAATTAGTTTACGTACACGTCCTGCCAGAGCATCGGTATACTTCTCAAATCTCAGATTATGGTCAAGTTCAATTCCCGGTACCTTATGGATGTAACCTCCTCAATAATATATTGAGCTTCACCAGAGGACGTGCTAGCTGCTATTTGTAATGTGTGTCATTTATCGGTGTCGGTGTGACGTAGTTGCGAATTGTAAAGTTTACTACTTTAGTTTTTTCTAAATTTAGGGTTAGAAAGTTATCGGTCAGCCATTTACTGACAGTGTTAAATCCGCTTTGGGCCAGTCGATACGCTTCAGTAAGAGTGTTAGAGGAAAAAACGAGTGCTGTGTCATCCGCGTAAGTAAAAATTCTGGCTTGATCCAATTTTAGGTTACAGAGGTCATTAATGTATATGACGAACAGACTCGGTCCAAGAATGCTACCCTGAGGTACACCAAAGTCGGTGGGATATTCGGAGCTAATCTTAACAAACTGGGATCTGCCAGAAAGGTAACTCTTAAATAGAGACAGCTGTGTCCCCCGTATGCCCAACGACTCAAGCCGAGACATTAAGATGGAAATCGAAACCGTGTCGAATGCTTTAGTGAGGTCCAAGAAGAGCGCGACGCACTTCTGCCTGTAGTCAAGTTTTGAAACTAGGTATGTCTATTAGTCAAGTTGTGAACGGCATCGGCTGTGGACAATTTACTTTTTTTATTTACGGACTTTGCTTATTTGTAGAGCCATGCCGTTAAAAACTACTTGGGGTAACTGTGTATAATCTACACGAGATATCATCCATGGACTCCCCACCAAAATAAGCTGTGTTTTTGAAGGATTTACTTGAAGACCGAATTTGTTACTCCATTCACAAATTCGCTCTAGGTCACAGTTTATAGTGGAAAAGGCTTCATGAACTGTATCCAGTGGGGCCTGTGTGTATATTTGCAGGTCGTCTGCATAAAGGTGGTAGGATGAGACAAGTTTCGTGGATATGGAATTAATAAATATTGCAAAAAGTAAAGGAGATAAAACGCCACCCTGCGGTACACCGACTAAAATATCACAGCAAGATGACACTTTATCATCAATGCGAATAAATTGACGGCGACCAGACAGGTAACTGTGAAACCAATCAATTACTGTTGGAGATATGTTAATAGATCTAAGTATTCCGAGTAAAACCTGAAAGTCGACTGTATTGAACGCATTACTGAAGTCCAGTAGTGCGAGCAGAGTTAGATTGCCATTCTCCATTCCAATCCTAATATCGTCAGTCACATTAAACAGGGCCGTAACAGTACTATGTCCTAGACGGAAACCAGATTGAAAGGAATTGAAGAGTTTGTTTTTACACAGAAAGGAGTTAATTTGGGTATGGACCAGACGTTCCAGGACTTTGGATAGGAAGGGTAAGATAGAGATAGGACGGTAATGAGAATAGGATGAAGGATTGGATTTCTTAGGCAACGGTATAATTTGAGCCTCTTTCCAGCTCGAGGGAAATATACCACTAGAAATAGAATAATTTAGGATATCGCATATAACCGGAAGTACTATATCCAAGATTGGTAGTATCATTTTTCTGCTTATATTGTCGTTTCCCACGGCATTTGATGAAATTGACAGGATACTCTTCTTAACATCACAAGCAGTAAACTGATCAAAGACAAAAGAAGGGTACTCAGGAGTTGGAAGAAGTGAAAGATAATGCAATGTATTAGTTTTGGTAGCAGTATCAAAACTACAAGAACTAGAGGAAAAATGCTTATTTAAAGCTTCGAGATCAATATTATTTGGAGATAAATTTTGTTTTGCCTTACCAACTCCCAGCGTTCTAAGAAAATTCCAAATTTTGGTCGGGTTGCCATTTTCAACGGTAGACTGAATGTGTTGGCGTTGTGCATTCCTACACACCTTATTACAGCGATTGCGTACTTCAACATATTTTTGTCGATTGTATTCGGTTGGTCGATACTTAAATTTGGCCTTTGCTCTCGCCTTTTTAACCATGAGGTTTCTAATTTCTTCGGTGAGCCACGGTGCAGGTGAGTGTTTAACCTTAACTGCGCGAATGGGCGCGTGTATATCGTACAGTTTGATCAAATTTGATGTAAACACACTAACCATATTTATCAGAATCCAGATTTGCTAGCGAATCCCAGTCAATTTTACTTGCATCCGCACGGAGTCTATCAACATCCATACCACAAAAGTTGCGCAGTCTTAAACACTTAGGTTTAAATTTAGGAGGGCGAATTTTATATGATAGAAAAAGTAAATCATGATATGAGAAGACGTCAGCTGAATACTGACCATGCTTTTGGACATGGTCAGAGGAAGAAACAAGAATGAGGTCAAGCAGAGATGGAGCACAGTCAGGAAAGTGGTGAGTGGTCCTCAGTGGAAGACTCGTAAGGTTATAGGATTCCAAGATATAGCAAAGAGAGTCAGTCCGTGAATCCTTTTTTAAGAGGCACGTATTCCCATGATAGTCGTGTGACTGCAAGATGGTATGAATTTTTCTAACCACTCACGTGCCTACGTTTTGAAAAAAACACGTCCAAAGTGCTTAAGAATCAAAGTTATCGGATGTTGACGTACAATGGAGCACAAGACCGTAATAAAACTTAATTTATGACCAATCCAAGGGTTTATTTGTTAAACTATTGACTGATTTGTACAGCTAAAGGGTTATAGAATTTTTTTATGTTAACTCCGAGAATTTTGCTCAGTATAGTAATTTATAAAAAATTCAGGAAGTTCAAACTCTTGTTGAACAAAGAAATTATTTGTAAAAGATTTTTTTTTGTTAAATTTAAATCGATGACATATGTTTTTTTTGTTTTTATTAAGACAAATAATAGTTTATCTTTCTATGGTATTTTTATTACGAACACAACTTGAATAAAAAGGGCATTTTTTTAAAATAAGAGCCGCGACAGGAACAACGGCGTTGACTCGCCAAACTTTCAAACAATTGTGATTTAAAATTGTGCCGACAGATGTGCTTCAAATCACACTTACAGTATTCCTTATCTAATGCACTATACACATACAACAGTTTGACACACGAAACGATGCCTAAAACATAAACAAAACCGTTAATTGGACCGCAAACCTCTCGGTGGCCTCAGCCACCAAAAGCTATACGAGCAAAATTCATTATGTGGCCACGGCCAGCAAAAGCACGTGAGTGGCTAATAGGTGTTCAAACGAGGCAAAGTAATTAATGTTCAATGAGGAGCAATAGTAAACCCCTAAAAGCATACTTGTATGACTGAGCTCCACCTGTAATAGGATATGCTCACCCGCATTTGGTGGTGGTGGCTGCATTGACATATCAAGAATTCGATAAGGAATGTGTGTGCGCAAATAAATGGCAACACCGCCACCACGACCAACCGAGCGATCATTTCTAATGAGCTCAAACTCGGGGAGTGAATATGCTACTGTAGCGAGATTTGGCTTGAGCCATGACTCAGAAATGAGTATTGCGTGAATATTCTTACAATTGAAATTTGCCACCATATCAGGGAAGTGGGCTGGAACACTCTGGGCATTGATGTGCACCACATTGAAATTCACGGGAACATCAGAAACTTGCAATTTAATGGACTCGGCAAGTGACGGAATATTTGAGAAACTATCATCCCCACCATTTGCAGAATAATAGCTATCAGTATCACTGTCCGTTATATCAGAACGAGACATATAGGTACACATAAACAATATAAATTTTATATAAAACCAAAATAATATAAAAAAATAAATAGTATAATATATAAGACAAGATGCAATAAATGAGATAATGAAAAATTATTATTATAATACAATAATTATAAATCTACCTGTTTTATATAATAGATGTAGCCAAAAATAAAATATAATCTTGTTCACCCACCAGACGAGTGCCATTAAGTGTATATAAAAAAAGTTTAAAAAACAAAAGAAAAATCTGTTGAGAGACAGGGTATATCAGGAAGGTAGGTAATCATAAGATAATTTACAAATATATGCCATACACTATACTACTATATCTACACAAAAAATGAGATTGATTATTTAATTATCCTCCAATCTCCACCAACATTTGTAGAAAAAAAAAATGAAATTAACTATAAAATAACAAACAAAAATAAAAAAAATAAACGTAAAATTAGATATCAATAGGTTGTATTGATGAAGATCTTAAGCCTAAGTCACGCATATCGCTAAAATAAAAAATAAAAATTAAAATCAGACAGACAGCACTATGAATGAAATTGACATACACGACATAAACAAGGTTAAGTTGGTTATCTACCCCGTTTCATTTTTCATTTCATTACAGAATAATATAAAAATACAATTATTTAAAACACCCTGACGCAACGCTGACCAACCACAGAACAAGTCACAAACATGCAATTACGAGGGTGGAAAACATAGTTCAAGTACATGATGACAGTGATAAGTCGTTATCAAACCTCATATTACCGGAATGTTGTTATACAAACAGGTACGTTGAACATGTACGACGGCAAAGAATCACTTTCTCGTGGCAGCAGCTCGTTTTAACTTTGAGTTGTTGGGTTTCGGAGCTGCTGAAACCTTTGTAGTGTCTGCAATACCTGTCAAATTGTCTGTTTTTATATCATCCAACTCTTTTCGTGAAGTAATTCGATGACGAACCCCATCCGGTCCAATTATGTAAATGAACCCTTCCCTGGTCCAGCATTTGTTGATTCCAAATCTTTCTCGCGCCGTCATAAATGCATTATGTCTAGGTTTGGTAAGAAACTCGGATATGGTTATACCTGATCCTTTTAATTTTGTTTTAGCAAACCAGCAATTATCCCGGTCAGCCACTTTCTGGAATTTAATGAGCAGTGGCCTAGGTTTATGAGGTGACGAAGGGCGACCCATCCTTTGACAACGTGCAATACCAGACTCTGTGAAGGTGTTTATTTGGAGGTCTTTCTTAATAAAAGATGTGGCTGTCAGTGATGCACTCTCTGAAGGCTGCTCCTTGATGCCATGTAGCAGGATCATTTTTCGTCTGCTACGGGTCTCCACAACATCAACCCTGTGTGACATAGCCTCCACCTGCCTTTGCAATATACTCAAGGCAGTCATCACAAATGCCCTGAACGCAGCGAAATCCTCAGCCAGGCCATTGGAAGAAGCAGTGTTTGACTTCTCCAACCGTGAATTAAAATCAGACATCTGCTGCTGGAACATACCTATCAAATCTGTCAGTGACTTGTGTGTTGCAGTATCCATGTTGACAGTATAACAGTGTAACAAGAATTCTTGATGTTATCTGATAGGATTAACACTCAACTGGTAGATGAACGTTATTACCTTGATGTTATGAACATTAAATTGATTTTAATGTATTAAAGCACTTGTTTTAAAATAAAATAATAAAGAGCAAAAAATTATAGGTGTTATGCACTACCCGTTTTTTTTTATTATAAGCTCTGATTGTACTAAGTTTCATTCAAATCGATTCAGTAAGTTCGGCGTGATACTTATTCGGAATACAGACAGACAGACACACATGAAAAATGTAATTTCATTTTCGGCTTCAGTAGACTCTCGACCCTCAACAGTTTTACTATATGTATAGACTAGCTGACCATCGCAACTTCGTTTACGTCACATAAGATCTATGAAAGGAGAGGTATTTCTTCATCAGACTCATCAAGCAGCGTGTGAAACTGCCCTGTTTGCTTAATCAAAAAAGAGCTTAAAGATTGAGTCTATTCTAAAGCAATTCAGTCCACGCCTTCCTCACGTTAAAAAAATCCATCTAGCGCATAACTCCCCGGGTAAGTTGGAGGATGTCCTAAATTTGTTCCCACATTTTGGTTACGACTTATACTAGAGGATCGATAGAATACGGTTTAAACTTTGCTTATAACATAATTTCCACGCGGACGAAGTCGCGGGTAAAAGCTAGTAGTTAAATAAATCCACCAGCTTCAATTATGCAGTGCTCTCTGCTTAGCCCCTAGAATAGGTAACGTAATAATATATAGCCTATTTGAAGGCTGTACCTCTACTTAATATTTGTGCATAATTTGAATCAAATCTATTGAGTGCTTTTTGAGATCCTTCCGGACAAACATAGCAAACAGACAAACAGTAATTTGGCCAATTTGACTAACTGTATTTTCGGCTTCGGTATCTTATGTAGAACACCCAGCGAGTATTTTTTTTTTAATATTTCCAATGTACAGTTTTGGCTTTTCTATCATTTTATTATATGTTTAGATTAAATCTTCATGCACAGTGTACATATATGCTGAGAAATTCTAGACTAAGTAAACAAACATTATGTAGATAGACAAACAATATACTCGTACAATATAACCCTAATCATTTATACTATTACTAAATACAATTACAAACATTTCTTTTGTAATGTATTACTAAATACATTACAACATAAATATGTATAGTTACACATTTTTGAATACGCACACAACAATATATATATATATATATATATATATATATATATATATATATATATGTGTGTGAGTATTTTCGGCTTCGGTATCTTATGTAGAACACCCAGCAAGTATTTTTTTTTTCAAATATGTCCTTTTATATATATAAATGCATTATGTAGAAAGCTGAAGTCTTTAATCTGGAAGATTAGTTGCACGCTAATCAAAAACATTTCTTTCAAATCTATCATATTCCTTACCAAAATATTTAACGATTGCCTTAGATTATCTCATTACCCTGACATATGGAAAATTGCTAAGGTGACAGCAATAAAAAAGACAGGCAAATACCCTTAAATCCCCTCTAATTATAGACCTACTAGCTTGTTACCCTGCTTGGGTTAAAGTTTTTGAGCGAATTATTTCGAACAGACTCCTAAAGGTCGTCGAAAATAAGATAATTCCTGAACAATTTGGTTTCCGCAGACATCATTCTACTTCGCACCAAATGGTCCGATTGACAGAACATATTTTTTACCACTTAAATATGAAAGCATCTACAGGTATGATCTTATTATAGCTACATTATAGCCTATCGAAAATACGAAATTATATAATTTTAGTGCAAAATTTTTAAGGCACATCCCGCAAACTTTACCGTAACGTGAGCCGTTACGCAACTATGAGCTTTATTGACAAAATTTCCGTACATTTTGTTCTATACAAATTAAAGTGTTTAATAATATGTTATGGAAATTCAAATCTATTTACAAATTATTATTACTATTAAGAAAGGATCAAAAAATACTATATAAAACATTCAAAAATGGAATGAAAACCCTAATAATCGAATGTAACTATGCTATGAGACCTATACTATTCTATTTAAATGTTTCGATATGCAGTCGCCGCTGTGACCCGAAGTGTTGTCCCGTACATTTCTCCCGCAGTGCAGACTATGTTGCATCAATTTCCGGTACGGGCACGACGTCTGTAGACACTGGCAGCACCACCAGCTTCTTCACCGGCCGCCGCAGAACGCCTCCCTTGGTTGCGATGTCCACTGTTCGTACTATGTTGTCTGGACCCGGATACGTAGCGATGACTCTGCCACGGATCCACACGTTGCGAGGAAGGTTCGCGTCGACTATCTGTACGAGGTCGTTGATCTGTACTGGTTGACCTCGTCCGTGGGGCTCCCGCCGGTGTTGAAGCTCAGGCAGGTACTCTCGAATCCAGCGAAGCCAAAATAGGTCTGCTAGCCGTTGAGAAGCGCGCCAGCTTGACCTCGATGCTGTGTCTTGCTCGCTGAATGTCCCGGGCTGCGGTACTCGCCCCTGACCCCCCAGTAAGAAGTGATTGGGAGTTAGGGCTTCTGGATCTTCTGGGTTCACTGACACATGCGTCAGCGGTCGACTGTTGACTGTGTACTCCACTTTTATTAATAATGTGAAGAGTACTTCTTCTGTAGGTCTTCTGTTCTTGCTTGAGGCAGCGTCTGAGTCTTGATTCGGCAGAACAGGCAGCTTTGGAGTAGAGTGCGCTTGATGGGCCTAAGTCGTAGTACTCAGTTTTGCTGTCTGCACTCGTTGACTGTAGATTCGACACCGGCGTGATGCAGCTGATGATGTACTGCCTGGACCCAGAGTTTGACTCTTCAAGAGCCCCATGACTTGATGGCGGACACCCAACTATTGGGTGTCCGCCATCAAGTCATGGGGCTCTTGAAGTCTTAATCTGTAGTGTCTCTGTGTATATATATATATATATATATATATATATATATGTGGGGTGAGAGGGCAAATGAAAGATCAGCTGGATTACACAGATTTACTTGGAACTTTTACGCTTACAATAAAAATACTTCTTCACCCGATACATAGTCTTCCGGAACAACCCAGACCGCATAGACAAAATTCTAGACCTCCTAATCTATTAATTTTTTAAACAGTAACACATATGGCGTAGACACAACCATCAGCATATTAGGCTAATTTCAGATCAAATAATTTCTCCTACAACTCGGCCATCCTACAAGAGTCTGACCCCAGACTCGTCTCAATGAAAAGTTATCTAACACTGTTAGTTTAACAACAATAGTGAAATTATAAATACAAAAAAAAAGAACAGTAAAGTCAGAAGACTAAGGCTGAGTTTCACATGATAACCTAATCATGAATTGTAAACAAACAAAATTTTGAATGAACCTTTGTCATTAATACAAATGATCTTTTAATGATACACAATTATAAGGAACATCAGATTAAATATCACATACTAATTTTACAATTTTAATACACTATGTACCAGAGCCTTACCTAACATTCGCATAGCACAGAGTTATAAGAATCTTAAACTAAACATAGTTCACACACTTATAATATCAAATAACACAAGTTAAGGTTATAGAGTAAACATCCAAGATCAATGCTGCAAGTCTTAAACTAAACATAATACAGACCATTATAATATAACATTACACAATATAAAGTTGTAATAAGTACACAGTTATACCATAAACATACCAAGATACAATGCTGTACCAAATACCTACTAAAATCATTATTACAGTTGGTCAGGGTAGGACAGATGTTATCAAAATAATGTGTTACCTCAGTCTGGCCAGCATTTCATGTGGTCGGCAGCAGATGTAGTCTTTATAGGTCCCTCTGTGGAACTGTCCTGCTTTATAACCTCATACCGATCCATACCCAGCACCTTGGTTACTTTGTATGGTCCAAGAAACTTGGGCTTAAGCTTCATGTGGGTACCAAATTGAGTCCTCTTTATAGCTACATAATCCCCAACCCGGTACTTGATACTATCTTTTCTTTTCCGGTTGTAGCATTTCCTGTTTTCTTCTTGTATTTTAAATATTTGCGTTTTAGCCTTTTCCCTTAAATTCTCCCTTTCTAGTACAAAACTTTCTTGATATTCAGTTTCCAACATAGACAATAGTTCTATATCTTCTTTCTGCTTCATTTTGCACCCTGTTAGTAATTCAAAAGGTGACATACCAATACTCCTTTGATATGTGCTGTTTATTGCTCTTTGCACTTTGCTTATGTGCCGATACCACAGCTTATCATCTTCTAGGCACAGTTTAGTCAGAATGGACACAACTATCCTATGGATCCTTTCCACTTGTCCATTTCCACGGGGTATGCCAGTGGCAATCTTAATGTGTTGAATACTCTCTGTTTCACAGTACTGCTCAAAATCATTGCTTATGAAAGCTGCACCTCTATCAGAGATTATTCTTCTCGGATTACCCCATGTCTGCTGGTGTATGTTGAGCTTCTCTATCGTTTCCTTTGAATTGGTAGTTCTCGTTGGGAATAACCAAACAAATTTAGTAAAACCATCTACCACAGTCAGAATGTAGTTGTACTGCTTCTTGGTCTCCGACAACGGACCAACATGATCGCAATGCAAAGTATCTAGTGGTATACTGCCCTTTTCAATGCTATTAAGGAAACCCTCTTGTTTTCCAGCTTTCTTCATTGCTAACAAGCATGGGATACAAGCAAAAACTACTTCTTCTATCTTCTTGATTACATCTTTTATATAAAAATCTTTAATTAACCCAGTTGTTACTGAAACTATTTTTTTCTGATAACTTCCTAATTTTTTGATATTGTTACCTTGATGGATATAGTAAACATGGAAAAATACCAAAAAAAATCTAGGTTTTCTGGAAAGCTCGGAAAACTTCGATCGTTATAACGATCAGTAGTAATAAGTGAGTAGGGTAACGGTAACACAAGTATCAATATGTACATTGTATCTCTATTATAATTAGAAAACATTTTTGGTATTACAAAAAGCTTTTATTACTGTAACAAAATATAATAAACTACATTATAGTTGTTTATGTTGGAGTATGGTAAGACGAAAAACATGTTTTAGGATGCAAGTGAACTTTACACTTTGGACAAGTGAAGTTCGTGTTTTTTTTGCAAAGCGAACACCGATGCTGTGTGTCGTTGTATTCAACTAAGTGATCAATTCTATCGTAGCGAGAGGTTTCCCTATAATTTCTGGGAGTGGGACAAGGTCCACGCTTCTCAGTTCTTCTATAAGTTTCCAAAATACCTCTGGCAATAGTTCTCCGAAATGTAAGGTGATCGTAGTCTCCTCCATTATTTTTATAAAGTTGCCACGCATTGTGAGTAGCCATGTCTAAGCAGTGACAAAATAGTGAGAAATACCACTTCTTGCCGCGAATGGATGTACGATAAAGACCAATGTTTTGGTCGGACCTATCGAATCCTCCCATGTTTTCATTGTAGGTTTTTATAATTGCAGGCTGATCAATGTGGACATATTTTTTCTGCTGCTGTGAGAACCGTTTAGCTTTATATAAGGGCTCGATGGTTTCTGAATTGGATACTACTGTCGCCACGCTATTATCGTTCCACTTACAAACTAAAATATGCTCTGGACGACTAGACTGGTACTAAAATTGCCTCTTTCAGTTTTCTTGAACTCTTTATTGGAGGGTAAAGGACATTTTTTTGTACGGTCTTCACGGATTGTTCCGGTGGCTTTGAGTCCTCTGTTACCCAATTCGTGAAAAAGAGCAATGGAAGAGAAGAAATTGTCAAAGAACAGGTGACAAGGGGCACCTGGGAATCGAAATTGTAAATGATCAGCAAAACGCAAAATAACACCAGCTCCCAGACCTAACTCCCTATAAAGCGGTGGAATAATTGTTGAATGGCCTTGGTATGGATCAAACCATAGTACATAACCCAATCTGGTCGCACCAACCCAGGACTTATATCCCCATCGAATGGTTGATGATGATTTCATCGAGAGATAATGGCTTAGTATGATGAATAGATCTAAAAATAAATACCTACCCAAATTACTACTGATCGTTATAACGATCACAAAATATATCACTAGTTCTTTTTTAAATATTATGTAAATGGTCAAAATTTGCTTCATATTTAGTTAGACTAGTTACAAATTTATAAAAAACAAATATAACATGAGTTTCAACCAAAAGAAACTTTGTGAAAACTTACCGTTTTGAAGACATAATGAAACTTTTTCACTTGGATAAGATATCATGCTTTGTGAAATTCAAAATAAGTAATATAGGGCAATGAAATACGCGTCGAAACACAGCTAAATGACCACTCATTCGAATCAAAGACAATAAGCAAAAATATTCCAGTAGATACATATTTTTTAATGGAGGGTACTTAAACACAGTTTTGTGATCGTTATAACGATCGGTCGCTGTAAATGGGTTAACACCTCTAACATCTTTTTCTTTCCAAAATGACCATTTTCATGAACCATTTTTATAATATTATATTCCAAACTTTTAGGTACAACTAATAATCCTTCTGTTCCTTTATACAATAACCCATTCTGTTCATAATAGTCCAAATATGGTTTAACCTTCAAAATTTCCAGTATAGCTTTTATTCCATCATCTATCTCTTGAGCTCTCCTTACCTTGTCGTGCATTGACTTGGTTACCACACCGACATAAGGATGACGGCTAAGAGCATCTACATGTCTCATCCTAGTGCCAGCTCTATGTTCAACAGTATAATTGTATTCCTGCAACAACAAAATCCACCTAGCTACTCGTGTGGATAAATCTTTTTTCTTTAAGGTCATTTCAAATGCTAAACAATCTGTCACAATTTTAAAGGGTATACCTAAGAGATATCTTCTAAATTTTTTAACCCCTTCAATCACAGCCAATGCTTCTAGCTCATAGCTGGTATACTTTTTCTCAGCATCAGTTGTCTTTTTACTCATATAGTAGACGGGGTGAAACTGCTGGTCATTAGGGTCTTTCTGCATCAGTATAGCTGCAAAGGATTCTAGTGATGCATCAGTATGCATCTCTGTTGTCAACTTGGGATTAAATATTCTCAACACAGGCTGCCTCGACAGAACTGCTTTTAAAGCATCAAATGCTGTCTTACACTCATCACTGAAACTAAATGAATTATTCTTCTTCAACATGTTTGTCAATGGTCTAGCTAAGGCAGCATAACCCTCAATGAACTTTCTGAAATATGAAGTAAGACCAATAAAACTCTGTACCTGTTTCAACGTCTTGGGCACAGGATATTTCAACACAGCTTCTACTTTATCAGTTGATGGTCTTACCGTTCCTTTCTCCACAATGTGACCCAAATATTGCACCTGCGTAGTGAGTAGTTCACTCTTCTGCCAATTGATCACCAATCCATAGTCAGCAGCGACACTCAAAACTTTTCTTAATCTATTTAAACCTTCTTGATAGGTACTAGCTGAAATAATCATGTCATCAATAAATATTAACAGAAATCCTTGCGATATCAAATCACGGAAAATTGCATTAATAAATCTTGTGAAATAGTTAGGACATATCGCCAAACCGAAGGGAGCCTTGGTAAATTCATACTGCGCTGACTGAGTAACAAATGATGTATATTTTGTACAATCTTCTCTAATCCGCAGATGGAAAAATGCATCTTTTAAGTCTAGCTTACTATAGATAGTCGCTTCTGACAGTTTGTCTAAATGATCATCTATGATGGGCAAAGGAAACTGGTCCTTCACCATCTTCTCATTTATTCTCCTATAATCCACACAAACCCGTGTTTCACCATTCTTCTTCTTCACTAGAACTAATGGGCTACAGTACTCAGAAAAACTAGGTTTAATAATACCTTTCTGTAACCACTCCTTGACTTGGACATCAACGACTTCTTGTTCCTGAGCTGACAGACGCCTGGGACGCTGTGCAACTGGAATGTTATCCTTCAACACAATCACCATTTCCAGTGGAGTTTCCTTGACCTGAACTGGCTTGTAACTTTCCACCAGGTCCTGCACAGCTGCCTGAACACCAGCTGGAATATGGCCTATTGAAATTGAATCAGGATCTGAAAGCAGACAGTTTAACATTTCACACTCGCCCTGAGGCATTATATTAATAACACCTCGTTCTATCACCACCCTGACCAACTCCAAGAAAGGTTGACCTAAAATCATTTTGTACGGCATTACATCTCTAGGTACAATAAAGAAAAATACATTATAAACATTGTTATCTACCAATATATCAGCTTTAAATTTTCCAAAGGATACGACTTTGCTGCCGCCAAGACCAGTTAATGTAGTATTCTCTCTTACATAAAACCCATCGTTTAAACTGAAAAATAAGTCCTCCGTCACTAGATTGAGATCACTACCTGAATCAATTAATGATTCCACGCATTCACCACTAATTTCTACACTTTTTAATGACTTTCTCACTTTGTTTACATTTAGAATGTTTTGACAATCTTCGCTGTCATGGCCGCCGCTCGCGCCGACAGCGCTACCAACTTCACAGGCTAATTCAGCGCACATAGACCTCGGTTGCCTTTGGTCGCCGGTGCCACTACGCCCGCCATTTTGTTTCGCTGTGTTGGTGCACTGCGGAGCGACGTGACCATATTCACCACACTTGAAACATTTTACACCTTTAATACACGATGACGAAATGTGATCCCTATCACCACATTTGTAGCACCTCCTCTCTAAATCTCTCGACTTTTCAGACAGCTTTTCAGGTCGATTCACTGGCTGTGTAGCTCCGACATGCCGCTTAGCCGTCTTGGCAGAGTTTTTCTTCATAGTCTCATAGATTGCCAACTTATCCTTCAGCACAGAGTAACTGGTGACACCGTACAAAAGGGCCTTATTACTTTCAAAGTCGGTCAAGCCCTCGACAATGTACTGAATTGCTACGTAGTCTGCTATCTTGCCTCGTTTCGCCAGTTCTTTCATAGTCAGCATATACTCATAGTAGGACTCATCTTTGCGTTTTCTCCTGTTAGATAGCAGCTCATGCACTTCTTTGGAGTTTAGAACGTCTGGAAACTCCTTCAGTACAGCGGCTTTCAACTCGTCGAACGTGCGGTGTACCTTTTCAGCCTTTAGCCACATAGATGCGACACCGGTAAGCGAGCGCCTCGCTACAATCAGCGTTTGCGCCGGCGTCCATTGCATAATTTCGGCATGATCTTCCACGTCCTGGACCCACTTTGTGGAAGTATACGACTTATCGACGCCGTCAAATTTAGGGATCAACCCATCGTACCACGGCGTAATGCCCGTCGGCGCCGCCATGGCGGCATCCGCCTTTTCTCTATCGGATCCACGCGACATCATAAATTGTTCTATAGAAAAAATATAATACGTACACCACAGTAGCACCTCACCTACAAAAATACTCCTTGCACCTTGAACGCCTCAACACCTTGAACACCAAACCGCCTCGACACCTCCGCAACGTAGAAATTTTTTCATCTATTCATCCGCTCGCTAATCTTTGTAAATTTGCCCACTCTCATCCCGGACGAGCCCCCAAGAATTGTGGGGTGAGAGGGCAAATGAAAGATCAGCTGGATTACACAGATTTACTTGGAACTTTTACGCTTACAATAAAAATACTTCTTCACCCGATACATAGTCTTCCGGAACAACCCAGACCGCATAGACAAAATTCTAGACCTCCAAATCTATTAATTTTTTAAACAGTAACACATATGGCATAGACACAACCATCAGCATATTAGACTAATTTCAGATCAAATAATTTCTCCTACATATATATATATATAGGTATATATTATTAACCTATATACGACGTAGGAAAACGTATTTGCTGTAAGTAGCTAAAATGGCGTAAGTAGACTAAATACATAGCCAGATTCAGAATTTTTTTCTGCGTCGAATGGTCTGGGTCTCATATCACTACGACGACATAATTTCATAAAATTGGGTATTAATTTACAAAGGTTACGTGTTCAAGTTGCTGTAAGTGTCTCAAAAACCGGTGTTTTATAACTTTTCTTACTTACACCCAAAAGTTCGGTTTATTATTAAACATCTGATAAGATTTACAGCATTCTTATGGCCTGTCAAATGCCCAAAAAATACTGGCAAATATTCCTTACAGCATTTTTTGGGCTGTCAAATAAATAAAAGATTACTTACAACATTCTTATGGTCTGTAAATGGAACTCAAGATACAAGTACAACACTTTTCTATGGATGCTTTTAAAATCATATTCATGGTTACTAGGTACATTTTAACTAGTTATAAATACTAAGAAAATAAAAAAATAAACTATTTTATAAGCTATGAATTATTTAGTTAATGAACAATTAAGGCATTGTTATATGTCATTTTATTATAAATCGGTTACGGCATCAAAATATAGCCCGCACGTTTCAATAAAATAAAAATCTAACTTCAGTAGTGGTAGAACAGTACAATAGTAGTTTTACTTCAAGGGATTTGTTATTTTTTTCTTGAGATCTATTTTATTTTGTCTTTTTGGGTTATACTCGTGAGTGCGAGGGAACCCTACTAACGTCTTCGGCGCTCAAGCCAGCATCGCCTGTGAGTGGTACGTCTACTAATTGACAGATAACATCATTGCAAACATAGGCGCAGGACTTGACCAGTTGATCACATCTTTACTGTTCGGTAGATTGTACAGAAGACAAAGGAGTAAAATATAAGTCACTGTATGGCTTTCATAAACTACAAGATAGCCTCGACTCTATCAAAACCTGAGCAGTTCTTGATGTACTGCAAGATGTCGTTATGCTCGTACGAGACCGCCACGACACGACTACCCAGCTGGAGGATCAGCCAACTAATTTCATTGAACTGCGCAGAGGTATGAGACCGGGACATGTAATATTCCCTAAGCTCCTCACTATCGCTCTCAAATACATTTTAATGGATGGGGAATGAATATAAACGGAAAAACGCATCTCGCAATTTGGGTTGAGATGCTGCACAGTCAAAGAGCATTTTGTCGCGTTGGTCTTGTCATAACCTGGATAAAGTTAGGCATGTTCGTTCATTCATCATGATGAATGAGCATGTCATGTTCTACGTCAAAGGTCCGAGCCTTGAGGTTTTCCAGGAATACAATTTGTGCAGATCATTATACTTGAAAAAAAAAAAAGGATCCACTTGGACCGGGCAGCATTTAACAAACTCCATCGGTTTTTCTTTTCGCCTATACCGCAGTGCCTGAAGACAAAAATCTGCAATCAGTGCGTTCTACCAATAATAAAGTATAGTGCCGAGAAGCGGACACTTATGGTGGGCTGGTCCATGACCTTAAAGTTCAACAACGAGCCATGACGTGAGCTATGCTCGGTGTGTCTCTGAGGAATAAAATTCGAAACGATGCTATCCGTCACAGAACGAGAACGGTCGACATAGCTCGACTCGACTTTTGGCGCATGGCATGTGTTGTAGCGTTATATGAGATAGGCCTATGGCCATCAGTGGCCTGTCATAGGCTGAATATAAATTAATATTATTCTAAGTAGGAACATTGAATATTACACAAATTATACACTTAACATAATGTAAGTATTTATGGATCAATCAAATCAGACTATGACAGTCCACAGCTGGACCCCCTTCTCTTCATTAACGCTACAACACACGCCATCGCCATGCGCCAAAAGTTGAGTCGAGCAATGTTAAATGCTGTAAGTTTGTTATTTTGTTTAATATTAAACAAAAAAACAAACTTACAGCATTTAACTTGTAACACACATACAAACGATTCTTTATTTATACCAATTAAGTGGTATCAGTATATTACCAGAGCAGTCTTACATCTTTTTAATGGTATGTCATTCATTAAATATTTCAAGTACAGCGTTTTAAAGGTCTGTAAATATACACAACTTAACTATCGCCATAGAAGTCACTAATTGCTGTAAGTAATGAAAAGCCTACTTCCAATAACTTTAATCAAAATATTTTCATTGTTGTTCATGCGTTAGTCCAATAACAAAACTGTGTTCCAAAAATCACCTATCTGTCACTAATCATTAAAAAGATATGAATTTTTTTCTAACTTTTTAAAAGTTTTTTGGCTCTGGTGAAAAGTTGGGATTTTGCTACTTACAGCAAATACGTTTTCTTACGTCGATATACACATAAATACACAATTACATACGAGTACATGCATAGGTACTATAATGCTAAATAATATTCTTTAACCAGTCTTTTGAAAACATTTAGAGACTGGGCGCGCCTTATATTTATTGGTAAGGCATTCCACAACCGTACAGCTTGTACTGCGAAGGACTTGTCATAAAAAGATGTGGAATGTCTAGGAATTTCTAAAGGCAGTGATACTGATGACCTTACAGATCTCAAATGTGTGTCATTGAGAAACTTAAAACGTTCTTTTAGATGAACGGGAGTAAAGGGGTTAAAGAGAGTGCTATAAAGCATAGAAAGAATATGAGTGTTCCGACGAAGACGAATCGGGAGCCACTCGAGCTGTCTTCGAAACTGAGATACGTGATCATATTTGCGTAACCCAAATATAAATCTAATACAAAAATTTTGAAGTCGCTCAAGTTTGTCTAGCTGCCCCTCATTGATATCGAGATAGCTAACATCTGCATAGTCGAGTACAAGAAGAAGAAGGGTTTCTGTAAGCGCCCTTTTAGTGGCAGTTGGCAGGAAGTTACGTAATCTACGCAGTGAGCCTGCAGAAGCAAAAAGCTTTCGGCTAACCTCTCTCATTTGGGGACGCCAAGATAGTGTACTGTCGATCAAAATACCCAAGTCCTTTACCTCACTGCTAACTTGTAAGGTAACACCATCAAATTCGATATTCAGAAGGGTTGTCCATTGCACTTTATTTATCATTTGTGTACTCCCGACCAAAATAACTTGAGTCTTAGAGGGGTTCACCTTTAAACCATATTTTCTGCTCCATTGGCTGATGTACGCTAAGTCAGTGTTAAGTATAGTAAATGCTGTAGATAGTTCAGACCATGAGTCTTGATTGTAGATTTGAAGATCATCTGCATAAAGGTGGTAGGAAGAAAATATATATTTCGAGATCGAATTTATAAAAATAGTGAACAGCAAAGGAGAAAGCACGCTACCCTGTGGAACGCCGACAGAAGTATTACACCAAGTAGAAAAAGATTCTTCAACGCAAACTCGTTGCCGGCGTCCAAACAGGTAACCACGAAACCAATCAATCACTGGTGGGGATATGTTAAAGGAGCGTAACATACCGAGCAGGATAAGGAAATCTACTGTATTGCAGGCGTTGGTAAAATCCAATAATGTGAGTACTGTGAGATTTCCCATCTCCATGCCTAGACGAATATCATCAGTCAACATAATTAATGCGCTGGTCGTACTGTGGCCTGACCGAAAGCCTGATTGAAAAGGATTTAGGAGGTTGTGTCTATTTAGATACGCATTTAATTGGGAGCGAACAAGTTTTTCTAGGACTTTAGAGAGGAAAGGTAATATGGAAATAGGGCGATATTCGGAGAAGGATGCTGGGTTTGATTTTTTAGGCAAAGGAATGATATGTGCGTCTTTCCAGGCTTTCAGAAACTCGGCGTAGATGAGAGAGTGGTTAAAAATGTGACATACAATTGACAGGATTTCGTCAATGACAGTCAGTACCATCTTCCGACTAATGTTGTCACCACCAATCGCATTTGAGCCTATCGACATTATACTCCTTTTAACATCACCACACGCAGATAATTGATCGAAATTGAACGGCGAATGGTCAGGAGTTGGAAGCGATGAAAGAAACTGCAATGTATTGTCTCTATTAGACTGATCTAATGTGGACGAAGATGAGAAATAATTGTTAAGTAAATCAATATCAAGTGAGTTTGATATCAGATTTTGACGTTGCTTTCCAACTCCTAATGTTCTGAGAAATTTCCAGACCTTGGCAGGATCTCCGTTCTCGACCGAATTATAAATTTACTGGCGTTGCGCTTTCCTACACACCTTACTGCAGAGATTTCGTAACGCAATGTATTTCTCCCTGTTGATATCTGTCGGCCGTATATTGTATCTGCATTTTGCAGCAGCTTTTTTTGAAAGGAGATTTTTTATGTCGGCTGTAAGCCAGGGAGACGGAAAATGCTTAACCTTGCTCCACAATTTTTTCATTTAAGTATTTAACTTTAGCATCAATCGTCTGTGCTTCATACAACGGATCCCAGTTGATATTGCTAGCATCCTCACGGAGTTTGACTAGGTTCATGCCACTAAAATTGCGCTGCATAAGGAGTTTAGGCTCAGGTTTCGGACGACGAACTTTATATGAGAGAAATATCAAGTCATGACAAGAAAAAGCGTTATCTGGATACTGGCCGTGTTTAGCAACAAGGTCCGTGGAAGAGACAAGTATTAAATCAAGAAGAGTTGGAGGGTGACCAGGAGCGTGATGGGTAGCACTAGAAGGCAAGACAGATAGATTACAGGCTTCGACTATGCTTAGAAAAGAAGAAGAGCGGGAATCTTGCTTTAAGAGACAAGTATTAAAGTCTCCCATAATAATTGTTTGACTATAATTGGGTGAAAGTCGTTCAACTAAATTTTCAAACGAAGAGAAAAAGTTAATGTGCATAGAGGGGCAATAATATACTCCAAGTAATAATTTGATATGGGCGAGTTCAATTTCCAAGAAGAGATGCTCACCAGCGCTTGATGGCGGCGGTTGTGGAGATAAGTCGACAATATTATATGGTATGTTATTTCGTAAATAGATCGCAACACCGCCACACTTTGGGCCGATGCGATCATTTCTAATCAGATTGAACTCAGGAAGAGAGTAGCACCTAGAAAGTAGACAAGGCTTAAGAAAGGTTTCAGAGATAAGAATAGCATGGATATTTTTACAGTTAAAGGTCGCCAGCATTCTCGGGAAATGGGCGTGAACACTCTGTGCATTTATATGGACTACATTGAAATTCTTCGGTACATCAGCAAACTGGGTCTGAACAACGTTGACACGTGGGACCATTGGGAAGATTCTAGTGTCGTATGGATCTCGGCGACCCTATTGGCCACAAATGTCTTCCAATTGCTAGCATGTTTACTCAGCCAAGCCAATACAATTGTAGAGTCTGTCCAAGCCCTTACATGATTTTTTTGAATATTTAAAACTGCTGCAATCTCTAACAGCAGTTATGACACTAAAACAGCTCCACAGAGTTCCAGTCGTGGTATGCACACTTGCCTTACTGGTTGTTTTGGCACCAACTAATCCGACATAAACATCACCTGATGCCTTTATAACACGAGAATAAACGACAGCTGCATAGGCAACGTTAGATGCGTCCGAAAATCCATGCAGTTCCACAGTAACATCACTTGACTGCGTACCAGTTATTTACTTTTAAGTATTTCATTTATATATGATAGTGTATATAAGATAGTTAATACCATATTTAACATATTTTAATATCCTGGGTGGAGAACGGCTTATTGTTCTTACCTTATTTGATTGGCAGTCGCGTATGGTGACTGGAGGCATGGTGTACGGTGTGATGTGAAATAGCCAGGGTATTCTGGCTGTGCCTGGGGCGAGTGGGATGATGGGAGGTGCGGCCTGTTTCCTTTCATTTCATGCCTGAAATAGACAAGGTTGGTTATGGGTTGAATCCCAATACTCAGTTGTACCTAAGAAATATGTTACTGTTTGATTGTCACTGCACTATTTATTATTTATTTATACCTATTTGTGTTCGAATGAATGTACGGCATCGATTCCGTTTTTTATGCTTACCTTTTTACAGCGTCGATTGATAATCTTTATCGGCTTTTATGTAAATAAACATCTTCGAGATTAGGTTATTGCGAACGATACCGATCTAGAAATAATGGCGAACACGCATTGAATTGTTTATAAAGCACTGATTGCACTAAACACAACAACGGAACATAGATTTATGTTATACATATTACACACACGTTTATCTATAAATTAATTATTAAATATTTTTCTGAACATATCAATTTCATTATTCAATTACTTGTAATGTATTACCACTAAACAGACACACATACAACAATCTAGCTTACAAAAGTTGGTATACGCTGTTTAAAAGTTTATTTTTGTTGTTATCATTGGATAGTAAACTGGTTTATTTATGCGACTAAATACAAAATGAACTCTGTGAATAATGTTTGACAGAGAGAAATGGCGTAATGGCGTGGCGTCTACGGACGCGGAAGTTACCATCAATGTTGCCAGCCCTAATTAATATTTCTTTATTTAAGGGGTCCCGACACGATCGGTTGGCGGTTGTCAAGCACGTTAAAAATCATGTGTACATATGCGTCGCTGCACACACCATTCAAAGAAATCACGCAACTGAAGCAACTTCCATTCATTTTTAACGTGATTGACAACTTCAAGGCATGGTCGTGCCCATTAGTCTTTATTTTTTTTTATAATATCTTGTACTGTTTGCGTGATTGGCGTTAGTTGTTTTTAATTACTTTTGTTTCTGAAAATTATAATAAATAGTGTCTCTGTCTTACCATCGCGTCCGGCCGTCTCTGAAAATCAGCGCTGTCTGCATGTATCACATGCGGACAGCATTAAGCTGAGAGGCGGCCGTTTATTCCACAATGTGTGCGGTACCTATATTTAAAAAATGTAAATGTAATTATTTTTAAAGATTTTTTTTTGTTGTTAGGTTAGTGGTGGTGGTGGCTATGAATTTGGAATAAAAAATAATTTTCTTTCTTTACCAAACCACCTAGGAATACGAAATTTCGTCAGACATGCTAACTCGTTGCGGTAAGTATTCCAATCATTTATTATGTCAATTGGAGGTTCTTCATCCCATCCTGTTCCTGCTATCCACAATCGCTGTATGAATATTTTCCCACATCGCTGTATGACTATGAGAGTTTTTTCACCGCTAAGCAAACCCCAATAACTGTAGCGCCGAAATTTCAGGGCACATCTCTTTCCATCTCCAAAAGTATAGGGATCCTTGGCGTTGACATCTCCAGTGACGTTCAGTTCCGTAGTCATTTGGAGGACAAGGCTAAGCTGGCGTCCAAGAAGCTAGGTGTGCGCAAACACTGCTTCTCTATAAGTCGCAAGTGCGGCCGCATATGGAGTACTGCTGTCACCTCTGGGCGGGAGCACCTGAATATCAGCTTCGTCCATTTGACTCTGTGCAAAGACGAGCTGTAAGAGTTGTCAACGATCCTTTACTTACAGGTGTTGTGGAACCTCTTCGCGACAGGAGAGACTTTGAGTCTGTTTGAGTTGATACCCGAACTAGGATTGCTCCTGTATTTCGGGTTATCAACCCTCCACTCCTTATAGTTAGTCAGTCTAATATTGCTTAAACATAACATAACATTTGATTTTTGTATTTGTCGAGGGTACATTACAATTATTATTTCAACGACACAAACACAATCGTCGAAAGACGCCTGATACCGGCTACAAGTCAAGTACAAATATGGAGTGTGGTGCAAGTAATAAGTTGCGGTAGTTCCAATAGAATTTTGAAATTATTGTTTTTGCAATTGTATTATGGAACGTTACATAATTATGTATTGTAGAAAACTGAAACTTTACATAAAAGTCCACTGTATTTTTATTGATATTTTACTTGATACCTACATGCATTTTCTATTGGCAAAAAGATTAGGCAATTCTGTTTTTGTACCGAGTAAGATGAGAGTGTGCGTATGGTGGGATTATATGTTTATGCATGTGTGTGTGAGAGAGTGAGCGAGCGAGTGTGTGAGTTAGTGAGCAAGTGACTCTGTGTGGTGTGTGTATATGTGTGTGTGTGTGTGTGTGTGTGTGTGTGTGTGTGTGTGTATGTGTGTGTGTGTGTGTGTGTGTGTGTGTGTGTCTGTTTAGATATTCATCTTCAGCATATTTTCCGTTTCACTGTACCCCAGAGCTACCAATTTATTTTTCAGTGTAGCTTTTAAGCTGGTTCTGTTCATTTTGAAAATTTGTTCTTTGTCATTAAAGTGTCTGTACAGATACGGTCCAGTGTACAGAAATTGTCTTTGCGCAAAGTTAGATTTGACAGAAGGGACACAGGTACGTATTCTTCTTTTGTGTTGGGGTAATTGGGATGGGACAATTGTTTTATGGTGGCGAGCCACTGCATTCATTATAAATAGTTGTGTAACTGTCAGAAGGTTGGCTTCCTTATATAAATTGTCCGTTGGGTATTTCCTTGGCTTGCCGAGCATAACTTTTATAGTAGCCCTTTGTGCTCTTTCTAGCTTCAAGAGGTGTGTGACTGCAGCTCCACCCCATACGGGTATACAATATGTCAAGAGTGATTGGACAAGGGCAAGGTAAATTTTTGTAATTAGGTTGATGTCAGCAGATTCCCTAAGATTTTTGAAAACATGCAGAAGTTTGCGAACCCGTTTACTTAGCGCTTCAGTGTGCGAACTCCAATTTAAGTTTTTGTCAATTATGATCCCTAAGTATTTGTGGGTGTCTGTTTGGACTATATCGGGGCAATGGCAGGTTATATCTAGGTTATTATCTTTGATACACTGATGTTCGTGGGCTTTAATACTAAAGTCTGATGGAGGTCTATTTGCTTCTGTCATGCTAAAGCAGATATACTTGGTTTTAGGCACATTTATAGTTAAGAGATTATTGTCAAGCCATTTCGTTACCAATGTTAGTCCAGTTTCGGCTGCCATCTGAATTTCTGTCCACGATTCGCCCCAGAAAATGAGAGCAGTATCGTCCGCGAAAGCCACTGTACGACAGTTGCTAAGCTCAAGTTTACATAGACTGTTGACGTAGCCTAGAAAAAGGGTAGGTCCAAGCGTACTTCCCTGCGGTATGCCATGGGTTACAGGTAAGCTTGTGCTGCGGACATCATTCACTTTTACGATTTGGCTTATATTGGATAGATAGTCATGAAACCAATGGAGAGCCTTTCCACGTATCCCCAAATCCTCCAATCTTAACAGAAGTATTGGAATAGACACGGTGTCAAAGGCTTTTTTGAGATCTAAGAAGATGGTTATGCATTTGTCTCCTCTGTCCACTGCCTCGGTGATCGTCTTCGAAAGACGGACCACGGCATCCTCTACATTCCTGCCCGGCCGGAACCCATATTGATTTTCGGCTAAAAGATGTTTATTTTCCAAAAACCCAGTAAGGCGGATGTTGACGACCTTTTCGATGATCTTACTGATTGTGCTCAGCAATGAGATTGGCCTATAATTTGATACTGCTTCTTCGCCTCCCCCCTTATATATAGGCACAACTATGGCTTTTTTAAAGATGCTTGGAAAAGTCCCTGTCGAAATACTAAGGTTGCAAAGATGAGCTATCATTATACATAAAATAGAGTGAGAGTTTTTAAGAATCAAACTAGTTATGCAGTCTATTCCTGGTGCACTATGAATTTTGAGGCCAAAGATAATTTTGTCAATTTCCGTAAAGTCTGTTGGGTATAAATACATTGAATCCACTTTTGTATTCGAAGATATATTTTCCAAGAGCTGGTTCTCGTCCCTGTTTAATTTAACTTGTATATTTTTTGCTAGTTCTTTACCGATCGATGTGAAAAAGGTGTTAACTTGATCAAGCGATTGAACTTGGGATGGCAGGAGATTTAGTAGAGCAGTTGATTGGCCATTTTTGCATTTCATGTTACATAGTTCCTTGACCGTATCCCAGGTGCCTTTATTGTTTTTATAATTTTGTCAAAATTTGCTTTTATAATAGTTAATTTTCAAGGTTTTTGCTGCCTGGTTGCAGATATTGCGATATTTAATGTATGCTTCTTTAACGATAGGGTCATTCGGATTTTTTTTCATATTAAGATGTAGGCGGTCTCTTTTTTGAAAGCATTTTACAATACCTATTGTAATCCATGGTTTAATGGGCCTTTTTTTTTTATTGAAAGTAACTGTACTTGTATTTACAGCTATTAAATGCTGGAGCGTTTGAATTAATAAAGTTGCAGCTTGCTCCGGATCTTCAGTAGCTAAGTATGGACTCCAATCATATGTTTTAATTGAATTTTGTATGGATTCATAATCGATTTTAGTTCTTGTTACTGGGTGATTAACAGCAGACTTTTGAACAAGAGTGGTGGATACAGAAAGAAAGAGTGGATAGTGGTCGGTGATATCAGAAAGGAGAACATAGCTCTTGAATTCTCCTACAAGTTTACACATGAAATGGTCTAAGCAGGACAGCCCATGTGTAGGAATATCAATGGTGCTTTGTAAGCCATGCGATCCGATAATCTCAAGATAATCACCTGTATGATGGTTGCTAGTGCCCAATGTATTAATATTTATGTCACCCGTAAGCACAATATTTCGAGTTCTGGTTGTAAGTAAAAATGAATCCAAAGAATCAAGAAAGTTAGCTGGATTTTTAAAGGCCCAAGGCCGATAGATGCCAAGGACAGTCATATTACCCATTTTAGCGGAAATACAGTTAGCCTCTTTTAATTCAATTTCCTGGACGGTAGCTGTGATGGAGTCATCAATATACATAGCTACACCATCGTTTTTGTTATAGCTTATTTTACTATAATATAGAGCGTAGCCTTTGAGAATATGAGGTGTAGTGTTCCCGTCACAGAAACATTCAGATAGTACTATGATGTGAATGTTCGTTTTTAGCCTAGCAATATATACTAGAAAACTATCCAGATTCCTGTTAGCACTTCTAATGTTTATAGAGATAATGTTTAAATTATTTTTACTTCTAAATGAAAATTTGTCAAGATCCTTTGCAAGGTTTTTTGGGTCTTCTATGAAAGTGCATGTATGAGAACAAGCCGTTTCAATCTCTTCAAAGAGATCTTGAACATTCATTTTTGTGATTACTTATAACGAATGGTCCGAGAGGGCAGTATTTATGAACTAATTTATATCTTACGATTAATACTGTGTTTTTACTGAATCTGAGCTTTGTGTAAGAGTATAGGTTGCGTGAATTAGGTATTGGGGTATGTTTATTGTAACTATTTGTGAACGATAGTGTTATTTGTTTTGTGATTTTGTATGTAATTTGTAAATCGATGTTTTTTGATGTGTGTTTGTTGGTTAGTAAATATAGGTATATGTTCGCGACAGCCTTGTGAAAAACAGACTTCTAGTGCTTGGGCTGTGATCTAAGTGCTAACCCAGTGTTCCTAAAGTCGATATAGTGCCTAAAAAACAGTGTTCAAAGTGATTAGAGACAATTTTAGTCAAAATAGTGTTTAAATGTCGAATTAGGCAACCTAGGACTCATGTGATACTACTAGATAGGACTTAGGGACACTAGAATTGTAAATAAAACAATCTTTATAGTTTCATAATTTATTACGTAACTTTAGTATACAGTTTTAATAGATTTTTACCGTGTTTTTATTCGTCGTTTTTGTTTTATTGATAACATGTTTTCTTGAGCCTAGATACCTAGTTATAGAGTGTAGAATGTTTTGAATTGTTTAAAGCTGTTTAAACTATAATAATTTAACAGTTTCGAAGCGTTCCTATACCCTACAGTGTCTAGATTTGTAATAAAATTCAAATAATGGGTATAGGACGCCTAAATTTGTATAGAGTCGTACATGTTTCTTTGACTACTAAGAAATCTAGACTTGTCACAATGATACTAGTTACAGTTTCAGAAAGGTATTGGATTAGCACTCCATTACCAGTTTTCACCATGTTTGTAACATGTTTGTATACTTAGCTGCAACAGCTTTTATGGGTGTATGATACCGAAAATATAATAAAATTTGCAACAGATTTGGGGAGCTCTACACGGTTCTCGTTAAGGTAAAGTTTCGAAGTACCTTAGCGAACAGTTTTTTATACTTAACTACGGTAAATCTACGGTGAACGTGAACAGTGAAAACAGTCAATAGTTAACGGTTGACGGGCTACGGGCACGGGGGAGACAGAAGACCTAGTGGGACCAGAGGGCTGTCGACGTCCATCCCACTCCGTACCGTTCTGTCTCGCGTTTTGAACAAGTATTATTTTACCCCTGTCCGTGTACGAACAGTTAGTCCGCGTCCATATAGCAACAGTTAGCCCGCGTTACGTATAGAGCTCCTCCACCGCACGTACCTTCGTAATATTTGTTTCATTCTTCATCCTCGCCACAAGGTATCGATCGGCAATCCAGGTAAGTACCCTGATCAAGTACTTACTGCAGACTTCGCCGCAGATAGTAGAACTGGGTCGGAGCCTGAACCTGCCGGGCACGCGACCGGGTACAAAAGCCCAGCCGTGCGCCACCTCCGCATCCCGTCACCCCCAAGTACCGGACGTGAGAGCGTTCCGTGCACGATCGTCCGGTACAGTATACAATTCTAAATTTTAAGATTATAGAGTGCATAGCAAAAATATGTATATAAGTGTACTTAATCAAAGTGGATAAGCATGCAATTAGTCATTTATTTCTTAGAAGTTGCAATTGTCCTTCATTTTTTATTAATACATACGGTTCACCTTGTCTTTTCCGCAAGTATACCAATCCATTCGATGTCCAGCAGTAGTCATACCCCATTGTTTTTCGGAATTCCCGGGCGAGGAAGTGCAAACGTGCTGCACGTGGCGTCAGGTGTTCGGAGAGGTATACTTCTGCTTTAGGCCCATTCAAACCCATGTGTGAAGAGTTCAGTTGTTCCGTCTTGTATCGGATTGAGTTGGCCTTATGATTTTTGGCTGCAATCAGTATTTTCCCTTTTATAAGTGTCGAAGTTAACTCGGCGACCACTGTCGTGTGGTTTTGGTCTGGCCTCGAAGGCATTCGATAAACATCGCACACTTCGCCGTTCTCAATCTTGATCCCCAGAGTGGTAGATAGTGTTTTAACCATATCAAATAGTTCTTGTTTTGTTTCGACTTTCTGTTTTGGAACATTTCTGATTTACAGGCTTGTTTTACGTGACAACCTATCCAGCGTTTCACATTTTTCCTCGATAATTGCCACTTGCATTTCTATTTTTTTGCGCTGGTCTTCCAGGTTATTTATAGTTAATTGAACTTCATCTAGTTTTGCAGTAACAAATTGAATAGATCTCTCGATATCCAAATGCTTATTAAGTGTCATTTCATTCTGAGTTTTGATGTCTTCGATATATTTTTCAAGTACAACCAACCGCGAATTTTGTTGAGATTGTAGTGCACATAGCATTTCGCCCAATTCTTCTCGTATAATTGTCCTTATATCATGCGGTTCTGGACGTGCGTCCTTTGAAAGATCCGATAGGTGTTTTCTTCCGCGCACGCTTTGGTTGTGGAATGACCTCCCTGCCTCGGTTTTCCCAAACGCCTACAGTATGGGGTTCTTCAAAAGGGGTCTTAGAAGGTTTTTACAGGGTCGGCAGCCCGAGTGTGGCGCCTCTGGTGTTGCAAACGTTCATAGGCTGCGGTGACCACCGGTCCTTCTGGTAGGCCGTGTGCTTGTCTGCCACCTTAGTGGTATAAAAAAAAATATAAAAAAAAAATCTTTGCTAATATTATGACACTCGGCGCTATCCATCCTAACGGGTCGAATAAACACGATACGTCCTATATAATTTTTCGTTTGGTTACAGGTGCAGACGGCGCCGGCAGCTTCACCGAGTACTGATATTCATCATCATTTTTGTTCCAGGTAAGTCCAAGAATTTTTACTATACTATCCGTTTTTTGTTCTACCTTTCTATGTGTTTCTTCTTGCTCTTCATTATTGTCCTTTGTAACCTTTTGCGCTAACATAGTTAATAACTCTTCCTTATTACTAGACCATTTTTGTAATAAAAATTCACCTTCTTTCAAAAGTTCATTCATTTCTAGCTAGTTTCACACATTCTTCCACAGTTTCACAGCCACCCATCCAGTCATCCATATAAAATTGGTTAGTTACTTTTTCGGCTGCTATTGGGTATTTATCCTGATAATCTAGGGCAATTTGATTGAGCACCTGTACTGCTAAGTATGGAGCCGAGGACGTACCGAAAGTGACAGTTTGTAATTGATAATCTTGTATTTCTTCCTTTAAATTATTTCTCCATACTATTCGTTGATAATCACAATCCTCATCTGCCATTCTCACCATACGATACATCTTATTAATATCTGCGACTATGCAGACCGGGTGTTTTCTCCAGCTCATAATCAAATGCCTCAAATTTGGTTGCAATCTAGGTCCCACTATAAGGGTGTCATTTAATGAAATGCCATTTTTATTTTTACAGGATGCATCAAAAACGACACGGACCTTGGTCGTTGTCCTATCTTCCTTTATAACGGCATGATGCGGTAGGTATACGGATTGTTCTTTGTTTTTATCCGGTTTTCCTACTTTCCTTCTGAATATCGATCCTTAAGCATTGGATTTGAAATGAACTTTCTTTCTAAATTCTTAAACCGTCTAATTGCAATTTCACGCGAATCTCCCTTTTTTGCAGGAAGGTACTTCTTCACGGAATGGCAGTTTAACAACGTATCTGCCATCCAATGTACGGCGCGTAGTTGCAGCAAAGAAGTCCTCACAATTTTGTTCTTCAGATGTTAATATTTTTGAAGGCAATAAACTATCTGTTTCCAACTCCCAAAAGCGTTTTAAATCAAACTCCTCAGTGCATGTTAAAACTGTGATTAGGTTTTCATCTGTAGCAGTATCTACAGACCCAGATAATATCTACCCAAAAGTGGTGCACTGTGTAGTTTTGGAGCCTATTCGATTCAAACAAACAAACAATCAAATCTTTCCTTTTTATAATATTCAGCTACTAGAGCACCCGCAGGCGATCGTAATACACCTTCCTTTAGTATCTGACCATAAATATCTGCTCCTAGCAAAATGTCAATTCCATTTGGCACATCAAATTGAGGATCAGCCAAAGTGATTCTCGACAAATCAACCCAATCCCCTAAAGATATTGTCGTTTCTGGATGGTAACAAGTAATCTTGCTAAGAACATATGCTTTAATTTGTAATATAACGTTAGTGTCTATTTTAGACCTCAATGTGATTGCAATCACAGATTTAGACACTGACGAGTTTTGACCACCCAAACCCGATACAACGTTGGTAATCGAAATACGCTTTAATCCTAAGACTTGGACTGTAGCCTCAGTCACAAACGATGCTTGAGATCCCTGGTCCAATAATGCTCTAATCACTTGATATTGCCCTGTTTTCGATTTAGCTTCAACCAATGCTGTTGCCAATAATACATGGCTGCTCTTACTTTTTGCACGATTTGCCATATAACTTACCGTTGCCATCGGTAGCGAATCACCGTGTGAACTAGACTCCTCGTTTGTTTTAGTGACTCTGCCCGAAGCTTCTTCAACTGTTTGACCCACTAACCCTGAACCAACAGTTGAAGATGTGACATTCCTTGGATGCAGCAAAGAATGATGGCGTTTATGACATACTTGGCAATTAATGGGTATTCGGCAAAATTTTACACTGTGGTTGCTCCCTAAACAATTAAAACAAATCTTATTTTTCATAACAAACTCCCTTCTAGATTCAAAATTCTCATTGGAAAACTTTTTACAAAAACATAACTTATGTTCCTCACTGCAAAATTCACAAGTGAATTTCCTGACAAAACTACTATGTAAAACTTTTAACATTGATGACTTCTGTTTAATTGGCTCAATCGCTTCCAAAGTCCGAAACCTACTACTTAGGAAATCGCTCAACTGACTATAACTAGGTAAGGAATTAGAATCTATAGTTTTTGAAATGTGCAATTCCCATTCATTGCGGGTTAAATTTCAAACAAAGTAGATGTATAATTATGGGGTCCCAAAAGGACACATCTACATCCAAATTAGAAAGCGCTGTGAAACAATCAGTTGTAGTGTCAACAAACTCTTTTAAAATAGTAGCTGAAGCAGAAGTTGTGCTTCTCTGACCCAAAAACGCTTTAAAATATTGTTAACTAGGAACTTTTTGTTATTGTATCGCTGCTCTATGACATTCCAACAACCTACATAGTTTGCAGCCATTACAGGTGTACTTCTTATAAGTTGTTCTGCTTTTCCTGTCAAATAACCTTTCAGATATTGTAAACGCTGAACATTATCAAGCGACTTATTATTGTGGATCATTGAAATAAAAAGATCTCTAAATGTAATCCACTTTGTGTATTTGCCCGAAAATATAAGAATAATATTTTTTGACAACTTTACTAGGTTAGGCTTTGTATCACTATTCTTCGTATCACATTTCTGTCTCCTACATCTTTTGGCAACCCTAACTCTCTTGGAAGATCAGATAAAGATTTTTTCAATTCTCCTTTATAATTTAAAAATAGTACTTCAGTAAGATCGTAAGTATCATTTAAAATGTAATTTTCATTATTTAATTTAACAGGATCATTTTCCTGTAACAACTTCTTATGACCCTGTTTGAAATCAACCCACATCTCTGATAAAGCTTCCAACCTGTTTTCAATGTAATCTTTATTTGATCTTTCCCTTGGACATATTGTTAACTTAACAACTTAGAATATTAACTGAAAATGCAAAAAATTCTTAAAATTTTACAAGTGTTTGGCAATTCTGGGTGATAGGTATGATTCCCCGTACCTCCGTTTTTCAGCTTAAAATTCTAAGTCCCAAACTACCAAAATAATTCTAAGTCTAAAACTAAAGATAAAATTTTACAAGTCCTGGAATTTTCTTGAAATGTTCGCCAATCTTGATAAATTTGAAATTCCCTAAATTTTTATAAAATCAATGTACTCACGATTTTCACTTCTCACTCACACAGATTGCACTAGTAATCCTCCTTGTATCTGTAGTAGTGTCCTCTGCTCCGTATGATGCCTGCCGCAGCAGCACGCAGCACGCCAATCGCAGTATCCTCAGGTCCACAACCAGCTCGAAGACCTCGAGCGGTGCTGTTCTCCTTCCACGTACTCAGTTTCTTGCAGCGATCCACTGCTAGTACGGATTCGATGGTGTCTACCACCGTGCACTAACTAAAATCGGCCTCACTATTTGGCTCGTCAAGGACCATGAAAAGGTCTTAACCGACCTTAAGTGTAAATAATAGACTGTATATCCTTGTGCTAAAAATTCTCTTTTTATTAAAACTCTCAGCTATATATGTCTACTCAGGTAACGAAACCATACCGCGATCTACATACTATATACAAAAAAGTGGTGCCATCTAGTTACATATTTTGAACTAAAACCTGGCAGGAGCAGCGGAGACGAGCGATTGACCAATGCTGGTTGGAGATGTGCCCTCTTCAGCATCGTGTTCACTTCTTCATATATCTGCAGTAATGCTCACCCCATTTGGTAAAAAGCTGTGATAAATCACACCGGCGCTAGACCACTAATGAGTGACCAACACTTTTCTAGGGGTAATTTTTCGTTTAGGGCATTGTGTAGGTGCTGAAATTGGATCTAACCAACTTGCTGAGCGCTTGCGTTTATCAAACAGAATCCATTTTTGATCGCAAGTAACAATGCCGTTCAAAATTCCTTCATTTGTGTGTCTGTTTAGCATTACAAGGCATGTCTCGACGCGTACTTCGCGCTGGCGATTATTGAGTTTGTGGGGCACCCATTTGTCAAGCTTTTTTACCTTGCCAATTTGACGCAAATGGATCAATATTGTTTTGACGCTAACGTCGAAAGCTGTTGCTAATTCAGCCGTAGATTGTGTATCATCGTATTCCACAATCGCCTTTAATTCGTCATTGTCAAACATAGTCTTCAGACGACCGCGAAGTTCATTTTTCAGGTCGAAATTTCCAAAACAGAAGCGAGCAAACCAATAACAGGCGGTGCTTTGGTTTGTAGTGTTAGCTCCGTAAACGTTGTTGATGTTGCGTGCCGCTTGTGCCGCGTTGCTGCTACGACGATATTCATAATCCATAATTACTCGAATATTTAACGTATCCCATGATGATGAAACAGAGTAAAATGCGATGAAAACGTCACATTAATCGATAAACAAATGACTACTTTTATAAAATGAATTCCATGTTTTTAAAATCAAATTTATTTAAAATAAGAATTCTTAGCCAAACAAAAAATATTTTGATTTGAAATGGCCAGTACTGCAGAACGGCAATTACATAGGTAAAGGCCTAGTAATAACGTTGTGCTTACACATAAAGCTCTTACAAGGCTTAATACGAGTGTGCAGCAGTCGCTATAAATAAAACGAGTGCGACAGCTACACCTGACTCCATATTGACAGTGGGTGCTCGGGATTATACGAGAAAGAAACACGTGCACTAGCAGGTCGTTACAAGTTTTTATGGTCCGACAGACCATCGATCTTTTGAATCGCTCAGTTTTGGCGAAGATTTTCCTCACTGTGTGAGAGTGCTCTGCCCGGCACACGTTGTTCGGAATTAGTTCAATCATAACAAGAGTTGCGACAAACGGTAGTAATTCGTACGTGTCGATTCCTTATTGCTATCGATAAATTACTGTCATCGATGTATGACACTGATTGGTTGACATTAGTGCTGTGAATGTATCGAATATCATGAGTATGAGTTATGTTAGGTATTGATTGTGAAAATGAATTTATAAACGTATCCATCAATGACCACCAAACAATATCATAGTTATCACTTGATTTAACCCATTCTTGACCACCGTGCCAATTTAGGAACAGTTATGGCTGGCTATAGTAAGTAAGGTAAATTGTGGTCTAATACTAAGCCTCTACCTTCCCCTCCGGCGGTAAAGGCGCGTCCACTAGCACTGCCTACGGCTTGGAGCCCCGGGAAAGCCTTCGGAAGGATGTCCCAGAAATTAATACTTATGTACCTAATTCTTGATCTGTCTAGTTGAAAAGGACTAGGTATGCAGTACCTAATATTTATGTGTAAATACCTATCTAATTTGTGTGATAATTTGAGAAGGCGGTTTGTAGATGTGTTTACGGTTTAACAACTGATATGAAGGTACTTACATGTATCTACATTGCCTCTACAATCTATACATACAAAACTTGTTTTAACTATCAACTAAGTACCTAAATAATTTCATTCTAATTTAATGCAATGGAAATTTTTTTTGATAAGAATATTTATTTATGCATTCTGAATAATCAACTAGGTAGTTAGAACAATCAACATTGTGGAAGTACCTAATTCGTGTGATAATTTTAAAGCGGTTTGTACATGTGTTTACGAGTCAAAAAGTTCATAAAATAGTTAGGTTTATGAACTCTTTGACTCGTAGATATGAGCAAAAATATAATAATTAAGGTTGAATTTCGGTGATGTCTCTTCACAATAAGAAAATTATTATCTCCTTGAGATTACCTACTCTTATGGATAGATTTTTAAATTATTACCCAACTAGCTGTGGCCCCCGGCTTCGCCCGGGATACATTTCGATAAACTTTTATATCCTATGTATCCCATTAGGGCTAGAATTTGATTAAATGGTTTCTAGTAAATCCTTACATTATAGGGGTAAATTGGCCCATTAACATTTCAAGACTCAGGCTTCAAGAATTTCGGTTGATAGGTGACTGAGCTGGCCAGTTATTTTGTTAATATAGATTAGATAGATAAGTGGTTAAATGAAAGGAATTGTTAACACCTCTTTGTGAACCACATGTTTGGTGTTTCCCTCGGGCTGCAGAATAATGAAACTGTTCGATTTTTGATGCGTATATGCAAAAAACACTCAATTACGAGCAAAGTAGCCTAAGCCTGCCATTTTTAGTGACTGTTTCTGTGCCTTATTTATTTTCAGGTCGTCAATTAAAAGGAGAGTGAAAGTATGTTTAATACGTAGGCGTAAACACAGTTGCGAGGATCAGCTAGTTCTGAATAAGAGAAACAGGCATTTCATTGGGTAGAATGCCTGAATATCTTTAAACATCAACAACGCCGCAAAATACGTGTAATTCACTTTTGTTGTTCAAGTTGATAGGGAAAGTTTATGATAAAACGGATCTGTAGACTACATTATACGATCTATCGTTATCAGAGAGTACATGTCAGTTTTGGGCACTCGATTCTCTTGAACAGCCAACATACAGCTGACCATGTGAAAAGCAAGGAGTGCCCAGGTGAAATCCTGCCACTTTCCATGTTTGACACTGTGATTTATTAATTGTAATTGTAAAAGCTAATTTAGGGGAAATTGCAACCTTTTGAACTCGAATTATTGGAATGCGGGGAATTAAAACGCACTCATTAATGCTCAGCCTCGTGCTGTTGCATAATTTTGATGAATCAAGGTTACGCATTAATAGAACTGAGGTCCCAACCTTGAGTTCTAAGATGTGGGAAGGAACACCAGTTAACTCTTAAGAATTTAGAATCTTGACCGGGTAGGCATTACTATCGTAATTGATCATCGTTGTATCGACGGAGGAATATAGTTTTGACTCTCCGAGTACCGCATCTAATATTATTTTATTTATTTTATTTACACACTCATTTTTTGGCGATAGTACTGCCCTTTCACACAAACTTTTACTGTGGCGCCACAGTTTCAGGGCACGTCACTCACCATCTCCGAAAGTATAGGGATTCACAGTTCCGAAGTCATTTGGAGGACAAGGTCAAGCTGGCGTCCAGGAAGCTTGGAGTGCTCAGTAAGGCGCGGCGGTACTTTACTGCGGCTCAAACACTGCTTCTCTAAAAGTCGCAAGTGCGGCCGCACATGGAGTACTGCTGTCACCTCTGGGACGGGGGCACCTGAACACCAGCTTCGTCCTTTTGACTCGGTACAAAGGCGTGCCATGAGAGTTGTCGGCGATCCCATACTTGCAGGTGATGTGGAACCTCTAAATGACAGGAGAGACTTTGCTTCTCTGTGTGTATTCTACCGGCTGTATAACGGTTTGTGCTCTGAGGAATTGTTTGACATGATGCCTACGGCTACATTCTATCATCGCACCGCTCGCCACAGACAGGGTGTTCATCCTAACATGTTGCATCCGGAGCGCTCGAGCATGGTTAGATCCGATAGGGGCTTTCTACCGCGCACGCTTAGGTTGTGGAATGATCTCCCTGCCTCGGTTTTCCCAAACGCCTACAGTATGGGGTTCTTCAAGAGGGGTCTTAGAAGGTTTTTACAGGGTCGGCAGCGCGAGCGTGGCGCCTCTGGTGTTGCAAACGTCCATAGGCTGCGGTGACCACCGGTACATCTGGTGGGCCGTATGCTTGTCTGCCACCTCAGTGGTATAAAAAAAACAATTATCGTTTTTTATGTTAGATTATAAATTTGGAAAAAAATATAAAATTAGTTCATCTTCTGTAGTAACTGGATGGCAAACAAACTGATATTTGCCATTTGGACCAGTTTTTAGTCAACCCCCGCCTATTCCCAGCACTTTACTTGCATAAGCACCACACTTTTGATCATTAAACAGCTGTACACGCATGTTGCACGTAAGA
The DNA here is from genome assembly GCA_933228765.1 of Miltochrista miniata. NCBI lineage: Eukaryota > Metazoa > Arthropoda > Insecta > Lepidoptera > Erebidae > Miltochrista > Miltochrista miniata. Next base: position 4,260,119 of record OW121771.1, read on the forward strand.
TGAAGTTTTTACACCTTAGCCTACAGTGGCGACGCCTTTAAAACAGGCGTTTATTTCATATGCTTTCCTCAAGTACTCAAATGCAGCGTTCTTTAAAACGCCCTACGTATTTAAAGAGAACGTTTGACGCGGCAGTGCCACCCTTTGAGCAACGGAAAGTCTGCGCATTTCTGCTTCCGCCTTAGTCTCTGTTGCCTGCTGTGACGAAACATAATTGGCGTGCTGTTGGCGTTGAGCTTGCAATTGTTCTGGCGTCTCAGCCGCCCGCTGGGAGCTTAAATTTTCAACATGCTGTTTCGCCGATGGTTGCCTTGCTCAAGTGTTTCGGCTGCTCTCATGCTGGCTTGGCGCTCAGCTTGCTCTGCGCGTCGAGCTTGCGATTGTTCCAGGGATACAGCTGCCCGCTGGGAGTTTAAATATTCAACGTGTTGTTGACGCTGATAGTTGGATTGCTCCAGCGTTTCGGCTGCCCTCATACTGGCTTGACGCTCAGATGCTTCCGCGCGTCGAGTTTGCAATCGTACCACCTCCTCAGCAGCCCGCTGGGAGGTCAAATATTCAACATGCTGTTGACGATGACGATTGGCATGTTCCGGAGTTTCGACTCCCCTCATGTTGGCTTGACACTCAGATTGCTCCGCGCGCCGAGCTTGCCATTGTTTCCCGCATCTCAGCAGCCCGTTCAGAGATTAAATATTCAACATGATGTTGATGACGATCATGCGCCTGTTCCGGCGTTCCAGCTACTCTGAGAGCCGCTTGACGCCTTGCTTCTTTCTCCTTAACTCCGATCTAGGGGAAGTCTCCTGATTTCTAGCTACCTTCATAGCTTAAGCTTTTTAGGAAGATTAAGATAAATTAGATTTTCGTTTTCCTGGCATATTTAAAAACAACAAAATTATGTTATCGAAATAAAAAAGAAATGCAAACAATCAAATTAGGTACAATAATAAAATCAGATTGCAAATTAACGCAGAGCCCTTGAGAATAGCCAAGCTGCACTTATAAAAAGAAGCCAATAATAAGTATATTTCAATTAACAATTATTAACAATATGAATAGACTATACTCTGGAATAGCACATTGTAACATTTTATCCTTGAAATACGTTCCCATGTGATGCTAACTATCCCAAGGGAACACACTATGGAGACGCAAAGCATCCTACTGTACGTACATACACTTAATAATCTTTTTCTTTTCTTAACATTACTGGAAGAGATTTCTGTAGAAATAAGTAGGCCCTTGTACAATGCTGTTTTATTTAATACTAGCTGACCCTCGCAACTTCGTTTACGTCACATAAGGTTTGCTAATGGAGCTAATGCTTCTTTACCAAACTCATCAAGCAGCGTGTGAAACGGCCCTGTTTGCTTAATCATAAAAGAGCTAAAAGATTTAGTCTATTCTAAATCAATTCAGTCCCCGCCTTCGGCGCGGACTGAATTGTTTTACAATAGCCTTAATCATTAAGCTCTTTTATGATTAAGCCAACACGCCCGTTTAGATTTACCCTCACATTCAAAAGATCCCTTGAATTCTAGGTTTACTGAAAGTTGAGATGCCCCTAATATCTGAACTACATAAGCCTCAATATCGAAACTTGTGTGGAATGATACTCTAAGTACTCCCTTTCCAACACTAAAACAATATTTGCAATCGGACCACGTGTTGAGAAGTTACTACTGAAAAACCATTTTGTCTTTCATCCCCTCTCCCGCAGGAACCACACAAAATATCGGGATCAAAAGTATCCTAGAACCTTCCTCGGACTATAAGCTCGGAGTGTACCAAGTATCATTTAATTCGGTTCAGTAGTTTCGGCGTGATACTTATTCGGGATACAGACAGACAGACAGACAGACAGACATGAAAATTTTAAATAACATTTTCGGCTTCGGTGTCGATTAGAGAACGCCCTACAATTAAAATTTTCAAAATATCTTCCATGTACAGACTCTCGACCCTCAACAGTTTTATTATAAGTATAGATGTTTCTCATTTATTGCAATTTGTGTGTACAGTCAGCTCCAGAGAAAAGGATACACATTCTTTTTTCAATTCAAAGTGTTTAAGTTTTTCGATTCTGCATTTAATTGATGTGGTGGTCTAATGGTTAAAACAGTTGCGTAACCAAATCAGTAGGTCCGAGTTCGAATCTTCGTGGGAGCAATTCTTTTTGCTATTATTTTTTAAATTTCATCGATCACCTCTCGCCAGGCAAAGTGTTTAAGTTTTTCGAATCTGCATCTAATTGATGTGGTGGTTTAATCTAATGGTTAAAACAGTTGCCTAACCAAATCAGTGGGCCCGAGTTCGAATCTTATTGGGAGCAATTCTTTTTGCTTTTATTTTTTAAATTTCATCGATCACCTCTCGCCAAGTTTTATTTATGACATTAAATGTTTAAGTGGATTACGGGCTATTAAAATAATTAGTTTGCATGAAAATAATGTTTTATTTCATAGCATTAATGGAAAATATAGATTGAGTATTCAGTATTGCATCAGTCTATCTTAAATTACGTTTACAAAATTTACCTATAAACTAAGATTATTATATATATTATAACAAAACACAAAATAGATACCCTGAGGGGTTGGGCTTAGAATATATAATATTTGATAAAATTCTATATTCCTTTAAACATACAATATTCTTCCGTTTAAAGTTGTGAATAAAAATATCAATATTATCATTTTGTGCTTGTGAATCAGAGAGGAAGAACCAACATGCCAAACTATTACCGTATGGCAATATATATCTTTCTCTTATATCACACAAATGATAACCCATTTAACACAACATTAAAAAAAATTGTGAGGTCTGATGGTGTATCGTTAACATACTAAAAGACTTTTAAAACAAGTGTTACTGGAATGATAATAATAAAGATTAATTATTTTTGATCACTGGTGACCTAGTTAAAAACCATCGGACTCCACCAGTTTTCTATACCTATGATTTTTGTCTCAACTATAAGCCGGCCGGTCTGTTATGTTTTCTTGAACCTCCAGCCAGTTATACACGAATCAAGACAAATCCTACGAAGAATTATCCTAAATCACGTAAATTTAACCTTCTGGATTTGCTGCTGATGCGGTCAACTATTTCCATTAGCTCACTTGGGCCCATTAAAGACATTCATCCCCAGAAACCAAAAACATTCAAACTTTTAAAATTTGATGCAATATTATAAACAGAAAATGTCAAAAATAATAATCATGTCAAATAATAAAAATGTCAAGAATAATCGGAACACAATTTTAGTGAGAGTTTTATTTTTGTGGCGGGATATCGGCAATAACGCGCCGAACGTTGTCCTCCAAGTGGTCAATCGTTTCAAATCAATCCGTTTTTAGCGTTAAACGTCTGCTCAATTTATCTTTATATAATTTAGTGCCTTTATGATCACATCTTACACCACCGCTTGCTTGATATCTATGTGCACATTATTATTCAACTATGAACAGTTTTTCTCTGTAAAAAAAATAATAATATTTGAAATACACAAAAATAAAACAAAAGTTAATGTATCGTGTATAACGTAAATCTTACCGGTTATACCCATATAATATCGCACCATTTCGTTATTCTTGTTTCATATTCAGATATCAATAGTTAAGTCTTTAAAAAGTTGTTGATATAATCATACTATTAGTAAATAATAAACCACAGGTTCAAAATTTAGCAAATTGGATAATATTACAATGAGTAAGTATATCACACATGGACGTAACGATGACGATTTACAATGTAATAATGAAGTTACCCTCAATTACAGTATAACAAATAGAAGTATTCTAGTGAAATTTTAAACAAAACTATTATCATACGTATTTGTAATAGATTTTAAACCTTGAAATCAATGAGATACGGTCGTTATTAACTCCGTTAGATGAAATGAATAAAGCTATCAGAAATTTCACCATTGTTGTTAACTGTTTCAATAGCCTAGTCGTATAAGGCGCTGTCTATTAGATGGCCGGTGCCTGAGTATGCGGGTTCGTATATTCACCGGCTCAATAAGTTCTTTTTGTAAGTTATTGTTGGCATATGGTTCGACCTGATGCCGGAAACATACCATAATTTAAAACATGCAAAATGCATAATATTTGAAATAATAGATATATGGGTAGGTGAAGACAGCGGGGAAGGGAGCTGCGCGGGGCAATGACCACGTGACGCACTCGTCACGTTGGCCATAATCTTTACGTATTTATCTGTATACTTTACTATGCAGCTGACTGTACATAAACTAATAAATAAATAAATATATTTTATTCAAGGAATTGATCTACCTATACGCCAAATTTTAATCGCTATCTGTATACTGATAACCACGCCGCCAGCAAGAAATTTTGTTCCTGTTTTTGCAACCCATGGGAACATATTCCAGGGTTATAAATTAGCCTATGTGTTATTCCAGACTGTTATCTATCTGTGTACCAAATTTCAGCCAGAGTCGTTCAGTCGTGCGAAATTGATAACGATAAAGTTGAAACATCTATCTCAAGGGATTATGCTACCTACTGGGATCAAAAGTACGCTATGTGGAATTATTATTATTTTCTTGTGGGGGACGCCGGCCATGCCGAGCGGACGATCCGACCGCCTATTCCGCTGCCCATTTCGTCCATTTCCCCATCCACCTCTCTGGGATAAGATTGGGTATCCCAGCATTCTTCACGGCGCCGGTAAATAAAGGATGTTTTTTTAGAGGTATAGAACTTTGAAATGGAATAAAACAAAGGTGATTGTTTTATTGACATGAAAATGACTTTATTTCAAAGACAATCTTCTGGCATTATGATTTTAATATGTTATCTGGCATATGACTGCCACGGCTAGCTTGGACGTAGTCTAATCTAGAGGTCAAATTTTCGATGACTTTTTCCCACATTTGTGGCGGGATATCGGCAATAACGCGCCGAACGTTGTCCTCCAAGTGGTCAATCGTTTCGGGCTTATCAGCGTTGACTAGCGACTTCACATATCCCCACAGAAAATAGTCAAGTGGCGTTAAATCGCACGACCCTGGAGGCCAATCCACGGGTTTAAATCTTGAAACTATGCGGTTACCAAACGTTTCCTTCAATAAATCAATTGCGGCACGAGCTGTGTGACATGTTGCACCGTCTTGGTGAAACCACAACTCCTGCACATCATGGTTGTTCAATTGATGAACGTAAGTCAATAATCATAGCTCTATAGCGGTCACCATTGATTGTAACGTTCTGGTCAGCATCGTTTTTAAAGAAGTACGGACCAATTATTCCACCAGCCCATAAAGCACACCACACAGTCAGTTTTTCTGGATGTAACGGTGTCTCAACATACACTTGAGGATTGTCATCATCCCAAATATGGCAGTTTTGTTTTTTACGTATCCATTCAACCAAAAGAGAGCTTTGCCGCTAAACAAAATTCGCTTATGAAAGTCGCGATACGTATTTCGGACGTGTCGGTGTAGTGGGGCCCTACCACAGAGCATCGCGCGCCTTTACAGAGGGAGAGGCCAAAGCTGGCAAACCCCCTCTGGCAATAATTTGACATTTTGACGACTAAAAGTGCCCTCTTACATAAAAACTGTTTTTTGAAGTTTCTTTCACTAGACTAAGTCTAGTTGACAGCGTGAGCGGTTGTATTGTCATTTTATAAAAATGATGAAATAATTAGATATTAATACAAAAAGAAATGTCATTAAAGAAATCAGAAGAAAAATAGCATTATCTTGTGTAAGTAAGTAATTTTATAACAAGTTATTATTATTTACACCTATTTAAACCCTTCCGGTCGACTTTGTCCATTTCCTAACTTGACCACTTCCGAACTTGTCCACTTCCTAAATTGTCCTCTTCCTAACTTTACCATTTCCAAAGTTGTCACTTCCTAACTTGACTACTTCCCGATTCGTCTTCTTTTTAAGTTGTCAATTTTTTTTAAACGTAGGTATTACAATCATGAAACAAACGAAGGTCAATGAAACAAATGAAGATCGATTAAGATTAAACAAAAGAAGATCGAAAAAACAAATGAAGATCGGCAAAACAAATGAAGATCGAAAAAACAAATGAAGACCGATGAAGCAAATGCAGATCAATAAAACAAACGACTATAAGCAATTTGATAAGGTCAAAAACTACTCGCATCACATCATAAAAAAAATTGAGAATTGCTTGCATTTTCTTGAATGTTAATTGCATCTACACTCGAGAGCAATGAATCCGGGTCACTTAAAGAATCCTAAAAATCTCGGAAACTAAAAATGCTAGGTTAATGCAATAAATTGTATTTAATAGACAATGTAATACTCCTTAAATGAAGGTATTAAAACTTCTTAGTTATTGTAAAGTTATATCATAAAAAAATCAAATTTGAAAAAGGGCCACTTTCGAAGATGGAACTACGAAATTACAGCATTTGGTGTTGCTTTTGTTTGTAATCTGTCATTTATGTGGGTACATAAACCATGTTGATAGTGCTCTATATTCATTAATCAAGCTGAAATTATGTCGCTTACGCCTGAAGAATGCACCAGAATACTTACAATGCTGGAAACCGGCCGGAGTCAGCGCGATACAGCCAGGACTGTCGGTGTGTCGCTGTCAACAGTACAAAGAGTTCTCCGACGTTACGAAGAAACTGGTTCTAACCTACGCAGACCAGGAACGGGCAGAACCAGGTGTACCACAGCACGAGAAGACCGATACTTGGTGAACACCATGCTTCGAAATCGCTTTCTCACAGGAACTGAACTCACCAATCAGTTTCGACGCCTCGGAGGAAGTAACCCAAGTGCATGGACAGTAAGACGTCGGCTTGCTGAATCTAACTTAAAACCCCTTAGACCTGCAAACGGCCCTAAACTGGAGCGTGGGCATCGTATTTCGAGACTAAGGTATGCCCAGAGCCACGTAAATTGGAGTATTGAAGATTGGTCAAAAGTTATGTTCTCCGACGAATCAAAATTTATGCTCTACAAGCACGATGGAAGACACAGAGTGTATCGAAGACCAGGGGAAAGATTCAAGCAAGCATGCATCGAAGAAAAAGTAGCCTACGGTGGTGGGTCTGTACTTGTGTGGGCCGGAATTTCTTCTGAAAGTCGCACAGAGCTGGTGATCATAGAAAACGGCTCTTTAACTAGCGTAAGATATGTGGAAGAAATCCTCAATGATCACGTTGGTCCATTTATGGTCAATTTAGGTGAGGATGCTATATTTATGCATGACAATGCCCGACCTCATACAGGTAGGATTGTGAATGACTACCTTCAAGAGATGAACATTACTCGTATGGAGTGGCCAGCGCGCAGCCCGGATATCAACCCGATCGAGCATGCTTGGGACGAGCTAGGCAGATGCGTAAAACAACGAAACCCTCCCCCAATCACGTTTCGTGAGCTCAAAATTGCTCTCACAGAGGAATGGGAGAATATTCCCCAAAATCGTATAAGGAACTTGGTGTACAGCATGCCAAACCGCGTAAACGCAGTAATGGAAGCACGAGGAGGCAATACGAAGTATTAAAATTCAAGAAAATCGTAATAAAGTTCAAAAATTTCATGTTTCCTATTTTTGTTTTAAGGAGAGATCGGCAGTTTTTTCTTTATGTAATTTTGTGTTAATAAAATGTATGGTGACTCATATTTTTTTTACTTTCATTTAAGGAGTATTACATTGTCTATTAAATACAATTTATTGCATTAACCTATCATTTTTAGTTTCCGAGATTTTTAACATTCTTTAAGTGACCCGGATTCATTGCTCTCGAGTGTAGATTACAAAACATTGGTCCAAGCGAATTTCGACCTTATGACCATGCATAATATCTATTTATTTTTTATATATTCGTGATCAGTGATGTCTATAAACGCCAAAAAGCTCATTTTTTGAGATGTGTCATTAAGGTTGAGAATTGCTTGCAAAACTATTTTTTTGAATGGCAATCGCATGTAGATTACAAAATATGGCTGCCAGTAATTTTTGACCTTGTCAACTTGCTTATAGACTTTTGTTTTATTGATGTGCGTATGTTTTGTCGATCTTCATTTGTTTTTTCGATCTTTATTTGTCTTTTCGATTATCATCTATTTTGCCGATCTTCATTTGTTTTTTCGATCTTCATTTGTTTTGCCGATCTTCATTTATTTTTAGATCTTCATTTGTTTTATTGATCTTCATTTGTTTTGTCGATCTACATTTGTTTTGTCAATCTTGATTTGTTTTATTGATATGCATTTGTTTTATCCAAACATCTTAGTAAAATGCACTTTTGTAATGGTCTGGTCGATTGCGTATTAATTTCTGGTCGTTTGCGTATCTGGTCGATTGCGATTAGCATGTCAGGTCGTTTGCGATTCTGGTCGAATGCGTTTTTATTCTGGTCATTCGCGTATCGGGTCATTTGCGTGTCTGGTCATTAGCGTATTTGAAATCTGGTCATTTGCGTATCGGGTCATTTGCGTATCTGGTCATATGCGTCGAAAGGGACTTTTTTACATGTATTTTTTATTTGTAATAATCGAAGTAATCACCCATGCAATCAATGCATCTTTGCCAATGCAGCGGCAGTTTATTGATGCCCTTCTTAAAGAAATCAGCTGGACGGGAGGCAACAAACTCTTCAAAGACATTTTGTACTACCTCTCGGGTATTCAATTTCTTTCCCGCCAAGAAGTTATCCAAATTCTGGAAAAAGTAGTAGTCTGTAGGCGCAAGGGCTGGTAAGTATAGGGGATGACGGAGAGCTTCTCAACCCAGTTCTTGCAACTTGGAGACCGTCTGCTGTGCAGTATGAGGTTGCGCATTGTCGTACAGGAGCAGCGGAGACGATCGATTGACCAATGCTGATTGGAGATGTGCCAGCTTCTCCATTATTGTGTTCAGTTTCCAGAACGGAAGCGCGCAAACCAATAACAGGCGGTGCGCTGGTTTGTAGTGTTAGCTCCGTAAACGTCGTTGATGTTGCGTACCGCTTGTGCCGCGTTGCTGCCACGTCGATACTCATATTCCTTAATTACCTACTCGAATTTTTAACGTATCCATGATGACGAAAAATATTGAAATGCGATTACGAGTACTTTCAGAAAATGAATTCCATGTTATCAAAATAAAATAAATTTAAAATTTGAATTCTTAGCCAAACTAAAATTATTTTAATTTGAAAATGTCCAGTTCCGCAGAACGGCAATTACATAGGTAAATACCTATTATAAATATATTCGTTTTGGTTTTATTTTATTCAATTTTTTAATTGTGTAGTCGTCGTAGTGCAGGTAGGTTCCCTCGTCATTATGCCCTCAATGATCTGATACGGAGGGCTCTGGTCTCAGCAGATGTGCCCTGCACTCTTGAACCCCTGGTCTGTCCAGATCAGATGGGAAGAGACCGGATGGATTGACTCTTGTAGGTGCTTGGTTTGGGACACGACTTGTGTGAGCACTGTGGCTGCGAGTAACTTGAGTCGAACTGCTCTTTCCCCTGCTGCTGCGGCCGAGTACGCGACTAGCAGAAAGCATCAGAAGTACGTGGCTTTGGAGTCGCGCTACATTGTGGTGCTGGCTGCGTTCGAGACAATGGGCAGTTGGGGCAAGGAAGCTAAAAGATTGGTGGCCGATATTGGCAGTAAAATAGGGGAAAAAACTGGTGACTCTCGGTCCGGCTTGTATCTGGTGCAAAGGTTGGCTATTGCCATTCAGCGTGGAAATGCGGTGAGTGTTTGGGCACCTTTGCACCGGTTACAATTCAGGGCGGGTTATTTAGTTACAAATCTTTGACATTGTATTGTATGTTTTTGACTTTTATAGGTGAAATAAATACATTTATTTTTTAATTTGATTTTAATTTTATTCAATTTCAATTTTAATTGATTGAACTTTGAGATTATTTAATTTTAATTTAATTCGATTTAGTTTTTTAAAATTTATTTAATTGTTTTATGTGGCTTTTAATTTTTATGAAGTAACTAACCCCCTCGACGCATAATGACTTATTTTACGAACGCGAAATGTCCTAGACGCAAAATGTCCTAGACGCAAAATGTCCTAGACGCGAAATGTCCTAGACGCGAAATGTCCTAGACGCGAAATGTCCTAGACGCGAAATGTCTTAGCACTACATTATTGGATTCGACGCAATATCGAAGTCAGCGCGAATGAAGTCGCGGGCAAATAGCAGTGTAAGTATCCGCGTCGTTAAATGATGTTTGAGGCGCGTCTAAGGCCCTTCGTACACTAGGCTACGCAAATCTTCGATACTAATGTTGTAAACTTAAGTCGCGAATATTTGGTAGCGCACGAACCGTACACACGAGATATCTCAAGACGCGATTTTGTTCATTCTTCTACTGTAGACATAGCGACAACACGTCTCAGACCAATGACAGTTTTAAAAAAGGAAGACACGGGACGGAGTCGCTGATACTGGTTCTACTCAACTGTGTCGCCCGACACACTTGCACTTCAGTCACTCGTAGAACAGTCTATGTGTTAGTTGTGTGGTTGCGTCTGCTAATTTGCGTATTTTAATTAGTTAAAAGCACTAAAATGCCTTCTTGTGTGTTTAAGAAGTGTAATAATCACTCCGGGAAGAAGAATAAGTCTCACGGAATAACTTTTCATTCGTAAGTACAGTTATACACTATTTTTATAAAAAATATAAATATCCTAGTTAGCGTCCTCCGCCATGTTTAAAAGAACGAGATAGACAATGGCGTAATAAGCGTGTCGGACACGGTGCGACATAACGTAGTTGTCTTTACAATACAATTTGGTATGAAACGTCAGCAACAAAATTTTTGGGATAACTTATTTTTTGTGTGCCAGTTTAATTTACTTTATTAGACTTCTTTATTTTATTTCTTTGATCTTTGTGAACATTCTATAGTTATTTCAAACGTCCTTAGCAAAGAGTAAAGCCTGGGATAAGGTTATGTTATGAAAGTCGTTAAGTTTTTTAGTTTCTATGATTTTTTTTTTATGTATATACTACATTATACTCATAGCATGACCAGGAGAAATTTGAGCTCGTTTATATATTAATAGGTTATATTTCTTAATTTTGAGTATAGTAATTATTGTTGTTTTTAAGGTTTCCCAAGGACGAATTGATACGACAAAAATGGGTGGTTGTTCTTCGAAAACAAAGACAGGAACCTGATTGGACACCGACTACATATAGTCGTATATGTTCAATTCATTTCAAACCTGAGGATATATATAAAACCAATAAAGGTTTAAAAAGGATATCAAAAGAGGCTATACCATTCTTTCACGTAAGTAGATATAAATAAAATGAGTATAAATATGTTTTTTGCATTCGTGCATGCTTGTTTGCCTTCAATTTTAAAGTCGGTTTATTACTTTTTTAGGAGGCTATGGAATCTTACAATTATAACTCAAACCCCTGTTCACCAAACTATTTACAAAACGTGGATATATCTGACATGGATTCAATTTTTGACACACCCCGTAAAGCTTTTTTAAAAACAAAAGTAAGAAGATTAGCATTTGACAAAAAAAAACTAAAGGATGAAAATAAAAATTTAAGAAGAAAAAACAAAAGACTAGAAAAAAGGTGCAAATCGTTGAAAGAGACGATTATAAGTCTAAAAAAACATTTAAAGGTACCAGAAGACCAATTCCAAGAATTATGTATAAAAGCAGAAGTAGCTGATTTGTTTGCTAGATTGAAAAGACAAAAGCAGCTCAACAAGAACATAAGAACTAAATTTAGCCTACCAATGAGGAAATTTGCTCTGACGCTGAACTTTTACTCTCCGGCTGGTTATAAGTACGTGAGACAAGTTTTTGAAGATACTCTGCCCCATCCTCGGACTCTTATAAAATGGTACGAAAATTTAAATGCAGAGCCTGGATTCACAACAGAATCCTTCCAAGCTCTTAAACTAAAAAGAAGTAAATCAGGAAAAGACATTTATTGTACTTTAGTTATGGATGAAATGGCTATCCGACAGCAAACAGTTTGGAATGGTAAAAAAACATTAGGTTTAGTTAATTATGGCACTGGAAGCATAGACGAAGACAAGGTCGCTACTCAAGCTTTTGTAATGATGCTTGTGAGTCTCAACGAAAACTGGAAAATGCCAGTTGGTTATTTTTTTGTTGATGGCCTCACAGCTGAGAATAAAGCAAATTTAATTAATATTTGTTTGACAAAATGCTACGAGATAGGAGTTAAAGTGGTTGCATTAACTTTCGATGGTTGCTCAACAAATATAAATGCAGCTAATTTATTAGGTTGTAATCTCAGAGATATAAAAAATCTAAAAACAACATTTAAACACCCGTATGTGACATGAAAGTCGCCGTGTTTTTAGATTCATGCCACATGATTAAGCTAGTCCGGAATACGTTCGAATCGAAACGATTACTTTTTGATAACGAAAATCAAGAAATAAAATCGCAATATGTAGTAAATTTACTGAAACTACAAACTAGTGAAACTTTAAATTTTGCAAATAAATTGACTCCAAAACACATAGACTTTCGCAATCAAATCATGAAAGTTAAGCTTGCTACTCAGCTTCTTAGTCGAAGTGTAGCAGAAGCATTACGATTATGTGAAAAATTACTTACTTCCAAACACTTTGTTAATACTGGCGCTACGATAAAATTTATAGAATATTTTAACAATTTATTTGATGTGATGAATTCACTTAAACGTGAACATTTTGGATTTAAGAAGCCAATTTGTAGTGAAAATAAAGATACAATATTTCAATTTCTAAACGAAATAAAGGACTATATATTATTATGTTCTCTAAAAATTTTAAATAAAACTAGACGAACTGTTCGACAAAGAGTTACAATAAATATAACAAAAAGAAATGTCATCCAATCTGCTTGCAAAACGGGTTTCATTGGTTTTGTATTACATAGAAAGTCTGAAACATCTATATTCTAATTTAGTAGAAACCGGCTTGTTAAAATATATTTCAATGTACAGACTTAGCCAAGATCATCTAGAATTATTTTTCGGTATAATTCGCCGACAAGGTGGATATAATAATAATCCAAACGTACGCCAATTTCAGGGGATATACCGAAAAGTACTAGGACACTTAGAACTACGATCTTCTTTCTCCGGAAATTGCATACCGCTAGATAATTTTCCTCTCCTGAATTGTTCTTCAGCCGTCAAAACGTTAAACAGAACTGATGGAAAAGACGTAGAATATTTGAATAGTTCTAGTGAAGATTTATTGTTTGAAGATGTAATCGGGGGTTCATTTAAAAAACATAAAATTACACGTCGAGGCACATACGAACTCGTAAGAGATATAAAAAAGGGCAAATGCCATGCCAGTGATACTACAGCAAAAAATAATGTAGAAATATTATCAAATATGTTAAATAAAAATAGCAACTATGATCATTCGGAAAGTGCTGAACAAATAATAGGATATATTGCTGGGTGGGTTGCTAGGACATTAATAAAAACGATTAAATGTGAGGTATGTGTATCCGAAATGATAACAAATGAAAAACTTAGTTTTCATAAATTAATTACTTTGAAGGATATGGGAGGCTTATGCTATCCTTCTCATGATTTATACAATCTATGCCTGAAATCTGAGACAGTTATCAAAAACTACTTTAAAGAAAGCAGAACTCACCATTTTCTAAATCAAAAACAAATAATTCGGCTAAAGTTAGAAATATTAAAATCTTTTGTGAACATCAATATTTTATCTTCATTGGACAGTCATTCTTTAGATCAGCCGGCCACTTTCAACCACAGAATACATCTCATGAAGGCAATAATTGACAAATATTGTCATGTTAGAATTCATTACTTCCATAAAATAGATCCGGCTATATCAACTACAACCAAACGGCAAAAGCGAAATAAATTATCACTATTTGAGGGCGTATGAGAAATGGTGTCTAGCGAACAAACAGTTGTTGTTTTTTTTTTATTGCGGATATGTTTATTTTAATAATCTTATGTACATAATTTTAATTAATAAAGAATGATTGTTGAAACATATACACTTCGTTCTCTCGTTCAATTACTGCATATATAAAATTGTCACAAACATTTGAAAATTATGTCACATTTAGTTATGAGTCATCGTCGCCACCCGAGCGTTTATCCCGGTTGCATCCTAAGCATTTTACTTTTTTAGTTATGAGTAAGTAAGATAAATAAATGTAATGAATATAAAATAAAAAAATCATTTAAAATCTGTTTATTTTTATTAACAAGAAACTTTGTGTGCTAACGCTACCGCTTTGTGGACGTCATCGCTCGGCGCTTCATTCAACTCTAGCTGTTTCGCTTGCACGAGTGTTATGACGCCTATCTTTATCCTTGTCATCCATTCGGCGAGATATAGATGCCGAGCTTACCCGAACCGTTCCTAGAGCCATCTTTACAGACTGAAATCATTGAATGTCACTCGTCTTCCTTTTTTTAAAACTGTCATTGTCTCAGACTAATTTAATTTACGAAATGTCTGACACAAGTGACGAAGAAACTATGATTTTGGCTTACTATCTTTACCGAAAGCGAAGAAATCGTCGTAAAAGGAAATACTGGGTTCATTCATATATAGAAAAAAATATAAAGTGTAGACTGTTTGTAGCTGCAAAAGAATTACAACAAACAGATACTAAATTCATATTGAATATTCAACAATTGCTCTGCCATCTTGGAAATCGCAGCGACTTTAGTAGCGACGATCTCGGCAGGCAGGTAGCGCGCGACTGGCGTCGGCGACGAATGAACAAAATGTCGGCGACGCATGTCTGTGTACGAACCTCTTTGAATTTCTATTGCGGTAGTCGCTTAGAGACCAAAATCTTTGGGTATCGAAGATTTGCGTAGCCTAGTGTACGAAGGGCCTAAGTCTTAGGTTTAAGTACACTTTAGTTTTTCAAGTAGGTACTGGCCACTTTAGTTTATCTATGCATTCGATTTCCTCCTTTTTAACCCTGAAACCCTACATGGGGTGCTGGTGAACCCCAGACCGATTTGTTTTGTGAATATCTCAGTTTCCTTACTAACCACAGATTTGCGCGTTACAGTACTTTAGTTTGATGATTAGTGCTTGCGATTAATCAACGCCGCGACGACAGTCGTATAGTATGGTCGCCTGTACAAGTGCTGTGGGGTGCGTCTGCACCCCAGTGTAGGAAAATAGGCAATAAGTGTAGGTGGCATTTTTATTCACTACTTGTTTTGGTTTTGTAGAAGTATTTGTATACACGCATGTATATATATTGTATGTATGTATATAAGTGCAATTGACAGCAATAATTCATTTTTACATTAAAACTAAAGGTGGTTTAGATGTTTTTCATGCTTTGGCAAAAAAATGTTCCGTCGAAAGAGAAAACAGACATTGGCCACTGTGTTTATTTTACCAGTTACTAAATATGTTGCTGGAATTAAATCGTGGGTTTTCATTAAGTACTCAACAGTTTTGCAACAGGAAATACAAAGTTCAGACGTACATTTCTAAAACAATTAGGCTCAATTGTGAACATTTGCAAAAGCGTTACCGGGTACCATCTTTGAGGCGGGATCTGAAAAAGTCTATTGGAGCTATCCTCAAAAAATCTCAAGAATCTTCAGATCCTACTACTGCACCTTCAAGCCAAGGACATTGTGCCCTTTATTCAAGCTTCAAGGACACAAAAATCAGGACTTTGTGCCTTAGGTGCAAAATACTAATTTTCTTAGAGCATCAGATCAAAGTTTCCACAAAGTGCTCAAATTAAAACTGATTTCATATATTAAGACTAATTTGATATCTTATGTTCCTAATTAATATTATTAAAACATACTATTTAATAATTGATGCATTTTTCAACAATTACAGAAAGGACATCATTCATTTTGGACCAAAAACTGAAAGTGCCGGCCAGAAAAAGAAAATGTGATATTCGCATAGAACACACAATTTCTAGCAAAAAATACTGCTACATTAACCCTGTGCGTGCTATGGTTTTTTAGTTACATGCTTTTAAAATTCGTGAAAAATGTTATATCGAAGGTGTCATTCTACTTGATATGAGCAGTTGAATAGTGATTTATTTTATTAATTATGTCTTTCAGCACACATATAAGCACACATACATATAATTAAACCTGTTTCTCCGAAGGGTGAGGCAGACGCAGAAGCATATTTTATGCCCAATTTTGATTTCTCGTTCCTACATAAAGAAGCATGTAAAATAAAGATAAAGAGTATTTTATTTCGACAGAGTCAAAGGCCTTCTCGTAGTCCGCAAAAGCCATACACAGCGGCTGATTGTACTCGTTTGTTTTCTGCACAATCTGCCGTACAGTATGGATGTGGTCCACGGTTCTGAAGCCTTTTCGAAATCCGGCTTGCTCCTTTAGCTGAAACTCGTCGAGCCTTCCGGCGAGGCGGTTTGTGATTACTCTCAAGAACAACTTGTAAACATGGCTCAGGAGTGAGATGGGTCTGTAATTCCTCAGCAAGGTCTTATCACCTTTCTTGAAGAACAGAGCCACGCTTCAGGTGTTTGTCCCTGTTGGAGGACGGTATTAAACAAACTCATCAGCTCGTTGAGAACCGGAGCCCCCCCCCCCGCCTTCAGTAGTTCAGTTGTAATTCCGTCCTCACCAGGGGACTTGTTGTTTTTAAGTTGCCCGAGAGCCGCCCTCACCTCGCCCTGATCGATGTCCGAAATGTCCTCGCTATAGTGGCGCGATAGTGGGACTCGGTGGTCACAATCAGTAGGGTCCTACTCGTCGGCCTTTTTGTCCGTGATGCATAAAGGTCTCTGTAAAAGCTCTTTATTTCCTCTAGAATCTCGAACCTTCAGGTCACAGTTCTGCCATCCGCTGTCTTCAGTTTCATCAGACGGGGTCTTCCAAGCTGTTGGGCAATTACTTTGGTACCCCTGTTCTTCTCGATCGCTGCCTCGACGATGCTGGTGTTATAGCGTCTAAGGTCGCGTCGTATCAGCTTTCGTCTTCTGAGATTTAGATCCCGCTGGTCTGACGAAGACGAGTGCGTAGATGGCGCTTCCCGTCTTATTCTCATAAGTTCGAGAGTCTCGGGCGAGAGCTTAGAGCACCTGTTATTGCTTTTTCCGAACAAAACCCTTCGGGACACTTGCTGTAACGTCCTGACCACATTGTCGGCCTTATCGTGAATATTGCCAATGGTTTCCAGCAGATCAAAACGATTTTGAAGTTCTAATTGGAACTTCTCAGCCCCTGAGGCTAACTGGAGCGCGGTAGGTCGGAGAGTAGGCTTCATCATACGGGCTCTTTCAGCTCGGAAGTCCAAATTCAGAGATGCTCGTACAAGTCGGTGATCACCACCGGTATTAAACCTGTTAACCACAGAAACATCTCTAAATATAGACTGCCTGTCCGTCATGATGAAGTCTATCTCGTTCCTTGTGACCTTGTCGGGGCATCGCCAAGTCCATTTTCTGTGGGGCTTCTTCTTAAAGATAGAGTTCATCAAGAAGAGTCTCTGAGACCAAGAAAACTGACAAGCATATGGCCCCGGTCATTTCAGCGCCCTACACTAAAGGGGCCGATATTCGTTTCGCCGCCTTCTTGAACTCCCACTTTGGCATTGAAGTCCTCCATCACAACGCTGTAGTGAGTCTTGGCAGTACCATGTAGTGCTTTTGCTATGTCCTCATACACGGTCTCAACTGCCTCGACAGTGCTTTTATAGGTCGGAGCGTACACTTGTATCACCTTCAGGGTGTACCTGTTGGTGAGTCTCAGTATTGAGTACGCTACCCGATGGGAAACACTGCTGATCTCCACAAAACTGCAAACGAGGTCCTTTTTCACCATAAAGCCAATCCCGCCCTCGAAAGAATGTCTTCCGTCACCTTCCCGAAAGTAAAACAGGTCGCCTGATGCAAGGGTTAGCGTGTCCTCCCCCTTCTTCGGACCTCGCACAATACTGGATGTGCCAGTTAATACGACCTAGTTCTACCTCGAGTTCGGTGAGCCTCTCGTCCAGGCGCAGAGTAATTCCATTAAACGTAGCCAGGGTCAGTTTTGTATGGCAGCCTCCCGTAACCCGGAGATTCTTAGCACCCCCCCTCCCGCCGTCACTCCGACCGCTGCCGTGATCGCGAAAAGCGGGAGTGCCGTGAACTGGGGGCTGTTGTTTTGTTGTGTGTATTATAGGAAGATATTTGGCCTTACTGTATCACGCTGGCCAGACGGGTTGGTACAGGGTTTAGTTTCGAATTTTCCTTTTTTGTGCACCATGACCTCGTCCGTTTATCAGCAGGTGCACCACTCGCAGGTGAGGCTGGCTTGGACCCCGGGGTTGGTGGTAGGGCCCTATCGCACCCATCGGGCGTCGGAAGGTGGCGGGGTGATTCGCCAGGTACCTGTCGCTTGAGTCTGGGCGGCTGCGCGCGCGGCACCTTTGTCACAGTATACAGGGTGGAATTTAAAGACGGTAGTTGGAGGTAAAGTACCCTTAATATTGATAATGGCAAGTTTTGCTGAAAGGAAACATTCCTTTATTTTCAAAAGTAAGTAAAACTGCATTTAAAGATTTTTGAAAAATCACCTGCTTGAGCCGAGAATCGAACCTAGGAGATGTGAAAAAAAAAACATCCTGTATTTTATGATACCAACCGAAAGAGTCTTTAATAAGGAACAATTTCTTTGAAACAACATAGTATCTTAAATTAAAGGAAGACCAAGTAAAATATGTTTTTATTGTAAAGCTTACTCACTATCTAAAGAAAAAAAAACAGTCTTATTGAGATTCTTTTCCTTTTTTTTGAAGTTGGTTAAAAAAATGTTTTAGTTTCTGTGAATGGGAATATTCGTTCTGGTCACTTAAACAAACAACTTAAACAAAAAAAATAGGAGTTTCTAAATTAGATGTTTTTTTTCTTCAGATGAGTGAGCTTTACAATAAAAACATATTTAACTTAATCTTTCTTTATTTTAAGATACTATTTTGTTTCAAAGAAATTGTTTCTTATTAAAGACTATTTCGGTTGGTATCATAAAATATAGGATGTTTTTTTTTTCACATTTCCCAGGTTCGATTCCCGGCTCAAGCTGGTCATTTTCAAAAATCTTTGAATGCAGTTTTACTTACTTTTGAAAATAAAGGAATGTTTCCTTTCAGCAAAACTTGCCATTTTCAATATTAAGGGTACTTTCCCTCCAACTACCGTCTTTAAATTCCATCCTGTATATATGTTTGTAGTATGCCTTTGTCTAAGTTTTTGAAACAAGTTTGGATTTGTTGTGAATCGTTAGGTACGTTTTATTTGTGCGTAGGTACGTAGATCTATATATATAAAAATCAATGCCACTTTTCGTTGTAATTTTATAACTCGAGATCGGGCTCACCTATCCTAACCAAATGTTTAGGCTTTGTTCGGTCTATTTAGTAGATGGTTTATGTGAAGTTTGCACAAAATCGGTCGAGCGGTTTTTCATTTATCACGCATACGAAGTTGCGCGGGTCAGCTAGTAATTAATAAAATGATAATTCTTTCTTATTACAATAGAATAACGTAAAAACAAATCACTATTCAAGTGATAAAATGTATCAAAATACATCATCAAAATAACATTTTTCTCGTATTTTAAAAGCATGTAACAACAAAACCATAGCAGGCACAGGGTTAATGTAATAGTATTTTTTGCTAGAAATTGTGTGTTCTATCCGAATATTAGATTTTTTTTTTCTGGCCGGCACTTTCAAAATTGGCCCAAAAATGTATGAAACGTGAATGATCTCCTTTCAATTTGGGGTACTCCAGCACCCCCTGTAGGAAAATCGGTTGGCAAAATAGGTGTAGGGCTTAAGGGTTAATAAACAATGTCATACTTATGATCTTTACTGTCACTATTCTATTTCTTTGAAGAAAATAAAATGGATAATGGTAGTATGTTAATATTTTCTTCAAGCAGGTTGCTTCTCGGCCTAGCGTCGCGTCTCGGAGACGGAAGTGTAAAGGGGTTGCCACCTCGAAATATTTAAATTAGTGTTTGACTGCATGCCTTTTTGTGTTTGATTCTTTTTTTTTTTTGTTTCTCAGTATTTGTGTTTAATTTTATTTGTATATTACGTGACGGCAAATTTATTATTGTTAAGAGCACCGTCAGGCCGTCTCTGAAAATCAGCGTTGTATGCGTGCACCACACGCATACAGCATTAAGCTGAGAGGCGGCCATTGTTCTACATTGGGCTTACTTATATTTTGTAAATTTTTAATTGTTCTTTTTCTTTCTTTCTTTCTTTCTTTATTAATCAAAAGGGAAACAAAACCCTTTTACATGAGGGTTATCGTTATAATAAAATAAATAGAACGACCCGCGCTCTGCTTCCCCGCTGTACTGGCGATGGAACACCCACAGCGCAACCGCTCACGGTAAAGGTTGTCGAGGCCTCTGCTCTCTTCAGTTCATTTTTAGGAAATCGCCAGATGAAACTTAACAAAATTTAGAGTTAAAGTACACCAGTAACCGGGACCAACAGCTTAATTAACTTATCGTCTAAAGCACGGAAATGCTCCCAAATGAAAGTGTCGCAAAGTGGTCAACCATTCAAGGAGTAGCAACAGCAAACGTTGCTTACGGCAATGGGCGTTTACAGAACGCAGAGCCCACAGGGCTACGAGTGCTTCTATTAACACAAGTCACCTTCCTTCCGGGCGTTCTTACTGTCTATGAATTCAATTGAAATTCCTTACAAACCTCGTCAAGTTCTCGAAGCAATAAAGTTCATAACGGGACGGTAGATGGCGCCACCATCTATGTTAGACGTGTGTATAAGGTTGTGCGTAAAAAAAGCTATTTAAAAATATATAGTGTAATTTTAATTTCGATAATAAAGTGAAGAATCGTGAACAAAGTGCCTTGAAGTATGTCCAGTTCGCATGTAACAAATAGTTAGTCGTCAATAAAGTATTGTCAAAGCAACACCTATGTCTGTTCAATCACACCGTATTCCTAATCTACTAAGCAAAGCGAACCTTATCTCAATAAACATTTGGTCGAAATCGCGCCGGATTTTGCAATGAATGGAACGGTCGACGGCTCGGCTCACGAACAATAGACATTCCTTAGATAACGATTCAACGTGTTTACGAGATTTGTAAAAGTTTTAATGCAATAATTTGAAGAAGTGGACAGTGTTTTATCGTATTTGTGCATCAAATTGAACTATTTAAGTGCTAAAAATGACGTCACCAACTCCGGAACAAACTAAATACTTGACTTTATTAGAAGATGTGGCTAGTATGATACAAAAAACACAAGTTAATTTGAAAAAATGTCCGAAACAACGCCTTACGGAAGGTTATGTTAAGGCGAGATTAAAGTGCGTCGAGGAATATTGGGATAGTTTCAAACAAGCTCACAACAATCTTACAAAGTTAACACCAAGAGAACAGCGGGGCATTTTGCCATATTTTCTTAATGAGGAATACTACACGTATGAAGAGATGTATCTGTGTTTACGAGCTGATTTATCCGATCTCCTGTCCAACATTGAAACAAAACAAAGGTTGGTAGAAACATCCAATATATCGGGTTCATCTCAAAGGGAACCATCATCATACGCGAAGCTTCCACGCATTCAGTTACCGACTTTTTCGGGGAAATATGAGGACTGGCCCACGTATCAAGATTTGTTTAGTGCTCTTGTACACAACACCAATATAAGCGATGTACAAAAATTACACTATTTAAAGACCAGTGTTTCCGGAGATGCAGAGATAGTATTACGTCACGTACCAATAACCGAATCAAATTATACACAAGCGTGGCAACTGCTGGAAAGTCGTTTTGGCAATAAAAAAATGATAGTATCCTCAACATTAAAAAAATTATTCAATCAAAAAAAAAATGATCATCAATCAGCTAATCAATTAAAGACTTTGCTTGATACTACAGTCGAATGCATCAATAATTTGAACAATATGAAAGTATGCACCGCCTCTTGGGATCCTTTAATAGTGTTTCTGGTA
The DNA here is from genome assembly GCA_933228765.1 of Miltochrista miniata. Classification (NCBI taxonomy): domain Eukaryota; kingdom Metazoa; phylum Arthropoda; class Insecta; order Lepidoptera; family Erebidae; genus Miltochrista; species Miltochrista miniata. The sequence goes on from OW121771.1 coordinate 4,282,104, forward strand.
GGGCAGAAATTGGACCCAGAGACTTTAAAAGATTGGGAGGAGCAATCTTACAAAGAGAATAGCGATGAGTTGTCGTCGTGGGCTCAATTGAAATGCTTTCTAGAGGCAAAATTTCGTACGCTCGAACTCATTGCTCCCATCCCGTCTACTTCAAGAGAGAAGGCGCAAGGTCATAAAATTTTTCATGTTGTGGAAAAGGATACTGAAAATTATATACACCAGTATGCGCACACCAACATCAACTCATCGTCTAGCTGTGCGTATTGTAAGGGTGAACATTACATCTTTAATTGTTAAGATTTTGGAAAGCAGTCAGTGCCGCAGCGACGTGAGTTTGTAAAGGCACAAAATTTATGCTACAACTGTTTAATACCAAATCACACTGTCTATAAATGCAAACTAAGGAGAAAATGTCGAGTCTGTGGCAAAAAGCATCACTCACTTTTGCATCAAGTTAAAGAAATTACACAAGAGAGTGACAAACAACAGGCAGAACAAGAACAGAAGATCACAACCGCACACTTCTCTAAGAATCAACCTGGTCTTCAAGTGTTATTGGCTACAGCGAAGGTAAATGTAAAATCATGTGACGGTCAAACACATTTACTTCGTGCATTGATTGACCAAGGCTCAGAGGCTTCATTCGTATCCTCAAGAGTAGTGGAACTCTTGGGTTTAAGACGGAGAAATATCAACGGTGTAGTCTCAGGAATAGGAGAAGGCAACTTGGTACCTATTAAGCATATCGTTGACCTTTCAGTTACATCGAGATATAATACAAAGGACTGTATTCAGGTGAAGGCTTATGTTCTGAAATCAGTGACTGCAAGGTTGCCTTCAAAACAGATCTCGATGAACTGGCCAGGACTCCAAACTTTATTATTGGCTGACCCTACATACAACACGCCGGGAAGGATAGATGTTCTACTCGGTGCAGACATCTTCTGTAAGATTATAGAAGAAGGTTTATTAAGAGGGCCAGACGGTATAGTGGCACAAAAAACACGTTTGGGTTGGATACTCTCAGGTCAAAGGGAAAACAAACCAAGTTACGACGAACACAAAATTACAACACTACATGCCACTAGTATGGTATCAGAAGATAATGATATGTTGAGAAAATTCTGGGAAATTGAAACAGAGTTATACAAAAAGAGAAAGGTACTTACAAAGGAAGAAGAATGCTGTGAACAAATTTACAAAAACACGACGAAACGAATTAATGGAAGATACATAGTACACTTACCTTTAAAACAAGGAATCCAAGAGACAGTTACAAGCAATCTATAGATTTAAACAACTAGAGAAGAAATTTCAAAATTCACCAAAATTCAAATCTGAATACTGTAAGGTAATACACGAGTACATAGAAATGAAACACTTGAAAAAATCAGACCCAACGGAAAGCAATCAGGCAATTTATCTTCCTCATCATGCCATCATACGCGAAGACAAAGATACTACAAAACTAAGGGTAGTGTTCGACGCATCTGCGAAGGGTACAAACGGTCACTCATTAAACGATACCATGATGGTGGGACCTGTCTTACAACCCGATTTGCGTAGCCTGATTATAACTTGGCGAACACATAAAATATGCGTAATCGGAGATATTGTGAAGATGTACAGAATGATAGACATGACACCGGAGCACACGAACCTACAACGCATTATTTGGCGAGACAATCCCGATGATAAATTAGAAAGTTACAATCTGACAACCTTAACCTTTGGGACAGCGGCAGCACCTTACTTAGCTGTAAGAACATTAAATCAACTCGCCGATGATGAAGCTCTTGAATATCCCGAAACAGCACCTGTAATAAAAAAATCATTTTACGTCGATGATCTGATGGTAGGCAGCGAAAATATAGAAAAGGCTAAGAAATTATGTGAGGAAATAAAGAAAATACTGAGTAAGGGAGGTTTCAAAATGCAAAAGTGGTCTAGTAATTCTGAGGATATATTAAGGTATTTGGAAGAAAGCGATGGTAAAAAGATGACAAAGGATGGGATGGAAATTAAACTAGACAAGATTATAAAAATATTGGGATTAACATGGGACAGGAAGGAAGATGTATTTAAATTTACAGTAAACTTACCTGATGTTCAATATCCTATAACGAAGAGATCCATCCTGTCTGACGTGGCAAGATTGTTTGACCCCTTTGGGTGGCTTTCACCGGTGATTATTAACGCTAAAGTTTTTATCCAGAAGCTGTGGCTATGTAACAGAGGATGGGATGAGGAGCTACCGACAGAGTTGATAGACGAGTGGGTCAAATATAGAGAAGAGTTGATACATTTGCAAATCATTAGAGTACCACGATGGTTGAAAATTACAGCAACAAATCATAAAAATATTGAATTGCACGGTTTTGCAGATGCATCAACTCAAGCATATGCTGCAGTGACTTACCTGAGAATTGTTGAGAACGGCACGGTTCGCGTCACGATGATCGCATCTCGAACGAAAGTTGCACCTTTGAAGCAAATTTCAGTGCCCAAATATGAGCTATGCGCCGCAGCACTTTTGGTGGATTTGATTGACGATCTGGTAGACTTGTTTAATGTACCAAAAATAGCTATCATGGCTGCAATCTCAGCCAAATCGTTGGCGTACATTTTTGGCAAACCGAGTGGCAGATATCCTTCGAATACTTGACAATGATCGCTGGAGACATGTCCAGTCCGCTGATAACCCAGCCGATATCGCAACAAGAGGCGTAAGAGCAAGCGAACTGGCTTCTTTGGATCTATGGTGGACTGGACCTATATGGTTGAAAAATGAAACCCTTGAACACAATGATTATGAAGTTCCACAAACTGACTTAGAATTAAAGAACGTTGTTTATCATACAAATGTACAAGATACACCTATTTGGGAAAGGTTCTCGTCACTATCCAGAATGAAAAGAGTTTTAGCATTTTGTAGAAGATTAGTAAAGAGAAGGGACACAGAACTTAAGGAACAATATTTAACAGTCAAAGAATTAGAACACATCTTAGAATCATGCATAAAATATTACCAAGATTTAGTATACTCAAGAGAAATTGAAGACCTACGAAAGGATGGCAGTGTAAAGAAAAGAAGTTCGCTTATCTCTCTCTCCCCCTTTTTAGATAAAAATGGGTTGATAAGAGTGGGTGGCAGGCTAGAAAATTCTTCTATAGCTGAAAACACGAAGCATCCAATCATCATACCTTGTAACCAACACATCACTACATTGATTGTTCAAGAAGCCCATGTTAAAACATTACACGGTAGAATTCAAGCAATGATGGCTTTTGTAAGGACAAGGTATTGGGCTATTACCCAATACCTTGTCTTAAATCAGCTGTTAGAGAAAATATACACAATTGTAAGACCTGTATTTTGGACAAGGGAAAAGCAAAAGCCCAGTTTATGGGCCAGTTGCCTGCTGTTCGGGTCAATCAACATAGAGCCTTCATAAATAGCGGTGTAGACTACGCAGGGCCAGTATATATTAGGACTTCGAAAGGCCGTGGCTATCACGCAACAAAGGGCTATATTTGTCTCTTCATATGCATGGCAACTCGCGCTATCCATCTAGAAGCAGTTACTGACTTGACTTTACAAGCCTTTATGGCTGCGTTTAGAAGATTTGTGGCTCGCCGAGGACACTGTTCTAACTTATGGAGCGATAATGGCACAAATTTTGTTGGCGCTTCCAAGGACCTGAAAGAAATGTTTCAAAAGAGAAAGAATAACATCACGAGTGAATTGGCAGAACTCTTGGCCAACGATGGTACGTCATGGCACTTTATACCACCAAAAATGCCAACGTGCGGAGGATTATGGGAGGCCGGAATTCGGTCCGTTAAAAGACACCTCCAGAGAGTCAGTAAGGACACAAAATTGACGTACGAGGAAATGGCAACACTCCTGGCGCAAATCGAAGCTTGCCTGAATTCTCGTCCCCTTTATCAATTGGACAACACAACAGTGCCGTTAACACCAGGGCATTTTTTAGTTGGCGAGCCCTTGATTGCAGTTCCTGACACATGCTATGAGCAACAATCGGTCAATCTTTTAACGAGGTGGCAAATGATACAAAAAATGACCCAAGATTTTTGGCAAAGATGGCATACAGAATACCTGAACACTCTCCAACAGAGATACAAGTGGCAAGTAAAGGTATCCGAGCCTGTCATTGGAGACGTGGTGATAATCAAAGAAGACAACCTGCCGCCTACTAAATGGTTGATGGGACGTGTTAAATGTCTGCATCCAGGAAAGGATGGACTGACCAGAGTGGCGACAGTGCAGACTATGGGCAACGCTGAATTAAAGAGACCGCTATACAAATTGATACTGCTGCCCAAAGAACCTGTAACAAAGTTGACTACGGTGGGCGGAGTAGCGGAGTGAATGTAAGAAGATATAATGTGTCAGGGTGGACAATTACACAACAAAATATTTGATTAATTTTGAGATTTACAGTCCATTGTTTTGATTACCTAAATATAAGTAGAAAACTAATGTTTTGGTGGGCGGTATGTCCAGTTCGCATGTAACAAATAGTTAGTCGTCAATAAAGTATTGTCAAAGCAACACCTATGTCTGTTCAATCACACCGTATTCCTAATCTACTAAGCAAAGCGAACCTTATCTCAATAAACAAAGTATACAATAAATAAATCGCAGAGTTGGAAAATACATTTATATCAAAACAAAAAGTAAGAAGTACGTATACAGTGAAGGAACTTTTTTGAGGTCAGAGTGGTCCTACAGTTTACAAGTTGATATTACTTACTTACATCAAACATTTAGACATTTTGTGGATGCAGAGAGTTAAGTTGAAAACATTCCTGTGAAATAATATTCGTTAAAATTAAAAATAAAGATTGATTTTGTGAACATTGATGGCGGTAGTAAATTTATATTTCGCTTGTTTGAAAACGGCGCATAATATTTTCACTTAACAGCGACATCTGTTATCGAGTGGCTGGGCACGCATCTTTGACGTCACTGTGCAGTGCTGAATCGCGTCGGTTAGCAGCGCCATCTGTTGTGGAATAGCGATATAATTCAAGCTTTTCATTAGTTTGGGTATAAATAAACAGTGAAATATTCTATACAAGATGATTAAGTGCGGAGGCTGTGGCCGTTTTATATCGCAAGCGGAAACTGGAAAGTCCGCGAAGTGTAGAAAATGTGTTAACCAATATCATAGGGCTTGTGTGGGCATACTTGCTAGGGATAGTGTCCCTTCGGACTGGTGTTGCCCTGAATGCAAACGACCGTCTGTTGCTAAGCAGAGAAACGATGAAACTCCCGTCCGTGGGACCCACCCTGATTTCAGTAGGGTGAGCGACTCGGACTCTGCTCCTGTGTCCCCCGATCGGCTCATACTTTCTCGAACGAGCGATGGAGCGCAAGAGGGATTCGGAGGCCGAGAATTCAGTTTATTATTGAAAGAAATTAAGGCGCTCCAGCTTGAGATAAATGCCATAAAGGAGTCTGTGCAAGTATGCAATACGCTCATCGACGGAATTGAAGAAAAACTGCAGGCGCTAGAAGGCACCGCCGGAGCGGGGTCTCTTGAGCTTACCGTTGATAATCTCAGACGTGAGCTTAATGATAGAGACCGGGAGCTCCTCGCCAACGACGTGGAAATATCCAACGTGCCGGAGCAGCCCGGGGAGAACCCGGTCCACCTCCTCAAGTCACTCGGCGCCAAGTTGGGCGTCGCCCTGGACGAGCGCGACGTGGTCAGCGTGGAGCGGGTGGGGCGGCGAGCGCTCGACGCCACCAGCCCGCAGGGGCCCCGCGAGGCACACCCGCGTGTGCTCGTGGCGCGCCTGGTGCGCCGCGACGTTCGCGACGAGTTGCTGCGGAGCGCCCGCGTGCGCCGCACGGCCACCACGGAGGGCGTGGCGGGTGCCGCGCCGCCGCGCCGGTTCTACGTTAATGAGCGTCTCACGCGCACCAATAGGCAGTTGTTTCGCGCGGTGCGGGAGGCTGCCGGCGCGGCGGGCTGGAGGTTCGTGTGGACCAAGCGGGGACATGTCCTCACCTGCAGGAGACCCGGCGATCCAACGCATCGCATCAGATTTGAGACGGATCTACACATTCTCTTTGAAGGGCGATCCACCTCACAGTGATTTTCTTTGCTACCTGTGTTTGAAACTCATTATTTTTTATATGTACTTCTTTGGTATGATTTTAGGATATGGGGATGGGTACCGCAAAGACGGCGTCGTGCGCATTATTTCAGGGTTGCCACGTTTTTGCAATTTCCTAGAAATATATAGGTTGTTGACCCCAAATAAACGCTCCCACTTTTTTAATCAAACCTTATAGCACGGCGCTGGACATGCCTACGAAAGCATCCCATATGATCTAGAAATCATCGGACCTATAAGACTTTTAAAAGAATAGGTGAAAATTTTACCTTATCCACTCACGTGCTTTTGGTGGCCGTGGCTACATAATGAATTTTGCTCGTATAGCTTTTGGTGGCTGAGGCCACCGAGAGGTCTGCGGTCCAATTAACGGTTTTGTTTATGTTTTAGGCATCGTTTCGTGAGTCAAACTGTTGTGGCATCGTTTCGTGAGTCAAACTGTTGTATGTGTATAGTGCATTAGATAAGGAATACTGTAAGTGTGATTTAAAGCACATCTGTCGGCACAATTTTAAATCACAATTGTTTGAAAGTTTAGCGAGTCAACGCCGATGTTCCTGTCGCGGCTCTTATTTAAAAAAAATGCCCTTTTTATTCAAGTTGTGTTCGTAATAAAATAGCATAGAAAGATAAACTATTATTTGTCTTAATAAAAACAAAAAAAACATATGTCATCGATTTAAATTTGACAAAAAAAAAACTTTTACAAATAGTTTCTTTGTTCAACAAGAGTTTGAACTTCCTGATTTTTTTATAAATTACTATACTGAGCAAAATTCTCGGTGTTAACATAAAAAAAATCCATAACCCTTTAGCTGTACAAATCAGTTAATAGTTTAACAAATAAACCCTTGGAATGGTCATAAATGAAGTTTTATTACGGTCTTGTGCTCCATTGTGCGTCAACATCCGATAACTTTGATTCTTAAGCACTTTAAACGTGTTTTTTTCAAAACGTAGGCACGTGTGGAGCCGCTATGTGCCGCGTGCAACCCGAGTTGCCAAGCGCCCGGTCGGTCGATTTCTTTGGCATCCATGGCGGCACAAATTTTTCGCTTGGTTCTCCTCGCACATTTTCGATATCTATGGCTGTATGGCTCGCGGGTCTAAGTCTTTCTGTATAAATTATTATGTAGAATTGGTTATGGTACGGAATGAGATAGCTTGCCGAGTGAATGTAATGAAAAAAAAAGTTGAAATCACGATTTGATTGCTGTCATTATTTATTGCTTCTTTGTCGCCGTTCATAGAAAGTATTATTGTGATTAAGTGTTGAATATTTTCGTTTATTCTGTTTCAATAATTGTTGTTTTGCATTTAAAAGTATCCTGTTATGTTGTTTAACAGCTGTGATAAATATTTTCAGTGTAATTTGAAGTTAATTTGTTAAATTTGATAAAATAACACGCGAAGGTGTTGTTTTTGTTGTGCAGTGCTCGTATTTAACCGATATTTGTTGAGATTTTCTCAATAGAAACTATAATCTTTTGTCAAAATACCATTTAACATTTAACATATGAATAATTTATGTGAAAATCAATAATAAAAATGGGGGTTTTTTTTTAATAATTCAAGATTACATCGCGTCGATATCCCCAAAATAAATAAAAAAATAAACAAATAAATAGGCAGTAATATTTTATTTTATTTTCGGAGATTTTATATCTACAGATTATTTTTTTTGGTGAAAGTGAATTGTTGATGTGTATATTTTGTAAATAAAATAATTTATGTCAGAAAACTGCTTTTTATTTGGAATTACATGGTAAAATCTGAGAGTACTCCTTCATTTTCCCCATCCTAATTTTCAGCCAAATATCATAAATCCATTACACATGGGGTGTTCTCGGATTTAGTGTAATTATTTTCGTCAGTTATCCAGCATGATGAAACAGTAAGTATTTCTGTAGTACGACTCCTGTAAAAGAAATAAGGATATATTGTGTGACGATCGGCGTGCAGCCGCCGTTCCCGCCAAAGGCGTGGGCACCGCTGAGGGATACGCCGGCGTGAACACGCCACCGATCCGTATTGAGCTGTCGCCGCGTCAGTTGAGTCATGGTGGCAAAGCGGCAGGCGCACTGCGCGGGGGAGCGGGAGTAACGGCCAATGCATCAGCATTGTCCGTTACACCCGCAGTTCAGGACTCCACCGTGCAGTTCAGGGCGCCACGAGAAGGAGTTCACTGCGCGCCCCCGATTGTATCTCGACCGTAGGCGTAAGGTGGGGAGCCCCGCCCACCAACGGTAGCATATCAGTGGGCACCCTCCCTGTGTTACAGGGCGTACCTCGTAGAGCACGCCCGCGACTGCTATTTTCTACCTGCTCTGTTTACACAGGGGCGCCTGAGAGCGGTGGAGGTGCGGGCGGTATTTTCAGCTCCATGTGGAGCTCTGGGCAGCCACACATCTGGCTCCCCCGAGAAGAGTCCCAAATTAACGAGGCGTCACTAACCGGGTCGACGTGAATAATCTTCTTGATATCCCCCGGCCCGGCTATAGGGTGAGAAGGAACACCGCGGGGTTTAGTGGGTAGAACGGTTCGTTTCCGGACTGGGCTGGGAGCCCCACACACCGTCCCAGCTGCCCCTACGGCTGGGATGACGGCGCGAAATGCATTCCCCGCTTCAAAAGAAAAACACACTGATAACCATAGATTTAGAATTTTTCGCTACTTATGCTGATACAGTCTATCTTTTTCTTTTATCATGACTTTTAAATTCCTATACATTCTAATTTTATTGTTTCTGTTACAATTATTAGTTTTTATCGTGGTGTAACACTCGTTATAAATTGAAGTGACAGACTGTTAAAAGCATTGTACAGTGCAGCAAGCGAAGTCAACGACATCATGTTTTGAAAATTGTTACGAGATATTTTTTTTAAATAAGTTTATTGTTTAACACTTCTTTATAATATTTACTGTCAGGTGAGATCCATAGTAGGTCTTCCCCATCGTGACCGCAAACAGTGCGGGTGTGTGTCCATTCCACCTTGGTGGAAATGAAGTAACAGCCAGAAATCTTAAGCTTTATTACAGCTGATTCTATAGTACTATTTGCGGATCTAATAAATAAGAGCCAATTCTTATTAAATTTATCTTATAGGTAATTTCTACTTGTTATTGTTGAATCGCATAAATAAATTTCTGATCTACTCCATAAATATAGTCTGCTCGACCTTTGATGTTTTTGCCAATACTTTTTATTTGACACCTCAAATTCATTTTATCCCCGTAATTGCTTTTTAGCCTTCTTGATAAGGCTTTTGGTACTTTTAGGTAGATGTGCATGTGTAGATTTTATTAGTCTTCGATTCTCTTGTAATAAAATTTCTTTTGTTAGTGTGCGACGTTTAGCTTACCACATGTTACGCGCTTGGTAACTAGTGACCGACCGAAGTTTCGGTTTCGGTTTCGGTTTCGGCCAGTTTCGGCCAAAAAATCGAGTTTCGGCCGCAGTTTCGGTTTCGGCCAAAATGGGCCGAAACTTTCGGCCGGGCCGAAACTCACGTGTTCATGAATTTTGAGTGCCTGGCTCTGCTTGTGACGTCTAGCCACGTCAGCAAAACCAGTTAATATGATACCAACCGAAGATTTACAAAGGACTTCCAATCAATAGTTGTAATAATACATTTTTTACGGAATCCTAAAAAGGTGATCTAGGACATTACATAACCCTACCCCTTTGTTGTCGGTTCCGTTGACTTAGTTGGTCGTCTGTCTGTCTGCAGACTTACGCACCATGATAGATAGACAGTTAAAATGCCGCTATAGCTACAAAGACAAATTAATAATATTAAAGGGGGCCTCCCAGACAATATACGTGATTTTTTGCTGCTTTTCTTGTACGGAACACTGTTGTCCAGTTTTAGTTATATACTTCTGGAATGTAACCAAAACCAGCCGAGAGCTAGTAGCAGGGCACCGTGTGGTTTTAGTCGGTAGTTCGCAATAGCGTTTAGGAGTAATTCCACACGTAAACGAAAGAAACTCATCTTTAGGTGGAGATATTTCTAAAATGAACACTTGATTTATGGCACTTGGTGGAACTTGCTGCACCTATTAAAAATAACCGGCCAAGTGCGAGTCTAACTCACACACGGAGGGGTTAAAGCCTATTATTACGAGACATGAGGCCTAGCCGTCCGTCTGTCTATTAGTCACGAGGTTGTATCGCTGGAACCGTGCCAGATATAGGCCTAAAATTTTCACTGTACAGTAGTCTTACCGACTAAAAACCACGCATATCCTACCTAACAGCCTACGGTTTGGAGCCCCGAGTATGTCCTTGGAATGGTGCATACTGCGGCCGCGTCTTTGGGGGGTTGTTCAGTTGTTATCCCCCTTCTTGAGCGGGGCGTGGATGAATCTCTCACGTCATGCTATCGTCTAAGGCCTGCTTCTGTAAAGATGTTAAGCAGCCCCGTCACCGTCCTCAGGCCCGCGGTCATGGAGGCCGATAGTTTAGGGCGCCGCCGCAAACTGTGGAACTCGGGCAGAGTTCTCTCCCGCTTCCTCCCCGCCGTCTCTTTTACGAGCATGACCTGCTCAAAGGAAGAGGTCTATGGCCCCGCTCCAGCGCCTCCTTGCGCCATTTTAAACAATCATGCAAGGGCCCTTGCTACCAGGTCCCATAGAGGGGTCCTGGCTAGAAATCATGCCGCCTCAACTGAGATCGTACGGTATCTCCTTATCACCCTGACAGCCGTCGCCTTCCGCGGGCTAAGCAATCTAGCCACTTTGCTGGCCATCAGGATCTCCGCCCATACGGGGGCCCCGTATAGGGCCATGCTCCACACGATCCCAAGGTACAGTCTCCTGCAGAGAGCGTTGGGTATTGGGCAAAAACCGCGAGAGCGCGGCTAATGCCCCCTCCCTCAGCTATGGGACCAAACTTCGGAAGTGGTATCTGAAGTTCCACCGGCTATCGAGTACGAGCCCCAGATACGTCATCGAGAGCTCAATGCTGATGCTGACGCCACCTATATGTAAGCTGGATCCCGCAGGTTGCCTCAGGGCGGCGCGTCTCGGTGCGTTGCTCCTCACGCTGTAATGAGGGTGTCATCGTAACACGTTACGCACGTAACACGTTACGCCGAAACCTCTGAGCAACGGATTACGCAGCACCCAATCGTAACCGATGTTCCACAGAAGCGGTCCTAAGACCGATCCCTATGGAACACCGAGCGACACATCTCGCGGACCCAGCTCTAGCCAGCTCGGGTAAGTAATGGCCCTCTCGGAAAGATAGGCCCCGACAATTCGACGGAGGTATGGAGGCATTCCATGGTAAATAAGCGCCTCCCAAACGCAGCGCCAGGGCAAGGTGCTGACAGCGTTGGCGATGTCAAGGGACACTACCACAACCACCTCACCCTGTTCTGATGCCGATAGCAAAAAAATACCTACTAAAATCAGAAAAAAGCATCTACACAACTAACGAAATTTTTGTGCCCAATTTTTGTAACGGAACCGTCTGTGCGGAATCCGGCTCGCACTTGTCTGTTTTTTTTTTAAATATGAACACGTGAGTTTCGGTTTCGGTTTCGGTTTCGGCCGAAACTGACCTTAGGGCCGAAAGTTCGGTTTCGGTTTCGGTTTCGGCCGGAAAACCAGTTTCGGTCGGACACTATTGGTAACTAATTCAGCAACATTTTCGGTTTCCAATTTTTCAACATTAACTATTTTGTCTTGTTTACAAGAGGACTGCTGGTGTATTTTTTGCTCTAGTAAAAGGATACATTATTCTAAATAAGGAAATTGTTATTAACGGTCACTACTAGATCATTTTTCTAACGGAATTGAGCTAACCTTTTTTTAAATCCTTCACTTTTTTAGAGATTTTGGATTTCTTCTTTCGGTTCCTCACAGTTTTATCCTCCATCCTCGCCTTCCTACAATGTAATCGATTTTTAATAATCTCATTTTGATAATCTGATCATAGACCATGGAAAACCATGGGGGTATTTTGGGTTTTACATAATATGTACAGTTTCTCTATTAGACTGGCTTTTATCTTAAATGTGGTGATTTTTGTTAAGAAAGCTTCAGTGCAACGTTTTTTTGTAATTGAAGGATGTGCTACGACAATTTTCACGTATGAAATGCATTTTTCACTCATTGTTTCTTTGATTCGGTTTTGCCTTTCAAATTAAAAAAATATTTCTTAGAGTGGCTTTATGAATATTAACACTTAAACATACAATATATTTACCTCACATGAATTCTACTAAAGGAATAGATCTACAGTAGTAAAAACTATACTTATTTGGAGAAAAACTGTATTTTTTTTTGTTTTTAGTATTTGTTGTTATAGTGGCAACAAAAATACCTTGTCTAGGAAAAATTCATCTCTATAGCGGTCACGGTTCTTAAAATACAGCTTAGAGACATGCGGGCCGACGGACAGACAGACAGACGCATAAACGGTTAGATAGACAGCAGAGCAGCAGTGATTGGGTCCTGTTTTTAGCCCTTAAATAGCTTATTAGTTTAATATATTAATAATAATAGATTATACCAGAGCAACTAATGATTTAATAGCAGTATCTATACATTTTCAGATGAAAATGCAGGCAATATACTGTATCATTATACTTGTACCTACTATTGGGTACAGTGAAATTTCCATTCGAATTAAGATTAACGAAGACGATAACGTAGTAGAATTAAAAGGTGAAGACAGAGCGCTCATTAGCGACAAAGAAAGAAAAGCTTTTAAAATTGGTGAGAAATCGTTGAAAGAGGCTACAAAAGAATACAAAGGGAAACCTTGCGACGATGTTTTTGTAAAACCACCTACTTCAAGCTTTGGAGATGGAGACGCGTACAAAAAATATAACTGGCAGCCTATTTACAGAATCAGCAAGCCTGTCAAATCCAAAATAAAGGGTATCAAATCACAAGTCTCTGCAATCAATAGCGCAGTATTTGAAAACGACCTGGATAGTAATGATATTTCAGTTTCGTTAAGTGTCACGCAAGAGGTCGTTGAAACTGTCGGCCATACGTGGAGCAAGGGAGGAGAACTGAGCATAGGACAAGAAATCAACTATGGAGTGAGCTTTGGTGTGGCAAGTGCTGGTGGTGCAACCTCATTATCTTATTCGTCAAATTGGAATGAGGATAAAACTCAAGAAAGAGCCGTCACGCTTGGATCTACTACTGGAGTGGCAATAAGTCTTAAACCAGGTCAGAAGGTAGAGGCAGTACTTATTGCAACTCGGGGCACAATGGAAATTGAAGTACAATATTTGTCATTTATTGAAGGACGCGTATTTTGCAACTACGATACTAAGTACAAAGGTCATCACTTTTTTTCGTTTGATATATATACTCTGCAAACAGAGGCATTTTTACCAAGTTATGTTTTCACCAAGGAGACGATAAAAATTGGTTTTTATACTACCGTTAAGATGCAAGTTAAAAATCTTACGAAAAAGGGACCTAAAAAAATTAGCGAAGAAGGTGCTAGCGTACTAAAGGTACAAAAACAAACTCACCCAAAACATTCACGTTATCAACCCGGTGTCATTACAAACGTGCGAACTGGGCCATAAATCACTTTTATCAGACCTCTTGCTCACACTTAAAGGCACAACGGAACTCTCGCTCGCATTCCCAGTGTTGTATGTAACAATAAAAAGGGATTATAATTTTATAGTCGATAGTTAGTAGCAGGTAATGAGGGAAAGGTGTTGGCACATTTTTATAACGTCATGATTTATGACTCAGTTCGCACGTTTGTAATGGCTCTAGTTTATTCTGATTAGCTGAAAGTTAAAAACTATGCTAAAAATAAAATGACAAATATTAGGTATGCGACTGAAATGTATTGCTAATTACTTTGTAATTAATTTCTTTTTCTTTTAAGTTTATACTATATACTATACTATCTTCACGCCAAATCCCTTGCAGGGTAGCTAGAAAGAACCGAGCGCCAAACGGCACGGTCCATACACACCTCACTTGCTTCTTCAACTTTCATTTTTCTTTTCATGCATGCACGTCGGTTCCTACGGCTCTTGACACCACCTTCAACTAACACACGATTAATTTGATCGTGGTAGGTGTGTCGTGGTCTTCCCCGACTCCTTCGTCCATCCACTCTGGCGTTGTATATCTGTTTTGTCATTCTTTCATCTCCCATTTGCTCCACATGCCCGAACCATCGTAGCATGCCCTTCCTTACTTTAACACCGACACTCTCTTCCAAACCAACTCTCTTTCTTACATCTTTATTCCGAACGCGATCTGCGAGTGTGACTCCGCAAATTTCGCGTAGCGCGCGCATCTCGACCGCGTTTAATCTACTTTCATGCGTTTCCTGCCATACCCAACTCTCGCTTCCATACGTTAGCGTAGGTATCAGCACTGCACTGTGTACTGCGAGCTTGGCCTTTTGACTTAAGGTTTTGGTATCCAAATTTTGCCTAACGCTCCATTCACACTATATCCTGCAGTTACCCTCCTTTCTACATCCGCGGTGTACCGTCCATCCCTGCTAAATGCACATCCAAGATAATTATATAAATTCATGCACCTGTTCCAGCACTACATCATTTACAGTCAGTTTACTTTCAATTTTTGGAATGGTATGTTGCAGCTATTGACTGAGATGGCTTCCTTTTCGGGTGCATGCTTGTTATTATTATTATTTATTTATTTTTTTATGATCATTGTTTGTGCCAGAATAAATTTATTTCTTTCTTTCTTTACAGTTATTCTGGCATTCGTTCTGTCCTCTTCTCTTTCGAATATCATCACTTTCGTTTTAGTCGCGTTCAAATGTAAGCCTCTCATTAGACAATCGTCTTTCATCGTTATGACTAGTGACTGTAGTTCTGATGGCGATTCGGCTATGAGCACGGCATCATCTGCATACAGCAAACAGTTCACAAGTAAGTCACCCATTCGCAACCCAACATTTATCGTTCTTAGTCTCTTAAGACAATCGTCCAGGTACAGGACAAACAGCAGGGCTGACAGCACGCAACCCTGTCTGACACCAATGTTGACGTCAAACCTGGGAGACAGGCTCACCGCCCACCCGCACACATGCCGTACAGTCCACATATGTAGACTGTACGGCACAAAGCAGCGCACCGTCAATCCCGTATCCTGGGAATATATTCCAGAGATCCTTCCGTACAACTCTGTCAAATGCTATCTCCATGTCCACAAAACCGCAGCAAACCTTTCGACCTACAGCCAGCTGCTTCTCCACGATGTTGCAGAGCGAGAAAACTTGGTCCACACATCTCCTTCCATTTCGGAAACCATCCGAAACTCATTCAATGTGGAATCCCTTTCCCTTTATCCTGCGCCTCCCACAGGAGAATTAGGGTGGAATCTGACGGATTACAGATTCCACCCTAATTCTCCTTTCAATAATTTTGCCATACACTTTAGCTGCTATACTGATCAAACTGATGGCCCTATAGTTGGCGCACTCCATACGTGAGCCCTTGCCTTCATACAAGGGCACGATGATAGCACGCCTCCAGTCCATTGGGACCCTTCCAGTCTTCCAGCATAGATTGCTCAGTGACCAGAAGGCGTCCCGGAGGCAATGACCACCTAATTTGATCATTTCAGCAGATATCCTATCAAATCCCGCAGATTTTCCATTTTTCAAGCTTCGTATCGACCATTAATCTCTTCCCAAGTAATATCTCCGCTTGATGCTTGCACCGCAAGATCAGTCACCGACTCCCTCGCAGTGCCCGTATCCGGGAGATATTCATAAATTTCTCCAAAGTACCTACTCATTCTACCGCTCTAACACCTCGAATGGGTCCGCAAGAATGTCCCCAGCTTTAATCTTTATCTTAATCATTCTGAAAACTGTCGAACAGCTCCGAGACTTCTTGACCTCCCTCCAAAAGAGTTTGGTATTTGTCTCGAAGTTCTTCGTCAGCTTCTCTTCCGCAATCAAATTTATTCTTACACGCTTCTCTTTCACTAAAGCTTTGGCTTCATTCTTGCAGAGGCGGTAAATTTCTTTCTTCGTGTCTTTCATACTGTCATTCCGTTGCAAAGATGAGACATAATCCAACCACGCTTTCTTCTTTCTTGCTACGCAGAATTGAACCTCTGCATCCCACCAGGCATCACCTTTCGAATGTTCATCTCTCTTTGCACTCCCACATGCTTCTTTTTCACTTTTAAATTTAGTATTGTTAATTTCTTTTTGATTAAGAAACGCTGGTGTAATAAAGGTATTGTCTTAGTTAATAGTTGGTTATTGACTGTGAACCATCGGCTGCATGGTCGGATGCTCAATAGAGTCGGTGTAACATACTACGCCGATGACACCCTCGTTTCAGCACGATGGGCAACGAACTGAGATGCATCCCTGAAGGCCACGGCAGGTATTGCTGAAGTCGTGGGTCGAATACGGTGTTGGGTCTAGAGGTTCTTCACAAATCCGAGGCTCCGTGCTTCCACTGAACTCAGAGTGCTTTAATGGACCTCGGAAGGGGCCACCCACGAAATCCTGCATACAAGCAGGGGGAGTTAGCATTGGCATCGAGCACTCGATGAAGTACCTAATGCTCGTACTCGATAGCCGATGAGACTTCATAGACCATTTCCGAAGTTTGGTTCCAAAACCCAACGCACCCTGCAGGAGACTGTATTTTGGGATCGTGCGGAGAATGGCCCTGTATGGGGCCCTATATGGTCAGGAACCCTGACGGCTCGCAACGTGGCTAGACTGCATGGCCCGCCGAAGGTGATGACCGCCAGGGTGTTGGGAGGGTACCGTAGAGATCCTTGCTCTGCCAGGAGCTCATGGAGACATGGAATGCGACTTAACCAAAGTGGGGACACACTATCATTGAGACGGTTAAGCCGGTCATGAAGTAGAGGTTATAGAGGCGCCTTGGCAGCCTCACCTGCCGAGTGGCACAGATGCTTACCGGGCACGGGTAGGTACTTCAAAAATGGTCTCCTGCGGGGGAAAACGCTGCTGCGTCTTTCTGCGAGCAAGCTATGCTCGAGAAAGAGGCAGCGGGGAGGGAGTGGGATATAAATTTTCTCCTCGAGTTCCGCTGTTAGTGGCGGGGTTCTTGCCGGCTGCTGTATACCCAGGACTACCGGCCCCCAAGACCGAGGGCCTGGGAACAGTGAGTTGGCTACTACAAGCAGTTCTTATAGTAGTGATAGTCCAACTATCCCCGCCTTTCCCAAGTAGCGGGATAACACAGGAACAAATCCTCCAGACGTGGGATAGCACCTGAACCCCCTAGGCGAGGCCGCGGTAGTCTACCGGGAACCCTGTGACATACTTCCGAAGGCTTACGCAGAACTTCCGGCCATAGACTGTTGTAAGGCATTGTGTGATTTTAGTAGGTAGGAGTCCGGTATAGCGCCTGAGTAGAATTTCCACACGATATTAAAAAATACTGACTATTAGGTTTGAGCATAGATTAGGCAGGTATTAATTTTTATGCAATCACACGTCGGTAAGACAGAAAGAGAGGTTGAGGTGTGTGATAAGAGAATAAGTGATGCAATCTTCTTATGGGACGAAGTCTTTTAGGTTTCGTATTACGTATTTTAGCTCAGTAAATGTTAATGAAAAATTAAAATCTTCAAAATTGCTGTAAAGCAATGGGGTGTAAGGTACCTACATGATAATCGGAAACAGATAGGCAGTTAATTTAACCATTATCTGCTTCTCAAGGTCTGGACAAATGGTTTGTTTTACATCCTTTTTGTGATCACGCTTTTATCCCCGAAGGGGTAGGCACAGGCATATTATATCCACATTATCTTGTAAAAAATTTTGTCCCAATTTTTGAATTTCAAATATTGTAACGATATTTTCTATTTTTTTTTATATTTGGCTCGCCAAAATGATGCCGCCGTTCGAAGGAAAGTCAGCGCGACATCTAGCGATTGGGGGCCACCGTGCCAGTCTGTAAGACTATAAAGCGGCCCTCAAGTTGGCGGCCCTATGATGTGCCTCTTCACACTCCGCTTGAAGAACCCAGGATTGTAAAAGGAGGGAAACACGTGCGCTGGCAGGTCATTCCAGGTTTTTATGGTTAGACAGAGAAACTATCTTTTAAATCGTTCAGTTTAGCTCTCCAATGTGTAATAGTGGCACCTCTGTCCAGCACGCGTTGTTCGGGATCGGAAAGGAGAGGGCGGGATTAGGTTGAAGAGTTCTTTAGAACACTCATCATGATAGATACGGTAGAATGCAGCCAAAGATGCAACAGTTCTTCGCTGCGCCAACGACTCCAGACTATCCTTAAACTCCTGGCAGTTGATAATGCGAATAGCTCGCCGTTGCATAAAGTCCAGCGCGTCAAGCAAGTACCTCACGGAGTCGTCCTAAAGGTGAGAGCAGTATTCCACGCAAGGACGTATCTGCGTTTTGTATAGCAGACACATCTGGTTCGGCGTAAAAAACCGCTTCACCTTGTTTAGGACTCCTAGCTTTCCTGAGGCTAGCCCAATACATCGCTCAATGTAATATTTGTGATTGAGCTGGGGCCGGACGTCTATGCCAAGGATGTCCAGATTGTCTCCAAGTGAAATAGTTGTGTTCTGAAGAAAGGGTAAGGGCAGGAAAGTGGATTTTTTTTGCTGTAAACGCACATGCCTGTGTTTTACGGGCATTGAACTCAACCAGCTTTTCGGACCTCCATTGGGAAATGCGGTCCAGGACCCCGTCAAGATTAGACACAAGTTGCCGTCACTTCTCCTCAACGTCGCATCCTCAACTGCTGGACGGGCCGAGTAACTTCCGTGCAGAGTGCTATCGTCTGCATAGCAATGAATCCTCCCGAGGGACAACATGTCATTGATATGCAGAAGAAAGAGGGTTGGGGACAACACAGATCCCTGTGGTACTCCGGCATTAACCTGCATAAAACAGGAAGCCTGGCCGTCACAGTTGACCCGTATCCATCGTCCGTGCAGGAAGCTGGCCATTCAGCTGCACAATTGGGGCGGTAGTCCATATGCCGGAAGCTTGAAAAGCAGCGACGCGTGTCTTACTTTATCGAAGGCTTTCGGGATATCGAGGCTTATACCCAACGACTCGCCGTGCCTCCCCATAGCCTCACCCCAAAAATGCGTCACGTACGCCAAGAGGTCATTTCAACAATTATTCAGATAATTGTTGAAGTGACATCTGGCTTGCTCAAAGACGAGGAAAGCCGTCTATTTTTTGGTTTCTAAGAAAAGCTTGTGTTTCCTTAGCTACTGGTAGTTGTCAAGATTTTTTTTTGTAATGGAAACAAAATACCGGTTCTCAGCTTCTATTATTTTTGTAAACGCTTCAGTACATTCTCTATTCCGCCACCTGAACATTTTAAGGGGAATACATCAGCCTACTTGAAAAAACAATTTGCAAATAAATGTCGCAACTTGTCAGCATATTAGATGACGAAATATTGGGTAGCTTTGATATTTTTCGCTGTCGCTTACGATCGAAAGATGAAACATTATCCTTATTTCGAAACGTGAATGTTCTCAAGAAAATTGTTGAAATGCAGAGTTTTTAGATTCTTGAATATTGTAAATAGAGCACTAATATGAATAACCCTTTGAGTTTCTTGCCAGTTCTTCGCAGGTGGGTCGCATTGTGAACTGGTGGTACTTCTTTGATTTTATTCGTGACGTTTTACAAATGCATCTGTATATGCCTAAGTGAAATAAATTTATTTTTGTTTGTGGTTTGTTTGTTATTATTAATGGCACTGACTTCACTATTACATTTATTAATATCTAAAAAATTTAAATAAAAAACTTATTTCTTTGTGTTTTTGCTTTTTATTTGAATTCAGTTTTTTACCCGAATGCCAAAGGAAGGAGGTAATGTTTTTTTATTTCATTATTTTAAGTGACGGATAGACTGAAAAATCTATCTATGGGAGTAAAGTTCTAGACAGTACATATTAATCAAGCCCAAACACAAGGTAACTGCTGTAAATCGTGAGGGAATTCTCTCCATTGTCTTTTGTCTTCATCATCAAATCGACTCCAGACCTTCATCAAATTATAAAGCACGTAATAAAAAAAATTACAACCGAACTTGTTGCCCCTACAATTTTAAAAAGTTACTCCAGATTTCTCCGGGATGCCGTCATCAGATCCTGACTTCCTGTTAATGGTAATATCTACTTTCCAACCCAAACAAAAATTGAAATCAGTTCATAAACAACGAAGTTATGTGCGAACAAACATAAAAATAACACCGTTGCCCGTTTAACTTTTTTAAAGTCGGTTGAAAACGAACTTATTGATTGACTACAAGATGGCATTGGCAGAACTACCCTCGAGGAACATCGCACCCTTAGTTATGTGATTGTAAATATGTACCTATATTATTTTTGATTGCTAGGTTTAAACAAAAACTAGCCAAGTGCGTGCTGGACTCGCGCACTAAGGGTTTCGTACCAAAAAACGGCAAAAACATCACGTTTGTTGTATGGGAGCCCCCCTTATACCTATGTGGCGACCGCCACATAGCGAAGATCAGTTTAAGTTCTGCATCGCGATGTGGAAGTTCTCGCAACGAAGTATAGATAAATCCTGAATCGCAATATCAGAATTCTCACGAAGATGAATGATATAACCAACAGTCCAACATCAACCGTTGGGCTTCGGCCCGCCAGGCGCGATCACCTAGCCTGGTCGGAGGATCCTCCCTTTGTGTGTTGGAGGAACATTCCCAACCTTTCCTCCACATTGGTGACCCCGACGTGATTGAAAGCAGCCTTCACGAAGCAGAGCAGCAGCATCATCATCATCATCGCCACCTTTACAGCACTCCAGTATGCCCGGTAATTAAGTCTCAGCCAGCCAGCATCTACGGCCTCATCAGGGATACCACACGCTAGCAGCGACCGCTCCAGCCTGGTTACCTCTTCGGCCACATCAGCGTCTAGGCACCGAACACTGCACTACGGTACTTGTAAGAAGAGCGCATCGCTCCCGTCTACGCAGCAGCCTACGCATCGAACCGCCCCGACTCACTGAGGGTACCGCAGCACCGCGCACCGCACCATTGTACTTAGCCCCGACTCACTAGGACTAGCAGTATTCGATTCCGACTCACTGGAATCAGCGGCATACGATTTCGACTCACTGAAATTAGCGGCACAGTTCCGACACACTGGAACTAGCGGAGTACAGTTCCAACTAAATGGAACTACACGAACTGGCACTGGCGCATCTGACAACAGACTACAAGACACCAGACTCATACTCGCAATCGACCTCCGGTCTCGGAGGGGAGTGATGTGGCGACCGCCACATAGCGAAGATCAGTTTATAACACAATGATGTTACTCACCAACTAGCGCGAGGTAGCTATGCAGAGAACTCTTTCCCAGGGCGCCTTGTTACAGAGTTTCAAGTGGGTGCGCAAGGGAGGCCAGGGCTCTGACGAAAACAGCCAATAGGGTGTACACACATATACTTATTAAGTACACAGAGATACACAGAGACACACAGAGAGCTTATTCACTGATAGACACAAATATCACAGGTACACAGAAGTATAGTCAGGGCTTAGGTACTAATACTACTCAATAGACCACTGCCGCGTGAGCAGGTAAAACGGGTAAGCAGCTAACTACACTTATAATTGGGTGACAATTACTGGCCTTGAGTCAAGTTGAGAGCAGCACAGCACGAGAATGCCACGTGGAGACGGCTGGTTCCTCTCAAAACACCTCGCTCATGTAGTCCACGTGTCATTGGGTGTGGTTTTGTTAACCGTGGACGGGCCGCTTTTCCCCGTAGTAAAAAACCCTGTTATGACAAGTAAACGACAAATGAAATAATTGACATCGCGACCGACGAAATTCGAACCGCTTAGCAAACAAGAAATGACACTCACCGGTATCCCGGGTGTAGGTTGACACAGAGTCCAACTCCTTCCGAGGAGAATAAGTATACTCAGACTAATTCCTTAACAGGTCCTCATGTTGCAACTAACAACCTCCAAAGAAAAATTGAGGCGTGCCACTCAGAGTAATATCAATCTCCCTCGTCCTTAGCCGATCGTAAAAAGAGACTTGAAACCTTGTATCAGGGCTTTATCCCCTCTCTCACGTGGAATCGTCTCGAATTTCATCTAAAACCAGCTTTCATTGAATGCAAAAACGATTCGTCACTGGTCCTTATGACATCCTGTCATTCTGACAGCAGAAATGTCACCACTGACAACCGATTAAAAAAAGATAACTCGATTAAGCTGCTTTCACATCCTGAATACTGCATCTATAGAAAATAAATGCTACAACCACCCCCCCTTTAATAGTATTTCCTGCGGATATGACACGCTGGAAATACACAATAAAGAAAACAGAAAAGTACTGACTAATAAACAAAGACAACCAGCTAGGTCCTTCAAACACCAGCTGACTACGACCATTACAATACCAAAGAAAGATCCTCCTATGTACCTAACTAGACACTGACTCGTGTACCGGTTAGGCTAAGTAACTAGAGTCTAATGCCCTTCATAGAAAACGAATGCTCCCTTTACTCACTGCCGATACCCTAACACTACCCAAGCTCTCAGGATATTGCAGAGTACTGAGAAGCGAATGAGAGAAAAACGCTCGGTGCGGTGCATAGAAGAAACTACAACGTGACAATTTAAAGTCACGTACACAAATAGAAATACAAACAAAAGATTAAAATAGTCTTACATAATGATCACATAGCACTGGTTTAATAAACTAGAGAAACAGCGCTATGTAGTTACGTTAGGTATTGGAGACTGCTCCTCCTGATACTTCAGGATGTCCTTGATATGGTACTCCCCAAGATCCTTACCGTCCAGATCTGACAGCCTATATACTAAAGGGGATCGTTTAGCAGTCACCACACATTTAAGGAACTTAGGAGCTAGCTTAGAAGTAAAATTCTTGGCCTTGTTGGACAGGTAGAACGTGCGTTTGTAAACTATCTGTCCCACTTTCAGCTCTACATGCCTTTTTCTGAGGTTGTAATACTTTTCATTACGCTGGTGGGCAACGTTCAAATGTTTCCTCACCTGGTCGTAAATGCGTTGTATTTCTCTCAGCTTGACACCGAAGGCTGATGGATCGTCTACAGAGACTGAAGTAGGATGGCACGCGATATCTGTCTGCCTGTACAGCACTCCATCCCCAATAAATTCCCTACCATGTACCAAAAAGTAAGGGGTGAAACGAGTTGCTTCGTTAACTGCAGTGTTTAAAGCACACTGTATCTCAACCAAGAACTGATCCCAAGACTTGTGTTGTGACTTCACATAGCATGAGATCGCTTGAACCACATTACGAATAGCTCGTTCCGCCTGATTAGTTTGGGCATGATACCTAGGGTTATAATATATATTAGGTACATTGTATTTAGCCAACAGATCCTTAAATGGCTTACTCACAAACTGAGGGCCATTATCCATGTAAATAGTCTTGCAGACTCCGTGCACGAGAAACACACTCTTCTCTATGAACCTCGCGACTACAGCGCCTGTGGCAACCCGAACAGGGCACAACATGACGTATTTGCTAAAGTAGTCGGAGACCACGATCAGGTGTACGTTTCTATTGCTCGAAGTGGGAAAGGGACCAAGCAGATCGACAGAGATAGCTTCGAATGGCTTCGAAACCCGCTTCGGGCTACCCAATAGGCCGGGACGAGACGTATTTACGGGTTTGTACTGCTTGCATGTTTCGCAATTCCCAACATATTCTTTGACGTCCTCGTACATCTTGGGCCAGTAATAATTTAGGGCTAACCTTTTATGTGTCTTCCAAACGCCACCATGGGCACTAAGTGTGTCATCGTGGTACTTAGAGAGCAGGGGCAAGCGATCCTCCTGAGGTACCACCAGCTTCCAGTCAAAGTCTGAAGTCAAAGAATATTTATTTTTAGTTAACCTATATAGAAGGTTGTCACGAATGTCATAATTTGGTGACTTCCTAGGGTTCTTCCGAACACTATTCATGGTGTGGTCATACCACGGGTCTTTAGTGGGTACTGCATCGAGGGAATCAATTTTGATACGAGACAGAGCATCAGGTACAACGTGGTCTTTACCTTTTCGATGCTCTATGTCAAAATCGAATTGACTGAGCCTCATGCTCCAACGTGCTAGACGACCCGTGGGATTTTTTAGCTTATGGAACCACAGAAGAGATGAATGATCCGTGACGACCGTACATTTTTGGCCTTCGACGTACTGTCGAAATTGTTCCAAAGCGAAAATCACGGCCAAAAGTTCTCGCTCAGTTGTGCTGTAGTTCACCTCGTTCTTGTTGAGAGAACGGCTACAATAGGCGATAGGGTGCTCAACACCATCGTGAGTTTGTGTCAGTACAGCAGCAACTGAGTAAGCTGACGCGTCACTAAGAATGCGGAAGGGCAGCTCAAAGTTAGGCATTTTTAATATAGGGGCAGAGACCAAGGCTGACTTTAGCAGGTTAAAGGACTGTTCAGCCTCAGGGGTCCATTCAAACTTGAAGTTTTTAGATGTCAGTTTGCACAGAGGTTTACTAATTTTAGAGAAGTTGTTAACAAAGCGACGATACCAGCCGGCCATTCCCAGAAATCTCTTAACCTCCTTAGGGTTAGAAGGGGTGGGATAGTTGAGGATAACCTCAACTTTACCCGGGTCTGTCCGTAGGCCATGTTTGTCCACATAATACCCCAGGTATTTGAGTTCACTCGGACAAAAGTGGGATTTTTTCATGTTAATAGTTAGGCCAGCATCCTTGAGTTGCTGATAGACTCTATGTAAGAGCTCTACATGCTCCTCAAAGGTGCTGGACACACAGACTATGTCGTCCTGAAACGCAAATACCTTGTTGTCGAACTCGGGACCAAACAGACGGTCCATGAGGCGTTGCATCGTGGCACTGGCCCCGACAAGACCGAAGCACATCGAATTGTATTGGAATAATCCTTTCCGGGGAACCGTAAAAGCAGTCTTCTCAGCAGACTGGGGTGAGTCAAATGGAATCTGCCAGTAAGCCGCACTCAAATCTACAGAAGTTAAATACTTAGCGTTATTAAGGTGGTCCAAGATTTGATTGATATAGGGTAAGGGGTAGGCGTCACTCTTAGACACAGAGTTCAGCTTGCGAGAGTCCAAGCACAATCTGAGGTCGCCGTTCGCCTTCTCCACCATGACCACTGGAGAGTTCCAGGCGGACTGAGACGGGGACACTACTCCCATCTCCAGCATTCGGTCCAGCTCGGCTTCCAGGGCCTTCTGCTTAAGGGGAGAGAGCGGATAATAACGCTGCTTGATCGGCTTGCTGTCACCAGTGTCAATGACATGGTGCACAAGTGAGGTCCGACCTAAACCCACCTTATCAGTGTTCAACGAGTCGAATTTTTCAATGACCTCGTTGATTACACACCTTTGTTTAGTTGTCAGGTTGTCGTAATCCTCGAGGCCACCGTTAAGGGACACAGACTCTATAGGATTATTATCACTATAACTATCAAGGCTAATATTTTGTAAAATTAATTTATCACTTAACTTAAATTGTTGCCAGAAATCCACACCAAATATCATGGAGGTGGTTATTCCTGGGACAACATAGAACTTGACAACTCGGATAACCGAATTGTACTCAATTGGCAAAGAGATACAACCCAGACATTGCAAGTGAGTGCTGTCTGCAGTTGTAATACGAAAAGTAGGATTGATACTCACAAGATCAAAACCCAGTTCCAAGAAGATGCGGTGCGCTCCCTTACCTAGTATAGAGCAGGAGGCACCGGAATCTAGAAGGCCTAAGACATTTAAATTTAAAACCTTAACAACTAGATACGGTCTAATGTCACTATCCCGTTTAGGAAACAGGACCTTATCAGAAATAGACTCAGACACAGAGTAGTGCAAAGAGTTCCTAACAAGGCCCCGGCCTACGCGTTTTATGGCTTGCCAGCACATTGTGAGCAGTCTGGGGTCTTGACTCCTTTGAGACCACACCGGAAACACACCAGCTCCCTTGACTGTGTGCAGCTGTATGCAGAGTGACCGCCCCCGCCACAACGAAAGCATTTGCGTTCGTGGGAGGTAGTCGGCGTCTCCACTGCAGACACCTGCTTAGCGGGCTTTTGTACACCTTTGTTCTTAAGCTGGTGTAAGTCAGATGAAATCTCAAACTTGTCAAGAGCAGGCTCATGGAAAGCGTCTGCCCTAGTACGCGCAAGCTCCAAGCGCTTACCCAAACGTCTCAAGTCATCTACAGAGTTGACATCATGCAAGGCCAGTTCCTTCATGTAGTCAGGTCTAATGTTGTGCATGAGAATGTCCAGCTGTTCCTCACTGGGCATCTTACATGACAACCTTGAAAACATGGCTTGCATTGTACATATATAGTTAACCAAGGACTCAGAGCGGGCTTGTGTACGCTGTCTTATCTCGTTCCTGAGGCGATAATCATAATCAGGGATATCGAAGGTATCTCTAAGCTCACTAATAAGATCCTCATATGAGATAAAGTTAGCTTTGTTTGTACGGAACCAAGACAAAGCCGGTCCATCCAACAGGTCGGAGAAAGCCATAAGGAGTCTAGGCTTAGTAACCTCCCGAGCACATCTAAGTTCCTCTAATCTCTCTAAAAACACACGTACACAAGTAGAACCATCATATTTTAAATTAAATGAACATAAGTTAAGGGGACGTTCTTTATACACTATGTTACATGTAGAACTATTCCTACTTGAACTAGCTCGCACCGCGCGGTCCTCTCTCACTACTGGTGAAGTATATTCCACCTGGTCACGACCCGAAGGATCATCACCATCATCATCCGAACCTTCGGATTCAGAATCACTACTGGGTTCAGCCCTAGCGATGATCTTCACTAGCCTACCACGAATATCCACCAGGTCGGGGCAATCCAGACCACAACGAGCTAACCTACTCAATAAGTATTTGGCTCTGATAGACACCCTAAGACGACTACCCTTATTAATGAAGATGTCACCTGACTGAATAGCCTCCTCCAGCTCGGAGACTTTTGAAAGGCAGATCGAGAGCTCAGCCGATGCATCAGCGCGTACCGGAGCACTCGCTTTGATGCTACCTCGACGGACGAGTCGGTGTGCCGTTCTTAGCTCACCTCGAAGGCCAGACACTGTCGTTTCCGGTTCCACTGAAATACCCATGTGGGACAGCTCGTTAGTAAGTTCATCCTTTCTTAAATAATTAATATATTTTTTCATCTGTGCCATTATGTAAAAATTTACTTACAACAATTATAAAGATAAAATGGCACAGATAGGGATCAATTACAAAGTAAAAATGTAAATTGAGTTACAACAAAGTGTACTAAGTTAGGTAATTATGCTTCAAATTGACTTTTAGAATTTAACAAAGATTAAGAGAGAAAAGTTTCTAAATTTTCTGATAACACAGTTCAGGTTAATAATTAAATTTCAAGGTATCTACACACCTTCAACAAAGTTTATAATTACACAGAGTGAAATTCACTAAGTTAACACAGAGAGATTCACTAAGTTTACCTTACAAGGTGAAGCTATAGAATAATATATATTATATATTAATCTACACTAATATTATAATAAATACATGTGTGCACCATAAAAAAAAAGAAACACATAAAAGAAAAAAACACAATAAGAAAAAAGAAGTGGGTATGCCAAATAAAATCAAAAAAACTTTCCAAAATCACAGCTAATTTTAAATTTTTTAAATTTAGAATTTTGTGTCTTTTCCAGCCAAAGATGTAGGGAGCTGGAAGAAGACGAAAGGGAAGGTTTTGTGCTTAGCTGCTAGCACCACCAATTAACGTCCTGGAGCGTCTCGGACGATACACCAGGATGGTTTCGCCAGAGGTAACCACCTATGCACACACACTAGACTGAGGCTACCGCAGAGTAGACCCAGAGATTTGCCACTACGTTGGGAGCCAATTTATAACACAATGATGTTACTCACCAACTAGCGCGAGGTAGCTATGCAGAGAACTCTTTCCCAGGGCGCCTTGTTACAGAGTTTCTAGTGGGTGCGCAAGGGAGGCCAGGGCTCTGACGAAAACAGCCAATAGGGTGTACACACATATACTTATTAAGTACACAGAGATACACAGAGACACACAGAGAGCTTATTCACTGATAGACACAATTAATATCACAGGTACACAGAAGTATAGTCAGGGCTTAGGTACTAATACTACTCAATAGACCACTGCCGCGTGAGCAGGTAAAACGGGTAAGCAGCTAACTACACTTATAATTGGGTGACAATTACTGGCCTTGAGTCAAGTTGAGAGCAGCACAGCACGAGAATGCCACGTGGAGGCGGCTGGTTCCTCTCAAAACACCTCGCTCATGTAGTCCACGTGTCATTGGGTGTGGTTTTGTTAACCGTGGACGGGCCGCTTTTCCCCGTAGTAAAAAACCCTGTTATGACAAGTAAACGACAAATGAAATAATTGACATCGCGACCGACGAAATTCGAACCGCTTAGCAAACAAGAAATGACACTCACCGGTATCCCGGGTGTAGGTTGACACAGAGTCCAACTCCTTCCGAGGAGAATAAGTATACTCAGACTAATTCCTTAACAGGTCCTCATGTTGCAACTAACAACCTCCAAAGAAAAATTGAGGCGTGCCACTCAGAGTAATATCAATCTCCCTCGTCCTTAGCCGATCGTAAAAAGAGACTTGGAACCTTGTATCAGGGCTTTATCCCCTCTCTCACGTGGAATCGTCTCAAATTTCATCTAAAACCAGCTTTCATTGAATGCAAAAACGATTCGTCACTGGTCCTTATGACATCCTGTCATTCTGACAGCAGAAATGTCACCACTGACAACCGATTAAAAAAAGATAACTCGATTAAGCTGCTTTCACATCCTGAATACTGCATCTATAGAAAATAAATGCTACAAGTTTAAGTCCTGCATCGCGATATGGAAGTTCTCGCAACGAAGTATAGATAAATCCTGAATCGCATTATCAGAATTCTCACGAAGATGAATGATATAACCAACAGTCCAACATCAACCGTTGGCTTCGGCCCGCCAGGCGCGATCACCTAGCCTGGTCGGAGGATCCTCCCTTTGTGTATTGGAGGAACATTCCCAACCTTTCCTCCACATTGGTGACCCCGACGTGACGCCGAGTGTCCGACATTTTGTTTTTGCCTATTTTCCGTGCCGTCTTTGAAAATGGCAGAAAAATCAGAGAATCCCGCTACTGTCGCGGAAGATAAAACGAGTGATGATAAAAAGCAACGTATAGAAACAGTACGTGTAAAAGTACCAGTGTTTTGGCCCGATGAGCCGGCCCTATGGTTCGCGACGTTGGAAGGACAATTCGCGCTGGCCGGCATTACAATGGATTTAACGAAATATAATTATGTTATTTCAAGCCTTGAGTACAAATATGTGAAAGAAATCAAAGACATAATTAACAATCCGCCGGCGAAGGATAAGTACGAGAAAGTGAAAAGTGAACTGATCACGCGTTTGTCGTCATCGCAAGAACAACGCGTCCGTCAACTACTCACTCACGAAGATATCGGAGATCGTAAACCATCGCAGTTCCTACGACGCCTGCAAAATTTAGCCGGTCCAGATGTGCCGGATGACTTCATGCGTTCTTTGTGGTCGAGCCGCTTGCCGACGCTCATACAAATGATTGTCGCATCGCAGCCGAGAAGCAGTCTCGACGAGTTAGCCACTCTTGCGGACACCGTGAACGACGTTATTACTCAACCGCAAGTACACCAGCTAGCAGTACCTACCACGAGTACCACGACGCCTTTACATCTGAGTACAGAGGTCAATGAACTCAAAAATGCTATATCGGAACTAACGCACCGCGTTGCCGCGCTTTCTACTGCGTCACGTTCCCGATCGAAGTCTGGTGGCCGTTCAGGAGGGCGACAACGTTCCCGAAGCCGATCCTATGACTCAACTTCGGACGCCTACTGTTGGTATCATAGAAAATACCGTGAAAAAGCAACCAAGTGCCGTCTGCCGTGTAACTACGTCTCGGAAAACGAAAAGGGCAGTCATTAATGGCGGCAAACGATGACTGTCAAGACGTTATTCCCAGCCGCGTGTTTGTGACAGATAAGAACACTAATATTAAGTTTTTAATCGATACAGGTGCTGACCTATGTGTGTTCCCTTTTAGAAGTGTATGGTTCGATAAGACTTTTGTTAACAAAACTGATTATAAACTTTTTGCGGCCAATGGTTCCGTCATAAATACCTACGGTACGCTTAACTTAAATTTAAACTTCGGGTTACGTCGTGAATTTCGTTGGCGTTTCGTGATAGCCGATGTTACTAGACCTATTATAGGTATCGATTTTCTTTCATTCTATAATCTATTAGTAGACGTTAGAAATCATCGACTGATTGATAACACGACATCTTTTATTGTTAATGGTAAACCCGCGACTACATCTGAGTGCCAAATCAGAACGGTTATAGGGACATCTCATTACCATAAATTACTTTTACAGTTTCCTGAGGTCACGCGACCCTCTGGGGAGCCCACGGTGCGAGAGGTTAAACACAAAACAGTACACTACATCCATACTACGCCTGGACCACCTGTGTACAGCCGACCACGTAGACTGGCTCCCGACCGACTCCGTCGAGCCAAGCGCGAGTTTGAGGATATGGTAAGAGCAGGCATTGCACGTAGATCCGACAGGCCTTGGGCAGCACCACTCCAGCTAGTACCTAAGAAGGATGGTACTGATCGACCCTGTGGAGACTACAGGGGCTTAAACGCTAGGACAATACCTGACAGGTACCCAGTGCGCCATACTGCAGATTTTGCTCACAACCTGCATGGTTGTACTGTGTTCAGTAAAATAGACCTGGTACGGGCCTACCATCTTATACCAGTGCATCCCCCAGACATACCAAAAACAGCTTTAACAACCCCGTTTGGTTTATTTGAGCTAATTTTTATGGGGTTCGGTTTGAGAAATTCTGCGCAATCTTTTCAGAGATTCATAGACGAGATACTCAGAGACCTGGATTTTGCATTTCCCTACATTGATGACATATTAATTGCGTCACGTGACCATACTGAGCATGAATGTCATGTTAAACTAGTCCTAGAGCGCCTACGAGATCATGGTGCTGTGTTGAATTCGGCTAAGAGAGTGTTTGGTGTTCCAGAAGTCGAGTTCCTTGGCTACCGGGTTACAGCAAGTGGTACGAGTCCTACCACGGAGAAAGTCAACGCTATCCAGAACTTCACTAACCCGAAAACGCTGAAAGAACTTAGGAGGTTCCTTGGTATGACGAACTACTATAGAAGGTATTTACCAAATGCTGCTAAGACCCAGGCACCGCTGCACCAACTCCTCTCAGGTACAGACATAAAACCTAATACTCCTATCATCTGGACAGATGAGCTCGAGCAAGCATTTAATAAATGCAAGGATAACCTTGTGAATGCTACAATGCTCGCCCATCCCAACCCAAATGCTGACCTAATGCTCGTCACAGACGCATCCGACGTCGCCATCGGCGCAGTCCTGCAGCAGGAAGTTGAAGGAAACCCTCAACCCCTTGCTTTCTTCTCTAAGAAATTGACACCAGCACAACGCAAATATAGCCCTTTCGATCGAGAGCTACTTGCAATCTATGAAGCTGTCAAACATTTCCGCTTTATGGTTGAGCTTAAACCATTTACAATATGGACTGACCATAAACCTATTGTTGCTGCATTTCAGAAAGCATCTGTGAAGTGTTCTCCCAGGCAGTTCCGACATCTCGATTTCGTGTCGCAGTTCACAACAGATGTACGGCACATCTCCGGTGACGACAATGTTGTCGCAGACGCGCTTTCCCGAATCGAAGCTGTCACCGAAGATATATGCCTAGAGAAGCTGGCTTCATCACAAGATACAGACACCGAGCTGAGGCAGCTTCTGAGCAGTTCTTCTTCGCTAGACCTGCAGAAAGTAAGAATTTCTGATTCTAGTGCATGTAAATTATACTGCGATGTCTCAAGCCCTACGCCTCGTCCGTACCTAACACCTGAGTTTCGCAAGCTAGCTTTTGACAAAGTCCATGGCTTAAGTCACCCTGGTGCAAAACCTACAATTCGGCTAATGACCGAGAGGTATGTTTGGCCTAGTATACGCAAGGACTGCAGAATGTGGACAAAAGCATGCACCCCATGCCAACGGTCGAAGGTTGCACGCCATACACGAGCCCCAGTCCATGCTTTTATACCACCATCTTCTCGATTTGATCATGTCCATATCGACCTTATTGGACCATTGGCAGTATCGCATGGTTACCGCTATTGCCTCACGGCAGTGACCGCTTTTCACGTTGGCCAGAGGTTATTCCTCTTGAAGACATGACAGCTGACAGAGTGGCACATGCTTTTATGAGTGGCTGGATTGCACGCTTTGGTTGTCCGCTGAAAATAACAACAGACAGGGGACGACAGTTTGAATCTCATCTGTTTAAGGAGCTTGCAAAACTTATTGGATCTAACCACTTAACTACTACTGCTTACCACCCCGCTGCAAATGGTTTAGTAGAGAGGTTCCACCGCCAATTGAAAGCTGCTATAATGAGCCATAACAATGACAATTGGTATGAAGTACTTCCACTTGTACTGCTTGGAATACGCAGTGCCTGGAAAGAAGACATAGCTTCCAGCGCAGCAGAGTTACTATATGGAGAAAGCCTACGCTTACCTGGGGATCTATTCCTTTCATCTAATGCTGAATTAACCGACTATAATGATTTTCTATCTCGCCTCCGCAATCACATTCGCGACTTAAAGCCTACACCTGTCATTCGTCATGGTAATTCTAATACTTTCGTCCATAGAGATCTTTCTTCTTCTCCCGCTGTCTTCTTAAGGCAGGACGCTGTTCGCAGACCGCTGCAGCCACCTTACTCCGGCCCGTATAGAGTCATCGAACGCTCTGAGAAAACCTTTAAGATCGACATAGGAGGTAAGACTGTCACAGTATCTATCGACCGTCTGAAACCAGCGTATGAAATCAACGAACCTGTGCATAACCCTCTCGCACCTGCAGCTCAAGAACCGCCTATCATGTCCACGAAACCGACTCGCGTTACTCGTTCTGGTAGGCACGTTAGATTCCCTCATGACATTTACAACGATTACGACCTAAAGGTCTCCGGGGGGGCTGATGTGGCGAGACCTCGTGGCAAAAAGACACGAGCCTAGTCGCGCCGGGATATGGACGTGCAGCGTCGCGCCCGCGAACGTTTCCCTCTCGCGCATAGGCCGGATGTGCATTCATCGTTCAGTTCAGTTCGATATGATCTCCGACGCCGGAAGGCCGCGCGCACGCGCTTCCGTATGCCTTGCAATAGTTGATAGTTTTTATATAAGTTCAGTGACAATAACGTTGTGCTCCTTATCATACTTACCGTAGTGATAACTTTAAGACATAGTGCATAAGTTCTGTACGGTGTATCTCAATACAGAAATATAAAATATATATGGTGGGATTCATTTGTGCAACAGACTACGCCCCCATACATTATTGTTTTTTCACATTTTAGACATAAAACTATAAGGTGAAATGTGGGCGTATTCTATGCCTATGTCTTTCTCTTCGGGAATAAAGGCGAACCAATAAGAAAAGATTGTTGAATTTGGACCACTGGATTTTTGCTGATATTGAACCTAGATATAAACAGACTGAAAATATTATTTACTGCAATTTTAAAATGCGGTGAATCGTAATATTTTCCAGTAAAACTTATGTTATACCTACAGATTCGTATTTATTCAAGAGATTTTTACAGTAAACTACATTCGTAACCCTGTTCTTAGCAGTCAATGTACTGAAGGAATCATAGCTAGTGGAGCAGGAGCCAGCGACGTACACTTATTCGTACCTTAGGTCAACAGCTGCACCATATTCATGGATATTGTTTCAAAGAAGCGTTTACTACCTCAGGATTTGATCATCGAAAAGTCTACAGGATTTGATCATCGAGAAGTCTAAGCCTTTGTTCCAACCAGTAATTAAAGTACACTTTACCTTCTGCACTCTGCAATAATGCCTGTGGTAATGGACATTCAGGTATTCCGCCAGAAGCATAAAATAAACAACTTTGGTTGACATCAACTCTTTCTAATACGGTGTCAAATATTTTCTTTAAACAAACGTTTGTGCTTGATCTCTGAGAGACTTACGATACTTTTAAAAAATGTGTCTTAACTGGTTACCATTTGGCTACTTAACGAAATACACTAAATTAAGCACTTGTCTAACATACGTATTTTCTACATTGATTTGCAGAATTGTTTAAAGAAAGTAATTTTAAATAATAAAAAAATTGGCAAAACTGTAAAGACTTTGTACGGCTGTACCTACAATGTAAGTGTAAAGGAATTTGTCTGTCAGCAGTTCTATGAATGAGCGATGAATGCGTGTCGGGCCAGTTA
Source organism: Miltochrista miniata (assembly GCA_933228765.1). Classification (NCBI taxonomy): domain Eukaryota; kingdom Metazoa; phylum Arthropoda; class Insecta; order Lepidoptera; family Erebidae; genus Miltochrista; species Miltochrista miniata. The sequence goes on from OW121771.1 coordinate 4,316,684, forward strand.
CTGCGCGCTGGCCCGCCTGAGTGGTTGTAGTTCAGATAGAATAATATTAGTGTTTTTGGCAAAAATATAGTTTGAGTTCTATTGGTAAATTAGCATTTTTATTGAAGGGCAAGGCCAGTGACAGTCACTCTCAGTGTACAGTAATCCCTGCAGTCAGCACAGCATACAGGAACACGCATATGGTTGAATAGGTTCTAGATATCTATATTGTGCAAGATCGTAAGTACTTGCGTAATTGCGTAGCTATAGAGTGGTGCGTTGACCTCGCCGTGGGTAACAAGGGTCGACGTAATACCAATATCCGTTTAGGTGTAGCCTCACAGAAGGCACCCTAACAGTGGTGACCCCAGACAACTTGCGTAGAAAAGTGTGTAGTAAAAAACTTTTAGATCACTCTAACAGGGGTGACACGCGTTTTATAAGTGTGCTGTGGTGAATGTCGGGATTGTAAACTGTTACACGGGTTAGTTGTAACGCGTAGGTTATTTAATTAGGTTTGTAAAGACACTAAGTGTACCGTGCTGTGATGTTCCAAACGCCGCACAAACTGGACAAAGGCAAGAGTGATATGCATCTATCGGAAGCAGGTATGTCCACTCCTATAATAAACACAAGTTTCGAGTTAGCTGCTATAAGTGTGCAATCACGATTACCTGAGTTTTGGGCGGAAATGCCACGATTATGGTTTGCTCAAATTGAGAGCATCCTTGGGCCACAGAAACAGAGTGACGAAACCAAGTTTAATATGGTGGTAGCGAAATTACGTCGCGACGCTCTTCAACAAGTAAGCGACATATTAGTCAAGCCTCCCGAAAGTGATAAATATAAGACAATAAAAGAACGATTACGTTTATGAGGAGAGTGCGGAAAGACAATTTCAGAAATTAGTCGGCGAAATGGAATTAGGGACACAAAAACCGTCCCAACTTCTACAACGCATGCGAGATTTAAGAAGAAATATCCAGATATCAGAGCAGACTCTGCACAATTTGTGGCTTTCCCGTATGCCGGCAGCAATACGAACGGTACTGATCGTTAGCCAGGATCAAACCCTAGAAAATCTGGCCAATATTGCGGACAAAATCAATGAAAATTTAAGGGGAGGTGAAATCGCATCAATTAGTACACCAGCGTCGAGTGAAACTCAAACTCCGGTGAGTGAAATTTTGACACAAATACACAGGCTGAACTTAAAAGTGGCATCACTGCGCGAAGACGCAAGCATCGTCGCAGCGCTTTCCGTGGACCTGGACGCGGGAATTTCAAAGCGCGATCACGATCGCAGTCAAGGTCACCTGCGGACCCAAACTGGTTGTGCAAATGGCATTATAGATATCGTCAGAAAGCTACAAAATGTGAGCAGCCCTGTGCGTGGAAACCGTCGGAAAACTAGGCGCGGTACAATCAATGGCGGCGTGAGTTTTGTGCCGGGTAGTAATCATCGCCTTAGTATTTATGATAGAGAAAATAAGCTACAACTTTTAGTGGAAACGGGCGCGAACATATCAGTCATCCCAGCAACTCAGAAACAGAAATCATTAGGAGCACACGACTATAAGTTAAATGCAGCCAATAGCAGCGAGATCAAGACTTATGGTTCGAAAACCTTGCATATTAACCTTGGGTTGCGGCGCACCTATCGTTGGACTTTCGTGGTTGCCGATGTAAATCAGCCAATTTAGGGGCGGATTTTTTGGAGCATCACGCATTAGTTGTAGATTTAAGTGCGCGTAAATTAGTAGATAAGATGACAAAGAAGAATGACCATTCATGGTATCACTTTCAACGAAGTAGTACTTTAAATCGGAAATTATGTTAATTACTGTAAATGTATTTTAAGATTAAATTTAACAGTAAAACATCCTTAGTACTAGGGCAAATACAAAAGCACTTTAACAGTTTCTAATGCATTTTCCGCCCTGACAGCCGCTCATCATGGCCGCTATTGACTTGAGGGAAGAGCATACCTATTCTAAAATAATTCAATTTATATGCATCGATTAAAACCAATGATCGAACGAAATAAAGAAAATCGAATAACTATGTAAAGAATTACATAGTTATTCTATCGATTGAGATTATAAGAAATCGATCAACAAGCTTCTTTTTTTTATACCACCAAGGTGGTAGACAAGCATACGGCCCACCAGAAGGACAGGTGGTCACCCTAGCCTATGAACGTTTGCAAAACCAGAAGAGCCACATTTGCGCTGCCGACCCTGTAGAGACCTTCCAAAAACCCTTTTAAAGAACCTTATTAATGTTAGTGCTTTGATTATTTATTTATATTTACGACTGGCTGAGCCGCGCAACTTCGTTTGCGTCACCATAAGAGTGAGAAAGAGTATGATATTCATATTTTAAAGTAATATAATGTTTCCCGTCGCGTCGCTTACTTTCGTTAGAGCTGATCCGCACAATTTCGTTTGCGTCACTTAAGAGTGGGAAAGAGAGAAGTGTCGTATTAGTATTTCAAAATCACGTTTCCCGTCGCATTTACTCCCATCACGTGTACTGCCGTCGCGGAGCGCAGCGTCACTAGTATTTTAAAACTTATTAAGCAGGTTATTGTAAGAGAATCAATTTAGTAATACTCAATTTTCACCAAACTTCAATCATTTACGCAGCGGACGTAACGGAAGCTCTCAAAATAAATATTTTTGTCCTTTTTTCAAAACATTATTCATTGCTGCTCCGCTCCTGTTTGTCTTAGCGTGATGTTATATAGCCATTAGCCATCTTCAACAAATGGGCTACGAAACTGTTAAAAAAGTTTTTGAAATGCAACCAGTAGCTTCTGAGATCCTAGCACAAACAAACTCTTCAGCTTTATAATATTTTTTTTTAATAAATAAATATTCACGGACATTTCACTCAACGCTATCTGATCACAAAGTAAGCTAGGAATAACCTGCTTGTGTTATGGGTATCAGACCACGTATATTAATACTTTTATATACTTTTAAATACATACATATTATACATAGAAACACCCAGACTCTTGAGACAAACATTTATGGTGACAATTACATGGAACATTTATTGTGAGTGAAACTTAAAAAAATAGACATTTTTGGTAAGCGAAGCTTAAAAATTAGACATAATTATGCTGTCGCGAACTCTTTCTTTGAACTTTTTAAGAGGAATAATTTTGTAGTTCACAAAATTATTTCTCTTAAAAAGTAGTAACTTTAACCATTTACGCAGCGTACGGTTCGGAAGCTCTCAGAAGGTAAAAAAAATACCTGTTTTCGAAACATTATTCGTGGCTGCTCCGCTCCTATTCGTCTTAGCGTAATGTTATATAGCCTATAGCCATTTTCAATAAATTGACTATCAAACCATAAAAGAATTTTTGAAATCTAACCAGTAGTTTCTGAGATCCTATTGTTCAAACAAACTAAAAAAAAAGCTACAAACAAACAAACTGTTCAGCTTTATAATATTAGTATAGTATTAGTATAGATTCATTAAAGTAATTACGTAATAAACTAATTCAACAATATATAAAGGTGAAATCTTGATTTAAAATAGGTATCGAATTATTTGAAGAGAAGTATCGATTGATTTAACGATTAACTGTCATTATCCACAACTGTCAGCACTATTTGTCAAAGGCCGCCTGGCGCCCGCATGCCATAGATTGGTTCATAATTTCTTTCATTGGTTGTTTCAAAACATCTTTTTAGTAGTAGTAAAATAAGTTAGAATTTACTGCAAGGAGTGTGAAAAGAGTGTACTTTTACGTTTTCTAACTTTTATATTAGGTTGTATTAAATATATTCGTCGATGTGGCTTTTGTTCGGTTTAATTGTTACATCGCCGGTGGCAGTCATTATGGAAAACATGGAAAATATTGACCTAAATCAACACTGCCATTATCCACAGGGGTTTTGCCAACGTTGGTAAGTGTATATTATTATTGATACCAACACAATATGAACTAAACACCTATAACCTATAAATAATGTGACCGACAGTTAGGTTGTAATATGAGCGGCGTTTTCTATTCTTCACTTGCCAAAGCCCCAATGCGGTCCCTAGACGATGTGGTAGCAATCCTAGAAATATTTTTTTGCCAAATCACATTATCTAATAACAAGGGACAAACTACCAAATCTGTGATAAGCACTGAATTTACTGCAGTTTTCAGCAACAGATAGTGATTCAAGGGGAAGGTTAACTACCTATAGTATATACAATACACTATTGTACAAAATAGCCAAGCTGTAAGGGTAACATTGTTGCGCGGGTCAGATGGTTTAATAAATAAATAAACACAAGTTCAATGATCTAATCCCAAGATTTACTAGTGCATAATAGCTTATTAATTAAAAATGATTTGACATAGAAACTGTTTATGTTATAGATATCACATGACAATACACTGTGCATAGAATATGCAATGAATTGTTGCAATCTGTTCTTCAAACTGGAAGGAAGTAGCCCCATCATTTGGACGTAGATTTAATATCTACGCTATGGCTAATTGTTTTAGCTTACCAGGATATCTCCTCACTTGGTATGTATTTAATTACAGTTATTTTGGTAGAATCATCTGAACATCAGTCTTGTTTATTTCTAAAGTGCTCGCATTAAATAACTCTGTTATTAATTATATATTATGATTGACTAGTGGACATGGTTTCACCCACGTAGCTTCTGTTCCTGTAGGAATACGGAAATAAAATCTAGGTAACCTACCCGGGGATAGTGTTGCTTCCCAACCGTGAAAGAATTTTTCAAATTGGTCGAGTAGTTCTGGAGCTTATTCAATACAAACAAACAATGTAATCATTCCTCTTTATAATATTAGTATAAATGATATAATATAGACTAAGCGATGTTGTAATGAGTTCAGAATACATAATGTTTTGTTAACATTGTTAAATGCTCTAGTCGACATACCTCACTGAATAAGTAGGTACATTAAAGTGACAGTGTGGCTATACACTCCTAATCTCAGAAACCCCTTTCTCTTTTTTCTGTCCTCACTAACCAGCTTTAATGATATGTAGATATAATATACTTTTACTAACCAATACTAACACTTGTGTCGTCCTCTATTTCAGAATATAAAAACGATAAATTGTATATGAGATCGAACAAATGTCTCAAAACCGAACGTCAAACTAGTAAATCTATTCTCCACCTTGACGTCGGCGGAATCGTTGGTAAACGACGGGGCCATTCATATAAGAAAAGAAGAAGAAAGTGACAGTGGGCTGGCCATATCTGCAGAAGAACCGACTGTTGATGGAGCGAATGAGTTCTAAAGTGGAAACTGACATTCTAGAGTAGGACGTCCACCCACCAAATGGACCAATAAACCAGAAAAGGTTGCAAGCTGCGACTGGATGCAGAATGTGATTCTATTAGTTATTTAAACAGTCTATCTACTGTTGTATATATTTTTCTATTCATGGACCTCACCTGGAGAAAGTATGCATAGCTATTAAAGGTGGGCTAGAATGGCAGTACAACAGCATTCACTTCATAATTCCAACCATGTGGTCCAGCCAGAGCATCTGTATACAAGACAATGCAGCTCCACCATCATCTCTACCACCAGAACCTTGGTACCAGCCACAAGTTAGGCACAAGGAACCAAACATAAATTCAAACAAATACAAACTTGTAGCCATACAATGACTGTTGGAAGGATTAGCACTAAAAAGCCAGATTTCAGTAATGTTCATACAGTTCAATAATCTGTGCCACTATTGACTAGGAATAAGTGCTACTCAGTTCTATGATCTTTTGAATATTATACATTTAGCACTTAGTATCTACTTGCCTTCATTTAAATTAAGGACTGGTGACAGTAACGAAAGGTTGACTGGGTTATTTAATATATCCAGGACTACACTTGAATGCTACATGAATAAAGCTAGAGATGTTTGGACTGAAAATTAGTGCCACGGTATTTGGGTAAAGGTCACATGACTATCTGAGATGGCTTTTATTCCATAAAAGCCATACTATGCCTATTAAAACTAAGCCGGTTATTTTTATCTGTGTGAATAGTTATTATGTATAGCAGTCATTTGACTCTGGAGACACTAGCACCTAATATTGGTGAGCACCATATTATATGACCTGTTAATGTGACTTGATGAATTAAGATATAAGCACCTTAGGATGGGATGTTCTGTTACTTAAAATACTGGTGCTATAAGATGTTCTGTCATTTAACATTGTTATTTAAGATGCTCTTTTATTTAACTATGTAACAGAATATCTTATGATAGCAGTTATCATGACATATTCTATTCACAGATTATAGAACTTAAAGACAGATGGCGTTATCATCAAGAAAGTCAGGCCATGAAAGCAGAATCGAATATTGAATCCAAAAATGAGTACTTTAATGTGGCAGTGCTGAACACCATCCATAAGTAACGAATGATTTCTTATGTGCAGCGAATAATGCCGTCATATCATGACGGTGTTATTCGCGTATTCACTTCCAGAGATATACAGTACTTACTCACGTTTGGATTTAGTATTTGCTTTCACCTCACTTTCTTGTTCGGTTAGCGTCCCATTTCTTAGTTCTATTACTTGTGATTCTAGTAGGCCTCAAATTGGGTGTCAGCGGTGAGTGGGGCGATGGCTAAAAATGCGAGAGCGCGGCCCACGCGTACAAGTGAGTAGGCAACTTCGAACACACGATAACAAACCCACCGAGTGTGGTGTTCATTATATGCGAGCACAGTTCCGCCCGCGCCGCCCTCTCTTGTGCTCTGCGCGCTGTAGCATCACTTTGCCCCGCTCACCGCGGACATCCAGTTTGAGGCCTTATTTAAGATAGTAGTAGCTAAACACCTGCCTACTGAACCCTGAAACATTTTCTACCTAATAGAGTAGTCACGTAATGGAATAAGTTGCCTGAGCATGTCGTGGGTGCAACCACTGTTAATGCATTCAAAAACCGTCTAGACAAAGTCTACAGATCTATCGATTAGATACACACACACATCAGCTCACTGAGCTGCCCGTGTGCTTAGTTAATATAATAATAATAATAATACTGTAAATGCAATAGGAGTTCAATTTGCCATGCCTAACGGACACGGTCATCGAAATGTTATTTTTGTCACTAGTTTTATAATATGCTCACATATTTAAGATAGTAGTACCTACTGTAAAAGGTTTGTTAAACATATCACCTTTTATAATACTAGAATAGAATAGAATAGAAATATTCTTTATTGTACACCAAAAAAAAAAATATTTACATAGTTAAGGAATACAAGGTCTTAAGGTCTTATATTATTGTCTTTTCTATCAGGAGTTTGGTGTGAGTGTCACAGAATAACTGTTCTGTCACAGTCCTATTAATAAATATTTACTTGCCTATGAAAATGTATATTATGTAGCAATACCGCCATCAATAGTATGTTCTCAGCGCACCATAGGTTGTTATTTACAAATAAATAAATTATATTGTACTGTATTGTATTATTTATTACTTATAATTTCCATTCTCATTAAAGCTGTAACTTTTGAGAGTGCAATCAACGCCAGAGTAACTCACTTGCAATTGATATGCTTTCGCTGTATGTTGTTTTTATTAGCATTCTTAATATCCTTTTTAGTGCCTGTGTTACGCTTTTGTTGATGATGGAGAATCTAGAATCCCACCTTACATGAACATCTGCACCAAAGCCTCCGCTGGTCAGCAATTTCACCACTTGCAGTTGACGTTGACCCAAAAAATGTCAGGAACAACGCTCGGATGATGATAATTACTTACCACAAGCATAACCAATAATTAGCTTCGACTATCTATATATATATCCATTTATCATTTGGAACTCAATAGGTAATCAAAACGGTATTATTGAACTCTTTGTGGCCAATAGTACAGAAAATCAAGGCATTCCACACCTAATCTAATGTACGATTTGCCATGAAATCCGTAGTGTCACATAATAATTTATTTTTATTTCTTAAAATACACGATAATACCATCACGACGCAGGTTCTTTTTCCTTGGTACCTCAAACTTCAAAGTGATACGAGCTTCCATAGTCGTGTGAACAATCGCCTTTACTAACGCTGGGTAACATAACCACCTGTGATCAGTTGTCTATAACAACGATAGATAGTAATCATCCATTTTTAGATCTGTTGGCAGAATTTCCTGAGATAACTAAGCCGGTATCTTTTAAAAACATGGACCGCAGTTCCGAGCATGACGTGTACCATCATATCGAAACCACGGGACCGCCAATTCATGCTAGAGCGCGACCGTTACCGCCTGATAGGTACCATAGAGTTAAACAAGAATTTAAGTTTATGCAGGAATTAGGAATATGCAGACCTTCCGAAAGCGAGTGGGCCAGCCTGTTGCACGTGGTGGCAAAGAAGAATGGGTACATCCGACCTGTTGGTGACTACAGGCGACTGAACGCGATCACCAAGCCGGATCGTTACCCCGTGCCAAGGCTCCTAGATTTCACGTATATATTATCAGGTAAGAAAATTTTTTCAAAGGTAGATATTAATAAGGCATATCACTTTGTAAAAATTGCACCAGAAGATATTGAGAAAACTGCTGTAATAACACCATTCGGACTTTTTGAGTATTTATGGCTCAATTTTGGATTACGTACGGCAAGTCAAACATTTTCTAGATTTATGAATAATAAAGTACTAGAAGGACTAGATTTTTTATTCAGTTTTATAGATGACGTCATCATAGCAAGCGACTCCATGGAACAGCATAAGATACATTTGCGACAGGTATTTGATCGTTTTTCGAAGTTTGGTATAACGATAAATATGGCTAAATGTGAATTTGGTAAAGATAATGTCGAATTTTTAGGATACCAAGTTTCTAAAGAGGGCATACGTCCTCTAGAGAACAAGGTCAGGGCAATTACAGAGTATCCTCGCCCAGAAAACATCAAACAACTACGACGATTTATGGGGATGATATTTTTTTACAGATCCAGTATACCCCACGCAGCTGAACACCAATCGTTATTGAACGAATTTTTAAAGGGAGCAAAAAAGAAACATAAAACAAAAATTTCATGGACGCCAGAGTCGAATGAGGCATTATTTTGATCGGTGTAAAAATAAATTGAAAGAATAGTTACTAACGTACAATTATCGCTATTTTCAGATGCGTCGGACACGTGTGCAGGGGCAGCTTTACACCAGTGGGTAAACAGTAAGTGGTTACCTTTAGGATATTTTTCGAAAAAGTTTACGAAAGCGCAACAAAAATATTCTACTTATGATAGAGAACTCACAGCGATTTATTTAGCTATGAAGCGTTTTAGGTACATGTATGAGGGAAGAGAATTAACTGTTTTTACCGATCATAAACCTTTAACTTTTGCATTTAACAAAATAGAAACAGGTAGCGAAACGCCACGGCGGACGGCAGTTATTGTATACCAGTGAATTTACAACAGACATTCGATACGTTAAGGCGAATGATAACGCTTCAGCTGATACACTTTCGAGACTTGAAACCATACACTGCCCAAAGGTAATAGATTACGCGGAATTAGCGCAAGAAAGGGATAGCGAGTTATTAGAATTATTAAATGGAAATAATGATAATATTAAGTTACAAAAGATTTTTATGCCAAATTATGATAAACCAATTTATTCTGAAAATAGGTTAAATACGTGTAAACCGTACTTACCCAAAAGTTTCAGACAAATAGGTTTTCATGCGGTACATGATGTTAGTCATCCGGGCGTTAGGTCAACGAGAAAATTAGTTGCGCAACGATTATTTTGGCCAGGTTTGAATCGGAACGTCGTCGGCCAATGTCGTGTTTAAAGTGTCAAAAGGCAAAAATAGACAGACACACGGTATCAGAACTGCAACAGTTTCAGAATGCTGAGCGGTTAAGCCACGTTCATATAGACATAGTAGATCCACTTCAGACATGCAAAGATGGGCATAGGTACTTGGTCACGATGATTGATAGATGTACACGATGGCCGGAAGCAGTGCAACGGCAGAGATAGTAGCTAAAGTATTTTACGAGTCGTGGATCTGCCGGTTTGGAAATACCTTTAAAATAACAACCGACCAAGGCAGGCAATTCGAAAGTAATCTCTTTGAGCAATATTAAAGTTAATGGGTATTAAGAAAATACGATGTACCTCCTATCATCCTCAGAGTAACGGACTTCTCGAACGGTGGCATAGATCTTTAAAACAGGCATTAATGGCACGGTTATCAAATAATAGTACATGGTGTGACGAATTACCAACAGTTCTTTTAGGTTTACGTACTGTAGGAAGGAGCGATAACTGTGTGAGCCCCGCGGAATATTTATATGGTCAAACCATACGTCTCAGATAAGAAATTGAGCGAAGGGAGTACATTTTTAGAAGAAATAAGATACAACATAGGTAAATTGAAATCAGTATCGGCAGTACCCCGAAACTCGCGCGCGTTATTTGTTCATGATGAATTAGCTAAGTGCGAACGAGTGTTTATTCGCAATGATGCGGTACGGAAACCATTGGTACCACCCTACGATGGTCCTTACCTAGTCCTAAATAGAAGAAACAAAGTTTATAGAATTCAGTTGCCAAACAGAACTATAAATGTGTCAATTGATAAGTTAAAGCCAGCTTTCATAATAAATAACAATAATACAGAGACTGATAGCAGATGGCATGGTACCAGAGTTGGCAAAGATGTAACTGTAGCATGTAAGCAAATTCCCGAGAATAGTAATAAAACGACAAAAAGTGGCCGTATTGTAAAGTTACCCAACAGATTTAATGTGTAGAATTATGTTTTTAAAGGGCCAATTTAGTTTAATAAACCAGCTATATTTTATTTTATTGTGTATGAATAAGTCTTGTATTTACACTTAATCATGGTCACCATATTTTTCTATGTTAGGCAACAGTTTGTTAAAATGTAAAAACGAATTGTCATGAATTTAAGGTGAAGTGGGACTCAAAATACATAATTTTGACATATTTCGAACCAATTTTGCAACGGTGTTAACAAAGTTTTCACAATTTTTTAAATGGATAATTATTATTAAGTATATTGACTAGGGATGTCAGCTCTCCAAAACACGATTGAGTAAATTCGGCTCGATAGAAAATAATCCCAAAGTTCCCTCGAATCTGTAAATTAACCTGTGACCACCTTGACTATAATCAATTTCATTCAGTAGTTATATAATGTATCACACTAATTTTTTATTTCCATGTCCCTAATAAGTTACCTCGAGGTCCTATGCAGTTATTTATTAATTAAAAACATATTGTTTTAATAAAAAAAACGTTTTGTTGAGCGGGAGTGCACTTTGCCGCTATCAGCCACCTCACAGAGCCCGCTCAGTCAGCCGACAGGCTTCGTTGAGGACACCCGTATACAACTTTGTCACGCCCGCTGACGTAATTCGCTGCCGTAGTAACGAAAATAGGTAATAAAAAAAAACAAAAAAGGAAGTATGCAAGGCTTAAGCTCAAGAGCGTAAAAATATCGCATCTGTTTGGGGAAGTTTCTTTGGTGTATTATATAAGTTATAGTAACGTTTTCATACTTTCCAATACTTACAAAGTTTGCCTGATGCCACATAATAGATAAGTCCAGAAGATTCACCTATAAATGCGCTCATGTATGTGACGCCCTGACCGAGCGTATAACATGTACATTATTTAAATTAATATTTAAGTAAAATCAATGTCATAACGAGTATAATACTAATGACTGACTAATCAGTGGGCCAATTCTCCTAAATTTTCAATATAACAGTAGGTATAAACCTTAATTGAGTCTATAATAAATTAAACTCAAAAAATTGGTATTCTTCTATCCAAAATTACAGCTTTCAAGGCACGTATTGCGTATTGTTGATATTCTCGTAGTCTTACTTTACTACTCGTACGTCGTAGTTGATGTAGGTAGGTATTGAATTTGAAGTTGTAAGTATGAGTTTCTTTTTTTTTATATTTAGCTCGCAAAATTGACGTCGCCACCAGCCTGATGGAAAGCCGTGGCGCATCTAGCGATTGGAGTCCACTTCTGACAGTGGTCCTCAAGTTGGCAGCCCTGTGATGTGCCTCTTCACGCTCCTCTTGAAGAACCCGGGATTGTAAGATGAGGAAAACACGTGTGCGGGCAGGTCGTTCCATGTTTTATAGTTCGACAGAGGAACGATCTTTTGAAACATTCAGTTCTGGCGAAGATTCTCTCCACTGTGTGTGAGTTTCATCTTTGCCCGGCACGTGTTGTTCAGGATCGGAAAGAAGAGGGTGGGATCAGGTTGAAGAGCTCTTCAGAACATTCGCCGTGATACATTCGATAGAAGGCAGCCAAGGACGCTATGGTTCTTCGCTGCGCCAAAACGGTTCGAGGCCTCACGTCACCTCAGTTTGAATTTTAACCAACAGTGAACTGAAAATAAACAGCTTACATACAATACAACCCGATACAGTCAATAAAACCCTAACTTTGTTTTTAAGCCATAATGTAAAATAGTAATACAATGTTCAATGGATAGTGGTACCTATATATTAAGCGCTAGAAGATGATTTTTTGAATATATGTTACTGAAAAGGCCTCATGATTTAATATGATTTACGAATTATTTAATTGTGATATATGAAAATCTGTAAAGATGTTAGTGACAAAATCACGTTCCAACGGTTGAGCAGAACTGGCTGTAATTGGTGGCCTATTATAATAAATTATGTTATGAGTAGGGTGTTTTTGGGGATTCTGGAATCATTTCGTCCTCGCTTTCGCTCGAACTGCATGATTCCAGAATCCCCAAAAAATTTTTAGCTACCTTTACTATCATGATTTGTGTGATCTGATGCAGTTAGCAACATTTTATGAGAGAGTTAGATTATACAGAGAGATATTCAATAACTAGCAATGTCCTTCCTTATTTAGCAAAATAAATAGGAATAACTTGCTTGTGTTATGGGTATCAGACCACGGAAATAAATACTTATATACTTATAAATACATACATTTTATACATAGAAACACCCAGACTCTTGAGACAAACATTTATGGGTCACACCAATATTTGTCCCCGGCGGGAATCGAACCCACGATCTCCAGCACCGCAGGCGGTATCACTACCGACTGTGCCACAGAGGCAGTCATGACTTTACTTTTTTAATGAATTTTACTTTTGTCTCAGCATATAATATCTAAATATAATTTATACACAATATAAAAATACTAGTTTAATAACATTCCTATTAATTTTCTTCAATTACGTCTACCAGGTTGTTGGAGATTCTAATTACTCGGGCCCATAGCTTAAGCCCTTTATAACGAATTCTAAAGAAATTATAATTTTCACTATAATGAGGTATTAAGATTGCATTATATTGGTCATGACATATTATTTTTACAATATGAAGACCGCATAATCGTTTTTCTACTATTATGACTTGTACTCTATCTCCCATATTCAATGTCATGGTACCAATTTTTTATTTATGTATCTATCTACTATGTAGTAGTAAAATTGTATTATCAAACTGATACCATGTAAGATAAATACATAAAAAGACTACCTGTCAGGCTCCTGCATTAATGAGTTGTGTGACTGATTTTATTTATATTTTTTTTTAATATTATGTATTTTCCAAATGGATCATCATCATCATCACCTCGGCGGGTTGACACCCACTTCTGTTCATAGGTCTCATATATTATATTATTTAATGAACGTATTATTATGTGATGGTCACTTAGCAAAATGTTTTTAATATTTACAATTATTATTTTACTAAGTAATATTGCTACTTAATAATGGTGTTGGATTAATTCATTACCCAAATTGGATTACGGCAAATGCTGAATAATAATAGCAGAGATTTTGGGGACTTTAAGTATAGAAAATTATAAAGTTCAATTTATATTGGTTTTTGCTTTGAGAATCTAAAGAGACTACATAAACATGACACTCAAAAGATGTGCAATAGATCAGTAAAGTACATGCGATTTCCTTTTTAGAATTTCGTCTCAGGTATCCACAGAATCGTGGCGCCGCTAGCCAAATATGGAATCTAAGCCTGTGTTCACAGTAATATACATGACTCATACAATAGTGATTTAATAACATATATATTTTATTAGTACTTAAGATCGAAATTTCAATGTATCTTCAACGAAGCGTCTACATCTGACTTTGTGCTATTTAATGTAATCGCTACCTTAATTTATGACAGTATTTAATTGATTGTTGATTGAGGAGTGCATCCAGAAACTAAGTGACATCGACGAAGTGTTAAGTGAAATATTTGTGTTTGAGAGTTAAGATCCTGGGCAATAAGTATGTATGTATTTCCTTTTTTTATGTGATTATTATTTATTAATATTTAATAATTTATTTAAAAAAATTAAAAAATAGAATATGCGAGTTATTACAGGACTTCTTTTCTTACACAGAATCATCTAATTCTAGCCCATACTAAGCTAATACGTTTGTGCTATGGGATCTAGACTTTTGATACTGACCAATAACTGTACCGTTTCCCTAATAAAAGTCTTTATTTCAGAGTACATTTAGCAGTTTACATAAGTAACTATAATTCTAACAAAATAAATATTAAAATTACAGGTCACTTCACAATCCTTTTGACTCTGACGCAGAGCTTGCTGTGCAACCAAGCACCAGCACTCACAATAAATCAAAAGCAATAAAAAGAAAATCCCGCACCAGCCTTCAAAAGCCTAACCCGAAGAAAAAAGTGCCAATTCGTGATGATGTATCTGATGATTCGGAAACTGAACCAGCACCAGTAACTGCTCGAAAAAAGCACACCGTATTTTCAGATTCTGAGGTAAGACATAAATATATCACTCTCACTTTTTACAGTTTCACAAAGATTTTTAATATAGTAAGTTCTTGTTTATTATTATTATTTTATTTATGATTGAATTGTGTCAATCTAGATAAATATTTCATACAATTGTAACGGTATTCACAAAATCTATAAAGCAAACTTACTGATTTTGTACTAGTGTAATAGCATGATCTAGTCAAGTAATCATATAATACTAATTTGGCTTTCATATTACCTATATTATCTCATTTGAACATGAAATTCTTAACAACCATCTGATTTTACTTTTGATATTTACTTACCGAAAGTTTATTATTTAATAGAGTTAGACAGACTTATAAACTAGCAACATAATAATATGTAGTGTTTTATTTATGTTAGTTTTATACCACAGTAATATGCCCTAGACTTCATGAACAGTAAGAAACTGATTTAGGTAAAAAAAGATGATGCTATGTTATGTACAATTTGGTAAATCAATAAATTTGCATTTTGCAGGGTGACGAAGAGCCACCTGTGAGAGCAGCTGCCCTAAGAAGTTATCTGGCGAGGCGAGTCGGTTCTGGGTACACTCTACAGCGGGACCCAACGCGGAACGGTAAATTTTATATAGAGCTGCGTGTTTACAATAGTAAAGAAGCAGAGACGCTTGCTGCTGATCGGTGGAAGCGAGCGCTTTTCACACTCCGCTCGTCACACAATGACAATGACCCAGTGTGGAAGGCTCTCACTGGTTTAGTGAGCGCTGCTAAACAAGAATACGCAAAAATTAAGCCAATTTTATATCCATCTAATATTTTTTAACAATTTGATATTATTTAATAATTAATAATTTTGAACCTCATTTCTAGGTATTACATAATTTAAAATGTGCTCTAGATTAGAATAACATAACATATTTTTAGTATATTGAGCGCTGCTAAACAGGAATATTCAAAAGTAAACCCCATTTTATATCCCTCAAATATTTTTTCAATAGTTTTTTTAATATTTTATAATTAACAATTATAAATGTGCTCTAGATTTAGATTGACTACCTATTTTTAATATATTAATATATTAAGGTGTTTTCATTCCTTACAGGACATGCCAAAAATTCGAATATTCTATAAACTCTGAAATTCAAATATTTGAAAATATTTATAGAAATACCTAGTTAACCAAAAATGATGAAACTTTGATATTGTCACATTATTTTTAATAATAAAAATCTAATATTACTCAAAATCAAGAAAGTATTTGATTTAAAGATTTAATATTTTATAATTAACAATTATAAATGTGCTCTAGATTTAGATTGACTACCTATTTTTAATATATTAATATATTAAGGTGTTTTCATTCCTTACAGGACATGCCAAAAATTCGAATATTCTATAAACTCTGAAATTCAAATATTTGAAAATATTTATAGAAATACCTAGTTAACCAAAAATGATGAAACTTTGATATTGTCACATTATTTTTAATAATAAAAATCTAATATTACTCAAAATCAAGAAAGTATTTGATTTAAAGATTTAATATTTTATAATTAACAATTATAAATGTGCTCTAGATTTAGATTGACTACCTATTTTTAATATATTAATATATTAAGGTGTTTTCATTCCTTACAGGACATGCCAAAAATTCGAATATTCTATAAACTCTGAAATTCAAATATTTGAAAATATTTATAGAAATACCTAGTTAACCAAAAATGATGAAACTTTGATATTGTCACATTACTTTTAATAATAAAAATCTAATATTACTCAAAATCAAGAAAGTATTTAATCTAAATGTTGAATATTTACTGATTATTTTATTTTGTTTTCTTATATAATCTCAGTATTCAGAATTAAGTTTCATTTGATCATTTGTTTTTACTTTATAACATTTTTCTGTCATACAGGTTCTATACCAAAAAAAAAATAAAAACTGACATTCTAACATTGCTTGAATTCTAGATATACTTATTAAATATTTGGCTTTTCATTATTTATTATTTCATATGATATTAATTTAATTAAATACTACTATTTTTCTACTTTATGATATACGGTGCTAAACCTTGCCTTACAGGTGATACCAAAAATTTATAAACTCTGAAATTCAAATATTGAAATACTGAATATTTATAGTAATAATTTCAATTTAATGATTTATTGCTTTTCATTTCATTCCTATTTGAATATTACATAAATTATGAATAATTCTATGCTTAAAAATTAAGTATTACCTTTCAGATTGATTATATATACCAAGAACTCTGATAAACTCGAATTGAATTTACAATTTTTATTTAACTGATTTTATCTAAAGCCAAAGTTTCATATAATATAGACCTGCAATAAAAACATATTTTGATATTACGAAAATGAGATTCTGCCATGATTGTCAGCTATATGTCTCAAAGTCAAAGTATTCATCACATAAGAAAAGTAACAAACATAAAACAAATTGCTTACTTCATACTGAATTTGAAAATGTACTGTTGATAGCCAGTGCTTTTAAAGACAGAATAGCTAGTTACAAAATAAATCCACAAACTACTGATATCATAACACCTGAATTTTTTTTATCTAGCATATTCACCACTATTTTTAATTTATTGACACCATTATTACAAAAACATAAATCTATGAAGATAAACTTTGAACTTTTTGTGTTATATTTATTGCCTAAAAATGATGAACTGTCTCTGAAGTCTTTTAATACTAAATACTGTATATTAAATCAGAGTACAGAAATTATAACAATTTATAAACAATGCATTGAACGATTAGTATCTAAATGTTTAGAGTTTGAATTATCAGATTCTGGTTGGACCATAGATAAAATTAGTCATTTGGAGATGAACATTGCTAAATATAATCCTTTAAGAGCCGGAAGCTACATTGCTTTACCCTCAAGAATTAATAAAATAAAGGCTTGTCTTAATATTCACAATATGGACAATCATTGCTTTCTTTGGTGTATCATTGCTCATATGTATCCAGCTAAAAATAATCCCAATAGAATTTCATCATATCCACATTATTCAAAAATTTTGAATACTAATGGCATGTCATTTCCTCCAACGTTTGAAGATATAAAACGTTTTGAAAAACAGAATTGTAACATAAGTATCAATATATACGGCTTAGAAAAAAACAATACTATTACTGGTCCGTTATATAAAACTTAAGTTCGAAAGTTAACCCATGTGAACTTACTATTTATTACTAAGGATAATAAGAATCATTTCTGCTTGATTAAAAACCTTGAAAAAGTTGTTCGAAGTCAACTGACAAAACATAAATCTAAGATTCATCTGTGTGAAGAATGTTTTTTGTATTTTAATACGTTGGAAAAACTAAACAATCATAAATGCGGTAGATTGCAAACTATACTTCCCCCAGAAAACAGTAAACTTAAATTCTCAAATTATAAAAAAACACAAAGAGTCCCAATAGTCATTTACGGAGACTTTGAAAGCTTATTAAGAGAATATTCTGATAAAAGCAAAAGTCAATACACTGAAAACATTCAAATCCATGAAGCCACTTGCTTTGCTTATTACATATGTTGTGAATCTAACCCTGAATTAAATAATTTAATATCATACCGAGGTCCAAATTGTTCAAAAAAATTTGTTGAGTCAATTATAAATGATTGCCGAAGGTTATATCAAATTTTGATAATGCATAGAAATATGTTACCATTAACTCCTGAAGAATATATTTCTTTTAAGACTGCAGAGAAATGTCATATCTGTAGAAAAGAATTTGTCCTCGATGATCATATTGTTCGTGATCATGATCATTTCACTGGTAAATATCGAGGGCCAGCTCATAACAAATGTAATTTAGAATTTCAAATGTGCAAATTTATTCCAGTAATATTTCATAATCTTTCTGGATATGATTGCCTTTTATTTATTAATGAAATTTCCTCAGTATGTGGTTACATTAATTTGATTCCAAAAAACAAAGAAAAATATATATCTTTTAGTAAATTTGTACAGCTGGATTCCAGAAATACAGTACAGTTAAAATTTATTGACTCTTTTAATTTTTTAAGTTCTAGTTTGGATAATCTTGCAAAAACATTGAATGTAGCAGACTTTAAGCATTTGAAATCATTTTTCACGGATGAAGATTTATTTACACTATGCCTAAAAAAAGGGATATACTGCTATGAATATATAGATTCTTGGAAAAAAAATGATGAAACACAATTACCAGATCGAAATAAATTTTATAGTAGACTTACATCAGAAACCGTGTCGATAGAAGATTATAAGCATGCATTAACTGTTTGGAATAAATTTGATATAAATAATCTAGGAGAATATACTGATTTATACCTAAAATGTGATGTGTTGTTACTATGTGATATTTTCGAAAAATTTAGATCTATGAGTTTAAAGCACTATGGACTAGATCCCTGTCACTATGTTTCATCTCCATCATTAAGTTGGGATGCTATGTTATTAGTTACCAAAGTTGAATTGGATTTATTATCTGATATAGAAATGTATGAAATGATTGAAAGTGGTATCAGAGGAGGTTTAGCTCAATGCTCATTAAGATATGCCAAAGCTAACAACAAATATCTGCCTAACTATAATGATCAACAACCAGATACTTTTTTAGCCTACTTAGATTGTGTTAATTTATATGGTTATGCTATGATGCAAAGATTACCAGTCGGAAATTTTCGATTCTTAACCGATAATGAAATAACAAAATTTGATTTAAACACTATTTCATCTTATAGTAATGAAGGTTATATACTTGAAGTAGATATTCATTATCCTTCCGCTATACATGATGAGCATTCTGATCTACCATTTGCAGCGGAAAAAATAATTCCTCCTATGACATGTTGCAATAAAACTAGTAAATTAATTGCTAATCTTTATGATAAGTATAAATATGTTATACATTATATTCATTTGCAAGAGTGTTTGAAAAATGGTATTATAATTTTAAAAATTCATAGAATTCTTTCGTTTACACAAAAGCAGATTTTGGAACCATATATATCATTAAATACTTCTCTTAGACAGAAAGCTACATCTGATTTTGAAAAAGATTTCTTTAAAAAACAAAATAATTCAATATTTGGGAAAACTATCGAAAATAAAAGAAAGCAAGTCGATGTTAAGTTAGTTAATGTATGGAAAGATGAGGTAAATAAAACTAAGAAGATTGATGGTGCTGAAAAATATATAAGCGCTCCAAATTTTAAAAACCTTGCTGTAATTTCCGAAAATCTTGTTGCCGTACAATTACAACCGGCAAAAGTAGTTTTGGACCGACCGATATACATGGGTTTTACGATATTAGAACTAGCAAAGAGTCATTTATATAATTTTCACTATTCGGTAATGAAAAGAATATTCCAAAATAAAATACAATTATGCTATACTGATACAGATAGTTTGTTATATTATATACAAACCAAAGATTTCTATGAAGATATGAAAAATAATATTCAATATTTTGACACAAGTAATTTTAAAATTAATAATATTTATGGCATCCCACATTCTAATAAACAGATACCTGGTTTCTTTAAGGATGAAATGGGTGGAGATGTTATATCAGAGTTTATTGGTTTGAGAGCTAAGTTGTATTGTATTAATACTCTGAGTGATATAATTAAAAAAGCTAAAGGTGTAAAAAAATCTGTTTCAAAAAAAATTACTGTACATAAATATAAAAGAGCATTAAATTGTAATACCAATTTTCGATACCCTATGTTTGTTATAAGGTCTAAAAATCATAAACTGTATACTCAAAGAATCAATAAAGTAGTGCTTGATGGAAATGATGATAAACGTTAAATCAAAACAAACAATGCTTCTACGTTACCATGGGGTCATTATAGCACAATATTATAATCTGAAGATGTTATTACTATATTCATTGTATCATATTATTTTTCTAGTAAGAATTATAAATTAAGACTATTATGTTTTTTCATAACGAAATAAATATATTGTATGCAGCTATTTTGTTTAATTATGTTCCCTACTGAAAAATGAAAGGTTTATGTCAGCATAAACCATACCCATACTAATTTAATACGAGTAAGTATGTGATAAATACAGTAACATTCACCTAGTTTTTCTTTTTAGTAGAAAAGAAGAAAATAATACTTTATTCCCAAACCATAACTGTCTTGACTATTTGACTGCTTCGATGGTGTAGTCTTAGTGTATTGGACTGTTGTACTGAAGTCTTGGGTTCGAGTCCCAGGTCAGAGCAAATATTTATGTGTACATGCTGATCAATAGATGAGGCAGCAGGGTATTACCTCCATCCTCCACCAGACAGCAGTCACCGCCTCTCTCTGGGAATAAAAGCGGACTCCAGAGTCCTAAGTAGAGACTTTGGATGCAACCGAGATAACGGTAAGATGAGAACATACATATGGTCACGCCTTTATCCCCGAAGGGGTAGGCAGAGGCATATTATATGCCCACATTTCACCTTTGTATAATTTGTCTCACGTAATAGATGGTGAGCCGTATTGCCGTGTTTAAATGGACAGGCGCAGGTTGTGACTGCCTGCTGTTGAAATAAAGCCTTCAACTTAGCTTAACGACTGCCATTTTACTGGCAACCGGGACCAACGGCTTAACGTGCCTTCCGAAGCACGGAAACGCTCAAATAAATGTCACAAAGTGATCACATGGATGGTCACCCATCCATGGACCAGCCATAGTGAAAGTTGCTTACTGCAGTGATCGTTTATAGAACACTGAGTCCGCGGGGCCACGAGCGCTAAGATGATAAAATGAAACAAATTATAAGTATGGGTATAAAATAATAATATATTTTATTTTTTGTTTATCCACAATAGTGCTATTGTTATACTGATACTTTCATTTATTGTATCTTATGAATAAGTTGCTAGGTACACAATTATTTATTATAATTATTTATATTACAATTACAGTATTACAATGCGCAAACAAGTACATACAATGTAGGCAATATATTAAATAATTTATAACTAATACAATTTATTATACATTACTAATTTTTTTTACAATTTTAGCTATGATATATTCAGTTTCTTTTAAAATATCATCATAATCATCCTTCACAAAATATTGAATGCTTATGTTGCAGCTATCACCGCATTCATTCACATTTTCACATTTATCACCATCATAAATATGTATTTTAATCAGCTTGCTCGGTTTCTCTATCTCCTTTCGAATAACATATGATGAAGAATGCATCGATTTTTTCACAGCCTTCTTGAGTATCGATTTCTTTTTCTTTTTCTCCAAGTACTCCTGTCGTGACTGATTAGCTACTTCAGTATAGTATCTTTCATTATCTTGTGCAAAAAGAAATGGATTTGCAAGAGCGTAATCCTGAACACAGGGTTCCTGTAAAGAAAATTGTAATTAATTCAATATTTTATAATAAGTCAAGATTCTGAGGTAATGAATAGATGAAAAAATATTCACCACAGGGCTGTATGATGGAGTGAGCGACATTATTCTGTAAAAAAAAAAACAATACATTATTTAATTAGACTAGGTTTATAATATTACTTGTTTATTTATTAAAATGTAAGTACTTACCTCGAGGAGCTGCGGATGAGAAATGAACTAGGCGCAATACATTTGTTATGATAGTTATCAGGTTACGCTTTACGTATACACCAAAGCAAACACTAATTCGGCGATGCAAGATGCAACAAGTAGTAACGTGTAACTATAATTTTGTAGTAAGTATTTCAATGGAATTCCGTAACATGATATCTGACGTAAATCTATCTGAACGTTTTATTGTACCTAAATAAATGCATATAAATATATAAGTAACTCATTCGATCATGTAATTTACAAAATGAAGTTGACGCAGCAACTTAAATTAGGTACATAATAAAATTTTAATAAAACATGAAGCTGATCAAGCAGTCCACATCCCTAAATGTAAGCAATTTAAAACTTGACAATTCTGCTCGCCAGATCAGACATAGTATTTTATTACCTAATACAATTCGATGTATTATATGCGGTCCCTCAAATTGTGGTAAAACAAATGTTGTAATTACCTTGTTGCTACATAAAAATGGACTCAAATTTCAAAATCTCTATTTGTACTCAAAGACTAACCTTCAACCGAAATATTGTTTTTTGCGAGAAGTCTTGAGACGAGTGCCGAATGTAAAGTTTAATGAGTTCAATGATAATAAAGATGTTATTGCTCCAAGTGAGGCTTTATCTAACTCTGTATTTATTTTTGATGATGTTGTTTGTGAAAATCAAATAAATATCCGCAATTATTTTTCTATGGGTAGGCATAAACAAATTGATTGTTTTTATTTATCTCAAACTTATTCAAAAATTCCGAAACAATTGTTACGTGATAATGCTAATTTCCTTATACTATTTAAACAAGATGATGTAAATTTAAAACATATTTACGAAGAACATGTTGGTACTGATATGTCATGGAGTCGATTTAAAAATGTTTGCAACATAGTTTGGAGCAATCCATATAATTTTGTCTGCATTAATAATGATTCACCGTTGAACAGTGGAAGGTATAGAAAAAATTTTGATGTTTTTTTCTATTTTGAGTAAAGATGTTAATGAGATAATTGAAAGAATAATTGAGTTCTTGCTGACCTTGATTAAGTAGAAGTTATAAATGACTTTCATATATAATTATTTTAGTTTTATTGGTTATTTTGATGAGGAAGGTTGTCAGAATAACATGGAGAAAAATATTAAAAAAGCTTTAATGAAATCGGTTGATTCCATAAAGAGTAAACTAAAACATATGAGAAAACATGAACATGAAATTCAATTATCTTCTGATAAAATATTAAAACCTGTTATAGAACCACTTAAAACTTTGGTTAATTCAAAGTTACCTGAATATACTAATGCTGTGAATAACATTTCTGATATGACTGATGGAAACGAATCGGAAAGCAGTCAAAATTCTTCTACCAAGCTAGATGAATTTTACGATGCTGATTATGAATCTACTAAAAATGAAATAAAAGACAGTCTGGAAGGTGAAGATGTATTTGGTATTTACGGTACCATAAATATTCCATTTGGAATTAGAAAAGAAAATAACACTTTAATGATGGGTAACTCAATAGTATCATTTTCTAAACTCGATAGTAGTAATGTCTTGATGATGAAAATTGGGGACAACACTTATAAACTAACGAATGGACTAAAAGAACTTTTACTTCGAAAAAAACCTGATTTAATGTCTATCTCTAAAGATGATAAACTTATCTACAGAGATATATTACATTATACAAGCGCTCATAAGAGAGATTATAATCCTAAAGGCCAGATTAGGGGAGACAAAGGTTTAAAATATCGTGAAATTATAAGACCTTTATTTTCTGATGTTAAAAGGGATAAAATTGAGACAAAATATGGAGGCGACTTACTTAAGCACCTCAGTTTACCAAAACTTAAGAAATATAAAAGTTGCACTGATTTAGTATATTGGGATGATCCTAATGAGCTTGTTGAAAGACTAAAATTGCTAGTTGCTTCTAGAGATGCTGGCAATACTAATCACGATAATGAAATTTTATCAATAATTGAGGAATTAAAGGAAGCTAACATAATTAAAGAATAAATACCATTACTCTTTTACCATCTGCCTCAGTTTAACGGTATCAGCGATGCTAGTAATTTCTGGATGCTCACAGATTCAATTGAAAATACATATATTCTTAAATATTTTTTAATATGAGTAAAGTTGATGTAGTTAATGAAATACATAAAAATGCTCGAGTGAATTTCCCTCGTAGAAACGTAATAATGAGAGATATAGATGACCTATGGCAAGCTGATTTAATTGACATGCAATCAGTATCCAAGAATAACAAAAACTTTAGGTTTATTCTTGCTGTTATCGATACATTTTCTAAATACGCTTGGGCTTTTCCCTTAAAAAGTAAGAGCAAAGATATCGTATGTAATGCGTTTAAAACTTTATTTGCTAATAAAAGTATTCCTAAAAACTTGCAAACAGATAATGGTAAAGAATTCTATAACACATCGTTTAGAACTCTTATGAAATGTTATAGCATTAACCATTATTCAACATTCTCAACAAAGAAAGCATCAATAGTTGAACGTTTTATAAGAACATTAAAATCCAAATTGTATAAAGAGTTTAGTTTGAAAGGAAACTATGTCTGGATAGATAATACTCTCAATAATGTTATTTATAAATACAACCATACTCATCATAGAACAATAAATGATATTCCAGCCAATGTAAATGATAATAATAAAAATCAGATATTACAAAGATATGCATGTTTAGTAAAAAAAAAGTAATCGGAAAATCAAGTTAAAAGTGAATGATTGGGTACGAATCAGTAAGTACAAAGGTATATTTGAAAAAGGATATACACCGAACTGGTCAACCGAAATATTTAAAATTCGAAAAGTGCAAAATACTACTCCTACGACCTATTTGATTGAAGATACACTCAGAGGTCAGCCTATATTGGGAGCGTTTTATGCTCAGGAGCTTCAGAAAACTAATTATCCTAATATATATTTGGTTGAAAAAATTCTCAGAAAGAATCGAACAAAAGTTTTAGTAAAGTGGTTAGGTTTACCTTCTACTGAAAATAGCTGGATAGATAAAGCGAATATAATAAAATGATAAATATAACAGAGATTAGCATATTTATTAAGAGAACATGCTAAAATTATCTCAGTCTGATGATGAATTGGATTAAAGAAGGAAGTCTTCTTAATTGGTTTATAAATCATTTACCATTTGAATTGCATTTACCTGGATACAATTATTGCGGTCCTGGAACAAATTTAATTAAAAGACTTTCACGTGGTGATAAAGGAGTTAATAAACTAGACGAGTATTGTAAAGAACACGATATTGCATATCATAATTCATCAAAATTAAGCGATAGGCATAAAGCAGATTTAGTTTTGTTGAAAATGGCTAAACAGCGTGCTGTTGCTTCTGATGCGAGTTTAAAAGAGAAAATTGCAGCAAAATTGGTAAGCAAAGCTATGTCTGCAAAAGTTAAGACTGGGGCTGGGCATAAAAAACCTATAATAAAAAAGAGAGCTACCGGAGCTGGTTGTAAAAAGGGAATTGTAAATATTATTACCAAAACAAAAAAACACTTACAAAAAATGAGACCAAAATGTAAGAAAATGGCAATCGAATTAGCGATGGCGGCTGCTAGAGACTTAGCAAATAATCCATCTATGAAACTTCCTCGTATCATTTCTGTACCTAAAACAGGGGGAGTATTGCCTTTAATACCTATATTTGCAGGATTATCAGCTATGGGTGCTTTAGCAGGTGGTACAGCTGGAATAGCTAAAACTATAACGGAATTCAAAATGGCTAAGAAACGTTTTGCTGAATTGAAAAGGCATAATGAAAAAATGGAAGCTCTTTGTATAGGCAAAGGGCTACACTTAAAACCACATAAAAATGGGCTCGGCATTTTTGTATCGAAAGAAAAAAACTGAATTATCGGCTACCTAAACGAGCGTTGAATAATTTAGACATATTGAAATATGGGAACAGTATTCCCTATTTTCGCGGAGTCTATATGAGGGATGAGCTACCGAAAAAACCTTTTCACAAAGAATGTGGTGTAATTAATTTAGATAGCTCTCAAAATCTTGGTACTCATTGGGTAGCCTATGCTAAGTGTAATGATTATGTAGAATATTTCGATAGTTACGGCAATCTTAAGCCACCGAAAGAATTCATAAAATATTTAGGTTATAGAATTAATTATAATTATGAAAACATACAACGCGATCACCCATACAACTGTGGCCATCTCTGTTTAAAATTTTTAAAAAAATTTTGGAAAAGTCAAGCTTAAAATAAACAAACTCAGTCAAATACATTCAGTTTACAGGAATGTCTATAACAGTCACCATCTCGGGAAATAAATCCGAATTGGTTTCATACTTTCAACCATCATTGAATTTATCAGATCAGTACGAGTGTGGCTTGTTATACTTTTCAGTGTTTAATCTAATTAATAATATTGACTCTAACATTTTGCCTGTAATCAGAATTGAATGTGATCTTGTTTATGATTCGTATTCCAACGGAATACAAACTCATGTCATTCATGAATTTTTTCCAAATGCTGATAGAAAAAAATGTTGTATAGAAACACCACAAAACATCATCTATTTTCCGATTAATAAAGAAACTATTTCTTCGATATCTATTAGAATTGTGGATCAATTTGGTCACTTAATTAATTTCAGCAACGAGCATATTGAACTTCGCTTGCATTTAAGAAAAATAAAATGATTGCATATTATAAAAGCTCGCCCGCTACTGTGAGACGTAGTATTTGTTCAGAGTCTGTGAAGGGCCAACGATGTAAGAAGAAAGTAAAGAATTTGACTAAGTTAAATAAGGAATTTCTTAAAGCTCTAGGATTCAAAATATGAGCATACTTCGGGTTAACGAGTTACCACAATTTGATACATCGATCGAAAGCTATGAAATTCATTCATATAACCCCTATAATAACAGCTTCCGAGAAAACGATGAAATCCGCATCCCTATACATCAGCAAGACATATATGTTTTACCATCAGCCAGTTCAATTTATATAGAAGGTCAAGCTATCCCCTTCGGTAAAGATGGAAATCCGATTAAAAAAGCTAATGTTACTTTCACTAATAACTACATTTTGTCATTATTTCAAGACATTAGGTACGAAATGAATGGTATTGAAATTGATCGAACTAAAAATTCTGGAATAACTTCAACGATTAAATCATACATTTCATTAAATGAAGGAGAAAATAGAGTTGCTGCCTTATGGGGGTGGAACTTTAAGCCGTTTAGATGTGATGGTAGTTTTAGTGCTGTTATACCGTTAAACAAAATTCTTGGGTTTGCTGAAGATTACAATAAAATTTTAATTAATTGTAAACACGAACTTGTATTGAACAGAAGTAACTCTAACTTAAATAGTGTCATACTTTCGGATGATGTGATACATTTTCAAATAGAAATACAGAGAGTACAATGGAGAGTACCTCATATTAAAGTTTCTGATCGAGAACGATTGGTACTCTTAAAACAATTAGAAAGGGATAAACCTATTCAAATAGCATTTAGAAATTGGGATTTGTACGAGTATCCTTTATTACCTAAGACTACGAAACATTCTTGGTCCGTCAAAACTGCATCGCAATTGGAAAAACCTAGATATGTCATTTTCTGTTTGCAAACTAATAGAAAATGTAACAAATTAAAGGATAGTTCGCTATTTGATCATTGTGATGTCACAAACGTAACATTATTTCTAAACTCCCAATATTATCCATATGAACCTCTTGGCTTAAAATTCTCCGATGATAAGTACAGTATATTATACGATATGTATGTGAAATTTCGTCAGTCATATTACAACTGTCCAACAGATCCCTTGCTCAGTTTAAAAGATTTTAAAGACAAAGCACCACTCTTCATCTTAGATTGTTCAAGGCAGAACGATAGCTTAAAAACTGGACCTGTAGACGTGCGGCTGGAGTTTGAGTGTTCAACATTAATACCTGATGACACAAGTGCATATTGTTTAATTATCAACGATCGACTTGTGGAATACAAGCCCTTAAGCAACATAGTACGTCGGTTATCATGATTGCCATCGTAGATGTTCAAGGTTTTAAAACAGAAGCAAATGAATTTATAATAAAGGAAATAGCTATACTATGTAATAAAAAAATGCAGGTTTTTTTAATAAAATCACCATTTCCATTTTACGACTTAACGAAAGAAGAACGAAAGCAAGTAAGTTGGATTGAGCGTAATCATAAAATATACTGGCGCGAGGGAATTATACCTTATTCAAATCATCAGAATTTGATTCAGGATATTCTAAGACATAAATGTATTTACGCCAAAGGAGTTGAAAAAGTGTTATGGTTAAAAAACATATTAAATAGTGATGACATAAACAATTTAGAAGATAAAGGTTGCCCTAGTTTGATAAGCTTACATGACAAATACAAACACTCCCTTGATTTGTATAGTTGTATTTATCATGATTCCGTTTGTGCTTTAAAAAATGTTATATGTTTAAATAAATGGTGTACAGATAATAAACTTTATATTTATAATGAAATTCACTTTATACAATAAAATATTTTTGTGAACAAAGTGTTTTATTTGCTAAACTGAATGAATACCCTCAAGTATACTGATTGTAAGTACTGAATCATAAAATATTACTAACTGTATCATATCACACAAAATCTGAATAGTCAGAGGTGGTAAATAAAAACATATAAAAGTGGTAATAGAGAGCTTATATTCTCCTGAGGTAACAACATGTGAATCGTTCTTGAAAATTGAAACGGCTTCAGCAGAATGAAATTAATTTCATCTAAAAAAGCTGGAATGACTTTAATGCTTTTATATAACAGAGGCTACGTTTACTTTATCAGATCACATAAATCATGATAGTAAAGATCGATAAAAAATATTGGGGAGTCTGGAATCATGCAGTTCGAAAATATTGCTAACTGCATCAGATCACACAAATTATCATGATAGTAAAGGTCGCTAAAAATTATTGGGGATTCTGGAATCATGCAGTTCGAGCGAAAGCGAGGACGAAATGATTCTAGAATCCCCAATAACACCCTACTGTTATGCTTTTCCAGACTGCAATGTATTCTTGGACATATTATACACTAGCTGACGCCCGCAGCTCTGCCCGCGTCTAGTTTTGTTCCCGTTTCCGCTTCCCGTGGGAACTGATTGCCGAGATAAAAAGTGGCCTATGTGTTATTCCAGGCCTATATCTACCCCTGTACTAAATTTCAGCTAGATCCGTTTAGCCGTTAGAGCTTGAAAGAGTAACAAACATCAACACTCACAAACTTTCGCATTTATAATATTAAGTAAGAAGTAAGATAATTTAGAAAATAGCATAAAGGCTATTTTATCCCTGGATATGACCTAATGGTAGTAGGGAACGCGAACAGAATTCTACACAGCTGAAGCTGCGGGCAATAGCTATGCGAAGTGAAAAGTAGAATGTTTAATTTAGGAAATGGTAATCATTTGGACAGGACTAAAGCCTAGTCTAGTTTAAATAACTAGTATCGAAATTTATTCCTTTACACCCTTGCATATATGCAAATAGCAATATTCGTTTTTGTATATTCTTCGTTTTCTTAGCCAAACAGGACCCTATTACTGAGACTTCGAAGTCCATTTGTTCATCTGTATCTCATGAACTAGGCAGTAATACATTTCAAAGATGTGTTTCTGCTACCGCTGTAACAACTATAATAACACTAGATAAAGAAAAAAATAAGGTTACTCCCATACAACGTAATCTTCTGGCGTTTTTTTTTTTATACCACTAAGGTGGCAGACAAGCATACGGCCCACCAGAAGGGCTGGTGGTCACCGCAGCCTATGAACGTTTGCAACACCAGAGGCGCCACACTCGCGCTGCCGACCCTAATTTTACGAATTTTTTTTGTTACGAAATCCTCATCAGTGTGCCAGTTCAACTTGAACCTCGGCCGTTTTTACAGTTCCGTATCGAAAAGGTAAAAATGGAACGAGGAGAAAGTATTGCCTTTAGAAAATGCTAAGAGGAAAAAGCGATCAGGTGTAGAGTAAATAAATGCTGTAAAACAGTACAAGTGGTGGTTATTCAATATGCGCTGCAGGTTCCACCAAGTGCCAACAGTATAAATAATCTGTAATAACGCGACCCTATTACTGAGACTTTCTATCTGTCATCTTATGCACCACTGCAATAGCTAGGCATTTGAAATTTACGAATCCTAAGAACAGTAAAAAAAATTAAGGAGGGCTCCCATACAGGTATATTTTTCAGTCTTTTTTTGTACAGAACCCTCCTTTTTCCTTTTAGGGAAGTACCAAAAAATATAAACAAAGGATAGGGGCAGCAGATTCTTACTTTTTCATTAAACCCGGCAAAAATCGTCACAGGTAAAAAAATAAATTGAAGTACTTCGTAAATATATTATGTTCTATTCTTATTATGAAAATGAATTTCATTACATGTTAGTGATAAAAATTGCATCAAAATCAATTACGTAGTTGCTCACGAGTAGAAGATCTAAAGAGGCTTATCTAAACAGGGCGAGAAAAATAGTTATGTAAACTTGTACTTCTGTCAATGATTTCAATTGCGTAGTGAACGGGTTAACGCGCGAAAACGTTTCCGACGCACGGAGCGTCCCGAACATCTTGCGTCTGCTTCACCCCCTCCGAATCGCTTGAGACACAATTGCACTTCGCCTTAAGTCGGAGTAAGCAACTTGCTTTAGAAATGCGACAGTGCGAAAGCGTATTTCATCATCTTAAGGTAAAGTTAGAGAAATATCTTAAGTCCACATTTAGCACTGTACATCAGTTGGGCACCTAGTTTCTTGTATTGTGTACTTAATTAATTAAATCAGTCAAAATTATTTTAACAATGGGCAAATTGTATAGCAAAAATGAAGAGATTATAATAGCTCAGAACGGTGCCAACCAAACCGGTTTTACAAATATTGAAAGTCATGTGAAAACGTTCGCAATAGTAATTTTAGTCATTGGAATACTATGTTTGATAATCACTCCTCTGTGCAAATGTTGTGGCATGTGTTACTCATTTAGTAAGAAATTGATGGATAATAAGATGGATAAATCTATAAAAAGGTTTCAAGAAAGTCAAATACAACAAGTATAGGCACTATGTTGCTATGTTAACATTGACGTCAGCCGCTAACCATGCAGCAACGTCATGGTTACCTACGGCGAAGTTAAATACGAGTCGCAGCAATTGTTATCGGTAATAGTGTTGACTAAGTGTTCTAAATGAAGCTTGTTGAATATTGTTCAAATGAATGTAATGATAGGGTGACCATAGTTTCAGTACTTAAATACCTTTTATTGTTGTATTAATATGTTACTTTTCAATTTTTTTTTGTAAAAATTTGGGGGATGTAGTATACGGCTGTACCTACAATGTAAGTGTAAAGGAATTTGTCTGTCAGCAGTTCTGTGAATGAGCGATGAATGCGTGTCGGGCCAGTTACTGCGCGCTGGCCCGCCTGAGTGGTTGTAGTTCAGATAGAATAATATTAGTGTTTTTGGCAAAAATATAGTTTGAGTTCTATTGGTAAATTAGCATTTTTATTGAAGGGCAAGGCCAGTGGCAGTCACTCCCAGTGTACAGTAATCCCTGCAGTCAGCACAGCATACAGGAACACGCATATGGTTGAATAGGTTCTAGATATCTATATTGTGCAAGATCGTAAGTACTTGCGTAATTGCGTAGCTATAGAGTGGTGCGTTGACCTCGCCGTGGGTAACAAGGGTCGACGTAATACCAATATCCGTTTAGGTGTAGCCTCATAGGAGGCACCCTAACAGCTTGTTAGTAAGCCTGTTTGCGCTGTAGCTGTTAGCCCTTTGTGTAATAGCGTGATAATATAATAGTCCATTTGTAATCCCGACCTCTTATTATCATTCTTCATGCTAATGCAGTGGCATGAACGGTGCAGCTGGTACAGCGTATACAGAATGCCTGTAATAGATTCTGTGTCAATATTCCAAGGAGAAGTCATGTTACTCCATATATGAATGATACCAATATATTAAAAATGGCAGCTAGAAGACAGGTGCATTTGGTAAGTTTGCTTTTTGGAATAATAAAATCTTTCTAAATCACATAAGCCTAACTACCTGTATGAAAGACGTAATATAATAGACGAGACGTGTTGAGCCTTTTTTTTTGTTTAACGTGAGGGAAAATCCTCATGAATGTTATGCCGGACTCCTACCGACTAAAAAACCTCACGTCACGCCCACTGGGAGCCCCGGGAAAGCCCTCGGAAGGATGTCCCAGAACTCCCAACAGACCCATGGCCGCCACTGCGGCCTCGCCCAGGGGATGGTTCGGGTGCTATCCCGCGTCTTTGGGGGGTTTCGGGTGTGATCCCGCTACTAAGGGGGGGGCGTGCGTGAATTGCTCACGTCACGCTGCTGTCATGGGCCTGCTTCTGTAAGGACGGTGAGCCGCCCTCTCACCGTCCTCAGGCCCCCGGTCATGGTGGCCGATAGTCCTCGGCGAGGACCCGAACTCGGGTGGGAGAGCT
The DNA here is from genome assembly GCA_933228765.1 of Miltochrista miniata. NCBI lineage: Eukaryota > Metazoa > Arthropoda > Insecta > Lepidoptera > Erebidae > Miltochrista > Miltochrista miniata. The sequence continues at coordinate 4,349,640 of OW121771.1, forward strand.
CTCTCCCGTACCCGTCCCGCCGCCTCCTTCACGAGCATGACCTGCTCGCAGAAGGAGGCGGCGCAGTCCCACTTACTCCCGCTGGAGAGCATGGCTCGCACCATGGTCTCGAGCGAGAGAGTGTCCACGTCCAGACCCACCAACGTGTTGACGCCTTGCATGTGTGTGCTATCGCGCCGAGTGAGTGAATCGACCCGCGACGTTGCGCGACGTCGATCTCGGACCACGCCACCCGCCGCCGGCAACCCCCAAGCGGCACTCCCGCCCGTTCTTCTTCTTCCGGCAGCGCTACCAAACGCATGTGCGCGTTCTTGTTACGGAGCGCCACATTTTTCATTGTAAATGTTCATAGTATAGTGAAAATTGTCATTATAGTCAAGTGTTCACAAAAAGACAAGAAGTGTTTTCTGTTTCCATCACCATCAGTATACCCGAACACGCCCTCAAGACGTCTGATCTCAGACAAGACGAGACTAAATAGAAGAAGCTATGCAGGATACGTAAGGTCCAAGACTGTTCCACGGTCATTTGCCGAAGCACAGGTACTAACTACAGCAAAATAAAAATAAAATTTATTCCCTTTGAAATTTTTAAAAAAATTATTTAGGTTTGTCAAAATTTTTGTGACTCTACCGGGGGTTCGGAAATGCTACAGACTGAGAAGAACACCCCAAGAAACTCAGTCCGGTCCCTCTTAATTCATCTTAGTATCCAATACAGTTTTTTTTTTAAATGTAGAAAGGAGCAATTCGTGTCACTGCCAGGCAGCCTTGTCTTCTAAAAAGTCTTTAATGCTATAATAAGCTTTCTGGCACAATTTATGTTTTATTAGTTTTTTAAATTTATTAACTGACAAACCTGTTACGGCTGTCGGCAATGTATTGTACATTCGAATACAATTGCCCGCAAAAGAATTGCTTATTTTATTAAGCCTAAATCTAGGTACAGCCAATTTATTCTTATTTCTTAAGTTTAGGTTATGGATATCACTATTTTTAATAAATTTACTATTATTTTTATGAGTATATAATAAGTTTTCATATATGTACTGTGAATACACAGTAAGGATGTTGATATCCTTAAACTTTTCTCTTAATGACTCCCGAAACCCCATACCATAGATAGCCCGGACAGCCCTTTTCTGCAACACAAAGATACATTCGATGTTGGCAGCGTTACCATGGGGTAACGCTATGCAATAGTATGCCATAGGTCATGACACTGTGGAAATAGCTAAAGTAGACAAGACGCGCTGTTCTAATGTCTGTCAGTTGTCGGATCTTTTTAACGGCATAGGCTGCAGAGCTCAGTCTGCCCGAGACTTTCTCGATATGAGGCCCCCACTGCAAGTTGGAGTCTAACTTTATGCCCAGAAAGACAGTTTCATCGACTAATTCTACTTGATCATCCCTAATCCTAATACTGGTGTTAACGAGCCTAAAATTTGGCAATGTGAATCTAATACATTTTGTTTTAGTTTCATTTAACAATAAATTATTTGCGTTAAACCAGTGGACTACCCTAGAGAGGGCATTGTTTACTTCGTCAAGATTTCGTTGTCCACGTTCAACTTTAAATATTAAAGATGTGTCATCAGCAAACAAAACTACCTCGTGATCGTCTCTTATAAGGTGAGGGAGATCATTTATGTACACTAAAAATAGAAAAGGTCCCAGAATTGAACCCTGAGGCACCCCCATTGTTACAGCAGAACCATGTGACTGTTTACCATTTATAACTACTCTCTGTACTCTATCTCTTAGGTAAGAACTAATTAAATCCAAGGCCGTCCCCTGGATCCCATAATGATCAAGTTTTTGAATTAAAGTCTGATGCTGGACGCAATCAAAGGCCTTAGATAAGTCGCAGAATACACCATAAGCATCATACGACTCCTCCCAGGCCTCATATATACACTCTAATAATTTGATTCCAGCATCCGTGGTAGACCGACCGCGCGTGAAACCGAATTGTTTAGTATGGAATAGTTTATTTGTATTAAAATGATTTTGCATTTGATTAAGCATTACTTTTTCAAAGATTTTACTAAACGTGGGTAGTACAGAAATAGGACGAAAATTGGACGGATCCGAGGTGCTACCCGATTTAAACAGAGGAGATATTTTACTAAACTTCATTAAGTCAGGAAACACACCACTATCAACACAATTATTAAATATTATTGTTAATTCAGGGGCAACCATTTCAATTAACGAATTAACTAAATGTACAGAAATTCCCCAGAGGTCAGCCGTTTTCTTAATATTTAAGGATTTAAAAGTTTTTATGATAGTGTGTATACTAATTTTACTGAATTTGAATATTTCATTACAGCAAGGAACATTTGCTTTTAACAAGGATTCTGCTATTGGGGTTGAAGAACCTAGGGCTCTGGTCAAATCTACTGGTATTCGAGAGAAAAAATGTTCAAATTCGTTAGCGACTTCGGCATCTGTTGTAATGATGTTACCATTTACTTTAAGTTTAAAATCATTATCATTTGATTTTGCTTGGCCTCTGTCTGCGTTAATTATTTTCCAAGTAGATTTAACTTTGCAACTACGGCATACTAGGTAAAACTACCCGCTCAGGGCATTCAGATGTAGCTTTACTTACTTAGCGATTCACTGTTGGAATAATATTCCACCTCCGCTTCGATCCCTGAAATCAAAAAAGTACTTTATTCATGAACTTAAAATTGACTACATGGTACACCAAAAATTAACATAATACCATTCTTTAAATGAAATGCAAAAACCTTTGCACCGGATACGTTAAGGGGCGAGTTATGTAATTAGAATTAAGTATTTTTAATAAATTGTATTATATTTAAAACTTATGTCAAATAACTTATATTTTGATGCATTATATATTTTGATTTTCTTTACATACTTACATAATATGGAGGAATGGTACACAGTGCGACAACAGCTGAAGTAAGGCAGGGTAATGACTCTTCTGGTTTTGTGATATTTAGGTTTAAGTGCATAATAGTATGGGTAGAGTTTGGTATGTGGCAATAATTTTGGTACCGTCGCACAGTGGATCCGTTTGTATGGGACAACGGTCAACATTAGATAACTGCTCTTTTAAATAAAATTTATGAAATCAAATGACTTTTGTGATTATTTATTGACAAAATACATACGTACATACATGTGCTCACGCCTTAATCCCCGAAGGGATAGGCAGTAGCATATTATATGCCCACATTACACCTTTTTGAATTTTTCTTTCTGAATTATGCAAGTATTATTATTTTATAAAGCCGAAAATTTTAGTAGAAGACGTAAAATATCCTCTTTATGGTAGAATATCAAAAAAATATTCAAAGATCTTGCATTGGATAGAAACGGATCTGAAGATAGAAGTAATCTGTTTATTAAATTACTAGCTGTTACCCGCGACTTCGTCCGCGTGGATATTATGTTATAAGCAAAGTTTGAACCGTATTCTATTTGAGCCTCTAGGATAAGTCGTAACCAAAATGTGGGAACAAATTTAGGACATTCTCCAACTTACCCGGGGAGTTATGCGCTAGATGGATTTTTTTAATGTGAGGAAAATCCCACATGAATGTACTATGACTCCCACTGACTAAAAACCACACGTATCCTACCTAACAGCCTACGATTGGGAGCCCCGGGTAAGCCCTCTAAAGGATACCCTAGGACTGCGCTAGATGGATAGGAAGAGACCTCATGGTTTTAGTGGGTCCAAGGCCGGTATGACGTACGTGTTTATTAATTAGCCCTTTAATAATTATAAGAGTAAGTAGTATGGTGAAGCGCGAATACGAAACTTTTGTTGGATTAGGGCCACAGACTGAAAACTTTACGCATAATCGGAAGAGTTGAGACGATAACACTAACGCTAACGGTAGCCAGTAAATGGCAGTCGTTAAACCAAGTTGAAGACCTTATAGATTTAATAATTTTCAAAAGTAGGCAGTACTAACGCCTGTCCATTTCAACACGGCAATGCGGCTCACCACCTATTACGTTACGTGGGACAAATTAAAAAAAGGTAAACATATAATATGCCTCGATACCCCTTTGGGGATAAAGGCGTGACCGTATGCATGTACTTATTATGTTTAAGGTGATTTAATTTATGTACCCACTAGCTGTTGCCCGCGACTTCGTACGCGTGAAAATTGTTACAATGCCAATTTGATTGCTCTCTGCTTAGCCCCTAGGATATGTAGCGTGATAATATATAGCCTATTTTAAGACCCTACCCCTAGGTAATATTTGTGCAAAATTTGAATCAAATCTATTGAGTACTTTTCGAGATCCTTCCGGACAAAGCAAAGCAAACAGACAAACAGACAAACAGATAAACAGACAAACAGACAAACAGACAAAAAAATTTCTGACTATATTTTCGGCTTCGGTATCTTATGTTGAACACCCAGCGAGTATTTTTTTTTTAATATTTCCAATGTACAGTTTTGACTTATCTATCATTTTATTATATGTATAGATGTCACTGTAGCCAAAGCTCAACATTTTTCAGTAAAGTTGTTTTAAGAATGTTCATTATAAACAACGTTTGTGTGGCGTGTTGGCTTAATCATAAAAGAGCTGCTTAATGGTTATGGCTATTGTAAAATAATTCAGTCCGCGCCGAAGGCGTGGACTGAATTGCTTTAGAATAGACTTAATCTTTCTTGATTAAGCAAACAGACTTAAGCTCTTTTTTGATTAAGCAAACAGAGCAGTTTCACATGCTGCTTGATGAGTCTGATGAAGAAATACCTCTCCTTTCATAGATCTTATGTGACGTAAACGAAGTTGCGAGAGTTAGCTAGTCTATACATATAGTAAAACTGTTGAGGGTCGAGAGTCTACTGAAGCCGAAAATGAAATTACATTTTTCATGTGTGTCTGTCTGTCTGTATTCCGAATAAGTATCACGCCGAAGTTACTGAATGGATTTGACTGAAACTTAGTACAATCAGAGCTTATAATCCGAGGAAGGTTCTTGGATACTTTTGATCTCGATATTTTGCGTGGTTCCTTTGGGAGAAGGGATGAAAGACAAAACGGTTTTTTAGTTGTTACTTCTCAATGCGTTCTCGGATTCCAAATTTTTTTTTTTAGTGTTATGAAGGGAATACTGTAAGCAATGTTTCACACAAGTTTCCATGTTAAAGGTTTTCTAGTTCAGGAATTAGAGACATCCCAACTTTCGCAAAACCTAGAATTCAAGGATCCCTTTGAATGTGAGGGTAAATCTAAACTGGCGTGTTGGCTTAATGATAAAAGAGCTTAATGATTAAGGCTATTGTAAAATAATTCAGTCTGCGCCGAAGGCGTTCACTCACGCCCCCCCTTAAAAGCGGGATCGCTCCCGAAACCCCCAAAGACGCGGCATAGCACCTGAACCACCTCCTAGGCGAGGACGCAGTGGCGGCCGTGGGTCTGTTGGGAGTCCTGGGACATCCTTCCGAGGGCTTACCCGGGGCTCCCAACCATAGGCTGTTAGGCGTTACGTGAGGTTTTTTTAATTGATAGGAGTCCGGCATAGCATTCACGATGGATTTTCCTTCACGTTATAAAAAAGTATACTACATATTACATGGCTTGTACAATAGTATAGCGTAGCCTGAAATTTAATTTATATTAGTGTGAGCTATGAGATCTAGAAAACTGATAAACTTACTTATTATGTTATATACTAAATGCATATTTAAAAACAAACACGTACTCTAATGAATTTGATTATTGTTCTTTATCAAGCCTATTAATTACTACTACTAATCTTTACAGTTAGGTACTTTTGATTGTTGCCCGTAAATACATAAACAAATATATTTTGTGTCTGTCAAGCCCTTAGAATAATTATATGAAAGAATATTAAATATAATTTCATTGACTGCCTCTGTGGCGTAGTCGGTGTAGTGATACCGCCTGTCGCGCCGGAGGGCTTGGTTCGATTTCTGGGTTGTTCCAATTAGTTGTGTGATCCACAAATGTTTGTTTCGGAGTTTGGGTGTTTTCTATGTATGATATGTATGTATTTAGAAATATATAAGTATGTACATCAGTCGTCTGGATATCGTAGCAAACACAGAATTTAATTTTTCTCTATCGGGCCTCCAAGATATTTAGCGTGATAATATGTAACCGGTGTGTAAAACCGATCTCTTACTAATATTCCTGCAACGTTTTAGTTTAATCAATTCACATACTTACATATTTCATTACCCTCTGCCTAGTCCCTAGGATATGTAGCGTGATAATATATAGCCTATTTAAAGATCCTACTTCTAGATTGCTATTCAAATAAAAGATTAATTAAAATTATTCAGTAATTTCTGTATTTTGCAATAATATACAAACAGATTTTCATTGTTCTCTGCCGAGCTCCTAAAAAATTTAGCGTAATAATATGTTGTCTGAGTGTAAAACCTATCTCCTACTAATATTCCTGCTACGTTTTAGTTAAATCAATCCAACGGTTTAAACATTTCATTGCTCTCTGCTTAGCCCCTAGAATATGTGGCGTGATAATATATAGCCTATTTTTAGACCACACCCCTAAGTAATATTTGTGCAAAATTTGAACCAAATCTGTTCAGTACTTTTCGAGATCCTTCCGGACAAAGCAAAGCAAACAGACAAACAGACAAACAGACAAAAAAAATTCTAACTATATTTTCAGCTTCGGTATCTTATGTAGAACACCCAGCGAGTATTTTTTTGTTAATATTTCCAATGTACAGTTTTGGCTTTTCTATCATTTTATTCTATGTATAGATTAGTTTCTATAATATAGGCACTTTTAAATGCTTCGTGCGTTTATTGGAGCTTAGGAGAACTATTACAATGTTATAATCTATGCCAAATGTTGAATATATCAAGACGAGTGACTTCCAGTGTTAACCCCGTAAGCAACGCCTTTTTATCAAATTATCCTAAAGTTGCGCAAGTTTGCGCAAACAACGACATATATGCTATTAAAGAGCAAGATTAGAGCTATATAACTAGCTTAATTATCTATACATATAATAAACATATAGTTCTGGTAAGAGATACTTATTCGCAACTTCTATCTAGATTATTACTAGTACTTCTATACGTCTATACATATAATAAAACTGTTGAGGGTCGAGAGTCTGTACATGGAAGATTTTTAGAAAATTTTAATTGTAGGGCATTCTCTAATCGATACTGAAGCCGAATATGTAATTTAAAACTTTCATGTCTGTCTGTCTGTCTGTCTGTCTGTCTGTCTGTATCCCGAATAAGTATCACGCCGAAACTACCTGAGCTTATGGTCCGAGGAAGGTTCTAGGATACTTTTGATCCCGATATTTTGTGCGGTTCCTTTGGGAGAGGGGATGAAAGACAAAATGGTTTTTTAGTTGTAACTTCTCAATGCGTAGGCCGATTTCAAAAATGTTTTCAGTGTCATAAAAGGAATATTTTGAGGATTGTTTCACACAAGTTTCAATGTTGAGGGGTTTGTAGTTAAGAAATGAGAGACATCTCAACTATCGCAAAACCTCGAATTCAACGGTTCCTTTGAATTTGAGGCTAAATCTAAACTGGCGTGTTGGCTTAATCATAAAAGAGCTTAAAGATTAAGTCTATTCTAAAACAATTCAGCCCACGCCTCATGATACTTGGTACATTCCGAGCTTATAGTCCGAGGAAGGTTCTAGGATACTTTTGATCCCGAAGTTTTGCGCGGTTCCTGCGGGAGAGGGGATGAAAGATAAAATGGTTTTACAGGCGGACTGAATTATTTTACAATAGCCTTAATCATTAAGCTCTTTTATGATTAAGCCAACACGCCCGTTTAGACTCACTTTCAAAAGAAATGTTGAATTCTAGATTTACCGAAAGTTGAGATGCCCCTAATTTCTGAACTACATAACCCTCAATATTGAAAATTGTATGGAATAATGCTTAAAGTACTCCCTTTCAGACACCAAACAAATATTTGAAATCGAACCACGCAGTGAGAAATTATAGCTAAAAACCTATTTTGCCTTTCATCCTCTCTCCTGAAGGAACCGCGCAAAATATCGGGATCAAAAGTATCTAAGAACCTTCCACGGACTATCAGCTTAGATCGTACAAAGTATCATTCAAATCGGTTCAGTAGTTTCGGTGTGATACTTAGTCGGGATACAGACAGACAGACAGACAGACAGACAGACATGAAAATTTTAAATTACATTTTCGGCTTCAGTATCGATTAGAGAACGCCCTACACTTAAAATTTTCAAAATATCTTCCATGTACAGACTCCCGACCCTCTACAGTTTTATTATAAGTATAGATATAGATAGATAGATGATAGAAAAGCCAAAACTGTACATTGGAAATATTAAAAAAGAATACTCACTAGGTGTTCTACGTAAGATACCGAACCCAAAAATATAGTCAGAAAAATTTTTGTCTGTTTGTCTGTTTGTCTGTTTGTCTGTTTGTCTGTTTGCTTTGCTTTGTCCGGAAGGATCTCGAAAAGTACTGAACAGATTTGGTTCAAATTTTGCACAAATATTACTTAGGGGTGTAGTCTTAAAATAGGCTATATATTATCACGCCACATATCCTAGGGGCTAAGCAGAGAGCAATGAAATGTTTAAACCGTTGGATTGATTTAACTAAAACGTAGCAGGAATATTAGTAGGAGATAGGTTTTACACTAAGACAACAATTATTATTACGCTAAATTTTTTAGGAGCTCGGCAGAGAACAATGAAAATCTTTTTGTATATTTTTGCAAAATACAGAAACGACTGAATAATTTTAATTAATTTTTTACTTGAAGAGCAATCTAGAGGTAGCATCTTTAAATAGGCTATATATTATCACGCTACATATCCTAGGAACTAGGCAGAGGGTAGTGCCATATGTAAGTAAAACGTTACAGGAATATTAGTAAGAGATCGGTTTTACGCACCGGCTACATTATCACGCTAAATATCTTGGAGGCCCGATAGAGAAAAATTAAATCCTGTGTTTGCTATGATATACATACTTATATATTTCAAAAATCTATATCTATACATATAATAAAATGATAGAAAAGCCAAAACTGTGCATTGGAAATATTAACAAAAAAATACTCGCTGGGTGTTCTACATAAGATACCGAAGCTGAAAATATAGTTAGATTTTTTTTTGTCTGTTTGTCTGTTTGTCTGTTTGCTTTGCTTTGTCCGGAAGGATCTCGAAAAGTACTGAACAGATTTGGTTCAAATTTTGCCCAAATATTACTTAGGGGTGTGGTCTTAAAATAGGCTATATATTATCACGCCACATATCCTAGGGGCTAAGCAGAGAGCAATGAAATGTTTAAACCGTTGGATTGATTTAACTAAAACGTAGCAGGAATATTAGTAGGAGATAGGTTTTACACTCGGACAACAATTATTATTACGCCAAATTTTTTAGGAGCTCGGCAGAGAACAATGAAAATCTTTTTGTATATTTTTGCAAAATACAGAAATTACTGAATAATTTTAATTAATCTTTTATTTGAATAGCAATCTAGAGGTAGGATCTTTACAATTTACAATAGCCTTAATCATTAAGCTCTTTTGTCACTAAGCCAACAGGCCAGTTTAGATTTACCCTCACATTCAAAGGGATTCTTGAATTCTAGATTTTGCGAAAGTTGGGATGTCTCTAATTCCTGAACTAGAAAACCTTTAACATGGAAACTTGTGTGAAACATTCATTACAGTATTCCCTTTATAACACTAAAAACAAAATTTGGAATCCGAAAACGCATTGAGAAGTAACAACTAAAAAACCGTTTTGTCTTTCATCCCTTCTCCCAAAGGAACCGCGCAAAATATCGAGATCAAAAGTATCCTAGAACCTTCCTCGGATTATAAGCTCTGATTGTACTAAGTTTCATTCAAATACATTCAGTATTTTCGGCGTGATACTTATTCGGAATACAGACAGACAGACACACATGAAAAATGTAATTTCATTTTCGGCTTCAGTAGACTCTCGACCCTCAACAGTTTTACTATATGTATAGACTAGCTAACCCTCGCAACTTCGTTTACGTCACATAAGATCTATGAAAGGAGAGGTATTTCTTCATCAGACTCATCAAGCAGCGTGTGAAACTGCCCTGTTTGCTAAATCAAAAAAGAGCTTAAAGATTAAGTCTATTCCAAAGCAATTCATTTAATTGAAATTGAATTATTTTACAATAGCCTTAACCATTAAGCTCTTTTATGATTAAGCCAACACGCCACTCAAACGTTGTTTATAATGAACATTCTTAAAACAACTTTACTGAAAAATGTTGAGCTTTGGCTACAGTGACATGGGTACATAAATTAAATCACCTTAAACATAATAAGTACATGCATACGGTCACGCCTTTATCCCCAAAGGGGTATCGAGGCATATTATATGTTTACCTTTTTTTAATTTGTACCACGGTGGTGAGCCGCATTGCCGTGTTGAAATGGACAGGCGTTAGTACTGCCTACTTTAGAAAATTATTAAATCTATAAGGTCTTCAACTTGGTTTAACGACTGCCATTTACTGGCTACCGTTAGCGTTAGTGTTATCGTCTCAACTCTTCCGATTATGCGTAAAGTTTTCAGTCTGTGGCCCTAATCTAACAAACGTTTCGTATTCGCGCTTCACCATACTACTTACTCTTATAATTATTAAAGGGGCTAATTATAAACACGTACGTCATACCGGCCTTGGACGCACTAAAACCATGAGGTCTCTTCCTATCCATCTAGCGCAGTCCTAGGGTATCCTTTAGAGGGCTTACCCGGGGCTCCCAATCGTAGGCTGTTAGGTAGGATACGTGTGGTTTTTAGTCAGTGGAAGTCATAGTACATTCATGTGGGATTTTCCTCACGTTAAAAAAATCCATCTAGCGCATAACTCCCCGGGTAAGTTGGAGGATGTCCTAAATTTGTTCCCACATTTTGGTTACGACTTATCCTAGCTAGAGGCTCAAATAGAATACGGTTCAAACTTTGCTTATAACAAATTTCCACGCGGACGAAGTCGCGGGTAACAGCTAGTATAAAATAAATATAAAATAAAACTACATGATGCAAAACTTATGCGTCTTTATAATTATGCAAATAATAGGGGTTAAAGTATGAAATTGCCGTTTTATTGCAATAGGTTCTTTGAATTGACATGGAATCTTTGTGGTTTGATGTTTTCGAATGACTTTAACATAGCTTCTTTGATGTTCTTCTTTTAAAAAATGTGAAACATTTGAATATCGACTTTCAATTGTTTTTGATATTCAACTTAGACAAGAAAGATGGATACTGCGAAAATTCGAGTAATTATTGAATACGAGTTCCGACGCGGAAGTAACGCGGCAGAAACAGCCCGCAATATCTATGTTGCGTTTGGAGAGGGGTCTACTAATGAACGCACCGTGCGATTTTGGTTTAAACGCTTTCGTGAAGGAAACTTCGACTTGAAGAACGAGCCACGAGGAAGACCGCCCACACAGGTGAATAACAATGAATTAATAGATGTGGTGGAAGCCGATCCTAATCAAACTACCCAGGAATTAGCGGCATGGTTTAACGTTACCTTACCCACAATATTGACTCATTTGCATCAAATCAATAAAATAAGAAAATACGAAAAATGGGTGCCTCACGATTTGACCGATCTGCAGAAAGAAACGGGTGTTGAAACTTGTGTTGTCTTGTTGAATCGGTACAGAAATAAAGGAATACTGGATCGAATTATGACATGTGATGAAAAGCGGATTCTTTATGATAACCGTAAAAGAAAAATGCAATGGCTGACCCCAGGTCAAACGCCACAACAGTGTCCTAAAGCGAAACTTACCAATAAAAAGGTAATGGTAACTGTTTGGTGGTCTCAGCATGGTGTTATTCACTAAAGTTTTCTCCGATCTGGTTAAGCAATAACGGTAGATGTCTATTGTGCCAAACTCCGTACAATGTTGGTAAAACTAGCAGTAAAACAACCCCGACTCATGAATCGATCTTCACTATTATTGCTCCATGACGACGCGAGACCTCATACAGCACGAGAAACCATTTTAACCCTACATGAACTGCGCTTAGAAACCGTTCATCATCCTCCGTATTTGCCAGACCTTGCTCCAACGGACTACCATTTTTTCCGTGATTTGGACAATTATCTACGTGACAAGAAGTTTTCTTCCCAGGAGGCAGTACAAAATACTTTCACAGAGTTTGTGCAGTCTAAATCCTTAGAGTTCTATCGCAAAGGCATAAATGACCTTCCTATTAGATGGCAGCTATGTATAGATAATAATGGTAACTATTTTGAATAAATAAGTTTGTTAAAAATTAAAAAAATTAAAAATTTTGATTTTCGGTACTAATCGGCAATTTCATACTTTATTCCCTAATATTACTATTTTTTATTTTATCACTTAAAGTAGGTGCTAGGGGACTAAAATCTACCTACAAAGTAAATTGATGTCGTAAAATAATTTTCATACCTTGTTCTTCGAAATTCATATCTATAAATCTTTCAATAATACTTTCAAAATATAAAAAATCTGTTTGAAATCCAACAGTAATTCACACAATTTGATTTAAAAATATAGCCACAAAACTATCAATTTATCGACGCAGTTTACCTACGATCCGGTTTATTAAAGGTCGAGGGTAATTTACCATTATGAAAAGCTATCTAATAATTAAATTGCCGTCAAAAAGTGTAGATAGTTCAACTTTATTTTTTTTTTTTACTTTTGACCTCTGGTAAATCCAGTGTGCGTTGCTTTCCTCATTTTAAAATCTGCTCTCAATAGTGTTGAGAAGTTTAGTTCTTGCTATGGTGTAGAGTACCTACGCATTTTGTTTTTAGTAGGTACCTCCATTTTAGTTGTCAAAAATAAAAACATTGTAAATGTAGATAATGATCGCAGTTGTAATGATCAATTTTATTTGCGAAATAAAATATTTTATATTTCGCGCAGAGAGACCCTTGAACCTAATATCTTATGGCTCGCTTTCTTAAATAAAAAAAAATATTTCGATGCCTAACGGCCAAAAAGGCATAACCGCCAATCTGCCAATTTTACAGGAGAGTGATTTAAAGTTAAAAATAATCGTAAAAAATCATAATAAATTAAGCATAGCTTCCGAAAATGAAAACTGTATTTGTAGCGTTTAGCGCACTTGTTTCAGCGCAGAAGGGATTTGTAGATTTCAGAAATAAAACCAATAAATTTTGTTGCGAGTACTGAGCTTCAAGGCTAGTATATTTGAAGTGACGGACGTAGGTACATAGTATAGTGCTTAAACAATTAACTTAAAACTAGTGATGCGCGTACACTCTGAACGTGAGTACTAGGGCTGGATGATATCGATGACGCTCGAACATGCCCCCAGCCGTTGAAAGCTTGACTTTCAACCATGGAGAATCAATCCATCAAAAGGCAACAAGCTTTGATACGGCACGCCGGACCACTCCGTTTGCTGTGTTACTATCAGCTCGTCTGCTGATGTTGTCGCAGTCTGGATGACGAGCGACCATTTGACCCATCTTCCCCTTAAGAGGCGGCAAATTTTCATGTTAAATAATGATGAGGGAGCCAAATTGTACGGAGCCGTTGTATGTGTAACATAGGACGCGCTGCTCAAATTAATATGGGGTAATCCCTGCTTCACCTCATCCAAATGTAGCCGTATTGTAGGATGAGTTGATGGTGAGTCGAGCAAAATCTGGAGTGATTACGAAGATCAAGTGTCGTTTTCAATATGTGCAGCAAGTTCCACCAAGTGCCATCAATCAACAGGATAAATAACGAAGTTCCTTGGCTGGTAGTGAGGTGACAAACCATACAATGATTCATAAAGTGTCCTGGAGTGAGAGGCAAAGGTCTTTGATGATTCAGGACAGCGAAATATGTGTAGGTAACTAACCTAAGTTAAAAATTCCTTCATAATAAAGTATAAGTACATAAGTTATGTTACAATTGCCCAACACTCGAATTAAATGATGCTTGTCGATAGTCACGCTCGCCTCCCATGGTGTGGCAAAATTGATTAAAAAGTGAAACTTTACACCATCACGAGCTAAATTGTTAGATACGGAGTCACAATTGGTATAAGCACTTAAAGATTTGCAGCGGCTATACGGTAAATGAATCGGCGCAAAGCATAATAATTATAATTGCTACCTGTGAAATCACCTACTAGTTCTGAATGGCTGTAATGGTTAACCATACAAAAATGACCATGTGCACCGTATTTAGTCTATATCCACGTCCTTGACAACAGAGAGAATTAATAAGTTCTATGATTGTTAGAAAGAAAATAAATAGTAAACATTACATAGATTACACGTTACTAGACCCTAGCTAAGTTGCTCCCATCGGGTGGCCAGTAAATCTCTCATATTGTGACTAATAGTTATAATTGAGGATCTTCGTGCATTAATGCCAAATGCTCGTATGATCTGAACAAACTTCGAAAAGATATGTGGACTGTATTTATTAAATGAATATTCAGAAACATAAATTATACGACCTACACGAATCACTTTATGATCCTCTAAAATATTGTTTAATTTTATTAATAAATTTATGTGAGTCCAGTAACAAATTGTATTCTGGGAAAGCCTATCTTTGCGACTCAACTAAATGAAATTCATCTATACTAATATTATAAAGAGGAAAGATTTGTTTTTTTGTTTGTTTGTTTGTTTGTAACGAATAGGCTCCGGAACTACTGGACCGATTTGAAAAATTCTTTCACTGTCGGAAAGCTACACTCTTTGCGGGTAACATAGGCTATATTTTATTTCCGTATTCCCACGGGAACGGGAACTACGCGGGTGAAACCGCGTGACGTCCGCTAGTAACTTATAAAATTCTTTACTGAAAAATGAGAAAGATAAGAATTAATGCGATTACTGCATTGTTTGACACATTTAGTAAGACATGGCATAACACGTTGTAAGATTACTTGATTAGAAAACGCTCCTGTACCTGTAAGTTTATCACTTAGATAAATCAATTATTATATTCCAATATATACATACATCTGATTTTATCCAGGGTAAATGAATCATTGAATTTGGAGCCCTGGGCCATGAACTATATCTTTGTAAAGAGTATGGGCCGTGCCACCACCATTCACGATTGGGTATAGCAGTATCCACACTGCAAAGATTTACATTAACACCATAATAAGCTGTAACAGCATAATCTGAGGCGTCAGAAAATTGGTGAAAATAAACAATATTGTGTAACTCACATACTACACGACGAGAAACATTAATATATAGCAATGTAGACAAAGTTTTCATTAAATCAACCCAAGCAGTAATGGTTTCAGGTGGTAAATGTTCATCCCAAAGTAGGGTTTTAAGCCAAAACTTCTGAAGCACAAAGAGATCAAAGATTACAGCAACTGCTGCGGGAATATCTCGGTTATCACTTTGACCCTCATCAAATGTATTGATCGAAACGCTTATGTGATCAGTCTGAGGTCGCCAACACAGCCTTATCGTCTGGTTTAGTTCACCACCGTCAATATTTAAATCGACGAGGGACTGTTTCGACTGTCTGACAAGTAAGGTGAGCTCATTGGACTTCCACTTCCTGACAAGCATGCAAGCAGAAGCAAGAGCTTTAGTGACCTCGCGACCTACATGGTAGGCTCCCTCAAACTGATCAGCACCAGTAAGAAGAGTATCCACCATGAAAATGTGTAAAATAACTTTAGCGATCTTTAAATCAATACATTTAAGTCCCATTTGCTTGAGAAGACACCTCGTTACTAAATAGGGGACACTAACAGTGCCGTAATTTACAATGCATAAAGAAGAAGCTTTGAGTGGCTTAGACGAATGATAACGTTCAATGAATTTAAATAAATGTATATTAGCTGGATGTATAAAATTGTAAATGTAAAACATGTACATTATCTCGACGTAAGTCGAGCTTACGTACTTATACATCCTAAATCTAAAAGGAATAGAAATTAAAGCGTACTGAATGGTCGGGAAAACCATTTGAATATTCCTTTTATATATTCCTGACGATATGGGAGCACCTGCATTAAAAACTACACTTAATTTGGTAGTGGTGCTGCCCTTCCTCAACACTCCATAGTGAGGGATAAGATAATATAACGGAGTATCTTCATTAATACGGCACTCGGACATAAGCCCTAAAGAAATGGACTTAGATATTAAGTCCTTGTACACATTGTCGAGTGAAGGGAAATCCATATTTCTACGAATAAGAGATAAAACACAACGTTTTAGATGAGAAAATGAATCGCCAAACGTATTTGAAGACTCCTTCAATGGTAACTTCACACAGAAGCGACCAAAAAACATACTACAGGTATTTTGTTCGGTTGCGTAAATAGATGAGTCATGGCAAATCTTCTCAATTTGCCTAAACCGCATTTATTGTGTTTGGACATCATCTACCTGCGAAGTACCTTGTATGTTAAAAATATGAAAATTACATGTAATATTAGACGGATATTTCACCTTACAGCCGCTATTAATTGGGCCACAAACTAGCCAACCGAGCCTAGTTTGAAACAAAATAGGTTTCTTATCCCCTAACACTATTCTTTCAGAACCTAACAAATTCCAAAATATATCGGCCCCTATTACAATATCTATGGCCTGTGGTATGTAAAAATAAGGATCAGCTAAATTAATATCAGTAGGTATACTCGTATCTAATTGAATTCGTCTAGAGGGCACATTATCCGCTATGGTAGGTAAAACAAAACAAGTTAAATTATCAGAATATGATTCACAAAGAGACTTAATGGTAACATGACACAGTTTATCTACGTGTGACAACGAATTATTTATACTTTGTATAGATTCATTTGTAGATGTAAATGGTAAGCCAAGTTTGTTAAATAGGTTTTCTGTCATCAAACAAGACGTGCTGCCCGAGTCAAGGAGTGCGCGTGCAATATGTACCTTATTATTAAGGCCACACCCAGGGCTAACGACCTTGAGCATATGGGCGATATGACTCGCCAACATAGAGTAGCGCAACTACAGAGACATCAGAGTAAAAGAACCACGGAAGAAGAAGAAAATAGTAGCGGAAATGCGTTCCTGGCTTCACCAAATAAACAAGAAAGTCTCACCCGACTACCCCTATCTTAAACATTTATTGTGAAAGTTCAATCCGATTGATGTTGTCATTTTTGTTTTAGTTCAAACTTTGAACAGATGACCTAGTAACGTAGTTTAATGCAACAGAGTCACAAACTACAGACAAAGTCTCGCCATAAGCCCCCCTGCAATCTATTTTATAGCGAGAGGCTAAAAGTAAATTAAAAAACAAACGGTTATATACAGACATAAGGGGTCTTCCACCCGCTTGAAATTTTTATTCCTTTTAAGAAACAAAATTTCATTTCATTTTATTATTACAAACCAACAAAAATATGTACGTACGTAAGCGTCGTAAACGCAGTTGCGAGGGTCAGCTAGATATGTATAAATAAGAAGCGCTCGTGGCATTGCGGACTTGGTGTTCTGTAAACGATCACTGTAGTAAGCAACTTTCACTATGGCCAGTCCTTGGATAGGTGACCATCCATGTGACCACTTTGTGACAGTTATTTAAGCGTTTCCGTGCTTCGGAAGGCACGTTAAGCCGTTAGTCCTGGTTGACCGTAAAATGGCAATCGTTAAGCCAAGTTGAAGGCCTTTTTGGCAGCTTGAACAATTTCAACAGCAGGCAGTCACAACCTGCGCCTGTCTATCTCAACACGGCAATACGGCTCACCACCTATTACGTGAGACAAATTCTAAAAAGGTGAAACGTGGGGACATAATAATATGCCTCTGCCTACCTCTTCGGGGATAAAGGTGTGACCATATGTATGTATGTAACTAGCTGACCCTCACAACTTCGTTTACGACGCTTAAGGTGTATGAAACATGAGGTATTTCTTCATCAGTCTCATCAACCGGCGGGTGAAACTGCCCTGTTTGCTTAATCATAAACGAATTTTAAGATTAAGCATATTGTAAAACTAGCTGACCCTCGCAACTTCGTTTACGTCACATAAGGTTTGCAAAAGGAGAGGCACTTCTTCATCAGACTCATCAAGCAGCGTGTGAAACGGCCCTGTTTGCTTTATCATAAAAGAGCTTAAAGATTAAGTTTATTCTAAAACAATTCAGTCCCCGCCTTCGGCGCGGACTGAATTAATTTACAACAGCCTTTATCATTAAGCTCTTTTATGATTCAGCCAACACGCCTGTTTAGATTTACCGTCACATTCCAAGGAACCCTTGAATTATAGGTTTTGAGAAAGTTGAGATATCTCTAATTCCTGAACTACAAAACCCTCAGCACTGAAACTTGTGAAGCAATCCTTAAAGTACTACCGTTATAACACTGAAAAAAAAATTGGAATCGGACCACGCATTGTGAAATTACAACTAAAAAACCATATTGTCTTTTATCCCCACTCCCAAAGGAAGCTCGCTGAATACGGAATCAAAGTATCCAGGAACCTTCCTCGGATTATAAGTTTTAATTGTTCCAAGTTTCATTCAAATCGATTCTGTAGTTTCTACGTGATACTTATTCGGGATACAGACAGACAGACGGACATGAAAATTTTAAATTGCATTTTCGGCTTCAGTATCGATTAGAGAACATCCTTCAATAATAATAAAACATAATAATAAAACGGGGCTTAATCATTAAGCTCTAATAGTTAAGAGCTTAATGATTAAGCCCCGTGGAAAATTTTAGAATAGATTCTAAAACGATTCAGTCCACGCCCTCGGCGCGGCCTGAATTATCTATACTTATAATAAAACTGTTGAGGTCCGAGAGTCTGTTGAAAATTTTTATTGAAGGATGTTCTCTAATCGATACTGAATCCGAAAATGTTATTTAAAATTTTCATGTCTGTCTGTCTGTCTGTATCCCAAATAAGTATCACGTAGAAACTACAGAATCGATTTGAATGAAAAAAATGATAAAGCAACACGCAGGTTTAGATTTACCCTCACATTCAAAGGAACTCTTGAATTCTAGGTTTAGAGAAGTTGAGATGTCTCTAACTCCTGAACTTCCTCGGATCAATTTTCATTCAAATCAGTAGTTTCGGCGTGATACGTATTCGTAATACAGACGGATATGCAAATTTTAAATTTCATTTTGAAGCGCTCGTGGCCCTGCGGACTCAGTGTTCTGTAAACGATCACTGCAGTAAGCAACTTTCACTATGGCCAGTCTATGGATGGGTGACCATCCATGTGATCACTTTGTGACATTTATTTGAGCGTTTCCGTGCTTCGGAAGGCACGTTAAGCCGTTGGTCCCGGTTGCCAGTAAAATGGCAGTCGTTAAGCCAAGTTGAAGGCTTTATTTTCAACAGCAGGCAGTCACAACCTGCGCCTGTCCATTTAAAAACACGGCGATACGGCTCACAACGTATTACGTGGGACAAATTATAAAAAGGTGAAATGTGGGCATATAATATGCCTCTGCCTACCCCTTCGGGGATAAAGGCGTGACGATGAACCTGAACCTGAACCTCATTTTGGCTTAAGTAGGTATCGATTAGAGAACGCGTTCTTTTTTTTTAAATAGCTTCCATATTCAGACTCTCGGCCCTCAACAGTTTTATTATTATGTCAAGATATAGACTAGCAAGAAACTCGGCGGGCACTCACTTTGTTCACTTTTATACCTTAACCAATTTGCCGGTAGATGGGGCCTACTTGTGGCGACCCACAAGACGTACTAAGCTAAAAGAGTCAATTCTTTCAGCTTAGGTTGAGAGCAGTGTCTCAAAAAAGCAGTGTGTTAATAATAACTATAATATAAGTATTTTCATCAGTTGTCTATATCCCTTAGCACAAGGTTATAATAGCTTAAGTTGTGTGCAAATGTCCACAAATATTTCTTCATTTAATTATATTGAAATGATTAAGTACCGCTTACAATATAAGCATGACCACCTTTCGAAGTAATTTAATAAATCAATACGAAAAATAAGTTGAAATGCATTATATTCTCATGTAATGCAGTATGCATTGTGTAACTCGGGCTCTGGCTCTGTTTCATGTACAGAGTAATGCGTGTACGCATTACTCTGTACATGAATGAAAATATAACATTTTACGAGAATATTTTGCAGACCAGAGCGACACACGTCCGTCTAGCAACACGACTCCCCCCGCACTAGATTTTCGGGCGAGCGCGGGGAAGCAAGCAATGTGATGTATTCTTTGAATACATTATTAGGTATAATTAGTTAAAACTTATACTAATTTAAAATTGAAGAAAACCATGTTAGACGTCTATGTTTTCTTTAGTCTTTGATATAAATTTTATTATCATTCATTAATAAATACATGTCATAAAACGGCTTCTTCTAAAACATTGTGGGCTAGTTCAGTGATGTTTTACTAGTTATTTATAATAAATACACAATTTCTGATGAAACCATTTTCTGGAACACATCTTGTAGATTTCAAATCTACTTTTGGCTCTCATTTTTCGTATACTAATACCGAGAAGAACGTCTTTATCTGCACCTCTTTTTCGCAAACTTTGTCAACCACTCCCCTTAACGTCATAACACCCAATCAATGCAGTCGATAACAGAACATCGCTCACAGTGTGCGCACTGATATTAGCAGATAAAGTTATATTATGGCTATCTATGTTGGGTGCAACGATGCACGCCGCTGGCGCGGTCGCCGAGGTCTCGCTTCTATTACTCGTGCCTGTGACGTCGTTATCAGTAGTCTTACAGTTATCTGTTGACGAATTTGATGCAGATTTTTGTTGTTTGTGAATTAAATGGTTATGTCTCCTATGGCATAGCGTACACCCTTGTTTCCTGCAATTGTTCGCATAATTACCACGACGAAAGCAGTTATAACAAACCTTAAAGTGAGGTAATGCAGCTATACGGTCATTGATACTTAAAGCCAAGAATTGAGCGCAAGTGTTGAGGTTATGATCGCCCTTGCATAGTGGACAAGTACTTGATGAAGAAAAACTACCATTAAGAGAAACCATCGCCTTTAACTTTGTGTGTTGTTTTGTGTTTGAATTACTTGAGTGACCAGCGTGATGAGAAAGTTCCAAAGTTTCAATTAAATCAGCGCGGTTTTTCATAAATTCCATGAAGCTAATAAAAGAAATGGACTTGGTTTTGTCTAATGACCCTTTGTGTTCTTCCCACTCTCTGAAAGTTTTACTATCTAATTTCTGTGTGATAATGTGTATCAATAAAGTGTCCCAAGTACTGACGGGCTCACCTAAGGTACTTAGTGCTCGTATATTTTTATTTATTTTATCAATAAGACCCTTTAATGATACTGAGGACTCTTTTGTGATTGACTCGATATCAAACAAAGCTGACACATGATTTTGTATTAATAAGCGTTTGTTATCGAATCTCACACACAAGAGATCCCAGGCCACTATATAGTTCTGAGCAGAAAATTCTATAGATTGGATCACGACAGCAGCAGTCCCTTCCAAGGAGGTTCGTAAATAGTGGAATTTATTAACCTTATCTATGTCGTCATTTTCGTGGATCAGACTAGAAAATGTATCTCGAAACTCGAGCCAATTGTTATAAGAACCAGAAAACTTTGGTAAATTGATAGTAGGTAACTTGACGAACTGACGCTTAGAACTTGTGCTACAATTATGGAATGAATCGTTTTGTTCTGATTTAGAAAAAGTGCTAATCATATCTTTTGCTTTAGCAAGTACAGAGTAATATTGCGATTCCATAGCCGACCTCTCGACTATTTCCTCGTCGATATTATCAGACAAATATTCGAGCTGTAGTTGAACGTCATTAAATTCATCATAAACTGTTTCGAATTTATCAGAACGCAATTGTAACTCCGTTACCTGACAGGGGGTTAATTTGGCATCCTGTAAACTCGATATATAATTCCCAAATACAGTGAGTCTCCCTTTTATTATGTATTGTTAAAAAGGTAAATTACAATTTAATTAAGCTTTAGACAAATAAAATTAGATCTAAGTTGAAGTTAATTAATCAATGTAGATGTAGGTAAGTAGCTATCGATGTAAGTAAATTACTGTGCTGTATCTAAGCACGGATAACTATTTCCACAAAGATTACAAACAATATTACTTTCAAACTTAGAAATAACACTTTAAAGCATTGTAATACCTAAAAATCAGAATTAAAGTTAAGATGTAAATTTATAAGTACTAACCTTATGTCTGCTACAGATACTCTAATTTAAATATTACCTTACGAGTGTTGGGTGAACCATAATATAATTAAATTAATAAAGTTTTACAATGTTTCGCTTGTTTTATTGAAAGTTCCATCCACTTTGACCTTTAGTTCACCTTTTCCTCTCAATGTAGGTACGTAGTACAAATAATACCACCGTCCTCAGACCCCCGGTCATGGAGGCCGATAGTCCTCAGCGAAGACACGTCGGCGGCGCCCAGGGCGCCGACTGCGGAACTCGGGTGGGAGAGTTCTCTCCCGCACCCGGCCCGCCGCCTCCTTCGCGAGCATGACCTGCTCGCAGAAAGAGGCGGCGCAGTCCCACTTACTCCCGCTGGAGAGCATGGCTCGCACCATGGCCTCAAGCGAGAGAGTGTCCACGCCCAGACCCACTACGAGGACCTGTCGCTGTTGTGCCCACGCCGTGCACTCCACCAGCGTGTGGAGCGCCGTGTCATCGCTGCGGTCCTCGCAGTGCTGACATTCGGCCGTGGTTTCCCGGTGTTTTCGCCACAGATACCTACCGAAGCTACCGTGCCCAGCAAGCATCTGTGTCAACCGGTAGGAGAGAGCACCGTGTCTTCTCTCCAGCCACTCGTCCATGACCGGTCTGACGGCCGCGATTGTGGCGAATCCCCCCTTTGGTTGCTCAAGTCGCATCTTCCATGTCTCCAGGGTTTCCTGGTGGAGCAGGGTCCGCTGGGCCTCGATTTCTCGAGACGCAGGCCTTTGGCCCCGCTCCAGCGCCTCCTTGCGCCATCTGAACAGTGACGCAAGGGCTCTCGCTTCCAGGTCCCATGGAGGGGTCCCGGCTAGGAGACATGCCGCCTCACCGGAGATCGTGCGGTATCCTCTTATCACCCTGACGGCCATCACTCTCTGCGGGTTATTGGATAGCCTTGTTTTTAATTAACACCATCAAACAAAGATTTGTATTTCAACTATACATATTATTTTCAGGCATCTATTGCCTGTCAGTAAGCCTATCGATCCAGAATAAGCCCAAAACGTAGTTCGAAGAGATCGTAATAAAACAACTTGAGAATATAATTAGCATTTATTTTTAACTTGTTTCAGGTTTCATTTGATGGCTCACGATCAATATGCCATGCTTGCTGGGTGAGGTTGGATCGTACTCTGCATAACCAACCCGACCAGCAGCCACCTCAACTAGTACAAGATCAACCACCCCACCAAGTAAGAAATGATGATGATGAAGAAATGCAAGAGGCGGACATACAACTGAATACTGGATTTATTACCCTACAAGGATATTCTCGTGCTGCAAATACAGCAAGACGATGTATATTTCGTAACTGTAGAAGTGTGGCTTCGCAAGCAGTACCATCGTATGTAAAATTCCACCTATTGCATAATGATAATTTTTATATACCCCCACTTGCCAGAGTTTGTCATCTGCATTTGTTAACAGATGATTGGGCAGAAGTGATTGCCTCGCCGGAGACGCAATTTAATAGTGCTCATTTGCTTGATATAATCAAT
The DNA here is from genome assembly GCA_933228765.1 of Miltochrista miniata. Lineage (NCBI taxonomy): Eukaryota > Metazoa > Arthropoda > Insecta > Lepidoptera > Erebidae > Miltochrista > Miltochrista miniata. The sequence goes on from OW121771.1 coordinate 4,373,377, forward strand.
TTATTTAAGTGGGGGTTAGAACGAAACCACCAATTGGATTTTGAAGAGATTGACGGAATTGAGGACAATGAACTGCACTTCTGGACAGGAGTAACTAAACTTCAGTTCAACAGCATCTTACAACTAACACCGTCTCTTCGTGACAGAACTTCTACTCCTGCCACCGCGTTAGGAAGTTATTTAACAAAAATAAGGACTGGTTCATCGGATGAACGCTTAGCTACAAAGTTCAAAATGTCAAGAAGAACGTTAGAAAGGAAGGTAAAACTAGCCAGAGAATGTTTAACAGATGATTTTGTGCAGCATTATCTGGGAATAAATCATATCACCAGAGAAGAGGTGGTAGCGCGCAATCTTTCTATACCAACTCATATTTTTGGATCCAACCACGACGCAGCCATTTTGGTGTTTGACGGCACATATTTGTATGTACAAAAGAGCTCCAATTTCCTTTTTCAAAGGATCACATATAGCCTCCACAAGTTTCGAAATCTAGTGAAGCCTTTTTTGGTGGTTTGTACGGACGGTTACATTATAGATGTTATTGGACCTTTTGCAGCAACTACTTCGGATGCTACAATTATGCGCAGCCTTATGGAAGACCAAACCTCTGAATGGCATGGATTTCTTAGACCTAACGATGTATTCATATTAGACCGTGGCTTTAGGGACTCGATTCCAAGTATTGAAGAGTGTGGCTACAATCCTCATATGCCACCAACTAGATCCAGAGGAGAACAGCTGACGACAGCAAATGCAAATAAATCGAGACTGATCACAATGGTCCGATGGGTGGTTGAGGCCATAAATGGTCGATTTAAAAAAGACTTTAAAATATTTCGACACGTCTATTTCAATATTGCTTTGCCAAACATGATGACGGACTTCAGAATTACAGCGGCTATCATTAACGCAACTCGTCGTCCTTACGAGGACAGCATATACGTAGAACAATTCATTCGTATTATCAATGAAAATATTAATAGAGAGAATGAACTGGCGGAATATGTAAGGGAGAACAACTTAAATAGGCAAAGAGTAGCTTTCGTGCCAATGGATGCCAATAATGAAGCTTTCGATGATTCACATATGAGGATTTAATATTATTCACGTTGGGTACGTATCATTTACGGATAGCTAGGTCATACTGTCATGAGCACATGCGACCAAACGGTCTTTATACTGTGGAACTGTATCGACATGAAGAATTAATTAACAATAAAATCTTAATAAGAGGAAAAATCCAATCGAGACATACGAGGCGCAAGCAGTATTATACATACATATTGGTGAACCCAACAGAATCCGGCAGACAGAGCATAGAAGGATACTACTGCTCTTGCATCCACGGGCGCCGCACCATTGGAAGCTGCGCGCATATTGCCAGCGTGGTTTATTTTTTATCTTGGGCCAGACATCAAGATGAAACAGATGCACCTGCGGCCTTTTTAGATAATACTATTGTACCTGTAGATATTGATAATGTCGAGTGACGAAAAAATTGTATCGTTGGTATATTGTAAAAGGAATGAGCAATAATTAATGGAATATATGTGATTTCGAAGCTAAAAACATATGATTTTTTTTTTACTACTCAGACAGTACCCACAGTAATGCGACCCTTACTATCGTGAACTAGAGACATTAACCTATCAATCTGGCCCTATTTTATTTCTGTACACCGTGGGTATGGATTCCATACTATAGTGCCCATTGACCTTTATTTTAATTATTTATTTAAACTTTCTGCACAAAATCTATTTGTACAAAGGCGGACTTAATGCCAAAGGCATTTTCTACCAGTCAACCTTTGGGTGATGCAGAGATTAGTTAAAGTAGGTGCTCAAAGTATGACGAAGAAAGTTATAAGAATAACATGGTCTGAATTAAAAGCTTCAACAAAAATAATAATAATATTGTTACCAAGTACGTAGGTACATAAATATATCATATTATAAAGATAATATAAATCTACATCATAATTATATAAAAATAAAAATGATAAATACCTTACAAATATAAAATATTTAGATACATTACATATTAAATAGATATAAATATAAATAAATATGTATTATAAATAAATACAAACAGGATAATACTAAACAAAATTAATTAAAATTAAGGTTCTGCCTATGGAACCCTATAAAGTTCACGTACTCTGTTTTTAAACGATAAACGGTCGATCAATGTCCTAATTTCGAGAGGAAGGGCATTCCAAAGAAGAATGGATCGCACTAGAAAAGAAGAATGGACGAGATTTGAAGTGTGAGTTGGACAGTGCAGAAGAAGATTGTTAGAAGAGCGTAGATGTTTGTCATGATTGGAGCCAAGTAGATGTAGATGGGATTTTAAGTAAGTAGGAGCATTGGGAGACTTTAGAAGTGAAAAAATTAAACAGACAGCTCGCAGACTACGTCGTCGTCGAATCGGTAACCAACCCAGCTCCTCACGAAAAACCGATACGTGGTCGTACTTCCTAAGATTGTAGACGAATCGAATGCAATTATTGAGAAGCCGGTCGAGTTTATTGAGCAGATCTGCATTCAGGTCGAGATAGCACACATCACCATAGTCGAAAATAGGAAAAATTAAAGTCTGCATAAGCATTGTCTTGGTTTTGGCTGGCAGAAAATTCTTAAGACGATAAAGAGCCAGAAGTGTCCCAGTCACCCTTTGGCAGACCTTAGTGACCTGAACCCGCCAATTCAAGGTTGAATCTATGTGTAAACCCAGATTTTTAACACTCTCATTAATAGGAATTACTCTTCCGTTAAAGGTTATCAACGGAAGAGTCAGTTCATTCAAACGGTTAATCATGTGATTAGTGCCGATAATTATGCTTTGGCATTTGTCAGGGTTGACGGCCAGCCCAAATCTATCACACCATCTACTTATCAAGTCCAAATCCGCATTTACACAATCAATGGCCTCTGAGATATTGTCCACAGGGGCTTGGCTATATAACTGCAAGTCATCAGCATACAAGTGATACGTACACTGAAGATCGGTGGTTAAGAGGTTGATAAATATCGAAAAAAGAAGAGGAGATAGTATGCCGCCTTGAGGGACCCCAGAGTCAAGATTGCACCAACTCGACGACATCTCATCGACACAAACTGACTGCTGGCGACCCCGAAGATATGAAGAAAACCAATCCAGCTTGTCCGAAGAGATCTTTATATGGGCAAGGATGGACAAAAGTATGTCGTGGTTAACGCAATTAAAGGCATTGGAAAAGTCCACTAAGACCATTACTGTGGCCTTACCCTTTTCCATCCCACCCCTGACGTCGCCTGTTACTTTTAGGAGTGCTGTAGTCGTGCTATGTCCAGGTCTAAATCCTGATTGTAGGGGATTAAGAATGGCATTCCTGTGTACAAAGTTGGACAACTGCCTATGCACGCATGCCTCCAGCACTTTCGATAGAAAAGGAAGGATAGAGATTGGACGAAAGTGTTTAGGAAGTGAGGGATTGGAAATTTTGGGAAGGGGACGAACGTAAGCTTTACGCCACAAGATTGGAACTTGTCCAGAAGTTAGGGAAAAGTTAATAATGTGTGAGATAGCAGGAAGAAGTAGGTCTAGGATAAACATGATCATCCGACGACTAATATCGTCACAGCCCACTGCCTTTGATTTGATGGCCAAAATAATCCTTTTGATCTCAACCGACGTGACTGGAGAAAACTGAAAAGGTGAATAGCTGGGAATGGTTAATCCGGCTACGAAGTCAACCGTTTGACTCTTGGTTAGGCCATCAATTGCGAGAGAGGTGGAGAAATGACGATTAATAGCATCTAACTCAATTGTCTTAGGTAGCTCCATCTGCCTTGGTTTACCGATTCCCAGAGTCCCAAGAAACTTCCATAAATGCGCTGGTGATGAATAAGTTATGTTGTCGAAGATGTGTCGGCGTTTAGCGTTCCGTATCACCTGATTACACCGATTCCTTGCTGTTTTGTAAGAGCTCCAATGTATGTCCGTACGGTGTTTTTTAAATTTATGAAAAGCCCTGTCTCTGCGTCTCATAGCAATTCGCCCTTCATTTGTGAGCCACGGCGCTGGGGGATGCTTTAACTTCACCCTCCTAACAGGAGCATGAATGTCGTAGAGGCCATTTAAAGTTTTATTAAAGTGCAGAACTTTTTCATCGACTGTGGCAGCTTCTCTCAAAGGCGCCCAGTCGATCTCAGCAGCATCGTCGCACAATTTATTAACATCCATGCGCCCAAAACAACGCCTATGCAGTACTTTAGGTTTGAGTTTAGGAGGTTTTAGAAAATAAGACAGATAAATTAAATCATGATGTGAAAATGCCGGCGCTAAAAGCTGACCGTGCGAATGTACAAGATTTGGAGAAGAAGTAAGAATTAAGTCGAGCCAGGTATCATCTGTGTCTTTATTGTGGTGTGTAGCCTCAAGTGGCAAAATATGAAGACTGGCTGAATCAACTATGTGAAGGAGTTTTTGAGCTCTTGAAGAGTCTACAAGAAGATTGGTGTTAAAGTCACCCATGATGATGTAATGCTCATAATCAGACCCCAAAGATTCTAAGACCAATTCGAAATCGGTGAAGTAATCAACGCAAGGGGGACTATAAACAACGCCAAGAATAGTTTTGATCCCCTTGACCCAAACCTCAAGGAAGAGGAACTCCGCGGTAGCGGAGTATTGTGGAGGAGATGAGGCAACTATTTTGAAAGGTAGATCACTACGGAGGTATATTGCAACCCCACCTCGCTCCTTACCTATCCTGTCGTTTCTGATTAAAATAAATCCAGGGAGAGGGAAGGAAGTAGAGAGTAAATTAGGCTTTAGGAAGCTCTCAGAAATCAAAACAGCATGAACATGGGAGTCTGCGAAAGTAGCTACAAGGTCACTGTAGTGACCAGCCACGCTTTCTGCATTAATATGGCAAACATTAAATGACCGTCCCAGTTGTCGTTCAAAACGCATACGAAGTACATCACCAACTGTAGCTGTAGTGGTATTGTTTGTGATCGAGCAAAAACTGTCATTCTGAGATGGTGTATCAGTATCATAGGCAGAGTGGAAGGAATCATCATTAGCAAACTAGTCACTCATAATCTTTAAAATAATCTAAACATATAATAATATAAGAATAAATAAAAATAGTATATAAATATAAATAGTATATATGCACTTAGATAATTAATACTATACTTACTTATGCTAAGATAAAAAATATACCAGTATAATATTTACGCTGAACAGATGAAAAGTTTCAGTCTCTGCACCACCCGCCAGCAAACATTCACAATACTGGAAAAATTAACTTTAACACACTGCAAAAAAGGCTGATGAAAAAAAACTAAAATATCAACTAACTATAATTTGGTACGTGCGTCGTCAGTGGAATACTGCGCAACCTTTACACACTGTACATAACGGAACGTAAATGTATGTTTATAAACGAACTATTACCCATCTTTACTTTGACTATGAAAACTAAATTTGTACATATTTTTGAACGAAATAGACGAAATTTTGCTGTACGTCACATACGTCAATGTCACATCAAAACGTAAACAAACCAGGAGAAATGAATAAATAATTATGTTGTGGGTACTTATTACATACTATTACTATAAATACAATAAAGTTTAGTGATAGGAGATAAGAAAAGTGAAAACCTAATGTGAACCAAAATATCATGTGACACTATCCATCTAAATCGGAATCTAATACACTGCGAACCGTACCAACACACAAAACACCAATGATTTTAGTTCTTCCGCGATCTTGGTTTTGCATTGTCGGCACTGACTGCATCACTCTTAGATGGAACACCACCTCGCTCACCAACCGCCCTGGGATGCTTAGCAACTAATGGATTCAGCTCGTCCATGGATGTAATCTTGTGCCGGCTTCCACCAATACTGACAATAATAATGCCGTCTTGTGTCCAGCATGCCCGCATACCAAAATTTTGCCTGGCTCTGCTAAAGACTATCTGCCTTGCTTTTGTCAGATTTTCCTTAATGGATATTGAAGAGCCTTTTAGTTTGGTCTTACAGCGCCATATGCTTGACCTTATATGAAATGTGGCAAACCTTACCAAAATGGGACGAGGACGATCACCAGTGGCCCCCAACCTATGACAGTATGTTATATCGGCAGCAGTAATACCATTCTGGACCAACTTCTTTTGAGCTACATCAAGAACAGCAGCAGTACAGTTCTCATTCTCCGCTTCAGCAACTCCCATGAAAACCAGTGACTTACGCCGGTGCCTTGTTTCAATTGCATCTAGAGATCTTGAACACTCAGTGATCTGCCTCCTAAGCAGACCAAGCATGGAGAACATGAGTTCCCTGAACGTTCGGAACTCTTCTGCAACCTTCGCTACTGTATCCTTGGCAGGTCCAACCGTTTGCAGCTGCGCCGCCAGTTCAGCCATTATCTTGGAGAAGGATTCCTCAAGTCTGTTCTGTGCACTTTCGATATCAGCTAGTTGTGACATAGTGATCAAAACAATGTGCCTTATGACCTTATGTGAATGTGCTGGCAGGTGGTGTTTATTGTTGATGTCAGGTCACATTAACTCTTCCACAAACGTAAGTACTAACTTATTGTGATGTACTACACTACACAATGGTAAAATAAATTCAGAAATTTAAGTATTTTTAATTATTTAAATATTCAAAAGCAGAGTGACTTCTAAACTTTTTCACACCTACCGCCCAAAAAGTAATATACCTTTGAAATTTTTAAAAAAAATATTTAGGTTTGTCAAAATTTTTGTGACTCTACCGGGGGTTCGGAAATACTACAGACTGAGAAGAACACCCCAAGAAACTCAGTCTGGTCCCTTCTCTTCTAGTATCTTAGTATCTAATACAGTTTTTTTTTTATGTAGAAAGGAGCAATTCGTGTCACTGCCAGGCAGCCTTGTCTTCTAGAAAGTCTTTAATGCTATAATAAGCTTTCTGGCACAATTTAAGTTTTATTAGTTTTTTAAATTTATTAACTGACAAACCTGTTATGGCTGTCGGCAATGTATTGTACATTCGAATACAATTGCCCGCAAAAGAATTGCTTATTTTATTAAGCCTAAATCTAGGTACAGCCAATTTATTCTTATTTCTTAAGTTTAGATTATGGATATCACTATTTTTAATAAATTTACTGTTATTTTTATGAGTATATAATAAGTTTTCATATATGTACTATGAATATACAGTAAGTATGTTGATATCCTTAAACTTTTCTCTTAATGACTCCCGAATCCCCATACCATAGATAGCCCGGACAGCCCTTTTCTGCAACACAAAGATAGATTCGATGTCGGCAGCGTTACCCCATAATAGTATGCCATAGGTCATGACACTGTGGAAATAGCTAAAGTAGACAAGACGCGCTGTTCTAATGTCTGTCAGTTGTCGGATCTTTTTAACGGCATAGTCTGCAGAGCTCAGTCTGCCCGAGACTTTCTCGATATGAGGCCCCCACTGCAAGTTGGAGTCTAACTTTGTGCCCAGAAAGACAGTTTCATCGACCAATTCTACTTGATCATCCCTAATCTTAATACTAGTGTTAACGAGCCTAACATTTGGCAAGGTGAATCTAATACATTTTGTTTTAGTTTCATTTAACAATAAATTATTTGCGTTAAACCAGTGGACTACCCTAGAGAGGGTATTGTTTACTTCTTCAAGATCGCGTTGTCCACGTTCAACTTTAAATATTAAAGATGTGTCATCAGCAAACAAAACTACCTCGTGATCGTCTCTTATAAGGTGAGGGAGATCATTTATGTACACCAAAAATAGAAAAGGTCCCAGAATTGAACCCTGAGGCACCCCCATTGTTACAGCAGAATCATGTGACTGTTTACCATTTATAACTGTTCCCTGGATCCCATAATGATCAAGTTTTTGAATTAAAGTCTGATGCTGGACGCAATCGAAGGCCTTAGATAGGTCGCAGAATACACCATAAGCATCATACGACTCCTCCCAGGCCTCATATATATACTCTAATAATTTGATTCCAGCATCCGTGGTAGCCGCTAAGTCGCCCGACGGCGCGTCGGAATGCGCGAGACTGGCCCGCCCGCGCCGTCCGCACGCTAGTGGCGGGAACGGGGCGGCTGCACGCCGAGCTTCACACAATATGTCCTTATTTCTTTTACAGAAGTCGTACTACAGAAATACTCACTGTTTCATCATGCTAGATAACTGACAAAAATAATTACACTAAATCCGAGAACACCCCATGTGTAATGGATTTATGATATTTGGCTGAAAATTAGGATGGGGAAAATGAAGGAGTACTCTCAGATTTTACCATGTAATTTAAAAAAAAAAGCAGTTTTCTGACATAAATTATTTTATTTACAAAACATACACATCAACAACTCACTTTCACCAAAAAAATAATAATCTGTAGATATAAAATCGCCGAAAATAAAATATAATATTACTGCCTATTTATTTGTTTATTTTTTTATTTATTTTGGGGATATCGAGGCTATGTAATCTTGAATTATTAAACCCCCCCCCCCATTTTTATTATTGATTTTCACATAAATTATTCATATGTTAAATGTTAAATGGTATTTTGACAAAAGATTATAGTTTCTATTGAGAAAATCTCAACAAATATCGGTTAAATATGAGCACTGCACAACAAAAACAACAACAAAAAATAATGGTGACCTTCACGTGTTATTTTATCAAATTTAACAAATTAACTTCAAATTACACTGAAAATAGTTATCACAGCTGTTAAACAACATAACAGGATACTTTTAAATGCAAAACAACAATATTTGAAACAGAATAAACGAAAATATTCAACATTTAATCACATTAATACTTTCTATGAACGGCGTCAAAGAAGCAATAAATAATGACAGCAATAAAATCGTGATTTCAACTTTTTTTTTCACTACATTCACTCGGCAAGCTATCTCATTCCGTACCATAACCAATTCTACACGAGGAGAACCAAGCGAAAAATATGTGCCGCCACGGTTGCCAAAGCAATCGACCGACCGGGCGCTTGGCAACTCGGGTTGCACGCGGTCAATAGCGGGTAGACCGACCGCGCGTGAAACCGAATTGTTTAGTATGGAATAGTTTATTTGTATTAAAATGATTTTGCATTTGATTGAGCATTACTTTTTCAAAGATTTTACTAAACGTGGGTAGTACAGAAATAGGACGAAAATTGGACGGATCCGAGGTGAAACCCGATTTAAACAGAGGAGTTATTTTACTAAACTTCATTAAGTCAGGAAACACACCACTATCAATTCAATTATTAAATATTATTGATAATTCAGGAGCAACCATTTCAATTAACGAATTAACTAAATGTACAGAAATTCCCCAGAGGTCAGCCGTTTTCTTAATATTTAAAGATTTAAAAGTTTTTATGATAGTGTGTAAACTAATTGTACTGAATTTGAATATTTCATTACAGCAAGGAACATTTGCTTTTAACAAGGATTCTGCTATTGGGGTAGAAGAACCTAGGGCTCTGGTCAAATCTACTGGAATACGAGAAAAAAATTGTTCAAATTCGTTAGCGACTTCGGCATCTGTTGTAATTATGTTACCATTTACTTTAAGTTTAAAATTATTATCATTTGATTTTGCTTGGCCTCTTTCTGCGTTAATTATTTTCCAAGTAGATTTAACTTTGTCAACACTATTGATGATTTTATTACTTATATGCTTTCTGTTGGCCGCTAAGCAGTCTGCTTTAAACTTTTTTGAATAAGTTTTAACATAATTTAGAAATTCATCTGTTCCATTAAGGCTAGTATTTCCGAAATCGACCAAAATCGACCCATTTTGAAGCGATCTTTATACTAGGAAATATTCTTTGATTTGATCTGATAAAAATGTATTACTATAGTTTAATAGATGCTCTTGCTTTTAAAACACGATTAATAAAACTTTATATGATAAAAGTCGTTCTCGAAAAACTGGAAATGTGCAAAAATTTGAAAGATGAATGTTGTTATTGCTCAAAATATACTTGTTTATTTTATATAAACACATGTCTATATTAAAGATATTGATCTTATGAACAATATTCATGCTATTATTTATTTTTTAAACACCTCAGATTTTAAAACAATGATAAAAAGTGTAGAATCTTGAACAATTTGGCATTTAGCGTACACTTCAATCACTTCATACGCCTGACAGGGCTGTTCTGGGTAGGACCTGTGTCGCTCTGTCATCCGTGTCACGAATCGATCGTTTTAATTAGAAGTAGTTGCAGAAATCTGTAAATATTATTTTGTTTTTATTTGTAAATATTAGGATAAGTACGTTATTGTGTATAAATAAATAAATATCGTGTAATATAGTGATTAGTGACTAGGTACTCAGTGAATATGGGTAAAAAAAGCCAAGAGAAATAAAATGCCCAGATGTCAATTGCGGCTACTACGACGGCAAGTATGGTAAGTTCCTACAAGTATTGTTTTATCTTTATTATATTTATAAAAATACACAACCAAATAATTCACTGACGGGCATGATGAAATTATAAGGTTGATGCTGAGCGAAGCGACTGAAGCCAACAGCTGCCATAATTTTGCTACCTGCTGAAGAGGCAGTACAGTAGCTAAACGTACTCATAAAGGCTTAGAGATCTCCCATTCCAGTCCTCTTCTACGTAGGTACAGGTAGGTGTCACTTAGCAAAGGCCAAGTACCTAAGTTAGATCACGGCTGTTTTTGGTAATGAATGACTGTGAGAAATGAACTCGGTGCCCCAAAGTTGCTTGGGACCTTACGATAAGAAGAGGGATAGTATTTACCTAAACCACAGTAACTACTAGGTATAAAATATTCTCTTTTTACTATGCCTGAACAATCAACGTATTGCCCGTTCGCTCTAAGTTTGCCTTTCGCCTCCCATACTACGCCTGTACACCATCCTGTCCGCCAGCGGCAACCTTAGCGCGAACGGGTAGTAAATAATATAATGTTTGACGCTTAGAGTATAATAGTAGATTCACGTTGTTATTGCTACACTGTATAAATTATAACAGTAGTACCTACCCACTACCGACATAAAAGAATAAACGTGTAGTTTTATTTTTCGTTGTAGTCTAGCCGTTTCGTTGTAGTGTACCCTCAAAGTCTTTTTTTTTCAGCTCATCGATTCCGAGATTGAACGGTGGTTCATTTGCAAAAAAAGATCCACGTGAATCGTAAGTACCTAGTACTCGTAGGTACTTTCATACTTTAATTTTGAGTGTAATAATCGTTACTTTCTTAGTAAATATGAATGTTTGAAAAAGTGCATAATTTTTAGGGTTCCGTAGGTACCCAAAGGTAAAAAAACGGTACCCTATTCATGAGACTTCGCTGTCCGTCTGTCTGTCTATCGGTCAGTCTGTCTGTCGGTCAGTCTGTCTGTTTGTCTGTCCGTCTGTCTATCTTTCTGTCTTTCCTTCACGAGGCTGTAGCTCATGAATGGACATAGCTAGAGATCTGAAATTTTCACAGATAATGTGTTTCTGTTGCCGCCATAACAACAAATATTGAATTTTGCATGCCAATATTTCTATCAATAAGCTGATTCACCGAATTGACATACGAGAGCGAGACTTTGAGGACATGTACCTTTTTCATTCAACTTTGTAACAGCTTTATTTTTTGTAAGCAAGGGTTATAAACCCTTTTTTTTTTTTTCTTTTTAACGTGAGAGAAAATCCTCATAGATGCTATGCCGGACTCCTACCGACTCAAAACCTCACGTTACGCTCAACAGCCTATGGTTGGGAGCCCAGGGTAAGCACTCGGAAGGATGTCCTAGGACTCCCAACAGACCCACGGCCGCCACTGCGGCCTCGCCTAGGGGAAGGTTCGGGTGCAATCCTGCGTCTTTGGGTGTTTCGGATGTGATCCCGCTTCTGAAGGGGGTATGCATAAATCCCTCACGTCACGCTGCCGTCATGGGCCTGCTTCTGTAAGGACGGTGAGCAGCCCCCTCACCGTCTTCAGGCCCCTGGTTATGGAGACCGATAGTCTTGGGCGAAGACACGTCTGCGGCGTTCATTTCAAGTGTGTACTTGTTGCCGTTATTAATAAAAAAAGGCAAAAAAAAATCACGTTTGTTGTATGGAAGTCCCCCATAAATATTTATTATTTTTTTGGTTTAAGTACTCAATTCAATCCTTTATTTTTGCAAACAAGGGTTTATATCCCTTGTGCTTCCACGGACCTCGGAAGGGGCCACCTGCGGGATCCAGCCTGCGGGAGACTAAGAATAGGTTTTTGAAAACTTTCTAGGCAACCTAAGTTCCTAGTCTATATACGGTATACCGTCACAATACCAGAAATTATAATGCCTTTACTCAAAATATCGTAGCCCAAAATACCCGAAATCAAAATATCAATATTCAAAGGGCAAATATTTATAATATAAATAATTTAAAATGCCTTACGGTCGAATAACCGAAATCCAAAAAACAAATTTATCAAATACCTTAACCTAAAATGTTCAAACACAAAATACCTTTTTTTTAACATGATTTAAATCCTTCATGGATGCTATATATCTGTGAATGGTTAACACCCCGACTCAGAGTATCCCGACTCGGATAGGTTAGGTTAGTTTATTTTTTTTTTTATTTTTCGTTAGCCCACTGTAGTACTTTTGTAACTCAGAATCAAATTGTTTTAACATGAGGTAAATCCTACATGGATACTATGCCGGACTCCTACCGACTAAAAACCACGCGTGTCCTACATAACAGCCTACAGTTGGGAGCCCCGGGTAAGCCCTCAGAAGGATACCCAAGGACCAACAGACCTACGGCTACAACTGCGGCTTCACTTAGGTGGGGGGGGGGGGGGGGGGGGTAAATAAGTTAAAGCCAAATAACAAAACGTGTGAGTGACGGTGACACATTGTATTCTATTTTCGGTATTTTAAATTAAGGATATTTGAAAATTTGTATTTTGAATTCTGATATAATAATTATTTGTATTTTAAATTTAGACATTTTACGGTAAGGTGTACTGAAATAAGGTATTTTGAATGTTAAGGTATTTCGGATTCGGGTATTTTGGTCTAATGCATTTTAAGTAAAGGCATTTTGATTTCTGGTATTTTAATATATAACCCTATATACCTACATATAATAAAAACATCTAAAGTCAAAACTGTACATTAAACATATTTAAAAAAATACTCGCGGGGGGTTCTACACAGGATACCGAAGTCGAAAATGTAGTTAGAATTTTTTTGTCTGTTTGTCTGTTAATTTTGCTTTGTCCGGAAGGATCTCGAAAAGTACTCAATATTTTTGATTAAAATTTTGCACAAATATTAACTAGGGGTAGGGTCTTCAAATAGACTTCAAATTGACTATGTTGGTGTCAGCGCCATCTATCATTGGTTGTATTTTGTAACACATGTCTAAAATGACATGCGGCGTGCGTGTTACTTGTATTATTCATATTATAATCATCAATCAATCAATACATATAATAAAATCGTAACAGGTCGCTGTCTGTACATGGAAGATAAATAAGAAAAAATATTATGGGGGGGCTTTATGAACGCAATAGAACCCAAAACAATGATTTTTAGAATTTTTGTCTGTTTGTCTGTTTGTCTGTATGTCTGTATGTCTGTATATCTGTTTGTCTGTACGGTTGTGCACGCTAATCTCAGCAACCGCTCAACCGATTGCAATGCGGTTTTTTTTATTGTGTTGAGGTTTGCTCCAGTTAACATTTAGCGTTTGTTTTATGTAAATCGGTTTAGAAATAAAAGAGTTATAACACTTTTAAGAATTAGATATTTTGAAAATTTTAATTGTAGGGGTTTCTTTGAACGTGAGTGAACCTAAACTGGCGTGTTGGCTTAATCATTAAAGAGCTTAATGATTAAGACTATTTTTAAACAATTTAGTCCGCGCCGAAGGCGTGGACTGAATTGTTTTAAAATAGACTTAATCATTAAGCTCTTTTATGATTAAGCAAACAGGGCAGTTTCAGACGCTGCTTGATGACTCTGATGAAGAAATACCTTTCCTTTCATACACCTTATGTGACGTAAACAAAGTTGCGGGCTCAGCTAGTGTAAAATAAATAAACGCATTATTTTACTCACAAGATGCATTCTATTATTTTTTGCTACTTATGTTATACCTATGCTTACCTCTTCGAAGACTGCTCGAATTGATTTCATAAATTATTGACGGATTTTTTTCTTATTATCTTTTCTCGGCTCGTCTCACAATTAAAATGATGATAAAAAAAAGTAGTAAAAAATAGAACCGACTTCAAACAAATCCTGAAAAATTAAATTTACTTGGCACAAAGATAAATGTATTTTGATTTTTCATATTTTATTCAATATCATATTGAAGTCGGCGCCAAGTAAACCCATAGGTTGAGGTAGGTATTATTAATGGCACCAACTTCTATATCATATTGAATACAATCTGATAAATCAAAATACATATTATTACTTTGTGCTATGTAAATTTTATTTTTCAGGATTTTTTTGAAGTCAGTTCTATTTATTACTAAAAATTTTTTGATCATCATTTTAAGTGACGGGTGGACTGAAAAGTATATCTATCTAGGTGTAAAGTTCTTATCAATATAAATCAATCAAGCCCAAACACAAGGTACGTGCTGTAAATCGTAAAATAATTCCCTCGACTGTCTTTCGGTTCCATCATCAGATCGACTCCTGACCTTCATTAAATTGTAGTACATTAACAGTGGGCGCACACTAGGCGTCTTGTCACGGCGACAAGCTGTGGGCGCCAAATTACATACATTTTGTTCTAAGCTCCGCACACTAGGCGACATGTAGCCGCGACTCCGAGACAAGCAAGGGGAGTCTTCGCGTCTGTCGCGCTATTGTCGCGGCGACACGGCGACAGTCGCCCAGCGACAGCTTTGGACAACGTGTTCCTTGCACAACGTCTGTCACGGTGTCAAGTCGCCCGATGCAGGCGCACACTGTGCGACAAGTCGCCACGACAAGTCGCCGCGACATGTCGCCGCGACTGTCGCCTAGTGTGCGCCCACTGTAAAGCACTTCATTAAAAAGTTACCAAACGCACTAGTTGTCCCTACAATTTTCGGTGGTTGCCCTCGATTTCTCCTGGATCCCGTCATCAGATCCTGACTTGGTAAAAATGGGACTACCTCAGAAGTAAACCCTATTGAAGAAAAGAAAAAAGAATTAAATCCGTCTATAATTGACTGAAATATCAGTGAACATACATAAAAACATACAGACGAATGTAGAACCTCCTCCTTTTTTGAAGTCGGTTAAAAATAAGGAAAGGTTTCTTACAACCCCATTTTGAATATACCTGCTAACAGGCACTTACTAAATAAAATGTCTCATAAAGGTTTGATAAACTTATACTTCTGTTGTAATTTATTTGGTGGTACAAAAAGTGCGGCATGAAATACACGCTGCACCAACTGTCAACGTCCAATTGCACCAACTGGCAACGTCCAAACAAAATGATTGGGGTCAAATGAGTTCATGTCGATCGCATGCTACGGGGGTATCGCCCGCGGTGAGGTGAGGTGGTAAAAATACCTAATGCGCTCTGGCATTCGGCCTTTAAGCTGTCTTTCTGAGTATAGTTCATACAGTTTTAATCTACTTTTATGTATATCCTCAGTGGCCCATTCACTGAAGGCTGGCCTGTCACCGATTGTGACTTCCTTAGACTTGAATATGGAGTTGAACTCATTGTAAAAGGAATCAAAAAATAACTTATACATTACATTTGGATCTAAGCCAGTGTCTAAAAATGGAAGTTTATTGCAATGTCCAACTCGCATACGTTCCAAGCGGCCACTAGTTACTGGTCTACATAATATTTTACGTCTTTTAACTTTTTCTCTTGTGATCTTGAAAGATGCTATTTGCCCAGTATGATCTGATTTTATCTTATTTATAGTACTCTTACTTTCTGGCAACATATCACTGTATATATTGTCCAGACAAGTAGCTGTTGTATCGCAATATTTAGTAGGCTCTAAAAATAAGTTAGTGAGATTGTGTGATTTAAATAAATTTAAGATATCATTGGTCTGACGCGTATTTATAAGTATATTAACATTAAAATCACCGCACACTATTAGGTGTTTATTAGTTTTTCCAATTTTAAATAGCACTTTATCCATTACTTCCTCAAACTCACAAAAGGGTGAGACTCCAGGTTTATATACGCATACTACTATGAATTGCTCCAATTCTACGCATGATATTTCAACTGTACACTCTACAGAGAGGGACACAACATCTTTCCGTTCCTTATACTTTAATTTCTTATTTAATAAAATTAACGAACCCCCCCGTGTTGTGTTGACCCTGCAGAACGCACTACCAACCCGGTGACTACTGAAACTAAACATGAGCTCATACTCCTTACGCATATGTTCTGTAAGACAAACAATTTCAATATTTTCTGAGCTCATGAACAGTTCCAATTCAAACTCTTTGACCTGCGTTAATGTTGCCATATTATAATGCACCAGGCTGATATAATTTACATTTTTTAATTTAGTTTTGTTCGGAGGACAGTTTCCGATATAGTTATGGTTTGCAATTAAATTCAACTCTATCAATTTACAATTTTGGCTAGAGGGTAATTCCTCTGTTGTCCCAGAAGTTAATTTAAATTACTTGGAACAGATTCCAAAGTCCTAAATCTACTCTGCTCAAATAAAGCAGTTTTGTCAGCCAAGTTTTTGGCTAAAGAGTAAAAATAACTGAATAGCAAACTTGCTATTTGTCTTTTATAATAATTGGGTAGACAATACCTACCCTTGTGATTATTATAGACTTTATACTTGCTATGTGACAAATTTGTGTCAAATACAGAATTAAAGTCAATTACATTAAATTTATTATTATACTGACTTATTAAGTTTAAACGTAAATTCATCTTATATCTAAATGAATTTTCCGAATCTGGCACACCTTTTATAAATGGAAGTGTGAACATTACAACTTGTATGGCATTTAAGTTTAAGATGTAATTCATGTATAGGGACAAATCATCATTGCTAATTTGGCCCCTGTTTGCACAGAAAATTATTATTTTACTGTTAGCGTCAAATTTATATTCTATTATCTTTTCCATAATGTCACTTAATGAAGCACCCGGATAGCAATTATTAATAACCGAGTAATAACTTGAATTTAAGTTTTGTTTTAAAAATGAACTAAGATTGGTACCAATATCATCACTAAATACAATTAATTTAGTACAACTATTACTATTATTTACACTGTCACACAATATATCCACTGATGTACTGGGTGAGCACATGGTAATGGGAGCTTGGGGCTCAGCGGTAACCGGTTCGCCCTGAGCCTCCACCGGCTCAATTGCTTTAGGGCAGTTAATATTGCATGAGTGGTCGTTTAGGAAACAATTAAGGCGCTCAGTGTTATCATTTGATGTTTTGAGTACCTTATCTATGGTTAAAGAACATTTAGTAAAGTCCTTAAGGGACCATTCATATTTTTTAGTCATATATTGTAGCTCAAATTGCAAACTTTGTATTTTTAATTCTAATTTTTGTGTGTCAGTGCAATATTTTAAATGGCTTTGTTCCAGCTCTAACATTGACAATTTAGCTTGTTCTCTAAATTTTAAACAAGAACCTATATTTTTACACTTCTTGATTAACATTTTATGGAATTTTAATTGCTTTTTTGATTTTTGTATAAACTTTTTAATTCTAAGATATTTTTTTAGTTTATTTCTGCTGCAAAACAAAACCGACTTGTCCTGTTGATATGGACTGTCACCTGTAAGATCTATAGTAGTCAAGTCCAGGTTTTAAGAATTTGCAGAAGGAATAAACTGCGGGATACCACTCATTAACTCACTATAAAGATTATCAGTTTGTTGAGCAGTAACTTTCTCAGCAGCTTCTTCCAGGTGTGAGATCTGTCCCTGGGCATCCCTTAGCTCCTGTTCCAGAAAGGTAGTCCTCCTCAAGGTTTTCTCATACTCGTCACTGCACTCTTGGAACCTATCTACTATTGACTGAAGGTGGTCCCGCTCCGCAACAATGTCATCATAACTAACTTGAAGTTTTGATAATTCGCATTTTAATTTTTTTGTGTCATTCAGAGCGTTTATCAATAAGTTTTCATTCTCTTCTCTTTCCTTCTCCAACTGTTCACAGAGCTCTGTTTTACATTTAAGCTCCAGCAACACCAACTGAAGTTTGGTTTCCTCCTGCTGGCGGCCGAAAGCTCTGCGACTACGGGTATTCATATTATTAATAAGAAAGTGCAATTAAACGCGAATTATATTGATGATGGAGCTCTTTGTACAGTTTATGGTAAGAAGTAACAAGGTTATGTATGTACCGGCAATAAAATTATACTTAATATTTTTATGTACCTACTTACGCAAATACACCGACCGTCGTCAACGTCGAGTAAACGCTTATACAAGTATAATAATTCTACTCACGAGAAACAGTCGATTTAGTATGTATTTACGTGAAAAAGAAAACATTCAACATTCGAAAAAACCGGGTACCTGACTCGTCACTTTTTACACCAAAATACACGGACAGAACACTTTTATTAAATTATCTGACTATTTTAGGACACTATTAATGCGATGATATTGGTTTTAGTTGGTTAAAAATTGTTTAAATACTAACCCCCTTATTCATAATCGTTTATTAAACCTATTTTAGTTAAAACACACTTTAAGTCTATTGCTGTCTCTAACCAATGACACAGTATGGTTAGAGACAGTAATAGACTTAAAGTGTGTTTTAACTAAAATAGGTTTAATAAACGATTATGAATAAGGGGGTAATTATCTAATTAATTTTAAAAATAGTTTTAGAGAGCTAAAATTTTTGACAGTTCGATTCAACAGAGGCCATCGTGGCCTCGCGGACTCAGTGTTCTGTAAACGATCACTGCAGTAAGCAACTTTCACTATGGCCGGTCCATGGATGGGTGACCATCCATGTGGTCACTTTGTGACATTTATTTGAGCGTTTCCGTGCTTCGGAAGGCACGTTAAGCCGTTGGTCCCGGTTGCCTGTAAAATGGCAGTCGAAATATGGGCATATAATATGCCTCTGCCTACCCCTTCGGGGATAAAGGCGTGACCATATGTATGTATGTATGATAAAATTTATGATTTCTCGATAGTTTCTAACTTTACGGTACCTATTACCAATTTCATGGCGACCCAAGACCTATTTATTTTACACATTGTCGGTGGACCAGCAGGTATTCTATGCAATTCATAGGCATTTTATACAATACCTAAACGAAGTATGAAATGAACAATCATAATTATATACTTATTCAAAACATTTCATACATTGCTTGGACGGGGCGGGGCATCTGGAGTTTAGAGACCCAGACTCAGACTCCAGGTATGCAGGTATTGCAGGTAATACATAGAATATCCCAATTATAAAAAAGACTGCAGCAGGTAACACATAATAATATATAAAAGCATTTATGTCCGAAGGTCTGTCCCACACTCCTGTGTTGAAACGGACTCGCTTGTCCGTTTCACGTGCGTTGCAAAGCAAGGAAACTCTCGCAAATCAAATGTTACAAAGTGGTCACCCATCCGAGCATTAGGAATAGCGGTAGTTGCTTACTACAGTGATCGTTTACAAAAGACTGAGTCAGTGGCTACAAGTGATCCTAGGTAATCAAGTAATATTAGTGGCCATAATTTGCTTTTTGATGGCAATTTTACTTAACTTTGATGATCCATTAATGTGGGACGAGTTACATTTTAAGCATGCTGAATTAGGAAATTAGAAGCTAAGACATTAATAAATAATGTCTATTTTGATGCCATTTTTTAGTATTTTAGGAGATTGCTGTTTGAATGCATGTTACAAAATTAGATGCTAAAAAATAATCACGATGCTGAATTATATTAACAGTGGCTAATAAAGAAGTTAACGCGAAGTGCAATTGTATCTCAAGCGATTCGGAGGGGGTGAAGCAGACGCAAGATGTTCGGGACGCTCCGTGCGTCGGAAACGTTTTCGCGCGTTAACCCGTTCACTACGCAATTGAAATCATTGACAGAAGTACAAGTTTACATAACAATTTTTTTCGCCTTGTTTAGATAAACCTCTTTAGATCTTCTACTCGTGAGCAACTACGTAATTGATTTTGATGCATTTTTATCACTAACATGTAATGAAATTCATTTTCATAATAAGAATAGAACATAATATATTTACGAAGTACCTACTTCAATTTATTTTTTTACCTGTGACGATTTTTGCCAGGTTTATTGAAAAAGTAAGAATCTGCTGCCCCTATCCTTTGTTTATATTTTTTGGTACTTCCTGAAAAGGAAAAAGGAGGGTTCTGTACAAAAAAAGACTGAAAAATATACCTGTATGGGAGCCCTCCTTAATTTTTTTTCTGTTCTTAGGATTCGAAAATTTCAAATGCCTAGCTATTGCAGTGGTGCATAAGATGACAGATAGATAGTCTCAGTAATAGGGTCGCGTTATTACAGATTATTTATACTGTTGGCACTTGGTGGAACCTGCAGCGCATATTGAATAACCACCACTTGTACTGTTTTACAGCATTTATTTACTCTACACCTGACCGCTTTTGCCTCTTAGCATTTTCAAAGGGCAATACTTTCTCCTCGATCCATTTTTACCCTTTGAATACGGAACTGTAAAAACGGCCGAGGTTCAAGTTGGACTGGCACACTGATGAGGATTTCGTAACAAAAAAAAAACGCCAGAAGATTACGTTGTATGGGAGTAACCTTATTTTTTTCTTTATCTAGTGTTATTATAGTCGTTACCGCGGTGGCAGAAACATACCTTTGAAATGTATTACTGCCTAGTTCATGAGATACAGATGAACAAACGGACTTCAAAGTCTCAGTAATAGGGTCCCGTTTGGCTAAGAAAACGAAGAATATACAAAAACGAATATTGCTATTTGCATATATGCAAGGGTGTAAAGGAATAAATTTCGATACTAGTTATTTAAACTAGACTAGGCTTTAGGCCTGTCCAAATGATTACCATTTCCTAAATTTAACATTCTACGTTTCACTTCGCATAGCTATTGCCCGCAGCTTCAGCTGTGTAGAATTCTGTTAGCGTTCCCTACTACCATTGGGTCATATCCAGGGATAAAAATAGCCTTTATGCTATTTTCTAAATTATCTTACTTCTTACTTTTTTTTTTTTTTGTTTAACGTGAGGGAAAATCCTCATAGGATGTTATGCCGGACTCTTACCGACGTTTTCTTGATGTTGTAATTTCTTGGTTCCGGGTGTCAATGCCATTTACAGGTTTTTTGATATTTCTGATGTTGAACTAGATCTTCCTCTTTCGACATAGTTGAGAATGTTAGGTCGTATAAAGTCTTTACCAACGTTCTTGGTCGCTGAGTTGACTTGGGTCTTGACAACGGCAGTGGCAGTTTTCTTTTGTTTTGCAGAGTTTGGTGAGCCTGATTCTTCTCTTTTTCTCTTCTCGGGGTTGTTATCTGTGTTTTTCTTTATTATTAACTTGTCGTATTTTATGAATGCTACATTTCCTTTTTTCTTTTCTGCTTCGACCTGTAATTTCAGTTGTTTACGTTTTTCTAGCACTTCTTTAGAATAATCCTCCTTAATGTATATTCCTTGCGGAAGTTCAGATTTATTTCGCCATTGCAAGTGCTTTTTCCACAATGTTGTGATAGTGACTACAACGGGACGGTTTTTATTGTCGATCTGTTTTCCAATTCTGTATATTTTGCTGATTTCGTTGCTGTCAACGTGTGTTCCCGAATCTATTATGGCGTCCTTGATGCAATCTACCAGCTCACATTCGGTTTTCCCCTTTCTTCTATTCCAAAAAATACCAAATTATTTTTCCTTTTTTCGTCCTTCAAAAACTTTACTTCTGTTTCCAGAGCAGATATTTTTGTTTTGAGAGTTTTATTTTCTTCTAATATACATTTCATTTTTTCATCAAGCGCTTCCATAACATTTTTTGTAACAGAAATTGTTATTAAAAATGCTTGTTCATTTAGTTTCTTATCTAGAATTAATATTAACCTCTCCATATTTTTTTCCTCAATTTTTAGGCAAAATTTTCTGTTATGACAACCCTGTGTTTTAGTTGGCAACCCAAGATTCTAGATGGTAACACTAAATTTTATTAGGTAACTCTGAATTCCAGTTGGCAATACTTTTCTTAATGTCACTTAACAATTGTTTTGTTTATGATATGTTGCGAACTTACCCACTTTATTATTATTTCTCAAGATATGTTTTAAATAATAAGTTTCGATAGTGGATGTTATAAAATTTCTTACAAAACAATGGTTTCACCGAATTCTATTCTTGATCTTCTTTGTTTAAACAAATTTTAACAAAGAAGATCAAGAATAGAATTCGGTGAAACCATTGTTTTGTAAGAAATTTTATAACATCCACTATCGAAACTTATTATTTAAAACATATCTTGAGAAATAATAATAAAGTGGGTAAGTTCGCAACATATCATAAACAAAACAATTGTTAAGTGACATTAAGAAAAGTATTGCCAACTGGAATTCAGAGTTACCTAATAAAATTTAGTGTTACCATCTAGAATCTTGGGTTGCCAACTAAAACACAGGGTTGTCATAACAGAAAATTTTGCCTAAAAATTGAGGAAAAAAATATGGAGAGGTTAATATTAATTCTAGATAAGAAACTAAATGAACAAGCATTTTTAATAACAATTTCTGTTACAAAAAATGTTATGGAAGCGCTTGATGAAAAAATGAAATGTATATTAGAAGAAAATAAAACTCTCAAAACAAAAATATCTGCTCTGGAAACAGAAGTAAAGTTTTTGAAGGACGAAAAAAGGAAAAATAATTTGGTATTTTTTGGAATAGAAGAAAGGGGAAAACCGAATGTGAGCTGGTAGATTGCATCAAGGACGCCATAATAGATTCGGGAACACACGTTGACAGCAACGAAATCAGCAAAATATACAGAATTGGAAAACAGATCGACAATAAAAACCGTCCCGTTGTAGTCACTATCACAACATTGTGGAAAAAGCACTTGCAATGGCGAAATAAATCTGAACTTCCGCAAGGAATATACATTAAGGAGGATTATTCTAAAGAAGTGCTAGAAAAACGTAAACAACTGAAATTACAGGTCGAAGCAGAAAAGAAAAAAGGAAATGTAGCATTCATAAAATACGACAAGTTAATAATAAAGAAAAACACAGATAACAACCCCGAGAAGAGAAAAAGAGAAGAATCAGGCTCACCAAACTCTGCAAAACAAAAGAAAACTGCCACTGCCGTTGTCAAGACCCAAGTCAACTCAGCGACCAAGAACGTTGGTAAAGACTTTATACGACCTAACATTCTCAACTATGTCGAAAGAGGAAGATCTAGTTCAACATCAGAAATATCAAAAAACCTGTAAATGGCATTGACACCCGGAACCAAGAAATTACAACATCAAGAAAACAAACTTTATCTAAAGGTACCCCAAGCCGGCCAGTCACCGTGGGGGAAAAAGACTATTACCCTCCAACTAACTTCAAATTACACATTCCTTCTAAAAAACAACGCCAAGTGGAAGAGAAAATATTCAGTGCAACTTACAATACACTATCCTTAAGGACCAATGAGAGTCTAACGGAACTAATGCTAGCTCTAAAAACTATAAAGTGGTCAATACTGGGTTTAAGCGAAGTTCGTTGCCTAGGAGAGAGCATAGAAGATCACGGAAGTTTTATTTTTTATTATAAATTAGAAACACCAGGCTTATACGGAACAGGATTCTTAATCAAAAATGAATTAAAACCATTTATTGACGAGTTCATTGGCATCTCAGAGCGTATTGTAATACTCAATATTAAACTACCTCCGAATAACATTATGTGGTCGATTGTTCAAGTTTACTCTCCAACCGAACAATCAAGCATAACAGAAATCGATACCTTCTACTCCATGCTGCAAGACGGAATAAACAGTCATACTCACAACAATCTAATAGTAATGGGAGATTTCAATGCTAGAACAGGGGCGAGAGGAGATGGTGAACAAATAATATTGGGTCCATATTGCTCAGGCAAAAGAACTAGAAATGGGAAGAAACTTGTACAACTGGCATATGAAAATAACTTGAAAATACTAAACACTCAATATAGAAAACGTGAGAATAACAGATGGACATGGATCTCTCCAGATGGTTGCTACAAAAATGAGATAGATTTCATTTTAACAAATAAAAGTAAGGACTTTCAAGATTGCAGAGTTTTAAACCATATCAATTTTAATAGCAACCATAGGATGGTGAGGGCTAAGCTGCATATAAACACAATCCAGAAAAATAGACCCTTTAAAGTCAGACAAATCAACAGTATATCACTAGAAAATTCCGATTCACTGAAAGGAAAGCTAGAACATTTCATAGAAAAGACCAAGGACTTGGACATACAAAGTAAATATAACCAATTTCAAGAACTTATCTACACAGACAAAAATGACAAACTAGAAAACAGAAATATAAGAACCAAATGGATAACAGATGAAACTAAAAACCTATTAAGAATTAGAGCAGACCTTATATCTAACCCGCAAAAGACTAAATCTATTAGAAATGAAATAACCGATGTAAGTAATAAAATTAAAACACGTATGAGAAAGGACCGTGAGAAATATAGTTTAGAGCAACTGGTAAATGTATACAAAGAACTGGAGGCACTAAAAAAGCTGCTAAACTATTATCGGAAAAACGAGATTGGATACCACAATTAATTAATAAAAAACATAAATGCGAAAGGCGACGTCCTGAAATAATATCAATAGCTACTACATTTTTTAAAGAATTGTATTCAAGAAAGAACACTGGAGAAACAACAAAGCTTACAGGAGCAGGTGAAGTACCAGATATAATATATGAAGAAATTGAAAAAGCTGTAAGAACTCAAAAAGCAGACAAAGCTCCAGGGTCGGATGGCATAAGCAACGAATTCATAATACAAAATAGTAGTCACTTGATTCCTATTCTAAAATATCTTTTCAACGAAGTTTTGCAGACAGAGAAAATACCTTCTCAATAGACAAAGTCATCAATAGTACTTTTACACAAGAAAGGAGATAAAAACAACATGAATAATTACAGGCCCATAAGTCTATCTTCAAATATATATAAAATTTTTGCAAAAGTGATACTTAACAGATTAACTAATAAGTTGGATGAAAATCAGCCAAGAGAGCAAGCAGGATTCAGAAGTGGATACTCAACTTTAGACCACATCCATGTCATCAAACAGCTATTTGAAAAAGGCAAAGAGTACAACATAAACTTTTACTGCTGTTTTGTGGATTACAGTAAAGCTTTCGATACAATAGAGCATGAAAAAATCTGGCAGGCATTGAAAAACCAGGGTATCGAACATAAGTACATCAGAATACTAAAAAATATATACGAAAACAGCACGGCTAAAATAAAACTAGAGAGAGAAGGTAACGATATTAAAATAGAAAGAGGTGTACGTCAAGGTGATCCGCTCTCGCCAAAACTCTTCACAGCTGTTCTAGAAGAAGTGTTTCGCCAAATAGACTGGGATAAGTGTGGACTGTCCATTAATGGCGAATACCTGTCGCACTTAAGATTCGCAGATGATTTGATAATCCTCTCGTCATCGAGTGATGGACTGCAGGCGATGTTAAGTGACCTGGTGAAAGAAAGTGCTAAGGTGGGTTTGGTCATGAATGAATTAAAGACTAAGGCTATGACTAATGGCACGGTAGAACCAATACTGATCAATAATATTCCAATTGAATATGTCAATGAATACATCTATTTAGGCCAGATAATCTCTCCTGAAAATCTAACTTCAAAAGAAATTGACAGACGTATCGGAAATGCGTGGAAACAATATTGGAGCCTAAAGGAAATAATGAAAAATAAAGACTCCAAAATAGCCATCAAACGTAAACTCTTTGATACCAGCATACTACCTATACTCACTTACGGCTGCCAAACCTGGGCACTCACTAAAGCACACATAAAGAAGTTAGAAACTTGTCAAAACTCAATGCATAGGAGTATGATGGGAAAAAGACTATCCGACAAAGTTAGAATTGAAACCTTAAAGAAACACATGAAAACGAAGGATGTTACAATAACAATAAAAAAGCTGAAATGGAAATGGTCAGGACATACAATTAGAGGAAATGAAAAATGGTCTAAATTGATAATGAACTGGTTCACAAGTCATAAGAGAAGGAAAAAAGGTAGACCATGTCAAAGATGGGTGGATGAAATTAAAACCATAGCAGGAGGCACATGGACAAGATCTGCCAAGGACAGAGTGAAATGGAAGGAGTTGGAGGAGGCCTTTGCCCCAGTGGCATACAGACAGGGCTGTCAATGCATAATAGTTGCGTAGAATGTAGGATACATCTATATATATAAAAATCAATGCCACTTTTCGTTGTAATTTTATAACTCAAGAACGGGCTGATCTATCCAAACCAAATGTTTAGGCTTTGTTCGGACTATTTAGTAGATGGTTTATGTGGAGTTCGCACAAAATCGGTCGAGTGGTTCTTCATTTATCACGCATACGAAGTTGCGCGGGTCAGCTAGTATTATATAAGTAAGAGTGTTAGATTTATGTAGAATAAGTAAGATTGATACTGTAAGTGTAAAACTGTCTGAAATAAAGGCTATTATTATTATTATTATTATTAGTTAGATTTATACATATTGTAAATAGTTATTATGCTTTATTGTAACATTAACAAACAACATATATTATAAAAAAAAAATAAAAATAAATTCACCCTTTGTTGGAGTGGGGTAATTTTGAATCGCTCGAGTTTTTTCAGGATCAAGAGATAATCCGTTAGCAGATACGATAAGCCCTAAATATAATAATATTTTTTTCAAAAATTGTCATTTTTCAGGGTTAATTTTTAAATTTACATTTCTGAGTCTTTCAAAAATATCGATTAAATTTTTACTATGAATTTCCAAATTTCTTCCAACACAGATGAGATCATCTAAATAAATTAGACACTTTTCATGATTTAATCCAGACATTGCTACTGTAATTAATCTTCTAAATGCCGCTGGACTTACCTTCAAGCCCATCGCAAGGCGTTTCATCTGATATTGTTTGTTTGTAGTAAACGCAGTATACTTTCTACTTTCGGGGCTTAATTCTAGCTGATAATAACCTTGACTAAGGTCTAAGTGACTGAAATAGATTGCTCCTGACAGAGAGTCAAGAATATCGGAGATATTGGGTAAAGGAAACTTATCGTCTTTAAGGTGATTATTTAATTTACGGTAATCAATAACAACTCGCCATTTTTTATTGCCGCTACTGTCACTTTTCTTTGGTACTAAAAGAACTGGGCTAGACCACTCAGTTGTACTTTCTTCTATAATGTCATTACGTAGCATTTCATCAATTTGTCTATCAATTTCTGCCTTCTGACTTCTAGGTAATCTATACGGTTTAGTGTAAACGGGACTGGTATTTTCTTTCAAGTGAATTGTTTGTTTATACAAATTTGTAACGCCTAATTTGTCGCCTGGCAATAAGAATACATCTGAATATTTTGCACAAATATTTTCGATTGAAATCTGCTCCTCTGTATTTAAATGTTTTAAATTTAACGTCGAAAATAATTGTTTTACTCGTTCAGCATTTAAGTTATTGTTTTCAAAAGCACATACTAAATAGTCATTTAGGGGGGCGACATCAGGGGTAAAATAGCTTAAACTAATGTCTGTTTCTCTGGTATTCAAAAATTTCAATGGTATTTTACCATGTTTAGGTTTTACTACGACCGATGCTAAAAATACGCCCTCGCTCAACTGTTTAGGCATTACTATACATTCATCTTGTAAATGTGTTTGCACTAAGTACGTAACTTCACATCGGGCCGGTATTGTCATATAAGTATTTTTACCGAGTTTCCCCATTTGTAACGGTATGTTATAGGGAATATCATCGTTAATTGTTAAAATATTTTTTCTTAAGAAATCTTGTCCTAAAATACCATCAGTCCTACAACTAAAATTTTTAAAGACATAAAACTTATGCTGAAACTCAAAATTATTATAATTTAAAGTAAGATAAACAAAACCATCCCAATATACCTGACCGCCTATACCATTTATTTTAATATGCTCTACGTGAAATGGAACGTTTAAACCTTCTAATATCTCTTGCCTAACTATAGATAATGACGCGCCTGTGTCAATTAACCAACTACGTGATACTTGGAAAACATTAAAATTAATAGAATTAACATTATTACAATAATAATGTTCATGCACGAAAAAACAAGTTACTGTTCTCGGTTTCAGTATTACTCAATGTAGTTATCACTTCAGAGCTAGGCCTATTATTTGCCTGCACTATATTTACCTGGTGTCGGGGTGGCCGACGGGAATTCGTGTGGCCTCGAAAGTCGCCACGACCGCGATAACTAACCCATCTATTAAAGTTACTTCCACGATTTGAATTACACACGACCACGATTATCGTTACAATTTGAAAATATTCTACCATTACGATTATTAGCACGGTGATTACCAAAAAACTTACCCCTATTATGATGAAAATTCATTACTCGCTCTTCTCCCACGCTCGAGACCTTCTCGTCCAATGCTCCTTGAATTGCATCCTTTAAATTGCTATAGTTTCTAGCAGCTACTATTGTGCTAAGACGACTGTTACGAAGGCCATCGGAAAATCTTTTTATTGCTATCCGCTCATTTATGGGCTTTAAAATGTTGTATGCATTAGAATCTCCATTGGCCTGTGTAATAGTCAGATCAAAAAACAACTGTTCTTACTCCTTACCAAAATCCTGGATGCTTCTGTCATTTTGCCTTGAATGGTACAACTTATTCTGGATTGCAGTGTCAGATTTTTTAGGTAGTAAAATAGTACGCATATCCCTTATTAAATCTGCAACAGAGGAATAGTCACTACACATGCGCAACTTGGCGCTTTCTGATAAACGAGATTTTAAAATAAAATGTATAAGTTGCTTTTTACCACTGTCATCGATCATAGACTGATACATTTCAATATTAGAACTTAAGCTTTTGGTGATGTTTTCATCACCTGTCATAATCGGTAATAAGGCAATTGCCGTTTTTAGCTCGAACTTCGCCATGGTGCTAGTCGTAATAATATCCTCTGTACTTTCGGAACACAGTTCAATTATTTTAGAATAATATTTGTCAATGTTAAAAAATAAAGAACTTAAGACTGAAACATCCTTATCTTCTAATTTTTTCTTCTTTTTATCATCATTAAGTAACTTTTGAAGCACAGAAAACTGATTATATAATATATTCGCCTCATACAGTTTTGCTTCCCTTATACTGGATGACCTTCGGCTCGGACCTAATTTAGTTAAATAATCTTTAATGTATTTTAATTTATTACATAATTCAATAATTCCGCTTGCCATTACATAAAACAAACATTATAGTATACTGCGTAGTTACACCTACGTAAGGATGCACGAGGAATAGACAGGCGAGAGAAAAATAACTCAACTAAAACATCGCTAGAACTTAAGTAATTATATCGCTATTTTACGCCGCACTTTCACACATTTAACCGCACTGATATAGTAAGAGAAAAAAAAATCACACACGAGAAATACCTGCTGCCGCTGCTGATACTCCTTCGCGTTGTTGACGGTGAAATAAGCTCAACGAACTTCGGAGCTCCATTTCATTGAAACGTCTCCCAGTCCACTTTCCATGACACTTTTTATAATACCGCGCCAGCCAAATTACGCCTCCAACCAATAAGATTACGCAAATTGTAACCAACACATAACTCGTGGTACTCGCGTGTTTTACTTCGCGCGGTACTCCGGCTCCACGGCAGTCACAGAGTTCCCAGCACCGTTTTGGGCTACCACTACTTCTTTAGATTGCTGCTTGCCCATATTGCAATATTTTTTGCACGTCCAAGGTTACTAAAATTTTTAATTTCACACGCAACGTCACGTTGAATCAACTGAATATTCAATAATGAATACATTATAAAGTCATAATAACCGCACTTAGTACTCAATGTTTATGCACTTTTTCTTGGAACGTTAGCGCCGCGCTTGCACTTTTAGCAGGTGGCCGGTCGCACCTGCAAGGTGTCGAATGGCAGGGTCGCCATATGAAGGTTTGGTATTAAATCAATAGAGACCGTTTCCAATGAAGTATGATTTATTACTGTCTTCTACAATAATGGTGTATTTATCATAATCTACGATATACTGCTTAATATTAGGGTTCATACACATTACATTATACTTAGGGAGCGTACACACTACTCATACACTATACAGACTAAAAATATTGGTTACTGTCGGTTACTCCAAATGGTCTTAATATTACAAACAGCGAAAATGTCGTAAATGAAATACACAAGTTATTAGCTTCCAGCAAAAAATTATATGACCTCACCTAATGTTCGATTTAAATTGAAGCAAAATAGTGCAAGAGTCTTTTTCAAGAAATAAAATTGTTGAATTGAACGCGAATAAAACGCAAGTGATGGTATTCGAAAGAGAAGAGGACAGAACGAATGCCAGGATAACTGTAAATGATGTAGTGCTAGAACAGGTGGATGAGTTTTTATATCTTGAATGTGCATTTAGCAGGGATGGACGGTACACCGCTGATGTAGAAAGGAGGGTAACTGCAGGAAATAGTGTGAATGGAGCGTTAGGCAAAATTTGGACACCAAAACCTTAAGTCAAAAGGCCAAGCTCGCAGTACACAGTGCAGTGCTGATACCTACGCTAACGTATGGAAGCGAGAGTTGGGTATGGCAGAAAACGCATGAAAGTAGATTAAACGCGGTCGAGATGCGCGCGCTACACGAAATCTGTGGAGTAACACTCGCAGATCGCGTTCGGAATGAAGATGTAAGAAAGAGAGTTGGTCTGGAAGAGAGTGTCGGTGTTAAAGTAAGGAAGGGCATGCTACGATGGTTCGGGCATGTGGAGCGAATGGGAGATGAAAGAATGACAAAACAGATTGTAACATTTATTTTCTATGAGTAGCAATGTCTGGTCTCTGGCTGGACAATACTAATTGACCGTGTCAGTGCGCCATGATCGATTCATTGTTTTTTGCTGTGGTAACAGCTGTCTCAAGGAAACGGACGTTAGTCTATGGGTTTTTTTGTGATGGACGGAGGAATTGTTGCGTAGCAAACTGGTTTAAAGTTTTCCAGAGTATTCGATAGTGAGGGTATAAATAGCCCTGCTATGAAGTTCACGGTCTCTTCTAACATCTAGCCAATACGATTCACATCTTAGTTAACGTTGAGCTCTGATGATTTAGCGCACCTCATGTGTTGCGAGGTTATAGTTTGACTCGGGCACTGTACAAACCTGAGGACTTGTTGAGGAATATAGCCTAGGTTCTACTTTCCTCAGAAAGAATAAGTTTCTGTTTCAACCTACACCCGGAATACCGGTAAGTGTCATTTCTTGTTTGCAAAGCGGTTCGAATTTCGTCGGTCGCGATGTCAGTTATTTCATTTGTCGTTTACTTGTCATAACAGGGTTTTTTTTACTACGGGGAAAAGCGGCCCGTCCACGGTTAGCAAAACCACACCCAAAGACACGTGGACTACACGAGCGAGGTGTTTTGAGAGGAACCAGCCGCCTCCACGTGGCATTCTCGTGCTGTGCTGCTCTCAGCTTGACCAACCAAGCAAACCTTTACCAAGGCCAGTAATTGTCACCCAATGATAAGTGTAGTTAGCTGCTTACCCGTTTTACCTGCTCACGCGGCAGTGGTCTATTGAGTAGTATTAGTACCTAAGCCCTGACTATACTTCTGTATACCTGTTATATTTGTGTCTATCAGTGAATAAGCTCTCTGTGTGTCTCTGTGTATCTCTGTGTACTTAATAAATATATGTGTGTACACCCTATTGTCTGTTTTCGTTAGAGCCCTAGCCTACCCTTGCACACACACGTGAAACTCAGAAATAAGGCGCCCTGGGATAGAGTTCTCTGCATAAATACCTCGCGCTAGTTGGTGAGTAACACTGAACATCTTTGTGTTACAAATTGGCTCCCAACGTAGTGGCAAATCTCTGGGTCTACTCTGCGGTAGTCTCAGTCTGGTGTGTGTGCATAGGTGGTTATCTCTGGCGAAACCATCCTGTAATATCGTCCGAGACGCTCCAGGACGTTAATTGGTGGTGCTAGCAGCTAAGCACAAAACCTTCCCTTTCGTCTTCTTCCAGCTCCCTACATCTTTGGCTGGAAAAGACACAAAATTCTAAATTTAAAAATTTAAAATTAGCTGTGATTTTGGAAAGATTTTTTGATTTTATTTGGCATACCCACTTCTTTTTTCTTATTGTGTTTTTTCTTTTATGTGTTTCTTTTTTTTTCTTTTTTTATGGTGCACACATGTATTTATTATAATATTAGTGTAGATTAATATATAATATATATTATTCTATAGCTTCACCTTGTAAGGTAAACTTAGTGAATCTCTCTGTGTTAACTTAGTGAATTTCACTCTGTGTAATTATAAACTTTGTTGAAGGTGTGTAGATACCTTGAAATTTAATTATTAACCTGAACTGTGTTATCAGAAAATTTAGAAACTTTTCTCTCTTAGTATACCCTTAATCTTTGTTAACCACTCACGTGCTTTTGGTGGCCGTGGCCACATTATGAATTTTGCTCGTATGGCTTTTGGTGGCTGAGGCCACCGAGAGGTCTGCGGTCCAATTAACGGTTTTATTTATGTTTTAGGCATCGTTTCGTGAGTCAAACTGTTGTATGTGTATAGTGCATTAGATAAGGAATACTGTAAGTGTGATTTGAAGCACATCTGTCGGCACAATTTTAAATCACAATTGTTTGAAAGTTTAGCGAGTCAACGCCGTTGTTCCTGTCGCGGCTCTTATTTTAAAAAAATGCCCTTTATATTCAAGTTGTGTTCGTAATAAAAATACCATAGAAAGATAAACTATTATTTGTCTTAATAAAAACAAAAAAACATATGTCATCGATTTAAATTTAACAAAAAAAAAAATCTTTTACATATATTTTCTTTGTTCAACAAGAGTTTGGACTTCCTGAATATTTTATAAATTACTATACTGAGCAAAATTCTCGGAGTTAACATAAAAAATTTCTATAACCCTTTAGCTGTACAAATCAGTCAATAGTTTAACAAATAAACCCTTGGATTGGTCATAAATTAAGTTTTATTACGGTCTTGTGCTCCATTGTGCGTCAACATCCGATAACTTTGATTCTTAAGCACTTTGGACGTGTTTTTTTCAAAACGTAGGCACGTGAGTGGATAAATTCTAAAAGTCAATTTGAAACATAATTACCTAACTTAGTACACTTTGTTGTAACTCAATTTACATTTTTACTTTGTAATTGATCCCTATCTGTGCCATTTTATCTTAATAATTGTTGTCAGTAAATTTTTACATAATGGCACAGATGAAAAAATATATTTATTATTTAAGAAAGGATGAACTCGCTAACGAGCTGTCCCACATGGGAATTTCAGTGGAACCGGAAACGACAGTGTCTGGCCTTCGGGGTGAGCTGAGAGCGGCACACCGACTCGTCCGTCGGGGTAGCATCAAAGCGAGTGCTCCGGTACCCGCTGATGCATCGGCTGAGCTCTCGATCTGCCTTCCAAAGGTGTCCGAGCTGGAGGAGGCTATTCAGTCAGGTGACATCTTCATTAATAAGGGTAGTCGTCTTAGGCTGTCTATCAGAGCCAACTACTTATTGAGTAGGTTAGCTCGTTGTGGTCTGGATTGCCCCGACCTGGTGGATATTCGTGGTAGGCTAGTGAAGATCATCGCTAGGGCTGAACCCAGTAGTGATTCTGAATCCGAAGGTTCGGATGATGATGGTGATGATCCTTCGGGTCGTGACCAGGTGGAATATACTTCACCAGTAGTGAGAGAGGACCGCTCGGTGCGAGCTAGTTCAAGTAGGAATAGTTCTACATGTAACATAGTGTATAAAGAACGTCCCTTTAACTTATGTTCATTTAACTTAAAATATGATGGTTCTACTTGTGTACGTGTGTTTTTAGAGAGATTAGAGGAACTTAGATGTGCTCGGGAGGTTACTAAGCCTAGACTCCTTATGGCTTTCTCCGACCTGTTGGATGGACCGGCTTTGTCTTGGTTCCGTACAAACAAAGCTAACTTCATCTCATATGAGGATCTTATTAGTGAGCTTAGAGATACCTTCGATATTCCTGATTATGATTACCGCCTCAGGAACGAGATAAGACAGCGTACACAAGCCCGCTCTGAGTCCTTGGTTAACTATATATGTACAATGCAAGCCATGTTCTCAAGGTTGTCATGTAAGATGCCCAGTGAGGAACAGCTGGACATTCTCATGCACAACATTAGACCTGACTGCATGAAGGAACTGGCCTTGCATGATGTCAACTCTGTAGATGACTTGAGACGTTTGGGTAAGCGCTTGGAGCTTGCGCGTACTAGGGCAGACGCTTTCCATGAGCCTGCTCTTGACAAGTTTGAAATTTCATCGGACTTACCGACTTATCTTATGCTGGTATAAGAACAAAGGTGTACAGAAGCCCACCAAGCAGGTGTCTGCAGTGGAGACGCCGACTACCTCCCACGAACGCAAATGCTTTCGTTGTGGCGGGGGCGGTCACTCTGCATACAGCTGCACACAGTCAAGGGAGCTGGTGTGTTTCCGGTGTGGTCTCAAAGGAGTCAAGACCCCAGACTGCTCACAATGTGCTGGCAAGCCAAAAAACGCGTAGGCCAGGGCCTTGTTAGGAACTCTATGCACTACTCTGGGTCTGAGTCTATTTCTGATAAGGTCCTGTTTCCTAAACGGGATAGTGACATTAGACCGTATCTAGTTGTTAAGGTTTTAAATTTAAATGTCTTAGGCCTTCTAGATTCCGGTGCCTCCTGCTCTATACTAGGTAAGGGAGCGCACCGCATCTTCTTGGAACTGGGTTTTGATCTTGTGAGTATCAATCCTACTTTTCGTATTACAACTGCAGACAGCACTCACTTGCAATGTCTGGGTTGTATCTCTTTGCCAATTGAGTACAATTCGGTTATCCGAGTTGTCAAGTTCTATGTTGTCCCAGGAATAACCACCTCCATGATATTTGGTGTGGATTTCTGGCAACAATTTAAGTTAAGTGATAAATTAATTTTACAAAATATTAGCCTTGATAGTTATAGTGATAATAATCCTATAGAGTCTGTGTCCCTTAACGGTGGCCTCGAGGATTACGACAACCTGACAACTAAACAAAGGTGTGTAATCAACGAGGTCATTGAAAAATTCGACTCGTTGAACACTGATAAGGTGGGTGTAGGTCGGACCTCACTTGTGCACCATGTCATTGACACTGGTGACAGCAAGCCGATCAAGCAGCGTTATTATCCGCTCTCTCCCCTTAAGCAGAAGGCCCTGGAAGCCGAGCTGGACCGAATGCTGGAGATGGGAGTAGTGTCCCCGTCTCAGTCCGCCTGGAACTCTCCAGTGGTCATGGTGGAGAAGGCGAACGGCGACCTCAGATTGTGCTTGGACTCTCGCAAGCTGAAGTCTGTGTCTAAGAGTGACGCCTACCCCTTACCCTATATCAATCAAATCTTGGACCATCTTAATAATGCTAAGTATTTAACCTCTGTAGATCTGAGTGCGGCCTACTGGCAGATTCCATTCGACTCACTCCAGTCTGCTGAGAAGACTGCTTTTACGGTTCCCCGGAGAGGATTGTTCCATTTCAATTCCATGTGCTTCGGTCTTGTCGGGGCCAGTGCCACGATGCAACGCCTCATGGACCGTCTGTTTGGTCCCGAGTTCGACAACAAGGTGTTTGCGTTGCAGGATGACATAGTCTGTGTGTCCAGCACCTTTGAGGAGCATGTAGAGCTCTTACATAGAGTCTATCAGCAACTCAAGGATGCTGGCCTAACTATCAACATGAAAAAATCTCACTTTTGTCGGAGTGAACTCAAATACCTGGGCTATTATGTGGACAAACATGGCCTACGGACAGACCCGGGTAAAGTTGAGGTTATCCTCAACTATCCCACCCCTTCTAACCCTAAGGAGGTTAAGAGATTTCTGGGAATGGCCGGCTGGTATCGTCGCTTTGTTAACAACTTCTCGAAGATTAGTAAACCTCTGTGCAAACTCACTTCTACGAACCTTAAGTTCGAATGGACCCCTGAGGCTGAACAGTCCTTTAACCTGCTAAAGTCAGCCTTGGTTTCTGCCCCTATATTAAAAATGCCTAACTTTGAGATGCCCTTCCGCATTCTTAGTGACGCGTCAGCTTACTCAGTTGCTGCTGTACTGACACAAACTCACGATGGTGTTGAACACCCTATCGCCTACTGTAGCCGTTCTCTCAACAAGAACGAGGTGAACTACAGCACAACTGAGCGAGAACTTCTGGCCGTGATTTTCGCTTTGGAACAATTTCGACAGTACGTCGAAGGCCAAAAATGTACTGTCGTCACGGATCATTCATCTCTTCTGTGGTTCCATAAACTAAAAAATCCCACGGGTCGTCTAGCACGTTGGAGTATGAGGCTCAGTCAATTCGACTTTGACATAGAGCATCGAAAAGGTAAAGACCACGTTGTACCTGATGCTCTGTCTCGTATCAAAATTGATTCCCTCGATGCAGTACCCACTAAAGACCCGTGGTATGACCACACCATGAATAGTGTTCGGAAGAACCCTAGGAAGGCACCAAATTATGACATTCGTGACAACCTTTTGTATAGGTTAACTAAAAATAAATATTCTTTGACTTCAGACTTTGACTGGAAGCTGGTAGTACCTCAGGAGGATCGCTTGCCCCTGCTCTCTAAGTACCACGATGACACACTTAGTGCCCATGGTGGCGTTTGGAAGACGCATAAAAGGTTAGCCCTAAATTATTACTGGCCCAAGATGTACGAGGACGTCAAAGAATATGTTGGGAATTGCGAAACATGCAAGCAGTACAAACCCGTAAATACGTCTCGTCCCGGCCTAATGGGTAGCCCGAAGCGGGTTTCGAAGCCATTCGAAGCTATCTCTGTCGATCTGCTTGGTCCCTTTCCCACTTCGAGCAATAGAAACGTACACCTGATCGTGGTCTCCGACTACTTTAGCAAATACGTCATGTTGTGCCCTGTTCGGGTTGCCACAGGCGCTGTAGTCGCGAGGTTCATAGAGAAGAGTGTGTTTTTCGTGCACGGAGTCTGCAAGACTATTTACATGGATAATGGCCCTCAGTTTGTGAGTAAGCCATTTAAGGATCTGTTGGCTAAATACAATGTACCTAATATATATTATAACCCTAGGTATCATGCCCAAACTAATCAGGCGGAACGAGCTATTCGTAATGTGGTTCAAGCGATCTCATGCTATGTGAAGTCACAACACAAGTCTTGGGATCAGTTCTTGGTTGAGATACAGTGTGCTTTAAACACTGCAGTTAACGAAGCAACTCGTTTCACCCCTTACTTTTTGGTACATGGTAGGGAATTTATTGGGGATGGAGTGTTATACAGGCAGACAGAATCGCGTGCCATCCTACTTCAGTCTCTGTAGACGATCCATCAGCCTTCGGTGTCAAGCTGAGAGAAATACAACGCATTTACGACCAGGTGAGGAAACATTTGAACGTTGCCCACCAGCGTAATGAAAAGTATTACAACCTCAGAAAAAGGCATGTGGAGCTGAAAGTGGGACAGATAGTTTACAAACGCACGTTCTACCTGTCCAACAAGGCCAAGAATTTTACTTCTAAGCTAGCCCCTAAGTTCCTTAAATGTGTGGTGACTGCTAAACGATCCCCTTTAGTATATAGGCTGTCAGATCTGGACGGTAAGGATCTTGGGGAGTACCATATCAAGGACATCCTGAAGTATCAGGAGGAGCAGTCTCCAATACCTAACGTAACTACATAGCACTGTTTCTCTAGTTTATTAAACCAGTGCGATGTGATCATTATGTAAGACTATTTTAATCTTTTGTTTGTATTTCTATATGTGTACGTGACTTTAAATTGTCACGTTGTAGTTTCTTCTATGCACCGCACCGAGCGTTTTTCTCTCATTCGCTCTACAATATCCTGAGAGCTTGTGTAGTGTTAGGGTATCAGCAGCCAGTAAAGGGAGCATTCGTCTTCTATGAAGGGCATTAGACTCTAGGTACTTAGCCTGTCCGGTACACGAGTCAGTGTCTAGGTAGGTGTATAGGAGGATCTTTCTTTGTTATTGTAATGGTAGCAGTCAGCTTGGGGTTGAAGTACCTAGCTGGTTGTCTTTGTTTATTAGTTAGTACGTTTCTGTTTTCTTTATTGTGTATTTCCAGCGCGTCATATCCGCAGGAAATACTATTAAAGGGGGGGTGGTTGTAACATTTATTTTCTATGAGTAGCAATGTCTGGTCTCTGGCTGGACAATACTAATTGACCGTGTCAGTGCGCCATGATCGATTCATTGTTTTTTGCTGTGGTAACAGCTGTCTCAAGGAAACGGACGTTAGTCTATGGGTTTTTTTGTGATGGACGGAGGAATTGTTGCGTAGCAAACTGGTTTAAAGTTTTCCAGAGTATTCAATAGTGAGGGTATAAATAGCCCTGCTATGAAGTTCACGGTCTCTTCTAACATCTAGCCAATACGATTCACATCTTAGTTAACGTTGAGCTCTGATGATTTAGCGCACCTCATGTGTTGCGAGGTTATAGTTTGACTCGGGCACTGTACAAACCTGAGGACTTGTTGAGGAATATAGCCTAGGTTCTACTTTCCTCAGAAAGAATAAGTTTCTGTTTCAACCTACACCCGGGATACCGGTAAGTGTCATTTCTTGTTTGCAAAGCGGTTCGAATTTCGTCGGTCGCGATGTCAGTTATTTCATTTGTCGTTTACTTGTCATAACAGGGTTTTTTTTACTACGGGGAAAAGCGGCCCGTCCACGGTTAGCAAAACCACACCCAAAGACACGTGGACTACACGAGCGAGGTGTTTTGAGAGGAACCAGCCGCCTCCACGTGGCATTCTCGTGCTGTGCTGCTCTCAGCTTGACTCAAGGCCAGTAATTGTCACCCAATTATAAGTGTAGTTAGCTGCTTACCCGTTTTACCTGCTCACGCGGCAGTGGTCTATTGAGTAGTATTAGTACCTAAGCCCTGACTATACTTCTGTGTACCTGTGATATTTGTGTCTATCAGTGAATAAGCTCTCTGTGTGTCTCTGTGTATCTCTGTGTACTTAATAAATATATGTGTGTACACCCTATTGTCTGTTTTCGTTAGAGCCCTAGCCTACCCTTGCACAGACACGTGAAACTCAGAAATAAGGCGCCCTGGGATAGAGTTCTCTGCATAGCTACCTCGCGCTAGTTGGTGAGTAACACTGAACATCTTTGTGTTACAAGATAGACAACGTGAAAGTGGATGGACGTAAGAGTCGGGGAAGGCCACGTAACACCTACTACAACTAAATTAAATAGTTATAGTATGATAGTTGAAGGTGGTGTCAAGAGCCGAAGGAACCGACGTGCATGTATGAAAAGAAAAATGAAAGTTGAGGAAGCCAGTGAGGTGTGAATGGGCCATGCCGTGTGGCGCTCGGTTCTTTCTGCCTACCCTGCAAGGGATTTGGCGTGAAGGTAGTTAGACGGATAAAATTGTGGAAATATGAAATAACAGCCATCCGTCTAAATAATAAAATAATTTCTTTTTATACCACTAAGGTGGCAGACAAGCATACGGCCCACCAGAAGGACCGGTGCGGTGGTCACCGCAACCTATGAACGTTTGCAACACCAGAGGTGCCACAGTCGCGCTGCCGACCCTGTAAAAACCTTCTAAGACCTCTTTTGAAGAACCCCATACTGTAGGCGTTTAGGAAAACCGAGGCAGGGAGATCATTCCACAACCTAAGCGTGCGCGGAAGAAAACCCCTATCAGATCTAAACGTGCTGGAGCGCTCCGGACGCAGAGTGTGAGTAAAAACTCCCTGTCTGTGGCCAGCGGTGCGGTGATAAAACGTAGCCTTGGGCATCATATTAAACAATTCCTTAGAGCACATACCATTGTACAGGCGGTAGAACACGCATAAGGAGGCAAAGTCTCTCTTGTCGCGAAGAGGTTCCACACCATCTGTAAGTACAGGATCGTTGACAACTCTTACAGTAGTCTTTGCACCGAGTCAAATGGACGAAGCTGATATTCAGGTGCCCCCGCCCAGAGGTGACGCCAGTAGTACTCCATGTGCGGCCGCACTTGCGACTTATACAGAAGCAGTGTTTGCCCAGCAGTGAAGTACCTCCGCGCCCTGTAGAGCACACCTAGCTTCTTCAACGCCAGCTTAGCATTGTCCTCCAAATGACTACGGAACTGAACGTCACTGGAGATGTCAACGCCAAAGATCCCTATACTTTTGGAGATGGAAAGTGCTACAGTAATTGGGGAATGCTACAGTAATTGGGGTTTGCTTAGCGGTGAAAAAACACGGTTGTGTCTTGGAAGGGTTGAACTGGACAAGATTTTGTCCACTCCAATCGGACACTCTAGTAAGAGTGGCCCCGATTTCAGACACAAGCTGTTCACGATTTTCTTCCACTGTGTCCCGAGAGATACCGGGGCGACCCGTGTAACAAGTGTCCCCCGTACTGTCGTCCGCATAACAATGAATGCCGTCAATAGACAACATGTCATTGATATGGTGGACAATGTGGCATAACCGTAAGTGTGAGTAGGTTAACTATATTTTTAAGCGCATGCACTCTGAACTTATCGGTGCGATAACCAGCACAATAGATCTCATCACACAAACAATAACGGGGTATCCGGTTTGGTAAAGTGGCATAGGCCCTAAACCTTTTGTAATAAAATAATGCAATGAAACTAAGGTTGCAAATTTGATTAATTGACATATTAAATTATTTTGTTTAAATCATTCTCAGATAGCATATAAATGTACATCTCGCTTACAATAACCTTTTCGATGCTAAATAAATTAGTTTTAAAATAACGCAACATTAGTGATGGGAATCATGATAGACACACCTCTTTCTTTCTATCTCTTTCATATTATGTGACGCAATCGAAGTGGCGGGGGTCAGTGAGTGTATTTGCAGTTATGCGTCGTTACCATATGATATTATCTTAACAGATCTGTTTTCGGGTGAAAAATGTTATGGAAGATTTTTAGGGATAAAAAATGTAATAAGAACCCTATAAATCGCGTGCTAATTTCAAATCAAGTCAGAAACATATTATTTAGTTGATAAGTGCGCGCACGTATTCTACCACAAATCAATCAATACATATAAAAAAATCGTAACTGTCTGTTTGTCTGTACGTTTGTGCACGCTAATCTCAGCAACCGCTCAACCGATTGCAATGCGGTTTTCTTTATTGCGTTGCGGTTTGCACCACTTAACATTTAGTGTTTATTTCATGTCAATAGGTTTACAAATTAAAAAGTTATATCAATCTAAAATATCACATAACTGCAGCGTACAAAGTCGCAGGCAACAGCTAGTTATATAATATAGGCAAATTATTGATGAGGCGACTAACAACTTATTAGGCGACTAACTACATGGTTCCAAAAAAAATAACTTGGTAGTTATTACATATTTTAGCAACAATTATATTATAATAAGTTACAAAACTTAAGATTTATAAAAACTAAATAACGGCTGCCACTAAAAGATAGCAAATATATATTAAACAGGAAAAATGAAATAATATTTATGCTAGGTATTAAAAATAATGATTTGGCAGCTAATATTAACAGTGGAATATCAAACATTGTATTATTAGCAACTATTGACTTCCATATAAAAATACACTTTCGGGTAGTGATTTGCAAGCAGCTATAAAAATTAAAACGGGTCGAAATTTTAAGTATCAAGATATCAGAATTTTTGTTTGTAGAATCGTAAATTATTGAAAAAGGCGACAAATGCGTTGGTTGCGTAGAAGCAGAGCAGTAGCCGCGGCGTGGGAGGTGGAGCAAAAGCATAATTTTCATTTCACCGAATATTTATTTGCGATAACAACATTTGCGCTATTGATCAAAAAGTATTTTTTTTTATACTACTTAGGTGGCAGACAAGCTTACGGCCCACCGGAAGGTTGATAACCGTAGCCTATAGACGTTTGCAACACCAGAGGCGGACACACGCGCTGCCGACCCGGGCGCAGATTGTGACGACCCACAGTTGAAATTTTTCAAGCCGCCCGTAAGGCCTTCAACTTGGCTTAACGACTGTCATTTTACTGACAACCGGGACCAACGGCTTATCGTGCCTTCCGAAGCACGGAAACGCTCGTAAATAAATGTCACAAAGTGGTCCACGTGGTGGTCACCCATCCATATCCGGCCATAGTAAATGTTGCTTACTGCAGTTATCGTTTACAGAACACTGAGTCCGCGGGGCCACGAGCGCTTCAAAATGCTCATTTCA
This sequence comes from Miltochrista miniata, assembly GCA_933228765.1. Lineage (NCBI taxonomy): Eukaryota > Metazoa > Arthropoda > Insecta > Lepidoptera > Erebidae > Miltochrista > Miltochrista miniata. The sequence continues at coordinate 4,415,908 of OW121771.1, forward strand.
TGAATGATCAGTTGGTATATGTATATCATCGAATATTAAATTGGTATAATGTAGTGTCGAGGGCCAGGGTAAGGTTAGGTTAGAACTGTGACCACAACAAGCAAGAGGCGAGCGAGCAAAGCGAGCATGCCGCGGAAGCGGCCGCCGAGTGCGCGACTAAAAACAAAATTTAAAAAAAAAACACCGTAAGTTTATTGACAATGAAAGGAAACTATTACTACTACTACTACTACTATATATTACTAAACCGATTAATAATAATAGTATAGACCAATAATATTTTTTGCATGCCGCAATTTGCTTTATTTAGACCATTATAAAATGTCGCAAAGAGTACTATTACCATGTGCATATTTTATTCTCATCTCAGTTAATTTTATAAACAACCTCATTGTATAATATATAAAAGCCTATTTTTTACTTTATGTTCGCCGCCAAGTTGTCGTTATAACAATAAATTCAGTTGCTTCACCAAAAAATCACTGCCAAATCAAATTTAAATAAAGCGTAGATCTCAATATAAAGCTGCTACTTTATACTTAAAATGCTATTTCACTGTAGCTGCCAACCCATTATTTTTCCTACCCGTTTTAATTTTTTTTAAAATCCTAAATAAGATTAGTTTGTCGCCGCGTAAATACATGCCTATAATAATTATATTATACTAGCTGATGCGCGCGGCTTCGCCCGCATGAATTTTGGTTCCCGTTCCAGCTTCCCGTGAAAACAATTTACGGGAACAAGAAGTAGCCTATGTGTTATTCCAGACTATACTCTATCCCTATACCAAATTTCAGCTGGATCCATTCAGCCGTTAGAGCGTGATTGAGTAACAAACATCCAAACATCTAAACATCCAAACATCTTCACAAACTTTCACATTTATAATATTAGTAGGAAGTAGGATGCCAAATCAAATTTAAATAAAGCGTAGATCTCAATATAAAGCTGCTATTTTATACTTAAAATGCTATTTCACTGTAGCTGCCAACCCATTATTTTTCCTACCCGTTTTAATTTTTTTTAAAATCCTAAATAAGATTAGTTTGTCGCCGCGTAAATGCATGCCTATAATAATTATATTATACTAGCTGATGCGCGCGGCTTCGCCCGCATGAATTTTGGTTCCCGTTCCAGCTTCCCGTGAAAACAATTTACGGGAACAAGAAGTAGCCTATGTGTTATTCCAGACTATACTCTATCCCTATACCAAATTTCAGCTGGATCCATTCAGCCGTTAGAGCGTGATTGAGTAACAAACATCCAAACATCTAAACATCCAAACATCTTCACAAACTTTCACATTTATAATATTAGTAGGATAGGATAGGATTCTACGCTTTCGATGAACTGTGTAGCTCGTAGCGTCCCCGTAGCGTCTTCGTAGCTAGGTCGCAGAACATTACGGTGCTCGTAGCCTATCCGTTTTGTACGCAATTGGTGAATTTTAATATAATAAAAGGTTTTGAAGTCCATGACTGCTGTCATGGCTTGCCTAATAAGCAGTAAAATGAAAATATTTATTTGAATCCAGCAAATGTTAACAAGATCCAAGAAACAAGCAGCACGCCTAACACCTGCGGACTCATCACTCGGCTCCGCCTCTCTTCCCCTTGAATGTGTATCAGCGCCAACGGGAATCGTAGAGGCGTCGAGCTCTACGTCGAGTGATGACTATTTCTCTTCGCCGACGTCGCCAACACCTATACGTCGACCGGGGAGAGGCCGGCCACCGTCTCGCTTGGGACCCCGAGGCCCACCGGTATCGAATGGGGCCCGCGCTGCCGGTGGTAATGTGCACCGCATGCGATGGACTTCGTCAATGAATGAAAATGTCATATGGGCATATTTTGTGGCTACAGAGGGAGGAACTAACCTCACTGCGTATCGTGTTCGTTTACTGCCTTTGTGTCGGGCTCTTGAACCAACTGTCAACGTGTCGGCGCAGCGGCTGTCGGATCAAGTACGGGTCATACAACGTAGTCATATGTTGGACGATGCCGTGCTTGAGAGGATTCGCTCGGAAGTACAGAGTAACATTATCGTCCCTACTTCGTCACATCCTAGTGTTAATAGTGAAGTAAACGAATCACAACCTGTCGTACCCATTGACGAAGTAGTGGATGATATTGTAACAACAGTAAGTACTACCCGTTCGCTCTAACTTTGCCGCTGGCGTAGAGGCGTATACCTGAATTGTTAATTATACGAAGTAAATTGACAGTAGCTAATGTCACTTCGTCATAGAAAATACGCAACACTACAAGAAGAAGTGACATTAGTTGCTGTCAATTTACTTCGTCTAATAAAAAAATCGACTTTAGTAAAGAGCCGAGCGGCAAAGTTAGAGCAGAGCGAACGGGCAGTACACAGTATAACGATGAATTAAGGAGTGTTTTGGAGCGAGCGATTCAACTCGAACTTCGAGTCGTCCACGTATACCGCGTTTGCCTACGCATAAAAAGAACATGGCGCTAGTGAGTGCCCTGGAGTCGGCTCTACCAAGTTATTTTGAAACTTGTGTAGATATAAGTGATGCACACTCAATTCTGTATTGCGCGGCTGTAGCAGTGTGTCGAGTGGCTGGTGTAATATTTTCAAAATTTGAGCCAGCTACTAGACCTAACTCTGTTCCAGTCTGGCAATGCAGAATTGAGCGTCGCATCGCCGAGACTAGGGTACTCATTGGTAAGCTATGCTGCTTCAGGACGGGTAATACTCGTCCCAGGGTAATGCGTTTTGTGACTCGTGCATTTGCGGGGACTGATATTAGTCCTCGCGAATACTCAGTGCGAGTCACAGAACGTATAGACCACCTGAAGCAGAAAATTTATGCGTGGGCAAGCCGTATACGGCGATACAAAAAGCGAGTGGATCGCTATACTCAGAATTGCTCGTTCCAAAACGATGAGAGATGGGTGTATAGAAGATGGGAGCAACCTGATTCAAGTATGACTGACATGTGCCTACCAAGTGCTGAAACCACTAGTACATTTTGGCAAGGCATTTGGTCGGTACCTGTTAGTCATACAGAGTGTGAGTGGATGCGGGATGTCAAGCTTTCATGTGAGTCAATACAGACTATGGAACCAGTCCTAATAACATCTAGTGACATTGCCAGTGCGGTTCGTTCGTTGCCCAATTGGAAATCAACTGGGCCGGACGGACTGCACAACTTTTGGCTGAAATGGTTCCATAGCTCACATGCTTGTTTGGCATCCTGCTTTCAATCATCACTTGAGTCTGGGTCGCTTCCATCTTTTATGACTTCAGGTATCACACACCTCCTCTACAAATCTGGTAGTACTACGGACCCTAAAAATTATAGACCGATAACTTGTTTACCAACGGTCTATAAGCTTCTTACATCTATTTTGAGAGTTAAGCTATCAACACATATTGAAAATAATTCTATTATGTCCAACTCTCAAAATGGATGTAGAAGCGGGTCACGTGGTACTAAAGAACTCCTTATTCTTGATATGGCCATTAATCAGCAGGTTCGTCGTAACCGGAAAAACCTTGCGACATGCTGGATTGATTACAAGAAAGCCTATGATTCAGTGCCACATACATGGCTGTTGAAGGTGCTGGAGTTGTATAAAGTTGATGCAACTCTTAGCGCCTTCTTGAAGACATGTATGGGGCAATGGACAACGGCTCTTGTATATCCAGGATGTCGTCGGGTTCTTGGGGATGGCGAGCCTGTCAGGATCAAGAGGGGTATATTTCAGGGTGACAGTTTGAGTCCCTTATGGTTTTGCCTGGCACTGAATCTTCTCAGCACTTTGCTGGAGGGTTCAGGATTAGGCCATCAGTTTCGGAGAGGAGGTCAAGTTGTTTTCCACATTCTTTACATGGATGACTTAAAATTATTTGCCTCCACCGATTCCCACTTGATCGAGTTACTAAAAGTCACAGAAGCTTTCAGTAATTCTATCAAAATGGAATTTTGTGTAGATAAATGTGCAGTCATGCATGTAAAGAAGGGTCGGATTGTGGAATCTGAAACAGTACAACTTTCAGATTTCACAAAACTTAAATCCCTTTCCGCGACTAAAACCTTTAAATATCTAGGTATGTCGCAGGCATTAGGTATTACAGAGATAGGCATGAAACAAACGTTGGTGGACCGTTTCTTTGGCCGCCTGAAAAAAGTACTGAAAAGTTTTTTTGTCGGGCGGTAACAAGGTGCGGGCTATCAACGGTTGGGCCATGCCAATCTTAATCTATTCCTTCGGCATACTTAGATGGACTCAGACTGAATTAGACGCCCTAAATAGAAAAGTCCGTTCGCTATTAACCATAAACCGAATGCATCACCCACGTTCGTCTATAATGAGGTTGTATATCCCACGAAAGTGCGGAGGTCGTGGCTTTTTAAATGCCAAGACCTTACACAATCGTGAGGTATACAACCTTAGGGAATATTTCCTTCATGATGACGTGGCTGGGTCACAGACGTATAAAGAGAAAAGCAGACTAAACATAATTATACGCACACATTAAGAATGTAAAAAATATCGTTGTTACTTTCACTCTAACGTAATATTGTATATCTTTATCTCTTTTCATCCTGTATAGCTACAATAACTGACAAATTGACACATCGGAGGTCGTGCTATATGTAGCTTATGTATCTGTCAAAATAAGCTACACAATGTCGTACTGACGTTGTGCTGTGGTGTTTATTTATTTTATTTTGTTACTACAACCTGCAAAAAGAACTAAAGTATAATGGTGAAGTGTTGTGCTCCGAAGTGTGACAATGCATCTTACAAAAAATCTCCAGAAATAACGTTCCACCGGTATGTAAATATCATTTTATTATTGTTTGCCTATTTTTTTGTGTTTAAATAGTTATCCATGCCTTTTTTTCCCTTGACATTGGAAGATACGTTATGTTCTTTAGAAAAAAAGCTGCTCTAACTAGATTACTAAGTGAAATACATAAGATTTTATTGTAAAAATTTCTTGAAGACGTAGTTTGACATTTTAAGTACTAGAGCAATTAAAAGGGCCGAACTCAGAGCGAATTTTTAGGTGTATTTATATTTTGGTACCTACTATATTAATCTTGTGTAGCGTCGTCTGTAAAGCAGAAAAAACGTATGTTATACAGGGTCGACACAGAGCAAATTTTTAAAACGTTTTTGAAGTAAAACTTCTTTAGGCGCGACTAGGAAGCAACTCAGATTTTTTTTCTGACGAAGTAACGCTTACTACGTTTCCGCTTTTGTAAATTCGAATGAATGATATTAATGTAACATTTGATGCCGTCAATGGCAAAGAAGTTTTACTTCAATCGCTCGTAAAGGTTACACGCACACACTTTTTTATTTTTAGAGAAATAGGTACTATACCTCTTTTTACAGATTCCCCAACAATGAGGACTTAAAAAACCTTTGGATTAAAACTCTTAATAAAAAGGACTGGCAGCCTAAATCGAGCAATGTGATATGTTCAGCACATTTTGAACCAAATTTATTAAGCAGAAGAGGCCACCGCACAATTTTGGCTTCTGGTGCAATCCCAACATTATTTAAAAAAGAAAACTTACAAAATGTGAGTTTATTTAACAATGTACTCACATTTAATTATCATACACTTAACTGTTATAAACATAAAAATCTGTGGAAGATGTGTGACAAGAAGATCATTTGAATAATCTGTAACTTGTATTGATTTAATTTTTATTTACAGAATAAAGAAAATGTGCCGGAATCTCCAAGTAATTTAGTAAGAAAAAGGACAGCCACTCAGGCTTTCCACTCTCAAATTCACAATCAATTACCTGTAGCATCAGAGACAAAAGGAATAGATCAACCCAGCTGTTCTTACAAGTCTATTGCAATACCAACATCGGATGCTACTACCCACTCCAATGTGTTTATTACCTCTTCACATGTAAGTTTATATGATAAAAAATATCTTATAGGTACAGTAGTTGTAGCTAATGTGTAAATTTTAATACTGATATTATGTTTTACTTGATTAATATGATAAGATTTTATACAACGTGTATACACACATACCCACCCATACTCGAGCATTATGATCAAGTCCCACACACTTGGCTTGTTGAGAATATCAAATTAATCTAAAAAAGCATGTTCATCTTTAAGATTCTCAATAAACACTCATCTAGAAATCTTTTTAATGAGATGTTAATTATCCCTTTTTTATTTCCAGCATTTAAAGAATTTGACTGAGAGTGCTACTGTCACTAAATTGCAGGACAAAATCATTATGAAAAATAAAAAAATAAAAAATTTACGAGAGCAAAACAGAAGAATTTAAAAAAAAGTGCAGCAGTTTTCTGTTATTATTGCAGAATTAAAGAAAAAACTTATTGGAGAACAAATGTCTGTATTATCCAATATACCTGTCAACAATAAAGATTTTATGGTGAGATATTTAAAAAAGGCACAAAACTCAACTATTGAAAAATCCTATCCACCTGAAGTGAGATCATTTGCCCTCCAGCTAAATTTCTTTTCCGCACGTGCCTATAGTTTTGTTCGAAAATATTTTAATACTGTGTTACCTCATTCTGTAACTCTATCGAGGTGGTATAAAAAAATAGATGCACAACCTGGCTTTACTTCAGAGTCATTTCAAACATTAGAAGCACTTGCTCGTAACACAAAATACAAGATATTTGTAAATATAAGTATCGATGAAATGGCCATTAAAAAAGAACAGGTGTGGGATAGAAGTATAAGTAAATCTAGGGGGCATGTTGATACAGGCACTGAGGTTTCCGATGACAGCCTCCCGTTAGCAACGCAAGCTCTTGTACTAATGGTCACAGCTGTAAATGCCTGTTGGAAATTACCAATCGCCTATTTTTTTATATCATCCATGACAGGTGAGCAACGGGCGAATATTGTAAAAATAGCCATTAATATGCTATATGACATTAACATTTTTGTAATCGGATTAACTTTTGACGGAGCCGCAAGTAATATAAGTATGGCTACCATTCTGGGCTGTAACTTCAACCTGAGTAATTTCACGCCATATTTTGTTTTTAAGGATTTGAAAGTTTATGCATTTTATGATCCATGTCATATGATCAAATTAATCAGAAACTGTTTGGGGGATTTTAAAACACTTGTAGATAAAAATGGCAACTCTATAAATTTTGAGTATTTATCCTTGTTGGAAAACCTCGCTCAGAAAAAAGGTGTGCATTTAGGCGTTAAAATAAGAAAAGCCCATATATATTTTTCTAAACAAAAAATGAAGGTACGTCTTGCGACTCAACTTTTTAGCAAATCTGTTGCAGATGCTCTAACTTTTTGCAAGGACAGTTTACTGTTGGAGGAATTCAAAGACTGTTCCGCAACAATTGATTTCGTAAATATAATTAATGATTGTTTCGATATTCTGAACAGTAGAACCACATTGGCGCCTGGTAATAAAAAAGCTCTTTGTGCGGGAAATATTGACAGAACATCACAATTCGTCATGCATGCGTGTGATTATCTATCAAATTTGAAATTTTTGAATGGAAGTAAGATAGTAAATTCTGCCCGTAAAACAGGTTTTGTTGGTTTTACTATATGTTTGAATAATGTAATGAGCGTATTTAAAGATTTGTATAACAGTGGTGGTTTAAAATTCATAGGTACATATAAAATTAGTCAAGATCACCTAGAAATGTTTTTTGGAAAAATGCGCTCTAGGGGAGGGTTTAATGATAACCCCAATGTAGTACAATTTCAAATAGGATATAAAAAAAATCTGATCGTTACCGAATTACAACTTCGTGAAAAAGGAATTTTAACTGACAGTTTGATACTCAATGTAAGTTCAACTAAATATATTGAGACAATAAACAATAATACGCCGAGTTATGAAAGAAATCAGATAGCGCTCGCTCCAATGAACGAACAAATTTATTCGTTTATTCAAAATATTTTAACTTTGCCCCTCGATGAATACACTGATCATGTCAGTACCTACATAGCTGGATACATAAGTCGGCGTATCTTAGAAAAACTAAAATGTTTTATTTGTCAGCAATTAGTGATTGGGGACAAAGATGACTTTTTTCTATCTCTAATTATTACGAAAGATCGAGGTGGTCTCACGTACCCTTCAGTCGCTGTAATAAAAATTATTAGAAAATGCGAAAACTTTTTAAAACTTAATATGATAAATAAATCATATTCCCACTTTATTTGCAGTTTTATAAATGATGAATGTAATTTAGATTTATTCCGCTGCGAATCTGCTGATGTAGAACATGATGCCCAACATGTTCATATTTTATTAAAAACAATTGTGAAATTATATATAGATATAAGGTGTAATCACTATGCTAAAACCAATCAAACATCGGAAAGAAATAATTTTAAAAGAATTGTAATTTTTAAAAATAAATAAACGCATCCTAAAAGATTTTGGATTTTATTTTATTTTTATCATTTACATACATAACCTTAAAGAACAACACACAGCAAAACGGAGCTCCAGTTTGACAGTAACCACTTTCAACATTAATAAAGTAATATATTCATGCTGCTGCTGCTCTTTTTTCGGCATGCATTCTTATGCTGAATTGGGCCCAGTGTTTTGTGTCTGTGTGAGTAATGTTTGTTTGTAGTGTAATTGCCACGCATTTGCATGGGTTGTGATTAGTCTGCTTTTCTTTATACGTCTGTGGGCTGGGTATGCATCGGGATGTGGTAGCAATAGACAATGGAGGAACAGAGACAGTGTCGAAAGCTTTAGAAAGATCAAGAAAAATACCTATTGTTTTCAAATTGTTTTTAATATTTTGAGCAATTGTAGTGGTCAAAGTTAATACAGCATCCTCGGTGCTTTTATTACGTCTAAATCCAAATTGGTTATTGGCTATGATATTATGAGAATCTAGGTAGTTCAAAAGTCTTTTATTTATATTTTTTTCCAATATTTTTGACAAAGTGCTCAAAACAGAAATAGGCCTGTAGTTATTGACACTATCTCTGTTTCCGCTTTTATATATTGGATGTACTAAAGATCTTTTGAAAACGGATGGAAAAAGACCGGTGGTCATGGTAAGATTGAAAACATGACAAATTACAGGTGTGAAGACATGCCGTGACGCAACAATAAGGCCAGCAGATATGCCATCCCAGCCCACAGCACTACTGGATTTCAGATTCAGTATAATAAGATCGATCTCTTCTACGTCAGTAGTGAAAACTCACATGGAGTTTAGAGGGGGAATTTAAGCATCACTATCATAGCCTCCTGTACTGGAGATGGATGTTATTACGGAAATGTTCGATGCCATATTTTTGCCTATATTTGCAAAAAAGTTGTTTACGGTATCCACGGAATCAGAAGGGTTGTTTGATAGCGAAAGGAGTTCTTCTGCAGGAGATTTTTTCTTTTGGATATTAGAGATTTGTTTAATTAAGTTCTAAGTAGCTTTCGGATTTTTGCGATGTTTCTCAAATTCATTGTGTTTATACTGTTTTTTTAGGGTTTTAATTAAATTGTTGAAAAAAATTTTATAGCGTAAATATGTAACTTTTTGAATGTGACTACAAGAGGCGATTTTGGATTTTCGATATAAATTGTCCCTATTACGTATACATTTAAGATCACCCGGTGTAACCCAAGGCTTTATGATACGTTTTCTACTTGGAATAGTTAAAGTACGTGTATTTTTTATGACTATAGATGCTACCGCATTGACCAGTAACGTAGCCGCTTCGTTCGCATAATTGCAATCAAGGATTTCAGAGAAATCAGCTTTTTCAAGAGCCTGCACGCAAGGTGCTATGTCTACTCTACGAGTATGAACAGGTGTCTCAGTAGCCTTGCGTCCCAGATCAAACGATACTATTATTGGTGCATGGTCCGTTATAATATATAGGAGTCCAGTACCAAAGTGACGGTGGATTTAGGACATTTAATAAGCGCGTGGTCGAGGCATCTCTTTTTCCGAGTAGGAAAAAGATGGCCTGGGAGCATACCATGTGACGCAACCATGTCGAGATAAAGATTCGAGTCTGCGTCACTGTTCCCAGGGGATATGCTTATATTTAGATCACCAATAAGAACGATCGTTTTGAATGTACTTAGGTTGTTTAATACAGTGTCTAAGCTGTAAATGAAATTTCCTGGCTTGTTATGAGATGGTGAGCAATATATAGCCACAAGTGCAATATCGTTCTGCACATAGTTCGCATCCACGACTACTGGGTTCTCGATAGCGAATTTGATGACCCGACTCACGTATACGACCACTCCCTCATTCTGGTTGTTATGATCAGACTGGTGAGATTCAAAACCTGGTAATGAGTGTAAGTAGGGGCATTTTGATAACCAGCATTCCGTCAAGACTATAATATGAAAGTGTACTTTTATTCTATGTAGCGGAAGTTTAAGTTCACCAAAGTTCGAAATGTTACCGATGCTACGTATGTTGACATGAAAAACATTAAAGCCATTTATGTGTCTAATGTACGTATCACATTGTTCAGGCGCACAATTATAGGAATCCGAAACCGATAGTCTTTCGATCTCACTTGCAATCATATTATTGTCATCCATTACAAATATCAGTATTTAACACTTTATCAATAACATTTTGTACATGTATAATATTATGGTTTCTCAGAATAACAGTAATTGAACATTGGTGATAATTTATGTTGGGTGTCGTAATAATAATTGGCACATAAAAACTACAAGAAAATATTTCATGCATAGGGAGTCTTTTTTTTTTTAATAATAGTCATTAAATTCAGAAATTACTTTCCGTATATGTTAGTAGTTACAGTCAGACTTAAAAGCTATTATTAGTATACACATAATTATATAAAATAAAAACAATTAAAATCACAATAACTATTACCTACTTAACATTTACCAGAGCAGGTCTCGATCCGACATGGACCCTGTTCCAGTGCCTTAATATAGGACAGCAGTAGCGACTCCCTATTGTCGCCAGGAGGCTGTTGGAGCTGCCTCGAACGCGGCGCCACGTGGACGCAATACGCTTGCGCATGATAACATCGAAGCTATCTATGCGAGCGTCAACAAACATTGCCGACGCGCTGCAGTATCGAGGCAGCCCCATCAGCATCCTGAACACATTATTATATTGTACGCGCAGAGATGCTAGTGTCCTCTGCGTATACTCAACCCATAGACTGCAGGTGTAGAAAGTCTGACAATAGGCTCTGAAAAGGGTTTGTTTAACTTGAGTATTACACCTTGCGAATCTACGAGCGAGCATATTCACCCTCATAGCCATAGCTCTACGCTCCCTTTCTATATCAGCCTCATCCGACATACTTTCACTGACCCAGTGCCCCAGGTACTTAAAACTTGTCACCCTTTTCAGTGGCACGCCTTCAAGAGCAACAGCAGGAAAACTGTAGCTTCTACTTTTTGATTTAAAAACCATAACTTCGCTTTTTTTAACGTTGTACTGGAGGCCATGGGCCACTGCGTACTTCTCACAAATATTCAGTAGCTTTCCGAGACCACCGATTGATGGGCTCAGCAACACCATGTCGTCGGCGTAACTAATGTTATTATATGGAATGTTATCAATAGAGCAGCCGACTCCGCTGCTACTGAGCTCACCAATCAGACTGTTCACATATAGGTTAAAAAGTGCAGGAGAAGACAGTCCACCCTGCCTTACCCCGCACTCCAACCCGTATGCCTCGGACAGCACTCCTGCCCACCTCACCTGATTCTGTTGATTATCATACCAATACTGAAACAGACTTATTAGATCTTTAGGAAAGTCACGAGTTTCCGTGGCCAGCTTCTTCCAGAGTATGTCATATTTGACCATGTCAAATGCCCTCACTAGGTCCAGGAAACAAGCTATAACAGGAGTCCTGCGACTTGTGCAGTAACGAACGGTATGCTTGAGACAAAGTACAGCACTTTCTGTAGATAGCTGCGGTCTGAAACCAAATTGTGCATCACACAGATTAAGGGATGCCTGTAACTTTTTCTCAAGCAGACCGTCCATCACTTTTGCTATAGTAGTAGCCAGCGAGTTTTTGTGTATGTATGTGTGAAGATGGTACCGTTGCTTTAAGTAAATAATGAGGGTCATGTAAGTGTGTAGATTCGGTATGTGTCTAGATTTTTAACATATGAAAGATTAAAGATTTAACAATAAGATAAACAGAATAACACTCCAGAGCTCTTTGTTTTTCACGGAGATATATTTTACCATTTGTCACCCAGCAGTATCGGTATTGGTTAGCGTTTGCAAAATCTCTGGCTAGGAAAAAGAGTCTTTTCATTTTCGGTGTGAGATTTTCCGATACAAAAACAGGTTTGTCCGGCCCAGTCAGCTTCAGGTGGTCAGTAGACAGCTTGTTTACTTTATTAAACTTGCGATGCATACGAATAAATTTTTCTTTAAGAAGATTTGTAGTAAACTCCACTATCAATGGTCTACTATTGGCATCCTTAGATCCAATACGGAAAACGTCTTTTACTTCATGAGACTGGATTGGTGAATTTATCAGAGAACCAATCTTGGTCACTGTTTCTAAAAGACATTCTTTGGTCTTCTGGAGTTTGGCAGGAATATTCTTTATCTCCACGCACGCGGACCTGGCACCCCTTTCTAATTTTTCAAGGTTTTTTTCCAATGTTTGTATTTGTAACAGATTCGACTTTCTCTCCCTTTCAAGTTGTGCCTCCAATTGACTAATTTGAGACTTTAGTGCGTCATAATCTTGTGATAAAAAAGTGGCAGTAGATCGAATATCCGTGTTTTGAGTTTTAATCTCCTCGATCGATTTATAAATATTTTCCATTTTTTGTTCCTGCTGTTCCTTAAACTCAAGAAACATGTTTCGCATTTCATTCGTAAAAATGGAGAATTGATCCTGGTTCGTATCTGAATCAACACATTTACGCTTACTACGACGGGTATTAATCGTAGCAGATATATCACGTTCAATCGGCTTTTCCTGAGTAATATTAGGCGCCGACGAACTATGCTTCAACGGAGCCAGTAACGGCGGTGGCGCCGCTAGCGACGAGGTCACTGTCGGTGTTACGGGCGGCGATCTATTTATCGGCGTAGTCTTGTAAGTCCAAGTACCAGGGCGCCTCAAATAAACAGGGGCCTACCATAAACTCTTAAAACAGGGTGCCTACCATAAACTTTTCCAAAACTTGCCAAACGCAGAGCAGCTCAACTTGACACGTAACCTGGCAGGTTTTTCTTTTGTACCATGAGCCTTTTCGGTTGAGCTGCAATGTATCGAATTCTGACATGCGTAATTATCTCTGGTCGGTTTGGTAGAAACTCGCCTGTTCTAATGTCATAAAATCAAACGAATAAAATGATTCTCGTAATTTTATCGGTTTTCCGGTTTTATGAACCAAGATTAAAATATTTCAACTATTTTATCGAAATATCAAGTTCTTCAAATCAAAAATTGCTTTTTTCGACACCAGCAAACATACATAAATTATTATTTGAGACGTTACGGGCTCTTTAAACCCACTTCATAGACTTGACCCAAAGTTATAAAGTGTTACTATTCCTGAACGACATTTATTGTGACATAAGTTGACAATTGAAATGAAAACGAGGTAATTTGAAAAACATAGGAGTTCGGATGAATTATTTTTGTTGTCTTGGTTTAGTTATTTAAGTCTTCTAGTGTAAAATGTGTACCTTTGTACAATTATCATCGTCTATGTGTTTGTCCCGGTCACATCTGTGCTAAATATTGCGTGTACAATAGGGAATAAGCGCGTCCACACAGAGCGAGCAACCGCGCGAAGCAATTCAGTGAGGACGTGCACCACTCTGGACGCTCGCCTTGTCTTGATTCTTAGGCTACGTTCAGATAACAAGCGCTCAACGCGCGTTTACAACTACATAGATTTTATTCAAACCTTACACATGCTTACGAGCGTTTGCATAGTTAAGCGCGCGCGCGCTTTCACAGCGTTTTTATCTGCAATATGAAAGTCAGTAATTCATCAATAGACTTAATGAACATTCCGAAGTAGTCAAAGAATTTGTGCTCAAATTGCCTCAACTTAGGGAAAAAAATTATTTATTGGCTTTCAGTCACCCTGTGTGACAAAATTGGGTGAACTCAATAAAATCTCCGTCTTCTGTTGCGTCGTTTCTGCCGTCCGTCGTCAGTATAAAATTACCGTTTAAACTGTTTCTACGTCCATCTTCGACAAACAGAAACAGGGCGGCGACGAAAACACGCGTTTAACGCCTGACAAGCGCGCACCATGTGAAAACTGTACAAAAATTTAACGCGCGTTCAACGCGCGTTGAACGCGCGTTATGGCTCGGCGTTGCCGCGCGCGTTGGCGGCCTCACCATGTTATCAAGGCTGCCGCGCTCGATGGAGGACAGTTTCCTCGCACGGCGATTGCTTCGCGTGGAAGGCTGCTCACTCTGTGTGGACGCGCCACATTAAATAAATACTTTGCAACTTTGAGCAAACTTCATCTTCATCACACATCTAAAATAATGGTACATTTAATGGAATTTATTTTTTAGAATAATCTTTAAATACAAAATTATATTATTCTAAGCACAAAATATCGAATATTTACGCTTTTTAGTAAAAATTAAAGAAAACAGTTCAATTAAAGTTAGTATTCTACGCCTGCTAAATAAGACAGCACGGCAGCTCAGTTTTGGATGGCCAACTTGTCAAAAAACACTTCATGGTAACGCCAAGCCGCTGAAATGTTAATCACGTGACGTCTGACACGCAATGGCTGACTCGCCTCAATTATCGGCTAATATTGACCTGTTTTAAGAGTTTATGGTAGGCCCCCAGGTCAACATTAGCCGATAATTGAAAGGCTGGCATAATTTGTACCATATACTCGACAGATAGCAGGCGAGTCAGCCATTGCGTGTCAGACGTCACGTGATTAACATTTCTGCGGCTTGGCGTTACCATGAAGTGTTTTTTGACAAGTTGGCCGTCCAAAACTGAGCTGCCGTGCTGTCTTATTTAGCAGGCGTAGAATACTAACTTGAATTGAACTGTTTTCTTTAATTTTTACTAAAAAGCATAAATATTCGATATTTTGTGCTTAGAATAATATATTGTTGCATTCAAAGATTATTCTAAAGAAAAATTCCATTAATAATTTTCATGTCGTCAGCATATAGCAGTATTTTTGAATTAAGGAAACACGAACCGACGTCATTGATGAAAATATCAAACGGGAAAGGCCCTAGCAATGATCCTTGTGGGCCCCCTGATGAAATGTAAGTCACTCTCAAAGAGTTTTTCACTGAGTTCAGTCAAGGTTTTCCACGTAAGACTTGAACCATCTGTACAAATTACCCCCTATACTCATCAGCAGTATTTAAAGCATTAATGTTGCACGATATATTCTATCGAAACACTTGTAGTAGTCAGTCGGACTTTTGTTCGCTGAATCCTTATTTGAGCACCTAATAGAGCTGATGTATATTACGATACGCTCAAATATTTTTGCAGATACGCATAGTTTAGAGTTACACCGAGCTGGAACCGATGTACTATTTTGTGCCCGTAGCGGTGGAGACCCTGGGGAGCTGGGGCAAAGAAGCCAAGGACTTTATAATGAGATTGGACATAGGCTCACAGAAACCACGGGTGACTCTCGGTCCGGAACATTCTTTGTGCAAAGGCTGGCCATTACAATCCAGCGTGGAAACGCAGCAAGTGTAATGGGCACTTTTGCGCCGGGAGCGGTCAGGGGCGGGATTTTTGAATAGGTAGTTGATAAAATTATTTTAATTAATGTGACTACTTTTAATTTATTAATTGTAATTATTTCATTGACATTGTATGTATTTGTTATTAATAAAAAAAAATGACTAAATTAAAATATAACTCAAAAAAAAGTTTAGAGATTGGCCTATAGTTTTCTATGGAATTTTTTAATCCTTCTTTGTGGATTCATTATAAATATGCCGATTTCCAGATAAAAGGCATCTAGCCGCAATCTAGTGATCACTTAAACAATATTGAAAGATGTACCACAAGACTTTTAGCACAACTTAGTCTGGATGGAAGAACACCGTTTGTACCCCGGTAGTAAGATTTTGCTGCCGTTACGCATACCTAGGCATAAGACCACTGCATTCAGAGGTGAATTTCGGTACATTGCTACCAAGTGCTGGAATAATATCCTTCCGCCACTACGCAATACAGGGTCAGTTAATGGTTTAAAGACTAAATTAAAATTAATTTTGTTGGACTTTCAAAAAACCAGCACCTAACGTTAGCATGTCATATATTTATTTATTTTATTTAGTGGTTAAAGGATCTGAGTACGGATTTTGAGGTCGTCGCCGCGTCGGTTTGATTCCCGCCCAGGACTATTTGTGTGATGAGCACATTGATTTGTTTTGTGTCTGGGTGTAACGTATCTTTCAATGTAAATTCTTTGTAATTCGGATGGGTGAAATCTCTGCGTGGTTAGCGGGCGGTGGGCGGTTCGCAGGCGTCGCGTTTTAGAGTTTTTTCGCGATGTCGTACGTTCCCACAGTTGTGGCGGACATATTGGATATGGAGCGGGGGGGTTAGGGTTGCCATATACAATACATAAGAGTACCATGCGTTGAGTAATTGATGATGTTTCCAAAAAGTCACTTTATTTATATTTATTGTACTTTTGCATACATGGGCTTTTCGAGCATATGTCCGTGAGTTATGGTACGAGTTAGCAGCGGGTGACATGAGGCGGCGGCAGACGACGCGTCGTCGCTTCATGTCGCCACGACATGTCGTCGCTTCATGTCGCCACGACATGTCGTTGCGTCATGTCACTGCAGTCATGATTTCGAACCCGACTGCAGACGGCAACAGCAGATGGAATAACAGCAAAATTAAATATCATGACAAATCTCAATGTAACTTTAACGTTGAGAACCTACGTAAGTTGGTTACATTATAATTCAATGTATAGTTCTAAGTAATAATACTATGGTCAGCGGCACTACTGATCCGCGGTCGGGCGACACTGGCGTCGGCCGCTCGACGACGCGTCGCTAGCTTCGTGTAGCTAGCTATGTAGGGAATTTCATGGGAATACATAGAAACCAGTAGTGTCTTTCCCAGGGCGCCTTTCTTCAGAGTTTCCAGTGTGTATGCAAGGGTAGGCTAGGGCTCTAACGAAAACAATGCAGAGAGATGTACACTGTATTTAGTAGTTCCCAGAGCTACAGAGACAATAGGAAGAACTTATACATTAATAGACATACATATAGACTAGTTACACTTAGAGTAGATCCTATATACACACTAGCAGGTACTACTTAAGTGATCTACCTAGGCGTGCGCAGGAATTACAGGTTATAACATTTAAGCAGCTATACTACACGGATCATGGATAAGTATGTAGTGTACTGGCCTTCGTGTAGGGTGAGAGCGACACCGGCTGTTTGTAATGCCAGGTGGAGGCGGCAGGCTTCCCTCAAATGCCCCTTGCTCGTGCAGTCCACGTATTTTTAGAGTGTGGCTCCTATCACCTCTATAGCCGCTTCTAGCCTACACTATGCAACCCTGTCATGAAACAACCAACGAAATAAGTTGTGACAGACGGAGATTGAACTGGTTTGCAAAAGAAGAGTAGACTTACCAGTTTCTTGGGCAGAATGTAGCAAATAAATAGAATAGAATAGAATAGAAGAAACTTTATTGCACACCAATGTTAAAATTTCTTATACAGATATTAACAAACAAAACAAAACAAAACAAAAATGTGTTTTATTCCACAAAAAAGCGACAAGGTAGGTACAACAATCTTATTCTAAAAATTATAGCTTAAACGCCGACCCGTCACCCTTGCAGAACATGGCCCCCTCTCAGCTTTTTGCTGTGTCACGGCTGGCGTGATAACAGCACTGGTTTTCAGAGGAAGCCAGTTGGGACATGATGACGACTGTTATTTTTAAAAACTAAATCAAATATTACATCTATTAAATAGGCAGGCATTAAATGTAAACAAAGTAAAAAATAAATAAAAATGATTCAACATAAATTTAAAAAAAAAATGTTTATCATTAGGTGTGGGCTATTTCAAAACTTCGTAACTAAATATAAAAAAATGAGAACAGGAGAAAAAAAAAGTTAACATAACCGTTGGCCCAATACTTCCTATTTTTGAGCAGTAGATTTATAATTCATACATAAACGAAACAAATCCCCAACGCGGCAACTGTTATTGCAATGACATAACCTATTTGGAATGAACTTTGCTACTAATACAACAATTCGATCAAGTAAATTGAATTAACGCGTTACAAAAACACATACCTACATATACCTAACTATTACATCTCTGCCAATGTCGAACACAAGCATGCACCCACAAAACCAGATGCCGACCAAAGCCAGTCACGTTACACAGTGCAAGAACCAAGCATCCGTCCCTTGCGAGCTATTCTGTGTATCAGGTAGGACAGGTAAGCGTCCTTTCTTTTTTTTTTCTATTTTCATAAGTATCTAGCGAACGCCACGTCATTTCACCCACGCCTCTCCCGTCCCCGTGGGAAGACGGGGACAAAAATATAGACTGTGTCACCCGGGGATTGTGTAGCCTCCCAACAGTACAACACTACAAGTACCTTTCAAATCGGCTCAGTAGTCTCGGCGCCCACTTGATGCAAACAAACAACCTAATCATTCCTCTCTGTAATATTCACTGTATGCGTAGTGTGTTGTAGAGAGATTTGGGAAAGACCCATGTCCAGCAGTGGACTGACATTAGCTGAATTGATCTAATGATTTATTGATTTAGATAACACTACCCATGCCAAATGACCCATTCACGCGCCTAGTTGTCTTAACAAGTATATCCTTTTTAGATGTTTAATAAGGGTGTTTCTTGTTTTCAAGCTGCGGGTTGGTGGCGAGAGGGTATTCCAGCAGTGAGTCGCTGAGTGTCTGAAGCAGCCTCTGAATGCTGCCGTCCTAAACTTGGGCATTGAGAGTGGCGGCACCATGGACCTCCTGCTAAATCTCTCCTTCTCATGCCTCCAGCTGAGTTTCTCAAATAGATAAGTTGGCCTCTGATTGCTTATTACACCAAACAACATACTTGCCAAATGCATCTTTCTCCTAGCCTCCATTCTCAGCATTTTTAAATCATTTATATAAGGAGACACATGGCTTCTTCTAGGGATATACAAACAAAATCTGGCACATGCATTTTGGACACGCTGAATTAAAGCCTCCGTTCGTTTTAACAGACAAGGACCATATACCGTGTCGCAATAATTAAATCTAGACAATACAAGACAATCGATTAAGAGCTTTCGCATTGGCACACTCAAGTTCTGCCTAATATTATAAAGAACCTTAAGCCTATAAAAGCAGTTACTGACAACTTTGTTTATGTGTGCCTCAAAGTGTAACTCAGAGTCCATAGTTAGACCAAGGTTGGTGGCTGTATCAACTCTCTCTATCCTATCTTGTCTGATAATGACTACAGGCCCCTGATCAAGCACAGCCTGCACATGCTGTCTAGAGCCCAGTACCATGTACTTAGTTTTAGATGGGTTCAACATAAGGGAATTACTCTCTGCCCACGTCACCACTCGCTTTAAAGTTTCATTCAAAGTGCTTACTGCAGATGTTGTTTCAGAAGGTTTGAATGATTTGTAAAGCTGGACGTCATCAGCATACATGTGGAACTTACAGTCAGACATAGAGCTTACTAGGTCTGCACTGTATAGAATATACAGTAGCGGACCCAATATTGAGCCCTGTGGTACACCCCGATGGATCCGGCGGGGAGGGGAGCGAACCCTGGTTCCATCTATTTTCTGTATCTCCACACACTGTGTCCTGCTGGTAAGATAACTGTAGAACCATTGCACAGTTTCCCTGGTGAACCCATAATATGTCAGCTTTGAGAGCAGTAGCGTCTGATCTATGGCATAAAAGGTGCGTGAGAAGTCCAACAAAACCAGAATGGATGCCTCCCCCACATCCCTCGCCTCAAGTATGTTTCCGACAACATCAGCCAGAGCAGTGGCAGTTCCTCGACCCTTCCGAAATCCCGACTGCAACTCAGGCAGTAAACAGTTCACCTCGAGATACTCCATCACTTGTGTATGCACCACACGCTCAAGGATCTTTGAGAGGCAGGGAAGAATGCTAATGGGCCTCAAGTCCTTGCAGCTCAGTGGATTACTGTTCTTAGGTATAGGTCGGACTATAGCACACTTCCATAGCTCAGGAAATTTGTTCGATGCAATGAAACCATTCACGATGTCTGTCACTGCTTGCAGGGCCGAGGGTAAGGTCATACTCAGCATGTCCCGACTTATCTCATCTATTCCCTCTGCATTGGTTCCTATACTATTTATTATCCTGAACACTAACTCACTACTGACTGGCTGAAGACTGAACTCACTCTGCATACACCTATTATACTCAAAAAATGTGAGCTGCGAGATCGCTGTAGTTGATGCACCGGGAACCTCCAGAAAAGCCAGGTTAATTTTGTCCGGGTCATCAAAATGATCAGGTAGCAAGACTTCCCCATGGTTCGAAAAGATATCCAGCTTTAAATTTTTCCATAAGCGCTTAGGATTTAGCATTTGCCCATTAATACTATTCTTGAAGTATGCCGCCTTTTCGTATTGAAGTGTCTGGTTCGCCAAGTGTTTCAAATCCACATAGTAAGTCCGGTGCTGTTGAAGTTTTGTGTTACGATACCTCTTTCTTGCCTGGTCCCTTAGACGGAATAATAACCGTACATTGTCGGTGATCCATGGAGTGGGACGGGTCTTGAATATTCTTGATTTGACAGGAGCATGGAGATCAAACAACGTCACTACATAGGAAGTCAAGGTATCCACCATGACATCATCAGGGGCACTCTATAACCGAATGCACAAAGAAGGCGGAAGCGCCAAAATGCGCAACTTGCTTGCGTTTCAAAAAGCCTTACAACCATGGAACAGGAGCGCCGGACTGTCCTGCAAAAATAGTGGCAGAGAAACGGTACATTAATTCCGTTGATTATGGGGGCGCCTGAGAGCTGTCCCCTTCTCTTTTCCCCTTTTTATTTTTTTACTTTGCATACTATGTACCTAGTTCACTGACCTGTACTATTAATCGTAGTTTTAATAATTAGCTCAAGTAAATTACAATGACTCATAACGTGACAACTTTAGACTTAGACATCGGCATAGCGATAACATACGCGTGCGACACTGTCCTCATTTTTTCCGCTGAATCTGCGTTAGAAGCGTAAAAATACTATAAACTCTGATATGCGTGTTATTAAAAATTATTGTACTATATTTGTATTAAAAATGCTTTGCGTTAATTTCCCTAATTACGAGAATTAATTAACTTTACTTTCCTATATGTTAAGAAATTAAAAGTAGATAATTATATACCTAGTAGTATCATAACAATCGATGTAACTTACGAAATAGATAGTTAATTGTAATAATTAAAACAAATAAGATTATTCTAGACTCTAGACTAAGTATAATTGCATAAAAGCCTGAAACACAGGAATACCTAGTTCAGGCGCCAACTGTATATTTTAGAGGTCGTCTTATGTGTAACTAGAGATTATATAATTTTATAAGTATCCGTTGTCTGGTACCCATAACACAAGCAGGATATTCTAGCTTACTTTGGGATCAGATGACGCGGTGCCCTATAAATACAGATAAATTGTAAGTATCTAGTTTAGGCACCATTCTCAAAATTGTTATATTTACTGTGAATTCAATGTATAAATACCTTATTTAAGACACATTTTGAAATAAGATTGTTGTGTTTTGAGAAAATAAAAAAATTTATAAATTTATAGTTATTTAAAAAAAAAAGATAAGAAAATCTATGTCCTGCACTCCACCACTCACGACCCAAGGGACGGCATCTCTATCCTGCTCAAAAAATTGATGAAGAATGTCGCTCATTGGTCTGTATGTAATCATTCTCGGAATAGGTTTAGCCTTTCTGTACAAGGTGTCACACGTCAAAAAAGCATGACGCCCCAGCTCACAGATATGATCCACTACGACATTACGCGTCTTAATGTCGGTGCAGATCACATCTATAAGCGTAGCAGTCTCCTTAGTGAAATGTGTCGGCGAATGTACATACTGCACCAAACTCATATGAGTCAGAAAATGTGTCAGTCTTTTCACTTTGTCCTCGTTATCCTTAAGCATGTCCACATTGAAATCCTCAAGAAGCATCACATGGTCAAAAGGGGCCAGAGCTGAAATACTATCCGTCATAGCACCCAAAAACACTTCCAGGTCAAGCCAGGGTGGGCGATAGGCTGCACCAATTAGTAATGTTTTACCCATCACACTTGTTGTTATCCACATCTGTTCCACCCATGAATTTATAGGGTGTGCCCTTGTTTTCACACTAATCCCAATCTTGACGTAGAAGCCGACTCCCCCTCCTCGGCCCTTCTTAATATTTTTAGACCGTGGTACATGCCGAAGCCTGTACCCCTGCACGGTTGGTGCTTTGGCTTCCCTACCTGTCTGCACCCATGTCTCATTAATTGCCATGATATCAGGGACATGGTTCAACATGGCCACTCTAAACTCATCATGCCCGGTCGACAGAGACCCCACATTCAGTAAACCAAACCGTAAATATTTATTTTTTATCATTTTAATGTGTTATGTAGTACAATTATCCGAGTTTGTATGTAAATCGTAGCAAAATAAATCAACATGTATAATCTAACACTCATGCACTGCACAACAAATGTATACTGCTGCGCATGTCTGCGTTCATCTTGTGATTTCCAAGTAAGAATTTCACCCGTTTTCATATGTAAACAAGTCATATCAATATTTGTGTTTTGACCATTTATGCAAGTTTTCCTCATATTGCACGGTAATGAGCCCATACCCATATACAGCTGTCCATGATTTTCCTTGAAACTCTTTAAAAATATGTAATATAACTGTATAAACTCAATACAATGCAATACATTATAATATACCCCATATACAATAGAAGACCGCCCCATACTGTATTTTTCTACGGATATATAATATTTATATAGTTGTTCATGCTTTCTATTAAGATTTAACAATGTTATGGTATAAAATAAGTGTATACCATGCTCCATGTAACACAAAATAACCCTATAAATAACATGTAAATATATTTTTTTTCAATATTAAATAGCTGACTGATTGCAGTATGTTTTCTTTAGATATTTTATTTTTAAATTGATCATAGCAAGTGCCCACTCTTTCAACATCCCATCCACTCCATATGACATACCCTTTAACTGACCAACTGCCGCCATCCAGCTTCGGGATACATACCTGTATCGAGATCAGACGCCCATAGCCACATCCTGCAGTACGAACACCCTCAGCATAGCCCATCATGACAACACAGCATATAATACAAAAAGTTACAAAAATACACAACCTATAATACACATTAATATCACTAAGAACCAAAATGTTGTCCAAACAATGCAGGAAGATCTGCCTCTGACCTAAGGCGATGTGTGGGGTCTCCAGGCTTTCTACAGGCAAGGACGTGACCGCGCTTCGTCCACACAAACCTCCATCCAGCGGCGACGGCAGCCTCACGCGCACGTCGAAACAACTGCCTGTTGACTTTCGTCAAGCGCTCATTAACGTAGAACCGGGTGGGCTTAGCAGGTGAGCCGCCCCCTGTAACACCCTCTGTGGTGGCGGTGCGGCGAACGCGTGCGCCCCGCAGCAGCTCGTCGCGTAGGTCGCGGCGCGCCAGGCGCACCACCAGCAGGCGCGGGCGCGGCTCGCTGGCCCCCTGAGGGCTTGTGACATTAAGGTGGCGCCTGCCAACGCGCTCCACGCTGACTATGTCACGCTCCTCGACTGCGACGCCCAGCTTCGTCCCTATGGCCCTCACGATGTGAGAGGGGCTCTCTCCATTTTGCTCTGGCACATTAGATATCTCGATATCATTGGCCAAGAGCTCCTGGTCCCGGTCGTTCAACTCCCTACGCAAACTTTCAATTATGTTGTCAACATCATTGACACCGGTGTCAGGCACCGTAGGTTTCCCTTCCAGCGCAAGCAGCCTGGCCTCGAGTCCGTCGATCCTAGAGTCGCATGCTCGCACGGACTCCCTTATGGTTGCCATCTCCGTCACCATTTGCGCTCTAAACTCACTCATATCCCTACGCAGTCCACGAATTTCCTCCACGAGCATTTGGTAATCCCCCCCATGGTGCGAGGTTTGCTGGTCACCAGAGGCGCACCCACCCACAGACTCAGGCGTGGTCGACAACAACTCATCGCCCGGCGAAACATGTACAGGCCTTCCCTCACTCCCCAGGTCGCTCTGAGACGGTCGAACAGGCGTGTCATCATTCTTGGTTTTCCTTTCAGCACCACGCTTGCACTCAGGGCAGCACCAGTTCACCGGTACGCCACCCCTTCCGGACACATTTACGCAAGCCTTATGGTACATCTCCGAGCACTGTTCACATTTGAGACATTTTGCTACATCTGTTGGTGAGACAAAGCGACGACAGCCTCCGCACCTCATTGTTTACTGTTAGTCCGAATTAATAGGTGCTGTGACAACTAGATGGCGCTATTGCAAATGACAGGCGTCAATCTGCTGATCAATAATTCGCAAAAGATGTCGCTGGCAACCGAATTGATTGTGTTGGCGCGACGCGCGACCTATCGAACAGCTGATATCAGCTGTGCACAGAAATGTTTTGTTGATTCACCCACACGGCACTCAATCAAAGTAAAAAAAAAGTTGATTTTATGCTTAGATCTAGTAATCCCTTTGATTATATCAATTCAAAATGTCACTGCACAATCACCATTTATTAGTTCACTCATACAAGTTAATTATGTTTTCCCAGATATTACTTATTCATGTCCATGGTCCATGGATGGGTGACCATCCATGTGATCACTTTGTGACATTTATTTGAGCGTTTCCGTGCTTCGGAAGGCACGTTAAGCCGTTGGTCCCGGTTGCCAGTAAAATGGCAGTCGTTAACACCTTACGTGCCGTGTGAAAAATTGAGTCTTTCCATTTGCGCCACAGGGCCCACCGGTGAGCCTTCTCTTACTGTTACATTCACGCCGCGCGGGTCACCCGTGAGCCTAATGACTGGTTTAGCGAAAATGCTTCCTACAGGCCGAATTCTACAGATATCGAACAAAACCTTTATGGACGTGAGTCGCAAGGCCCCGTAGTTTAACCGATGTAGCGTGGTTTTCAAATCCATTAGATTTTTTTTTGTTTTATGAAGGTTATTGTAATGACACCAGTGTAGTTCTTATCGTAACAGGGAATATTTTAGTTTCACATACTACTTATATAATATTATTATAATAAAATCGACCATAATAATGAAACCTTTATTTAAATTCTAGAACATTTATTTTTGCTCTTTACCGCCAAATAAAAATACCACTTTAAATTATGTCACAAAGTAGGTATCTAATTACTTTTAATCACATTTGCAGCTTTTTTCAATATCACATTAATTAGTCTTCTATTCATATCATTAAAATTAAAAGGAACTTAAAAATAACACCTCTTTCTATGTATATATATATATATATGTATATAGTTCAGTGTTATAGTTAACGTTTCAGTGGATGCTCCGTTAGGATCGTCGGACCACTGTGTCGTTCGGACGCATGTGCCTCTCGCAAGGCCTGAACCACCTCGGCCCAAGGAGTGGCGACATGTGTGGCACTACAAGTCAGCAGACTGGGATGGACTGCGAGAGTTCTATGCGTCGTACCCGTGGTGGCGGCTTTGTTTTGCCTCAGAGGATCTGGATTCTTGTGCTGTAGCAGTCGCTGAGGGGATCTTGGAGGGTATGGAATGCTACATTCCCAACCGATGGATCCCTGTAGGTGCAAAAAAGCGACCGTGGTTCAATCGACTCTGCAGAGAAGCTCTAATGTAGAAAGAATCTGCCTACAGAGCTTGGACCACGGCTCGTGCAAATTCAGATCCAAACATCTCTGAGGTGAAACGCAAATTAAACGCCGCCTCGAGGTCCAGTAAAAAAGCAATTGTCAAGGCCAAGTTCGATTTCGTCGGCAGAATTGGCGAACGGCTAGCAGGCTACCCTTCAGGAAGTCGTGAATTTTGGTCGCTTGCCAAAGCTGCCGAGGGAAACTTCTGTCGGTCAGGATTACCACCCTTGCTTAAACCCGACGGTAGTTTGGCCCAGAGTGCCAAGGAGAAAGCCGACCTTTCGGGTAATCTCTTTGCCTCTAACTCGACCATGAGCGACGGGGGTGCTTTACCGCCGGGCATTCCGAGTTGTGGCACTTCCATGCCGGAAGTTAAATTTACACAGCGAAATGTCCGGCGGTGTCCCTGGACGTCCATAGGTCGAGTGGGCCAGACGGCATTCCCGCGGTGGTACTTAAGCATTGTGGTCCAGAGTTGTGTCCGGTACTTACACGTCTTTTCACACTTTCCTATTCTATGCAACAAGTCCCGGCGTCGTGGAAGATCGCGTATGTACAAACCCAAAAAGGGTGACAGAACCGACCCGGCCAATTACAGGCCTATAGCCGTCACCTCCCTTTTATCCAAGGTGATGGAGCGTGTAATTAATACACAGCATACCTTGAGGAACACGACCTGCTCAGCGACCGGCAGTACGGTTTCCGTCACGGCCGCTCGACGGGCGATCTTCTTGTGTACCTAACACACCGATGGGCGGCGGCTAACGAGAGTAAGGGTGAGACTCTAGCTGTGAGCCTCAACATCTCTAAAGCCTTTGACCGGGTCTGGCACCGTGGTCTTCTTACGAAACTGCCCTCATATGGACTACCCGAGAGATTATGCGGATGGGTGTCCAGCTTCTTGGCCGGTAGAAGCATCAGGGCCGTCGTTGACGGCAGCTGTTCAGACTGCATGGCTATAAACGCTGGAGTACCGCAAGGCTCAGTGTTGTCCCCTACTCTGTTTCTGCTGCATATCAATGACATGTTGTCTATTGACGGCATTCATTGTTATGCGGACGACAGTACGGGGGACACTTGTTACACGGGCCGCCCCGGTATCTCTCGGGACACAGTGGAGGAAAATCGTGAACAGCTTGTGTCTGAAATCGAGGCTACTCTTACTAGAGTGTCCGATTGGGGTGGACAAAATCTTGTCCAGTTCAACCCTTCCAAGACACAAGCGTGTTTTTTCACCGCTAAGCAAACCCCAATTACTGCAGCGCCGCAATTTCAGGGCACATCTCTTTCCATCTCCAAAAGTATAGGGATCCTTGGCGTTGACATCTCCAGTGACGTTCAGTTCCGTAGTCATTTGGAGGACAAGGCTAAGCTGGCGTCCAAAAAGCTAGGTGTGCTCAACAGGGCGCGGCGGTACTTCACTGCGGCGCAAACACTATAAGTCGCAAGTGCGGCCGCATATGGAGTACTGCTGTCACCTTTGGGCGGGAGCTGATAGCTCGCGATACTGACTAGAAACTACAGATGAGGCGCGCGGTGAGGCGCGCGGTAAGGTGCGCGGTGAGCCGCGTTGTGACCCCGCGGCCTCCGCCAACGGAAAATACGTTTTCGTTCGTAAGACGCCACGCGACCCACTCGTGAGCCTTTTGTTATATCTCGTAAACTAGACGGTAGAAGTCATTGATTTTTATTTTCTGTACGAATTATCACATTTTATAAACTTAGGGGTAAAAATCTTAAGTTGAAAAAAATTACGGATTTCGTGATTTGGGCTTGGCCTGAACGGAAAGATACGAAAGGCTCACCGGTGGGTCGTACGGCACGCAAGGTGTTAAGCTAAGTTGAAGGCTTTATTTTCAACAGCAGGCAGTCACAACCTGCGCCTGTCCATTTAAACACGGCAATACGGCTCACCACCTATTACGTGGGACAAATTATAAAAAGGTGAAATGTGGGCATATAATATGCCTCTGCCTACCCCTTCGAGGATAAAGGCGTGACCATATGTATGTATGTATGTATGTATTACTTATTGGCCACTTTTTCTGACCCCTCTTAACTCAGTGTTATTATATTTTATAACTGTTCTCTCACACGAGTAACCATTCATTTATCCACACACTAGTCTTATCCTTTCACTATAATTGTTTTTTTACTCGAGAATATTAGCAATTTATATTTCTAAACTATTTTACCCGTTGAATGCCGCATGAAACCCGAGTTGCCAATCTCCCGAACAGTCGATTGCTTTGGCAACCATGGCGGCCAACTTTTTTCGTTCGGTTCTCCTCGCACATTTTTCGATATCTATGGCTGTATGGTCGCGGGTCTAAGTCTTTCTGTGTAAATTATTGTGTAGAATTGGTTATGGTACTGAATGAGATAGCTTGCCGAGTGAATGTAATGAAAAAAAAGTCGAAATCACGATTTGATCGCTGTCATTATTAATTGTTTGTTTGGCGCCGTTCGTAGAAAGTATTAATACGATTAATTTTTGAATATTTTTGTTTATTCTGTTTCAAATATTGTTGTTTTGCATTTAAAAGTATCCTGGCATGTTGTTTAACAGCTGTGATAAATATTTTCAGTGTAATTCGAAGTTAAATTTGTAAAATTTGATAAAATAACACGCGAAGGTCACCATTATTTTTTGTTGTTGTTTTTGTTGTGCAGTGCTCGTATTTAACCGATATTTGTTGAGATTTTCTCAATAGAAACTATAATCTTTTGTCAAAATACCATTTAACATTTAACATATGAATAATTTATGTGAAAATCAATAATAAAAACGGGGGGGCTTTTTTTTTAATAATTTAAGATTACATAGCCTCGATATCCCCAAAATAAACAAAAAAATAAACAAATAAATAGGCAGTAATATTTTATTTTATTTTCGGAGATTTTATATCTACAGATTATTATTTTTTTTGTGAAAGTGAATTGTTGATGTGTATATTTTGTAAATAAAATAATTTAGTCAGAAAACTGCTTTTTATTTTGAATTACATGGTAAAATCTGAGAGTACTCCTTCATTTTTCCCATCCTAATTTTCGGCCAAATATCATAAATCCATTACACATGGGGTATTCTCGGATTTAGTGTAGTTATTTTCGTCAGTTATCCAGCATGATGAAACAGTAAGTATTTATGTAGTATGACTCCTGTAAAAGAAATAAGGATATATTGTGTGACGTCCGGCGTGCAGCCGCCGTTCCCGCCGAAGGCGTGGGCACCGCCTATGGATACGCCGGCGTGACCACGCCACCGGCGGGATTGAGCGGTCAGCGATACAAAAACACGTCTTATTCAGATAACAGTGCCATCTGTCGTCTATACATTTCATACATGTACAGAGGGCGGCCTTATCGCTAAAAAGCAATCTTTTGCAGGCAACCTTTAGATGGAAAAATACCGTCAAGAATCACGTGGTAAAAGGGGTAGTCATTGGTGTCAAATAAAAAATAACTAAGTCTACTAAACGTCTCAAGTCAATAGGATATAGGTAGGTACCTACATAGGTACCAATAAATACATACATATAATATATATACAATACACATAACAATACACAAGTTGATACTATTTACATTCATACACTCTAATTACATACATATTTATACGACTGCCTCTGTGGCGCGGTCGGTAGTGATACCGCCTGTGGCGCTGGAGGTCGTGGGTTCGATTCCCACCGGAGACAAATATTTGTGTGACCCATAAATGTTTGTCTCAAGAGTCTGGGTGTTTCTATGTATAATATGTATGTATTTAGAAGTATATAAGTATTAATATCCGTGGTCTGATACCCATAACACAAGCAGGTTATTCCTAGCTTACTTTGGGATCAGATAGCGTTGTGTGAGATGTCCGTAAATATTATTATTATTATTATATATTTATATTATCACACAGATATTATTATTTACATTCACATATACTATGAAGCTAAGTAGTGCTCCTTAACCAGTCTTTTGAAAGTATTTAAGGACTGCGCGCGCCTAATGTTTAAAGGTAGTAAATTCCACAACCGAACTGCTTGCACAGCGAAGGATTTGTCGTAAAAATTTGTGGAATGTCTGGGAACTACTAATTGCAGTGACTCTGATGACCTTAGAGATCTCAAATGTGTGTCATTCAGGAACGTAAAACGTTCTTTTAAATAATTGGGAGTAGAGGGATTGAAAAGGGTGCTGTAAAGCAAAGACAGAATATGAGTGTTTCGACGAACACGAATAGAGGCCAGTTGAGCTCTCGACGAAATTGTGTTACGTGATCATATTTGTGTAGGCCAAATATAAATCTGATAGAAAAATAAACTTATAGTACTAAAGTTAGTGACTATTATAACCTCCAACAGTTGCGAGGCCGAAAATTATTTCTTGAGCGAAAGCTGATTCGAGGCACATAGCAAAGAAACAGAACCTCTACCCCAAAGCAGGTCTTATTATTACGTTTCTCTGCGAATATTCTGGAAACCTTTTAACAAAACCTGTTTTTGCCAACGCAATTCATGAGGTGCCATAGACCTTACTGTCGCTTGTCACCAGAGACAACTACGGATAATAAAGTAAAAAAACGATGAATTGATTAAGGCGTCCTGACACGTTCAATGATGAACTGTCAAGCCCTCAACCAGATATCGTTTCATCTATAGAAAACAAATGCTACAAGCTGCGGTTTTTTAGGCGCACAAATAATTATTTTTGTTTTATTTTTAAATTGTAATTGGTTTTCCTTGTCTTGTTCATAGTTTACTAAGTTTTATGTGTGCCTTATAAAACTGATTTTCTTTCTTTCTTTCAACTGACAATAAAAATGGGCGGAACAATATCCGGGCCGGCTGACTTATTCAGATCTAGATCTGTATGTCTTTTGCCACGCTTGCAAGTGCTACGAGATAGCTTGATTATTCGTAGAATAATCAAGAGCGGTGTCAGTGTCCATCAAAAAGTTTGAGAAGAAGTAATCACTAAACATGTTAGCAATCTCTTCACCGTTGCTGGACAACAATTGTCCAAACTTAAGTATAGAAGGTAGATTGTATTTTGGATTTTACATAATGCCATACATAATCGACACCAGAAGTATCAATTAAGGGAAGGGACATTTTGGCGAAAATGAGTTATCAAATAAATTTACTGTAATAATGTTAAATATTTTAAAAATTATAATGTCCAAGATAATGTAATGTCACCATTAAAATCATGTCCATAAACAATGTCAATCAATTAATTAAAATAACGTCAAATAGAGAGAATAATTTAAATATATCATTTGCACCTTTTCAAAAAATCTTGCAACGTGTAAAACGATTTGTCGCTTAGACATGACTTCAATTTAAGCCTGAATCTTTTCTTGGGCGTTTTTTTACATTCATCTGGTACCGCATTGTATATACGTCCACACCACACATTGTAGTACAATTTTTATGATACAATGTGGTTCTAGGTATTTTCGATAAAACAATTCTATCTGGATTCCTAGTATTTCTAGGAATAGGTAATCTTGGGTGCATTTTAAAAAATTCGGCTGCCTCAAAAATGTACATAGAAGTCAGAGTTTTTCGTGGACTCTATCGATTGGTATACTCGTATAAAAAAATGTCCCTTACAGTACAAATTTTAGGACTGCCTAAACCGATTTACGACGAAAAAATTTATTTAAGGGCCATTGAGATATTTTTCTACTCAGACAAGTAAAGTAACTCATCATACAAAATAATTTTGACCCTTACCTTAGACCTCAAATCGGTAATATGTCCCTTACCTTAAATAATTTTTTGAGCATTTAATGGGTAATTTATATATTATATTATTACTTATCTCACATAATTTTTGCAATTTTGTATTTTTCGTGTGAAAATCTAAATGTATTCTTGATTCCACCCGATTAAAATTACAATTTCAGGGCTCCGTGTAGATGAGCTGAACACAGCGGCACAGCACTCAGCTAATGGTGCTAATCCGCGATTTTGGGGGTGTACGGACATCAAGCCAGTCCTGAGTTAATTTCCTACCCAAATTGTTTTCCTTCCTTTTAAATTTACCGCCAATGGCGCTAGTATCGCCGGTCGAACGGATCGGCCTATGAATGAACGTTTCGCGCGCCGCTCGCGCCTCTAGCGGCAAGCACCAAAACCAAGAGTTCGAAAATTTTCTTTGCAATGGACGCGTCTGAGGTCCCGTAAAATAAATAATTTAAGCTGCTCTCAGCATAACTATACTCGTTAGAAGTTCAATGACTGTTCTAAACCTACGATCAATCTACTGATACGGTGAAAATGCAATTTGGGTGAATTTTCGTGATAGCAGGCCGATCAATCATTACAACGGTTTCGCCGCCGGCTCCCGTCAAGATCCATCCCCATCTCCAGGTGAGTTGTTTGTGCTTTTCCACCCTTGAAGGAAACTGGATTTCGTCTAGGTTTACTAGCAACAGGGCAATGCAGAGGCTTCTTCAACGAGTCCCATACATTTAAATGGTGCCTCCTGTGAGGTTTATATAATCACAATCCCACATTATTCATAAAAAGTCAACTTTTTACGACTTTATTTTATATTCATAAAGATTAAGTGAATCCAATGGTGGTATAAAGGCCCACAAATTCACTTATTTCTTAGTAAAATTGCATTTACGCGGCAGGTATATCTACCTCCGTAGGTACTTTTGTCAACGCGGCCGCTCGCTTGCACACAGCGAAGCGCCCGGCGGACATACCTAACTTACCGAACGATTTGTTCGTAATCCATTTTAAAACTAAAATTTCATTATTCACGTTAGATTGCAAATAAATAGTAAATTAAGCTGCTGTCTTGACTGATGCTAGTTGTTTGTATTTTCTTGTGTTAGTTGTGCTCGAAATTGAGGTTGATAATTTGTTAGTATGTTTGTGCCGCCATACCTCCGAACCACATAGTTTGGTTTTTTGAGATTCGAATCATCTCGGGCTGGTTGTAGACGTGTACCTACCTACTTATATTTTGAGTTACCTACTTATATTTTGTACCTACCGAAATAATTGGTTGGTTACCGAGCGTTACCGAGTATAACCGAGTGTTACCGAGTTTCTACCCATTGCCGTTCGGAGATTGGGTACTTTGCGATATCGAATATTGTTTCAATTCATTTATTTTACGAAACTAAGACAAGATGGCGGATGTTGAACTGCAGCAGTACATAAAAAGGCGTGAATATGAGTTTAAAAGTATGCAGATTATTTATGATTTAGTTAAAAATGCTTCTACAGATAAAACGAAAATTCCGTCGTTTAGAGCTCGATTCAAATCTATCGAGAAAATTAGAGAGAATTTTATCGATTCGCATGAAAACTTAAATAAATTACAATTAACTGCGAATTCGAAGCATGAATACGATAATCAAACCCTGTTATCTTTTGACGAGTTGTATGACGCAGCTGTCGAATTTGCCGATTCGCTTGGTTCTCCGTCAGTTTCTAAATCGGAGTCCGTTGCGGGATCTAGTCGTAATTCGTCTATCGCGCAAGTTAGGTTACCGAAAATAGAGATACCTAAGTTTGACGGTCAGATTGAAAATTGGCAAACCTTTAAAGACAGTTACGTTCCTCTTATTCATAATAATGTCGCCTTGTCCGACATTGAAAAATTTCACTATTTAGTCTCGTGTTTATCTGGAAATGCATTAATACTAGCTAAAGGTGTTCCTATCACTTTAGCTAACTATACTGTAGTTTACAGTGCGTTGTTAGACCGATACGACGACAAGCGTACTCTGGCTACAGCTTATTTAGAAAATATATTGAAATTGACGCCGCTAAATAAACCGTCATTAACCAACTTATCTGAGTTTACGAATGTACTTTACGAAAGTGTCAATGCCTTACGCGCGTTGAATATTGAGGATTTATTAGAGTTTATTTTGTTCTATATTGCGTCAAGGCCACTTGACCATGAAACGAAAAAACGTTTTGCGTTACAAAATAAGAACGAGATTCCGAAATTTAACGACTTGGTGGTTTATTTACAGAATTATATAAAGGTTCTAGAAGTGAGTCAGCCGATTTCGACCACTTCACTTGTATCGAAAAATAGACAATTTCGTAGTACTCAGAAGGTTGATAGTACGCGTAAGGATAGTAGTACACATCCTACCAAGTCCGTACCAAGGTCGTCATTTGTGGCGTCCAATAATAATAAACAAAATCAGTTTATGTGTTTATGTTGTAATGAAACTCACTCGATTTATCGGTGTAGTAAGCTGCATTCCATGAGTATGGAACAGCGTAAAAAATTCGTTCATGAATTAAAACTTTGTATTAATTGTCTAAGGCCTGGTCACGACAATACTAGTTGTAAGTCCAAATCAACTTGTTTCATTTGTGATGCTAAACATAATACGCTTTTGCACGTTGAAAAGAAAAGTTTATTAACACAGTCGGTTAATTCAAACTTACCTGACAACCCTAGCACGAGTGCTACACTTGCTAGCACGACCGAGAATTCAACTCGGAGTCGTACCACGGTTAGCCGTACAAAAATATTAGGTTCTGCGATAGTGCGAGTGTACCACGCGAATGGCTCGCTTCAGTATGCGCGCGCCCTTATTGACAGCGGTTCGATGGATTCTTTTATCACGAGTGCTTGCGCACGGCGATTGGATTTACGTATTAAAAAATGTAATTTAAGTGTTACTGGTCTTGGACAAAATTCAGTTTGTAATATAAAAGGTTACACTTTCGGCTCGATAATACCTCGTACGAGTGAATCGCCTAAGTTTGACTTGCCATTGGTAGTTTTACCTAAAATTACTTCGGCTTTGCCTTCGACAACATTACCGTTGGCCGTCAAGGATTATTTTATGCATCTGGATCTCGCCGACCGCGACTTTCATAAATCCGGTCCGATCGATCTTTTGTTAGGTGTTGAATGTTTTGATCAAATATACACCGGGTCTCGTTTTACTCCCGGCCCCGAATTACCCTGTGCGTTATCCAGTGTGTTCGGCTGGGTGATAACCGGTCAGTATTTTCATAACATGAAAACTAACGTTCCCAGTGAACCCGTTACGTCACTCCTCGCGTCTTCATGTACGCTCGACGAGATCGTTCAACGGTTCTGGGAGTCCGAGGAACCGCCGAAATGTACAATTTCCGTTCCCGAGGACGATATTTGCGAAGAAAAATATAAAAATGGTACTTACCGCACGTCCGATGGTCGGTATGTTGTACCAATAATGTTAAGAGATGACGCTCCTTCTTTGGGGGACTCAGACCGTCACGCTTTTAATCGTTTTCTTAACTTAGAAAAACGTCTTACTAATCAGACGGAGTTAAAAAACGAGTACAAGGAATTTATGAAACAGTACGAAGACCTTGGACACATGCAGCCAGCAGATTCTTCGTTTACTGATCGTTATATAATTCCTCATCATTGCGTCGTACGCCCAGAAAGTGCTACGACACGTCTTCGAGTAGTCTTCGACGCGAGTACCAAGACTACTAATAATCTTTCTTTAAATAAAATTGTTCATGTCGGACCGAAACTTCAAATCGACATAATCGATTTAGTTACAAAATTTCGACTTCATAAAATTGTTTTTACTGCGGACATTTGTAAAATGTATCGCCAAATTTTAATTAGACCTGAAGATAGGCGCTATCAACACATTCTATGGCGTGCTGAACCTACTGAGCCGCTAACTGAGTACGAGCTAAAAACAATTACGTACGGGGTCGCAAGTTCTCCCTATCTCGCCGTTCGAACCCTTCGTCAACTGGCCGAAGACCACGGCTCCGAATATGCGAGTCGTGTGTCCGAAGTTCTGTTCGAAGAAACGTTCATGGACGATATTACAACGGGCAGTTCGTCGCTTGAAGGTGCTAGGCAGTTGAAAGCAGACATAACCTGCTTGCTGTCGAAAGGCCACTTTGAACTTCGTAAGTGGAGTACCAACGAGCCGAGCCTGTTATCTGATGTCCCTCCGGATCACTGTCAAACTTCCAAATCCTTCGAAGAATCAGGAAATGAGTTTATTAAAATATTAGGCATCCGTTGGAATCCATCGGAAGATAATTTCTCGTAAACTTTTTCGGACACTTTTAATGTTCAGTTCACTAAAAGATCTATCTTGTCTATAGTTGCCCGGATATTCGATCCATTAGGCTGGATCGGGCCGGTTGTATTTGCAGCTAAGTCGCTGCTGCAAGAGATGTGGTGCTTAAAGTTGTCCTGGGACGAAACGATCCCCAAAGATCTAGTAAAAAGATGGCATTGCATAGCCGCCAATTTGTCCGACCTACAAAACATTTCGCTTCCAAGGTTTGTGATACCTTCCGATCCAATCGAGGTACATTTAATAGGGTTTTGTGACGGGTCGTTGAAAGGATATGGCTGTTGTGTATATTTGTGTGTCGTCACGGAAGACGTTAAAAGTCCTACCGTTACTAATTTGTTAATAGGAAAGTCTCGAGTAGCTCCTATTAAAACTACTACAGTGAATAGACTCGAGCTAAGCGCAGCGGTGCTTCTAGCACGAGAACTGTCTCACATGTATACTCTTCTGAAAAATAAAATTAAAATTAGCTCCATCCGAGCTTATTCAGATAGCATGACTACCTTGTCATGGTTAAACACAGCACCACATTTGCTAAAAATGTACGTTGCTAATCGTGTTGTTCAGGCGACAGACTTGATCAGTCCTGAACATTGGTATCACGTTGCGACTGAAGACAATCCGGCTGACTGCTGCAGTCGCGGTGTGTCTTGTTCTGAACTTGCCAGCCATCCTTTATGGTGGACTGGTCCTGCCTGGCTGCAAGCCCTACCCAACTCTTGGCCTTCCAAGCAATTATTGCTGGCTAAGGAGGAGTTACCGGAATTAAAACCAGCAGTCACAGAGAGTTTTCACATTGTTCAAGAAGAAAATAATATATTTTTTAATCTAATAAACAATTGTTCGTCTTTAACAAAACTTCAAAGAGTTTTAGCGTGTTGTTTTCGGTTTATCTCGAACGCAAGGACAGCTAAGTCAGATCGAAAATTCTCTGTACTTACTAGTTCGGAGCTCGAGAACTCTGTCAAGACACTCGTCAAATTTACTCAAAATCACTATATGACATCGCAAGTCGATCTAATACAAAATAATAAACAATGTGAAAAATCAATTCAAAAATTATCTCCCTTTCTTGATAAGGATGGTTTAATGCGAGTGGGGGGACGTATAGATAGAGCAAAGTTATCTCTATCAGCGTTGCATCCTTTGCTGTTTCCAAAGCTGTGTCCCCTCTCGCGACTGATTGTCGAACATTTTCATATAAAATATCTTCATTGTGGTCCCCGAACGCTGCAGTCATTAATTCAAAGAAAATTTTGGATTATCGGGATAAGACTTCTAATACGTACCGTCCTTTCGAAATGTGTCCGTTGTTTCAAAGTGAAACCGGTACCTGTATCGACTTTGATGGGTAAGTTGCCAGCTGAGCGACTTCAACCCTCTCGATGTTTTCATACCACCGGCATTGATTTCGGAGGTCCGTTTATAATAAAAGAAAACCATCGTCGCGGAGCAAGAACTTATAAAGCATATCTCTGTTTATTCGTTTGTCTAAGTTCGAAAGCTGTTCACTTAGAGCCCGTGACTGAATTGAGCGCTGAAGCATTCCTCGCAGCACTAGATAGGTTTGTTTCCCGCCGTGGGATTTGTCATACAATTTTTAGCGATAACGGGACGAATTTCGTTGGAGCGAATAGGTATCTCAACGAAATTAACGACGAATTTCGTAAATATTACTCTGAATATCGGATGGCTTAGCTAACCGTCAAATAAAGTGGCAGTTCAATCCCCCAGCCGCGCCTCATTTTTCTGGAATAATTGAAATCGGAATTATGTCTACAAAATATCTTCTTAAACGGACAATTGGGGCTCAAGTTCTTACGTTAGAAGAATTTGCCACTATCCTTACAAAAAGTCGAGGCAGTTCTAAACTCCCGACCACTTTGTTCATTATCT
This sequence comes from Miltochrista miniata, assembly GCA_933228765.1. Taxonomy (NCBI): domain Eukaryota; kingdom Metazoa; phylum Arthropoda; class Insecta; order Lepidoptera; family Erebidae; genus Miltochrista; species Miltochrista miniata. The sequence continues at coordinate 4,453,827 of OW121771.1, forward strand.
CCGGATCCTCAGGAATCCGACGTTTTAACACCCGGGCATTTCCTAACGGGAGGTCCTCTGGTATCTCTCCCTGAGGAACCTTTAGTTGATACGCATTGCCCTCGTTCGCGTTGGCAAATGATTAGGCAGGTCACTCAGAGTTTTTGGCGTGCTTGGCAACGAGATTACTTGCACACACTGCAACAAAAGACTAAATGGTATGAACCAGGACCGCCTAATCTTAAAATAAACGATTTGGTAATCGTAAACGAACCTAATCTTCCACCTTTGTTTTGGAAGTTAGCTCGCGTGGACCAGGTTCATGCTGGTTCAGATAATATCGTCCGGGTGGTTACTCTCCGAACGGTTAATGGAAAAACTATGCGACGGCCTGTAGTTAAAGTCTGTCCCTTACTTCTTAATTAATTATATTATTTATAAGTGTGTAAACAATATTATCCGCCTGAGATGGTATTGTTTCTTAAGTTAAGTTTGTTAATATTTAGTAATTTCGAGCACAATTGTCATAAGCATTAAATAATCTTAATGTGTGAAATCCTGGTGAATTTCAAGTGGGGGGAAAATGTACGGACATCAAACCAGTCCTGAGTTAATTTCCTATCCAAATTGTTTTACTTCCTTTTAAATTTGCCGCCAATGGCGCTAGTATCGCCGGTCGAACGGATCGGCCTATGAATGAACGTTTCGCGCGCCGCTCGCGCCTCTAGTGGCAAGCACCAAAACCAAGAGTTCGAAAATTTTCTTTGCAATGGACGCGTCTGAGGTCCCGTAAAATAAATAATTTAAGCTGCTCTCAGCATAACTATACTCGTTAGAAGTTCAATGACTGTTCTAAACCTACGATCAATCTACTGATACGGTGAAAGTGCAATTTGGGTGAATTTTCGTGATAGCAGGCCGATCAATCATTACAACGGTTTCGCCGCCGGCTCCCGTCAAGATCCATCCCCATCTCCAGGTGAGTTGTTTGTGCTTTTCCACCCTTGAAGGTAACTGGATTTCGTCTAGGTTTACTAGCAACAGGGCAATGCAGAGGCTTCTTCAACGAGTCCCATACAGGGGGTTCTGTTGTTATGCTGTTTTGGGCCTACTTATGTATGGATATCGTGCATCCTCCCCCCTCCCCCTTAATCTTCAGCTACTCGTTCATGACCGGTCTGGTCGCCCTGATTGCAGCGGTTTCCACCTTGGTTGCTCAGTCTGCACCTTCCATGTCTCCATGAGTTCCTGACTGTGTACGATTTAGTAATCGGCAGGGCGCGTTGTGTTCCCTAATGTTGGTCAAACACCACGAGAGTGCAGTCGTCGCCATTTTTGACCCAGAACTCGAGCAGCCGACCCAGAACACCTTTTAGGATCGCGTCTCGTTGGGTAGATTCTCGCGCCGTAATGTGGGTGTCGTCAGAGTAGTACGTTGCGTTAACCCCTTCGAGCATATATGACCTGATCCGAAGAGAAGAAGTGGACCGATCCCTGCAAAATATCACACGATACCTCTTAGCCGGTAGCTTATTCATATCTCGAAGAGATAAGCTCCGAAAATCCGACGTAAGTAGGACAGCACTCCATGATGATAACTGAGTGCCTCTCTGACGCAGCTTCAGAGAAAGGGATTGAAAGCTATGGCGATTTTAACACCGCCATCACCACCTTTCCCGCAATATCGCTTCCTCTGTCAGATCCCAGACACGCATGATCGCGTCCACGATGGAGCGCACCCAATGGAAACCAAACTGGCTATCCGTCAGATACCACTCGTGTGAAGTGCTCAACAAGGCGCTCTGCAATAATATGCTCCAGCTGGCCTTTTTCGAGCTATGCTTAGCGCATCATTATCAGAGCCCTATCAGTCAAGAGCCAAATTCGTCGAGAGCCATCGGGACCCATGATCCACTTAGAATGCCGTCGGGTTCGGGGGTGGTGCTTCTTTTAGGCCGCAGCACAGGTGCCCCTAACACGCCCGTGGTGACTTCAGGCACATTGTTCTAACAGAAATCCCTGTCTAGTGCCTGAGACGGAGCCATACGGAGGAATATGTCCCTTAACTCCTGATGGAAACAAGGAGACCAAGACCCTCTCCAGCTGGGTTTGTCGTGGCACCTTAGTACAAAAACTTTTTTTTTATCTTTTAATGTTGATTCATGCAAATATTAATCTTGCGAAAAATATGCACCACAAAGTAATTTTTTGGTTCTCTAAAAATCAGAAAAATAATAAGTAATATTTAAGGGGGGCACCCATACAACAAACGTGATATTTTACTGTGGTTTGGTACTAAGCCCTTCGTGCGTGAGGCTGACTTGCACTTGGCAGGTTTTATAAATTTGTTACGATAACCTACAGTACGAAGTTACATCAAATATCATCAAAAGTCTTAAAGTGAAGTCCTTTACAATACATTTGCATGTGATTTTATATAAACTCTTGCTACTTACACTTTATTCATTTGTTTATACGTAAAATACCAGTAACGTAAGGTACAACTAAACATATTTTTTTAATGTAACGGTCACGCTATTTTGGAACCAATAGAAATTCCTAAACCTTGACTTTATAGCATGAAAGAAGAAAAAATTCTAAGAAACTTCACTCTTGACACAATTACAATCGGATCAGACAGTAAAAACTTACAGACAGATTTATAAAAATAAAATTGTTTTTTGGCTCTCCTGAAAAATCGTGGTTTGTCCCTTACATTAATTGATACTTCTGGTGTCGATATAGTCACGCCTTCATACCCGAAGAGGTAGCTAGAGAACATGCCCTTACTTCACCTTATAGTTTTTTGTCCCACGTAATATGTTTTGAGCCTATAATATCCGTGTTGTAATAGACAGGTGCAGCTTGTGACGACCCACTGTTAAATTTTTCTTACAAGGTCTTCTTCTTGGCTTAACGAATGTCAAGTTGCTAGCAACTGGGACCAACGGCTTAACGTACCATCCGAAGCACAATAACGTCACTTGGTGGTCTCGTGGTAGTCACCCATCTAAGAAAAAGCCATAGCGAATGTTGCTTACTGCAGTGATCGTTTACAGAACACTGAGTCCGCGGGGCCACGAGCGCTTCAAAAGTGTGCATCGTTGATCTTACTAAATTATAAATGCAAAAGTTTGTGAGTGTGTTTGTTTGTTACTCTTTCACACTGACTGAAATTTGGTAACGGCATAGATTATAATTTTAAATCGCACGTGGCCTTTTTTTTCCAGGAAATAAGTTCCCATGTGAAGCGGGAGCGGAAACGAAATCCGAAGTGAGTGGAGTCGCAGTTGCCATCTAGTATACAATAATTGTAACACACCCATTACGCTATTTTCTTTATCTTGTAATTTATTTTCTCGACGGTATTTAAAACCCTTGTTTAGCACAAATTCTTTAACAGTCTACCTTTAACTTAGAGGCGACCTGGTGGCAATAAGGTATGTACAAGTACCAAATGAATATATAACTTAAAATAGGTAAATCTTTATATATAATAATTATAAAATTTATTTATTTAAGCAACTATGACTCATGATGTAAGTAACAAATGAAACTTAAAACTATGTTAGTAAACTTCATATTATAACAATATTTGTGTTTCTACTTTTATATTATATAATTTCAATTCAATTAAGCATTTCTATAATTTCAATTCTATTTCATTTCAATAATAATTGTCGTAAACAGAAAAAAAAATACATTAATAAAAATAAACCTTTATTCTCAACGAGTACATTTTTCATAAAATTGTACAAATATTTTTTCAAAATTAAGTAAGTACTTATATCACTCAAAACTGCAGTTTCACCACCGAGGTACTGAGCCTGCAACAGTGACCGACATAAACACAGTCCAGTCTGCTCGCAATGCAGCTCATGATGCTGTTGGTACTTCCCCGCACACGGCGCTCAAATATATTATTATAAAATAATAAATAAAACAAAATGTCTGTAAACGATCACTGTTTTAAAGCTATGGCTGATCCTTAGATGGGTAATCGCTCCATGGTATTTCTATTGGCAAACGTTTCCGTACTTCGAAAGGCATTTGAAACCGTTGGTATACAGCAGTCGTTAAGTCAAGTTTAAGGCAGTATGAGTAAACATTTTCAACAGTAGGTCGTCTAAAACTGCAAGGACCGCAGCGATGACACAGCGCCCCACACCCTGGTGGAGTGCACGGTGCTGGCGCAACAGAGCCAGGTCCTTGACGTAGGTCCGGACGTGGACACTTTCTCGCTAGAGACCATGGTGCGAGCCATGGTCTCCAGCGTGTGTGTCTATATGTATGTGAAAGTGTTTAATAAAATCGTAAAAGGTCGCTGTCTGTACACGGAAGATAAATAAGAAAAAATATTATAAGGGGGCTTTATGAACGCAATAGAACCCAAAACAATGATTTTTAGAATTTTTATCTGTTTGTCTGTATGTCTGCCTATCTGTTTGTCTTTATGTTTGTGCACGCTAATCTCGATAACCGCCTAACCGATTTCAATGCAGTTTTCTTTATTGTGTTGAAGTTTGCTCCACTTAACATTTACCCCCATATTCATAATCGTTTATTAAACCTATTTTAGTTAAAACACATTTTAAGTCTATTGCTGTCTCTAACCATACTCTGTCATTAGTTAGAGACAGCAATTTAACTAAAATAGGTTTAATAAACGATTATGAATATGAGGGTTAGTGTTTATTTCATGTCAATCGGTTTAAAAATATAAAAGTTATATCACTTTAAAGAATCATACATGAATCATCATATTATGAATCTAAAAATAGGTAAATCTAAACTGGCATGATGACTTAATCATAAAAGAGCTTTATAAGTAAGTAAACAGGGCAGTTTCACACGCTGCTTAATGAGTCTGATAAAGAAATACCTCTCCTTTCATACACTTTATGTGATGTAAACGAAGGATCAGCTAGTTTTAAATATATTTGGATTGCCAATGCTATGCTAATAGGTTTAAGTTTATAACCAGTGCGTCCTACCAGTTATGACTTACGGTGCTGAGACGTGGACACTTACAGTAAAGCTAGTTCAAGCCCTTAAAGTTGCTCAGCGAGCAATGGAACGAGCTATGCTTGGCGTGTCTCTGGGGGATAAAATCCGGAACGATGTTATCCGTCAGAGAAACAGAGTGGTCGATATAGCTTGCAGAGGATGCGTTTTGAAGTGGTAGTGGACTAGCCACATTATGTTCTGGAGTGGTGTTCCGTGATTTGGTACACGTGGGGTAGGACTGACGACCCCCCGCCAGAAGGAACGTCAACCTGAAAAAGGTTGCTGGGACTGACTGGATGCGGAAGTCGCAGGACCGTGTATTGTGGCCATATTTGGGAGAGGCCTACATCCAGCAGTTCATATTCACATTTATTTAGATTTAGTGTACTGTCATAGGCTGATTTGATTGAATGTTATGCCCACCTGATGGATGGTCCTAGATGTTTCTAGCGAATTGAGAGTCGCTTTCACAGGCCACAAAATTATTGAGATTGACTTGGAATTTTATGAGGAGGAAAAACCATACGGTGACAGAGCGTTTCAGGTTTCAGTGGTGGCAATAATTTTCTCTAACATCGCGAGTTCGATGAGATAAAAAGATGGTGGAAACAAGTTAATGCGCTCTTCCAAACACTCGCTACACAAAATAGCTTTAAGTAATTGTAAAAAATATAGATCACATTAATTTTATACTTCGTACATTTTCAGATCAAAATGTTGCTGAAATACCAAATACTGGTTCTTTTACCGGTAATTACTTATAGTCATATAACAGTTATGATTAAAGCGGGCCAAAATAATGCTGAAACATCTTTGGACTCCTACGGTGAAAGTAGACAAGTTATTAGTGATACAGATCGTAAGACCTTCCAATTGAATGATGAAGCTTTAAAAAAAGCTACAGAAAAATATAAGGGAAAACGATGTACAGACGTGTACTTACGTGCACCCACGCCAAAGGGAGATGTCTATTACGAGAATGAATTTAATGAAGTTGAGACAGTTCTTAAGCCCACTGCGTGGAGAATTGTCAATGTTACATCTGAACGTGTCACTCTTGCTACAGCTAGTTACAGTAATCATCATAATGCAAGACATACTAATTACAGAGCAAAAGTAATGAAAGAAGTAATAGAGAAATTGACTCATGCTTGGAAGTCTCCAAAACCTTTGACAGTAGGAGACGATACAATTTACAAAGTGAAATTTGAACAGGGCAATGTTGGAGGAATTAATACGTTACATTACGTTTCACCTTACGGAGTCAATAATACCGAATCTAGATCGGTGGTTTTAGGGGCAACGTCTGAATCAATACTAAAAGTTCCTCCAGGTGAAGGGGTATCAGAATCACTTAGTGTGATTAAAGGAGTTATGAAAGTTGAAATAGATTACCAAGCCACTCTTGCTGGTGATGTGTTTTGCAATTATTCCAAGAAATATGAGGGACGCAACATATATGCATTTGATATAAAGGAAATCCTGAAAGCTGGAAAGTTTCCCCAAAAAATTGATGCAACTGAGAAGATTAATGTAATTTTTTATAGTAATGTTAGAACCATTATTTATAATTTAACAAATAAGAATCCGTTACAAGAAACTCACGGTGGAATAGTGAGGGTAGATGAAATAGAAGTGACTTAATAAATCTTTTATTGCAACAATAAATTAATTTTGAACATAAAATGACTTGTCTCATTCATGTAGCTACATCCATGACCTCCATTAAAGGGATACCTTCATATTATTTTCCCGATATAATTATAACTTTCTGTCATGCCTTTTTTATACCACTAAGGGGGGTAGAAAAGCTTACGGCCCACCAGATGAACTGAAGGTCACCGTAGCCTATGAACGTTTGCAACACGCGCTGCCGACCCTGCAAGAATCTTCTAAGACCTTTGAAAAACCCCATACCGTAGGCAACAATACCGGGGGTGAAATCGTATTTATGTAAATAAATAAATATAAATATTCAAGGACATTTTCACACAACGCTGTCTGATCCCAAAGTAAGCTAGGAATAACCTGCTTGTGTTATGGGTATCTAACCACGGATATTAATACTTATATACTTTTAAATACATACATATTATACATAGAAACACCCAGACTCTTGAGAAAAATATTTATGAGTCACACAAATATTTGTCTCCGGTGGGAATTGAAGCCACGGCCTCCAGCGCCGCTGGCGGTATCACTACCGACTGCGCCACAGTGGCAGTCAATAATATACCTACATCACTACAAAGCCATCGGCTGTCACTGAGAACTTATAATAATAAAATTGTAAGTTTGTAAGTGCCTCTGCGATTATAATAATAAAATTGTAAGTTCGTAAGTGCCTCTGCGAATCGCGCATAAATTAACTTATTTTTAAATTGTTAGTATTACGTTGTGTGACTATGTCACTTAACGGGCTGTACGTGCTTCGGATTGGTCCCGGTGGTCAGTAATATGACAGTTCGTAAATGTAAACGGACGTGCTCAGTGCTCATGTAGTTTTAGTTTTTATATTAAAATAATACCGTGGCTGGCGTGAACAACTTGACATCTCGACTTGTATGATTTTCTTTTTATTTGCTTAATACGATCCCAACGGTATGAATCTATTTATAAAAGAATTACAGCTGAATATGTACATTTTTTTTTGTAATCACGCTTGGTGACATCTCGCATTTTATGGTCTCTAATTTGATAAATCTACATGCCTAGTTATCGATTATTTATTTTTTTGTGAACGAAGATTGATATGTGGTTATATCAAGATATACTTAGCTACCAGGATAATGTCGGTTTCTGGAAATCTCCACTTACACACTTACGATTTTCTGAAAAAATATGAGATTAAAAATGACAAATTGATATATTAAGTTATGTAAGGGCGAGGCCGCACTTGCGGTTATCGCGGCGGTTTCTAACCTCAAAATGTCAAAACATTGACTTGATTTCATTGATTTTGACAGTTTAATGACATTTTGAGGTTAGAAACCGCCGCGGAAAAACGCAAATGCGGCCTCGCACTTAAACTGATTATTCTGTTTGAATTTTGACATAATGAGATATCAAGTCATAGACAGCCGTCGTCCTCAAATTAAATCATGATAGGTTATAATGTCAAGTTATGAACAGGTTGAATATTTCCACAGAGCATCGCGCGCCTTTACAGAGGGAGAGGCCAATGCTGGCAAACCCCCTCTGGCAATAATTTTACATTTTGACGACTAAAAGTGCCCAGTTACATATAAACTGTTTTTTGAAGTTTCTTTCACTAGACTAAGTCTAGTTGACAGCGTGAGCAGTTGAATTGTTATTTTATAAAAATGATGAAATAATTTGATATTTAATACAAAAAGAAATGTGATTAAAGAAATCTGAAGAAAAATGGCATTATCTTGTGTAAGTAGTACCTTTATAACAAGTTATTATTATTATTTACACCTATTTAAACGTATAGATAATATTCAGATTTGTTTAGCAACTTTACCGGACGTCACATCAATACTTGGATTGGTTGAGCGACTTGGGGTGATATGACACAAAATGTATCATGTGTGTGTAAAATTTATGAGTGTATTGTTTAAAGTGTATATATAGGCTTCGTATTGACAGTTGATTGCTATTGTAGTGCGAGTGTAAGAAAGTGTGGGTGAGGAAGATTTCCCCCCGGCACCCGCAAAATATTACAGACAAATTTGTACCAAGCTATCGTTCTATGCCGTCTCCCCTTAGACAGTTCGCGTTGCTCTATGAATATTTCTGTTCAATACGTGACATATCGATATGTCCAGTTATGGCCGCACATTCCTAGCTCGCAATTTGGTAAACAAACCAAAAATAAAAAATCAATTGAAGATTTAAAGCTTGTTAAACGCCACATTTCCCAGCTATGAGAGCCGTTATTGTAGAAAGTCGACTGGTAAGAAATATTTAGGCGTTGAACTTTTGATAGCAAAAATGTACAGAGATTTTTTTTTTTAACGTGTCGGAAAATCTTCAAGGTTGCTATGCCGGACTCCTACCGACTAAAAAACCTCATGTAACGCCCAACAGCCTATGGTTGGGAGTCCCGGGTAAGCCCTCGGAAGGATGTCCCAGGACTCCCAACAGACCCACGGCCACCGCTACGGCCTCGCCTAGGGGGTGGTTCGTGTGCTATCCCGCGTCTTTGGGGGGTTTCGGGTGTTCTTCTAAGGCGGGGGGGGGCTGCGTGCATCCCTCACGTCACGCTGCCATCATGGGCCTGCTTTTATAAGGACGGTGAGAAGTCCTCTCACCGTCCTCAGGTCCCCGGTCATGGAGGCCGATAGCCTTCGTCGAAGACACGTCGGCGGCGCCCAAACCGCCGATTGCGGAACTCGGGTGGGAGATTTCTCTCCCGTTCCCACCCCGCCGCCTCTTTCACGCGCATGACCTGCTTGCAGAAAGAGGCGGCACAGTCCCACTTACTCTCGCTGGAGATCATGGCTCGCACCATGGTCTCGTGCGAGAGAGTGTCCACGTCCAGACCCACTACGAGTACCTGGCGCTGTTGCGCCCACGCCATGCACTCCACCAGCGTGTGGAGCGCTGTGTCTTCGCTGCGGTCCTCGCAGTGCTGATACTCGGCCGTGGTTTCCCGGTGTCTTCGCCGCAGATACCTACCGAAGCTACCATGCCCGGTAAGTATCTGTGACAACCGGTAGGAGAGAGCAACGTCTCTCCTCTCCAGCCACTCGTCCATGACCATTCTGATGGCCGCGATTGTGGCGAATCCCCCCTTTGGTTGCTCAAGTCGCACCTTCATGTCTCCATGGTTTCTTGGTGCAGCAGGGACCGCTGGGCCTCGATTTCCCGAGACGCCGGCCTTTGACCTCGCCCCAGTGCCTCCTTGCGCCATCTAAACAGTGACGCAAGGGCTCTCGCTTCCAGGTCCCATGGAGGGGTCCCGGCTAGGAGACATTCCGCCTCACCTGAGATCGTGCGGTATCCCCTTATCACCCTGACGGCCAACGCCCCCTGTAGGCTCAGCAATCTAGCCACTTTGATAGCCGTCAGGGTTTCCGCCCATACTGGGCCCCGTATATGGCCATTCTTTATTCTTCATTGCGAAACAAACAGTTACAGGCATAAAAGATGTTATTTCTACCAAAAGGCATGCACAATACAATAAAATTAACATAACAAAATCAATAATACACTCATTTGCAAAAAAAACGGGCGGTTTTGATTTTCATTCATCTTTAAAAAGATACAATACCAAAAAGGTTTCAATCGTTTGTACACGTTACTGGCCGGTTTTAAAAATGTCGTGGTGTTTAAAAAAGTACGTTCTAAATTCAAATTTTCATTTGATGCTCATTTTTACAGAAAACCCCTTTTTATCCTACATTTTTGGCGCGAAGTTCCAGAAGTTAACATCGACTTTCACAACTTTTATTCAATTTTTATCGATTAATTTCATATCCTTGACTGTCAAAGCTTTATTTATTGCTGTTTGGCTGTATCAAAAATGGTAGATAAAGTGGTAAAAGCTACCAAAATTATCGCGCTGCTTCAAGAGGGTTGCAGACAATGTTTCGTGGCTAGGAGGCTAAATGTTAGTCGCTCGACGGTCCAAAGGACCTGGCAGCGATATCAGGAGACTGGTTCCGTCGAGAGAAGGCTTGGTTCTGGAAGAAAACCATGTACCCAACAACGGGATGATAGTTTTCTTGTGAGTCGCGCATTGAGAAATCGCAAATCTCGGTATGTGGATCTTAAGAACAACCTCCAAGAAGAAAGAAATGTGCATATTAGTCTATGGACGGTCAGGAGGAGGCTTCTCGCTGCCAATATACGCAGTCACCGCCCGGCCCGCAGCCCCAAATTACTCCGTGAGCACAGAGTTCACAGGCTTAGGTTCACTAGAAATTGTGAATCATGGACTCAAGAAGATTGGAGTAGGGTTTTGTTCTCTGATGAAGCCAGGATATCTCTGTTCGGTGAAGATCGACGTCGGCGAGTGCTAAGAAGACAAGGAGAGCGCTTTGCAGATGCATGTTTCGAAGAAATCACACCTTATGGTGCGGGCTCTGTTATGTTTTGGGCAGGAATAAATTCAATGGAACGTACAGAGTTAGTCTTCATTGAAAACGGCTTACTGACTGGGCATCGATACATAACGGAAGTTCTAATTCCTCATGCACAACCCGCATTGGCCGCTCTAGGTCAAGACTCGATTTTTATGGACGACAATGCTCGCGCCCACCTGTGATGTGTTATTTTAGCTACTCCTATATTTAATGTGTAACCAATGTATCTATAAAACCGAATGCAATTCATGCAATAGAGCAGTCTTGTTTCAACCAAGCTAGTGTTTTATTCCAATACTCAATCCGTACATCATATGGCGACCCTGCCAGTAGAACCAACCTCGCGCGTGTAATTCAATATAGTACCATATTAAGACAGTGTTGACTCCAAATGATGCATGAACAATAAGTACAATAACAATGTATTACAAAAGAGATCATCGAGGACTGTCGTTCCAATACGAACATATAATTCGCTTTGTGACCAAATATTTCAAAAATGTGTAACCCTTCGAATAACTTAAAAGAACAAGTGCTCATTTCTCAAGCCGCAACGGGTACTGGCCAAAATACGTCGCAGACAGAACAGCTTCTGCACCACGCGACTACTGGTAACATTATTCTGCTGGTAATTGTTTTATTGTTGGGGATAGGAGGTATCTTTATCGCATACAAAGTATACAAAAAGTGCCACCACAGAATTGTAGAGAATCATGTCAACGATCTAGTACTCAGAAGATACGCTAGTGTTCTTCGCGACCAGCAACGTAAACAAGTGCAAGATGATATCGCGTAATTTCCGTTAATATTTAATGGCGAATTATATTTAAGTAAAGGCGTCGGCGGTAATGTGTAAACATACAAGTCTCCTGTGAGTGTTAAAGTGCAAAAAAAAAAAAAAAAAAGTTTAGTGTAAAATCGTAACTCGTAAATCCGTCACGGTCGGCATCGCCATCGTCATGATATCGAACTGCTACTTGAGACTTTAAGTACCTACCATAGTGACAGTGTCGTGAATCGGAAGAAATTGGTATGTATGCATTATTGATATGTATTAAAACCGTTTAACGTTACATGCACTAATTATACCTGTGATTAGATTTTTTATTGTAATGGGTCTGATTTTAATACAATAATATGAATTAATGGCAGAATTTATTACAGAGTTATGCGATGAATTAATAAAAATTAAAAGATATTTAATAAAAATCGGCCCATCTAGACGACAACATAGTAGTGCATGCATTAAAAAATTAAATGAAGCTAATAGTATTTATGACCAATTTAACAGTTATTTAAATGAAATTTTAAGAATAAAAGAATTTAAGAAGTTACCTGAAATAGAGAAGTTTGATAAAAACTGTGAAAAACTAAAGAATTTATACTCTGATATTAGTGAATTATGTAAAGATTGTCAATCAACAAATTGTACCCAAATTGATGATTTGTGTAAAAACTGCCAATCAACAGACTGTTCGGAAATAACTTTTTACCCCTCGGGGTTTCGGGGACATGCGTTACTTCTCATGGAGTTAACGTTACACCCTGAGGGTACAGTAGTGGCTTCTTCAATCAGATCCCTAAGATCCAATATCTTAGGGATTAACGAAAAAGCCCACATTAGGAGGAAGGGCCTAACGGTACTCCGTTCGTTGAGCAGCCCGCCTGGGGCAGTACCTCCGCCCTGCAGAAGACCGCGGTAATAGTAACCTGACTCCGGTCGGGTTATGTTCTCCGTCGGTTAGCAGGGATCCAGCGCTCATTGGGGTGACATTGTGCCGGGGACGGTGAGACCAGAGGCTTATCTGTCTCCATTGGCAGATCGAGGCGCGGAATATTGGTACGGCGATCAGGGAGACCCGGTGAAACGGTTGACCGCTGACCGCCCGCAGGCTGTACGGGACCCGAACCTGGGGATTACTTAATCTCCGCCCCAGGAGGCTGAACCAGCAGCCTGTGTAAAGTCCCTGGTGCTGTGGTCGTGCCGGAGGAGGATACCGGAGTGGACGCGGCTACTGCATCGGGGGGGGGACCGGGGGCCCTTCCGTACGCCGTGCCAATCTACCGCACTACCTCTGTCTGCCTTCGGTGAGTTCGAGCCTCGCCTAGTCTCCTGCGCCACCGGCACAAAAGCGCCCCCTTCACCTTCTTAATTCCCCATATTTTTAAGAACTATGGCTAAATCAAAGAGAAAGAAAAAGGTTTCCACAGCGGCATCGTCGTCCACAATTCAAGTGGACTTTTGCAACATCAGAGGTATGCGCACGAACATCAACGTAGTCCACCACCATCTTGAAACTGCGAAGCCGACCCTTTTTTTCTTAACGGAGACGCAGATCTTACGTCCGGGCGATACATCTTGCTTAATGTACCCTGGCTACAAGCTTGAGTACCACTTTAGGCAGAAAGCCGGGGTATGTATGTACGTCCGGGATGATGTCTGCTGTCGTCGTCTTTCAAGCCTCGAAGACAGGGACCTGTCTACGTTATGGGCACGCTTGGATCACGGGGGCCACACTCGGATCTACGCGTGCGTGTATAGGTCTCACAGCGGTGGTAACACGGACACAGTTCGCCTTTTTGACCACCTGCAACAAGCGACTGACAAGGTGATTGAGCAGTATCCCTCCGCGGAGATAGTGATTCTGGGGGATTTCAACGGACATCATGTTGACTGGTTGGGCTCCCGGACCACCGACTTTGCGGGGAAAGCTGCTCACGAATTTGCCCTGACCTATGGGTTCTCTCAACTGGTTAAATCCCACACAAGGATACCAGACAAGAAGAACGAGCATAGTGCATTGCTGGATCTCCTGCTGACAACGCGTCCGGACGGATACAGTGTTTCAGTGGATGCTCCACTCGGATCGTCGGACCACTGTGTCGTTCGGGCGCATGTGCCTCTCGCAAGGCCTGAACCACCTCGGCCCAAGGAGTGGCGACATGTATGGCACTATAAGGCAGCAGACTGGGATGGACTGCGAGAGTTTTTCGCGTCGTACCCATGGAGGCGGCTTTGTTTTGCCTCAGAGGATCTGGATTCTTGCGCTGCAGCAGTCGCTGCGGGGATCTTGGAGGGCATGGAATGTTACATTCCTAACCGTTGGATCCCTGTAGGAGCAAAAAAGCGACCGTGGTTCAATCGGCTCTGCAGAGAAACTTTGATGTTGAAAGAATCTGCTTACAGGGCTTGGACCACGGCTCGTGCAAATTCAGATCCAAACATCTCTGAGGTGAAACGCAAATTAAATGCCGCCTCGAGAGCCAGCAAAAGAGCAATTGTCAGGGCTAAGTTCGATTTCGTCGGCAGAATTGGTGAACGGCTAGCAGGCTACCCTTCAGGGAGTCGCGAATTCTGGTCGCTTGCCAAAGCTGCCGAGGGAAATTTCTGTCGGTCAGGTTTACCACCTTTACTTAAACCCGACGGTAATTTGGCCCAGAGCGCTAAGGAGAAAGCCGACCTTTTGGGTTTTCTCTTTGCCTCTAACTCGACCATGGGCGACGGGGGTGCTTTGCCGCCGGATATTCCGTGGTGTGGAACTTCCATGCCGGAAGTAAAATTTACACAGCGGAATGTCCGACGTGAGCTTCGATCCCTGGACGTTCATAAGTCGAGTGGGCCGGATGGTATACCCGCGGTGGTACTGAAGCAGTGTGGTCCAGAGTTGTGTCCGGTACTTACACGTCTTTTAACGCGTTCATATTCCAAGCAACAAGTCCCGGCGTCGTGGAAGATCGCGTATGTGCATCCTGTGCCCAAGAAGGGTGACAGGACCGACCCGGCCAACTATAGGCCTATAGCCGTCACCTCCCTTTTATCTAAGGTGATGGAGCGTGTAATTAATACACAGCTCCTGAGGTACCTAGAGGAACACGACCTGCTCAGTGACCGGCAGTACGGTTTCCGTCACGGTCGCTCGACGGGCGATCTTCTGGTGTGCCTCACACACCGATGGGCGACGGCTATCGAGAGTAAGGGCGAGGCTCTAGCAGTAAGCCTTGACATCTCTAAGGCCTTTGACCGGGTCTGGCACCGTGGTCTTCTTACGAAATTGCCCTCATATGGACTGCCCGAGAGATTATGCGGATGGGTGTCTAGCTTCCTGGCCGGTAGAAGCATCAAGGCCGTCGTTGACGGCAGCTGTTCAGACAGCATGGCCATAAACGCTGGAGTACCGCAAGGCTCAGTGTTGTCCCCTACTCTGTTTCTGCTGCATATCAATGACATGTTGTCTATTGACGGCATTCATTGTTATGCGGACGACAGTACGGGGGACACTTGTTACACGGGCCGCCCCGGTATCTCTCGGGACACGGTGAAGGAAAATCGTGAACAGCTTGTGTCTGAAATCGAGGCTACTCTTACTAGAGTGTCCGATTGGGGTGGACAAAATCTTGTCCAGTTCAACCCTTCCAAGACACAAGCGTGTTTTTTCACCGCTAAGCAAACCCCAATTACTGTAGCGCCGCAATTTCAGGGCACATCTCTTTCCATCTCCAGAAGTATAGGGATCCTTGGCGTTGACATCTCCAGTGACGTTCAGTTCCGTAGTCATTTGGAGGACAAGGCTAAGCTGGCGTCCAAGAAGCTAGGTGTGCTCAACAGGGCGCGGCGGTACTTCACTGCTGCGCAAACACTGCTTCTGTATAAGTCGCAAGTGCGGCCGCACATGGAGTACTGCTGTCACCTTTGGGCGGGGGCACCTGAATATCAGCTTCGTCCATTTGACTCGGTGCAAAGACGTGCTATAAGAGTTGTCAACGATCCTATACTTACAAGTGGTGTGGAACCTCTTCGCGACAGGAGAGACTTTGCCTCCTTATGCGTGTTCTACCGACTGTACAATGGTGTGTGCTCTGGGGAATTGTTTGATATGATGCCCACGGCTACGTTCTATCACCGCACCGCTCGCCACAGACAGGGAGTTCATCCTCACACTCTGCGTCCGGAGCGTTCCAGCACGGTTAGATCCGATAGGGGTTTTCTTCCGCGCACGCTTAGGTTGTGGAATGATCTCCCTGCCTCGGTTTTCCCAAACGCCTACAGTATGGGGTTCTTCAAAAGGGGTCTTAGAAGGTTTTTGCAGGGTCGGCAGCGCGAGTGTGGCGCCTCTGGTGTTGCAAACGTTCATAGGCTGCGGTGACCACCAGTCCTTCTGGTGGGCCGTATGCTTGTCTGCCACCTTAGTGGTATAAAAAAAAAAAAAAAAAAATAACTGAATTGTGTGAAACTTGCCGCTTAACGGATTGTCCTACAATGGCTAAATTTGAATTAAAGGTAGCCCTTAGCTTGTTGCCCGTTATGAACGATCAAGAATCAGTTACTAAACAACTTATTGATGGCATTGAGTATTATTATTCCGTTCTAGGAGATGATCAAACAAGTTACTTGATAGAATTTATTCTAAAAACCCGACTATCGCAATTTGCTAAACTAAGGTTAGCTGTCAAATATACAGAGGTCTCTGAATTACTGAAGGACATGAAATTGCACTTATTGCCTAAAAAGTCATCTACAGCTTTACAGAGTAAATTACAGAATATTATGCAAAGTGAAAAGTCCATTTCAGACTTCGGTCAGGAATTGTCAAGTTTGTTTGTCGATCTTACTATTTCGCAGGCCGAAGGAAATCCTGAATCTTATAATATTTTAAAATGTGTAAATGAAAAGCTAGCTATCAAACGGTTTTCAGATGGGTTGCGAAATCGTAGATTGAGCACAATTATAGCTGCTAGGAATTTCAACACATTAAACGACGCTATACAAGCTGCAGTGGATGAAGAAACTTCTTCGACAGGAAATGCTTCGACAAATATTTTGTCAATGAGAAGGTCTAATGCGCGAAATTTTGGACAATTCAGAGGTAACTATAGGGGATTTTATTCGACTCCAAGAGGTAACTATTTTTCTAACAGTTACAATCACCAACGCGGAGTAACACAAAATTGGAGACAGACCTCCCGAGGAAACCGTTCGGGACAAGGCTTTCGAGGTCAGTATAATCGCTATTATTCTAACAGTAGAGGTTCCCCGAAAAGCCAAAATGTACAAGTGATGACAGATAATGACCATAATACGAGTAGTAATACCGATATTACAGTAGAAGAAAATGTTGAAGAGTTTTTTCGTGACTAAAAGTGTTTTTTCTAACGATAATTCATTATTAGCTACCTTGTCCATAAACATCAAAAAATATTTATGGTTAATTGACACTGGAGCTTCAATTTCAGCCATTCCACATAGTAAGATTCTAGAACATAACATTCCAATACACAAATGGAGTACCACTATAAATGGCATTGGAGGCAGAGTCAATGCAATAGGATATGTTTATTTAGTGTTAGAGACTCAGGGATATTATTTCAATCATAAGTTTTATGTTTTTAATTCTTTGCCTTGTAAGGCGGATGGCATAATAGGTTACGACTTTTTAAACAAGTTTAAATCATGTATCGATTTAGAATGTAAACAAATGACTATATGCACTTTGACAAATGATAAAATATATTTAAATTTATGTAAACAACAGTCAAAATTTTATAATATACCAGCGAGGTCAGAGTCAATACACTATATAGATACTAGTGTGACAGAAGAGTGCGTGGTTTGTGCATCAGAGTTGCGTGAAGGTATCTTTATGGCCAGTAGTATAGGACTACCTGTTAATGGAAAAATTCCAGTTAGAATATTGAACACAACTGAAAATTCAGTTATTGTAAACGATATCAAACCCACTATACAAAGGTTGAATGATTATAATATATGCGCATTTAATAGTTGTTTACATAACGCCGATCGAGTAAAAGGTCTTTTATCTCAGCTTAATTTAAAACACTTAAACGTAGAAGAGCAAAGTGCTATTCGGAATATCTGCGCTAAATATTCAGACATCTTTTTTTTACCAGGCGACACTTTAACAACCACCCCTATATATAATCATAAAATAAAATTAAGAGAAAATGCGGATACAGTATATGTTAAACCATATAGACTCCCTCATTCACAAAAATCGGAAGTAGATAGACAGATAAAAAATATGTTGTCGCAGGGAATCATTGAACCATGTGCCAGTGAATGGTCAAGTCCAGTGCTCCTAGTACCTAAAAAGGCTGATCTTTCAGGAAATAAAAGGTGGCGTCTAGTTATAGATTATAGGAAATTAAATAACCAAATTAAGGACGACAGGTTTCCACTGCCAAACATAACGGAAATTCTAGACTCACTTTCAGGGTGTATATACTTCACGCACCTTGACCTTTATCAAGGGTTTTACAATGTTAATTTAGAACAAGAAAGCCGGAAGTATACAGCCTTTGCATCCGGGCAATTTCGTATGACCAGGATGCCCCAAGGCCTCAAGTCAAGCCCGAATTCCTTCTCCAGGATGATGAATATGGCTATGGCTGGATTAACTTACGATAAATGCTTAATTTATCTAGATGATTTAATTGTATACGGCAAAAATTTAAATTCAGCCGTGAAAAATTTGCTAGACGTATTTGAACGATTGCGTAAAACTAAACTAAAACTCAATCCTATTAAATGTGATTTTTTGAAGAAAGAGATTCTATATTTAGGCCATGTGATATCATCAGAGGGTGTTTTACCCGACCCACAAAAGTTAGACGTGGTAAAAAATTATCCCACTCCACGTAATTCCGATGAGGTAAAGCGCTTTGTAGCCTTCGCCAATTATTACCGTAAATTTATTAGGAATTTTGCTGCCATTGCTCAACCTTTAAACTATTTGTCCAGGAAAAATATTGAATTTATATGGTCTGAAAACTGCCAAAAATCATTTGATTTGTTAAAAGAAAAATTAATTTCTCCACCTATACTAGACTATCCTAATTTTTCAAACGACAATGAGTTCGTTCTTCAAACAGACGCATCAGGTTTAGCAATAGGAGCTATTTTAGCTAACCAAAATTGCAAACCAGTAGCTTATGCTAGTAGAGTCTTAAATAAAGCGGAAGTACACTATCCGACAATTGAAAAAGAATTACTAGCCATTGTCTGGGCTGTAAAACATTTCAGGCCTTACCTTTATGGTCGCAAATTTAAAATATTGACCGACCATAAGCCACTAGTTTACTTATTTAATATAAGGGAGCCTTCAAGTAGGTTATTAAAATTTAGAATGTTATTAGAGGAATACGATTTTCGGGTGGAATATATTAAAGGCCCGGACAATGCAGCTGCAGACGCACTTTCTCGGATTATCCTAACATGTAAGGACTTGAAAGACATGCATGAAAATACGATGAATGTAATGACGCGTGCCCAAAAAAGAATATTAGAAGGTAAACAGGACACTTCGGATGTTGTAGCTTCTAACGACGATTCCGACCCGAGTCTGTCCGATCAGCCGACGGTCGTTGAAACTCATAGCAAGCCAAAGATGTCCATAGAACTAAGGTTAAGTAACAACAAACAAATAAATAAAATTAGAAACAAATATAAGGTTGAGAATAGTAGTGAATCATTATTTTACGTACCGAGCGATATGGTAATATACATTAAGCCCTCTACTCGATCGCATATAGCCCCAGACGCATTTGCGAGAGAGCTGGCAACGTTTTGTAAGAAGTTACATATAAATGAAATATATTTTATCAAGAATAAGATAAACGGTACTTTTATTGACACACTAGCACAAAATATAAAGAACTTGTCGTGTTGGACCGGACCGCGGTTGTGTATTTTAAAAGATGTGGAAAGAATAGATGATAAAGATGAACAAAGAGTTATCCTCAATGACTTCCATCTGTTACCTACAAGCGGTCATGCCGGTATCAGAAGAATGGTCAATAACATTAAAAAATATTATTTCTGGGCAGGCCTTGAACGCGACGTCATTAAATTTGTTAATAGATGTGAAAAGTGTCAAAAACAAAAACACTCAGTGCATATTAAAGAACCAATGATAATTAAAAGTACAGCTAATTCTGCCTTTGAAAAACTATATTTAGATGTTGTAGGGCCTTTAGATAAGGATAATCATAATTTTTCGTACATTCTGACGCTACAATGTGAATTAACCAAATATGTAGAATGCTACCCATTAATTACCAAAAGTAGTCCTGAAATAGCCAGTAGTTTTGTAAGTAACTTTATATTACGTTATGGAATACCCAGAGAAATAGCCACCGACCGAGGAGCTGAGTTCATGTCAGCAACAATGCAAGAGGTATGTAAACTCCTTAATATAAACAAAATAAATTCTACTGCCTATCATCACGAGAGCATAGGTGCACTCGAAAATTCACATAAAAATTTGGGTGCCTTTACAGATAACCATCCTGAATCTTGGAGCACTTGGCTACCTTACTGGTCTTTTAGCTATAATACAACAATTCACACCGAAACCAAATTTACACCTTTCGAACTGGTCTTTGGCAAAAAATGTAATTTACCCAGTAATCTAACTAAAACAGTTGAACCTCTTTACAATCACGACAGCTATCCTTTAGAACTAAAATATCGTTTACAAGCCGCTTTAAACGAAGCCCGAGAAAATTTAATTTCTTCAAAATTAGCACGTAAAGAAAAATATGATAAAATTTGTAAGCCTATTCTGTACCAAACAGGTGATTATATTTTGATCCGTAATGAAAATGGTAATAAATTATCAAGCATATATTCAGGACCTTTTATAGTTACAAAAGATAATTCACCAAATGTCGAAATATTAAAAGACGGTAAAATAGACATTGTACATAAAAACCGTACAAAATTGTTTATACCTAACGGATGAATTTTATACCTTCACTTCAATGCCTTTGTCTAATTGTAATGTACCGTACTTATACATATAAAGTGTGTGAGCAATGCACCTCTACCTATCCCATCGAGGATATAGGGGCGATATGTTTGTAATGAAATCATTGTAAGTAGCCTTAAATGCTTGATTATAATTATATGACTTGTTATGAAACTGTACACCATTACTACGGTGCGTCGCTTATCTTAATGTCACATGTATCAGATTATATAATTTAGAGTAGGTATCTATATCTAATAGTTTTATTATCAATTATGCAGTTACTCATCATAACATTATCTATGAAAATAAAATAAATTGTATACTTACTCATTTTATTTTAATTTTTTTTTAAAAGGGAGGTGTGATGTGTTATTTTAGCTACTCCTATATTTAATGTGTAACCAATGTATCTATAAAACCGAATGCAATTCATGCAATAGAGCAGTCTTGTTTCAACCAAGCTAGTGTTTTATTCCAATACTCAATCCGTACATCATAACCGATCCCGCGATGTTAATGCGTATGTGCAAGAGGTCGGCATTCGTCGTTTGGATTGGCCAGCTCGAAGTCCCGACCTCAATCCCATAGAACATATCTGGGACGTTCTAAAACGGCGTGTGAGATCAGTACACCCGGCTCCGCAGACCATCAGAGAGCTGAAGAATGTGATTACTGCGGAGTGGGAACGTATTCCGCAAGCAAGTATCCGGGATATACTCGCTAGCATGCCCAGACGAATTCAAGCTGTGATTTTAGCTAGAGGGGGTCACACTCGATACTAAACATTTATCTGCTTTTACTTTATTAAAGAAAAACAAACAAAAAAACTTTTTTATTTTTACTTCATGAGCATATGCACTACTAGCGAACATACACTACTAGCGAGGTTTAGCATTATTTCCCATAAATTGTAACAAAATTTTATGAAATACTGATGAAAACGATTATTTTCTTATTAATTTACCAAATTGTGAGGATAAAACTACCTATTATCAAACAAAGCAATATTAACATTTAATAATAATAATAATTTACGGAGACGGTACTCCCGGGAGTGCAGCAAATCTCATCTCTGGCTTGCCTTAATTGGCTGGTCAGAGGGAGGAAGCCAGAGCTTTATGCTCGGGGGTGGAAGTGTCATTTTCAAGGGCATAACTACGGGGAAACCCGCTCCGGGTCTAACCCGCGATGGCGAAACCGGCGCCGCACCGCTCGACACCCCTAGCCACTCACACCGGTGTTGCCCTCTGTCGCCTTACAGGCCTACGGGCCTATGGCGATTGTATAGGGGGCCCATCTAGTGAAGTGGCGAGTCACCGTCTGCCAATGTTTTAATAATAAGATATTGAAATGGCAGACGCCGTCTTCATCCATAGATCATATCACCCAGTCAATTTTAACCCCCAATTCAATAGCCCATTTGTAGTTTAGCATATTTTACAATAGTTTAGCTCCCATTGTAGGCAGTCCATTGCCGTTCTTCTACATAAGGCGGTTTTGAATTGTCTGCAGTGGGGGTCCCATTGCCCAATACATTAAAAATCTCAAAGGGCCTCTGCGTGTTGGACCAATATGTCCCCATGTAAGCCTACCAAAAGACCGGGTATCTTCAATTAAAAAAAAAAAGAAGATACCCGAGAAAAGAAGAGACATAATAATAATAATTAAATAATAATCGGGATTGGATGTGTGATGTCAAGCGCGCATGTGACGAAATTCCAACCATGGAACAAATCATGATAGATGGCTCTGATGTGGCTAGTGCAGTCCGTCCGTTATCTAATTGGAAATCTCCAGGTCCGGATGGACTGCACAATTTTTGGCTTAAATGGCTACGCAGTTCACATGCTCGACTGGCATCTCATTTCCAATCTGCTCTTGAATCTGGATCGTTACCAATTTTTATGACAACTGGTGTGACTCATCTGCTCCATAAATCTGGAAGTACTTCGAACCCCAGCAATTACAGACCAATCACGTGTCTGCCGTCAATATATAAACTTCTGACATCCATTTTGAGAGATAAAATAAACAAACATGTTAATGTGAATAAAAAATTATGAGTGGCTCTCAAAATGGATGTAGAAGTGGGGCTCGAGGTACTAAGGAGCTTCTCGTCATTGATATGGCCATTAGCCAACAAGTTCGTCGTAACCGTAAGAATCTGTCGACATGCTGGATAGATTATAAGAAGGCGTTTGATTCTGTACCTCATACGTGGCTCTTAAGGGTGCTAGAGTTGTATAAAGTTGATACAACTCTATGCACCTTTTTACAGTCATGTATGAGGCAATGGAGGACTCTTCTTACCTATCCAGGATGTGGAGGGTTTTGCGGTAACGATGAGCCTATTAGGATTAAGCGGGGCATCTTTCAAGGTGACAGTTTGAGTCCTCTTTGGTTTTGCTTAGCACTGAACCCTCTTAGTACTTTACTAGAGAGTTCAGGGCTAGGCTACAGATTACGGGGAGGAGGTCAGGTTATATCTCACTTACTTTTCATGGATGACTTAAAGCTATTTGCCACAACAAATTCTCATTTGATTGATTTACTAAAGGTAACTGAGAATTATTGATACTGTTGATTGATGGCACTTGATGGAACTTGCTACACATATTGAAAAACTTCACTTGTACTGTTCCACAACATTTATTATTGTAATACCTAACCTGTTTCGCCTTTCGGCATTCTCAAAGGCTATTTACTTATTTAGATCATAATTACACTCCGAACGCATTAACAATGACAATTGTTTCCATGTAGGTATGACCAACAGACAATGTTGTCAGTTTTCAAATTTACCCCAAAAATTAGGGAGAATGCAAAGTATTAAAATACTTGCAAATCAAATCATTTCCAATCATATTACAATATTTAACTAATTTTAAGGGTTGCCAGTTTACAATTAGTCCAGAAAAAAAAAAAAATTTTGACTTCTGAAATCAAATAATTACAATTCAAATTTAAAAATTATTAGTATTGTTGAAGTGTCAATAGTGTTCATTAATATATTAAATGTGAATAACTCAAAATGTCCAAACGATTAAATGTCATACACTGCACCAATTTGATTTGTCATATCGAACCATGTCAAGTAAAACTATACTATTTCCATTTCTTTATTTTCTCGATGACAGGTCCATGACAGTTCCTGTGAAAACTTGTACGAGCGTCTTTTTTACATTATGTATGTATTATTTTATAAAAATATGACATTTACGCAGGTACAAGGTTATACCTGACTCTAAGAAACTGATAGGGATTGAGCTATCGATAAACATAACACGATAACAGATTCAATATTTTTTTACAAAATGTAAGAAACTAAACTGCTTACCTACTGCCGGATACTTTTGTACAAATTTACTAACTAGTAGATATTATATTTCAGTACAAGACGTTACACGTGTTAATTTTTGATTGATAATGCCAACTTCTCTAAAATTTTCGAAGCGTTTGTAAAATAAGTAGGTATAGGTAGGTAGGTACTCGACCATGCAACAAAATAAGTATAATGACAGGTAATCTTTATTTATTTATTTTAATCAAAATCTGACGAATCCTCACTGTCACTCGATGAGCTCTCTCCAACATTTATTATAAGTTCCTGTACATCTACATTATAGAATGCCACATGATTTTTTCCCAATCCGTAGCTATAATGTTTTGGCTTCTTCTCACGATTTTTTCCCAGTTTTCGGCAGTAACATCCGCACATGCATTTTTTAATAAATCTAACATCTTGTTTGCCGTAAAAGGGGAATAGTTATTGTTTCGAGCGGCGTCCTATGATTTGTGCCCATATTAGTTCTATATAAATTGTACTGGCAATGATACAATATTCGATCAATTTACGATATTCGATCGATATCATTACTTATTTGGTCGCAACACTAAAACTATCAAATTAGAACTGTCATCGAGAAAATAAAGAAATGGAAAGACTATAATACAAATAAATTAAATGTCAAAATATCTAGGTACTCAATTAAATGTCAAATTAACTAATCAAATTAATGTCAGAATATCCTATTAATTAAATGTCAAAATATTCAATCTTATACATATGTAGATGTCATTATCATATCACTGTTTATAATAATGCAGCAAAGGTGAACGGTTCAGGTCTAATTGTTGGTTTAGGATAATGTTCGGGTCAGTATTTAAGAGTCTACCTATTTCGAGTGTCTCAAGAGCGTTCATTTTTCTGCCTTTATCACAGGAATGTAAAGCTTTAAAATTAGTTTTTCGATCAAAACTGTGTCCTTCAGTAAGGAGGTGCTCTGCGAAGTTGGATTCCGTTTTCTTGAGCCTCCAGCCACTACTATGTTCCGAAACTCTGATTTTAAACGATCTCCCAGTTTGACCGACATATTTTTTATTACAATCGGCACACGTCAGCTCGTAAACCCCACTTTTTTGATCTATGGGAGTTGTGTCCTTGTTGTTACAGATCAAATTGTGTAGGCTGTGAGTGGTATAAAATGCTGGCTTACATTCGGAAAGACTCCTAGCGCACCTATATGAGATACTACCGATGTACGGTATGCGAGCCCATCTCTTTCCGTCGGTATTAGAGTTCGTGGGTATACCACCCTTGTATGCTAATTCTCTAACAGTCTTTGCTCGTTTCCGTGATAGGATACTGTCTATTAATTGAGGTGTGAATCCATTATTTATGGCTATGGTTTTAATACAAGACAATTCCTCCTCAAAGTCATTCCGTGACGTTGGTATCGAGAGCAACCTATGCACCATTGAATGGAAGGCGGCATGCTTATGACTCTGTGGGTGTCTAGAGCCCACGTGTATCACACTATCAGTAAATGTAGGTTTTCTATAAATTTTGAATGTATGTCTTTGGTCAACTAAGCTAATGGAAATATCTAGAAAATTGATTTTATTATGTCCTACTTCTATTGTAAATATAATATTAGAATTAATGCTATTAATAAATGTCAAAAAATTGTCTAAATTGTCCAAATCTCCCGTCCATAAACAAATAATGTCATCTACATATCTATACCAATAAATAATAAACCGTCTGTAAATAATGTTGTTCAAGATCTGCTCTTCAATGTGGTTCATGAAAATATCTGCACAGAGTGGTGAGAGGGGACTACCCATAGCAAGGCCATTGACCTGCTTATAAAATTTATTACAAAATTTAAAATAATTTTGGTCCAGGCATACAGACATGGCATGCTCTAAATCTATGGAAATTTGAGGATCTACTACCGATTGAATTAAAATATCTTTGATGGCACCTTTACATTCGGTATGAATGTAAAGGTGCCATCAAAGATATTTTAATTCAATCGGTAGTAGATCCTCAAATTTCCATAGATTTAGAGCATGCCATGTCTGTGTGCCTGGACCAAAATTATTTTAAATTTTGTAATAAATTTTGTAAATAGCCTTTGAGAATGCCGAAAGGCGAAACCGGTTAGGTATTACAATAATAAATGTTGTGGAACAGTACAAGTGAAGTTTTTCAATATGTGTAACTGAAAACTTTAGTAATTCAATCAAAATGGAATTTGGTGTGGATAAATGTGCAGTTATGCATGTTAAGCGAGGACGGATAGTGGAATCAGAAGGTATTCAGCTTTCTGATTCTATTCATCTGACATCACTTCTCGTATCTGACACCTATAAGTATTTGGGTATGTCACAAGCGTTGGGCATCAATGAAGTTGACATGAAACAGTCGTTGCGAGAACGTTTCCTGGGTCGCCTGAGAAAAGTCTTAAATAGTCTTTTATCAGGTGGCAACAAGGTGCGCGCTTATAACGGCTGGGTCATGCCACTCTTGATGTACTCCTTTGGCATACTCAAGTGGACTCAAACTGAACTAGACGCCTTGGACAGAAGAGTTCGCACACTGTTGACAACATATATCGAATGCATCATCCGCGTTCATCGGTGATGAGGATGTACATCCCGCGGAAATGTGGTGGTCGAGGCTTCCTGAATGCTAAAACCCTGCATAACCGCGAGGTGTACAACCTTAGAGAATATTTTCTACATATGAATGCGGATGTGCATCGGGATGTTGTCAAAGTGGATACTGGACTCACTCCGGTTGCCTTGGCAAAAGAGAACTGGCACAAACCTGTGATAATGGGTATCGATGACCGGCAGGAGATATGGAAGAGCAAGGAGCTCCACGGTAGGTTTTATAAGGCTCTGCATGGATCTCATGTAGACCTTATAGCCTCTGTGGCCTGGTTACGGTTCGGTGATCTCTTTGGAGAGACCGAGGGTTTTGTCTGTGCAATTGCAGATGAAGTTATCATGACGAACAACTACCGGAAATATATACTGAGGGATGGTACGATCGATGAATGTCGAGCGTGTCATCATCCTGGTGAGTCCCTCAGGCATATTATTTCTGGTTGTTCTCGTCTTGCTAACGGCGAGTACTTGCACAGACACAACCTAGTAGCCAGGATCATCCATCAGCAACTTGCTCTGAAGTATCGCCTGGTGGATATCGAAGTTCCATATTACAGGTATGTAGCTGAGCCAGTTCTTGAAAATGGTCATATCACATTGTACTGGGATCGATCTATTATCACAGACAGGACTGTTGTTGCCAACAAGCCTGATATTGTGGTCATAGATCGATCTGAGCGGCGAGCAATGATTATTGACATCACCATCCCGCATGACGAGAATCGCGATAGCGATAAAAAAATAAAATATATTGACTTAGCTCGCGAGATTGTCGACATGTGGGAGGTTGATGCGGCAATCATTGTTCCAATAGTCATATCCGTTAATGGTCTTATAGCTAAGAGCCTCGACCAACACCTTCAGAGGCTCGCGTTGGGCAGCTGGATCAAGGGCGTGATGCAAAAAGCAGTGTTACTGGACACGGCACGCATTGTGCGGAGGTTCCTGTCTCTGGAGCCCTGACCACCGGTATCTTGGTCCCTGTACCCGATGCCGGTGGGATACTATATTTTATATTTTTAAATGTATTTCTTTTTATAACTATATTTAAAAATGTATTATTTAAGTTAATTAATTTAATAAAGAACATAATAATAATAATAATATATTTATTCAGATAAAGATTGTAGTACATCAATTTTCATTTTTTGGTACAGTGGTAGGCTCAATTGTCTACAATTCGTGGGTACAGTTCTGTATTCCTAACTAGGCTACGCAGTAGCCTG
Source organism: Miltochrista miniata (assembly GCA_933228765.1). NCBI lineage: Eukaryota > Metazoa > Arthropoda > Insecta > Lepidoptera > Erebidae > Miltochrista > Miltochrista miniata. The sequence continues at coordinate 4,481,817 of OW121771.1, forward strand.
TGTTAAGGAGTTTCAGTTCCCTATTCCCAATGGCTTCAATATTTATTGTGATAAAAAACTTTTTAACGCTTTTTAGTGCCAAAAATTTACTCTTATCAGAGGGTTTTTACATGAAAAAAAAAAATAGTATTGAAAAAATAACTAAGATTAGTGAGTGTTAGTGTGTATGTGTGCGAGTGTTTGTGTGTGTGTCTGTGTGTGTGTGTGTGTGAGTGTGTGTGTGTGTGTGTGTGTGTGTGTGTGTGTGTGTGTGTGTGTGTGTGTGTGTGTGTGCGCGCGTGTGCATGTACAGAAAAGAAACTGATGTGTATATTTGTAGGAGAGGCAAAACGTGTCAAACTAGGTATTTTTCTGTCTTTTCGTAGTCGAGGCTACGCAGAAACATAACGACTCGCTTTTTACATTCATAGTAGCTCAAACCAAACACTGGACAATGCTTGTTAATCCGGTTGTATAAATAAGGGCCGAGGATGTAAAAGAATCTTCGGGCAAAGGACGACCGTGCCAACGCCAGTGTACAGATCCTATCTCTTCTGCGCTTGTCAATCACCCTGTACGGTGTCTGACGATGCTGCATAAGTATAACTTGTAGGATGAAGTATTGGCGAACGTTCAGAATGTTCCAACTATTGTATAACTCATCTGTTGAGAACATAATGGGACGAAAAGTAGCCACTTTCAGAACCGCCCTGTGTGCGATCTCTAACGGTTTCATTATAGATTTACAAGCTCCGCCCCAACATGATATGCAATATGTTATTACGGATTGACACAACGCAAAATAGACTCTACGGATGACCGTCAACCTAGCAACATGTCGAAGTGTTTTGAAGATGTAAATTAGTTTGCGTATTCTGCCCGTGAGACTGCTGATATGTGTCTTAAAATTCAGATTCCTGTCCAGGGTCACTCCCAAATATTTCACGTGCTCCACGGAAGTTAGCTGAGCACAATTGCAAAGGGGCTTAGTTTCAGGACGACAAGTGTGAGCTATTATGTTGACATGGACTCGAGGCTGGGACGCAGCACTTACAGACCATGTAAGGAAGTTGGTTTTGGAGGTATTGAGAGTCAAAGTATGATGGTATAGCCAGTCCAGTGTAGTGTCCAGCGCGAGTTGTGCCTTGTTCCCCAGTTGCATCCATGTATCAGCAGTGACGGTTATGGCAGTATCATCAGCAAATGATGTTATAATACCATCCTTTACACTGAGGTCGCACAACTCGTTTATGTAAACAAGAAACAGCGTAGGACCTAGTATGCTGCCCTGTGGCACGCCGTAGGAGATAGAAAGCTCCTCGCTGTTGTAGCCATCCATCCTAACGAACTGCGAGCGACCCGACAGGTAACTCCGGAAGAGATCCAATTGTATTCCTCTGACACCCATTCCTTCAAGTTTCAGTAAGAGGGTAGAATTTACATTTGAAATGGTTCATTGCTTAGGTGCCCGTTTTTTTTTGCAAATGAGTGTATTATACCTCAATAAACAAAAGATCAAAAGAATTACAATAATTAAGTCACTTATACAATAATAGGTACAACTCTGAAATTGTCACCAGTCAGTCAGATTTACAAAGTATTATCCAATATTTATGTCTGACAAGTAGTCATTTACGGAATAATAGGCCCTTTCTATAAGTAGATTTTTTATTTGAGTTTGAAAAGAACTGGAATCATTGCCTTCCAATAGGGACTTAGGTAACTTGTTGTATATCTTTGGGGCCCTACCTAGGAGACCCTTGTTAAAAATAGCTTTTTTGTGTTTGGTAAACCGTATTTTGTGTTTATTTCGCGAGCTTTTTAGTGTTTCAAATAAATAAAAATTCTTTCTTACAAACATGATCACTTCATAAATGTATAAGCTTGGCAGGGTCTGGGACTTTTAAAAAACGGTTTACAGCTATCCGGAGGTCGTATGCCACAAATTGACCGGACGCAATTTTTTGGGCTTTAAAGACTGTATCTACATTTGTGGAGTTACCCCAGTATATAAGGCCATACCGTAAGGCTGACGTAACATATATTATGCATGATAAGCGGTTACCAATTTCGTCCGATTTGTTACCTTTGGCAAATTGTACAGTGCATATGAAAACTGACTGAGACGCTTACATATGCTACTTGTGTGCGTTAGCCAGGCCATGTCTTGGTCTAGTTCTAGCTCTAAAAATTTAATAGACTTGCATTCCGTAATTATATTATCATTATAGTGTATGTCAAATTTAATAGGAACAGTCCGTTGCTGAAAATGTCATAAGTTTAGTTTTGTCAATATTAATTCTCAAGTTATTTGCATTTGACCAATTTATTAATAGCTCAAGGCAGTCATTTATTTCTTTTTCTAATATCAAGTTATCAATGGATTCAAATATCACTGTGCTGTCATCAGCGAATAGGATCATAGGATTTCGTATTATTTTGGGCATGTCATTTATATAGATTATGAATTTTTTTTTTTTTTTTTTTTTTTTTTTTTTTTTTTTATACCACTAAGGTGGCAGACAAGCATACGGCCCACCAGAAGGACCGGTGGTCACCGCAGCCTATGAACGTTTGCAACACCAGAGGTGCCACACTCGCGCTGCCGACCCTGTAAAAACCTTCTAAGACCCCCTTTGAAGAACCCCATACTGTAGGCGTTTGGGAAAACCGAGGCAGGGAGGTCATTCCACAACCTAAGCGTGCGCGGAAGAAAACACCTATCGGATCTAACCGTGCTGGAACGCACCGGACGCAGAGTGTGAGGATGAACTCCCTGTCTGTGGCGAGCGGTGCGATGATAGAACGTAGCCGTGGGCATCATATCAAACAATTCCTCAGAGCACATACCATTGTACAGGCGGTAGAACACGCATAAGGAGGCAAAGTCTCTCCTGTCGCGAAGAGGTTCCACACCAGCTGTAAGTACAGGATCGTTGACAATTCTTACAGCTCGCCTTTGCACCGAGTCAAATGGACGAAGCTGATATTCAGGTGCTCCCGCCCAGAGGTGACAGCAGTACTCCATATGCGGCCGCACTTGCGACTTATAGAGAAGCAGTGTTTGCGCCGCAGTGAAGTACCGCCGCGCCCTGTTGAGCACACCCAGCTTTTTGGACGCCAGCTTAGCCTTGTCCTCCAAATGACTACGGAACTGAACGTCACTGGAGATGTCAACGCCAAGGATCCCTATACTTTTGGAGATGGAAAGAGATGTGCCCTGAAATTGCGGCGCTACAGTAATTGGGGTTTGCTTAGCGGTGAAAAAACACGCTTGTGTCTTGGAAGGGTTGAACTGGACAAGATTTTGTCCACCCCAATCGGACACTCTAGTAAGAGTAGCCTCGATTTCAGACACTAGCTGTTCACGATTTTCCTCCACTGTGTCCCGAGAGATACCGGGGCGGCCCGTGTAACAAGTGTCCCCCGTACTGTCGTCCGCATAACAATGAATGCCGTCAATAGACAACATGTCATTGATATGCAGCAGAAACAGAGTAGGGGACAACACTGAGCCTTGCGGTACTCCAGCGTTTATGGCCATGCAGTCTGAACAGCTGCCGTCAACGACGGCCCTGATGCTTCTACCGGCCAAGAAGCTGGACACCCATCCGCATAATCTCTCGGGTAGTCCATATGAGGGCAGTTTCGTAAGAAGACCACGGTGCCAGACCCGGTCAAAGGCTTTAGAGATGTCGAGGCTCACAGCTAGAGCCTCACCCTTACTCTCGATAGCCGCCGCCCATCGGTGTGTTTGGTACACAAGAAGATCGCCCGTCGAGCGACCGTGACGGAAACCGTACTGCCGGTCGCTGAGCAGGTCGTGTTCCTCAAGGTACCCCAGGAGCTGTGTATTAATTACACGCTCCATCACCTTGGATAAAAGGGAGGTGACGGCTATAGGCCTGTAATTGGCCGGGTCGGTTCTGTCACCCTTCTTGGGTACAGGATGTACATACGCGATCTTCCACGACGCCGGGACTTGTTGCATAGAATAGGAAAGTGTGAAAAGACGTGTAAGTACCGGACACAACTCTGGACCACAATGCTTAAGTACCACCGCGGGAATGCCGTCTGGCCCACTCGACTTATGAACGTCCAGAGATTGAAGCTCCCGCCGGACATTCCGCTGTGTAAATTTAACTTCCGGCATGGAAGTGCCACAACTCGGAATGCCCGGCGGTAAAGCACCCCCGTCGCTCATGGTCGAGTTAGAGGCAAAGAGATTACCCAAAAGGTCGGCTTTCTCCTTGGCACTCTGGGCCAAACTACCGTCGGGTTTAAGCAAGGGTGGTAATCCTGACCGACAGAAGTTTCCCTCGGCAGCTTTGGCAAGCGACCAAAATTCACGACTTCCTGAAGGGTAGCCTGCTAGCCGTTCGCCAATTCTGCCGACGAAATCGAACTTGGCCTTGACAATTGCTCTTTTACTGGACCTCGAGGCGGCATTTAATTTGCGTTTCACCTCAGAGATGTTTGGATCTGAATTTGCACGAGCCGTGGTCCAAGCTCTGTAGGCAGATTCTTTCTGTATTAGAGCTTCTCTGCAGAGCCGATTTAACCACGGTCGCTTTTTTGCACCTACAGGGATCCATCGGTTGGGAATGTAGCATTCCATACCCTCCAAGATCCCCTCAGCGACTGCTACAGCACAAGAATCCAGATCCTCTGAGGCAAAACAAAGCCGCCGCCACGGGTACGACGCATAGAACTCTCGCAGTCCATCCCAGTCTGCTGACTTGTAGTGCCACACATGTCGCCACTCCTTGGGCCGAGGTGGTTCAGGCCTTGCGAGAGGCACATGCGTCCGAACGACACAGTGGTCCGACGATCCTAGCGGAGCATCCACTGAAACGTTGTAAATAGTAGAGGTTCCAATAAACTCCCTTGAGGAACACCATAATAGGTGATTCTTTGACTAGAAGTGTATGATTTCTCTATCCTTGATCCCTCACAAAGTCGATTAATGTGTGTCAATTGTGTTCTACCCGATAAATATGATTTGAGAAGGTTAAGAGCATTACCTCGGATACCATATTTTTCAAGCTTATTGATGAGTAAATTGCGGTCTACGTAATCGAAGGCTTTACTCATATCAAGAAATAGCGCCGCTACATGACTTCTAGAATCAATACCTGTAATAACTCTTTTATATAGTTTATAAATGGCCAGATTAATATTTTTATTTTTTCGGAAGCCATATTGTTCCTCGCTGAAAATATTTTTGTGTTCAAAAAAAGAGTACAGAAGATTATAAATCACTTTTTCTATCAACTTTGAAAAGATTGAAAGCAGGGCAATAGGTCTATAGTTACCTGGATCTTGTTTGTTGCCTTTTTTAAAAAGGGGTTTAATAGGCTTGTGTCCACTAAGAATAAATCTAATTGATGTGTGTTTCTAACGACTATGTCCAATATATAAATAACAAAAGTAATATAAATTGGTACACAAATTAAGGATTACTATTATTTTTAGAAAATAAGATTGGAAAAAATAAGCAATCAGTCCCGTGACATCAAACACCTCTACCAGATAGTGTGACGTCACAGTTTGCTTTTTGACGTTTGACGCACTCTGGCAGTCTCGAGTCTTGACATCTTGTGTCACAAGTCGTGTCATCTTGTGTATTATTATTTAGATTCTCATACATTTTCATAAAATACAATAGATTTCATTTTATTCAGGCACTACACAACACTTTTGTAATACGACGGATTCATTTTAAATTAATATGGAAAGCAGACGAACGCTAACATAACATTGTCAAATACCTGTCAAACAGTGACGCCAGTGGCAATGTTTTTTTCAATTAATTTATACTGGCTTTGGTTACTTAGACCATATGCCAAAGTGATGCCAAATCCTACGGAATGTTCCTCTAAAACCCAACTTCAAATTCCCCAGATTCCCCTAAATATTGATTAAAACGCCTAAACGTTTCTTTTTGTACTAAAACTTTTAAAAACAAATCATTGAAAGGACTCATAAAAAAATGCACATTTTCTTTTTGGTTTGTTTGGCATCAAGTGACGTCACATAAGGAGCCATGAGCGTTTCCGATACAAATTGAAATTCATTTTTTAAATGACAAAATAAACTATGTAAATGATCGTTTTAAATCAAAATATTACATTTTTGTGATCATATAGATATAAAGCTACAAAATTAAATGCTTTTTGAAATTTAGGACACAAGCCTATTACCGATAACTTTAGTCTATCAGGGAAAATACCTGATTCTAAACACAAGTTTATTATGTGGCTAAGCACTGGCGCAATGATAGGCGCCACTGATTTAATAACATTTGTCAAGATGTCATCATAACCGCAACTATTAGTATTTTTTAATGAATTAATTAATTTAACAATTTCATTTGGAACAGTAGGCGTCAAGAAAATTGAGTCATTACATATAGGGTCAAATTTAATAATGTGACGCTCAGTTTTATTTTTAGGTTTAATTTCGTCTATAAAATAATTTTTAAAAGATTCAGCTATTATCATTAGGATCATAAATAGTTTTATTATTTGCTATAATTTTTTGTATACCCTCCGATGGATTGTTGCTTTTAGCTTTATTGATGACCTGCCATGTAGCTTTGCTCTTATTGGCAGCGTTATTAATAAAGCAATTATTTTGAGCCTTTTAGATAAGTCGTATAATGTTTTTCAGTCTTTGTGAGTAAGTTTTGTATACCATTTTATTACAGTTATTTGGTGCTCTACGGAATTGCCATAGCATTTGTCGTTTAAGCTTGCAGTACTGCTTTATGCCCTTACTTATCCACCTTGGTTTTTTATAACAGTGTATTTTAAGTTTTCTCAAAGGAAAGCAAGCGTCATAGTAAAATTTAAAAATGTCATGAAATTTATTAAATGATGAATTGGGGTCATTGGAATTATAACTATCATAAAATGTCAGATTTTGTAAATATTGTTTCAATTTACAAATATTATCATTGCCGTAATTGCGTCTAAATATAAACCAGTAGGGCAATATACATGTTTTCTTTACAGGACACTTCATAAGCTGACCAGTGTGATCTGATAGTGCCAATTCAACCTTTTCACACTTACCACCCTTCACATTGTCAAGGCAGGTACCAGAACATAGGCGTGTTGGGGTATTCATTATTCCAAGTGACAAATTAAAACTATGCACTATATTTATAAAAGTTTTGGAACTTTTTGTTCTCTTTAAGATATTTATGTTGAAATCCCCACACAGAGTAATCTTTTTCTTATTTCTTGAGCATATTTCATTTACCTCTACATACCTCTACATTTTTTACCTCTACATAGACTGGATGGTAGTCTGGCCCAGAGTGCCAAGGAGAAGGCCGACCTTTTGGGTTCTCTCTTTGCCTCCAACTCGACCATGAACGATGGAGGTGCGCTTCCGCCTGGTATCCCTTGGTGTGGCACTTCCATGCCAGAAATTAAATTCAAGCAACGGGACGTCAGGCGGGAGCTTCAATCCCTAGATATTCATAAGTCGAGTGGGCCGGACGGCATTCCCGCGGTGGTACTTAAGCGGTGTGGTCCGGAGTTGTGTCCGGTACTTACACATCTTTTCACGCTTTCTTACTCCATGAAGCAAGTCCCGGCGTCGTGGAAGATCGCGTACGTGCATCCTGTGCCCAAGAAGGGTGACAGGACCGACCCGGCCAATTATAGGCCTATAGCCGTCACCTCCCTTTTATCTAAGGTGATGGAGCGTGTAATTAATACACAGCTCCTGAGGTACCTTGAGGAACATGACCTGCTCAGTGACCGGCACCGGTTTCCGTCACGGTCGCTCGACGGGCGATCTTCTTGTGTACCTCACACACCGCTGGGCGGCGGCTATCGAGAGTAAGGGTGAGGCTCTAGCAGTGAGCCTCGACATCTCGAAAGCCTTTGACCGGGTCTGGCACCGTGGTCTTCTTACGAAATTGCCCTCCTATGGACTGCCCGAGAGTTTATGCGGATGGGTGTCCAGCTTTCTGGCCGGTAGAAGCATCAGGGCCGTCGTTAACGGTAGCTGTTCTGACTGCATAGCCATAAACGCTGGAGTACCACAAGGCTCAGTGTTGTCCCCTACTTTGTTTCTGCTGCATATCAATGACATGTTGTCTATTGACGGCATTCATTGTTATGCGGACGACAGTACGGGCGACACTTATTACACGGGCCGTCCCGGTATCTCTCGGGATGCAGTGGAAGAAAGTCGTGAACAACTTGTGTCTGAAGTCGAGGCTACTCTCACTAGAGTGTCCGATTGGGGTCGACAAAATCTTGTCCAATTCAACCCTACCAAGACACAAGTTTGTGTTTTCACCGCAAAAAAGACCCCATTCACTGCGGCGCCACAATTTCAGGGCACATCTCTCACCATCTCTGAAAGTATAGGGATCCTTGGTGTTGACATCTCCAGTGATGTGCAGTTCCGCTGTCACTTGGAGGGCAAGGCCAAGCTGGCGTCCAGGAAGCTCGGAGTGCTCAGAAGGGCGCGGCGGTACTTTACTGCGGCGCAAGCACTGCTTCTCTATAAGTCGCAAGTGCGTCCGCATATGGAGTACTGCTGTCACCTCTGGGCGGGGGCACCCGAATACCAGCTTCGTCCATTTGACTCGGTGCAAAGGCGAGCTATGAGAGTTGTCAACGATCCCATACTTGCAGGTAGTGTGGAACCTCTTAGTGACAGGAGAGACTTTGCTTCTCTATGTGTGTTCTACCGCCTGTACAACGGTTTGTGCTCTGAAGAATTGTTTGATATGATGCCTACGGCTACATTCTATCATCGCACCGCTCGCCATAGACAGGGTGTTCATCCTCACACGTTGCGTCCTGAGCGCTCGAGCACGGTGAGATCTAATAGAGGCTTTCTTCCGCGTACGCTTAGGTTGTGGAATGATCTCCCTGCTTCGGTTTTCCCGGACGCCTACAGTATGGGGTTCTTCAAAAGGGGACTTAGAAGGTTTTTAAAGAGTCGGCAGCGCGCTTGTGGCGCCTCTGGTGTTGCAAACGTCCATAGGCAGCGGTGACCACCGGTACATCTGGGGGGGCCGTATGCTTGTCTGCCACTCTAGTGGTATAAAAAAAAAAAAAAAAATTTAAAAGATTGTCTAATATCCTTAAAAACTCACACAATGAACGGATATCTTTTTTTGAGGATCTGTATATACAAACGACAATAATAGAATGATTTATCAAATCAACAGCACATAATTCAACAACATTAAGCTGACAATATTTATCTAGATTTATTTTTAGACCTTTAAGGGGGTTTCTCAAAAGTATACAAACGCCTCCACGTTTGCTACTTTTCGAGTAGTGTGAGTGTAACGTGTAGTTTGGCAAGTGCAGAAACATATGATCCTCTTGTAACATGTTAGTTTCCGTTATACACACTATATCAATTGGCTTTCCAACACTTAAAAACTCATCGAGGTGAACACTTAATAAGTTCGACTTGTTTATCAAACCATTAATGTTCTGGTGTAGAATATACAGATAATTATTTACGAAAAAAGTTTCTATTTTCCGAATTTGGACGAGATAACTCCAGAGATACACTCACAGTGTCTGCACTTGTTTCTTTAGATTTTAGTGGCTTATAGTAATCCAGTATAGACCTTTGGTGACAAGTTTTGGGGTCTTGCAGTAATGTCCTGTCAGTGCAGTTACTGAATGATGACCTCAATTTTTTGCCTATGATAAATTGCTCTTTATATTGTAAATAATCAATTTCAATATTAAGTTTAAATGATATTTGATCCAAAAAATGTCTACCACTCCGTGGAATATTAAAATAATACAAGCTGTGAAAGTATCGCAGATCTATAAATTTGCTGTTTGGGTAGTTTTGCGTTAGCAGCTGATTTAGCATTTTCTCATTAATATAACGATTCCATCGGACACCAAGAACAAATACACATTTACATATTTTCAAGTTATTTAAATTTATACATAATTCTTTATAAAATTGAGAGGGATTTCTATCGTTTGTTCCATACTTCGCACGATCCTTGGGTACAGTCTCCTGTAGGGTAGGGAGCGTTGGATCCCCTGATGTTGGGCATCAATCACACTAGTGCGGCTAATGCCCCCCTCAGTTTTGGGACCAAACTTCGGAAGTGATGTCCGAAGTTCCACCGGCCATCGAGTACGAGCCCCAGATACTTCATCGAGGGCTCGTAAATAACGTTGTGATGTTTTTTTTTTTTTTTTTTATATTCAGCTCGCCAAATTGACGTCGCCACCAGCCTGATGGTAAGAAAGCAGTGGTGCATCTAGCGATTGGGGGCCACTTCTTACAGTGGTCCTCAAGTTGGCGGCCCTGTGATGTGCCTCTTCACGCTCCTCTTGAAGAACCCGGGATTGTAAGATGAGGGAAAGACGTGTGCGGGCAGGTCGTTCCATGTTTTTATAGTTCGACAGAGGAACGATCTTTTGAAACGCTCGGTTCTGGCGAAGATTCTCTCCACTGTGTATGAGTGGCATCTCTGCCCGGCACGCGTTGTTCGGGATCGGAAAGGAGATGGTGGGATCAGGTTGAAGAGCTCTTCAGAACATTCGCCGTGATACATTCGATAGAAGGCAGCCAAGGACGCTATGGTTCTTCGCTGCGACAAAGGTTCCAGGCCTCCCGTCACCTCAGGACAACCAATTATTTGGATAGCACGTCTCTGCATAGCGTCAAGCGCGTCTAACAAGTACCTCGCGGAGTCATCCCAAAGGTGAGAACAGTACTCGACGCAAGGACGAATCTGCGTCTTGTACAGTAAACATCTCTGATGTGGCGTGAAATACCGTTTCACCTTATTCAGGATTCCCAGTTTCCGCGAGGCCAGACCAATACAGCTCTCTATGTAGTTTTTGTGATTGAGCTCACGCCGGACGTCTATACCGAGGATCTCCAGGTTGTCCTTTAGTGGAATTGTAATGCTCTGAAGAGAGGGCACGGGTAGGAATGGGGACTTCTTAGCTGTAAACGCACACGCCTGTGTTTTTCTGGCATTGAACTCGACCAGGTTGTCTGAACCCCATTGGGCAATGCGGCCCAGGTCTAGATCGAGATCCGCTACGAGTTGTCGTCTCTTCTCATCCACGTCGCCTCGCCCCGCCGCTGGACGGCCAGAATAGCTCCCATGAAGAGTACTGTCATCCGCATAACAATGAATGCACCCAAGGGACAGCATTTCATTGATATGCAGAAGAAAGAGAGTTGGGGACAATACCGATCCCTGTGGTACTCCGGCATTTACCTGAAAAAAACAGGAAGCCTGACCATCACAGAGGACCCGAATCCGTCGCCCGTTCAGGAAGCTGGCCAACCAGCGGCACAACTGATGCGATAATCCATATGACGGCAGCTTGTAAAGAAGCGACGCATGCCATACCCTATCAAAGGCTTTTGCGATGTCTAGGCCAATAGCCAGAGATTCGCCGTGCCTCTCCATAGCCTCACCCCAGGTGTGCGTTATGTACGCTAGGAGGTCACCCGTTGATCGTTTCGGCCTAAAGCCATATTGGCGATCGTTAATTAACGAGTGATCCTCCAGATAGCGCATGAGCTGTTTGTTGATGATTAGCTCGAACACCTTGCAGATGACGGTGGTTACGGCTATGGGGCGATAGTTGGCTGGATCCGACCGATCCCCTTTCTTGGGGATCGGTTGGACATTTGCCTCCTTCCAAGCCTCCGGCACTTCTCCCGACGAATACGAAAGGCGATACAGACGTGTTAGCGTTGGAGACAATTCAGCTGCACAATTCCTCAGCACCACGGCCGGAATGCCATCAGGACCACTAGCTTTCCGCGTGTCGAGTGACCGTAGCACCGCCCGCACATCGCACTGCCGGATTACAATTTCCGGCATCGTGGTTCCACAGTTGGCGATAGTGGGAGGTTGCTTGCCACAGTCATCGACCCGGGAATTAGCCGCAAAGAGCTTGGCCAGCATTTCCGCTTTCTCTTGGGCCTTGTGAGCCAGTGATCCGTCAGGATGGCGCAGCGGCGGCAGCGAGGGCTTGCAAAAGTTGGCCTGCTCGGCTTTGGCCAGTTGCCAGTATCCACGGCTGCCCGTCGGATGTGACGTGAGCTCCTGACCAAGCCGCGTGACGCGCTGGACGTCCGCTCTCTTGAAGGCTCTCTTACTGGACCTAGTGGCTGGACCAACACTTTGTACCACCTGGCACCCACATGGAAGCCTAGGCCACCATGTGGGTACCTAAATTCGCGGAGCCTCGTTCGTTGGTTAACAGGTGCACCACGTGTAGGTGAGGTCGCTTGGGCCCCCGAAAATTTGATGGTGGTGGGGCCCCTTACACCCTGTTTCTACTCAACAATCACCCAACGTTGCAGAAGATTAAACACAAATTCCTATTAAGTGGGCATACACATATGGAGTGTGACTCTAACCTCTCAATTAAAGAAAGAGCGACAAAATAACCAACATGAGATTCAATCACTAAAATGATTGGGCGCAGCTAGTAAGAACTTGCAAAATTCAGAAACCATTGAAGGTAGTATTGATGACATTGAAGGATTTTTTGAATTTTGGCGAAATAAAATCTAAGGGACCTTTTGCAATCAAAAGCTAGACGACTCAGGGGAGAAATACCTCTGGCAAACAATTAAATGGCTTCAGTACGATGAAAACTGACTTTACCAATAAGTATTGAAAAAAAAAAGGACTTGTTGGATGTCCTTGATTTAATCGACGAGTTGTAACGTTTTGCAACGACGTGTGAATAAATTAATTAAAATTAGATAATTAGAATTGAAATTTAAGTCATGATAAATGAAAGCGCCATCTACCGAGTAGCTGTCGCAACGACGGAAGGTTTGGTTCATAGTCATAGTTGCGGTCTTGACGTTAAGTAGTATCGAGTTATGCCACCAGAGGCGCTATTCATTAGAATATAAAGCCTTGCATCAATGCAAGAGGACCGCCAGATCAATATTTAAATTAGCTCACGGACGTATAAGTGTCGTTTGAAATGGTGAGAAAAGTAAAAGTATAAAAGTCGTCGTTATTAAAGTATATTTGTCAAGTATAAGGAGCAAATAGCTCTAGACAGAAGACCCCATATTTGGGTAAGTTAATTGAATATAACGTGATCTAGTTTTAAACTGTGAAAATTAACGGCTGTTGGTCCACCCTGTTATAAGGGGGTAGTTAAAGGGGTGTGAAAAAACATTTTGTAGAATTAGTTTCGTTAAGCAGATATTGTAAGACCTCGCGATTCCCGCAGCTGTTAATAGCAGAGCGGCAGCTGGCTGGTCTTTGGGGATATACGGGATAAAAGGTTTCAAACTAACGCCTAGTATGGAACATTCCAGGGTTCACCCTCCGGGTTCTACGAAGAATTATTCACCCTCCGGGTTCTACGAAGAATTATTCACCCTCCGGGTTCTACAAGGAAATAGTTCTAGTCCATTCCTAACTTCCAATAAATTGCCATCTTTACATTTCAATCTTACTTTTTATTCCTCTCTTCCTTTTCCTGAAAGCCTTCAGCTTTTCAGAGTCTTTTAAAGACTTTTATTTGCAACTTAAAACAGTCAATGACCCCTCGACATCTAACACTGATCCAGATTTGAACGAAGCATTTGATTATTCTACAGTGATTACTTCTTTTACCATATGAAACTGATAGAATCATAGCATTTGATTTTAATATTTAACCAGTTACCTCTTTTTTTTTAAATTTTGATAATGATGTTCATTTGAACATCATTATCAAAATGCTGAGTTCATTGTCCTTACTTCTTCTTCTTTCAGTGCCACTCCTTTTGAAATTCTTCACCAACTTTTGAAATTCTTCACGGTTTTGAGCAAAACGGAAGAGCTCCCTTGAATGTCCTAACAACACTGGTTAATTATGTTAAGGGCCCTCTGCACTTGATATGACAACATATCCTGGCCGTTTCCCTGCACCGTGATTTATTTATTTATTTATTTAATGGGACAAAAAACAGATATACATTCGATGTTTAAAGTACAGCTTACAAAAATATTCATCAATGTATAGCCCACAACATTGTCCTCGTGTTACTAAAATATGTATTTTCAACAATAGATGACACTATCAACAACAGATTAGTAAGAATATATAAAAAAAGTATTCTCTTAAATTTACTGTTAATTTATGCAAATTATATATATGGTGCAATAACAGCCATAACAGATCTTTTAAATTTGTGTGCCGTCAACGCAAATATATCGATGTCCTCAAATTGCCTATTATGCGTATCTACAAGTCGTCGTAACGGTGATCTCAAACCAGAGTTAGTTCTGCACTTATTGGTCATGAAAAGGCGCCTCCTTCTGACAATACGGACATGCACTGTTCGTGGCACGACATAACAGATATTGTTGGTCAATGCATTGCAGTCAAAAGCGCCCCGACACAAACCGTATAGAGTCATAGCCTGCAACAGCAGCCTTCTGCTTTCTAGGGTTGGGAATTTATATTTTACTAGCTGACCCGCGCAACTTCGTTTGCTTGATAAATGAAGAACCGCTCGACCGATTTTGTGCAAACTTCACATAAACCATCTACTAAACAGTCCGAACAAAGCTTAAAATATTTGGTTTGGATAGGTGGGCCCGATCTCGAGTTATAAAATTACAACGAAAAGTGGCATTGATTTTTATATATATAGATTAAAAGGTGATCATATGATAAGTAGTTCCGATGAGTTCTAAAGTATAAAGCGCGGAGAAATTTGCGTTGGACCTTTTCTATTTTATCTATGTACTTCTTGTAATATGGGTTCCAGACAAAAACTGCGTATTCAAGCTGTGGACGAATTAGAGATTTAAATAGATAGCTATAGGTTTCTGGACGTTTAAAGTCTTTGGTTGCCCTCATTACGAAGCCGTATAGTTGGAAAGCCTTATTGACAATTTTGTCAATATGGGTATCAAGCTGGAGTTTTGAATCTAAATGTACACCAAGGTCTTTAATTTCATTTACTTTTGCAAGTTTAGTATTACATAGGGTAAAACTTGTATTCAGTATGTTTTTCTTTTTAGTGAAGTCAATATGAAAGCATTTAGAGATATTTAAATATAATTTGTTGCGTGTACAATAACAGGAAAAACGGTCTAGGTCTTGTTGAAAAAGTAGTATGTCAGTGTCAGTCTTAAGTGTTTTGAAAATTTTTAGATCATCTGCATATAGCAAGAAATTTGAATTTAGGAAACACTCATTAATGTCATTAATGAATAAAATGAATAGAAGTGGTCCTAATATGGAACCTTGTTGTACTCCAGATGTAATTTTGATTGTGTTTGATTGAAACCCATTAATAACAACTCTTTGGCTTCTAATAATTTAATAATAATTTAATAATTTAATAATTTTAATAATTTTATTTATTTCGTTACAGAATTACATACACTCGAGAGCAATGAATCCGGGTCACTTAAAGAATGTTAAAAATCTCGGAAACTAAAAATGATAGGTTAATGCAATAAATTGTATTTAATAGACAATGTAATACTCCTTAAATGAAAGTAAAAAAAATATGAGTCACCATACATTTTATTAACACAAAATTACATAAAGAAAAAACTGCTGATCTCTCCTTAAAACAAAAATAGGAAACATGAAATTTTTGAACTTTATTACGATTTTCTTGAATTTTAATACTTCGTATTGCCTCCTCGTGCTTCCATTACTGCGTTTACGCGGTTTGGCATGCTGTACACCAAGTTCCTTATACGATTTTGGGGAATGTTCTCCCATTCCTCTGTGAGAGCAATTTTGAGCTCACGAAGCGTGATTGGGGGAGGGTTTCGTTGTTTTACGCATCTGCCTAGCTCGTCCCAAGCATGCTCGATCGGGTTGATATCCGGGCTGCGCGCTGGCCACTCCATACGAGTAATGTTCATCTCTTGAAGGTAGTCATTCACAATCCTACCTGTATGAGGTCGGGCATTGTCATGCATAAATATAGCATCCTCACCTAAATTGACCATAAATGGACCAACGTGATCATTGAGGATTTCTTCCACATATCTTACGCTAGTTAAAGAGCCGTTTTCTATGATCACCAGCTCTGTGCGACTTTCAGAAGAAATTCCGGCCCACACAAGTACAGACCCACCACCGTAGGCTACTTTTTCTTCGATGCATGCTTGCTTGAATCTTTCCCCTGGTCTTCGATACACTCTGTGTCTTCCATCGTGCTTGTAGAGCATAAATTTTGATTCGTCGGAGAACATAACTTTTGACCAATCTTCAATACTCCAATTTACGTGGCTCTGGGCATACCTTAGTCTCGAAATACGATGCCCACGCTCCAGTTTAGGGCCGTTTGCAGGTCTAAGGGGTTTTAAGTTAGATTCAGCAAGCCGACGTCTTACTGTCCATGCACTTGGGTTACTTCCTCCGAGGCGTCGAAACTGATTGGTGAGTTCAGTTCCTGTGAGAAAGCGATTTCGAAGCATGGTGTTCACCAAGTATCGGTCTTCTCGTGCTGTGGTACACCTGGTTCTGCCCGTTCCTGGTCTGCGTAGGTTAGAACCAGTTTCTTCGTAACGTCGGAGAACTCTTTGTACTGTTGACAGCGACACACCGACAGTCCTGGCTGTATCGCGCTGACTCCGGCCGGTTTCCAGCATTGTAAGTATTCTGGTGCATTCTTCAGGCGTAAGCGACATAATTTCAGCTTGATTAATGAATATAGAGCACTATCAACATGGTTTATGTACCCACATAAATGACAGATAACAAACAAAAGCAACACCAAATGCTGTAATTTCGTAGTTCCATCTTCGAAAGTGGCCCTTTTTCAAATTTGATTTTTTTATGATATAACTTTACAATAACTAAGAAGTTTTAATACCTTCATTTAAGGAGTATTACATTGTCTATTAAATACAATATATTGCATTAACCTAGCATTTTTAGTTTCCGAGATTTTTAGGATTCTTCAAGTGACCCGGATTCATTGCTCTCGAGTGTAGTTGGCACATTTAACATTCACTCCTGAATTCATGCTCTAAGACTAAGCACAAGTACAGTAATACAATAGCATTCCAAAAATAATTGTGAGGCATATTATTACAGTAAATGTTTTTTAAATTCTCTGCCAGCCGAACTAGGCCAGAGCCTGTGTTTCGGCGTGCAGCACCCAATTCACAGTGGACGTGTTTATGCTGCTAACCAAAAGTCATGTCCTCACCTTAAGTATTATAATATTCATTTGGCGAAACATTCATTTAACAAAAACTTGGAAGAATCATTCAAGCTTTAGTGTAAAACAAATTAAACAATTGTTGTATGTTATGTGTCATGTGTGTGTGTGTGTGTGTGTGTGTGTGTGTGTGTGTGTGTGTGTGTGTGTGCGTGCGCGCGTTCTCACGCATACGTATATATATAATTATATAGATTATAAGGTCGAGCAAGATTAACTGACTATTTCTATAAATTTTTCCGTTTCCTCCGGACATTGATTTTGTAATAGTTCAAGAACCTTCTTTTTGCATTTATATGTATTCATTGGATATATTTCAATTATTTTATTAATTTTATTATAAATATGTGGACCCAGAAAGACAAAAAACTTTTTGACGAATGATGTCCTAGGCTGGATATAACGTTTCGACACCTCATGCTTTCTTCTCTTCCTCGTCACGCCCGCATCGTACACAAGAGCAGAGTGCTGCTTGAGAGTTATGTGTAGCAGAAACAATTGTCTGACCGTTAAAACTGCACATGATTTATATAACTCCCTGGTGGAGAATCGTTTGGTGCGGAAAGTGCACACCTTCAACACAGCGCGCTGAGCAACCTCCAGACCCCGAAGAATATTTTTGGCCGATCCTCCCCATGCAGAGATACAATAGGTAATTATTGATTGGCAGAGAGAGAAATAGACTTGTTTCAAGATGTTTGCAGCCGCAACGTCTCTAAGATTTCTAGAAATGTATATTAGTCTTCGTACCCTCACTGACAGAATTTCAATATGATTTTTAAAGGAAAGGTTATGGTCAATCATAACTCCGAGATATCGTACACTATTCACCTGTTTTAGTGGTACACAATCACATGTTTCGTCGCTCCCACAGTTATGTGGTATTATTTTCGGTTCATGTGCAACTGATCGACGTATACTGAAAACAACATATTTTGTTTTGTTGACATTAAGTTTAAGATGGTTATTTTGAAGCCATTTCTGTACCTTGTTCAGACCCTTTTGTGCAGCTTCGTAAACCTCATCCCAAGTGTCGGCAGTAAAAATGAGAGCAGTGTCATCTGCGTATGAGATTGTTATGCCATTTGGTAGATCAAGGTCGGTGAGATCGTTTATATATACGAGAAACAGAGTTGGACCCATTATACTGCCCTGAGGGACGCCACACCTGACCGGAAGGTATGAACTGGTATTGTCTCCTATTCTTACACATTGGAAACAGTCAGTCAGATAACTTTCCATTAATTTCAGTTGCGTGCCTCTAACTCCAAGTGCCTCCAGTTTCTCTAAAAGTCTAAGAGTCGGCACCGTGTCAAATGCCTTTGCAAGATCCAAGAAGACCGACACACACCTCTTCCCCTCGTCGAGACTGGATGCTAGTATGTTTACCAGTTTATGTACCGCACCATCAGCACTTCTACCTCTGCGAAAACCAAATTGATTCTCCGATAACAGTTTCTTTGCCTCTAGAAAATCAATCAGCCTGCCATTTATTATTTTCTCTAGAATTTTAGATAGTGATGGTAGAATTGATATCGGTCTATAGTTATTTACATTTGTGCTGTCTCCTCCTTTGTGTATAGGACAAACTTCCGATTTTTTAAAATGATTTGGGAAAATACCTTGGTCCAGACATAAATTAAAAATATGGGTAAGGGGCGGCACTAAAACTTGCGCATGCGATTTTATGAAGCTATTAGATATCTTATCGTACCCTACAGTGGAGGAATTATTTAGACTCGCAATATGACCCCAGACCTCTTTCTGCGTTACTACATCCATTACACATGATTGAAGCCTAGAGGACACCATTGGAGCAAAAAAACTAGGCGATTGCTGCTGGTTGCGAGAGTTAGACATGTCTCCTTCCATCAAAGTTTCCCCAACACTTATAAAATGTTGATTGACCTTTTCAAGTGATGACTTGGTGGTGTCAGCCATTCCCATTAACGCATCAGGACAGTTATTTGCTTTATGAGTACTAGTTATCGATTTAATTGTTTTCCATAAATTTCTAGGATTATTCTTGTTAACCTCAATTTGGTTTTTTTCGTATGTTCTCTTTATATTTTTTTAGAATTTTTGTACAGAAATTTCGGTAACGTGAGTAGGTGGTTTTTAATATTTCATTTTCAGGTGCCATTCTGGATCTTTTATGAAGCATATCCCTGTTTTTCATACACCTGAGAAGCCCTGGAGTAATCCACGGCTTTCTGATTCTTTTTCGATTTGGTATTGTTTTTACCTCGGTACTTTCTTTCAACGCTGCTTTGACACTTGTTACTAGATAGTCAATGGCAGAATTGGGATCCTTTGTTTCATAAATGGTGGTCAGATTAATCTGAGACAATTTTTGAGTCAGTTTTTCTGTGTCAGTTTTTTTAACAACTTTCGTGATCGGGAACTGCGATTGTATCCACTTCGAGTTAAGATTTATTTGGGCTAGGACCGGCAGATGGTCAGTTAGGGTGGTGTGAGGAATGATCGTTATAGCAGAGCCCCTAGTCTTAAGCATTAGATGGTCTATGCATGTTGAGCTACTCTCTCGAGTTATTTCTGAGTGCGCGGGCAAGAGTCCATGGGAAGCTGCAATCGTCAGATAGCGCTCGCCCGAAAGTTGGAGTTTTGGAGTGTTTATTGCTATATTCATGTCACCGATTAACAAGATATTTTTGAAATTCGACAGTCTTGTTAAAACACTGTCGAGAGACGTCAAGAAATTGTCGATATCGTTTATAGATGGTGATCTATATATAGAAACAATAGCAATACTGTTGCCATAAGTTGCAATAAGACAATTTGCATCTTGAAACTGGGGCTCCTCCACACCGAAACTTAAATGGTCCTTTATGTATAAAACTACTCCATCATTTTGTATTGGGTTCTTTTTCGTGGCGTAGCCACGGTAACTTTCCAATTGTGGTATGATAGGAGAGTTTCCTAGCCGACACTCTGTGAGAACCAGAAAGTCGGTTTTTATATTTAGCCTACTTAACATTGTTTCGAGGCCCGAGAAGTTACATCGAATACTGCGTATATTCTGCGTCAAAATTATCAAGCCATTTGAGTCTGAAGGGATAATGTACCGCTGACAATCCTCCAAAACGCAGTTAACAGCTCTTGATATTGACACATCATCCAAATTCCTTATCACTTCCTTAACCGCGTCGAATTTTATTTATGGATATGAAATGTACAGAAAGAATTTACACCTTTAAAACACAATATTCCTTTATTACCCTTAATGTAGCTTTCGCAGTGTGCGTTAGACACTGTCAACAGATGTTTTTGATTAAAAAGATGCTCCAGCTTTATTCCCTTATGAACCTGCCGCGACCCATAAGTAAGCACAAACAGCTCCACAGACACGGTACCGCATACGCATGTAAGTAACGTTTGTTTATGCATATACACTATATACAGCAGTGATCGGGCACTGCGGTTGAGTTTGTGTTGTGTGTGAATAACCCTTGCCACACGATTACATTCATCCAGTATGTCCTGGTACAGCGTACACTGAGCTCCAGGGTACTGCAGACTGTTTCGTGCAATAGTACAAGCATGAAAAGGTCCGCTGATATAGATAAAATGTTTAATAAGGCTTTTTAGAAAGCATTGCGAATTGTTCAGCATCAGCATGTCTACATCATAATTTATTTGTGTGTTATTAGATGTGTGTGTTGTGTAGTCGAGTTCCGAGCTTGAGTTGTTATTTCTTTGGTATCTTGTAGTATGAGACAACATTGAGTGTATGAGTGTATTTAAGCATGAGTCATATAACATAAGACAGTAACATAGTACAGTACACAGGCAGTTACAAGATAAGTAGCTGTATGCCTGCACGGCTAGATATGTAAGATATGAAAGTAAAATTACTAACAATTTATTGTAATAGTAGTGGTTTTTATGCTGCTTGTTATATACGAGGCAAACCACCTGAGCAGATTTCCTCGTATTCCATTAAAAGCTATCTTTTGAGAAGCCCTGGAGTAATCCACGGCTTTCTGATTCTTTTTCGATTTGGTATTGTTTTTACCTCGGTACTTTCTTTCAACGCCGCTTTGACACTTGTTACTAGATAGTCAATGGCAGAATTGGGATCCTTTGTTTCATAAATGGTGGTCAGATTAATCTGAGACAATTTTTGAGTCAGTTTTTCTGTGTCAGTTTTTTTAACAACTTTCGTGATCGGGAACTGCGATTGTATCCACTTCGAGTTAAGATTTATTTGGGCTAGGACCGGCAGATGGTCAGTTAGGGTGGTGTGAGGAATGATCGTTATAGCAGAGCCCCTAGTCTTAAGCATTAGATGGTCTATGCATGTTGAGCTACTCTCTCGAGTTATTTCTGAGTGCGCGGGCAAGAGTCCATGGGAAGCTGCAATCGTCAGATAGCGCTCGCCCGAAAGTTGGAGTTTTGGAGTGTTTATTGCTATATTCATGTCACCGATTAACAAGATATTTTTGAAATTCGACAGTCTTGTTAAAACACTGTCGAGAGACGTCAAGAAATTGTCGATATCGTTTATAGATGGTGATCTATATATAGAAACAATAGCAATACTGTTGCCATAAGTTGCAATAAGACAATTTGCATCTTGAAACTGGGGCTCCTCCACACCGAAACTTAAATGTTCCTTTATGTATAAAACTACTCCATCATTTTGTATTGGGTTCTTTTTCGTGGGGTAGCCACGGTAACTTTCCAATTGTGGTATGATAGGAGAGTTTCCTAGCCGACACTCTGTGAGAACCAGAAAGTCGGTTTTTATATTTAGCCTACTTAACATTGTTTCGAGGCCCGAGAAGTTACATCGAATACTGCGTATATTCTGCGTCAAAATTATCAAGCCATTTGAGTCTGAAGGGATAATGTACCGCTGACAATCCTCCAAAACGCAGTTAACAGCTCTTGATATTGACACATCATCCAAATTCCTTATCACTTCCTTAACCGCGTCGAATTTTATTTATGGATATGAAATGTACAGAAAGAATTTACACCTTTAAAACACAATATTCCTTTATTACCCTTAATGTAGCTTTCGCAGTGTGCGTTAGACACTGTCAACAGATGTTTTTGATTAAAAAGATGCTCCAGCTTTATTCCCTTATGAACCTGCCGCGACCCATAAGTAAGCACAAACAGCTCCACAGACACGGTACCGCATACGCATGTAAGTAACGTTTGTTTATGCATATACACTATATACAGCAGTGATCGGGCACTGCGGTTGAGTTTGTGTTGTGTGTGAATAACCCTTGCCACACGATTACATTCATCCAGTATGTCCTGGTACAGCGTACACTGAGCTCCAGGGTACTGCAGACTGTTTCGTGCAATAGTACAAGCATGAAAAGGTCCGCTGATATAGATAAAATGTTTAATAAGGCTTTTTAGAAAGCATTGCGAATTGTTCAGCATCAGCATGTCTACATCATAATTTATTTGTGTGTTATTAGATGTGTGTGTTGTGTAGTCGAGTTCTGAGCTTGAGTTGTTATTTCTTTGGTATCTTGTAGTATGAGACAACATTGAGTGTATGAGTGTATTTAAGCATGAGTCATATAACATAAGACAGTAACATAGTACAGTACACAGGCAGTTACAAGATAAGTAGCTGTATGCCTGCACGGCTAGATATGTAAGATATGAAAGTAAAATTACTAACAATTTATTGTAATAGTAGTGGTTTTTATGCTGCTTGTTATATACGAGGCAAACCACCTGAGCAGATTTCCTCGTATTCCATTAAAAGCTATCTTTGCCAGAAGCGCTTCATGGTCCACCTTGTCAAAAGCTTTACGAAAATCAGTATAAACAGCTCCAATCTGGTCACCATTATCCATACCTTCAAAGAGATATGTAGTATAAAGCAACAAGTTTGTGGTCGTTGATCTGCGCCTCACAAAACCATGTTGCTCCGCAATTATAACTTTGTGTAGTTTGGGGGTAAATAACTGTGTGTTCAATTCTCTCAAACAAATTTAGACATAGTACTTATTATAGATATAGGCCTATACTGTTCTACATTCTGTCTTGAACCTGACTTATGTATCGGGGTTATGTTGGCTAGTTTCCACAAAGAGGGGAACACTCCTTCATTGATACTCTTTTTAAATATTATATACACCGGCTTACAGATAGAATCAGCGGTATTAACTAGAAATACCGGTGGTATGGTATCCGGTCCAGGTCCATTGCACAGGTCTAGTGCTTTTAGCTCCTTTTTAACAGAAGTTTCACTGAAGTGTAAATCGTGAATCTGTACGTCGGTACCGCAATCACTATCAGGAGCCACCCACTTGTCCAAATCAAGAGTACTAGGTTCGTAAACAGAGTGAAAAAAATCGGAAAACATGTCACATATCTTACTAGGGTCATTTGATGTTTCAGTTTTGTACTTAACTGTTGAAGGAATACCCTGCTTACCCTTTCGGCTATTTACATATCTCTAAAAATACTTAATGTTTAATTTAATGCCATTTTCCACCGACCTCATGTATGCTCCGTAACACCTAGAACATTCCGTTTTGAAATGCTTTCTGTACATTGAAAACATCTCATAGTCGCTAATATTTTTATATTTCTTCCATCTAGTCCACGATTTGGCTTGATTTTTATAAATATGAACCAGTGCTGGTGAAAACCATGTTGGAAAATTATTAGATCTTATAGTTACCAGTGGAATATGGCTTTTTATAGTACCATATATAATATCATAAAATCTAGTTACGGCTTCTTCCACTGATAAACTGCTGAGTATAAGTTCCCAGTCTACATCGCACATTTTTTTATTAATAGAGTTATAGTCGGCCTTATGAAAATTATATTTAGGTATACTGCAACGTGACATGTCCTTGTGGTAGCCATCTGCGTTTGCAAGACTCGTCAAGATGTAAAATGGTGGATGATGTGTACTAATTTTTAGTAACGGGTCACTAACTAGGTGCACGTTGCAGCTCGTATTCGAAATCACTAGATCTAGCAAGTTTCCTGCAGTATTCAAGTAAGTATTATACTGTGATGCATTGTTCAAAGACATGAAGTGTCTGATTTCCTCTCCAACAGGTGATATCTCTACACAGGTATAGCCAGTATTGTTGTTGTAGTTAGGGACCCATTTTAACTTTGGTAAATTAAAGTCGCCTAGTGCGTAAAATAAGCTAATATTCCACTGATCAATTGCCTTTTGAACTGCTTCTAAATATTTAAAATAAACTTCATCATTGGTGTTAGGGGGGGTATACATTGCACTAATTAGTGTGTTGTTTATCATAATACTTATGTTTTCACATTTCTCAAAATCTGTAAACAATGAAACCTGACGTGGCTGTAGTTCTCGCCGGACGGCTATAAAAACACCGCCTCCGTCTAGCTTCTCTGTCTGTGTACGATCACGATCACACCTAAAGACAGTGTAGCGTGAATCAACAAACTCACAATCTGAAATTTCGGGTGTAAGCCAAGTTTCTGTTATAACAATCATGTCATAATTATTCGAGAGTATATTCATGTACAGTGTATTTAATTTAGTACGGATACCGCTACAGTTTTGGTAGTAAATGGATATTTCTTTATTTACGTTGAATTTTGTAACTTTTTAAATAATTCCATATTACCAACTCTTAGTGTATAAGGTAAACAGAGTTGTCTCATTTTTCTATAGTATAATAGAGTGTATATTAAGGCGTTAACTAGTCTTGAGATCACCAATGCGTTATGACATGGGCGCATAACCACAAGTGCGCGGTAGTACCCTACTATTGGCATGACAGACACATTACAATGAATTACATAATTTAGAACAATTGTTGAGTTCACACAGAGTAAAACAAATGCCCTAAGTGGAACATATAGCAAGACAAGGCTTTTCATCAAGAGATACGCATAAATTTGTAGAAAATTTACAAAAAACGGTATGCATAACAAGGTACGACTGTCACATAGAAAGCATGCACATATTGATCTATTAAAGATCACAGGAAAGCAACTACACAGCAACATAATTGTATATTTACAGCAGCACCTCACCACTAGTGTGACAGGCACAGCATGGTGGATTGCATAGTACACGATTTTAGTAGTAGTTTTCACATGAAGTACAAAAAGAATAATAAAGGGTTTAGAACACATGTCATATAAAGATTATCTGTTACATTTAAATAACATGCGAAAGTTAATTTTATATTAATTAGTTTGACTTTTAAGATCAGGGATGCGTTACGACATATATGACAATCACGAATGCACGGCAGCACCGCATGACAGACATAAAACAATGAATTACGTAATATATAATAATTTTTGTGTTCACACGGAATAAAAAGAATGCAATAAGTGGTACATATAGCAAAACAAGGCGTTCAATCAAAAGACACGCATAAAGAACAATGGCAGAAAATTGTCTGATAATTTAAAAACGCCCATAATAATGAGTTACGCCAAAGTAATTAGTTGTTTATTTTGTGATTTTACTAGCATCTAAATGTTCAAATAAAAGCCGGCGTTAAATCTACATTTTAAAAGATTTTCAACGATTATTCACAGCCATGAGGCGTGTGAGCTAGCCAATCAAACCGTGCGTTCGTACCTTGTCAGTTTGACATGACAGATTACAGAATACCCCGCGCTTTTTGTCGAAAGTGTTGTTTTGTATGCCTTTTCTGATTTTCTTTAATAATAACTGACCCTGGACTGTTTTATGGACTCTGATTATTTCCTCGTGTGACTAGTGCGTGCCCAAAGGACTCTTTATATAGCTTTTGAGTGACCTTGTGCTATTCCCTACTGGACTGTTTATTTGTGAATTGGATTTGTTGTTCATCGATAATGGAAGATCGTGGGAGACAATCGAGGCCTACGCGCTTTGTTTGTGTTAATTGCATTATATGTGTGAACATATTGCGCCGATTTGAAATGTTATACAAGTAAAATAAAAGAAATGAAAAAATAGTGGTTTTATTTTTCTTCAATGACATGACTCTCAATCATATTGGCACAAATCTATACCCTACTCCTGTATATGTACCTACTAAAAGTTTCTAACAACAGTTAGATCTGTAGCAACTTGTTTACCTACTGCACGTACTATTTTATATAGGTAAGTACTAGATTTTTTATTAGAGTTAGTCAAAACGTGTAGGTATACATTCAATAAAATAATAGTTCTGACATATCAGTATGACCATCGAGAAACACTCCAGTCGGTTACAATACTGTAGTCTGTAGTCACCATAGTGTTTGAACATTTATATGTACAGGTAAGTAGGTATGGCGGGACTAAGTATGACAACATAACCTAACGATAAATATACAATATCTTTATTTTCCGGCTTTCTCGATGGAAAATTAATTCATTTATGGAATCTACTAGCAAAACTGAAACGTTTGACATATTTTTCACTTATGTGCGCTCATCTTTTATGTCAGACAATTGCTAGTATGGGAACCTGCCATTGTTCTTTGTAGAAAAAGTATAGAAAATGGTATGAATAACAAAATACGGCTGTCACATAAAACATGCATGAATTGATCTATTAAAGATCAAAAAAAGGCCATTACACGGCAACTTAATAATAAAAATACAGCAGCACCTCACCACTAGTGTGACAGACACAGTATGATAGATTGGATAGTATATAATTTGAGTGTTCACATAAATTAGAAAAAGAATAATAAAGGGTTCAGTTAACATATAAGGAGTATCTGTTAAATTTAAATGGCATGCTAAAGTTAATTCAATATTATTAAATATGACTTTTGTTTTTAATTTTATGTTAGTCCCCAGAGTTTCGTATGGCGAATGTAGGTGAAGTTTCATTCTCCTTTGCCAGTATTGTCGCGTTCTTGACCCAAATAAACTTGAAATTATGCTTTTTTGCATGTTCACGAGCGTCATGAAAAAGCTTTTTGTTTTTTAAAGTAAGGTGTTCATTCATGTAAAGTTTGTTTATAGGGCCTGTGAGACCCAACTGATCAGAAGTAACGCCTTTTCTTAATCTGAATGCACTCAGTATGTTGTCTCTAAGAGTTTTGGATATGAACTTGACAATGATATTTTTAGGTCTCTTGATATCCTTCCCGGCGTGTGGAACGCGATGAACTGACAGTATATCCTTTTGCGCTATAACATGGTTTATTTGATTTCCTAGTTTTTCTAAAAATGCTATTATTTTTTCCTCTCGTCTTTCAGGTACGTTACATATCTCCACATTGCACTGTCTTGCCTGCTGCTCTAGATTATCAATCTTGAGTTCCAGATTTGACACAATCGATGAGTCAGTCAGTCATTCATGCGTTTTTGGAGATCATTGCTGAGATTTGAGTTAAATTGTATGGCCAGTGATTACAAAGTTTTTTAAGTATACTTGGGCATCGATGAGAAGTTCTGCCAGTCTATACAGGAAGAGACAGAACACCTCCCTGCGGGTAGCCTCTGACAGTAGCCGATTCTAGTGTGTAATTGTATAGTTCAAGATGAACTATTCTGTTAGAGAGCATTTCGATTACCCATCTAAGCGTTGTAGCGAAGAGCCCGGGGGCGGACTACGGGCAGTCCGGGAACTCCGGCTGAATGGCGAGTCCATTTCGAAAGGCGCAGAATGCCATGTTCGCAAAATGTCAACCGTTCGCAAAATGTCAAGTTCGCAGAATGTCAACTTCGCAGAATGTCATGTTCGCAGAATGTCAACTTCGCAGAATGTCATGTTCGCAGAATGTCAACTTCGCAGAATGTCATGTTCGCAGAATGTCAACTTTCGTTGTTATTTATACTGTTGGTTGATGGCACTTGGTAGAACTTGCTGCACATATTGAATAACACCACTTGTACTGTTCCACAACATGTATATGTGTACCGCAAGTCCTTACAATAATAGGTCACGCACAGCGACATCTAGTTTTAATAGCGAGTACTAACAAGCGAACCAACTGCAACCGCAAGTCCTTACAATAATAGTTCAAGTACAGCGACATCTAGTTTTTGTAGCGAGTACTAACAAGCGAACCTACTCTCCGCAAGTTCTTACAATAATAGTAGATCTATTTTTGGTGAATATTATTTCCTTGTTATTAAAACGCTACAATTCTGATGTAATGCATTTATTTATTGAGATGGAATTCCCTAGATAATATCTCATTATAATTAAAATTAAACCACCTATTCGTCAATTGGAACGTTAAGCTGTATGTAAAAATTTAGGTCCCATACAAAAGATCTATGAACAAAAAGTTCGAGAGATGGGTTCCGATAGTGTACCTGGGTTTAATACTATTAAAGATACGTTGTACAGAGCGCGAAAAGAATTTCTGAATACAAATTTTTTAAATCATAAAACTACTGAAAATATACACATACCCGAAGCACTAGCAAATGATTTTTTACGATACGAAGATGGGACCGATAAAAAAATTCTGATTTTTGTTACCGACATTGCCTACAAAATGTTAAGAAATCGGCGAACTTTCTTTGCTGATGGAACATTCAAAGCGGCTCCTAAGCCGTTTTACCAATTGTATGTTCTACATGTTGACTTGTATTCAACTGAAAAAGCTACAAACATTGTGCCCGTTATTTATGTCCTGTTACCCGATAAATCAGAACATACATATACTCGTCTGTTTTCACTACTGAAAGAAAAGTTAGGCGTTAATATACAATTTTTCAAAAGTGACTACGAAAAAGCGCAAATGAATGCAGTTGCAACAGTTTTTCCTGGTGCAACAATAAGTGGCTGTTTTCACCACTTCAATGAGGCGATTTGGAAGTATTCCAAGAAAATCAAACTAAATACCACGAAAGAAGGCCGAAATATAACTAGAATGTGCGCGTTAATTCCATTACTTCCAGCCAACCACATCCCAGGTAAATTATATACATACATCGCTCTATATCCCTTGATCAGAAGGTCTAAGTAGCTGAAAGACCAACATCGCGAAACGTCTAAGGAGCATTAAGTCTAACTAGCACAAAGTCCATGTAGCAAAACGTCCAACTATCAGATGGTCTATAAAGCAGAACGTCTAATTAGCGAATAGTCAGTTATTAAATGTGTACAGTCATGCTAAAAAGTAAAAGTCATTTGTAAATTACATTAAATTTATTAGAAGATAACAAATCATTTCATAAGTACATATTAATGTTCCGAATGTCTGCATTTATTGACCTAATATCTTTTTGATATGGCCAAGGCTTGTCAAAAATTCAAAAGGACTAACTTTTTGGCTCTCAAGTTTTTGCAGCTCTCGTTTGTATTTGATATTAAACATTATATGTCTATCTTTCTTCTTTTATTCCCTTCAAAGAGCATATTTTTGTATTTGCGGTCCTGCCAAAGCGCTTCTTTCCTAATACCCTTGAGGAATACCAGCAGGGTTGGCTTTGATTTAATATTTGCGTTTAGCCGCCTGTGCCAACCTTCGAGGGCATTATTTGTGCGAAAATTATATTCGCTTGGGCAGGTTATAATGTCTGCCAGAGACTGTAGCCATTGTGTTTGAAAGTAATCTAAGAAATCCACCATTTCTTCGATTTTCGAGGCCTTTTGAACAATGCTAGCCCAACATGCGGTAATGTATGGAGAAGGTAGTAGAGGTAAATTGGAACATACTCTAACAATGTTTCTGCACTCTGTGTTTTCAGGGAGACCCAATGATGACGCTTTTTTCCAAACGGCTTTATTAAGATGATAATAGCAGCCAGTTATTTGTGTGTTCGGAAAAACTTCTTTAATTCCGTTGGTAAGCGCCATTTCATAATCGCATTTAATGGCCATCATGTCTATTTCAAAATGCAGCTTGATGAGCTGAAATAAGCGTTCGTAGGTTACCTGTCTCTTGTCAGGCATTAGGGCGTATATAACGCCCATAACACAAGTTAAATCATCACTGCTATTCAAATCAACATGAACTGATAACAGCTGGTGGAATGGCTTGGGTGTAGCTTTGAATGTTCCGTCAATAAAATACATTTTATGTTGCAACGTCTTAATGCATTGCCTGCTCACAGGTGTTGAAAATATTAAGATTTTATTATTGTCGCACCCATCGTCACAGACAAGGAAATTGTCGGCCATTATTTCTGGAATTGTGACATCGTTTAAGTTTTTGAATTCAGTTTTACAAACATTTAAATATTTACGACGAGCCCTGAACAGTGTGTCTTTTTTAGAGTTAAAGTCTGGTACCTGTTGAATCTCATCCACTTTCCCCAATTCCGATTCAAAAATTTTCTGGACAGGTTTTGCTTTTTGGCGAACTAATTTCTTGCATTTGTCCATCACTATGTCAGTCCTGTTTTTATCAAAATTTGCTTTACAAGCATGCTCATTTAACTGCCTAATTATCTTAGTTTCGTCTTTATTTATTGTGATAGATGCACTACACTCATTGCGCTGGGAGCATCTCCATAGAGTTGACCCTCCCTTATTTATAATATTTAAATTGTACCTGTGACCATTCAGCAGCAGCACACGCTTTTTCTTTTGACTTTCGATGAAAGTAAATATTTGTACTTCATCCATTTTTAGAATTAAAAGCCTATACGCCTCTTGGCCAACTCTAGTGGCGCCGCGTTGTGGCCGATTTAGGCAACACGCGGACGTTAGAGTCCGGTCAGCTGTACGGTTTACGTTTGTAATTCTCTCAAAAACGTTCTCAAAAAACGAAAAATGGGTGGTACGAGATACTGTTGTGTTGTGAGATGCAAGAATTCCCAATCTCGGAATCGGGAATTGACTTTTTATTCGTTTCCGAGACGAAATTGGGAAATTTAAAAAAGAGATGGGTGGATAAAAGCCATCAGAAGAATGTAAGTATAAATAATATAACGATTTGATAATTATAACGTATCGAACATATGCAAACGCCAAATTTTCTGCTCGTGTGTTGTATGTTTTATTTAATTATTATTTAAATTGTTTTATTTTACTAGCACAAATAAATATCGAAACAAACATGCACAATGTTAATTATGTTTAATTTTTCATCTCGCATGGACATTTTTAGAGAATCACGTGCAAGTTATTTTTTATTTCCTTGTTTTATTATCTATAATAGATATATTATAGATGAAAAACAATGAAATAAATAATACCTAAATGAATAAAATTATTATTGATTCGATATTTCATGCTTATTCTTATGAAATATTCTTCACCAATGATTATATATTACTAATTTAACATTAATAATGCAAGAAAATGGAAATGTACCTTTATACCGATATGAAAAATGCAGTTTACTGAAAATCTAATTTCAATGACCAATACTTATTCCTTCGAAACCTATTTATATTATACACTCATTTGCAAAAAAAACGGGCGGTTTTGATTTTCATTCATCTTTAAAAAGATACAATACCAAAAAGGTTTCATTCGTTTGTACACGTTACTGGCCGGTTTTAAAAATGTCGTGGTATTTAAAAAAGTACGTTCTAAATTCAAATTTTCATTTGATGCTCATTTCTACAGAAAACCACTTTTTATCCTACATTTTTGGCGCGAAGTTCCAGAACTTAACATCGACTTTCACAACTTTTATTCAATTTTTATCGATTAATTTCATATCCTTGACTGTCAAAGCTTTATTTATTGCTGTTTGGCTGTATCAAAAATGGTAGATAAAGTGTTAAAAGCTACCAAAATTATCGCGCTGCTTGAAGAGGGTTGCAGCCAATGTTTCGTGGCTAGGAGGCTAAATGTTAGTCGCTCGACGGTCCAAAGGACCTGGCAGCGATATCAGGAGACTGGTTCCGTCGAGAGAAGGCCTAGTTCTGGAAGAAAACCATGTACCCAACCATGGGATGATCGTTTTCTTGTGAGTCGCGCATTGAGAAATCGCAAATCTTCGTATGTGGATCCTAAGAACAACCTCCAAGAAGTAAGGAATGTGCATATTAGTCTATGGACGGTCAGGAGGAGGCTTCTCGCTGCCAATATACGCAGTCACCGCCCGGCCCGCAGCCCCAAATTACTCCGTGAGCACAGAGTTCACAGGCTTAGGTTCGCTAGAAATTGTGAATCATGGACTCAAGAAGATTGGAATAGGGTTTTGTTCTCTGATGAAGCCAGGATATCTCTGTTCGGTTAAGATCGACGTCGGCGAGTGCAAAGACAAGGAGAGCGCTTTGCAGATGCATGTTTCGAAGAAATCACACCTTATGGTGGGGGCTCTGTTATGTTTTGGGCAGGAATAAATTCAATGGAACGTACAGAGTTAGTCTTCATTGAAAACGGCTCACTGACTGGGCATCGATACATAACGGAAGTTCTAATTCCTCATGCACAACCCGCATTGGCCGTTCTAGGTCAAGACTCGATTTTTATGGACGACAATGCTCGCGCCCACCGATCCCGCGATGTTAATGCGTATGTGCAAGAGGTCGGCATTCGTCGTTTGGATTGGCCAGCTCGAAGTCCCGACCTCAATCCCATAGAACATATCTGGGACGTTCTAAAACGGCGTGTGAGATCAGTACACCCGGCTCCGCAGACCATCAGAGAGCTGAAGAATGTGATTACTGCGGAGTGGGAACGTATTCCGCAAGCAAGTATCCGGGATATACTCGCTAGCATGCCCAGACGAATTCAAGCTGTGATTTTAGCTAGAAGGGGTCACACTCGATACTAAACATTTATCTGCTTTTACTTTATTAAAGAAAAACAAACAAAAAAACTTTTTTATTTTTACTTCATGAGCATATGCACTACTAGCGAACATACACTACTAGCGAGATTTAGCATTATTTCCCATAAATTGTAACAAAATTTTATGAAATACTGATGAAAACGATTATTTTCTTATTAATTTACCAAATTGTTAGGATAAAACTGCCTATAATTATCAAACAAAGCAATATTAACATTTGAAAGGGTTATTGCTTAGGTGCCCGTTTTTTTTGCAAATGAGTGTATATATAAGGAGATACATCTTCATTTTCCATTTCTGCTTTGCATGTATTTGGTTGAAAAGTTGTTGTAAATAGATTTTTTCAGATTATTATTCAACTATTGATTGATTTAATAATTAATACATAGATACCTCTACTTTCACATCGTACGGTGGATTATTTCCACTGATGATTTGTTCTCCACTTGCTGCATCATGAATTTCGACGACCTCCTGAGCATTTTGATATAATTTATGCCCTTAATAATTAATTGATTTGATCATCGTGTTATTAGTAATGCGATAATCCTACAAATATTTACGTACAAAAAATTACAATGAAACTGAAAGAATATCTCATTGTTTCGTGTATTTACTAACGACTACGAACTAACTAACTACGAACTTTCGATACAGATTTTTCGCGAAAGAATTCTGCATAAAATCAAAATCAAAATCAAAAATATATTTATTTCACATAGGCATTATACAGATGCGCTTGCAAAACGTCCAGAATACAAAACAAAAACTCTACCACCAGTTCACAACGCGACCCACCTGAGAAGAACTGGCAAGAAACTCAGCGGGTTGTTCTTTTTTTGCTCTATTTACAATTTTAAAGAATCTAAAAACTAGGCATTTTAACAATTTTTTTGAGAATCCAGCAGAGCAGGTCATTTCCAGGCTTCCTTATCCAACAAATAATCATTGATTGTATAGTAGCCCCTGCAGTTCAATTTACTTTTAACAGATCTTTTAAACTTATTAAGGGACATACTTTTAATTTCGTCTGGAAGCCTGTTGTAAAAGCGTATACAGTTACCCATGAAAGAATTGCTGGTTTTGTGCAATCTGCTATGAAAAACAGCAAGGTTATTTTTATTTCTAGTGTTGACATTGTGTCTATCACTTAACTTAGCGAAACTATGTAGATTTCTTTGTACATACATAAGGTTTTCAAAAATATATTGTGATGCTACAGTAAGAATATTAACCTCTTTGAATTTTTCGCGCAGAGAGACCCTTGGACCTAGTCTATATATAGCTCTTATGGCCCGCTTTTGTAAAATAAAAATTTTATTTATATCTGCAGCATGGCCCCACAGTAGAATACCATAAGACATTATACTGTGAAAGTAACTGAAATAAACTATTCTAGCCGTATCTACATCAGTCAAGTGCCTTATTTTTTGTACAGCAAATGCTGCTGAACTTAATCTACTAGCTAGTTTTACAATATGTGGACCCCATTGTAAACCAGCATCAACCGTTAACCCTAGGAATGTGGTTTGTTCCACAAGTTCCAACTCTCGACCATTAAGTTGAACATTGGTTTCTGACTGTGCTACATTAGGCAAGGTAAATTTAATACATTTAGTTTTATTATCATTTAGTTTAAGATTGTTAGTGTTAAACCAATGAACCACTTTCAAGATTGCGTTGTTGACATCGTCATAGTTATCTATTTGTCTTTTTACTTTGAAAATCAAAGAAGTATCATCTGCAAACAAAACAATCCTGTTGTTGTCCCCCACGTAAAAGGGTAAGTCATTAAAATATATATAGAATAAAAATGGTCCGAGTATTGAACCCTGCGGGACGCCCATAGTAACTACAGATCCCTCTGAGCGTGCACCATTAACATCGACCCGCTGAATTCTATTGTTCAAATATGAAGTCAGAAGGTCGAGAGCCTTGTTTCTTATGCCATAATGGTGTAATTTCCTGATTAATGTTTTATGTTGGACACAATCAAATGCCTTAGACAGATCACAAAACACACCAATTGCATCTTGTTTATCCTCCCAGGCGTCATAAATACATTTCAATAACTCTACACCAGCATCGGTAGTAGAACGTCCTTTAGTGAAGCCAAATTGTTTCTCATGAAATAATTTGTGACTGTTAAAAAAGATCAGCATCTGCTCTAGTATCAATTTTTCAAATATCTTGCTCAAGGTCGGCAACACCGAGATAGGTCTGAAATTACCCGGATCTGAAGCGGTGCCAGCCTTGAATAGTGGTATAACTTTACTGTGTTTCATCAAATCAGGAAATACACCACTAGAGACGCAATCGTTAAACACAGTTGCCAAGTGGGGGGCAATGACATCTATAATACTTGATATGGATTTTACTGATAACCCCCAAAGGTCAGCGGTTTTTTTAACATTAATAGATCTAAAAGCTTTTATGATGTCGTTGCAGTTGACAACGGTGAATTCGAACGCGCCTTCACAGGCAGCTACAGATTCTGCTAATAATAGCTCGGCGGAGGTGGAAGACGACTGGAGAGTGTCAGTTATCTCTATTGGAACATTACTGAAAAATTTTTCAAACTCGGTCGCCACTTCCAAATCCCCCGATACGTGGCGATTGTTTATATTTAAATGAAACTTTCTTTCATTCGTTGTACACCTACCACATTCCGCATTGATAATGTTCCAAGTAGTTTTAATTACATTCGCAGAATCATAAATTTTATTTCTAATGAAATTAGACTTGGCTAAGGTACAGGCTTGCTTAAATATCTTTGAGTATTTCTTAACATATTGCTGAAACTCTGGGTTGAAATTATATGATTTTTCAGAATACAGTTCATATAGTTTATGGCGACTTTTATAAATTCCGGGTGTAGCCCAGTCACTGAAAGCAGAACTGCCTCCGATTGATAATGTTTTCGGGGTAAAGATTTTCCCAAACACAGTATGTATCAAATTAAATAAATCAGAGTAGGATTCTTCTACGCTAATGTAATCAGGCAATTCTGTTATTTTCTTGACTAAGTTTCTTCTAAAGGTTTCCAAGCGATGTGTGTTAACTGGGACAAAACTAATAATCTTCTTAGTTTCCCTACTATTTCTCAGATAAGAAACAGACTGGCCACGATGATCTGATTTTACAGGGTCCACTATACATTTTTTAATGGGATTTATATTAGTAAAAATATTATCAATACAAGTAGCACTAGTTGCAGTTATACGAGTAGGTTCCAAAAATATATTATACAAACCAAATGACTTGAACAAATTTAACATTTTCTCTCTCTGTAAAGGTTCCCGTGCAGTTTCTAAAATGTCTACATTGAAGTCCCCACAAAATAGGACGGTTTTTTTTGTACTTTGGCATTTAAACAATGCTTCTTCAAGTTTCTCTTCGAACTGTGCATATGGAGCATCCGGGGGACTGTATACGCTTAGTACAATGAACCGCTCAAACTCTATACTGGCTATCTCAATAACTCGTTCAACAGAGAGGTCTACTATGTCTTTACGTTCTTTACACTTTATTGACTTATTAATAATAATTAAAGAGCCTCCCCGTTTATATTTTATTCTACAGAACGAGCTAGCAACCCGGTGATTTTTGAAATTGAACATGACTTGATAAGGCCTTAACCAATGTTCTGTTACACAAAAAATATCAATGCCATTCAAGTCCATGTACAATTCCAATTCCAATTCTTTTCCACCAATCAGGCCTTCAACATTTTGGTGCACCAGGTTTAAAGTATTATATTTAAGATTAATAGATTCAACGGCCTGAGAGCAATCAGATATAAAATTTTGATGTGGCTGTTGTAGAACTAAATGGCTAGATTTAACATTCCTTGATTTATTATACATTGTGTCAAGTTTAGTGCAAGAACGTTGCTCTTTTGTCTTATATACTAATTTAAATTACTTGGATATAAACAGCTATCCAGGGTTCTAATATCAATGTCAATTTTTTGCTCAAAAGGAGCAGGTATAGCCAGATTTTTGGCTAACATATCTATAAAATAATGTAGCGACATTGCTACCTGTCTTTTAAAATAATCCAGAAGCTTATGCTTTCCTTTAGTCAAACTTACTTACATAAATATTCTGGAATCCACACTTGATTATAATTCGGCTCATAATATTACGAAAACAATTTCTTTTTACATTAATTAAAACAATAATTTTAAATTTGTAGCGACCTAAATGCAAATCATATGTTCACTGTTATGTGAAGAGCGACCTCGAGTTGTCGCCGCCAACCGACAGTTGGCGTTGCCGTAGCTTCGGCACGATATCCAAGAGGCCTATTCCTATAGAACTTTATTGTTGTAATGGAATAGCGATCAATACAGAAAAAAAAATGAGTAATGGGTAGCATTCATGACATTAATTTTCAATAACCATTTAAAAGATTATGATACAAATACATAGACCAAGGAGTCTTTATATAGGTACGCTAGCTGACCCGCGCAACTTCGTTTGCGTCAGATGGGCAGGCCCTGATTTAGGGTTCCGCCCGCCCTAGGCTAGCTATGAATATACGCAATTCAATATCCAATTCCATAATTCTCAACCAAATGGGTGCTGCTTCGAGTTCCTTGAAACAAATTATACTGACGTAGAGGCACTTGAAATAAATAATTAATATTAATAATTTTCTTAAACTCCGGTAGGATAGGGCGAAAATACCGAGTCCCAAGGGCGTCGCAGTACAATAAGTTTAGGAAGCCCTGGTAATAGTATAGTATGGATATTATAGCGACGATGCAATGTAAGTGTTGAATTTTGTGCCTAAGTGTCCAGTCATTTTGAGAAACTGACGATTTGCTAAATAGCCATTCTGCTATATAGACCACCTGATAGTTGAACGTTTTGCTACATGGACTTTGTGCTAGTTAGACTTAATGCTCCTTAGCCGTTTTGCGATGTTGGTCATTCAGCTACTTAGACCTTCTGATCAGGAAGCATCTTCTTCTATACATATAATAAAATGATAGAAAAGTCAAAACTGTACATTGGAAATATTAAAAAAAAATACTCGCTGGGTGTTCAACATACGATACCGAAGCCGAAAATGTAGTTAGAAAAATATTTTTGTCTGTTTGTCGGTTTGTCTGTTTGTCTGTTTGCTTTGCTTTGTCCGGAAGGATCTCGAAAAGTACTCAACAGATTTGATTCTAATTTTGCACAAATATTAACTAGGGGTAGGGTCTTCAAACAGGCTATATATTATCACGCTAAATTTATTTATTTATTTATTTAAAAACTTTATGCACATAAAAAGTACAAAGGTGGACTTAATGCCGTAGGCATTTTCTTCCAGTCAACCTTAGGGTGATGCAGAGATAGGTAATTTCAGGTAGGTGCTTAAGGATGTTATGAAAAGAAGATAAAAAAATATTTAAGTAAAAATGTATGATCACGTGCCCTCCCAGTCCAGACCCCACAACACTCACTCAACTAACAACTTGAAGAAATGCAGCCAGATCCAAACCAAACGAACACCCAATCACGATACTGTCATACATATTATATAGGTATACATACATACATATATAAACATATATTCACAGATATATACATACATAAACATACATACAAATACATACACACATAACTATATATATACCTACAATTAATATACATACAAGTACAAATACCATACATTAGAAATTTACATCATATAATAGAAAAAGTATTTCCTAAACATTGTAAAGCTCGTATACTTTATTTTTGAAAGTGATACGGTTGGTGCATGTCCTGACTTCCGGCGGAAGTGCGTTCCAGAGACGGGTTGCCTGCACGTAGAATGACGAATCACTCTTGGCTGAAGTGTGAGCGGGGCAGCAAAGAAGGCGATTGTTCGTAGAACGCAAATTTTTATTGTGATGAGAGCAAAGTAATTGAAAATGAGATGTTAAGTAAGAAGGAGCATTAGGATAGTTCATGAGTGAAAAGAGCATCGTTACAGCACGCAATTTGCGACGCTGACGTATAGGCAACCAACCCAACTCGGAACGATAAACGGAGACATGATCATATTTGCGAAGTTTATAAACGAATCGAATGCAATTGTTGAGAAGCCGATCGGGTTTATTGAGTAGATCTGCATTCAGGTCGAGGTAGCACACATCACCATAGTCTATGACAGGAAATAAAAGAGTCTGAACCAGCATTGCCTTGGTTTTCGATGGGAGAAAGTTCCTGAGTCGATAAAAGGCACGAAGTGTTCCAGTAACTTTCTGACAAACGTTGGTGACTTGAGCTCTCCAATCAAAGGTTTTATCGAGATACAGGCCTAAGTTTTTTACGCTGAGAGTAACTGGGATGGTTCTTGTGTTAAAGGTTATTGGCGGCAAATTTACACCATCCAGTCGGCTTAGCATTTGACTACTCCCAATTATAATACCTTGACATTTATCAGGGTTTACGGTTAGCCCAAAGCGGTCACACCAGTGGCCCATTGCGTTTAGGTCAGTGTTTATTTTTGTAATGGCTTCCCGAAGATTTTCCACTCTTGCTTGGCTATACAACTGTAGATCATCTGCATACAGATGATACGCACACTGAAGTTCTTTGGTTAAGAGGTTAATGAATATTGAAAAAAGAAGAGGAGAGAGTATACCGCCTTGAGGAACACCAGCGTCTAGATTGCGCCAAGTCGATGACTTCTCGTCAACGCAAACCGACTGCTGACGACCCCGAAGATACGATGAGAACCATTCCAATTCGCCAGATGAAATCTTTAGGTGAGCAAGGATAGACAAAAGGATATCATGATTGACACAATTAAATGCGTTAGAAAAATCTACTAATACCAGCACTGTAACTTCACCCTTCTCCATTCCCGCCTTGACATCACCCGTTACCTTCAAGAGAGCTGTCGTGGTACTGTGGCCTATCCTGAAACCCGATTGAAGTGGACTGAGAATGTTATTTAGACGGATGAACTTGGTCAACTGGCTGTGCACACAAGATTCCAGCACCTTCGACAGAAACGGGAGGATGGAGATTGGGCGATAGTGACTAGGCAAAGAGGGAGAGGAAATTTTTGGGAGTGGAAGAACATAGGCTTTACGCCATAGGGTAGGAAATTGACGAGATTCAAGAGAAAAATTTATGATATAGGAAATAGCAGGAAGGAGTTGGTTTATAATGGTTGTTATCATGCGACGACTAATATTATCGCAACCTACAGCTTTGGATGTTATCGACATAATTACCTTCTTGACCTCATCTGACGTAACTAGAGAAAATTTAAAAAAATCATAATTGGGACAGGCAAGGCCGGCCACAAAGCTTACCGTTTGACGCCTTGTTAGGTCATCAATTTGATTAGAGGTGGAGAAATGGCTATTAATGACGTCCAACTCAAGCGTTTTGGGCAGCTCCGTGTGCCTAATCCTACCAATACCCAACGACCTGAGAAACTTCCATACATCAGCAGGTGATGCAGAAGAAATGTTAGCATAGATATGTCGGCGTTTGGCGTTGCGTATCATCTGGTTACAGCGATTCCTAGCTGTTTTGTAAGCGCTCCAGTCCAATTCCCTCCGGTGCTTCTTAAAAATTCGATAAGCCTTGTCTCTGCGTTTCATTGCCGTGCGAACCTCAGCTGTTATCCATGGAGCTGGAGGACGTTTTATTTTCACTTTTCTAACTGGAGCATGAGTATCGTACAGGCTATGAACTATTGTATTAAACACTAGAATCTTCTCATCGACAGTATTTGCCTCAAGTAGTGGGTCCCAGTCAACCGCAGATGCATCTTCACTCAATTCAGTAACATTCATCCGACCAAAGCAACGCTTGTACAGTATTTTGGGTTTCAGTTTGGGAGGTTTGAGGATATATGAAACAAAAATTAAATCGTGGTGGGAAAAAGCTGGAGCAACATACTGACCATGCGAAGAAACAAGTGAAGGCAAAGAAGTTATAATTAAATCTAGCCAAGTATCAGGCACGTCTTTATTATGATGTGTGGCCTGCAGTGGCAACACATAAAGATTGGCAGATTCAATTATGTGATGTAGTTTGATAGCTCGCGAAGAGCTACTTGCGAGAAGGTTGGTATTAAGATCACCCATGATGATGTGATGCTCATAATCAGACCCCAAGGATTCTAAGACCGATTCGATATCAGTGAAATAGTTGACAGTGGGGGGACAATAAACAACACCAAGCAAAATTTTGATATTTTTAACCCATACCTCAAGAAAAAGATACTCTGCGGTAGCAGAATACTGAGAGGGAGATGAAGCGATTATTTTATAGGGAAAATCGCTGCGAAGATATATTGCCACCCCACCCCTTTCTTTACCTGTTCTATCATTCCGAATCAGAATGAAGCCAGGAAGTGGATATGTAGTTGAGAGATGTTCAGGCTTTAAAAACGTTTCAGAGATCAGGACAGCATGTACAATCGAATTCGCAAATGTTTCAACCAGGTCACTATAATGGTAAGGCACACTTTCAGCATTAATATGGCACACGTTGAGTGTTTTACCCTGTTCAAGTTCAAATTTATTTCGAAGTACTTCGCCAAGTGTATGGTGTGTTACTGAGGAAAAACTAACATTCTCAGATAATGACTCCGGGTCGCTGACAGAATAATATAAGGAGTCATCATCCGACAAGTCACTCTCCATTAAAGTAATAAACTAATTTATAATAATATAAAATAATAAATACCTAGGTTTATGAATACTAATATAAACGTACTAATATAAATACTTATTTAATATTTAAATGAATAGTATACAACACAAAAACTGATGCAACTGTTAATCTCTGCACCACCCGCCAGCAAACTCTCACAAAATAAACCTAAAATAAATCACAACGGATGTATGGAATGCGTATTTGATTAAAAAACAAAATGTCATGAATAGTCACAGATAATCAGAGACTAGGCTGCATGGCCGAGTTCCATTGCCTATTCAGTTTAGAAAAGTGTAAATGTGACAAGATGACAGATCACTGTCAATACTTTAGATAATAAACAAAAAACTTTTGTCTACCATGCGAAAACTTTGCAACAAGAAAGCAACTTTATCATTAACAATGTTAAGTTTGAACAAACAAAATATCAAGTTACAAAAACACACCGTATTATGAATAGAAGAAATAGAACATTAGAATCAACAGTAAACAGATACAGATTCTTTGACTACATACAGCATATCATAACCAAAAGCATTGCATTAGCAGTGGCATTACTTATCACTAACATTTACTGAAGATGGAGACTTAGGATACTTCTCCATGACAACGTTGAGCTGCTCTAGAGTGGTGACTCTGTGCCGCTTCCCATCACGCGTTTTTAACACTATATTGCCATCCTGAGTCCAGCAGCAACGCAGCCCAAAGTGAAGTCGTGCCTTGGTGAAAACTGACTGTCGTGTTTTGGTCAAGAATTCTTTAATGGAAATTGAAGATCCCTTAAGCTTCGTCTTAGAATGCCACACCGACGACCTCACGCTCATAGTGCCAAATCTGACAAGAATAGGACGGTGATGGCCTGCCTTAGCAGCCCCGAGACGGTGACATGAAGTAATTGACACAGCTGTAACTTCCTTCAAGGCCATTCTACTCTGCAGAATTCCAACAACAGTGCTTGTGCAATTCTCCTTTTCAGCTTCAGGGATACCGGAGAAAACAAGGCCCTTCCTGCGCTGCCAAGTATCAACAACATCAACAGACTTTGCACACTCGGCTATTTGTGTCCGTAATAAGCCAAGAATGTTAAATATAAGTTCACGGAAGGTGCGAAACTCCTCTGCAACCCTGGCCACTGTGTCTTTTGCCGAACCACCAACATGCAACTGGGCCTGCAGCTCGTCCATTTTTTTGAAGAAACTCTCCTCGAGACTCTTCTGTGCCGTCTGGATCTCCTCAAGCTGTTGTGACA
This sequence comes from Miltochrista miniata, assembly GCA_933228765.1. Taxonomy (NCBI): domain Eukaryota; kingdom Metazoa; phylum Arthropoda; class Insecta; order Lepidoptera; family Erebidae; genus Miltochrista; species Miltochrista miniata. Next base: position 4,524,552 of record OW121771.1, read on the forward strand.
TTGTGTTGTGTTTATAAATAGAAAAGTAAAACTGCTTACTGTTTATGAAGTGTGAATAGTTTTAAAGCTGGCAGGTGGTGTTCAATAGCCCTCTATTGTCACATATATGGTCACAAATGTAAGTACACTCTATTTTTTAAGTGTAGATTATTTCTAAATATGATTATATAGGTAAAATCACATAAAAATAAATTAAATGAATTTTAGCAAAATTTTATATGTCTTCACTTTTTTACATTAGAACTTAATTTTCACGCGTACGAAGTCGCGGGCAACAGCTAGTGTAATTATACAACTGCATACACGGCACGCCTACATAAACACACACACACACACACACATTTAAATGTTTATGTTTTAGTTATCTTATTGTATTATTACAGGTGCGTGGCAATACATTATAGAAACAGCTCCAGATTCCTTGGAAATGCGAAAGTTTCGGCGGTATTTTGAAAGTAACTGGTATCCACAACAGTCACCTACAGTGTTGAGCTGTGCTGGACAGCGGCACAGAACAACCAATGCTATAGAAGGTTGGAACCATAGGTTAAATCGCCGCATACCTAAGCATCCAAATTTATACTACTTTATTGACAAACTCAAGAAAGAAGCCAAACATTGGGACATTATCTTACTAATATTATAAATGCGAAAGTTTGTGAGTGTGGATGTTTGTTACTCTTTCACGCTCAAACCACTGAACGGATCGGGCTGAAATTTGGTACAGAGATACATTATAGTCTGGAATAACACATAGGCTACCTTTTATCCCGGAAATAACTTCCCGCGGTAACAAATTTTACGCGGGCGAAGCTGCGGGCATTAGCTAGTAATTAATAATTCTATGTATAGGCTCATAAAAAACAAAAGAAGGCTCAAAGATATTAATTTTGATATTCAGTATAAAAAGGAGTTAAGAAAACTAGAAAATGGCTATATCACAATTAAGAAGTTTTTTAAAAAAATCATATTTTTACGTCTGTTTATATAAACCCTAGTTACTAAAACTAGATACTGATTTACAAATTTTACAATCACTAGACCACAGCGTTTTTTATGTTGATACTATAATTTATGTTAAATTAAAATAAATGTGAAAAGGAGTTAAGAAAACTAGAAAATGGCTATATTACAATTAAGAAGTTTAAAAAAAAAACATATTTTTACGTCTGTTTATATAAACCCTAGTTACTAAAACTAGATACTGATTTACAAATTTTACAATCACTAGACCACAGAGTTTTTATATTGATACTATAATTTATGTTAAATTAAAATAAATGTGAAAAGAATAAATATGATTTCCTAGTAAGTTGGCTACTTATTGATTTATTCATACTTAAATCCCCCACCAATTATTGCTGACAACGTTAATGATGTTCATATTGAATAACACCACTTGTACTGTTCGACACACACACACACACACACACAATTTTTTCTCAATTTTTTTTGTGAATGGTTAACATCCCGACTCAGAGTACCTCGACTTGGATAGGTTTGGTTAGAAGGCTAAGGCGGGAGCGAAGCGGAGCGGAGGTCCTTAGCCTTCGTGGTTATTTTTATTTGGTACATGTTGTGGAAGATTTATGGGACATGTTGGTATTGAGTAATTTAAAAAAAATTACCACGAAGGCTAAGACTAGGAGCTCCGCTCCACTTTGCTCCCGTCTTAGCCTTCTAACCTAACCTATCCAAGTCGAGGTACTCTGAGTCGGGATGTTAACCATTCACTTATTGTGGTTAAAAACTCGACTCGGATAGGTTAGGTTAGAAGGCTAAGGCGGGAACGAAGCGGAGCGGAGGTCCTTAGCCTTCGTGGTTATTTTTATTTTATAACCATTCAACACCAAAATGTATAAATCTCCCACCAATTAGTGGTGACAACGTTATGATGAATATTGGACATTCTGCGAAGTTGACATTCTGCGAACATGACATTCTGCGAAGTTGACATTCTGCGAACATGACATTCTGCGAAGTTGACATTCTGCGAACATGACATTCTGCGAAGTTGACATTCTGCGAACTTGACATTTTGCGAACGGTTGACATTTTGCGAACATGGCATTCTGCGCCTAAACGCTTAAAGTGGACCTCGTAGCTAATGTAGTGCAAAAGTACGCCGAAGCTCATCAAAAAAGACTTCATCATCATGTGAATGTCGAAGCTATCCAACTCCTTGACCACACAGATTTAGTGAGAATACTAAAAAGGACAAAACCCTTTGAATTAGTTAAGTGAAGTGTCAGTGTGACATAGTGTAATAAGTGCAACTTGTAATAAAGAACACAATATGAACTAAGTGACTTCCCCTTAATACAATTTACTCTATATTAGCAGTTTAGGTTAAATGTTAATTACTTATTAGTCTTATGGCTAGATTGTAATTTCTATGATATGCTATTATAGTAGTATATAGTAGCACGTCATTACATAAAAAAAAAAACTTTGGCAACATACCTGCGACCACTGTTTAAGCAAACAAACTCTTTTTTTTATATTAAACTCTCCAAACTGTATTCGCGAGCCTGATGGTTAGCCTACTTAGGTACTTTAAAGTAGTCATTCATATTATGTGAACATCATTGGTACAAAAATAAAATTAACATTGTAGTCGATATCTGGTAAAGTTTTACTCAACACCGAGACAGGTGTTGTCATCACTAGTATTAGTTCCAAGTACATTCGCTAGCTGCCGTCAGCGCCAAATGGCGATTTTCAATTAGGCACAATTTTATGGAACCGATCACCAGTCCAGATACTATTACAGGTCAGTGCTGTAGGTATACTGTTAAGTTAAAAGTTTGATGGATTAATGTCTGCGTCAGTCATGACACTGACATTTTGACATTTCATGCTAATGCCGGCTCCACACGTCCGACCGAATAGTAAAGTGGTGAAGTATTTTGTTTATAAATTTTTTAGATTTAATTCCAGTAGTTTTGTATCCGGATGGCGTGTGGGATAATTTAGTCTCTTATATTTTTTTTTACGGCCTGGCCACGGGGCAGTCGCCATAGCGAAAATTTGTGCGGCGCGACCGGCGAAGCGTCTTGCGACTCAAACAAATGAATAGAAATGTACTGAGCATGCCACGGGGCACGGCGACCGGCGATGCGACCGGCGAAATGTACCGAGCGAACGACACGGCGACTGGCGGTGCGGCGAGCGAGTGAAACAAATGCATGAAACAGTACGGCGCGAGCCACGGCGTCGGGCGGCAGTCGCGGCGACTAGGCCAGTGATCAAATTACTGGTCGCGGCGGCGAACGCGACTGCCCCGTGGCCTGCAAACAATGCCGCACGATTAGTCGCCTCCGCCGCCGCCGCCGCCGCCGCCACCGCCAATCCCCGTGGCCAGGCCGTTACATTGTTTATTATCAAAGACCTCCTTAGCTGCATATCAGACTTATTTTTGTGTTATCTCTTCAGTAATGTGACTGATGATGTTAAAATTTCTACCACTATATTAGCGAGTCAGTGAGATGCCAGTTATTTGTATTCTTATTTTTTTATATTCTTATAGGTATATTCATAGTATATTATAAAGTATACATAATTATTATAAAATATATATTAAAATTTTGTATCTTGAAAAACATGGACGACCTTAGTGACTTAGATAGTAGCTTTTTATCGTGTATGACGGCTCTTCTGCTAGTCTGATTCTGCACTATCATCTCACCTCTTTCTCCTCTCAGTATCCTAAAAATCTCAATCTTGCCCATATCAATGCCCAGAGTGTGTGCCATTATTCTGATCTTCTGGCTTCTTTTAGCAACTCCTCTCTCGATGCTATACTCATTTCTGAAACGTTCCTCAAACCATCCATACCTTCTACACAATGCTCACTTCCAGGCTATGTGCTTATACGTAACGACAGAACTGGTATACGCTGTGGTGGTGTGGGTATTTACCTGCGTGCTGACATCTCCTACAAGATTGTTAGTGCATCACCTTCTGCCTACACTGAGTCAGCTGAACACCTTTTCCTGGAAATTTCTTTACCTCGCACTAAATTTCTCCTTGGAGTTTTCTATAGCCCCAGCTTACATATCAACTACTTCAACTCTTTCGACGACCTCACTCCATCCTACAGTCACGTAGTCATAATGGGTGACTTTAATACTTGTCCGTAAAAAACGATTCCCGCTCTCGTAAATTGTTGTCTTTGTTATCTGACTATAACCTTCACGTTCTGCCTCTTTCTACAACTCACCATCTCCCTAATCACGATTCCTTACTTGACCTTATTTTAGTCTCTTCGCCGAATGATGTGTGTAGTCATGGGCAGTTGTCCGCTTCTTTCTCCTGTCACGACTTACTTTACCTTTCTCTTCATCTTCGTACTAATAAACGTAAGCGTTTCTTCTTCTTCCCGCCTGACGGAAAGTGATGGCTACATGTAGCGATTTGGGGGCGCTCTCACTCTCTACGTATATAATTATAGCTTGGCACGAAAAATATAATAGGGTAGCCACTTTCATCATGCATGTGCTGCGTGGTCCGTTGCTCAAAGGGGTTGGCGTAACGTGTTACGCCGACGACAGCCTCGTTACAGCGGGGAGAGCAACGCACCGAGACGCAGCACTATAGGCCATGGCAGGGGTTGCTCAAGTCGTGGGTTGGATTCGGCGGCTGGATCTCGAGGTTGCCCTTCACAAATCCGAGGCTCTTTGCTTCCACGGACCTCCGATGGGGTCACCTGCGGGATCCAGCCTACAGGTAGGGAGTGTCAGCATCGGTATCGAGCCCTCGATGAAGTATCTGGGGCTGGTACTCGATGGCCGGTGGAACTTCGGACATCACTTGCGAAGTTTGGTCCCAAAACTGAGGGGGGCATCAATCGCACTAATGCGGCTGATGCCCAACATCAGGGGACCCAACGCTCCCTACAGGAGACTGTACCTGGGGATCGTGTGAAGTATGGCCCTATACGGGGCCCCAGTATGGGCGGAGACCCTGACGGCCAGCAATGTGGCTAGACTGCAGAGCCCGCCGAAGGCGATGGCCGTCAGGGTGATAAGGGGATACCGCACGATCTCCGGTGAGGCGGCATGTCTCCTAGCCGGGACCTCTCCATGGGACCTGGAAGCGAGAGCCCTTGCGTCACTGTTTAGACGGCGCACGGAGGCGCTGGAGCGGGGCCAAAGGCCTGTGTCTCGAGAAATCGAGGCCCAGCGGTGCCTGCTCCAGAGATGGAAGGTGCGAGTTGAGCAACCAAAGGGGGGATTTGCCACAATCGCGGCCGTCAGACCGGTCATGGACGAGTGGCTGGAGAGGAGACACGGTACTCTCTCCTACTGGTTGTTACAGATACCTACTTACCGGGCACGGTAGCTTCGGTAGGTATCTGAGGCGAAAACACCGGGAATGTCAGCACTGCGAGGACCCACGCTGGTGGAGTGAACAGCGAGGGCGCAACGGCGCCAGGTAGTCGTGGTGGGTCTGGACGTGCACACTCTCTCGCTCGAGACCATGAAAAATGAAAAATGAAAAAATATTTATTATCAAAAAGAGTACAATTTTTAACACAATGTCCGTTGGCCCCACACTAGGCAAGCCTGTCTTGTGGGTACCTCCTACGATTTCACAATTACATTTGCTCGGTCGACGTTATTACTCTTATAAAATATCTTGAAAATTTTATGTGTGCGTGTGTGTGTGAGTGTGTGTGTGTGTGTGTCAGTGTGCACGTGTGTGCGTGTGTGTATGTGTGCGTGAGTGCGTGCGCATGCCTGTGTTCGTACAAATATATACAACATATATACATGCATAGATATATACATACACATATACCTACATATTTATAATACCAAAGAATACGTTTTAAGGCAAGTCAAAAACAAGTTAACTTTGGTGCATAATAAGCATTTCAGTGGCTTCATATGTCATTGTGGCAAGCCATTTTGTTACCTCTATTTTTGCTTCTCTCACCGAGCATTTTTTAATGTTGCAGTGTCTTGCAACTTTATTATAAATGTAATGGTCGATATACGGGGCAAAGCGACTAGCAAATGCTGTATTAATTTTCGGCAAGGTAAGTCTGTATACTCTACGTCTGAGTACCTACTCAGACGTAGAGTATACAGACTTACCTTGATTTTTTGTAGATTATGACAACCTTGTCATAATCTACAGAATCAATGACAACCCGGTGCACCATGAGGAACGATTTCAAAATAAATATCTGCCGCACGCTAAGAACCCCACTGTCACTGTACAGCAGCGTAGTGGGATACCTGAATGGTTTTTTGTGCATAGTTTTTAGTATTCAGTACTACGCTGGGCTCTTTCCAACTGTAACAAGAACGATTTGCCAGAAGCACCCCAGGCACGTATGCAGTACGCGATCAATGACTGGTGCGAGCCATGCTCTCCAGCGGGAGTAAGTGGGACTGCGCCGCCTCTTTCTGCGAGCAGGTCATGCTCGTGAAAGAGACGGTGGGGTGGGAACGGGAGAGAACTCTCCCAATCGAGTTCCGCAGTCGGCGGTTTGGTTGCCACCGACGTGGCTTCGCCGAAGACTATATCGGCCTCCATGACCGGGGGCCTGAGGACGGTGAGAGGGTTGCTCACCGTCCTTACAAAAGCAGACCCATGACGGCAGGGTGACGTGAAAAATTCACGCACGCCTCCTCTTTTCTTCGGCATTGCATCCATGAGGATTTTCACTCACGTTAAAAAAAAGGGGTACACTACATTAATACGAAAAACTTAATTCAGAAAGTCACAATCACGAATTTCATAATTCCGAATTTCATAAGTCCAAATGATTCGAAATCCCGAAAGTCAAAAATCCGATGTTTCATAAATCCTTTTTATTAAAAGTCATAATTTTAAAATTCCGAATGTTTACAATTCCGACTGTCAAAATGCCGAATTTCAAGAAACCGAACCGTTGAATTTCGAATCATTAAAAATCCGCCATATTATAAATACAAACTCCGATTATCAAAAATCCGAAATATCATAAATACGAAGGGTGAATGTCGTTTCCACCCGTTCCTGTTTTAATCCGAAAACTTATCATTAAAGACGATTATTTATGTTCCCGATTCCACCCGTTTTTTAATAAAGTATAGTCAAGTCAAACTACCGAAAATATTATTTCCAAGTGAGTGGAAGGCAAACGACAAAACAAAAAAAATTACCACGAAGGCTAAGGCGGGAGCTCCGCTCCGCTTCGCTCCCGCCTTAGCCTTCTAACCTAACCTATCCGAGTCGGGGTACTCTGAGTCGGGGTGTTAAACATTCACTTATTATGGTTATATGGTATAGGTATATATGGGTATAGAAGGCTAAGGCGAAAGCGAAGCGGAGCGGAGCTCCGGCCTTAGCCATCGTGGTTATTTTTTTTGTTTTGTCGTTTCCCTTCCACTCACTTGGAAATAATATCTTCGGTAGTTAGACTTGACCGTACTTTATTAAAAAAACTTAAACAGTGAATTTTCGGATATTTGAAATTCTGAATAATGTTTTTCGGGAAAATAACAGTCCGGTCTTTTGATTATTCGTACTAATGAAATTAGGAAAAATAAAAATTCGTACTTATGACTTTCGGATAAATGAATATCGTCCTTTTGAATATTCGGAGCTTTGTTTCTTAAGAATTATGATCTTCGGAATTTTGAACATCGGAATATTGAAATTCGGAAAAACATATTTCGGAATATTTGGGTAAATATTCCGAATAATATTTGGAAAAAAAAGCTACTTTCATCAGATGAGCCATCCGTACACTTGTATTTATAAATGAGTGGAAGTCGCTAAATTAATATAGGTACCTACATATTATAAAATCGTAACAGGTCGCTGTCTGTACATGGAAGCTAAATAAGAAACAATATTGTAGGGGGGCTTTATGAACGCAATAGAACCCAAAACAATGATTTTTAGAATTTTTGTCTGTTTGTCTGTTTGTCTATATGTCTGTATATCTGTTTGTCTGTACGTTTGTGCGCGCTAATCTCAGTAACCGCTTAACCGATTACAATGCGGTTTTCAATATTGTGTTGAAATTTGCTCCACTCAGCATTTAGTGTTTATTTCATGTTAATCGGTCTCTTGGATATCTGTGGTGATCAGACGTGTTTTTCGCAAACCTCGTGTTAATTATTACATTTAAAAACTTTTATTTAGTTATATTAAATACTGTTGAAATAATAGGCGCGCAGTAGCGTGAAAATTTCTACGGAAGCAAATGTTGTGTGGAGCTGTTACGTACTTGTGTGTGAGTTCTATTCACTAATCCCTAAGTTGTATAAACTAGTAAAGGGCCAAAAAGAATGCACATCGAGCTTTAGAAAGAGGCAATCGGCTAATTTCAACTTCGTATAGCGATATCTGTGTCGGACACACCGGGACGTTTGTTTTGTCAGTCATAGTTCAAATGCGAGAGAGTGCAGTCGCTTATCTAAGCCAATATACTGGGTGTTTCTTTTAGGGTGTCAAGCCGCCACTAGCTGGTAGCAGGGTTCCATACCTATCGATTTAACCCCCATGTATGTTCTACGATTTCTTGTAGTATTCGAGATATAATGTTCTGCATAATTCCCTATTTTTTATTATCGATTAAAATTTTTACATCTTGTATCAAAGTTAGGAAGGAATAATAAAAAAATATCCAAGAAAAGTCGTGGACACGTAATTATAAAAAATAACGAAAAAAAATTATATCTCGAAAACTACAAAAAATCGTAGAACATACATGGGGGTTAAATCGATAGGTATGGAACCCTGCTACCAGCTAGTGGCGGCTTGACACCCTAAAAGAAACACCGTGTATATATAGAGCTGCTAAAACCCTATAAAATTAAATTAGTACCTACTATGGCATCTATAGGGAAAAAAGGTAAGCCGTTAGTCTACCAGTCACGCGAAATTATCCATAATGTTTATAAATATTTTTTATCTGAAGCCAACCAATTTAAAAAACATGACGATGTTAATGTAAGTAATTATTTTAAGAAGGTTCAACAGAGAGTTGCAGATGCCACTGGTATTTCAAAAAGAACTTTGAACAATATATTAAACGAAGTCGGCACTGGCACTGATAATACACATTCCAGTGGAACAAAATCCAGCTCTCGAAAAAATGGGAGACCAAAAAAACAATTTCGTTTAAATATGTAAGTGGAGCAAGGAATACGAACTTAGTGTGAATCCCTCCAAAACCCAAGTGGCCGTGATCGGCAGTCCTATCATGGTGTCACGATTAGACGGGGCTCAGCTACCTGACATCGTATTTAACGGTGTTGCAATACCCATAAGCGCAACTGTTAAAAATCTCGGAATTTTGGTTGATGCCACGCTATCCTGGCGTCCCCAACTTCAAGATGTCAGCCGGAAACTGTTCGCATCTGCAGGGTCTTTGCGTCGACTACGCAATTTTCTACCAATGACCACTAAAATTGCGCTTGCTCAATCTCTCCTTCTTCCTATTCTAGATTATGCCGATGTCAGTTATCTCGATATCACAGAGGAGCAACTTGATTAACTTGAGCGCCTTCAAAACTTCTGCATAAGATTTATATTTGGATTACGCAAATATGATCATATATCCGAATAAGCGCTCGTGGCCTCGCGGACTCAGTGTTCTGTAAACGATCACTGCAGTAAGCAACTTTCACTACGGCCGGTCCATGGATGGGTGACCATTCATGTGATCACTTTGTGACATTTATTTGAGCGTTTCCGTGCTTCGGAAGGCACGTTAAGCCATTGGTCCTGGTTGCCAGTAAAATGGCAGTCGTTAAGCTAAGTTGAAGGCTTTATTTCAACAGCAGGCAGTCACAACCTGCGCCTGTCCATTTAAACACGGCAATACGGCTCACCACCTATTACGTGGGACAATTATACAAAAGGTGAAATGTGGGCATATAATATGCCTCTGCCTACCCCTTCGGGGATAAAGGCGTGACCATATGTATGTATGTATATCCGAATACCGTAAACAGGTCGAGTGGCTTCCAATTCACTTTCGTCGGAATGCTCATATCCTCTCTATGCTTTACAGTATACTGTTCAATCCACGATCCCCAACTTATCTCAAAGAACGATTTATATGTTCCTTAATGACACACATACAAGATCCTTGAGGTCATCGGAATCTTTGGTATTGGCAATGCCAACTCACTCTACTGGGTTTTATGATAAATCTTTCACCATACAGGCTGTGCGATTGTGGAATGCGCTGCCTACAACGATTAGAAGGGCTCCGTCTTTGGTTGTCTTTAAGCGTTTGGTGAGACAACATTATTAAACCCGGTAGTGTGTTCCTTAGCTTGATATTTTATTATATTTTTCTTTCCACATTGAAATGTATGCTTTTAAGTATGTTTATTGGTATGTACGTATATTTATATGTCTGTATAGTTATATGTATATCTATTTATATGCATGTAAATTTATATGTATGTGTATTTTGTATGTAGGTATATTTGTATGTGTACTTAGTTCTTTGTTTATTTATGTACCTTCTGGTATGTGTGTATTGTTTTGTATCATTTTATTTCTACACCTAAACTACCCATTTGTCTAATAATCTATATCTTTTTCTGTCCATCCCAAGGTTGCCTGGCAGAAATTGCTTTTTAGCGATAAGGCCGCCCTTTGTACAATATCTGCAATTATTTATTTATGTAAAATTTAACATGGTGTGCAAATAAAGTTTTATTCTATTCTATTCTATTCTATGGACGATTTTGATTATGATGTTGTTAGAAGAATGGTGTACGATTTTCATCTGCATTACAAACAACTGCCTACAATAAAAACATTAAAAGCTAAATTATCTGAGGCTATTAATTATAATGGGTCTGAAAAGACGTTGAGAAAAATTCTTTATGAAATGGGATTTGCGTTCACAAAAATAAAAGACAATAGAAAAGTTCTAATGGAAAAGCACGATGTAGCTCTCAAACGAATTGAATACCTGGACAAAATACGCGAATTTCGCGAAGCAGGAAAAAACATTATCTATATGGATGAGTCCTACATACATACAACCCACACTAAAGGAAAAACTTGGAGTGATGATAAGCAAATAGTGGTAAAAAAACCGATTTCAAAAGGTCAACGTTTGATAATTGTTCACGCAGGTAACGAAAAAGGCTTTGTACCAGGAGCCTTTTTAACGTATAAATCCACGGACGCTAAAGGTGATTATCACAACGAAATGAATAACGAAAACTACGAGAAGTGGCTGGTTAATCAATTAATTCCAAATATACCTAATGATTCTGTTCTGGTTATCGAAAACGCACCCAATCACAATAAATATGTTGAAAGACCCCCAACTCAAACACCAATAAACCGGAAATTATCAATTGGTTACAAAGACACGAAATTTCAGTTGATCATAAATTAACAAAACCTCAGATATATAATATTATATGTCAGCACAAGGACAGATTTACAGAGTTTTCCGTGAACAAGATACTAGCCGAACATGGGCACACTGTGTTGCGATTGCCACCGTACCATCCGGATTTTAATGCAATTGAAAATATATGGTCTCAACTAAAAGGCTATGTAGCCGCGAGAAACGTGGATATGAATTTAAGTTCAATAAAGACATTATTATCTGAAAAATTAAACATGATCGGGGCTGATGAGTGGAAAAAGGTTTGCGATCATGCGATAAAATGCGAGAATTAATATCGAGGAATTCAACACGCTATGGACGACAAAATAGATAGATTGGATAGGCTAGTAATAAATACAGCTGATAGTGGCAGTGACACAGACCTCAATGAGAGCACAGATAGTGAAATGGAAGGAATTGAATATACATGATTTTGTTTTATAATACTAATTCCGTATTTTTCCCCGTGCGGTGTTCTATTAGAATAAGAAAAATAATATGTCGCATAAGTCGACTAAGGGTTACAGGGTTAAACCGTGTTGTGGCCGATGGCCTAGCAATTTGTCACCACAATATTACACTTTTTGTCGATCTTATATAAAATATATATTTATGAAGATTATTTGAAGATTATTTTTTCCTAACAAGAATATAGCAATAATTAAAAATAGTTACATCGTGTTTTACAGCTCTATAATATTTCACGTGAAATCAAAACAAAACAACAATAAAGTACTTAGTGCTAAATTCAAATTCTGATAAACGACTAATCTAATAATTGATGTACATGAAAATGAGCATTCGTTTGCATTCGGAAATGCGATGATTGCCGATGTGCATTCTTTATGGCCCCGTACTGTATATATAAATGCATGCCTGTGTAATGGTTATGCTCAGTCCCATGCGCATTTGAAGAAAATATCAGCGTTGAAGAAGGATAACATTACATCTCACGGTCATTGATCGTAGGGGTCTCGCTACAGTGGACGGACAGCAGTTTTGTATCGAGTCGTCGATCCGTGGCCAAAATTGTTGGCCCCTGCGCGTTGCAGCATTTATCGTAATAATAATAATAATAATAATATATTCTTTATTGTACACCAAAGCTTATAAATAATAACAAATAATAGGAGGTATTCTATACGGTACAATGGGCGGCCTTATTGCTAGAAGCAATTTCTGCCAGGCAACCTTTAGATGGACTGGACTGTGTTATATTTCAAAAATGGGGTTTGGTGTCACACAATACTTATTAGCAAAATAAAATAAAATAAAATCGATCAATATGTAACTACATAAATACATACATACCTACACATATACACACATAAATACAAAATATACATACATACACACCTATACATATACATACTTAAATACATATATACATACAGACATACAACTATACATATATTATACACTTCCTACACATATAATATACGCACAAAAACTCTATATACCGGTGGTTTAAATTGAAAGATAGTATTCTTTCACCCTTACTTTAAATGCGCCCAACGTTTGTGCACGCCTGATATGGACCGGTAGTGTATTCCACAGCCGTACTGCTTCAACAGTAAAGGATTTATTGGCAAATTTTGTCGAATGTGCTGGCATATGCAATCGCAAGTTCTTTGAAGACCTCAGGAATCTGGAATGAGTATCACACTGGAACTCAAAGCGTCCCTTGAGGTAGGAAGGAGCTAGTGGATTAAATAAAATAGTATAGAGCAAAGAAAGAATATGAGTATTTCGTCGAAAGCGAATTGGGAGCCACTTGAGTTGATTGCGGTATTGAGAAACGTGGTCATATTTGCGTAAACCAAATATAAACCTTATACAGAAGTTTTGAAGGCGCTCAAGCTTATCTAGTTGCTCCTGCGTGAGATCAAGGTAGCTGGCATCGGCATAGTCTAATATGGGAAGTAGTAGTGATTGTGCAAGCGAAATCTTCGTCGGTATCGGGAGAAGGTCACGCAATCTTCGCAAAGAGCCTGCCGAGGCAAACAATTTGCGATTGACTTCCTGTAGCTGAGGCCCCCAGGACAGAGTACTATCGATAAATATACCCAGGTTTTTCACTGTATCACTGACAGGTAACGGCATGCCATTGAAGGTAATTTGTGGTAGCTGTGGCCAGGGAACTCGAGATATCATCCAGTTACTACCTATAAGAATTACCTGAGTTTTTGTTGGATTCACCTGCAAGCCGTAGCTATTACTCCATGCACATATTTGTTCCAAGTCACTATTGGTCGCGCTAAAAACCTCATGTATGTCACTAAGTGCAGCCTGTGAGTAAATTTGTAAATCATCTGCATAAAGGTGGTAGGATGAAACTAGTTGCTTTGTGATGGAATTAATAAATATTGCGAACAAGAGAGGAGATAAAACGCCACCCTGCGGAACACCAACCGAGATATTGTTCCAAGAAGAAACAGAGTCATCAATACAAATACGTTGCCGGCGTCCAGTCAGGTAACTGCGAAACCAATCAATCACTGGCGGAGATATGTTAATAGAGCGTAGAATCTCAAGCAGAATGCGGAAATCCACAGTACCAAAAGCATTACTGAAGTCCAGTAACGTCAGCAATGTAAGCTTTCCACTCTCCATTCCCATTCTGATGTCATCTGTAATATTTACAAGGGCAGTAACAGTGCTATGCCCCGGGCGGAAGCCCGATTGGTAGGAATTTAGAAGACAGTTTTTGTTGAGAAAGGAGTTAAGTTGAGTGTGAACAAGGCGCTCAAGGACTTTAGATAGAAACGGTAAGATAGAGATAGGACGGTAATGAGAGAAACACGAAGGACTAGATTTTTTAGGTAAAGGTATAATTTGAGCTTCTTTCCACATCGATGGAAAAATGCCACTGGAAATGGAATGGTTCAGAATATTACAGATAATTGGTAGTAAGACATCTAGAATCGGAAGGATCATCTTGCGGCTAATACAGTCATTACCAACAGCATTAGACGCTATAGATATTATGCTCTTCTTAACATCACAAGCGGTGAATTGATTAAAATTAAAAGATTGATATTCAGGAGTTGGTAGCTGTGAAAGGCGAGTAATAGTATTAGTTTTGGTACTAGCGTCAAAACTCGATGTATTTGAGAAATGCTTATTTAAAGCGTCGAGGTCAATATTCCTAGAATTAACTTCTTGTTTTGACTTACCAACTCCCAAGGTTCTTAGAAATTTCCAGATTTTAGCTGGATCTCCGTTTTCTATGGATATTTGAATGTGCTGGCGTTGTGCGTTCCTACACACCTTATTGCAGAGATTTCGTATCCTAACATAGCTTTCGCGGTTAAATTCGGTGGGTTGATATTTAAATTTGGTTTTAGCTCGACCTTTTTTATTAATTAAATCTTTTATTTCATTAGTGAGCCACGGCGATGGAGGATGTTTAATTTTTACTGGACGGACAGGTGCGTGAATATCGTAGAGGCTGACCAATTTGTTAGTTAAAAATCGAACCTTGTCGTCAACTAGACCACAATTGTACAACGAAGCCCAATCTATGCTATTTGCATCTTCTCTAAGTTTTTCACCATTCATCCGACTGAAGTTCCGCTGCATTAATACCTTAGACTTTGCCTTGGGGGGGCGAGCTTTATAAGAAAGAAAAATAAGGTCATGAAAGGAGAAGATATCAGCCGTGCATTGGCCGTGTTTTACCACAAGCTCAGGAGACGAAACTATAATGATGTCTAGAAGGGAAGGAGCACAGTCAGGAAAATGGTGGGTAGTATCCAAAGGAAGAACAGAAAGATTACAAGCCTCTAAAATATTCCATAGCTTGACAGATCGAGACAGAGAAAGGGAGTCATTCTTAACAAGACAAGTATTGAAGTCTCCTAGTATTATAGTGTGTCGATAAGATGGCACTAGGTTTTCCAGCAAAAGTTCGAAGGAAGAGAAATAATCCACTCGGTAGGAGGGGCTGTAGTAAACACCAAGAAGTGTCTTAGTGTGATTGAGTTCGACTTCAATAAAAATATACTCGCCCGAATTTGACGGCGGTGGCTGCGCTGATACCCGTAAAATATTGTAAGGGATATGCGATTTTAAATAAATACCAACACCGCCACCACGGCCCATCGAGCGATCATTTCTTATTAGGTGGTATCCTGGCAAAGTGACAGGAAGAGAAGGCAAATCTGGTGTCAACCATGTCTCTGATACAAAAATTGCATGGATATGTTTATTGTTGAGGTTAGCCAGCATACCAGGAAAATGGGCGGAAATACTCTGAGCATTAATATGCAAAACATTGAAGTTATGAGGCACATCAGAGAAATGCGATTCGAGCACTTCTGCAAGTGAAGGAGTAACCACTGCGCTATTATTTAGTGTACGTGTTGAGCAAATAAGAAAACTGTCATCATCGCCTTCCGATTCTGACATAATCTATAGCAATTTATAAAAATAATAATAATAGTATAAATAATAATAATAATAATAAATAAATAAAATAAATCAATTATTAGAATAAATATTAATTATATATAAGTATAATAAAATAATATAAAATGAAAGGGTTAGGTTCACAGTCCGGTTCACCTACCAGCTGAGTGCAAATACAAATTAATACATTATTATAAACAAGAAAAAGAAAATAAATAAATTCGTATTTAGGGTCTTGACGTAATTATAACATTATTGACAGATTATAAGACTAGGCTGTATCCGTCCAATTGCCTTTGCCGATTCCAAGAAGGTTGAAAATTAAGAAACTAATTGACAGTAATGACAAGAGAATTACAAGAGACAGTGACATGATACATGATAGCGGAATAAACAAAATTTATTGTCGTCGGTGTTTGGAAAATAAAATAAAGAAAGTGAAATTACTGTGACTATAGAGAGTGAAAGTGGTGAACAACAATTGGTGGAGATTCTCGTTGGAGGACCTTGTTGAAGGTTGCACAGAGGAAATACATCGTACTCCTGGGCGCCTACCATAAACTTTTTCAAAATCTGCCAAACGCAGAGCAGCTCAACTTGACACGTAACCTGGCAGGTTTTTCTTTTGTACCATGATACTTTTCGGTTGAGCTGCAATGTATCGAATTCTGACTGATGGAGATTCTCGTTGGAGGACCTTGTTGAAGGTTGCACAGAGGAAATACATATAGTTAGAATACGTATTTAATTTGCACCACACTCCTGGGTGTTCAAGCAAGGATATACATATTTCAATTTAACAATGACATTTAATACGTGAATCTTTACAATAACACAATAATAATTATATCAAAGAAAAATCTTTAACATATTTTTCTTACACCATTGACATTCTCAAGTCTTCATACATGATATTACCAAATTCAAAAACATTTCTTTTTCTATCAATATGCAATGAGAATTTAACAATAAACCAAAACCTCTTTGCTTCAACACTCCTCCGTTATATCTCATTCATATTATGACCATTCACTAGAACCTTTCACACTCCTAAACCCATACCATTAACGCACCATTCAAATTTGCCTTTAGGTAGCGGTTTCGTTAAAGCATCGGCTACCATTCTCTCAGTTTGTCGATACTCCAATCTTATGATATCAGACTCAACAGCATTCCGCACAAAATGATATCTGATATCAACATGTTTGGTACGTTGATGATGCACCGGATTGTTGGCAATAGCAATGGCTGACTGGCTATCTGAAAAAACTGTAATTGCATTTTCTATATCTTCACCAATCACCTCTGCTACAAACCTTCTGAGAAATACAGCTTCTTTAGCTGCCTCAGATAGTGACACGTATTCTGCCCCAGCAGTGCTAAGAGCCACTGTCCGCTATTTAGTACTCTGCCACGAAACAGCTCCTCCTTGAATAAGGAATACTGAGCCAGAATATGAACGACGATCGCTATCTCCAGCATAATCAGCATCAGCGAAAGCCTCTATCAAATCTAGCGGTTTTTGTCTGATGTATCTCAAGCCAAAACTCTTTGTACCTTTGAGATACCGTAGTACTCGCTTAGCAGCAATCCAATGTTGCTCCTCGTAACACTCATTGAACTGACTTAAGTAATTAACCACATGAGCTATATCTGGTCTTGTACACACTGCCAAGTACATAAGAGAACCTATTAATGATCGATATGGAATATTCATATCTGGTCGTCTGCCATGTACAGGCTTCTCTAATCTTTGTCCTGGTACTGCCGGAGTGACTACTGGCTTGCAGTCTACCATATGAAAAGCTCTCAAGACTTTATCTACATATTTCTCTTGATGTAGCTTAATTCCCTTACGATCTTGTTCAATTTGGATTCCAATCATTAACTCTGCTTTACCAAGATCTTTCATATCAAAGTGTGATTTCAGGTGACTCTTCACCTTGATCATTTCTTTTTCATTATTCCAGAAAATCAGAATGTCATCTACATATACTGCAATGATGATTATTTTACCATCCTTGGATTGTATATAGACGCATGGTTCATTTTCTGATCTCTTAAAATTATAACTCATTAGTACGGAATGAAGCTTGGCACTCCATGCTCTCGGAGCCTGCTTGAGTCCGTAAAGTGATTTTTGTAACAGACAGACGTAATCTTCCTTGCTTTTTACTTCAAATCCTTCTGGTTGTTTCATATAAACAACTTCGGACAGATCACCATTTAAAAATGCCGTTTTCACATCCATTTGATCAATTTGTAATCCCAATCGAGTCGCCAAAGCCATTAAAACTCTTAAAGAACTGTGTCTGACTACTGGTGAAAACGTATCAAAATAATCAATGCCTCTGCATTGACTGAAGCCTCTTGCAACAAGTCGTGCTTTATATCTAATCTTTCCCCCCATCTCTTCTTTGATTCTAAATATCCATTTAGAATCAACGATGTTGCTAGACTGTGGTGGCTTTACAAGTGTCCACGTTTTATTTTTCTTAAGAGCTTCCAGCTCCTCCTCAATTGCGACTTTCCACTTTGCTCCATCCTCTCTGGACAATGCATCCTTGACCGATAAAGGATCTTCGGACATAGTAGTAGCTTGATAGGTAACAAAATCTGGAAACTGTTTAGCAGTCCTTTGACGCTGAGGGTATCTTCTACCCGACTGACCATCATCATGATCTGACTTGGCATCTTCAACTTCTGACTCTTCTCTTTCATCAGATGTTGCCCACTCGTCATCGTCACCTTCTACAACCTCATGTCCAGCCACTAAGTTTCTGGACTCAGAATCTACCTGAATTTGAAAATGTACTGGACTTTGTTCCTTCTGATTTGTCTCTGAAACTTCATCCAGTTCACTGACCGTTTCTGTCAATGGAACAGCTTGATCTAAAGGTGTACCTTCTTTGCTTTCATACATTTGACTCTCGAAGAACACAACATCTCTGCCATTACGCAGCTCGCCAGTTGCTGGATCAACTAACCTTTTGTTTCTTCGCAGTAGCCAACATGAACTAAAGGTTTACTCTTACAGTCCCATTTTCTGCGCTTTTGATCTGGAATGTGAAGAAAAGCCTTGCATCCAAAAACTCTGATGAAGCTTAGATCTACTTTTATACCAGTCCAGGCCTCCTCTGGAACCTTATTTTTTAAAGCAACAGTGGGCGATCTATTTTTTAAATAAACTGCAGTACTAACTGCCTCTGCCCACAGTTTCTTACCTAAACCAGCTTCTTCCAGCATAGTTCTAGCTTTTTCAGTAATAGTTCTGTTTGCACGTTCTGCTACACCGTTTTGCTCGGGAGTATATTCAACTGTTAGCTGATGACGAATGCCCCTTGCTTTGCAGAATTCATCCATCCTCTTATTGACCAACTCTTTGCCATTATCAGACCGGATAATTCTCAACTGTTTACCAGTTTGACGTTATGTCAATTTCACAAATTCCGAAAATTTGTCAAAAACCTTTATTTCTTAAAAAATAAACAAAGGTTTTACGAGTTAGGTCATCAATGAAAGTCAGAAAATATCTATAACCCGCATAAGAACTTTCACTCATTGGACCACACACATCTATGTGAACTAGGTCTAAGACATTTTTTGCTCTGTTGGCACCTGAAACCCTTTTAAATGGATTCTTTGTTTGTTTTCCCATAACACAGGCTTCACACTCAAGCTTAGATATGGTATCGGAAAAACTTACCCCTTGTGCCATCTTACTTTTTAATAATTGAAGGTTTCGTATACCAAGGTGTCCCATTTGCCTATGCCACAGCATCGTAGTATCGGAAATAGCTGAAGTTAATGCCACCTCCTGTGAACAGTATTGAATCTTATACACACCATTCTCTACAGCACCTGCATGCGAAACATCTCCAGTTACACAGCATCCATCCGCTTTCATTATCTTAAAACCAGTTTTATCAAAAAATATACTTAGATTTCTACTTACTATCGTGCTCACACTTAATAGATTAGCTGATAACCCAGGTACGTACAATATATCTCTAATTGACACGTCCATCTCTCTATTAACAACATTACCAATAGCTACACCATATACTGTTTCTCCATTTGCACAAGCTATCTCTATTTTTTTATCTAACACCTTAAAGTCCGTTAACCAATCTCTTCTATTCGTCATATGGTTAGAAGCTCCAGAGTCAAGAATCCACTCTCCAGGTCCTTGTTTCCCTGCAGTTGTCATCGCCAATGACGTCAAAGCATCTTTCTTTGTCTTTGGATTTCTCGGACATTCCCTGGCTTTGTGAGATCCATCGCAAATAAAGCATTTTATTTGTTTAGTTCTCATAGCATTTCTCTGCTTTGGTTTTAGATGTTTATTTTTTGCTTGTAAAGCGTTGCTCGCAGTACTAGAACCTGCTTGATATGCGTCTTCCATTTGAAACAGCTTAGCTTTAATGTAATCTGTTGTCAAAACTATATTTGTATTTTCTATTGCCAGTCTCATGGGTTGGAATGTCTCTGTCAACCCTTGTAACATTAAGGTAGCAAGAAGTTCGTCATCCACTTCTTTGCCTAAATCATACAGCTGTTGCGCTACCGTCATCATGGCTGTCACATAATCACGTACTGTGGAGAATTATTCCAATTTAATATTGACCAGCTTAGAAAGTAGCCTGCATCTGTTATTTAGGCCCTTATCCTCAAAGGCACCCTTCAGGTTCTCCCATGCATCCTTAGCGCTCTTTGCATGACGCACATGGACCAGACAATGTGGTTTTACCATCAAACAAATTTTTGCTCTTGCCTTTTGATCCATTTTTAAACCTGGCACATCACTAGCATCCGGTGTTGTCATTGTAAATGTCCATAAATCTTCATGGATCAGATAAAGTTCCATCGTGAACTTCCAAGTATTGTAATCAGTATTGCCGTCTAATTTCTCTATAGCTGGTAGTACTGAACTCATGTTACTTCCTTGGGACGAACTAGCTCTTTCACTCGAGCTTACTGTGCTTACAGCTGAATTTCTATTCCCAGTGTTAAACATTGTGATAGTAATTCCTTTAATGCTGGCTTACCATAACCTGATGGAGATTCTCGTTGGAGGACCTTGTTGAAGGTTGCACAGAGGAAATACATATAGTTAGAATACGTATTTATTTTGCACCACACTCCTGGGTGCTCAAGCAAGGATATACATATTTCAATTTAACAATGACATTTAATACGTGAATCTTTACAATAACACAATAATAATTATATCAAAGAAAAATCTTTAACATATTTTTCTTACACCATTGACATTCTCAAGTCTTCATACATGATATTACAAAATAATCAATGCCTCTGCATTGACTGAATGAACAACATTTTTTCAACACTGACATGTGTAATTATCTCTGGTCGGTTTGGTAGCAACTCGCCTGTTCTAATGTCATAAAATCAAACGTTCTAAAATAATTCTCGTAATTATATCGGTTTACCGGTTTTATGAACCAAGATTAAAATACTTCAACTATTTTATCTAAATATCAAGTTCTTCAAATCAAAAATAGTTTTTTTTCGACACCAGCATAACATAAATATTATTTGAGACGTTACGGACTCTTTAAACCCACTTCATAGGCTGGACCTACAAGTTATGAAGTGTTACTATTCCTGAACGACATTTATTGTGACATAAGTTGACAATTGAAATAAAAACGAGGTAATTTGAAAACATAGGAGGTCGGATGAATTATTTTAGTTGTCTTGCTTTAGTTATTTAAGTCCTGTAGTGTAAAATGTGTACCTGTGTACAATTATCATCGTCTATGTGTTTGTCCCGGTCACATCTGTGCTAAGTATTGCGTGTACAATAGGGAATAAGCGCGTCTACACAGAGCGAGCAACTGCGCGAAGCTATTCAGTGAGTACGTGCACCACTCTGGATGCTCGCCATGATGTCTTAATTCTTAGGCTACGTTCAGATAACAAGCGCTCAACGCGCGTTTACAACTACATACATTTTATTCAAACCTTACACATGCTTACGAGCGTTTGCATAGTTGAGCGCGCGCTTTCACGCCGTTTTTATCTGCAATAAGTTCATCGTTTATGAGAGTCAGTAATTCATCAAAAGACGTAATGGACATTCCGAAGTAGTTAAAGAATTTGTGCTCAAATTGCCTTAACTTAGGGAACAAAAT
Organism: Miltochrista miniata; assembly: GCA_933228765.1. Lineage (NCBI taxonomy): Eukaryota > Metazoa > Arthropoda > Insecta > Lepidoptera > Erebidae > Miltochrista > Miltochrista miniata. The sequence goes on from OW121771.1 coordinate 4,546,491, forward strand.
AATGTATAGGCTTTCAGTCACCCTGAGTGACAAAATTGGGTGAACTCAATAAAATCTCCGTCTTCTGCCGCGTCAATTCTGCCGTCATCAGTATAAAATTACCGTTAAAACTGTTTCTACGTCCATCTTCGACAAACTGAAACAGGGCGGCGCGGCGACGACAACACGCGTTTAACGCCTGACAAGCGCGCACCATGTAAAAACTATAATAATTTAACGCTCGTTATGGCTCGGGGTTGCCGCGCGCGGCAGCCTCACCATGATACCAAGGCTGCCGCGCTCGATGGAGGACAGTTTACTCGCACGGCGATTGCCTTGCTAGGAAGACTGCTCGCTCTGTGTGGACGCGCCTCATTAAATAAATACTTTGCAACTTTAAGCAAACTTCATCTTCATCACACATCTAAAATAATGGTACATTTAATTCACTCTGGAGATATATCTGTGTACTTACGATTACGTAATTGAATGTTCAATTTTTTGTCTTTTCATCTCAATGTAAAGATTTTTTCCAGTGCTAGCTCGTCAAATAAATGAGAAACAACTACGTTGGTAGAAACTACTACTACTTACTGGAAAGTCTTTATTTTTACGTGTTGAAAATTTGTCGTGGATGCTATGCCGAACTCTTACCGACTAAAAACTAACACGTCCTCTACCTATTACCGCCCTCAGAAGGATATCTCTTCAAAATGAATAATAAATAATAATAAAAAATAATAATAATAATATAATAATAATAATAACTTAAATACACTCAATAAATATTTGCCAAACCTATTAGAGACAAACGAAACATTGCGTGACATAAACGACATTATATATGCAGCAGCTAAAACACTGATCATTGCAAATCAACAGACTCCATACATGCCATCGAATGTCCGAAAACCGTTATGTGATCCCCCATGGAAAAGAAGAATTAAACAAAAAATAGAACAATTTAGGAAGGAATTAGGTAGATTAGTAGAAATAAAATCGGGATCAAGCAGCAGAAGAATGACAATCATAAAACGTACACTTTACAATAAACACAATATAACAAACGACGAACAACTCAACAGCACAATCGAAATAATAAAACAGAAAGTTAAAGCTTTAGCAGGTAGACTTCGTAGGTACGATGAAATGAATGATAGGAAAACACAAAACAAACTTTTTTCAGAAAATCAACATAAATTCTACACTTCACTAAACAAAGCACAACACAACACATCCCAAATTCCAGCAAAAGAGGACATACAAAACTTCTGGACAAATATTTTATCAAACCCTATTCAATACAACACACAAGCATCTTGGATATTAGAAATAGAAAACGCAGCAACAAACATACAAACACACGAATTTGAAGACATAGACGTAGACAAGGTAAGAACAGCCATTAAGAAAACTCATAGTTGGAAAACCCCCGGAATAGATAAAATTCAAAATTATTACCTTAAATACCTCACAAGCACACACAAATACATAGCAAGACTGTTTGGTAGAATAATTAAAAGAACGGAACATATGGATAGTTGGTTTACAACTGGACAGGTCATTCTAATACCAAAAAATGACAACACTCAGGACCCGAAAAACTGGCGTCCCATAGCTTGTCTACCAACTATGTATAAAGTGCTGACGTCCATTATGGCAAACGAATTGTACATACATTGCAATAATAATGACATTTTAGCTCCAGAGCATAGAGGATGTAGACGTGGAGTGAGAGGCTGCAAAGATCACCTCATGATCAATAAAGCTATTCTAGAGGATGCACACAAAAACCAGAAAAATCTCAGTACGGCGTGGGTCGACTATCGCAAAGCTTTTGATAGCATGTCACATGAGTGGATACTCAAAGTACTAGACATCTATAAATGTCCACCAGCTATCAGAAGCTTTTTGGAGATGGTCATGCCAAGCTGGGAAGTAAACATGACAGCCCGAGGCACGAACGCGTCTGTAACCACCGAGCCCATATATATTCGTCGAGGAATTTTCCAAGGCGACTCACTATCACCTTTAGTTTTTTGCTTAGGTATCAACCCACTCTCCCAAGTGCTCAATAAATACGAACATAAAGGATACAAACTAAAAGATGATACTATAATAAACCACTTGCTTTATATGGACGATCTCAAGATTTACTCCAACAACAAAACTAATCTTAGAGTTTTAATTGATAGCACAGAAATATTTACCAGAGATATTGGGATGGAATTCGGACTCGAAAAGTGTAATGTGCTGCACCTTGCGTCTGGCAGGAGAAAGGACCATCACGGAAAAGGACATGTGTTACTGAGCGGGACGAGTTTAAACAGCTTCAAATAGGTGACACATATAAATATTTAGGTATTAACGAAGCAGGAAAAATAGACCACGGAGAAGTTAGAGAGCATATAAAAAAGAATACTTCCGAAGAATAAAAAAATTAACAGCATCACACCTCAACTCACGCAACCTTCTAAGGGCGATCAACACATACGCGGTTCCGGTTCTACTATACACATTCGGCATAATCAACTACAAAACCACAGATTTAAAGAAAATTGATATCAAAACTAGAAAACTGTTAGCCATGAACAAAGCACACCATCAAAAAGCAGACGTGGAGAGACTTTATTTGCCAATCGATGAAGGTGGACGAGGTTTGACAAGCTTAGAAACACTACACAAGACACAAATTATAAAATACAGGACATATTTAGAAACAGAACAAGACTACCTACTTACTAAGTGCAATACTAGAACACGACAAAAATAAAGACAAATACTCTATAGTTAGGGACACACAGACAAATTTAGAAGAAATAGGGCTTACACGAAACGAACATTATACCGACATAGAAATAAAACACGCAATAACCAAAACAAGAATAACAAAAGTAAAAGCAAAACCCCTGCACGGACAATTTTACAAGAACGTATTAGAAAAAGAAAACATAGATAGAATGCAATCATTTCGATGGCTCAAAAAACAACCGGTGTCGCCATCATTAGAGTCAGCCGTATTTGCCATTCAAGATCAAGCCATTGTCACCAAACAGCACGAAAGAGATATTTTAAAAAGACCAGTGGATGGTAAATGCCGGTTGTGTTTGGTGAAAGACGAGACCACACAGCACATTATATCGGGATGCGAAAAACTGGCCGGAACTTACTACACTAAACGACACAACAATATTGTCCAATACATCTTCTGGACTCTGGCCAAAAAACACGAAATCCCGGTATCCAACCTGTGGTGGCAAGAACACCTAACGCAACCTCAGGTTAAAGAGAACAATACCGCCAAAATAATGTGGGAGATACCAATACAAACAGATAAAACAATTACACACAATAGACCAGACATCGTATATATAGACAAAACAGAAAACAAAACATACCTCATTGACGTTACAGCACCATCAGATTATAATATTGGGCCTAAAGAAATAGAAAAGTTGAGCAAGTACCACCCACTTAAAAAAGAAATTACCCGGTTATGGAACACACCCACAGTAATAATACCCATAGTAGTAGGAGCCACCGGAGTCATAGCCAAATCATTACACAAATACTGCAATACATTAAATTCACACATAAACACGAACATCATCCAAAAACAAGCAGCCATACATACATCAACAATTCTCAGCAAAGTTTTAGGGGACACAGTTTTCGTAGGGGGGGCAACTGAACCATCCTTTCCCTGAGGGTCTCAGGGCGGGGTTCAGTAATCCGAGCTTAGTGCTCGAGTAGAGAAAAACCTCAAAAAGTAATATATATAACCCCTCGTGGACAGTCGTTATCTTTTCATGGGATTATCGCATCCCTATGAGGGCATAGTAGATTTGCTTTTTGAGTCATCCACTTTTTGAGATCAACAAAAAATATCTCACAAGCCTGGAAAATGACTTTCCCAAGCACAGAGCTACCCGTCATCTACTCTTCCCAGAGACAGTGGGATGTGCCGCTAAGCAAGTAGTAGTTCAAAAAGAACTTATTGACACTTCATCCATTGCAGCAGAGCGAGCGCGCCTACTGGCTGTGGGGGAGTGGGAATCGGGTCTGTGGCTTCATGCCTTATCTTCAGCCCATATTGGTACACTATTAGATAACAACACTTTTCGCATTGCTGCTTGTTTACGCCTAGGTACTTCCTGCATCGCTCCACATCGTTGTCACTGCGGTGAAATTGTCGACCACCTAGGTCACCACGATCTATCCTGCAACAAAAGTGTTGGTCGGTTTCCGCGACATGCTAGCATAAATGACATCATCCGTCGTGCCCTTTCCGCCGCCGGCGTGCCAGCAATTCTTGAACCCAAGGGCTTGGCTCGGACGATGGGAAGTGGCCCGACGGGATGTCATTGGTGCCTTGAAAAATGGGAAAACCGCTTGTGTGGGATGCTACGTGTGTGGATACCCTTGCGCCTTCCCATGTTCCAGGCACTGCTAGCAGCGCGCGAGCTGCTGTCACGTCTGCGGAGGCCCTCAAACGGCGAAAATACACTAATCTTGTTGGATCTTATTTATTTGAGCCGTTTGGGATCGAGACTCTTGGACCGTGGGCTCCTAGTGCAAACCTCATTTACAGAGCTAAATGTAAACTTTTGGTCGGCGGTTCTTGTGACCAAAATGCTGGTGTTTACTTAGGCCATCTGGCTCCATTGCAATACAACGTGGCAACGCCGCCATCAATTTGTTTTGTTTTATTGATAACCACCCGAGCTGCGTTCTGAACTGTGAGACATGGTCATATTTGCGTAAGCCAAAAAGGAACCTTATACATACATTTTGAAGACACTCAAGTTTGTCTTACTGGTTTTCGGTGATATCAATGTAGCTGACATCTGCATAATCAAGTATGGGTAACAATAATGCGTTCGCAAGCGCAACTTTGGTATTCATTGGTAGAAGATTTTGGAGCTTCTTAAAGAGCCCGCAGATGCAAACAACTTACGACTCTGTAACGTTGTGAAACAACGGGTGCAAATAGGGGTTCAACGTTAGGGGTTTTAAAATGAAAACTTAGATTAATAAATGAAAGCGCCATCTACCGAGTTAGTGTCGCAACGACGGAAGCTATAGGCAGTGATACGGTCTTGACGATTGAGTAGTTTCGAGCGGTGCCACTAGAGGCGCTATTTCATTGATATATAAGGCATTGCGTCAATGCAGGAGGACCGCCAGATTAATATTTAAAATACCTGACCTGATATCGTCCGTGATATTAACCAGAGCCGTTACAGTGCTGTGACCAGGACGGAAACTAGATTGAAACGGGTTGATATAGGGCCATCAGTTTGATCAGTATAGCAGCTTAATTGTATGGCAAAATTATTGAAAGGAGAATGAGGGTGGAATCTGACGGATTACTGTGGGAGGCGCAGGGTGGTTTCCGAAATGGAAGGGGATGTATGGACCAAGATTTCTCACTCCGCAACATTGTAGAGAAGCAGCTGGCTGTAGGCCGGAAGATTTTCTGTGGTTTTGTGGACATGGAGAAAGCATTTGACAGAGTTGTACGGAAGGATCTCTGGGATATATTGCCAGGATACGGGATTGATGGTGCGCTGCTTCGTGCTGTGCAGTCTACATATCGCACATTGAGAAACAAACAGTCACTAAACTAAATGTACATAATTTGAACCTTTAACGCCATTTAGTGACATTTTACACGAAAAGTATAATGCAAAAACTCTCACAGCGAAATTCTTAACGGAACCACCCGATGTCACTAGTGTCGTTTTACATTTTGGAGGGAATGGATTAACCAATGACAGCAACATTGACATATTGTCTTTAGTGCCATGACCGGCGACAGTTGTAGTTGAAATCGGCGTGGAACAGTGTCATTTTTTGTTTAAGGACACATTTCCTCTAAATTATACGGTAATTGGTATCATTGTTTACTTGAATAACGTATGTATCCATAAAGTGACGGTTTTGTTGTAATTTTTGTATGTATTTTTCAACGATTGTTAACATGAATATTTAATTTTGAGGTCCACAAATCAAATTGTCAGGAGTTTCGGCACGTAGGTACATCACAAGGATAAAGATTATCAGCATTAATGTCGCCAGTATTCAATATTTTCGCAAATCCATCGATATTTATATTTTTGTTGGCTATATTATCATCTTCTTCAGATGATGAACTATTCGTATATTCAAAACATATTCGTTGTAATGCCGATACAGATCCACTCGATTAATTCGTTACAATACCAGATGTCAACTGATAGTAACGTAATACCCGTGTTGATTGCAAATAAGTATTAAGTTCTGAATCTGACCCGCTAGAGTCAGAGTCTGTGCTAGACGAAGATCCTGATAAACTGGATGATGATGACAAAGTAACGATTATAAGTTATATAACGATTTTAATAACACAAAATAGAAGAGTGTTCTTTAATGAACTAAAAAATTTAGGTACTAAAGTTTGGTGTGTGTACAATCAGTTCACTTAAAACTAATGAGATTCATTCTTATAAATTTAGCAACATAACGCACTTTTCCTTTAAGTTTAATTATCGTATACACTTCAAAATTACCTTTATCCGACAAAAAAATACAGATCTCAAGGATCTCATTAGAAAATATGCGATACCTCCGTATTATGCCTCGTCGTTTTATAATCATATTTTATAAGTTGTACAAAATGCGATTATAAAAAGAGGAGTAACAAAAGTTACAAAATGTGCAATTTGAAACACTTCTTAGAAGTATTACAGGGCTGTAATAATTACGTACATAATTTTAAGAAAAAAAAAACCGACGACATACAACGCGAAAAATAAAAACATAAACTAAGGAGTTATGATGAGATAACAAATTATAGACCAAAATACAGCGGATTTAAGAGCCTCGTATTGTAGTCGGTTAAGAATAATGTTATAGCGCAGTAGTTAAACCACTTTTATAGTACTCTATTGAGAAGTTATTTTTTGTTTTAGTTGTGATTATTGTCTACTTTTGATACTTTTCTGCTACGTTTGTTGATTACCATTATAAGAAGACTGATTAAAATAGCGTGATTACCTTAGGAAAAGTGCCTTATGTTGCTAAATTTATAAGAATGAATCTCATTAGTTTTAAGTGAACTGATTGTACACACACCAAACTTTAGTACCTAAATAGTTTAGTTCATTAAATAACATTCTTCTATTTTGTGTTTTTATTAATAATTAGCACTTTTTAGGGTTTCGTAGCCAAATGGCAAAAACGGAACCCTTATAGATTCGTCATGTCTGTCTGTCTGTCTGTCTGTCCGTCCGTGTGTCACAGCCACTTTTCTCCGAAACTATACGGCCTATGCTATTGAAACTTGGTAACTAGATGTATTCTGTGAACCGCATTAAGATTCTTATATAACACTAGAAAAAAAGAAGTAAATTTTTGGGGTACCCATTCTCAGAACTGACTCAAAATTTGTTTTTTCATCAAACCCATACGTGTGGGACATCTATAGATAGGTCTTCCAAAATGCTGTTGAGGTTTGTAACATCATTTTTTTCTAAAGTGAATAGTTTGTGCAAGAGGGACTTCCAAAGTCGAAAAATGAGTGTCCCCCCCCTCTAACTTCTAACCTAAGAGAGTGATAAATCTAAAAAAAATATATGATGTACATTGCTATAAAAACTACCAACGAAAATTAGTTTGAACGAGATAGAGCTGGTAGTATTTTTTTAATACGTCATAAACCGCAACTTTCGGTTTGAAAAATCACTACCACTGCGAACGTGTTAAAACATCAATCAAAGTTACAACGAACTATAAGAACTTTTATATTATGTTACTTGCTGCTACGAAACCCTTCATGGGCGAGTCCAACTCGCACTTGGCCGGTTTATTATTTTTTAACCTTATTATTGTTCTACAATCGTGACACTACTCTATTTAAAAAGTAACAATTTCTTCATGAAGTTAGATCAAAAGCGACACATTTTTAAATTAAGAAGAACAATGACACTTTTTGATAGAAAAAACAAAAATATTTTTAATACTACGTACTATTATATATAAATGTGAAATAAAGTTCATATTATAGCTAGACTAAGCATTGCATATTTGGAGCAAAATAAAAGAGATTTCACTTGATTAAATGCTCATAATTACTTCTTTTTTGGTTACGAACTTTAAACGCTTCTCCTGAAAAATTGCCATTTTGGGATAATGACGGTTTGTTTCTGAACGTGCGATATGTGGGATGTACGGCATGTGTGCGGGTGGGCGGCAGCCTGTCTCCCTGGTTTGACGTCAACATTGGCGTCAGACAGGGCTGCGTGCTGTCGGCTCTGCTGTTTGTCCTGTACCTGGACGATTGTCTTAAGAGAGTAAGATCGATGAATGTTGGATTGCGAATGGGTGACTTACTTGTGAACTGTTTGCTGTATGCAGATGATGCCGTGCTCATAGCCGAATCGCCATCAGAACTACAGTCTCTAGTCACAACGATGAAAGATGATTGTCTAATGAGAGGCTTACATTTGAACGCGACTAAAACGAAAGTGATGGTATTCGAAAGAGAAGAGGACAGAACGAATGCCAGGATAACTGTAAATGATGTAGTGCTGGAACAGGTGGATGAGTTTGTATATCTTGGATGTGCATTTAGCAGGGATGGACGGTACACCGCTGATGTAGAAAAGAGGGTTACTGCGGGCAATAGTGTGAATGGAGCGTTAGGCAAACTTTTAGGTACCAAGGCCTTAAGTCAAAAGGCCCAGCTCGCAGTACACAATGCGGTGCTGATACCTACACTAACGTATGGAAGCAAGAGTTGGGTATGGCAGGAAATTCATGAAAGTAGAATAAACGCGGTCGAGATGCGCGCGCTACGCAAAATCTGCGACGTAACGCTCGCAGATCGCGTTCGGAATAAAGATGTAAGAAAGAGAGTTGGTCTGAAAGAGAGTGTCGGTGTTAAAGTAAGGAAGGGCATGCTACGATGGTTCGGGCATGTGGAACGAATGGGAGATGAAAGAATGACAAAACAGATATACAACGCGAAAGTGGATGGACGTAGGAGTCGGGGAAGGCCACGACACACCTACCACGACCAAATTAATCGTGTGTTAGTTGAGGGTGGTGTCAAGAGCCGAAGGAACCGACGTGCATGCATGAAAAGAAAAATGAAAGTTGAAGACGCAAGTGAGGTGTGTATGGACCGTGCCGTGTGGCGCTCGGTTCTTTCTGCCTACCCCGCAAGGGATTTGGCGTGAAGATAGTATAGTATAGTATGTATATTATTATATTGGAGGCCGCATAGGAACTAAAAAGTCGACAAGCTTATAGCCAATAAAGTTTCAGGGTACGTGATTTACGGCTCGAATGTTTGCACATTGCTGGAAATCCTCACTGTACTGCCACACAGTTATTTGGTAGAAAGCGCATTCATTGAAGAATTATGGGAATATTTATAGTAACCCGGAATTATCGTTCACAACCACTTACGGAACCCTAAAATAATGTGTTGACATTACACAAAATTTAGTTAATGTCTTCGGACGTAGTTATGTAGTAACTTTGTTACCGTTCTCCCTCCTCATGGAACTTTTCCGGGGATAAAAAGTAGACTATGTATTATTCCAGAGCATAATCTGTCCCTGTAGCAAATATAACAGTTAGAGCGTGAAAGAGTAATAACCACCTGTCCGTCTGTCTGACTGTCACCACGTTGTATCTCCTGAACCATGATAAACAGTTGAATTTTTTACTTCTGCATCCAATTCCTGCTTGCGACCTTTCCCAGGTCGTCGGTTCATCCGGCGGGTGGACGTCCTTACTAGTTTGCCGAGTCGCAGTCTCCACTCCAGAACTGTTTTGTTCCATCGACAATCAGTTCTTCGACAGGACTGTCATACTGAATTTCGAAGCTCAAAATAGCGATGAACTGTAGCCCTAAAGTACCGAATCGCGACTCACGTTAGTGCGAAAGTGCGCCACATCGATACCCATAATTTCGAATGTTTTCCACCGCGAAGCACGGTAGTGCGAAAGTATTCCACATCGATTCACACATTGTCGAATGTATTCCAGCGCGATACACGTTAGTGCGAAAGTCTAGTAAATGCGAAGGCATGCTACTTCTTGCTTAATACAGAAATGTTTCTTTATTTTGACGCGGGGACTCAAGGTTAGGCACTTCACCGCCCCTATTTGGGAGTGGGGTTACTTTGTGTGGGACTCACGGTTCTGAAAGGAACCGTCCTACCCATTAAAACCCGCGGTGTTCCGCCTCACCTTAACCGGCTCGCAGGTGGATAAATCACTGCGGCCCGGCAAAGGGTCGCCCCGTTCTTTCAGGACTATCCACGGGGGGCCTGATGGGCGGCCCCCCAGTACTCCCTAAGGAGCTGAAAAACAGCCCGCATCGTACCACTCTCGAATGTCCCTCTGTAAGCAGAGGAGACAGAGAGTGGCCGAGCGGGCGGGCGCTAAAAGCACCCTCGTAACGAGGGGCACGCCCGGAACACGAGGAGGTGCTGCCACCGTGCGGACCTCAGTGGATGAGGTCCCCCGACAGGGGCGCGCATCCAAGCCATCATACGGTGCCCCCGCACAAGACGGCGGGGCGGGGCGGGAGCGTTTGACCTGCACGCTCCCGCGACCGCAACTCCTCCCGTTTGGCCGCCATCACCTCGCTAACAAACGAGACGACGGCAGCCCAGGACGATTGGCTGCACACCATGGCTCGCACCACGGCCGGCAGCGATAGGTCCCTACCGATACAGCCCCTGAGGGCAATGCGCAGACCGTGCCATGCCGCACACTCAGCGAGGGTGTGTTCCGCCGAGTCTTTGACGCCACTTGGGCAGTGACGGCACACAGTTTATCCACCTGCGAGCCGGTAAGGTGAGGCGGAACACCGCCGGTTTTAATGGGTAGGATGGTTCCTTTCAGAACCGTGAGTCCCACACGAAGTCACCCCACTCCCCCAAATTGTGGCGGCGAAGTGCTTAACCTTCAGTGCCCGCGTCAAAAAAAAATCAACATTTCTGTGTTAAGCAAGAAGTATGCATGCCTTCACATTTACTAGACTTTCGCACTAACGTGCATCGCGCTGGCATACATTCGACAATGTGTGTATCGATGTGGAATACTTTCGCACTACCGTGCTTCGCGGTGGAAAACATTCGAAATTATGGGTATCGATGTGGCGCACTTTCGCACTAACGTGAGTCGCGATTCGGTACTTTAGGGCTACAGTTCATCGCTATTTTGAGCTTCGAAATTCAGTATGGCAGTTCTTCGACAGATGTTGCCAGCATACTGTCTGTGTGTATTCAGCGAGCTATTTCAACCATTCTGGTTGTCTGCCGGATAACCTCGTTTCAGAGTTTATCCCTCAGAGACACCCCAAGTATAGCTCGTTCTATAGCTCGCTGCGCAATATTGAAGGCATGCACTGACTCCCATCGTAATTATTCACGTCTCGGCACCGTGAGCCATGGCTTCGTAATGCTATAAATTTGTGTGGAGCGTACGTGCGTGCGTCCGCACTATTTGATCGCGCTACATAATTTCTAAACGGCTTGGAGGATGTTTGTGATGAAGATAATAATTATATTATTGTTGGGTCAAGTATGAGGAAGATTCTTAGCCATTTCTGGGTGAAAATGCAGGAGTGGACATGGCTTCGCGTCATTCCTTGTCACGAGCTATTATCTTTAGGCATTACCATACTTAGCTTAATTAAATCGAATAAAAGTTAAATAATTACTGGTTAATGCTAAAAAAAACAATTTCCCTGTTTAATGATCCCGAGCATAATATATAATCTTACTACTGCTGATTATTCCAATAAAAGTGAAATAGTAATTACTTGATAATGCTAAACACAACTATTGCCCTCTTTAAATATGCATCGTTTTAAATAGTTTTATCTTGTTATTTAGTGCTTTTTACCTGTTTTTATCAAAACATAGTTTCAAAACATAGTAATAAATTACGCAATTACAAGTCATTAGAGATTATCACTAGTAATACAATTTTATTCGTAGTTTTGTTTATCATTATTACTCGTGTTACTTGTATGTAGATTAAGTAAAAGTTGAACAATTTCAATACGATTAAGATAACTAGTTTTAATTTAAATATTAAAAACCAACCCCAGATCCTGAGACTGTTCTAATATACCTACCCAAACGGGGTTAAATAGGTATCCTTCTTTTGTGAGGAGGACTCACACTTTGCGTCCGGAGCGATCGAGCACGGTTAGATCCGATAGGGGGTTTTCTTTCGCGCCCGCTTAGATTGTGTAATGGTCTTCCTGCCTCGGTTCTCACAAATGCCGACAGTATAGGGTTCTTCAAAAGGGGTCTTTGAACTTTTTTACGGGGTCGGCAGCACGAGTGTAGCGCCTCCGGTGTTGCAAAAGTCCATAGGCTGCGGTGACCACCGGTACATCTGGAGGGCCGTATGCTTGTATGCCACCTTAGTGTAATAAAAAAATAGGAATTATATATCCCACAGATTTGATGCATCAGCCATCATTGGGCCATCTATTGGGCCGATACGCTGCAACAGGTACAGGCACATAGATGCACAAGACAAACTTATATCTCCCCTTATTTTCCATCGGGGGTTAATAATATTTCAATTTTATCTCTATACAATGGGGTTTCTGGTTCGATTCCCGGATATCAGGCCAAATATTTGTAGATGTGTGAATGTTTGTGACTTTGACACGGCTGAACGGATCTGATTTTTTATTCCCGTAATCAGTTTCCAAGTGATGCGGGAACGGGAACAGCGGAGCCGCAAGCGCCATCTAGTATAATATAGTTTAATTTAAATCAAATTTCAATCCAAGATCGACATTATGGTAACTAGCTTTATATGAAGACAGTCAGCATACAAATATTGGAACAGTATTATGAAAAAAAAACCCTTTATTTTCTTGAGTTAGGTTCAAAAGATACACTGATATAGAGTAATCGTAGAAGAACTGTAATCATCTATATCTATACATATAATAAAATGATAGGAAAGCCAAAACTGTACATTGGAAATATTAAAAAAAAATACTCGCTAGGTGTTCTATGTAAGATACCGAACCCAAAAATTTTGTCAGAAAAAATTTTGTCTGTTTGTCTGTTTGCTTTGCTTTGTCCGGAAGGATCTCGAAAAGTACTGAACAGATTTGGTTTAAATTTTGCACAAATATTACTTAGGGGTGGGGTCTTCAAATAGGCTATATATTATCTCGCTACATATCCATGCCATGGCATGGCATGGATCCCTCGCGTCACGCTGTCGTCTAGGGCCTGCTTCTGTAAGGACGGTGAGCGGCCTCCTCATCGACGTCAGGCCCCCGATCATGTAGGCCGATAGTCTTAGGCGAAGACATGCCGCCGATTGCGGAACTCGGGTGGGAGAGTTCTCTCCCGCCCCCTCCCCGCCGCCTCTTTCACGAGCATGACCTGCTGGCAGATAGAGACAGTGCAGTCCCACTTACTCCCGCTGGAGATCATCAGCGAGAGAGTGTCGACGTCCAGAACTGCCACGAGGGCCTGGCGCCCACGTCTTGCACTCCACCAATGTGTGGAACGCTGTGTTCTACGCTACGCTCCTCGCAGTGCTGGCACTCGGCCTTCCTTTGATAACTTTGATACCAATGAAAGGCAATCCCAACATCCCTGTTTGATTGTTTATTAATTCATCAAAAATTTACATTATATATGAATTTAGTAACATAATAATACTTTAAAAGAATACAGTTCATCGGTAACAACAGTAATAACAGCTTGGTATTGATAGATGTGCGTGGTGTTACAATAACATCTGCATTGAAAGCTGTGTTGGGCCAGTCCCAAAGAAACTAGAAACCTTGAATAAGTAAAAAAAGGCTGGCAATTTTTCATGACGCACAATACAGAGTCTCCTGTACATGGCGCAGATTCGTTATTAAGAATACTGCTCTCAACTTTTGGATAACTCCCAGAAGTGCTTACACTCCGTCTGTACATGCAGCGATGTGATATTCACAATAAAGACTGTCCTGAGGTAACTGACAGCATTGAACCACTGGTGCAGAGTAGAACAATAGTTTTTTTTATTTTATATAAAGCTCGCCAAATTGAAGTCGCCACTGATGGAAAGGCATGGCGCATCTAGCGATTGGGGGCCACTTTCACAATCCGTAAGACTTAAATTCAATTAAAAGACCGAATCTACCAAGGTGAGGTAAAGAGCTTTTCAACTTATAACTCCACCCTCTCCTTTCGATCTTAAATAACACGGGCCCAGGTACCACTCGCATGCAGTGAAATGACTCTTTGCCAGAACCTAGCAATGCAAAAATCGTTTCCCTTTCAAACCATAGCAATTTGAAACCCTCTGTCAGGGTGTATCTTCTCTTACAACACCAGGTTTTTAAGAGAGCATGAAAATGCACATCATTGTGCCTACAACATTAGGTGTTGTGAACTGGGATAGTGACTCACAAATTTTTAAAATAAAGCTATGGGTTATTATTTTTATCACAGAAATGATTCTTTGTGGGGTGGCGTCTAACAGTGATAATAGACCCGTGCTCTAGGAGGCAATTGCTAACGTACAGGAAAGCAGCTAAAGTCGTGGACCCTACAGCATTATGTGCTGGAACGAACACTTGATTGGTAATTGGAACAAATGCTTCAAGCAGTGACCCGAGCACCAATGCCTAAGGTGAATGCTTCTTTGAAACAATCTTCATTATTATCGTCAGAAGTTTAGCGTAGAGGCATAACAGCACACAGGTAGTGCCAGAGTCCTTTGGTGATGGTTATCCAGCTTCGAGGAACTCATTCGTTGTAGGTCACATGTAGGACATCAGTTGTATTTGGCACCCAACGGAAGTCTTAGATTTGAGAATCAACTTTTTTCTTAACAAGAAGAATCTTTCACAACGAATGAACTTCCAGTGCCCCGGGAAGGTTGGTTATGTATTGAAGTTGTAAAACAGAACCAGTCTTTTATTAACTCAATGCAATACTATTGAAGCAGAAAGGTCTACGGGTTGTGTCGTCATATGCTTTCGTATATCAAATGTTTTGCAGGGACTTTCAACAACACTGCGGCCTGTCGACCTACGGTAAAGTTGCTTCTTACACGAATAAGAGTTCGCCGCTGGCTCCTGCGTTACTAGCCATGATTCCCTCTGTATTTTTGCTTCTGAGAGCAAAGTTACAAACGTAGTTTATAATGAACATTCCTAAATATACAACTTTACTGGAAAATGTTGAGCTTTGGCTACAATGACGTCCATATCCATACTAATATTATAAAGCTGAAGAGTTTGTTTGTTTGTTTGTTTGTTTGAACGCTAGGATCTCAGGAACTACTGGTTGAATTTTGAAAATTCTTTTACAGTTTGATAGACCATTTATCGAGGATGGCTATAGGCTATATAACATCATGCTACGAGGAATAGGAGCGGAGCAGCAATCAAGAATGTTTTGAAAACGGGGAATATATTTTACCGTCTGAGAGCTTTTGAGCCGTACGCTGCGTAAATGGTTAAAGTTACGTAAAAATTGTGTACTACAAAGTTGTTTTTCTTAAAAAGTTCTAAAAAAATCCGCAATATCATGTATCTATCTTTTAAGGTTCACTCACAATAACCCAATTTGTCTATCTCTTAAGAGGGCTAACATATTTCGCGCCACATATTGCTCAGAAACCATACTTTTCATTGCATTTAAAGTCATTAAATATTTATCGTAGCAGCATGGTATTCACTAACATACTTAGTAAATTTTGCTCTCTAAACGTTTCATAAAACATATTTTACCTAACAACGGATTACATATGGTTAATATCAAGGAAAGTGAAACAGGTTTTTCAAATCATACGATTTGCATAGATTTCAATGCTTAAATTCATGTCAAATTACTGATAAATTTAATAAACAAGGGATACGAAGCAATTGCAAAGGGCTTTGGCTATCTGTTTGTAGAATAACCTGATATCAGGTAGGTTCCTTTTTTTAGAGAAAAATGACTGTAAAGTTTGCTCAAATACTGAGAAATTTCACCAAAATAAAGTAGTCTTTTCACCAGCTTCTGTAGTTTAAATCATTATGATAATTATGTAATATTATGTCAGAACTTCTCCTTTGACAATAAAAATATTTATTTTTAAGTAACTAGATACAGATTTTTTTTTACAAAGTATTTTGTGAACCCCTATAAATGCAGATACGCGAACAAATACGATTTAGTACCGCCGAGAGGCTCTCAGAGAGTGGTCATGTCGCTCGATGTTCCATTTTTGAATACGTAAAAATTAACAAAAATAGTCTAATTCTAGCGTGACCACACAATCTTAGTACTTTGTGACGTATAATATAATATATATAAATATTTATGGTCGATATACAACGTGAACTTTTGTATAGTGCAAAGCTCAGACACCCCGACTAGAGTTTCGCTTCAAAATACTGTATAAAAAAAATTAAATGAAGCTAACGAAAACTGACCAAGTTATAAGCTTTTACAGTTGCACTATTTTCTTCACGAACAGCGTAGGTGTAGGTATTATACGCAAGGCAGGTAGTCACTATTCGTGTGGTATTGATAATAACATATTAACACACCATTTTCATAAGTGGTAATTATGGAACACCTGTGAGGAACCAGACCAGGATTGGGACGGCTATAAAGCCGCTAAAGCAAAATACAAGTAGCGACTGAGATACAAAAGTACCAAGTCTTGGAGAATCCTCTGATATAGTCAGACTAATACTAGCCAAACAAGGGACAGAACTGTCCATATCTATAAAGAAACCTGACGGCGCGGCGGCCTGACCCACACATGAAAAGAATTATTTATACTGTTGATTGATGGCACTTGGTGGAACCTTTCGGCATTTTCAAAGGCAAATTAACATTATGTAATGACCACTAAATCACTTAATTACTCGAAAACAATAAATTAATAGCATATAAATTACCACTACATCATTCTACTAACGTTAACTATCATGAAAAGAAGCCGAGAGTATTTTGATACAAACGCACTTCCCAGAATGCCAATTGCTGCAGACACTCATGTGGCTGGTGGAAAACGTATCCACAGAAGAAGTCCAGTGGGAGCTCGCAAGACCTGTTCTAATCTATTCTGTCAACTTACAAAAAACTGAATGGGTAATTAACAGCTTCAAGTCCTTCAAATCTCCAGGACAGGATGAAGTCTTCCCTGCAGTGATAAAATGGGAGAGGACACAAGTTGATATTGTCAGTTACATAATATCTATACGCCAGACAATGAATGGGACTCTGACCCAGACTGTGGAGAGAGGTCTAAGTGATCTTTATACCAAAACCCGGTAAAGGGATTATGTTTGTGATTCAGACCTCTGGTTATACAGACCGATAAGCCCTTCGTCTTTCCTGCTAAAAACTCTGGAAAGATTGTGTGACAGAGACAATCGTGGGACGGCCCTTCAAAATAAACCACTGCATTCCAACCAACGCGCATAATGCCCCCGGCAAGTCTACAGACTCAGCACTACATGCAGTGGTACACAAAATAGAAGAGGTCATCCAGAATCAATCAATCAATGTGCCTCGGCACTTTCATAAACATAGAGGGAGCTTTCGACAGAAGAAGCATAACTACGGCACTGGCAAAACACCGAGTATACACGGTAGTCAGTGAATGGATAGATAACATGCTAAACAAACTTATTTTAAAGCTACAGACAAGCAGAAACCAGTGCGCAGCCATGGCCGAAGGTTGTCAACAAGGGGTCGTGGTCTCACCACTGCTAAAGAACCTTGTTGTAGACGACCTAATAACCAATCAATCAATCAATTTAACCTAGAACAGTCCCTATATACATGGATGTGGAACGAGCCATAGCAGATGGTAAAATTAAATTATGGAGAAAAACGGATCTGTTTACAAAGCATGACTGGTATTTTAAAATCCAAGACCAACTTCAAATCAAGTGAGAAGCTGCGTTTATTTTATCTTCTAGTGATCTTGTGTATATAATAAATATTTTTAATGAATTGTATTAAAATTACATTCAGTCAAGCCAACATTTATCGATTTGCGGTGTAGACTGAACACTAATTTGCCCATAAGCACAGTAAATATTTCGAAAGACGACGAGTTTTGGACTACGAGGATGAAACCTAAATTGTTAAATATTTACGACTAATTTCTGTTGCCCAAAATGGTTGAGCCCAGAAAGAGCCGATAAAATAAAATAAAATAAAATTTATGCCCTTTGAAATTAAAAAAAAAATAGGTTTGTCAACATTTTTGTGACTCTACTGGGGGTTGGGAAACGCTACAAACTGAGAAGAACACCCCAAGAAACTCAGTTCGGTCCCTCCCAAAATTCATCTTAGTAGGTATCTAATAATCGATCAATGCCGATACGGAGAATGGCTTTTTCTTGGCGGTGTGCATTGTTATGCACATACCTCTTAATTAGTATTTGGTTGTTGTAAATGAAAAACACCTACTATCAATTAAAATTTGATTTAGATCCCATAGCTCAAGCTTATAGCTTAGTTCGGGCTAGATGATGTTGTGTGAGAATATCCAACAATATTTATTGATTATTTATTAAAAATATTTTAATGTTCCTGCCAGCACTGAATCGGCAGCAAAACATCGGACCATGCCAAGCGCCTGCGCGTTTTTAACTATGTGTATTGTCAAATTTTAATATTTATAGTGTAAAATAAAATATTGTCCATTACTTTCTACAATTTTCGTATATTTAGATACTTTAAAAATAAACTAATGGACCGTTTTCATGTATGTGTGTATTATATACTATACTATCTTCACGCCAAATCCCTTGCGGGGTAGGCAGAAAGAACCGAGCGTCACACGCGGCACGCTCCATACACACCTCACTTGCTTCTTCAACTTTCATTTTTCTTTTCATGCATGCACGTCGGTTCCTTCGGTTCGGTATTTCTAATTGCAATATTGATATTATTTAGGTAAATAAATGTTAACTTTATTAATTTTATGATGTCAGTGTCTATCACTACTTAATATCAATAAATTTGCAATAAAAAAATCAAAAACTATTAACTAATATTACTAACATAAAAATTAAATTAAAAGATTGAACGCTTAGACTAAGAATATGACACCGGTAATACATCAAGGAAAACAAAAGTATCAAACTTGTTGGTAGCAACAATTGGCACTATACGGCTATGTGCGCCGCGCCGCGCTGATTTTTTACGATCGTAAAGAAATTTGAAAACCGAATTTACGCTCTTAAGGTTCGCTTACAATATTATAAAACTGAATAGTTCGTTTGTGCTAGGATCTCAAAAACTACTGGTTACATTTCAAAAAATATTTTACAAATTAATATTACATTTATTGGGGATGGCTAATGACGTTATAATATCACGCGAAGACGAATAGGAGCGGAGCAGCCATGAATAATGTTTCGAGAACGGGGAAATTTCTTTCTTTTGAGAGCTTCCATTGCGTACGCTGCGTAAATGGTTTAAGTTACGTTAAAAATGTGTATTACAAAATTGTTCTTCTTAAAAAGTTATAAAAAAATAGTCCTCAACTGCATATGCCTATCTTTTAGGTTCACTTACAATAGCCCTCTTATTAAGTTATAAAGTATGAGCGACACGACGGGAGTAAACGTGGTCTGCAATAGTAGCCAGTGAATTGTGAACTGAACGATAAAAACCGGTCAAGTGCGAGTCGGATTCGCACACGATGAATTCCATACCAAAAACCGGATTGGCGGAAGTAAATGCGACTGGAAACATTATATCGCTTTACATATTAATACCCCTCCTTCTAAGTCTCATGTGACGCAAACGAAGTTGTGCGGGTCAGCTCTAATGAATATAAGCGACGCGAAGGGAGTCTGTGCGACGGGAAACATTATAATACTAGAAATATTAATACAATACCTCTCTCTTTCTTACTCTCATGTAACGCAAACGAAGTTGCGCGGGTCAGCTAGTAGATACATAAATTAAATCACCTTAAACACAATACATGCATACGACGCGTTTATCCCCAAAGGGGTATCTGAGGCATATTATACGCTTACATTTCACCTTTTTATAATTCGTCCCTCGTAACGTAATAGGTGGCGAGCCGTATTGCCGTGATGAAATGGACAGACGTAGGTACTGCCTACTTTTGATTTTTTTAAGTCTATAAGGACTTCAACTTGGTTTAAGCTTAAACTTAAAAACACAATTCTTAACACAAATGTGAACCATATCTCAGGTACTCATTATTAACAGTCTCGTAATTTCAGTCTATAATCAGTTAGAGACCTTATTCTTATCATTCCATGGATTCTAAGTGCGGGCGCCGGGTCCATAGCGTGGCACAGGGGGGAACACCCCGTCGGCGTCTGGGACTTGCGACCCATTTGAGTAGGTTTAGAGTGGCCACCTTACTATTCCCTCCCCTGCCCAACCAGATTTGGTAAGACCCTATCAATGCCGCTTTGGATATTCGTTTTAGTAAAGAGCTTACTGAAGCTCTTGGCAATCCAAGGTCTTAAAATAATTATACAGGGCTTTAGCTGGAATTCCATTTGCTCCTACTTCTATGGAATAGAGTTTAACCGCATAGCCATTTTTGTTAACTCATTGGTCAAGTCAAAGTATTTATTTATCTTCATGGCGTTGTCCTTCGGTATGTTGGTCTCCCACGGCACCGTGAGCTCCACGAGCACTGCTCGCTTATGTATCCTTGAAAAAAAGAATATGTCTGGTCTGGATGGCGAGGTACATACATCCTCTGGGATTTTATAGTGTTTTATAATACTTGTCTGCGAGTATGGTCCAATCGGCGGCAGCCATCAAAACTGAGTATGGCTTTTGAGGTACTTTCTTTGAACAGCCTTCCTTTACAAACGCAATGTTATTTCTTATGTTTGTGGCTCTAGCTACCGCCAAACTGACAGCCTCACGTATGATTTCCAATACCCTTTTGTTGGCGTGAGTAATGACCCATGTCTAATAGCGTCCTACTACCCACCAGCAGGTGCCTAGCAGTTCCAATTGCTTCTCAAGTTTTATCTGTGGCTTTCCCCCACCTGACCAGATTACTTTGGTCAGAGAGGGTCAACTGAAACGCGTTCAGATAGAATCTAAGTAAACCCGGCGACCAGTCGTAGAACAAGGTACGCCACTGCAAGGCCATGGGAATACAAAACTCGCCTAGAGTAAGCCACTCGTTCTGCATCTCTAGGTTCATCGCGTGCACCTTATAGGCGTCATTCGCATCCTGCTCCAGAAAAAAAATTGTGACGTCTTTATCTGTTTGTCCCCGGATACTACTCAAACCCACTCTACCAGTCTGCGAACCCATCATGAATTTCTTGTATAATTGGAGGCGGGACTCAAGTTCTGCTATATTTTTATCCTTTGGAAGAGTTTGAACGATTTCGTGTCTTGATTTTGCCAGACGTACATTTTAGTAACTCTTACATGTTAATAGAATTCCGACAGCTTCTTAAACGTCATTCCGCAGTTATTAGAGGCTCTGTATAGTGCCGACGGGTCGGCTGATTGAGCTAGCCCTAGCCACGACTTCAACGTCTTCGTAACATTCGCATCCAATCCTAAACAGTTTTAAAAAAAGAAAGAATTTTATATATTTCTGGCTTTTGTCAAAATATTTCGCCTCCATTGATCCTCTCTCCTAGCGCGCTCCCTTACCTTCTTTTCAGGACTAATAGAAATTGTCGTTGGTAGTGTAGTGTTGAGAACTGTAGTTGTTTGCGAGACACCTAGAATGAAAAAAGAGCAAAAACACTTTTCGTTTCTTGCTATAGTAGCATATTTTTACATAATACTTATAAAATCTGAATATTTTCTGCTAGGACGGTTTAATTTTAAATGTGACACTTCGTTTAAAATTTTAAAATGCAATGTCATAGTTACAATAATGACTTAATGCAATAACGACATTTGTCGCCCCCTAGCGGCAACGAGTAAAATTATCTTTCTGTCGTTCTAGTACTGAAAAATATGCTAATAAAAGACTTCTTTTTTATTGTAATCTGAAAATCTTGTGATTTTGAGATATGTCGGTCTTGCAGTAAGCAAGCGATATGTTTAATAGAAGTTGACTCGATTTAAAGACATTTATCAGTTCTGCCTCCCTTGTACCGCACTTTTTCATTTCGTCAATTTTTAATTTGACAGAATATTACAAAGGCCTCCGCTCCGCTCCCGCATTAGCCTTCGTGGTTATTGTTTTTATTACCACTCAACACCAACATCAACTTTGATGGCGTGACTCTAAAACGTGATAATTTTGTCATTGACTACAAATGGACTGAATAGAAATGGTAAATTGAAAATTGATGATATGAAATATTTCACGAGTGAAGACCCACTGGAGATCGTGGCTTGCACCATGGTCTCCAGCGAGAAATTGTTCACGTCTAGACCTGCCACGAGGTCCTGGCGCTGTTGTGCCCACCGTGCACTCCACCAATGTGCAGAGCGCTGTGTCCTCACTGCACTCCTCGCAGTGCTGGCACTCGGCCGTGGTTTCTAGGAGTATTCGCCACAGATACTTACCGAAACTCCCCCACCCGGTTGTCACAGATACTTTGGTTGCTCAAGTCACACCTTCCAGGTCTCCACGGTTTCCTGGTGAAGCTGGAACCTCCGAGCCTTGATTTCTTAAGACGCATACCCATGGCCCCGCTCCAGCGCCTCCTTGCGCCATTTAAATAGTGACGCAAGGGCTCTCGCTTCCACATACGCTAAACGCTACTTCTAACATACGCTAAAGATCTGGGAAAGAATTCTTAATAAACGCCACTCAGCCCTCGTTGAGATGTCCCCAAATCAGTTTGAGTTTACAGCATCTAAATCTAACACTGATGTCATACAAGCAATCAGAATCCTGATGGAAAAGCATAGAATCAACAAAAAGGACCCATACCTTATGTTCGATAGTTCAGTGGGAGCCTAGTGGATTGCTCTGGGGAGATCCTATAGGCACATGAGATGACACAATGGTTTCGCAAATCGGACCGCCACCGAAAAATTACTCGCCAATTACCTTATGCTCCGTTCTTCTTTAGGCTCTGCTAGTTCTGATGTTGCTTCTGTTGCTGTTCTGTTTGCTGATGTCGCTTCCAAATTCTGTGCCGACTGAGGCGCTGACGTGTGGTTAGGTTGCCGGCAATCCACCACAGGCGCAACTGTACGCGCCTGTGGTGGATTGCCGGCAACCCATGCCGTAGTAAAATTAGCCCTAAATATCCCAGAACAAAAGAGAGGTAGAGGCCGCCCGCCATCGACCTAGTGGTCCAATATCGAGAGAGACCTCAAGAAAGCCCAATCGCCAGAACCAACAACTCAAGACAGACTGTCTTGGCGCAGAAATGTAAGGAGACCCGACCCCAAATAACGGGAACAGGGAAGGAAGAAGAAGAAGAGTTCTCGCTTTCAGGTCCCATGGAGGAGTCACGGCTAGGGACATAAGATTGTGCGGTATCCCCTCAGCCCAGCAGCGAGGACACTGCATTTCACACATTGGTGGAGTGCACAGCGTGCGCGCAATAGCGCCAGGTTCTTGTGACAGGTATGGAAACTATGGTGCGAGCCATGCTTTCCAGCGGAAGTAAATGGGACACCACTGCGTCTCTCTGTGAGCAGGTCATGCTTGTGAAAGATGTGGTGGGGAGGGCGCGGCAGAGAACTCTCACACCTAAGTACCTTACTCTGCGGCAGGGACGCCACAGGCTTGTCTTCGCCCAAGACCATCGGCCTCCATGACAGAGGGCCTGAGGACGGTGGGGGGGGGGTGGGGGGGGTGCTGCTCACCGTCCTTCATAAGCAGTCTCAAGAGGACAGCGTGACGTGATAGTTTTACGCACGCCACACGTCACAAAAAGCGTAGTAACACCCGAACTATCCCCCAAATACTGCAGGTTAGGCTGCAGTGGTAGCCAAGGTCTGCTCGAAATCCTGGGGTCATCTTTCCGGGCTCCCAACCGTACGCATTAGGTAGGGAACGTGTGGTTTTTTAGTTGGTAAGAGTCCTGCAAATTGGTCTAGTACTTCCGGAGCCTATTCAATGCAAACAAACAATCAAATCTTTCCTCTTTCATATATTAATATAGCACGTCCTCCCGAAGGCTTCCCTGGGGCTCCCGGCCGGTGATATTAGTCGGTAAGAGTCCGGCATAGCATCCACTTAATAGATTTCCACACGCAATCATGTAAAAATTAACCTGGATAATAATCATACAAATTGAGTATTTACTTTTATCATTTTTAGGGTTCCGTACCCAAAGGGTAAAGAACGGGACCCTATTCATGAGACTTCGCTGTCCATCTGTCTGTCTGTCTGTCTGTCTGTCTGTCTGTCTGTCCGTCAGGAGGCTGTATCTCATGAACGGTGATAGCTAGAGAGTTGACATTTTCACAGAATATGTGTTTTTGTTGCCGCTATAACAACAAATACTAAAAACAAAAACATAATAATATTTGAGGGGGGCTCCCATACAACAAACGTGTTTTTGGCCATTTTATCCTATACATTAGAATATAAGGTATCTATCTCAATTAAAATACGTTAGTTGTCTTGAAAATATCATCAAAATCATTTCTTCCCTTTACACCATGCAAATTAAATGAATACTTTAGAAAGTATAGCACAGTCAAATATTGCGCAACGAAAGTAATTTTTGTCGCCATGATTGAACATTACACGGGTCACATACTAACTTATTTTTCGACTTTGATCGTAAACATTTTTTCTTTAAAAAGTGAACAACGCTTTCAACAGATTACTTTAGATAGGTGCAATATTTAAAAGATAGCAATTTCATAGGAAATAGTAAACAAAGAGCCGGTATTTTAGATTTTTCTCCAGTATAAACAATTTACGTACAAACACACAATTCAATTACATGCACCGATGTTGTAGAAAGTATCGTGTTTATAATGTCATGTCATCATTCAAATGTCATCCATATTCTGAAAAACAAATTAAACATACAGTTCTCAAACTCTTTTAAAAATACATACTGTACTACTGTACTACCGTAGAGGATCAACATAGAGCAACGCGAACTGCCTAAAGGCGCGCGTTGCTCTATGGTTAACAAACACCATAGAGCAATACTTGTTTTATAATAAGTATGTACTGTTATTAGGTAATAAGGGCAACCAGAAGACGCTTGAAATACTCACAAAATATCGAGCAGTGTATTTTCATAAAAAATAAATAATTAAGACAAAATGGACATGTACTGGGACATCCTTCCGAGGGCAAACCCGGGGCTCCCAATCGTAGGCCGTTGGGCGTTATATGAGGTTTTAGGTAGGAGTTCGGCATAGCATCCATGAAAGATTTTCTCTCACGTTAAATAAAAAAATAGGAGGCTCCCATGCAACAAATGAGACTTTTTGTTGTTTTTTGGTACGGAACCCTCCGTGCGCGAGTCCGACACGCACTTGGCCGGTTTATTAGTAGTTAGTGTTCATTAAAAGACAGAAACTGAATAAATTACAGTAAACTGTTTTAGAAAAACATGTTAATAATTTGTATTTCTTATCCGTTGGTAGCTGAAATATTGTCTTTTAATGATAAATATAAATTTATGTTTAGTAGAATATAATGTGAAAGTTCCATTATGTACCTACCTATTTTTTATGTATTTATACTAATATTTCGGTCGACGACCTGAAGAAGGTTGCAGTAAGTTACTGGATGCGAAAAGCGCAGGACCGTGCGTTGTGGCGTAATTTAGGAGAGGCCTAGCTCCAGTAGTGGACTGCCGTTGACTTATTTACTTGATCGTACTAATAATATAATTAGGAAAGATTAGATTGTTTGTTTTGATTTCAACTCCAACACTACTGAACTGATTTCAAAAATTCATTTACTGTTGGGAAGCTACTCTTTATCCAAATGACATACGCACTATAGTCGCTTGCACTAGGAAAGTTATGGCTAATGCGGGCCCGGTATCCGTCACAATAGTAGAGGAGCCGGTCCCGTCTTGCCAAGAGCCAGCCTTTCTTCCCGGGCGGGTGGGCAGGTTGCGGATAGCCTACCCCACGCAATACACCACCATTATGGGAGGTGTAGTGTATGGGGAATGTACCCCATTTGGGCCCCAGAATGGAAATGGCCGTACCCTTAACACTCTCCGGTCGTCTTCCACCTCCGCCGAGCTTTTATTAGCAGAATCTGTAACCGCCTGTGAAGGCGCGTTCGAATTCACCGTTGTCTACTGCAACGACATCTTAACCCTTAATTCGACAAGATTTTTTTATCAATAAATATATGTTGGTGATATTATTATAGGTTTTGGTTTTTAGCTTACTAGAGACCCTAGAAAAAATACAAAAAAAAATCTATGTATTACAGTTTACTGAAAAACCTATGTCCACTGTACTGGACATTGCCGAGTATTCAATAATCTGATGCGCTTTGACCATGTGCAGTATACTTCCCATTGTCAAAGATATGAAGTGTAAAAAAACAAGGGGTTCCATGAGAAATTATTCAATATGTTTATGTTTACTTAAAAATGGGCCAATTTTACCCGCACAGTGGGTTTATCTTTCATATCGTGACCCTTATTGTGAATGGAGTAGTAAGTAATAAATGATTTGGTAATGGTACTCACGATAATTTAGTCTTCGTGGCTATTGTACATACACTGTCTGTCATCCGGACAATACTTCGCATGCTGGAGCAGCAGTGATAATAAAACAGAATATCAAACATAATGTGAGACTAGGATATCGAACACCCCACATACAGGCAGCTACAGTTGAAGTGTATGACAAACAAAGAAGCATATTATTCTCATCTTTACATAGCCCACCTAGACATAAAATTTCTTCTTCCCAATATGATGACTTATTTAAAACCCTGCCAAACAGATATATTATTAGAGGTGATTGGAATGTCAAGAATATTGCTTGGAGTTCGAGACTTACAAATACTAAAGGAAAATAATTGAAAATAAGTATAGACAACAACAAACTTTTTATATTAACAACCTGTCAACCCACCATATGGCCACGAGATCCAAAGAAAACACCGGACCTTATAGACTTTTTCATTTATAAAAATCTAAAAAAACAGGTACATAAAGATAGAAAGTTATTTATATGTATCATCCGACCATACTGCAGTGATTGCAACCATAAGTATGCATGTCATAGAAAGGGTATCAAAGGCGTATCTCTGTAACAATCGCACAGACTGGGAATCCTTTAGACAGTATCTCGAAGAAAACATTGAATTAAAAATATCATTGCAAACTAGTCAAGACATTGACAACACTGCAAGAAATTTAACTATAGTCCAGTCATTACGTCGAAAAAATCGGGTTAGAAATGCAAATGAACCGAGAAAGCCAAATTTTGGATATTACGTGGGGAGGGGCTAGAAAAGCTTAAGTTCAAATTGTCGACCAAAATGGCCTGGTGGGTTTTCCGCCATCTTGAAAAAAGGGTTATATTCAGTTTTTTCATCATAATTCGGTTCCCCGTTGAGATACGGAAATTTTAACAGAAAGTTTTTTGTTGCTCTTTATACGATCTACAATTAAAGTCTACACATTTTTCACGTATCGATCACCGTTATCGAAATATCGATCCAAAAAGCCATAAATTTGGGGAGAAAAAATTGTTTTTAGCTATTTCCTTCTTTCTCGTGAAAGATATCGAAAAATGTCCAGAATCAAAATTGGTGAGCGTGTTCAGACCTACAAATTCGTTTTTTTATTTTTTATTTTCCATAAGAATTACGACCTCTAGCGCGGCGCAAAGTCAGTAAGACTGTGCCCGGTTTTGATTTAGCCGCTCGCACGGTTGTATCCATACGTCAAAATGGATGAATGGTTGTTCAAACAATTATTGCAATACAAAATAAATTAATAAACCAGCCAAATTATAAATCAAACACATGAAAATTATTGATCAAATAATTTTTATGCAGCAAAAAACAATAATTACAGGTGGTAATTTTTTTCACATGTTTTTCGCCGTTTCAATGGTCCTGGCTGTAGAAGTTCTTCCTCGGTAGACTCTTCGAGTCGTGAAAACTCTTGAATCGCAGTAAATGATGCTGGGACGGTAGAAAAAACATAACCGTTTACGACCACCATACAGAGCGATAAGGAATAGTTTTCCCGCGCAAGCTAGCATCTCCGGATCGACCTTTTCTTGCTTGAATAGTTCTACCGATGACCAGAGGTTCGGGTTCTTCTCGAGGGTGCTGATGAATTTCGACTTTCCAATATTATAAAAAAACGACGTGGTGTCACAACCGCTGAAAGCATGGATGAAAAGAATGTTCTCAAGAACAGACTTATCATGCTTGAAACTATTCGGAGAGTATAGTTTTGCCGGTGTTTTGCCTCTAGCTGGTTTGCGAAAAAAAAAATTTTTTTTTGTCCTGTGCAAGTCCGGAAATTAAAACCAATAGATCGATATCTTCGCCGACGATTTCCACAGAGTCATAAAACGATGCTTCTCTAATTGTTGTGGTTACAATGAGGGTATCAGCATCCTCATAAGCCTGCTCTACTTTTATTTCGGTATTTGTAAAATAACGGCGAAGCATTTGTATCAAGTTGTTTTTATTTTGGTCCCTTGCAAGAAACTTCTCCTGGCTAACTTTCAGAGCAGTAGTTTCATCAAACGTGAACTCTGGTGATTGGTTCTTCCTTGAACGTCGTGCCCTTTCCGAAGATTTGTAGGTCTGAACACGCTCAACAATTTTCTTTATGGACATTTTTCGATATATTTCACGAGAAAGAAGGAAATAGCTAAAAACAATTTTTTCTCCCCAAATTGCGGCTTTTTGGATCGATATTTTGATAACGGTGATCGATACGTGAAAAATGTGGAGACCTTAATTGTAGATCGTGCAAAGAGCAACAAAAAACTTTCTTTTAAAATTTTCGTATCTCAACGGGGAACCGAATTATGATGAAAAAACTGAATATAACCCTTTTTTCAAGATGGCGGAAAACCCACCAGGTTATTTTGGTCGACAATTTGAACTTAAGCTTTTCTAGCCCCTCCACACGTAATATCCAAAATTTGGCTTTCTCGGTTCATTTGCATTTCCAAATGTATATAATGACTGGACTACTAATTTTTAAGCTATTGCATAGCTTCTATCGCGGGCCTTGCGTGGAGACCGAATCCAGAAATTGTG
Organism: Miltochrista miniata; assembly: GCA_933228765.1. Classification (NCBI taxonomy): domain Eukaryota; kingdom Metazoa; phylum Arthropoda; class Insecta; order Lepidoptera; family Erebidae; genus Miltochrista; species Miltochrista miniata. The sequence goes on from OW121771.1 coordinate 4,575,636, forward strand.
TCACGAAAACGAGTCACACTCTCAGTACCTTCGGCCACGTTCGTGTATCTAGTCTAGCAATTCATAATTTTTTTGTTTACGTCAATTATGAACTCTGCAGTCGTTATATATTATTATTATTATTATGTCAAATAATCCAAAAATTGATGCTTGAACCCAGAATCGATCTTGCGCCTTCTGCGTACCGATCCGCGTCTTAACCACTCGACCAAAGTTGAATTAAGAGTGTTGGTCGAATTTAGAGTTCTTAATGTGAAATGACAATTTCGATGCTGTCAATTACATTAGTTGCTGTCAATTTACTTCGTCTAAATAAAAATTCGACTATACGTGTATAGGTATTCATCATCTATGTACAACAGTGAACTGTACTCGTATAATTTGTGTAAAAAGTGTTTTAAATATAAATAAACAAAGTGCATTTATTAATGTAGAAAGTCACGAAAAATAGTGAAAGAAAATGAGTGAGTACTCTATATACATACATTTTATTATTATTATCACCAATGCAGTATCGTTTTTTGTTTTGTTAATTTATATATAATACTGCTATAAAGATAACCAAACCCGGGAGTACGTTCCCATGGGAAGCGGGAAGAAAATTTCACGCTGACGTAGCCGCGAGCGCCATCTATCCCATACCTATGTACTTTAAACGTGTCATAAAAGTCACAACAATACCATACATGCATATTTCAAAGAATGTCTATTATTACCATAAAATTTGTAAAAATAGTTTTTAAGTAGAAAGAAGAAACCTATTGTTTTATCTTTTAACTAGCTGACCCTCGCAACTTTGTTTACGTCACACAAGGTCTATGAAATTAGAGGTATTTATTAATCATACTCATCAAGTAGCGTGTAAATCTGCCCTGTATGCTATATCAAAATAGAGCTTAATGGTTAAAACTATTCCTCAGTATAGAATTTTCCTCAGTATAAACAATTTACATACAAACACCGGCGTGTTAGAATTTTATTACATGTATCAATGTAGTAGACGTAACGTGTATAAAATGACATCAATCAAATGTCATCAATATTCTGAAAAAGAAATTAAAAATAGAGTTCACAAACTCTTTTGAAAATACATACTGTACCTACCTTAGAGGATCGTTATGAAGATAACAGGATAGTTAACAACCATCCATAGAAAATAGATGGTATAATGCTGAATACCGCAAAGAACAATCGGCGCGGCATAGAATGGGGCCTATACTGATATCCTGGAGGATATTAATGATGCCGATGTCCTGTGCCTGCTGAGGCACACACACGCCGTCATGCATGTCTGCAGGACAACGTGCAGGACAACGAGCAGGATGAGGCAGCGAATGGCTGGACTGAAATTAAAATCGACAGACGCAAGAGATGTGGTGGAGGCACTAATTCACGTACCTCGGGAGTGTCGTGTCAGAAACTGATGGAATAGAAGAGTACCCTACATCATTTCGAGTCTCGCCAATGCCAGAATAACCTTTACACAGCTGCGCCCCGTAGGCAGTTGCGAAAATAGACACGAAGAGTGAAACTCATAACAAAGTAAACGTTAAAACTGTACTGCTAACTGCTATACGGATGCGAGACATGGAAGGTCACTAAAGTAAAGACATTTCGCACCAGCTACCAGCTATAAGTCTTCGTCAAACGCTGCCTCCAATGGATCCTCGGTACATATGGGCCCGAGAACATCACGAACGTAAGACTATTGGAACGCTGCAGTGAGACCCCAACAGATCAAACGTCGGAAGTGTAGCTGCTGCGCTGGATTGGACACACGCTGCAAAGGGACCATGAATCACATCATACCAAGGCAAGCCTTACTGAAACTACTGGTAGGCTTTCAAAAACTGTTCGATAGTAAGTAGGTACATTTATTGATAGTGGCTATAGGCTACATAACATAATGCGAAGATTAATAGGAGTGGTGCAGCAATGAGGAATGTTTCGAAAACGGAAAACATTTAATCGTAATAAGAGTATCCGTTGCGCCTCTGCGTAAATGGTTGAAGTTACATAAAAATAATTTATTACAAAATAATTGTTCTTCTTAAAAAGTTCTAAAACAAAATTCCAAAAGCCCAAATGTCCACAGTCAAGTAGGCACTTGCCCTTTTGATCGAGTTACCTTAAACGCGAGATGCCAATGAAGGTGTTCTGCCTAAAAATAAGATTTGCCTAAAAAGCTGTTTGCCTTAAATGAGAAATGCCGATGAAGCTGCATGTCTGAAATGTGAAGTCGACTAAGAAGCACATTGCCTAAATTTAATTTAACTATAAGGCAGTTTGCCAGAAATACAAGATGACCGAGATGTCTGTTTGCTCTAAACGAGAAATGACAATGAAGCAGCATGCCTGAAAAGTAAAATGACTAGGAAGCCGATTACCTGAAATAATATAATAAATTTAATGTCTGCATAGCCTTAGCAAAATTGGCAGCGAAGAAAAGAATTATAAATAAATAAATAAATATAAATATTCAAGGACATTTCACACAACGCTATCTGATCCCAAAGTAAGCTAGGAATAACCTGCTTGTGTTATGGGTATCAGACCACGGATATTAATACTTATATACTTTTAAATACATACATATTATACATAGAAACACCCAGACTCTTGAGACAAACATTTATGGGTCACACAAATATTTGTCTCCGGTGGGAATCGAACCCACGACCTCCAGCGCCGCAGGCGGTATCACTACGGACTGCGCCACAGAGGCAGTCAATTACCTTCTTATGTCGATCAAAAGGGGGTAATTCTTCTTTAAAAGTAAGATGCCAATGAACGGCTACTGGGACCATATTTGCTAATCTCTATGGAAAACTAGGCAGGTGTCGGGGTCGAACCCTCTGTGCTTTGTTGGACGGATCGGACAACGCGGATATTTTCCTACCATTTTTCCTGTTGGTTGGATTGATGATGAAAAAATAGTCACAATTTGTTACTTACAAGTGGCCAGTACTTACCTACACTATTGTTGACGGAAAAGTTTTCAAGTGACCAATGCTACAATTATGATATTTACAGACATAGACATTACATTACATAAGGCATTTAACCGCTTAGGTATTTTAGTTTGAAAACATTTTACTACTTAGGCACTTTGCTGCGTAGGTATTTAACCACTTAAATATTTTGCTTCATAGGCAACGACTTTAGGCAATGTGCTTCTTAGTCGACTTCACATTTCAGACATGCAGCTTCATCGGCATTTCTCATTTAAGGCAAACAGCTTTTTAGGCAAATCTTATTTTTAGGCAGAACACCTTCATTGGCATCTCGCGTTTAAGGTAACTCGATCAAAAGGGGGCACTTGGTACTTTACTTTGTTGAACATAGGCCTAAATCTTACTTCTTACTAATATTATAAATGCGAAAGTTTGTGAGTGTGGATGTTTGTTACTCTTTCACGCTCAAACCGCTGAACGGATCGGGCTGAAATTTGGTACGGAGATACATTATAGTCTGGAATAACACATAGGCTACCTTTTATCCCGGGAATAACTTCCCGCGGTAACAAATTTTACGCAGGCGAAGCTGCGGGCATCAGCTAGTATTCTTATATAGAAATAATTATACTAGCATAGTTGGTAAAAAATGCTATGTAATAGCTTTACCGCGGCAGTCCCCGAGTGCCACACGTCTTTTTTTTTTGTTTAACGTACCGACTAAAAAACCTCACGTCACACCCAACAGCCTGTGGTTGGGAGCCCCGGGGAAGCCCTCAGAAGGATGTCCCAGAACTCCCAACAGACCCACGGCCGCCACCGCGGCCTCGCCCAGGGGGGTGGTTCGGGTGCTATCCCGCGTCTTTGGGGGGTTTCGGGTGTGATCCCGCTTCTAAGGGGGGGCGTACGTGAATTGCTCACGTCACGCTGCCGTCATGGGCCTGCTTCTGTAAGGACGATGAGTCGCCCTCTCACCGTCCTCAGGCCCCCGGTCGTGGTGGCCGATAGTCTTCGACGAAGACACGTCGGCGGCGCCCAGGCCGCCGGCTGCGGAACTCGGTTGGGAGAGTTCTCTCCCGTACTCGTGCCGCCGCCTCCTTCACGAGCATGACCTGCTCGCAGAAGTAGGCGGCGCAGTCCCACTTACTCCCGCTGGAGAGCATGGCTCGCACCATGATCTCGAGTGAGAGAGTGTCCACGTTAAGACCCACTACGAGGACTTGGCGCTGTTGCGCCCACGCCGTGCACTCCACCAGCGTGTAGAGCACCGTGTTACCGCTGCGGTCCTCGCAGTGCTGACACTCGGCCGTGGTTTCCCGGTGTTTTCGCCACAGATACCTACCGAAGCTACCTTGCCCGGCAAGCATCTGTGTCAACCGGTAGGAGAGAGCACCGTATCTCCTCTCCAGCCACTCGTAATTTAACTAACCTTATACAAAAATCTGCTTGGCTAACCTTGGTACACCAGCATCAAAAAGACATAAAAATGACATGCATAGAAATCTTCCTGCAGACCTCTGTAAGAAGATTTCTATGCATGTCATTTTTTGAAATTTTTCACCTGAAACAAAGGGTTTTAGAAAAAAGACGCCTCAGGGGAGTATGGCATTCTACTCGAGGAACCACTGAGAAATCTGCTTTTAATAAAGCATGTCAGGAACTCAGTTCTTACCTGGCTCAAATAGAGAATGATACAGTGCTGAGTAACTTAGAGCAACTCAAACCTAATGGTTTCAATGAGCATTCACTCTGGAAAACTACACAGTCTTCACAAAAGCCACATCTCCAACAACACCCACTAAGGAATGAGGATGGCTCATGGACAAAGACTGACCAGGACAGAGCTAATGCATTTGAAACTTTTTTGGAACCTCTTCACTCCAAATCAGGACTCTGGTAATGAAACCATAAATAAAGAAATTGAAGATTATTTATGCAGCGATCACCAATTGAGTCTGCCTATGAGACACTGTACCCCAAATGAGGTTAGAAACATCATTAACAATCTAGAAGCAAAAGCGCCTGGTTTTGATTTAATAACCTCAGAAATACTAAAGCAACTACCGAAAAAGGCTATCGTACTTCTCACAATATTGTTCAATTTTATCTTGAGAACTTTACACTTTCCAAACATATGGAAGACATCACAAATCACTATGATATTGAAACCAGGGAAGCCGCCGCATTCAACAGGATCCTATCCTCCAATAAGTCTTCTCCCTGTTATATCTAAGGTGTTCGAAAAAGTATTAGCATAGCGTATAAATGAAGCTCTAGCGAACAGCAATGTTATTCCAGACCACCAATTCGGATTTCGCAGTAAGCATTCAACCAAAGAACAGGTTCACAGGGTGACCGACAGGGTGCGTGCGGCTCTGGAGAATGGGCAGTACTGTGCAGGAGTGTTTCTTGATGTCCAAAAAGGTTTTGATAGAGTTTGGCACCGGGGCCTCTTCTTCAAGCTTAAAAAGCTTTTTTCCCATAACTTGTACACCTTGCTCAGATCCTATTTAAGGCCGTATGTTCTTCGTAAAAATAAACGAGGCAATGTCACCCCTCCATGATATTGCTGCTGGAGTCCCATAGAGCTCGGTCCTGGGGCCAATCCTATATCTGATTTACACAGCTGATGTCCCAGAAACTAAAAATGTAATGACAGCTACGTTCGCCGACGACACGGCGGCCCTGACATCAAAATTTGCAAATACACCTGGATAAACTATACACCTGGATGAGGAATTGGCGAATAAAGGCCAGTGCTGCAAAGTCAAACCAGATAACATTCACACTAAGACGTCAAAACTGTCCATCTGTCACACTTGGTCAGGAATTACTACTACATACGGATGTTGTCAAGTATCTTGGTTTCTACTTGGATCGCAGACAAACTTGGCGCTGCCATAAACAAAAGAAAAGAGACATTGTGAACCAGAATCAAAGGTCATTGCAGTGGCTTCTAGGAAGAACCTCAAAATTGTCAGTAAACAATAAGCTACTGATCTACAAAACAGTACTGAAACCTACATGGAGTTTTGGAATTGAATTATGGGGCACCTCAAAGAATAGTAACTTGGAAATCCTCCAGAGATATCAAAATAATGCCTTAAAACTATTGTCAATGCACCATGGTTCACCAGAAATGATGAATTGCACCAATACCTGGAAATGCCTACCGTTAGGGAGGAAGTAGAACATAGATGCAAATCATATAGGGAAAGAATACTTACACATGTAAATAGTTTGGGACTGGCACTCAAGAACCCTCTGACAAAAAGAAGGTTGAAAAGATCTCACACATGGGATCAGACCTAATTAACATGAAAGATACCCTGTCACTGGAGAGGCATATCTGACTCGACAAAGATCTACTGAAAAAGGGTTGCTTATAGTCCTTGGACTGATCGGATGCTAGAAGAATTAATAAGAAAAAAAAGTATTTAAAGTGTTTTCTAGTTTTGTTTATTTAGAAGTTAAAATAAATGTATTTATATAAATATTATTTTCCATTTTAACATAATCTTCACGATCTGTCACCGTGTCACGGAACATGCGTTGACCATGCAAACCCTAGAATTGATTTACCATAAAGTTGAGAAAAAGGCGGTAGGTGTAGAAAAAGTTTGGAAGTTACTCTGATTTAAAATATTTAAAATAATTATAAATTGTCCATTTTCTGAACTTATTTTACAAGTTTGTAGTGTAGTACATTACAATAAGTCACTACTTACGTTTGTGGAAGTTTTAATGTGACCTGACACCATTAACACACACCACCTGCCAGCACAATTCACATAAGCTTCAAAGGTACAGTTTTCACATTCACAGCTGTCAGATATTGAGAGTGCACAGAACAGGCTCGAAGAATCCTTTGCAAAGAAGATGGCTGAACTGGCAGAGCAGCAACAAGCTGTTGGTCCTGCTAAGGATACCGTTGCAAAGGTCGCTGAAGAGTTCCGGACTTTCAGGGAACTCATGTTTTCCATGCTTGGCCTTCTCAGAAGACAGATTACGGAGTGCTCCAGAGCATTCGATGCAATGGAAACAAGACACCGGCGCAAGTCTCTATTTTTCATGGGAGTTGCTGAAGTGGAGAATGAGAGCTGCACTAGTACCATCCTCAACATTGTTCACAAGAAGTTGGCACTGAATAGTGTTGATGCTGCCAATTTAACCGACTGTTTTAGAATAGGAGCCTCTAGAGATCATCCTCGTCCCATTTTGGTACGGTTTTCAGCCTTTAATATTAAGTCTAGTATATGGCGTGCCAAGACCAAACTGAGGGGCACTATAGTATCGGTAAAAGAAAACCTGACAAAAGCTCGGCAGACCGTATTTATCAAAGCCAGGCAGCATTTTGGAGTGCGGGCGTGCTGGACTCAAGACGGCATTATTATAGTCAACATTGGTGGTAGCCGACACAAAATAACGTCAATGGAGGAACTGAATCCCTTATCTATCAAGTATCCTAAAGTGGCAAGCGAGCGGGATGGTATTCCACTTAGGAGTGAAGCAGCCAGTGCTGATAATACGAAGACAAAGCGGAAAAACTAAAAGGAGCGGTATTTTATTTGGCAGACCGGTTTGCGTGTTTTTAATGTAACTATTAAATTTCAATTTGAGAAAGTTATCGTCACGTAAGGTTTTGGTTCGCAGTTATCAGTAGGTATCACTTAACACTATCACTATTTTGTATAGTATTACTTTGTTTAGTTTGTTGTATGATATTACCCACAGTTTCATTAGATTTACTTTTGTGATTTTACTTTGTTTACAAACCAAGTTGACGTGACATTGACAGCACAGTTGAGTTTGACGTTTAGTTAAATCTAAAAATCAGTCCTTCAGAAATGAATGTCGAACTTTTTAAACCTCAATTATCTAAAATGTATGTAAACGTTTTGATTGTGAGCTTTTACGTTCCGTTTCAGTGTTTCACTCTAATACCAAATTGTTTGCACTTTTATTTTGTTTTGCCGCTCTTGTTGTAGTTTGTTATAGTTATGCTTTATTATTACAGTAATTAAGAATGTTTGCTGGCCGGTGGTGCTGAGACTGAGACCTACATCGACTCAGCGTAAATAATATACTGGTACATTTTTATTTTATTAGCATTAGTTTATAATTTCATTTAAGTATTTTAAATTTATTTATATTATATTTTATTTATAATATTTTCATTAATTATTATGAGTGATTCGTTTGATAATAACAAGTCCTTCCATTCTGCCTATGATACCGACACACTGTCTGTGAATGACAGTTTTTGTTCTATTACTAATCATACACTGGGTGAAGTACTGCGAACGCGTTTTGAGCAACAACTGGGGCAGTCATTTAATGTCTGTCACATAAATGCACAGAGTGTATCCAGTCACTACAGTGACCTTTTAGCAACGTTCGCCGACTCCCACGTTCATGCGGTTCTCATTTCTGAGAGCTTCTTGAAGCCTGACCTTCTTTCTACCTCTTACCCACTCCCTGGATTTATATTAGTAAGGAACGATAGATTGGGTAAGGAACGTGGTGGGGTTGCAATCTATCTCAGAAGTGATCTCCCTTTTAAAATAATTGCCTCATCTCCTCCACAATACTTTGCCACTGCAGAGACCCTCTTCCTTGAGGTTTGGGTCAGGGGTATTAAAACTGTTCTCGGAGTGGTTTATAGTCCCCCCACCGTTGACTATTTCACTGATTTTGAATTGGTTTTAGATTCTTTGGGGTCTGATTACGAGCATTACACACATGCCGCCAATGCAATCGACTCCAGGAAAATTGAGCACAACCACATCAGGCTCCTCTCCGATAGCGCAGCAGTGCTAAAAGCTCTGGAGAGCACCACAATCGACTCTGGGCTGGTGCTTCAATGCCACCAGGGGCTACAAAAGCTGGCCCTAACACACAAGGTAAGCCTTCAGTGGATAAAAGGTCACAGCGGATCGAGCGGCAATGATGCAGCTGACGAACTGGCCAGATTGGGTTCCAGCACCACACCGGTGGGACCAAGCCCGATTATACCAATACCATTCTACCAGGTAAGGGCATGGCTGCGACAACGCACGAAAGAGCGGCATGAAAAGAGATGGGCACAAACAGTAAGTTGCAGGCAATCAAGGGAAGCTCTACCGAGACCCAGGCCAAAACTAGCTAGAACGTTGCTACATCTGAATAAAGGTGATCTACGAACCATGGTAGGCACAATAACGGGTAATTGCACAGTAAATAAGCACTTAAATGTCTTAGGTATCACGGACAGCACGCTGTGCAGAGCGTGCCTGTTAAAAGAAGAAACCATAGCTCACGCAATCTTGGAGTGCGAGAGCCTGGTTACATACAGAGTCAACATACTTGGCAGCCCCACAACACTCCGGGAAGCGTGTGAGGACCCGAAGAGGATCCTGCGCTTTTGGTCGGAGCTGGGTTGGCTGGAGTGACAGCCAACACTCACGTACAATGGGTCCACTGGCGGACCTAAGTGCGGAAAATGGGAGCCCAAGAAGACTGAAAGAAGACTGAAGACTACGAGCATTACATCATCATGGGCGACTTTAATACTAATCTTCTAGAGGGTGACTCTTCACGAGCTCAAAAACTACTTCATATACTTGAGTCAGCTAGCCTTCATATTTTGCCACTTGAGGCCACACACCATAATAAGGACACGGATGACACCTGGCTCGACTTAATCCTTACTTCTTCTCCTACTCTTGTTCATTCACACGGTCAGCTTTTAGCGCCGGCTTTTTCACACCATGATCTAATTTATATTTCTTATATTCTTAAACCTCCTAAACTCAAACCTAAAGTGCTGCACAGGCGTTGTTTTGGGCGCATTGATGTCGAAAAGTTGTGTGGGGATGCTGCTGAGATCGATTGGGAGCCTTTGACTGAGGCTACTACGGTTGATGACAAGGTTCTGTTTTTTAATAAAACTGTAAATAGTCTCTATGACATACACGCTCCTGTCAGAAAAGTAAAACTAAAACATCCTCCATCGCCGTGGTTAACGGAAGAGGTTCGAATTTTTATGAGACGTAGAGACCGAGCATTCCTCAAATTTAAAAAAACATCGGACGGATATTAATTGGGACTCCTACAAAACCGCCAGGAATCGGTGTAACCAGGTGATAAGGAACGCTAGACGCCGACACATCTTCGACAACATCACTTACTCATCTCCAGCTGATGTTTGGAAGTTTCTTGGGACACTGGGTATTGGTAAACCAAGGCAGATGGAGCTACCTAAGACAATTGAGTTAGAAGCTATTAATCGTCATTTCTCCACCTCTCTTGTAATTGATGGCCTAACCAAGCTCCAAACGGTTGACTTCATAGCCGGACTGACCAGTCCCAATTATGCACCCTTTCAGTTTTCTCCAGTCACGTTGGTTGAGATCAAAAAAATTATCTTGTCAATTAAGTCAAAAGCTGTGGGCTGTGACAACATTAGTCGACGTATGATTATGCCTCTCTTAGACCTACTTCTTCCGGCTATCTTACACATAATGAACTTTTCCCTTGATTCTGGTCAATTTCCAGAGATGTGGCGAAAAGCCTACGTTCGCCCCCTTCCTAAAATTTCCAATCCCTCTCTTCCGAAACATTATCGTCTATCAACATTTCTATCCTTCCTTTTCTATCAAAAGTTCTGGAGGCATGCGTGCATAAGCAGTTGTCTAGTTTTGTACAACATAATGCCATACTTACTTCTATGCAATCGGGATTCAGGCCAGGACATAGTACAACTACTGCACTTCTCAAGGTAACGGGTGACGTCAAGGATGGAATAGAAAAAGCTAAGGCCACTGTGATGGTCTTAGTTGACTTTTCAAATGCCTTCAATTGTGTAAACCACGACATTCTTTTGTCAATCCTTGCACATATAAAGATCTCTTCTGGCGAGCTGGATTGGTTTTCCTCATATCTTCAGGGTCGTCAGCAGTCAGTTTGTGTCGACGAGATGTCGTCAAGTTGGTGCAAACTTGACTCTGGGGTCCCTCAAGGCGGCATATTATCTCCTCTTCTATTTTCAATATTCATCAATTTCGTGACCTCTAATCTTCAGTGTGCGTATCACCTGTATGCCGATGATCTGCAATTGTATAGCCAAGCCTCTGTGGACAATCTCTCGGATGCTATAAATAATGTTAACACTGATTTAGGCTGGATAGGTAGTTGGTGTGATAGGTTCGGTCTAGCTGTCAATCCTGATAAATGCCAGAGTATTATAATTGGCACTAATTATATGATTAATCGGTTGAAGGAAGTAACTCTGCCACCCATAACTTTTAATGGTAAAGCCATTCCTGTCACACTCAGTGTTAAGAACCTAGGCTTAAACATTGACTCAACCTTGAGTTGGCGGGTTCAGGTGACTAACGTTTCACAAAGAGTTACTGGGATACTTCGGGCTCTCTATCGTCTTAGACATTTTTTGCCCGTCAAAACCAAGACAATGCTTGTGCAAACTTTAATATTTCCAATCTTCGACTATGGTGATGTGTGCTATCTCGACCTGAATGCAGATCTACTCAATAAGCTTGACCGACTTCTCAACTATTGCATTCGATTCGTCTACAATCTTAAGGAAGTACGATCATGTTTCGGCTTGTCGGGCAGAGCTTGGTTGGTTACCTATTCGACGACGACACAGTCTGCGAGCGGTCTGTCTACTTTTCTCACTACTAAATTCTCCCATCGCCCCTGCATACTTAAAATCTTATCTTCATCTAATTGGCTCTAACCATGACAAACACTTGCGCTCCTCTAACAATCTTCTTCTCCACTGTCCAACTCACACTTCTAATCTCGTCCACTCCTCTTTTTTAGTGCGTTCTATTCTTCTCTGGAATGCTCTTCCTCTTGAAGTCCGAAAGTTGACAAATCGGTATACATTTAGAAACAGAGTTCGCGAACTGTATAAGAACCCATAGGCAGAACAACATTGTTAAGGCTTTTCTCGAGTATGTATATGATATTTATTTATGTATATAAATATACAGGGTGAATTTTTAAAAAGGGCTTGGATGGCCAACTCCGAAACTATAAGGAATAGCTAAAAATGCTTAAAGGAGTCACGAGCCCGATTTTGATAAAACTTAAAACCTCATCATTAGATTTTTGAAAAACCAGTAATCCTAGCTGGGAATCGAACCCATTGATTTTGAAAAAAAACACACCCTTTATTATTACACCATACGATAGTGTCACTGATAAGGATCAAATTCTGTGAAGTAATGATATACGGCAAATTTAAGCTAAGTTTGGAATTTTAATAGAATCCTTATTTCATGTACCTAAATTTTGTATCATAGTTTGTTTAGTTCAAAATCCCAGAATAGATCGTAACTATTCCGTGTTTTAAATCATGCTCAGAATGATTATTTGGAGAATATTCTAAATGAAATCAAGAATATTGAATGCAGTACTATCTTTGAGATCTCGAATCCAGCTATGTATTGAAAACAATGGTCTACATTTTGAACAATTAATCAGTCAACGTAAGCAAAATAAACTGTATTTTGTTAAAGATGAGCACTTTCCTTTAGTTTGTCGTATATCATTACTTCCCAGAATAAGATCCTTAATAGCAATACTATCGTATGGTGAAATAATACAGGGTGTGGTTTTTTTTTCATAATCAATGGGTTCGATTCCCAGCTAGGATTATTGGTTTTTCAAAAATCTAATGATGAGGTTTTCAGTTTCATCAAAATCGGGCTCGTGACTCCTTTGAGCATTTTTCGCTATTCCTTATAGTTTCGGATTTGGCCATCCAATCCCTTTTGAAAAATTCACCCTGTATATGTATATATAATATAGGTATATTAAATGATATGCATTTACATATAATAAGTATGTATATACCTTTACTTATTTTTATGTATGCAAATTTTATGATTATTTAATTTAATGAATAACTATAATTTGTTAAATTTTAATTATATTTGTAGTTTTGTACCGTTCATAAAGCTTTCATCATGTTCTTTGAGCGCCTACTCTAACTTATCTCTGCATCACCCAGAGGTTGACTGGTAGATAATGCCTTTTGGCATTAAGTCCGCCTTTGTACAGTTATAATTTGTGCAAAAAGTTTAATAAATAAAAAAAAATAAAAAATATATTTATTTTCTTCAGCGTTATTTTGTTTAATATATAAAACTAGCTGGTGCCCGCGGCTTCGCTCGCGTCATCGTCGGCTCATCACATCATTTTGTATTCTACCATACATACATACATTACTAGCTGACTCGCGCAACTTTGTTTGCGTGATAAATGAAGAACCGCTCGACTGATTTTGAGCAAACTTCACATTAACCATCTACTAAATGGTCCGAATAAAACCTTAAAATTTGGTTTGGATAGGTGAGCCCGTTCTTGAGTTATAAAATTACAACGAAAAGTGGCATTGATTTTTATATATATAGATTATGCATAGAAACCAGTATTCATAGATCCCAACTCCAGAGCCAGGGTTAGAAACCAGAGGCCTAAACACGGCGGTCACTTACGCAGCACCGAGGTAGTCAGATATACAGTAAAGAACCTCTGAAATCCATTACAGCATTATCATGGTAGGGTGATATTAATTTGGCGACTCAAATCAAACAATCAAACAAACAAACACATCTTTATTCATGTAGGTTCATAGTAATACAATGAACGTCTTTATGAATGATTCTACATTTACATTTACTGCCAGATTCGCAAACCAATAGGTAGAGCCTATGAGTAAGAATCTGGCAAGAAATCTCACGGCCACTCTTTTCAAACTGCCAATAAGTACCTATAAACAAAATATAGCATGGAAAACACCCCCCCCCCCCCCTCTGTTAGTTAAAATATAGTATACATACTTATGGAGTAGGGACAGGTTGTGATCACACAGTATACAATATGAAAATACGATAAAAAAAATGCACGACCAAATCAATAATTATGAGCCAAATTGAATTCTTGCCTCACGGCACATTAACCTAATGGCGGGTGAGCTATTTTGAGGCTTTTTTGACTCACTACAAATAATTTCCGTCCCCAGCTCGATTCTCCAACAACCTTTCTTAGGCTGACAAACAATATAGGGTACTTGGCGTCCTGTTCAACTGGTTTCTTCGAGAGTATCATTAATTTCATACACGCGCCGAATGGTGTGGCAAGTATGTGCAAATACCGGGAATGATTCTCTGCTGCTCATTATGTCCCAATGGAATAAGAGACGGGGAGATTTTAGTTAGATGGTATTCAACCACGTTTTCTTGTCCTTATCGTATAACCGTTTTCGGTTAGTTACTGGGAGACCGCCCAGTTTGGTTGGATTCATCGAAACTGTGGCCTTAAAATAACATTGCTGAGGAAGCTGTATAGATCATGACCTGCTAGCCTCTCATAGGTTCTGCCAAAGGGACACGATCCCAAATCTTATGCGAGCTGCTTCAACTCCCTGTGGGCCAGCTGGATTTCCTCGTCCGCAACTCGTCCATCACGAGAAACCTCCAGATCAACAGGCAACACCCCCGCTAGCACAGGTAATGTTATAGTGTTGCGTGATCGGTAAGTCTTCATGAGCAATAATAATGCTGATTGCTGAGTTCTCAAAAATATACGCTTGACCACAAAGTTAGACGACCGCGGTACCACACAGCTGCAGCGTACATCAACGTAGCAACAAAGGTTCCTGAGTACAGAACTCTCAAGTGCTGCGTGTCATATTCCCCACGTAGAGGCAGACGTGTCACACACGTACAGCGTGTAGACATTCTGAAAACAGTTCCGAAGTCTTTTAACCAATAAAATCCACATGCGAGCTGTAGGACGTTGCATCGTCCCGAGTAACACCGAGCGCTTTTGCCTGTGACATAGTCGCAACCGAGGCGCCGCAGTCTATGTAAATAGTCCGCACTTAATTTTACCATTTTTTTTTTATTTTTTTTTTTAGGTACTGCGTGGTGATAGAGAGACGGGCGGAGTCTCAGTAATAGGGTTCCGTTTTTACCAATTTGGATGCGGAACCCTGAATGTTTTTCGTCCAAATCAAGCAAAATTTTACCTATGCAAGGTAATTAAAACTTTGGTTGGAGAATCATGTTGACAGTCTTTAGTCGAAGGATGAATACCCTGATAATAGTTGGTTTTATTTGAATGAACCGTACACACTTAGAGCGAGTTCGTTAATTATTCCTGAACAGCCTGTGTCTAAGTCTACCGGTTCAACTTTTTATACTAAACTTTAATTAATCAACATGAAGACATTTACAATAACACAAAATCAATCTCTGTTGGACATCAAATAGGAATGACAATGTCAATCGTGTAACGTTGTGCAACAACGTAGAAATAAATCAATTAAAATTAGTTAATTAAAAATGAAATTTTAGTCGTAATAAATGAAAGCGCCATCTGCCGACAAATAGTCACATCAACACCAGCGCTGACGTGACCAGAGTGACGTAGTACGTAGGGACGCTACTTGCCGCCAGAGGCGCTGTCCAATGCTATAAATAGGACTGCGCGCGAAGTTTCGGGAACCACATCACAAATTTAAATTATACTGTCGCGAAGGTGTCTGTGCATCGGGAAATACTTAAATTAAATTGAAAACTAAATATAATTTATAGGGAGCGAAATTCTCCCTAAGTGAACAATTGTTTAGCTGCAAACGTCAAGTACCCCATTCTTGGGTGAGTTAAATTGTGTATAACGTAATCTAATTTTTAAACAATGAAAATTGACGGCTGTTGGTCAACCCTGTTATAGGGGGGTAGTTAACAGGGGTGTGAAAAATCATCTGTGTAAAATTTGTGCTGTAAGCCGATATTGTAAGACTTCCGACTCCTGCGATGGTTAGTAGGGGTCGGCTGTCTTTGGGAATAGGCGGGGAAAAGGGTTCAAGCTAACCCCTTATCTGGAACATTCCAGGGATCACCCTACGGGTTCGAAGAAACAGTCCACCCTTCGGGTTCTACGAGAATCATTCACCCTGCGGGTTGCAGAAATCCACCCTACGGGTTGAGAACACCGTGCCAGCCGAAGTTGTGGACGGCACGGCTACGTCGCTGACGGCATCAATTCAAGAAGGCCAACCCAAGATAAGTCGAACCCTGCGAAGTCCATCGGGAATCGCAAAAACCCTTGCTGCCTGAAATTACCACAACCACGACCCCGAGTTTCTTAATTAATAATAAACCATCGCTTTAAATTGCAATTTTTATCTTCTTATTTCTCTCTTCTCCCTTCCTGAAAGCCATCAGCTTTTCAGTGGCGCCCATATCGTGGTTTCAGGTAGCGAGAAAGCGATTTCCGACGGGAGTCGGGAGGTCATAGTTATAAGAAATTTTAAGTTGTGCAAAATAGTCTTAAGAGTGCCCGTTAGCGGGGTAGTTTCCCTCAAAATTATTACCACTACCCAGGAATTTGGCTCTCCTGACCTCTGCTGCCAACTTGTTCTTTCCGGCTTATTTTGTGTTTTTTTATTAATTTTAGACAGATTTCGGCAAAAACAAGAACAAGGCAAAATTTGAAAATTTTCTCAACATAGAATTGTAATTTTTCCAAATTTTAACGGTCCCTATTTTTATTTTTCACACCCTCAAATATTTAATTTATGGTGGAAAAAGTTTAAGCAAATTATTGTAAAAGTTTTTTCAATTTTAAATATTACATTTGATAAAGTTCTGAAGTAAAACTTCTAATTTGAAACGCTTACATTAATTTTCGTAAGTGAGTTGTATAGCATATATTCATCATAAAAAGTAGTCAAAGTATATCTCACCACCACAATTTTTATTTTTTACGGCGTCAAACCGCCTCAATTTGTGTATTATATTGTTGTATTTCCGATATGTGAATTTACAGCGAGACCAACAGCCGATAATAACACTTCTGGGTAACAATCCCTATTGAATTTTCACTTTAGTAAAACGGTAGAACAAATATTTTACGAATTTGCACTTCAAGTAAACAGAAGATTTATAATTGTTTTCACTTTTCGATTTACGTTGAATTCTGATACACTGAAATAAAACTGTAAAAAAAAAACATTCCAAACGTAGATTACGCATTGAATACATTCTTGCCAAAAACCACTTTAAAATAGTAACTTTGATTCGTGTTTTGAAAAAACAACGGCAGATTTTGCTTTCATAACGTTTACAAGTAAGTTTATTTCCTAGCTCGATAGTAGCGGAAATTTTTTTTTTCCATATAAACTGTGGGTGGAAGTGAATAAAATATATTCCTGACACCAACAGTTTGATACAAGATATTTCCAGAATCGTCCAAGTACGAATCGGTTTTTACACAATACGAAATATTCAAGGGTTCCGTAGTAGTAAGGAACAAATTACATAAAAAAGTTAGTTACTACGATATAGTTTATTTCCAGAACCGTCCAAGTGCGAATCGCTTGTGACACAATTCGAAATATTTAAGGGTTCCGTAGTAGTAAGGAACTATTTAAAAAAAAAAAATTGTTGGTACGTGTTAACATACAATTAACTCGTAGCACGTTCGTGGGAATAGTTACATTTCAATAAAAATAATATTAGCGTCGAAAATTGTATTAATCGATTAAAACTGTCAAACATTTAGTTAATTTCATCAACCCATCATCATACACTTCATTTTCACTACTTACTGCTTCTGGTTAGATTATCTTCAAACACAGACAGACAAACAGACAATTAATATCTAGAAGGGTCCAATTTAGTATTTGAGAGAAGGAACCCTAAAAGAAAGAATTTCCTAACTCAAGTATTTCCAAACACAAACAATCAGTTTTCAAAAAGGTTCAATTTGTAATTCGGTTCACCGAACCCTAAAAAGAGGAAATTTTTTTTTCGGTATTCCGCGGGTGGGTCGAAAAATTGACACATTCTGCCAACATTTAAGTACGTAAACAGACAACGGTAAGGGCCGTCGTCCACTGCAACAGAATTCGTTAGCGAATATAGTGAATGTTCGTTGTTTACATAAAATTAACTTTTCAAATTGAATAAATAAACGTATTAACAAATTAAAGTGTGTCGTACACCAATAGTAGATTTCACTACGCAGGTGGCATATAAGGCACCACAGTTCATCACACATTACATTTATACACATATTGCTACGAAAGTTTTCACATTTTCATTTGCATACAACTAAAGTAGCAGATAAGCACCCAATACATTGGAAAATAATCATCATCACTAAAGATTCCCGTCAATAGTAATTGAAATAGTCATTATAATGGCATTCAAATCAAACTTCACATCACTCCCAAAGGCGGAACTTGCATATATGAGGTAAAGATCCGGGGAGAGGAACCTGGTTCAACGGTGGCAGCCCTCAGGCAACAAATCAAAAAATTAAAAATAACCACGGACGAGGAGGACTTACAGGTCTCCCCTTTAGAATTAGAGGAAGACTTAGTAGGGTTGTATTCCTCGCTGGCCGTGTTGGAGAAAAACGTGGCGTCCCTTCAGGACAAGTACAAATTGTCATTATTGGCTAGCTCCAAAGCCATATGTGCTCACATGGAGTCTAGATTTGCTAGAATCATTCCCCCAGAGGAATCAGATCTAAAGGAAAGATACGACGACTTTCAGCTCACTTTCAAAACCACATACAAGAGGTTGAAAGCCATATCAGAAAGTTATTCGCATGCATCAAACACCAGCGAATTTGATGATGCGGACGAGAGCATTGCTGCCCCTACCAATGAAGCGCAGGAGGAAGAAACCCTCACGGAGATGAAAGAGAAAACAAATAACAACAACCTGAAAGAGAGTCACTTTCTAAGTCTTCCCGTAAAATATGAGCGATGCTCTCTTACGGAGCTTTCGAAATTTAAATACGACGGTAATTCGGAGGTACACTCTTTCATTGAACGGGTGGAAGATTTTAAACAAGCTAGAGAAATCGACGACAAGAGATTATTAACAGCAGCCTCTGAACTATTCACAGGCAACGCTAGGCATTGGTACCGCAGTAATCGCGATAAATTTGCGTGCTGGCAAGACCTAACGAATGCACTAATACAGGATTTCGGAGTCAGCAACTACGAAAACCTGACACGCTTCTAGGAAGTCCAGAGTGATCCCAGGAGTTCCCAGGCGGTTCAGTAGTTTAGGTAAGGGTATATAATTTGTCCTGAAGTCAATAACGCAACGATTACATATATAACTGCCTTTATTGCGATTTCACAAAATAAACTTAAATCTATCTTAAAAACTAGGTACTCATCCGAATTCTTCCTTCAGGGATGGGATTTCCTTCCTTCAGGAATAATATGACGTAACAATAGATAATTACTCCTATATTTTCAATATTAGTTGCTTACGGGTATAAGCAATGTTTTTTAAATATAAACTTGGAAGCTCATTCTGAAAAGAACAAACAATATATTTTATATACACCCTCTTCAACCATAGATTTCCCTAAACTTTCCCTTACTATTATTTTTAACCCCATTTTAAAACATTTAATATACAAAGAACATTACCCCCTTTTTCTAAATTTCACAAACGCCTGCCTGATAAAATAAATTTACTCAAAATATACTTTTTTACATAAAAATTACCCACAATTAATTTACTTAATAAAATTGATGAAGTTGATGCTTACCAGAGCTTCCGTTTTCAAATATAAAAATTTAGTTAAATACTTGGGCTATTAAGCCACTCACTGATTATTTCAGTGGAATATATTTTACAGAATAATTTACTTTGATGTAAAATTTCTTCGACAGTATGAAGTAAATTAAAAAATTTAGTTAGTTCCTGATTTTTTCTTTTACCATTGCGCACGCCTATATATAGCTTACATCCCACCATATCTCCTTCCATCACTATCCCTACTTTGACACTATTAAGGACACACCCATTATACCGACCTAAGTATAACCATTATACCTACGCTTAATAGCGCCTAATAAACTAATATAGCAAATCCATGATTTACGCCACAATATCCCCTCCCCAAGAGAAAATTTTGTACATATAGACAAAATTTAAGAACACTAATTCAATTTAAAAAGATTGAATTAGTATATAACAATCAATCTATAACAACTGTATTACTTAGATAATGTCTCCCAAAAATAAATAATTTAAATATTCCAATAGAGTAACTCTGATGGTGTTCACAAGATAGATAGAAGAAAAGACGTATTTAAGGCTTAATATTAAGAAATCCAGGTAATACGAACCGCCTGAATGTAATATAGAATATGGCTTAAATTGAAGACTGAGATTTCTATAACCGTCTCAGAGAAGAAAATTTATATAACAACATATGCAACGATGTAATAACATTGTATATGTCTATATAACTGAATGCAATATATTTGCATATGATAAGCAAGCCTTTAAGAGCTTCCTATAGTACCACGTAAATCTGCGAGGGCAAGCTTACTGCTTCCGAGTGGCAGTATTTACTACAAAAAACCAAGAAACAGAAATATAGCACTGAATACACCTACAGAATCATCCTACCAGAATTCTAACCAAAAATATACTAACAACCCAGAAAAAAAAATCACATTTACCAACCTTAACATTTCACTGAAATCCAAATCCAATATGTAATAACGTTTTCAAAACGTATGCATCACTATTACATAATGCATGTGCATAAAACTTTCATAACTTTGTAATTCTTAATACTTTGTAATTTTATAAACTCACGGCACGTACACAACTTTCACATAACATGACAATGAATTCACAATGTGACCTCAAGCTTAACAATATTTCGAGGTACCCTCATAAATTTTCACAATTATTCATAAGGTCTCTTACACACTGCCTTAAGTTTCTCGTGTATGTTTGACTGTCCGCGAGAACATCCTAAATTAAATCAAAGTTCATTTTTAAATAACTGACCTGACATTGTTATTCTTGTCTTACTTACTTTAATTTAACTTGATAAAACTTAAAAAACAAAATGACGTTAATTTTGCTTTCAAGAATAGGGAAAAAAAATTTTTTTTTTTTTTTAGCGATGCAATTTATTTGTATGCAAAGTTACCTACTGACTATTTCAACTTTCATAACTCACTGGACTTACCTATTCCTTTGAATAATGTGCCTTTCATACTCTTATATTCATCCCTTTCATACATTCATACATCTCATACAATTCCCGCTCATAAAACACTCATGCACACTTGTGTCATCAATACAATCACATGATGACGCAAATCTTATATACAAGAGAATTCAGCTTAAATTTTATACTAAATCTCAACATTACTCATCAAAACCGTATCCTGTCCTTACGCTTATGGAATTATGATAGCATGATGAAATGCAGTCTGTAAAAACCCTAACGATATTCACATGATATTCACAACTACCCATACTTAGGAGAAAAAAATAATGATACTACGATTTACTTAGAAAATATTTTTGGTTATGAAGTTAATTTATTGAATTATTTTATGCAGATTGTAATTAATTATTCTTTGTAACTATATATTTTAAATATTCGTATTGCTAACTATTACACAGCATTATTGGAATGGTTTTAATGACGAATATTTGTTACCTACCCCAAAATTTTTTTTATATTACTAAGGTGGCTATCGATATAGAAAATATATAACTTTATGAAGGTGGCAAACAAACATACGGCCCACCAGAAGGACTGGCGGTTACCGCAGCCTATGAACATTTGCCTCACCATAGGCGACAAACTCATGCTGCCGACCCTGTAAAACCCTTTTACGACCCTTTTTAAAGAACCCCATACTATTTTTGCCGTAGAAACCGGCTCATAACCGCGAATTACTACTTTATCAGTTAATTTATTTTTATTAAGCAAGAAATACCTAATTTTAATAATATTCATATTAAACGGCTCTGGTAAGCACCGAATCACTCACAATTATTAAGACACAAATCACTTTCTCTATTCACATAGAACTACAATATCATTCAGATTTTCCTGAAACAATACACAAATTATACAAAACAAAACCTACCGTGAATGTTTTGCATTAAATATCTTTAAAACATTAACAACAATTTTACTTCTACAATAAGGTTCGTAACAATTTTATTAATGTGGGTATATTTTTTGCGTTAAATTTATTACAAGGAATTGTCAAAAACAATGAGGGTAGAATTGTTTCCTTACGATGAACAATACAAAATATGAATATGACTATAAGCCAACAATTATATAATAAAAGATATTCTACTATTACAGTTTGCAATAAAATAAAAAAACTGTAATTAAATTTGGGGACAAGCTACGTTAATAAAAATGATGTTGAGAATTTTCCAATTTCGGAATACCCGTTTAGCCAAAAAAAATTATGTAAAATGCAAAATAAAATGTTCAAATTTCGGGCATCCAGACTAGCATAGGCCAAGGGCGTCTAATCCTTGAAGTAGCACGAATTTCGGGGGAGGCTACCTGCTAGCGGGCAACAAATTAAACTGTAAATTTTAATTACGGGTCACTAGACCTAACAAATCTGTAGATATTAATCACACGTTATCAACTACCAGGACAATTACTTAAGTTCGGGCGCCATGACACGCTTCTAGGAAGTCCAGAGTGATCCCAGGAGTTCCCAGGCGGTTCAGTAGTTTAGGTAAGGGTATATAATTTGTCCTGAAGTCAATAACGCAACGATTACATATATAACTGCCTTTATTGCGATTTCACAAAATAAACTTAAATCTATCTTAAAAACTAGGTACTCATCCGAATTCTTCCTTCAGGGATGGGATTTCCTTCCTTCAGGAATAATATGACGTAACAATAGATAATTACTCCTATATTTTCAATATTAGTTGCTTACGGGTATAAGCAATGTTTTTTAAATATAAACTTGGAAGCTCATTCTGAAAAGAACAAACAATATATTTTATATACACCCTCTTCAACCATAGATTTCCCTAAACTTTCCCTTACTATTATTTTTAACCCCATTTTAAAACATTTAATATACAAAGAACATTACCCCCTTTTCTAAATTTCACAAACGCCTGCCTGATAAAATAAATTTACTCAAAATATACTTTTTTACATAAAAATTACCCACAATTAATTTACTTAATAAAATTGATGAAGTTGATGCTTACCAGAGCTTCCGTTTTCACATATAAAAATTTAGTTAAATACTTGGGCTATTAAGCCACTCACTGATTATTTCAGTGGAATATATTTTACAGAATAATTTACTTTGATGTAAAATTTCTTCGACAGTATGAAGTAAATTAAAAAATTTAGTTAGTTCCTGATTTTTTCTTTTACCATTGCGCACGCCTATATATAGCTTACATCCCACCATATCTCCTTCCATCACTATCCCTACTTTGACACTATTAAGGACACACCCATTATACCGACCTAAGTATAACCATTATACCTACGCTTAATAGCGCCTAATAAACTAATATAGCAAATCCATGATTTACGCCACAAACCGTCTATGGCAGGAAATTCGACAACGCACTCAAGGAAACGGAGAAGGAATAGTGGTGTACCTGGCCATTATGGATGGAATGTTTGCTCGACTAAGCAACAAGGTGTCTGAAACGGAAAAGCTACACATCATATTAAACAACATCAGGCCCGTATACGACAACATCCTAGCAACAAATGGAGACATAGTCTCATTGGAACAATTAAAAAATATATGCAAAAAACATGAGGACATGGTGGCACGCAGAGCGTTCTTTACGGAACCTCCAACAGCATCTGAAGGAATGGTAGCAGCGGAATTCGCATTTGCAAACAGGAAAACTGCGAGCAAGACCTCAACATCTACGAGGCAAAGTTTCAACAACTTCAACAGAAACGGCAGTAACTTCCCAAGCAACAGATTTGCGACCAATAACTACAGGAACAGTAACGCCTACAGCGCAGGTTACAACCGCGACAGTCATAACTTCAGATCGCAAAACACTGTGGCGGCGACAACATCGGACGACACACAGCCATGTTCGAAGTGTGGTTCCAGATATCACTCGACTATGGCATGCCGAAATAGTAATGAGCCATATTGTTACAAATGTGGGAAAAAAGGAGTAAGGGCTACAGAATGCACATCGTGCAATGTCCGACAAGATCAGGCACACAGAAACACATACCACAACAAAAACTTCAATCGCAATTTCAATAAATCAGCCACTCAAGGTCGCCGTAATAATTCGGAAAACTAAGAGGGAGATATGGAAGTCTGAATCAGCAAGACGGGGTCGCTGAGAAAGCCCTTCAAAATCAAGAAAACGAACTTACAGTTCAGAAGGAATCTTCTATACTCTCCCCATTACCTACAAATGACCCCAGACCTTACGCCAAAATAACAATTATGACAAACCCACAGTTAGAAGCATATGGATTGTTGGACACAGGAGCCGCAATTACAATATTAGGAAACCACTCACACAGAGTGTTACAAAATATAGGTTTTAAAATAGAGGAAGACATAAGTACAACGGTTACAACGGCCGGCGGACACACAACCGTAGTACAAGGAAAGGTACATTTACCCATCAAATTCGAAGACAAAACTCACATAATTACGGCGTATATAGTGCCTAACATAACCACAAACCTAATTTTAGGTATAGATTTCTGGCTCAGATTTAATCTATGTCCCAAGTACTTCGGACACATACCCATAATAGTGGACGATGACCCTAAACTGTCATTAGTATCCGAAGAGCAAAACAAACTGTATGACTGGCGTAGTCTCACGCAACAACAACGCTTAATAGCAGAAAAGATGATAGCCAAATGTGCAGAAATATCACATGAGAAAGTAGGGCTAGGCAGAACACATCTAATAGAACACACAATAGATACGGGAGACAGCAAGCCAATCAAATAACGAACCTATAGAATGTCCCCTGAAAAAACACGAATAGTATCAGAACAAATAGACGAGATGCTAAAGGCTGACGTCATCGAGCCTAGTCAGAGCCCATGGTCAAGCCCCGTACTAATCGTTAATAAAAAAGACGGCAAGCCCCGTTTCTGCCTAGACAGTCGCAAGCTCAATGCAGTCACAAAAAAGGACGCATACAGCCTGCCATACATATCAGAGATATTAGACAACTTGAGAGAAGTGAAGTATCTAACAACACTGGATCTTTCCAAAGCCTTCTGGCAAATTCCTCTAGCACCAAAAGACCGGGAAAAAACAGCCTTCTTCATCCCAGGACGAGGAGCATACCATTACAAGGTTTTGCCATTTGGACTAAGCAACTCAAGCAGCTCGCAACAAAGACTAATGGACAATCTATTTGGGCCACAGTTTCAAAACAAGGTGTTCTGTTATATAGATGACATAGTGATAGCGTCATCTACATTCGAAGAACATGTGTCACTCATTTCAAGCGTTCAACAAATATTAAAAAGGGCAAATCTAACTATCAATCTAGAAAAATCTAACTTCTTCAAGGACAGGCTAAAGTTCCTAGGATACATCGTGGATGGTCTGGGTCTCAGAACAGATCCGGAGAAAGTGAACTCAATACTGAAATTCCCGGTACCATCAACAAAGAAGGACGTTAAGAGATTTTTAGGCACTGCGTCATGATACAGACGGTTTATACCCAACTTCAGTACGATTGCTGCACCTCTTAACAAACTGACTACAACAAAGAAAGGAGCCCCGGCATTTCATTGGAACACAGAGGCAGAAAAAGCACACTTAATAAAAAGCCCGGTACTAAAATGTCCAAAATACGATGAACCATTTTAGGTACATACAGACGCAAGCAACTTTGGCATTGGTGCCATGTTAACACAATTACACGAGGGAGTAGAACACCTAATAGCATATATGAGTCGGTCACTGAGCGGTCCGGAAAAGAATTATAGTGTCACAGAACGAGAATGTTTGGCGGTGATAGCCGCATTAGAACATTGGAGGTGCTACCTAGACAATGGTCACAAGTTCACGGTATATACTGACCATTCGGCACTAAAATGGTTCATATCACTAAACAATCCAACCAGCCGACTAGCTCGTTGGGGCATACGGCTTAGCTGCTTCAACTTCGAGTTAAAGCACAGGAAGGGCAAAGACAACATAATACCAGACGCATTGTCACGAGCTGTACCAGTGTCTACCATATCCACGAAACAATGCAAAGTCACCGACAGCAAGGACGAATGGTTCATAAAAATATGCAACGGCGTGACTAGCTTACCGCAGGCATACCCCAACTTCAAAATAGGGAACGACGTACTATACAGACGAACTGACATAAAAGATTGTGTAAACAATGAGTTCGAGTGGAAAACGGTAGTACCACCCGAAGCGAGAAACGCAGTATTTCAAGAAAACCATGACTCACCTACAGCCGGACACTTCGGAATTTTTAAAACATACCATAAAATAAAGTTACGGTATTACTGGCCGGGGCTATATAAGGACACGGTAAGCTATGTGTCATCTTGTGAAAAGTGCAAAGCACACAAACATGACACTCAAGCATCCATAGGTAAGATGGGCCGTCCCAAACAATGCTCTCGCCCGTTTCAGACAATTTCGACTGATCTAGTAGGACCCTTACCGGTCTCTAAAAAGCAACACGTCTACATTCTCGTCGTCACGTGTTGTTTCTCTAAATACTGTTTAATATCTTCCCACTGCGCAGAGCCACCGCAGAACCAATAGCCAAAATACTAGAGGACAATGTTTTCATGGTACATGGCATACCACAAACGGTATTAATGGATAACGGTGTCCAATTCATAAGTAAAGAGTTGAACACATTATTTACAAAATATAAAATTCCCAACATCAACTTCACACCTAAATACACACCCCAAGTAAATACCGTAGAACGTTACAATAAAACTATAATGACAGCCATATCAATCTTCACTAATAATGACCATCGGTCATGGGACATACATATCCCGAAAATCCAATTTGCGATCAACAACTCGATCAACGCGTCCACCGGTTACACCCCTGCATATTTGGTTCATGGTAGGGAATTGGTAACATGCGGGTCACATTACTTACAAAATGATGACCCAAGTGAACTTAACCTATTACCTAGAAACATATACGCGGAGAACCTAGGATATCTCGCAGAGGTGTTCAACACAGTACAAGAGAACCTCTGGCGTAGCCATCTAAAGTACGCACACCATTACAACACGAGACACCGACACGCACAATTCAAAGTAGGCGACATAGTGTGGAAAAAATGCTATTTCCAAAGTGATAAGGACGCATATTTTTCTAAAAAACTGGCCCCCAAATTTATCAAATGTAGAATCAAAGAAAAACTATCGAATTTGGTCTATATCCTGGAAGATATGACAGGAACAAACCTAGGAAGTTGGCACGTTAAAGACATAAAACAACGTACGGTATCGTCCATTGCATCTGTGAGTCGAAAAACATAAACATTCCTTAACGATGCGTGTACGAATGCAGATAACGGTAAAGGCCGTAACACACTGCATTAAGATGCGTTTGCGAATAGCGTATATAGCATATATTACAGATACACAATTTTGTTTATGATTATTAAATTGATAGAAAGATTAAGGGTGTTAGCACACCGGAATATAATTTTAATACTGAGGTGGTACATAAGGTACCACATTTCGTGTCAGGTTACACGCATACATATTTCCCTACGGAAGTTTCACAATTACACGTACATAATACTTAGATAGCATCTAATCATCACACACTCATCATAATTATCTTCACACACAATTCCCAACACTTAACAAGCAGTTTTTTTTATATTTACATAGTGACACTGGCATTTCATGTTGTGTGACTCCCAAAGGCGGAAGGAGGGGGCAGACTAGCTACAGGCGAGTCACATTCGTATATTAGAGAATGTGACTCAAATGTCCTAAGTCTTGTTTCCCGACGAAAGCTGACGGGTTAATATAGCATGGAATGTAGTGTAACACTGGCCTTAGATACAACGATAGATAACACGTTTACATCAACATTATTGCGTCAACATTTTATTCGCAAACAAAACAAAAGTTACACAAGTGTGATTTCTTACACACACACACATACATACTATCCAATGATGTACGCACATACATTTTATACTACTAGGGTAGCACACACGGGCCCCATCATTTGTTAGCAATTGGCATTATAGCCAAAGATCATTCATTATACACGCTTGACTTCTTACACACACACATACACATAATATACGATTAGGTACTCACATTCATAATATACTACTATGGTGGCACACAAGGGTCCCATTTTTTTTATATAATTGGCATAATGGCCAAAGATGCATTTATCTTCGTCATTCATTAGGGTTGACATAATAGTCACATTTAGTCGACATAACAGTCTACTACTAAGGTTGCGAATAAGCACTTAGTTTTTTATTTTATTTTATTAAATGGCTAAATAGCCTAGTTATTAGTTAGGGACACTACACATTGACACTACACTTTACATTCCAGCGACTATTATCGTGACAAACACATGCAGTGTTCATCATGGGGACATAGGGGTTAATTAGCATCACGAAGGATTCTGCAAGTAATTTATCTTCTGTCACATTTCTGTTTCATGGTTTAGTTTGGGAGTTACTGTTAGTTGGAAGGCATGGGTCTATCCCTAACAGAGTTCGTCGTTTACTGTTAGTTGGCAGCATGGTCTTGCCCTAACAGATTTAGGTTGTAGGTTCTTACTGTTACGAGGAAGCAAGAGTCTTACCCGAACAGATTTATGGTATACTGTTATTTTGCAGCATTTGTCTTGCCCTAACAGTCTTAGGTGTAAGTCACCTTTATGTTTATCTTCGTTATATGGCTACTCCTACCACTCGGAAGCTAGAGGCTTGCCTGGGGGATAACTCATCCTATGATTCGGAAGTGTCACACTAGCCCTAGTAGGATGCTCTTCTCTGGGACGGTTGTATAAATCCCAGCCTTCAGCAAAAAGCCTTATTATACACACCCCACTTTCAGGCGGTGCGTATTACCTGAACCTTCAACCCAAAGCCTCAAATACGTCTTTTCTCTTTCTGTCCCATAATATTCTTCAGAATCACCTACATACAACCTGCGAGTTGGTTTCATTAAGGTTAAGGCCGACTCTTCGCTATACCCAGCATCACCTAATTCACACAGCACACTAACATACACACACACATAGACGAGTAGTAGGTCTTATGTTAGGGGCGTTCGAGGACAAACGCAGCATTTGACGTGTTTGGGTACGTCAAACGCTCACCGGAGCGGGGGAGTATGTAACGTTGTGCAACAACGTAGGAATAAATCAATTAAAATTAGTTAATTAAAAATGAAATTTTAGTCGTAATAAATGAAAGCGCCATCTGCCGACAAATAGTCACATCAACACCAGCGCTGACGTGACCAGAGTGACGTAGTACGTAGGGACGCTACTTGCCGCCAGAGGCGCTGTCCAATGCTATAAATAGGACTGCGCGCGAAGTTTCGGGAACCACATCACAAATTTAAATTATACTGTCGCGAAGGTGTCTGTGCATCGGGAAATACTTAAATTAAATTGAAAACTAAATATAATTTATAGGGAGCGAAATTCACCCTAAGTGAACAATTGTTTAGCTGCAAACGTCAAGTACCCCATTCTTGGCTGAGTTAAATTGTGTATAACGTAATCTAATTTTTAAACAATGAAAATTAACGGCTGTTGGTCAACCCTGTTATAGGGGGGTAGTTAACAGGGGTGTGAAAAATCATCTGTGTAAAATTTGTGCTGTAAGCCGATATTGTAAGACTTCCGACTCCTGCAATGGTTAGTAGGGGTCGGCTGTCTTTGGGAATAGGCGGGGAAAAGGGTTCAAGCTAACCCCTTATCTGGAACATTCCAGGGATCACCCTACGGGTTCGAAGAAACAGTCCACCCTTCGAGTTCTACGAGAATCATTCACCCTGCGGGTTGCGGAAATCCACCCTACGGGTTGAGAACACCGTGCCAGCCGAAGTTGTGGACGGCACGGCTACGTCGCTGACGGCATCAATTCAAGAAGGCCAACCCAAGATAAGTCGAACCCTGCGAAGTCCATCGGGAATCGCAAAAACCCTTGCTGCCTGAAATTACCACAACCACGACCCCGAGTTTCTTAATTAATAATAAAACATCGCTTTAAATTGCAATTTTTATCTTCTTATTTCTCTCTTCTCCCTTCCTGAAAGCCATCAGCTTTTCAATCGGATTTAACGTTCAAAAATGTGTCACTATTAAAAGTAATTTAAATCAAAAATAATGAGTAAGTTTTTTAAGGAGTATTGATAACAATTCTGGAAAAAAAATTCCCCAAATTATTTACATTCCCTTTTTAGCTCGTTATAGTATATTTTTTTATAAAATACGAAACACATCTTTAATCAATAATGATTTTAATGCTATAAGCCGAATTTGAAGTAGATCAGACCAAGGAATCACGTTGTCCCATACAAATTTTACCCTTTTTTTTATACCCTTGGAGGTGGAATTTGCAAAAATGGTAAAATTACTTTCTTCAAATTGTAACAAAGAACGCTCGTGCTGAGTTTCATCACCGTACCATGAACCGTTTAGGCAATAATTGATAATAACTTTATACGACTATAGTTCTTTCATCTGCGATTCGATTTTGATGAAAAATAGCCTAAAGCCTCCCCCGAGTTGAGCTTAATCTTTTTTTGTAAACAGCAAATGAATTCGTTCAGTATCTTCGGAAATCCTGACGCTCATACAGACAGACAGACAGACAGAAAAGAATTTTAAAAACATCATTTTTGTGCTCTATTGGTGTTTTTATACCGCCCCCGCTACTTTTTTTTTAATTTTATCAATTGTACAGACACACGATTTCTACTCTCTTATTATAGTATAGACTAGCTGTTGCCCGCGACTTCGTACGCGTGAAAATTATGCTATAATGCCAATTTGATTGCTCTCTGCTTAGCCCCTAGGATATGTAGCGTGATAATATATAGCCTATTTTAAGACCCTACCCCTAGTTAATATTTGTGCAAAATTTGAACCAAATCCATTCAGTGCTTTTCGAGATCCTTCCGGACAAAGCAAAGCAAACAGACAAACCGACAAACAGACAAAAAAAATTCTAACTATATTTTCGGGTTCGATATCTGACGTAGAACACCTAGCGAGTATTTTTTTTTTTATATTTCCAATGTACAGTTTCGACTTTTCTATCATTTTATTATATGTATAGATATCCATAGTATAGATATATATCCATATATAGATTTCCGTAGTTTTATTACAAACAAAATAAAAAAACTTTATTTTTAAACTAGATATCGCTTAGATCAGTCATGTCTTTGACAGATAGCTGTCAAATTGACAATGAAATATCGATGATGTATAGACATGAAATAGTAGTTTTCGATACAAGTGTGGGATTTCTGTTATTACAGTCGGAATGAGTTGAAATAATACTCCCTCACGTTGTATTGAACAACTATTTTTAATACAGTTGCGAAAAAAATAAGCAATTTTCATAATTAATCATAACACATTATACCTGAATTGTCCAAAATGGCGCCACTTGTAATAGTAGTTTTCGATGCAAGTCTGGGATTTCTGTTATTACAACGAGTTACGACAGGTGTTGACCCGAGCCGAAGGCGAGGGTAGACAGTCGGAACGAGTTTAAATAACAGTCCCACACGTTGTATTGAACAACTATTTTTAATACAATTGCGAAAAAATGAAGCAATATTACAAAATAATAAAAACACAATAAACCTGAATATCCAAAATGGCGCAAACCGTTTACGAATATATACCTTCCTAAGCAGAGACTATGGCAGTGCACTTCATACAGTCAACTTTTTTTATATTTATAAATTTAATTTGGCCGATAGGTACTTATTTTAATTTATGCTTGAATTTTAACTAAAATTACTTTTAATCTGATATTGAAACAAGTTAGTTTCTTTTTTTAGAAATATTTGCATGAATTACAGACATTATTGTGACAATTGGGAAAGAAAACGCACGAGTGCGGGAATGGTAAAGAAAAAGCACGTGAGTGTAATAGCCCACATCCCGAACGCTATACGTCCCTGTAATACGCCACTTTTTGAGCAACTGTATTAAAAAAGAATATTATAGGTACCTACCTAAGCAGAGACTATGGCAGTTCACTTCATACAGCCAACTTTTTTTATATTTATAAGTTTAATTTGGCCGATACTTGTATTCATTAATGTTTAAATTTTAATTAAAATTACTTTTAATCTGATATTATAACAAGTTAGTATATTTTTTAGAAATATTTGCATGAATCACAGACATTATTTTGACAATTGGGAAAGAAAACGCACAAGTGCGGGAATGGTAAGGAAAAAGCACGAGTGTGTAATAGCCCACATCCCGATCATCACTGATCGCCATTATTATCTACTTATGGTGCGTGAAGCCATTGAAATCAGAAAACACAGAAAATTTCAATAGGGATGATGGATATAAGCTCTCCGGTATATGGAATTCAGTGATTAATAAACTTGAACGTAAAACTGTGCCAATTAAAACTGACGTAGTGAGTGTGGTGTGTCGCCGGCCTAACCCTTCGTTGTAATAACAAAGGAGGGTAGTTCGACAAGAAATAACTTCGTGGTTTTTGTCGATCCTCGACTCAGTCAAACCGCGACCACAGGCGCTGCAACGTGCTCGAAACGTCACTGAATGTAAATTAACAGTATTTCGCGTGAAGTCCTGAATACTATAAGTATGACTATTTATATTTTGTCTCTGGGTATTAGGTAGGTACATAACATTTTATTTTACTTTTTTAGGGTTTCGTACCCAAAGGGTAAAAACGGGACTAGGTCTGCCTGTCTGTCTGTTCATCTATCACTAGACTGTATCTCATGTACCGTGATAAATACCTATACAGTGAAAAATTTCACAGCTGATGTATTTTCTGTTGTCGCTATAACAATGAATTAAGAGGAGCTTTCCTCATTTTTTTTCTGTTTGTATAAAATAGGTACAAACTCAATTTGTTTTGAAACCCTTCGTGAGTGTATTCGACTAGCACTTGATCGGTTTTATCTGATCTAGACTTCGAGTGGTTCCACCTATTAAGGATCAACGAGCTAAAGTGGTAACAGTACATGACTGCTGATTTCGAGATCGTGGATTTGATCGCTTAGTTTGATGAGCACACATAGACATGTTCTGTGTCTGGGTGTAATTTATAATACAGACTAAATGCTGCTTGTGGCGTCGTCACCCTCATGGCACTCGGTTGCCTTTCCTGCTTTTCATGAGAACCTATGCCAGTAATAAAAACCCTTTGTGTCGAAACTATAATCTGTCTTTTTACCAAATTTCAGGCAGATCCGTTCAGTCGTTAAAGCGCGAAAGACTAAGGAAACATCCAAAAGTTCAAAAATCATATTTTACACTTACAAATTTTTGCAATTATAATATTAGTAAGAAAAATATTGAAATTTTGTGTTTATCAGTCGTTTAGATTTCATATCACATGCTTATATTTATTTAGTTTGGGCTAGAGGACGGCTGTGTAAGTGAAAAATTGAAAAAAAATATAATTAAAAATCTTTATTCACTATAATTATAATAACCTAAAAGGTACGTAAATATATACCTTTTTTGATCAGCAATAACTAACTTAATTAAAAAAAATACAGTGAAAGATAATTTTTATAAACTAGGGACTAAATATTTACAGAAAAATGGGGTAAGAATAAATCTAAAATATGTATTTTATTTATTTTATTATATAGGTCAAAATGTAGCGCTTATAAACGCCCAAATGATTGCTTCTAAATTTACATTTACTGCCAGATTCGCAACGCAATAGGCAGAGCTGGAGAAAATAGAACCTGGCCATCAAACTCACGGCCACTTTATTTTAGGTAATTACAAATCTTCAACAATTACAGTGGTGTATTAAAAATATACTTTTTAAACAAAATTCATCTATTAAATACATTATTTTTTATTTTCATGTGTTGACTTGGAGCGACATAAGCCCGCGCATTTTTAACATCTATTTATATAGTCTGGAATTATATAATATGCCTTGCTACAAAATTTGGCCTTAATGGTAGCATTATATAAAATAGGTTTATTGACAATGAATAATAATTATAGTTTCTTTGGGAAGTTTGTAATAGAACCTTATACATTAGCGGCCTTTACACACACACTCTATCGCGCGTTCTCAGGAGCGTACAGGATTGCACGCGGGATAGCCTGCACGCTCATTCGCGCGCGACTGTCTTTGTACAGTTTGTTTACGCTACCCGTTCTTTCGCGCGCGTTTGCTCGCGTTTGTTTTCCTCAGCGGAATGAGCGGCCGTGTAAAGGCTAATCGCGCGGGATAGATTGCGCGAAACTGGCGCGTGTTGAAGTGTGTGCAATTCACACAGTTTTACTGAAGAACGTGGGTGTTGCGGTGAAAAATGGATAGAAGACATCGCGTGGCGCAAGTTATCATGTTCGCTGGCTGTCTGTAACTTTCTTATGTTCCTTTCGGAACGAGCCCCTTAAACTTTGTAATTTCTTAACCACAAAATCACGATTGGCGTCGGGAAAACCTTTTTCTTTACAAAGGCAAGGAAAAGTTTTGTACAATGTAATTAACCCTAAGATTAGTTCTTTACTAGCTGATGCGCGCGGCTTCGCCCGCGTGATATTCGATACCCGTTCTGACTTCCCGTGGGAACATTTTCCCGGGATGAAAATAGCCTATGTGTTATTCCAGATTATAAGCTATCTCTGTACCAAATTTCAGCCCAATCCGTTCAGCCGTTAGAGCGTGATTGAGTAACAAACATCCAAACATCTAAACATCCAAACATCTTCACAAACTTTCACATTTATAATATTAGTAGGAAGTAGAATTCCATGTACGTATGTCCGCCATCTTAATCGTGCGCGAATGAATTTTATGTGTATAGGCAACCTGAGGAAACGCGATTGCGCGCACGACCGACAAGCGCGGCGCGAGGTCTTTCCCTTTTCCTTCCACATCCTTTATACGCGCGCTCTTTCGCGCACGATTGCTGTTTCACGCACGATAGAGTGTGTGTGTAAAGGCCGCTAATGTCTGACAAAAGAACTGATAACACCGTGTAGACGAGTAGCATGTAAAACTAAGTTATCTTTATGCCTGGTATTTACATTGTTTTTATCACTTTAGAAATTTGTCCTTGTTTTAATGCACATTTATTAAATTTTCATATGTATTGTATGGGTACACTACATTAATACGAAAAACTTAATTCCGAAAGTTACAAACACGAATTTCAATATTCCGAATTTTATAAACCCGAATGATTCGATATCCCGGAAGTCAAAAATCCGATGCTTCATAAATCCTATTTATTAAACGCCCTCAACGATATTGTACGGAGGGCTTTTGTCTCGGCGGGTGTCCCTTGCGTCCTTGAGCCGCCGGGTCTCTGTAGAACTGATGGCAAGAAGCCGGATGGGCTAACCTTGGTGCTGTGGAGGAACGGAAAGTGTCTGGTGTGGGATGCTACTTGTGTCTGTACATTGGCCGCCAGCCACTTGAGTCGCACTGTCCGTTCACCATCGGCGGCTGCAGAGGATGCAGCCGAAAGGAAAAGGCAGAAATACGCTGCAATGGAGCCCCATTATTTATTCACTCCCATCGCCGTGGAGACTATGGGATGCTGGGGCACTGATGCATAAAATATTATTAGTGAGCTGGGTCAAAGAATTGGGGAAAAAACGGGTGACTCCCGCTCCAAATCGTTCCTGGTCCAAAGGCTGGCCATAGCCATTCAGCGTGGCAATGCGGCTAGCGTAATGGGCGCCTTTACACCAGGAACGGTTAGGGGTGGGTTATTTGACTATGATCACGGTTGATATATCTAATTGTATTTAGTAATAATTTATAATAGTATTTTATTGTATACTAGCTGACCCGCGCAACTTCGTTTGCGCCACATAAGAGAGAGTATTACCTGTTCCCATCGCATTTACTCCCGTCACGTTGCGTTTACTCCCGTAGCGTCTCGTCGTTAATATTCAATACTACGTGAGAGAGAGAGAGAGAGAGAGAGAGAAAGGTTTGTCGTCGCGTGTATTGCCGTCGCATTATTTTTAAGAACAATTTCGTTTACGAAAGAGGTATCCCGTGGCATTATTGTAGAAAAAATTGATTGCCATTAAAATGGTTATTGTGCACCAACCCAAAGATAGACACATGCTATCGCGCAATTTTTTAAGAACTTTTTTAAGAGAAACAATTTTGTAGTACGTACATATTTTTTACATAACTATAAATATTTACGCAGCACACGCAACGAAGCTCTCAAAAGGAATAACTTTTCCAACGTTTTTGAAACATTTACTATTACTGCTCTGCTCCTATTCGTTGTAGCGTAATGCTATATAGCCTATGACACTCCACATTAACGTAGCTTTCTACTGGTGAAAGAATTTTTAAAATCGGTTCAGTAGATCCATGTAGTCCCACTATGTCGAGTCCCGTTACGTCGAGTCTCCGCTACGTCGAGTCGTTCCTTCGGTCAGTGCAATAAAGCGTAGTCGCCTCTACGTCGAGTCGCCGCTACGTCGAATTATTCCGAAAGCCGATGCAATAAAAC
The DNA here is from genome assembly GCA_933228765.1 of Miltochrista miniata. Classification (NCBI taxonomy): domain Eukaryota; kingdom Metazoa; phylum Arthropoda; class Insecta; order Lepidoptera; family Erebidae; genus Miltochrista; species Miltochrista miniata. The sequence goes on from OW121771.1 coordinate 4,612,151, forward strand.
GTAGTCGCCTCTACGTCGAGTCGCCGCTACGTCGAATAACCCTGAGTGTAAGCACCACCAAGTGAATGTGCCGACACGTCGAGTAGCCTCCACGTCAACTTTGCAAAGTTTGTTTTGCGTTTATTCCATTTATTCCCGCTATGTCGAATCAATAAAAACCTACTTAAGTAAACTTTATTTGTACAGTCGTGTAAAAAGTGATAGCGGATTATTAGAAATAATGGCTAAATTGACTCCCTTCATAGCCAATAAAGGATGATTAGATTAGGTTAGGTTGCAACAGTGACCACTTATGTTAGTTTCTTACCTTAGTTTCTTGCGGGAGCTCCGCTCCGCTTCGCTCCCGCCTTAGCCTTCTAACCTAACCTACTCAAGTCGGGGTACTCGTGAGTCGGGGTGTTAACCATTCACTTATTATGGTTAACACCTCGACTCGGATAGGTTAGGTTAGTTCGTGGTTATTTTTTTTATAACCATTCAACATCATCGAATACATTTTGAGTTACCGTTTCGTTTCGGTTAATGTGCACATTAACCGGCTAAAGATGGAATATGCCGACGCAAACTAACATGTTATCGAACTTTAGCTGCTTCTCGAAGATAAACCTGAGTTTAGCGGGCTAATCTTAAGTTTATGTTCAAAACTATATTTTAACCTAACCTAACTATGACTTTTATACACGACTGTACTATTAGAACTTCGTTCAGTAATAAGTAGACGTGACGGTAATGAATGAGACATTTTTCATTGATTCGACGTAGCGGGAATAAATGGAATAAACGCAAAATAAACTTTGCAAAGTAGAAGTGGAGGCTACTCGACGTGTCGGCACATCCACTTGGTGGTGCTTACACTCAGGGTGAATCGAAGTAGCGGCGACTCGACGTAGAGGCGACTATGCTTTATTGCACCGGCTTTCGAAACAATTCGACGTAGCGGCGACTCGACGTAGAGGCGACTATGCTTTATTGCTCCGACCGAAGGAACGACTCGACGTAGCGGAGACTCGACGTAACGGGACTCGACATAGTGGGACTACATCCCGAGATTACCCCTTACAATTTAACAAATATACAAACACACAAACTTTACCTCTTTATAATATTAGTATAGATGATATCTGATAAATCAGAATATACTAACTTTGTGCTAAGTAAATTTTATTTTTCAGTTTTTAGTTTTGTTTGAAGTCGGTTTCTTTTTTGTTAATTTTTTTTTTTCACTATTTTTAGTGTCGTGTGGACTGAAAATCTATCTATCTAGGTGTAAAGTTCTCGACAGTACAAATTAATCAAACCCAAACACAAAGTAACTGCTGTATATCGTTAGGGAATTCTCTCTACTGTCTTTCGTCTCCATCATCAGATCGACTCCAGACCTTCATTAAGTTGTACTACTTTAAAACCCTTAATAAAAAAATTTACAAACGCCCTAGATGCCCCTACAATTTTTAAAAGTTCCTTTCGATTTCTCCAGGATGCCACGATCAGATCCTGGCTTCCTTAAAATGGGACCACCTTGGGAGTATCTATTTTCGAACAAAAAAAAATTTCTAAATCGGTCCATAAACGACGGAGCTCTGCGCGAACAAACTTAAAAAATAAATAAAAAAACGGTTGAATTGAGTAACCTCCTCCTTGTTTGAAGTCGGTTAAACAATATTACTCACGCAGCACACGCAACGAAGCTCTCAAAAGGAATAACTTTTCCCCCGTTTTTGAAACATTTACTATTACTGCTCCGCTCCTATTCGTTGTAGCGTGATGCTATATAGCCTATGACACTCCACATTAACGTAGCTTTCTATTGGTGAAAGAATTTTTAAAATCGGTTCAGTAGATCCCGAGATTACCCCTTACAATTTAACAAATATACAAACACACAAACTTTACCTCTTTATAATATTATTATTAGTATATTAGTATTAGTATTAGTATATTAGTATATTAGTATTAGTATTAGTATAGATGATATCTGATAAATCAGAATATACTAACTTTGTGCTAAGTAAATTTTATTTTTCAGTTTTTAGTTTTGTTTGAAGTCGGTTTCTTTTTTGTTAATTTTTTTTTTCACTATTTTTATTGTCGTGTGGACTGAAAATCTATCTATCTAGGTGTAAAGTTCTCGACAGTACAAATTGATCAAACCCAAACACAAAGTAACTGCTGTATATCGTTAGGGAATTCTCTCTACTGTCTTTCGTCTCCATCATCAGATCGACTCCAGACCTTCATTAAGTTGTACTACTTTAAAACCCTTAATAAAAAAAATTTACAAACACCCTAGATGCCCCTACAATTTTTAAAAGTTCCTTTCGATTTCTCCAGGATGCCATAATCAGATCCTGGCTTCCTTAAAATGGGACCACCTTGGGAGTATCTATTTTCGAACAAAAAAAAATTTCTAAATCGGTCCATAAACGACGGAACTCTGCGCGAACAAACATAAAAATAAAATAAAAAAACGGTTGAATTGAGTAACCTCCTCCTTGTTTGAAGTCAGTTAAACAATATTACTCACACAGCACACGCAACGAAGCTCTCAAAAGGAATAACTTTTCCAACGTTTTTGAAACATTTACTATAACTGCTCTGCTCCTATTCGTTGTAGCGTAATGCTATATACCCTATGACACTCCACATTAACGTAGCTTTCTATTGGTGAAAGAATTTTTAAAATCGGTTCAGTAGATCCCGAGATTACCCCTTACAATTTAACAAATATACAAACACACAAACTTTACCTCTTTATAATATTAGTATAGATGATATCTGATAAATCAGAATATACTAACTTTGTGCTAAGTAAATTTTATTTTTCAGTTTTTAGTTTTGTTTGAAGTCGGTTTCTTTTTGTTAATTTTTTTTTTCATTATTTTTAGTGTCGTGTGGACTGAAAATCTATCTATCTAGGTGTAAAGTTCTCGACAGTACAAATTAATTAAACCCAAACACAAAGTAACTGCTGTATATCATTAGGGAATTCTCTCTACTGTCTTGCGTCTCCATCATCAGATCGACTCCAGACCTTCATTAAGTTGTATTACTTTAAAACCCTTCTTAAAAAAATTTACAAAGGCCCTAGATGCCCCTAAAATTTTTAAAAGTTCCTTTCGATTTCTCCAGGATGCCACGATCAGATCCTGGCTTCCTTAAAATGGGACCACATTGGGAGTATCTATTTTCGAACGAAAAAAAAATTTCTAAATCGGTCCATAAACGACCGAGTTCTGCGCGAACAAACATAAAAAAAATAAAAAATAAAAAAACGGTTGAATTGAGTAACCTCCTCCTTGATTGAAGTCGGTTAAACAATATTACTCACGCAGCACACGCAACAAAGCTCTCAAAAGGAATAACTTTTCCCCCGTTTTTGAAACATTTACTATTACTGCTCCGCTCCTATTCGTTGTAGCGTGATGCTATATAGCCTATGACTCTCCACATTAACGTAGCTTTCTATTGGTGAAAGAATTTTTAAAATCGGTTCAGTAGATCCCGAGATTACCCCTTACAATTTAACAAATATACAAACACACAAACTTTACCTCTTTATAATATTAGTATAGATTACCTCTTTATAATATTAGTATGGATGATATCTGATAAATCAGAATATACTAAGTTTGTGCTAAGTAAATTTTATTTTACAGTTTTTAGTTTTGTTTGAAGTCGGTTTCTTTTTTGTTATAATAATCATAATCATAATAATCATAAACATTTATTCAATTTAGGCCCCAAAGAGGCTCTTATGAACGTCACACCGATTTACAGACATCAGCAGAGAAGAATCGGCAAGCAACTCCGCCGGTTAAAATAATAATAAAATTAAGCATTACATTAGGTAGGTACATAATAATATAAAAAAAAATTACATTTTGTTCAGCAAGTGAGTTGAGATGCAGGTGCAGGAATTTGTTTCCAGACATCTTTGTCTTGAATGTAATCATTAATGCCATAATATGCTTTACTCATTAACGTGTGTCTTAAATCAATATGTGTCTTAATGTATGTCTTAAATCTCCCTTCACTGAGCTTAGTCACCGCCTCAGGAAGTTTATTATAAAATTCGACACAACGACAAATAAACGATTTCCTGGTTCGCGCCAACCTTGACTTAATAACTGCAAGCTTATGACGATTTGGCGTATTAAAACCATAGCGATCCCCGCGCACAATAAACTCAGATAAGTGACGACGGGCATACATTATGTTCTCAAATATGTAAAGTGAAGGAACGGTAAGAATCTGGCTAGATTTAAAACGGTCTCTTAATGAAACACGCGACCCCAAGTTATAAATTGCGCGAAAAGCTCTCTTTTGCAGGATGAAAATTGATTCAATGTCAGCTGCGCAACCCCACAATAGTATACCATATGATAGTATAGTACAGTAATGGGGGGCAAGGGGAGATCGGACACAACATCGTACCGGCCCAAATGTCAACCTCACCTGCACGCGCCGTATGGCGGCGGCATGGCGAATACCATGCCGTGGTGCTCCCTGCTAGACAACTGACGAGGCTCTGGCGACCGAGCAATGGCGGGATAACCATACCCCCAGTTGGGAAACCAGCTGGAAGAGGTTACAGCGGCCTTGGGAATTAAATCATCCCTAAAAGAACTGGTGCAGCAAGACACGGGAATGACTGCATGAAAACCTTAAAGGGTTCCCCAGTTGCATAAACATAAAGTCCGACCTAAGAAAAAAAAAAAAAAAAAAAAAAAAATAGGTTGAGTAATAAAAAATACTTAAAATTTACAAAAAAAAAACTAAAAAAAAAAACAAAAAAAAACACAAAAAAAAACAAAAAAAAATTACAATTACAAAAAAAAACAAAAAAAAAAGGGGGAGGATTAAAAAAGCAACAACGCCGAGCATCAGGCGGCGGTGAATTATCCTGAAAACAACTGGCATCCACAGGCCAAGAGGCACTAAATACCCTCTAAAATAATGGCCAGAGCACCTTGGGTAAGTGCTCTGAGATCTTCTCCCAACTGTTATTATGAAAATGTCCGATAAAGAGAATTATTTGTCATGCGATCCGGCTAACCCCCGGCGCTCTCCAGTATCCGGGCTGGAGAGTGTGAAATTAGCTACCGAAGACTCTACTGAAGCGGGTAACCAGGCTTCTGTAGCAGTAAATGTTACTGGTAACAAGAAAATTATGCAGCAATCATGTCATCCAAGCCTGTTGGTTCCTCCTGGCGACTGCAGCTCAATAGGCGACCATGTTACTGTAGTAGCTAGTGCTACAGGTAACAAAAAACTGGTACAGCAAGCTTTCCACCCAAGCCTATTTTTTACTAAACCTAGAAGTGCAGCACTAGGTACCACTTCCACAAGAGGCAATGGAGGTGGATCCATAGAGGAACCGGTACAAAAAGTCACAGGGCCCCCATCCTGGCAACGAGTTCCAATTACACGCAATCCAAAGAGAAAGAAAGTTTCTAATACACCATCCCCGGAAAAAATCAGCACCTCTAACAGGTTTCACGAGCTACCCATTGACCTAACGGAAGAAGATTGCGTTCCAGTTCCTCAGAAGAAGACTTACAAGCCACCGCCAATAATTCTTTATGGTGTAGAGGATCTCAGTAAGCTAACTGAACTACTGGTATTAGCAGTTGAAAAAACACAATTTTCATTTAAGGTAATAAACAGAAACCAATTGAGAATAAACTGCTCAGAAATGGACACCTACAAGAAGCTTATTGCTGTAGTAAGAGGAAATGGCCTAATCGGACACACATTTAATAGAAAAGATGAAAGGGCCTTCCGAATCGTCATCAGGAACCTCCACCCAACCACTCCCGTGGCTGCAATTAAAGAGGCTATTGAAGACACAGGGAACACTGTCTCCGGCGAAATTATAAACGCCAAATATGGCCCAGAAAAAAGACCAACATCAACGTTTTTCGTCAATATTGCGCCCGGCCCCAACAATAAAGCTGCTAAAGATATTAAAATTATTGACCGCCAGATTATTGTAATTGAAGACCCCAGAAAAAGACAATCTATAGTACAGTGTCAGAGATGCCAGCAGTACGGCCACTCCAAAAATTACTGCATGCGTCCGTACCGCTGCGTCAAATGTGCTCAATCACACAAGACCTCAGAATGTCCCAAATCAGATCGATCCACACCAGCGCTCTGCGCACTTTGTCATGGGCCACATCCAGCCAATTATAAAGGCTGCGAGGTTTATAAAGAAATATCTGCTAGGAGGGCTATAAAACGATCAAGACCTATGCCTAAAAAAATCCTAAGTGCACTCTCTACCCAGAAAGAATTTGAATATCCTCAACCTAACAACATCAGCACACAACGGACAAGAACTTACTCTGAAACCGTAAAGACAAATAAAGATGCAACCACCACTAATGAAACCTTAGAGCTACTACTAATAAAACAATCGGAAAAGTTTGATATCATCCTTCAACAAATGAGTACCCTGATGGGGCTTATGACTAAACTCGTTGAAAAACTATTAAAATGACTACCCTCAACTTAGCTACCTGGAACATGAACGGTTTGACACGGCACATCCATGAGCTGGAGGTTATGTTGAAGGAGCACAACCTGGACATAGTCATGATATCGGAATCCCACTGCACTGCTGCTACTAGGGCTGTCATTCCGGGATACGCGACGTACACAACGGGTCATCCTGATGGTACTGGTCATGCTGGCGCCGCAATAGTTATTAAGCAGAGTATCCAGCATCATCTGATGCCTGCCTTTGAAAGTGAATACATACAAGCAACCACAATAGCTGTCGAAACAAAATGTGGCAATTTCAACGCCTCTGCAATCTATTGCCCTCCTAAGCACAAGATTTCCAACAGCATGTTCACACACTACTTTCGAACACTTGGAAATCGTTTTGTTGCGGGTGGTGACTGGAATGCCAAGCACACACATTGGGGCTCCAGGTTGACGACCACAAGAGGCAGACAACTTAAAATCAGCCTGGACGAGGACAGTCTGACTCCAGTGTCCACTTCTGAAGCTACCTATTGGCCTACCGATGAAGATAAAATCCCAGATCTGGTGGACTTCTTTATTATCAATGGAATGCCCAAAGAATACTTCAAAGCCACACCTTGCTATGACGGTAGCTCAGACCACACTCCAGTACTGTTAACAATTGGTACACTCCCCATTGAGTATGAAAGGCCCAAAAGATTGTACAATAAGTATACAGACTGGCACTATTTTCGTGAAGTCCTGGAGGGAAATGTGGAATTAAAAGTGGCACTAAAAACTCCCGAAGATCTGGAAAAGGCAACGGAGGATATCACCAATCTCATCGAACAAGCTTGTTCGTTGAGCACGCCAAACGTAACGTACAAACCAGCAACACAAAATTTTCCATTGACAATCAGGAGGGAAATTCTGGAGAAACGCAGATTACGACGAGTTTGGCACCTTAGCAGACGGGTGGAAGATAAGAGGCATTTTAATATAGCTGCATCCAAATTAAAGAAAACCATAGAGGACTGGCACAATACAGCCTTAGAATCAAAATTAGCTTCTCTTACCGCAACCGAGGCGACTAATTATTCACTGTGGAAATTCACAAAGTCGTATAACAGACCTCAGGAAATGAAACCACCAATACGAAAGCCCAATAACACCTGGGCCAGATCACCAAAAGAAAAAGCTGAAACCTTTGCCACCCATCTGTCTACAGTTTTCACCCCTCACGATTTTGATGACCGAGAAACAGAACCTGAAATTGATACAATCTTAAACAGTGATCTCCAGCTCTCTTTACCACCAAAACCAACAACACCGCGGGAAATATGTGGTATTATACGAGGCCTAAAAGACAAAAAGGCTCCAGGTGCCGATCTAATAACGAAGGAGGTACTTGTGCAGCTTCCAAGAAAGGCAGTAATGTACATAACCATCTTGTTCAACGGCATTCTGAGGGTTCAGTATTACCCCAAACTGTGGAAGGTATCCCAGATCCTGATGATACGTAAAATGGGAAAACCAGCCAACGACGTGACATCGTACAGACCTATTAGCTTACTGCCAATTCTTTCGAAGGTCTTTGAAAAAGTGCTGCTGAGAAGGATCTCGCCACTTCTGTCAAAACACTGTGTTATACCAGACCACCAATTTGGTTTTCGCGAGCAACACTCAACAGTGGAACAGGTGCACCGTGTGTGCAACAGGATAAGAACCACCCTAGAGAACAAAGAATACTGCTCATCTGTTTTCCTTGACATACAACAGGCGTTCGACAGGGTATGGCACTATGGACTGCTCTGCAAAATCAAAAATAACCTACCCCACTGCTGCTCCTTGATACTGCAATCCTATATAACGGACAGATTGTTCCAAGTGAGAGAAGCGGGAGCATCATCACCGCTTCATGAAATAAAAGCGGGAGTCCCACAGGGATCAGTGTTGGGACCTGTTCTGTACATTCTCTACACTGCAGACCTTCCACAAATCGACAATGTCACAACGGCTACATTTGCGGATGATACAGCCATTCTTGCTAGTGACCAAGACCCGCTGAAAGCCACCGCAACATTACAGAAAGGCCTAGATCTGGTTACCAAGTGGCTGCATAAATGGAAAATTAAAGCAAGTAGCAGCAAATCAGTCCAAGTGACATTCACTCTGAGAAATGGGAACTGTCCACCGGTAAACCTAGAGAATGCAACATTACCACATAAGGACACCGTCAGATATCTTGGCTTACATCTCGATCGGCGATTAACATGGAAGAACCACATAAAAGCAAAAAGAGAGGAACTTAAACTGCGATACATGGACCTCCATTGGCTAGTTGGACGCAACAGCAAATTGTCCACAGACAACAAACTGCTAATATACAAGACCATACTGAAGCCAGTTTGGATGTATGGGATACAGCTGTGGGGTAGCTGCAGCAATTCAAATATCTCTGTGCTGCAACGGATGCAAAACATTATACTGAGAACAATATCACAAGCCCCGTTGCTTGTCACTAATAACGAGATTCATAACAACCTCCAAGTGAACACCGTGAAGGAGGAAATTCAAATGACTGCCCTGAAGTACCGGAAACGTCTAGAGAACCACCCCAATGCGCTTGCTGCTGGGCTAACTTGTCAGAGCTACACTAAAAGGCTGAAACGAAAGGACATACTCGATCTGCATGCCTTACCTAACTGAGCCGCACAACCAAATGAGTAGTTGTCTCCACTGGGAGATACACTCCGTATGAAGCAATCAGCTCTTAACAGATCTGTTTATAGTCAGGAGACTGATCGCAGATGAAAACACAAAAAAAAAAAAAAAATATGATAGTATACTATGGAAATATGCAAAGTAAACAATTTTCGCAGTTTCCTCATCAGTCAACTGTCTAATCCTTCGAACTGCAAAGGCAGCAGAGCTTAACCTTCCAGAGAGTGCCGATATGTGAGGACCCCATTGCAATTTGGAATCGATAACTAGTCCTAAAAATTTTGTATTTGTGGCAAGTTTTAGTTGGGTACCATCTAATTTAATAGAGGATTCGACCGGGCGAACGTTTGGTAACGAGAATTTTATACATTTTGTTTTAGACGCGTTTAAGAGTAGGTTATTTGCCGAAAACCAGTCCGTAATAACATCTAGTGTGTTATTGACATTTATTAACTCTTTATCATTTCTATCGACTTTGAATACCAACGATGTGTCATCAGCAAATAACACAATGTCGCACAGACCCTCTATCATGTACGGGAGGTCATTTATATACGCAAGAAACAAAAACGGGCCTAAAATCGAACCCTGCGGCACACCCATTTCTACATTAGACCCGCTGGATACAACGTCATTCACCTTTACTTTTTGATGTCGACCTCTCAAATATGACCGCATAACATCGAGAGCAGAACCACGGATGCCGTAACAATTTAATTTTGAAATTAACGTTAAATGATCTACACAGTCGAAGGCTTTGGAAAGATCACAAAATACTCCAATAGCATCTCTTGAATCTTCCCATGCCCTATAAATATGAGAGAGTAATTTAGATCCAGCATCCGCCGTTGACCTACCCCTTCTGAAACCAAATTGATCTTTATGTAATATGCCATGTTCATTAAAATGTGTTAACAATTGGTCTAAAATTATTCTTTCAAAAATTTTACTAAGGGCTGAGAGGACTGAAATTGGTCTATAGTTATTAGGATCTTCTTTACTACCTGATTTAAAAATAGGGGTTACTTTACTAAGTTTCATTTGGTCAGGGAATGTACCTGTTTTTAAGCACAAATTAAATAGTATTGTGAGGTGAGGGGCAATTGTTTCGATTAAAGGGTTTAAAACTTTTACGGATATACCCCACAAATCTTCTGTATTTTTCATATTCAATGATCTAAAGCTTTTTTTAAGTTGTGAAATGGAAACAGGTTTAAAAAAGAAATCAGGAATGGTTCGTACAAAATTTTTCCTAAGAAGTGATTCAGCTCTAATCGAGGATGAAGCTAGGCCCTTGGTGGTTTCTAAAGGAATTGTGCCAAAAAAATCATCAAAATGCTTTGCTTCAGAAACTGGGTCGGTAATTAGCGATCCTCCACAACTTAGGGTAATAGAAATGTCCTTTGGAATAGCTCTTCCAGTCTCTTTGTTAATTGTTTTCCAAACGGCTTTAATCTTATCACTAGACTGTCGTATTTTGCGCCCGGTATAGTTTGCTTTTGCCAAAATACAAACTTTCTTAAACATCTTTGAGTAGTTCCTAACATAGCTGTGGAAAGATTCATCGTTGGTACAAGATTTTTTGGAATACAATTCGAACAGTACTTTCCGGCTTTTCCTAATACCCAATGTAGCCCAGGCGCAAAAAATTGTTGAATCGCGTACTGTAATTGTTCTCCTGGGATACACCCTGTCTACATTCTGTGATATAATTGAGAATGTAGACAGGGTGTATCCCAGGAGAACAATTACAGTACGCGTTAAATCTATCTAGGTGTAAAGTTCTCGACAGTATGAATTAATCAAACCCAAACACAAAGTAACTGCTGTATATCGTTAGGGAATTCTCTCTACTGTCTTGCGTCTCCATCATCAGATCGACTCCAGACCTTCATTAAGTTGTACTACTTTAAAACCCTTAATAAAAAAAATTACAAACGCCCTAGATGCCCATACAATTTTTAAAAGTTGCTTTGGATTCTCCAAGATGCCATTATCAGATCCTGGCTTCCCTAAAATGGGACTACCTTGGGAGTATCTATTTTCGAACAAAAAAAATTACTAAATCGGTCCATAAACGACGGAGCTCTGCGCGAACAAACATAAAAAAAAATAAAAAAATGGTTGAATTGAGTAACCTCCTCATTGTTTGAAGTCGGTTAAACAATATTACTCACGCAGCACACGCAACAAAGCTCTCAAAAGGAATAACTTTTCCCCCGTTTTTGAAACGTTTACTATTACTGCTCCGCTCCTATTCCTTGTAGCGTGATGCTATATAGCCTATGACACTCCACATTAACGTAGCTTTCTATTGGTGAAAGAATTTTTAAAATCGGTTCAGTAGATCCCGAGATTACCCCTTACAATTTAACAAATATACAAACACACACACTTTACCTCTTTATAATATTAGTATAGAAGTATAGATGATATCTGATAAATCAGAATATACTAAATTCGTGCTAAGTAAATTTTATTTTTCAGTTTTTAGTTTTGTTTGAAGTCGGTTTCTTTTTTGTTAATTTTTTTTTTACCATTTATAGTGTCGTGTGGACTGAAAATCTTTCTATCTAGGTGTAAAGTTCTCGACAGTACAAATTAATTAAACCCAAACACAAAGTAACTGCTGTATATCGTTAGGGAATTCTCTCTACTGTATTGCGTCTCCATCATCAGATCGACTCCAGACCTTTATTAAGTTATACTACTTTAAAACCCTTAATAAAAAAATTTACAAACGCCCTAGATGCCCCTACAATTTTTAAAAGTTCTTTTCGATTTCTCCAGGATGCCACGATCAGATCCTGGCTTCCTTAAAATGGGACCACCTTGGGAGTATCTATTTTCGACCGAAAAAAAAATTTCTAAATCGGTCAATAAACGACGGAGTTCTGCGCGAACAAACATAAAAAAAAATAAAAAATAAAAAAACGGTTGAATAGAGTAACCTCCTCCTTGTTTGAAGTCGGTTAAACAATATTACTCACGCAGCACACGCAACAAAGCTCTCAAAAGGAATAACTTTTCCCCCGTTTTTGAAACGTTTACTATTACTGCTCCGCTCCTATTCGTTGTAGCGTGATGCTATAAAGCCTATGACACTCCACATTAACGTAGCTTTCTATTGGTGAAAGAGTTTTTAAAATCGGTTCAGTAGATTCCGAGATTACCCCTTACAATTTAACAAATATACAAACACACACACTTTACCTCTTTATAATATTAGTATAGAAGTATAGATGATATCTGATAAATCAGAATATACTAAATTCGTGCTAAGTAAATTTTATTTTTCAGTTTTTAGTTTTGTTTGAAGTCGGTTTCTTTTTTGTTTTTTTTTTTTTACTATTTATAGTGTCGTGTGGACTGAAAATCTTTCTATCTAGGTGTAAAGTTCTCGACAGTACAAATTAATTAAACCCAAACACAAAGTAACTGCTGTATATCGTTAGGGAATTCTCTCTACTGTCTTGCGTCTCCATCATCAGATCGACTCCAGACCTTTATTAAGTTATACTACTTTAAAACCCTTAATAAAAAAATTTAAAAACGCCCTAGATGCCCCTACAATTTTTAAAAGTTCTTTTCGATTTCTCCAGGATGCCACGATCAGATCCTGGCTTCCTTAAAATGGGACCACCTTGGGAGTATCTATTTTCGAACGAAAAAAAAATTTCTAAATCGGTCCATAAACGACGGAGTTCTGCGCGAACAAACATAAAAAAAATAAAAAAACGGTTGAATAGAGTAACCTCCTCCTTGTTTGAAGTCAGTTAAACAATATTACTCACGCAGCACACGCAACGAAGCTCTCAAAAGGAATAACTTTTCCCCCGTTTTTGAAACATTTACTATTACTGCTCCGCTCCTATTCGTTGTAGCGTGATGCTGTATAGCCTATGACACTCCACATTAACGTAGCTTTCTATTGGTGAAGAATTTTTAAAATCGGTTCAGTAGATCCCGAGATTACCCCTTACAATTTAACAAATATACAAACACACAAACTTTACCTCTTTATAATATTAGTATAGATGATATCTGATAAATCAGAATATACTAACTTTGTGCTAAGTAAATTTTATTTTTCAGTTTTTAGTTTCGTTTGAAGTCGGTTTCTTTTTTGTTAATTTTTTTTTTTCACTATTATTAGTGTCGTGTGGACTGAAAATCTATCTATCTAGAAGTAAAGTTCTCGACAGTACAAATTAATTAAACCCAAACACAAAGTAACTGCTGTATATCGTTAGGGAATTCTCTCTACTGTATTGCGTCTCCATCATCAGATCGACTCCAGACCTTTATTAAGTTATACTACTTTAAAACCCTTAATAAAAAAATTTACAAACGCCCTAGATGCCCCTACAATTTTTAAAAGTTCTTTTCGATTTCTCCAGGATGCCACGATCAGATCCTGGCTTCCTTAAAATGGGACCACCTTGGGAGTATCTATTTTCGACCGAAAAAAAAATTTCTAAATCGGTCAATAAACGACGGAGTTCTGCGCGAACAAACATAAAAAAAAATAAAAAATAAAAAAACGGTTGAATAGAGTAACCTCCTCCTTGTTTGAAGTCGGTTAAACAATATTACTCACGCAGCACACGCAACAAAGCTCTCAAAAGGAATAACTTTTCCCCCGTTTTTGAAACGTTTACTATTACTGCTCCGCTCCTATTCGTTGTAGCGTGATGCTATAAAGCCTATGACACTCCACATTAACGTAGCTTTCTATTGGTGAAAGAGTTTTTAAAATCGGTTCAGTAGATTCCGAGATTACCCCTTACAATTTAACAAATATACAAACACACACACTTTACCTCTTTATAATATTAGTATAGAAGTATAGATGATATCTGATAAATCAGAATATACTAAATTCGTGCTAAGTAAATTTTATTTTTCAGTTTTTAGTTTTGTTTGAAGTCGGTTTCTTTTTTGTTTTTTTTTTTTTACTATTTATAGTGTCGTGTGGACTGAAAATCTTTCTATCTAGGTGTAAAGTTCTCGACAGTACAAATTAATTAAACCCAAACACAAAGTAACTGCTGTATATCGTTAGGGAATTCTCTCTACTGTCTTGCGTCTCCATCATCAGATCGACTCCAGACCTTTATTAAGTTATACTACTTTAAAACCCTTAATAAAAAAAATTAAAAACGCCCTAGATGCCCCTACAATTTTTAAAAGTTCTTTTCGATTTCTCCAGGATGCCACGATCAGATCCTGGCTTCCTTAAAATGGGACCACCTTGGGAGTATCTATTTTCGAACGAAAAAAAAATTTCTAAATCGGTCCATAAACGACGGAGTTCTGCGCGAACAAACATAAAAAAAATAAAAAAACGGTTGAATAGAGTAACCTCCTCCTTGTTTGAAGTCAGTTAAACAATATTACTCACGCAGCACACGCAACGAAGCTCTCAAAAGGAATAACTTTTCCCCCGTTTTTGAAACATTTACTATTACTGCTCCGCTCCTATTCGTTGTAGCGTGATGCTGTATAGCCTATGACACTCCACATTAACGTAGCTTTCTATTGGTGAAGAATTTTTAAAATCGGTTCAGTAGATCCCGAGATTACCCCTTACAATTTAACAAATATACAAACACACAAACTTTACCTCTTTATAATATTAGTATAGATGATATCTGATAAATCAGAATATACTAACTTTGTGCTAAGTAAATTTTATTTTTCAGTTTTTAGTTTCGTTTGAAGTCGGTTTCTTTTTTGTTAATTTTTTTTTTTCACTATTATTAGTGTCGTGTGGACTGAAAATCTATCTATCTAGAAGTAAAGTTCTCGACAGTTCGAATTAATCAAACCCAAACACAAAGTAACTGCTGTATATCGTTAGGGAATTCTCTCTACTGTCTTGCGTCTCCATCATCAGATCGACTCCAGACCTTCATTAAGTTGTACTACTTTAAAACCCTTAATAAAAAAATTTACAAACGCCCTAGATGGCCCTACAATTTTTAAAAGTTCCTTTCGATTTCTCCAGGATGCCATTATCAGATCCTGGCTTCCGTAAAATGCGACCACCTTGGGAGTATCTATTTTCGAACAAAAAAAAATTACTAAATCGGTCCATAAACGACGGAGCTCTGCGCGAACAAACATAAAAAAAAATAAAAAATAAAAAAATAGTTGAATTGAGTAACCTCCTCCTTGTTTGAAGTCGGTTAAACAATATTACTCACGCAGCACACGCAATAAAGGTCTCAAAAGGAATAACTTTTCCCCCGTTTTTGAAACATTTACTATTACTGCTCCGCTCCTATTCGTTGTAGCGTGATGCTATATAGCCTATGACACTTCACATTAACGTAGCTTTCTATTGGTGAAAGAGTTTTTAAAATCGGTCCAGCAGATCCCGAGATTACCCCTTACAATTTAACAAATATACAAACACACAAACTTTACCTCTTTATAATATTAGTATAGATTACTGCTCCGCTCCTATTCGTTGTAGCGTAATGCTTTATAGCCTATGACACTCCACATTAACGTAGCTTTCTATTGGTGAAAGAATTTTTAAAATCGGTCCAGTAGATCCCGAGATTACCCCTTACAATTTAACAAATATACAAACACACAAACTTTACCTCTTTATAATATTAGTATAGATTATATCTGATAAATCAGAATATACTAACTTTGTGCTAAGTAAATTTTATTTTACAGTTTTTAGTTTTGTTTGAAGTCGGTTTCTTTTTTGTTAAATTTTTTTTTCACTATTTTTAGTGTCGTGTGGACTGAAAATCTATCTATCTAGGTGTAAAGTTCTCGACAGTACAAATTTATTAAACCCAAACACAAAGTAACTGCTGTATATCGTTAGGGAATTCTCTCTACTGTCCTGCGTCTCCATCATCAGATCGACTCCAGACCTTCATTAAGAGTCTGTATGACGACAAATAGACTATTACCTTGATCTAGATCTCAGGACTCGTGAGGTCTAATGAATTACAATTTTAACACAGACAACTTCAGTTCATGAAATAAAAACGCACTAGGCTAAAAACACGATTGCTGATAAAATCCTCGATAGATTTTTGTGTTGAAAATACCTCGATTTCTTAAAATTTTAACCTAGATCTCATAAGTTTTAAGTTATTTTTATAATATAAAATATTTATAAGAAAGACGATACTAAAATCTTCATTTGCACTAGACCACTTTTTTAATATTGGTTATAGATTTTTTATAATTAATTTATTTCGTTAAAAACGCACAAAAACCGTTCGCATCTCTCTCTGTCTTGCACGCTAAAATGTATATCTTCTATCTTCTTTCAACAATTTGGCGTCTGGTAGGCTCTTAAGTTGTACTACTTTAAAACCCTTCTTAAAAAAATTACAAACGCCCTAGATGCCCCTACAATTTTCAAAAGTTCCTTTCAATTTCTCCAGGATGCCACGATCAGATCCTGGCTTCCTTAAAATGGGACCACCTTGGGAGTATCTATTTTCGAACGAAAAAAAAATTTCTAAATCGGTCCATAAACGTCGGAGTTCTGCGCGAACAAACATAAAAAAAAAATTAAAAATAAAATAACGGTTGAATTGAGTAAACTCCTCCTTGTTTGAAGTCGGTTAAACAATATTACTCACGCACCACACGCAACAAAGCTCTCAAAAGAAATAACTTTTCTCCCGTTTTTGAAACATTTACTATTACTGCTCCGCTCCTATTCGTTGTAGCGTGATGCTATATAGCCTTTGACACTCCACATTAACGTAGCTTTCTATTGGTGAAAGAATTTTTAAAATCGGTTCAGTAGATCCCGAGATTACCCCTTACAATTTAACAAATATACAAACACACAAACTTTACCTCTTTATAATATTAGTATAGAAGTATAGATTACTAGCTGACCCGCGCAACTTCGTTTGCGCCACATAAGAGAGAGTATTACCTGTTCCCGTCGCATTTACTCCCGTCACGTTGCGTTTACTTTCGTAGCGTCTCGTCGTTAATATTCAATAGTACGCGAGAGAGAGAGAGAGAGAGAAAGGTTTGTCGTCGTGTGTATTGCCGTCGCATTATTTTTAAGAACCATTTCGTTTACGAAAGAGGTATCCCGTGGCATTATTGTAGAAAAAATTGATTGCCATTAAAATGGTTATTGTGCACCAACCCAAAGATAGACACATGCTATCGCGCAATTTTTTAAGAACTTTTTTAAGAGAAACAATTTTGTAGTACGTACATATTTTTTACATAACTATAAATATTTACGCAGCGAACGCAACGAAGCTCTCAAAAGCAATAACTTTTCCAACGTTTTTGAAACATTTACTATTACTGCTCTGCTCCTATTCGTTGTAGCGTAATGCTATAAAGCCTATGACACGCCACATTAACGTAGCTTTCTACTGGTGACAGAATTTTTAAAATCGGTTCAGTAGATCCCGAGATTACCCCTTACAATTTAACAAATATACAAACACACAAACTTTACCTCTTTATAATATTAGTATAGAAGTATAGATGATATCTGACAAATCAGAATATACTAACTTTGTGCTAAGTAAATTTTATTTTTCTGTTTTTAGTTTTGTTTGAAGTCGGTTTCTTTTTTGTTGAGGATGAATGAGGAGGTTACTCAATTCAACTGTTTTTTTATTTTTTATTTTTTTATGTTTGTTCGCGCAGAACTCCGTCGTTCATGGACCGATTTAGAAATTTTTTTTTCGTTCGAAAATAGATACTCCCAAGGTGGTCCCATTTTAAGGAAGCCAGGATCTGATCGTGGCATCCTGGAGAAATCGAAAAGAACTTTTAAAAATTGTATCGGCATCTAGGGCGTTTGTAAATTTTTTTAAGAAGGGTTTTAAAGTAGTATAACTTAATAAAGGTCTGGAGTCGATCTGATGATGGAGACGCAAGACAGTAGAGAGAATTCCCTAACGATATACAGCAGTTACTTTGTGTTTGGGTTTAATTAATTTGTACTGTCGAGAACTTTACACTTAGATAGATAGATTTTCAGTCCACACGACACTAAAAATAGTGAAAAAATAAAATTAACAAATATATTATACTAATTTTATAAAGAGGTAAAGTTTGTGTGTTTGTATATTTGTTAAATTGTAAGGGGTAATCTCGGGATCTACTGAACCGATTTTAAAAAATCTTTTACCAATAGAAAGCTACGTTAATGTGGAGTGTCATAGGCTATATAGCATTACGCTACAACGAACAGGAGCAGAGCAGTAATAGTAAATGTTTCAAAAACGGGGGAAAAGTTATTTCTTTTGAGAGCTTCGTTGCGTGTGCTGCGTGAGTAATATTGTTTAACCGACTTCAAACAAGAAGGAGGTTACTCAATTCAACCGTTTTTTTATTTTTTTTTATGTTTGTTCGCGCAGAGCTCCGTCGTTTATGGACCGATTTAGTAGTTTTTTTTTTCGAAAATAGATATTCCCAAGGTGGTCCAATTTTAAGGAAGCCAGGATCTGATAATGGCATCCTGGAGAAATCGAAAGGAACTTTTAAAAATTGTAGGGGCATCTAGGGCGTTTGTAAATTTTTTTATTAAGGGTTTTAAAGTAGTACAACTTAATGAAGGTCTGGAGTCGATCTGATGATGGAGACGCAAGACAGTAGAGAGAATTCCCTAACGATATACAGCAGTTACTTTGTGTTTGGGTTTGATTAATTCGTACTGTCGAGAACTTTACACCTAGATAGATAGATTTTTATTCCACACGACACTAAAAATAGTGAAAAAAAAAATTAACAAAAAAGAAACCGACTTCAAACAAAACTAAAAACTGTAAAATAAAATTTACTTAGCACAAAGTTAGTATATTCTGATTTATCAGATATCTATACTAATATTATAAAGAGGTAAAGTTTGTGTGTTTGTTAACAAATATACAAACACACAAACTTTACCTCTTTATAATATTATATTTGTAGGATTGAGTGGTGTCAGGTGGCACGTTGCTACATTCCGATGTAACCATCACTTTGTAGGTAGTTCGGCGAGGAAACCAGGAATCGTGGTATAAAGAAATAACGCGTGGTTTAGTTAACACTCATTTAGTCAATCGTATAACTAACACTAAACACAAAGAACCTCCTAGGACTAACTAAATCTACACTGTTATAACATTCCACCAGAGCACGTGGGCGCGTGCGCACCGGTCGATCGTTGCACCAATAATGACCGAGACTCGACTGACGACGTCCTGATATGTCGTTCGTGGCCGCCCCTCCAGCGCTCGGTGTTATGTCACCTGTCAATGTCACTTGTCATTAGGATCACATTTGAAGTGTGCCGTCACGGCCAACCCTGACTATCGCACGTCCTCGGGCGAAACACCTGTAGAAATTTAAGAATGCGTTAATGATCGCTCGTTCATTCCTGACAGAAATTGTGAACTTAACTTCCTTTCCCAATAAGCCGGGCGTACTAAGCCCTTTAAACCAAATAGTACTTGAAACGGGTTGAGGCATCCGAGGCCTCTTAAACTAGCTAGCGCAACACACAGACATGGCTCAGGCATACGAGGTCTTCCCAACCAGTCCAACCTTCAACAAAGACGTGGCCCAGGCGTACGTACCTCTTTTAACCAGTCTAAGTAGACGTGGCCTGGGTATACGCAGCCTCTTCAACCAGCCCTACCAACATAGACGTGGCTCGGGCGCACGTACACATTTCAAGCGTACGCGGCCTCTTTAACCAGTCCGACCAACACAGACGTGGCCCGGGCGCACGTACACATTACAAGCGTACGCGGCCCCTTCAACCAGTCCGACCAACACAGACGTGGCCCGGGCGCACGTACACATTTCAGGCGTACGCGGCCCCTTCAACCAGTCCGAACAACACAGACGTGGCCCGGGCGCACGTACACATTTCAAGCGTACGCGGCCCCTTCAACCAGTCCGACCAACACAGACGTGGCCCGGGCGCACGTACACATTTCAAGCGTACGCGGCCCCTTCAACCAGTCCGACCAACACAGACGTGGCCCGGGCGCACCGCACGTACACATTTCAAGCGTACGTGGCCCCTTCAACCAGTCCGACCAACACAGACGTGGCCCGGGCGCACGTACACATTTCAAGCGTACGCGGCCCCTTCAACCAGTCCGACCAACACAGACGTGGCCCGGGCGCACGTACACATTTCAAGCGTACGTGGCCCCTTCAACCAGTCCGACCAACACAGACGTAGCCCGGGCGCACGTACACATTTCAAGCGTACGTGGCCCCTTCAACCAGTCCGGTCAACACAGACGTGGCCCGGGCGCACGTACACATTTCAAGCGTACGCGGCCCCTTCAACCAGTCCAACCAACACAGACGTGGTCTAGGCTTACGCGGCCTCTCCAACCAGTCTGACCAACAAAGACGTGGCCCAGGCGCACGTATCCTTTTGAACCAGCCTAAACAGACGTGGCTCAGGCATACGTGACCTCTTCAACCAGTCTTCCCCATAACGAAAGCGTGACTTTGTATAGCGGCAGAGGTTCATACATAAATCGACTCACGAATCTGTAGAACGTGAAAGAGGCACACAAAGGTCGCAAATCCTGGCGATTCGCTTCAGAAAGAAAAGGAACAGTCTCACCGGATGACGTCAGCAGTGCACCTCCAGCTGTGATGTTAGTTCTGCGACACGGCCATCACGACGACTCACACGTCCTCGTGTGAAGCATCGCAAACATTTACAGCATCTGAAACAACAGTTTATCCAAAGTACAGAATCTTTTGCTCGACCTTCCTGACCGAAGAGTCGGGCATCAGCTAAATAAACTCGACATATTAAGTCTGCATTATTTTATTCTAAACAGTTCGCAACGCTTATTAAATCTGATCACAATACATACATACAAACACATACACACAGTCACGCTCCCATAGGCAGAGGCACAGTATACGCCCACATTTCACCTTATGGTTTTATGTCCCACGCAATAGGTGGTGAGCCTATTGCTGTGTTTCTGCTATTTTTTTACTCTTGATTATTTTGATCTCTTGAGTATTGCTGATCACAATAGGTACTCAATTAAATCGAAATCGGCTAGTTCAGTATGCAATACTCTTAACTCAACCTAAAGCCTCCATCCGGCCAGGTAGTGGGACTTCCATCCTGTACCCACTTCAGATAATGGTATGAATTGAACCAGAAAATGCCTACCTTCGGCACTTTTTTTTTTATACCACTAAGGTGGCAGACAAGGACTGGTGGTCACCGTAGCATATGAACGCTTGCAACACCAGAGGCGCCACCACTCCCGTGCTGCCGACCCTGTAAAAACCTTCAAAGACCCCTTTCAAAGAACCCTATGCTGTAGGCTTTTCCTTACGGCTTGACGACGTAGGTCACTATAAAGACCCATGGCTAGCATGAATCTGCGCGCGGCCAGAGTAATTCGCATACTACACTCACTCACTCACGTGAAGGTCTTACTCCTTCATCATCATTTGTCAGGTAAGTCTTTAAAGAATCTACTCACATGAAGGTCTAACCCCTTCATCATCTCAACGACCTACTTAATGGAAAAAGAAAAGGACTACGTGACCTGTAATTTGCAAGGTCCATCCTCGTAGCACGTCGATCTTCATAACTACCCAGCAGCTCGATGAGGATACGCCTCCCGTAGCTCCGGCACAACATAATCTGCTAGTGACCGCGCCGCCCGTGCCGCACGCTGTTAGTTTTCACACCAGTGCTCGCGCAAGCCGCTGTCGACCCGCGCTCTGCTTCTCCGCTGCGCTGGCGATGGAGCACCCACAGCGCAACCGTTCACGAAGAAGTTACATGAAAATTAACAAAATTTAGAGTTAAAGTACACCGGTAACAAGTTACTGTACATGTCTTCCGCCAAAACGTTATGAGGGATGACATAATATTGGTTCCATTCCCTGAATAGATTATTTTTTGCCCATTATATAAGCGGCGGTTGCTCATACCTACATTTCATTATTTATAACCAATATTTTGAGGAAAGATTATGTCACATTGGAATAATCAAACCATTCGACTTTGTATCACTCCTGGTCAACAAAACACTCATTGGGCAACCATTAAACCATCTTGTAGCCGGTACCGTCAGTTACAACTAAAATCACTGGTCTGATAATTACACTAAGAAATTACGATCAGATAACACAGGAGTCATAACTTGTAAGCGAATTTTATTCACAGCTTGTAATCTATCAAAAATTTAAACCTTACAATCTTACCTATTAAAAGTTCTAAGGGACTAGCCTGCGTGACCTAATTCATGGTGCAATTGAGAGAGAGCTGTACGTTTGAACAGAGCATCCCGTCACGAGCGACTACTTAGTTCCATATATGTTCATACATGGAGTTCATCTTCAGTATCTCGGATTCTCTCTTCCTGGTTGTAGACTTTCGAATTACATGTTGCTATTAAATAAAGCTTGATAATAACGGACTCACAAAATTCCTTGAAGTCTCTGCTGGCGGAGTACCGTCCTTGATCGCCAATCATGTAGATAAGTATGCCGAATAACGAACACTATAATTCAGTGTCTTATACTGCTGCTTATATCGATGCTAAGTGTAGGAAATGATGCGTACTTAGTACCTGGTATAATGACAGCCATTTCGTCGACAACCGGGACCTTACCGCTAACCTCCGAAGCCCGAAAGTGCTTGTACATGAAAGAGTCACAAAGTGGTTACCCATCCAAGGACTGCCACAGTAAAAGCTGCTTACGACAAAATGAATTTCCAGAACACCAAGACCGCAGGACTCCAAGCGCTTCTATTGAACTGATAACTTCCTTTTGGTTGTTCATACACTAAGTTTTCTGCTCGCATCAATGTGTGTGGTGTATCAGGGTAGTGCCACCCTGGTATTGGTGTTCGTTTTAACCTGTACTTTACCTGATAAATGATATCGCGCGGCTGTCTGTAAATTTATTTAAATTTTCTTATAACCCTCGGCATGTTCTTGAAGCAATAAAGTTCATAAGCGTGAACGCAGTAACCTCTCGTGGACATCGTTGATGACAGAACATCAGAACGATCTAAGGACCATTTGCAAACAAAGAGTTTTACCAAATCGCTAGATTTCCGGTGTAGCACATCTGATCCTGGCCCTTTGGGTCCTGAGTGATCCCCGAGGAAGCTTTCCATTATTTAGGTAGGATACGAGTTTTAAGAGCTCTCCATCCTTCTGCTGTTCCGCAATCAGCTATTGGTCAGCAAATTCCGCTGATTGATCAATACACTCTCTTTGCAGTACTGTAGGGGATTATTTTCTGAAAAGAAGTGTGCATGTAATATTTCCTAGCCAATGCCTTCCTAACCAATTCGACATCACCATATGAAATTCAAATGAGACAAGCGGCACTATGTCCGCTTTCGCCCATGTGGACTGCATGGATGCAGTCTTTGACCACACCAAACTTGCTGTTATGCAAATGATGATAACATAATTTCCAACTGCATGAGTCAGAGCTTCGAACCTTTTCTGACGCTAAATCTAAGATCGTAGAGAGATCGACCTCCATGTAACCTTACTAATTGTTCCAAGAAGCAACAAAAAAATATAACGGTTTAGGACTGTGTGTCCTCAATCGCAGTAGTCTACACACATCCTGTCCGTACAGTCTTGTTTCATTTTAAACTACAGAATGGAACTTGCAAATAATGATCAACTACAGCGAATTATATTGGCTCTTAAGTATGTACGAGAACCGACTGGTGTGCTCCTCCAGGGTCAAACTGCAAGGGTATCACCGATAATAAACGTGTGATTGAAGAATTCAAGTTTCTGATTTCAGTTTCCTTATAGGAGGGATGTTATTGTCTCACGTACTGGTCAATCTAATTTCTATTTTTTTATGAAGGGCGCCATGTGATACGGTTGGACGTAAAATTACGTCAAATCATGATCGTTTCTAGCCAGCCTAGTGGCCTAGTAAAACAAAGAAAAAGGGATTTCAAAAGTTACGCCATCAGTATCAGTGGTCAGAATTTCTACAGGCGATCTCACGAAAGTTAATCCAGTATCTGTCGCAGTCACACTATAACAAAGTCTTTAATTCTTAAATTTACAGAAGATAGATTCTTCCACTGCCGAATATTCGGTATCAGAATAGAAATAAACATGAAACTGCTCACCAAAGTAATCCTGAAGGTGCGTGCGTACTTTCTGTGACAGAAATTACCGCGTTACTTGTACTTCAACAGAAAATGCCATATTTTCGTTTCTGTATCGCCATAAAAATGCATACTCTATCGCCACGTGGGCGACTGAGTTTCATCCCACTTCTGATGTAGGATTGAGTGGTGTCAGGTGGCACGTTGCTACATTCCGATGTAACCATCACTTTGTAGGTAGTTCGGCGAGGAAACCAGGAATCGTGGTATAAAGAAATAATGCGTGGTTTAGTTAACACTCATTTAGTCAATCGTATAACTAACACTAAACACAAAGAACCTCCTAGGACTAACTAAATCTACACTGTTATAACATTCCACCAGAGCACGTGGGCGCGTGCGCACCGGTCGATCGTTGCACCAATAATGACCGAGACTCGACTGACGACGTCCTGATATGTCGTTCGTGGCCGCCCCTCCAGCGCTCGGTGTTATGTCACCTGTCAATGTCACTTGTCATTAGGATCACATTTGAAGTGTGCCGTCATATTAGTATTAGTATTAGTATATTAGTATTAGTATTAGTATTAGTATAGATGATATCTGATAAATCAGAATATACTAACTTTGTGCTAAGTAAATTTTATTTTTCAGTTTTTAGTTTTGTTTGAAGTCGGTTTCTTTTTTGTTAATTTTTTTTTTTCACTATTTTTAGTGTCGTGTGGACTGAAAATCTATCTATCTAGGTGCAAAGTTCTCGACAGTACAAATTAATCAAACCCAAACACAAAGTAACTGCTGTATATCGTTAGGCAATTCTCTCTACTGTCTTTCGTCTTCATCATCAGATCGACTCCAGACCTTCATTAAGTTGTACTACTTTAAAACCCTTAATAAAAAAAATTTGCAAACGCCCTAGATGCCCCTACAATTTTTAATAGTTCCTTTCGATTTCTCCAGGATGCCATAATCAGATCCTGGCTTCCTTAAAATGGGACCACCTTGGTAGTATCTATTTTCGAACAAAAAAAAATTTCTAAATCGGTCCATAAACGACGGAACTCTGCGCGAACAAACATAAAAAAAAATAAAAAAAACGGTTGCATTGAGTAACCTCCTCCTTGTTTGAAGTCGGTTAAACAATATTACTCACGCAGCACACGCAACGAAGCTCTCAAATGGAATAACTTTTCCAACGTTTTTGAAACATTTACTATAACTGCTCTGCTCCTATTCGTTGTAGCGTAATGCTATATAGCCTATGACACTCCACATTAACGTAGCTTTCTATTGGTGAAAGAATTTTTAAAATCGGTTCAGTAGATCCCGAGATTACCCCTTACAATTTAACAAATATACAAACACACAAACTTTACCTCTTTATAATATTAGTATAGATGAAATCTGATAAATCAGAATATACTAAGTAAGTAAGTTTGTATATTTGTTAAATTGTAAGGGGTAATCTCGGGATCTACTGAACCGATTTTAAAAATTCTTTCACCAATAGAAAGCTACGTTAATGTGGAGTGTCATAGGCTATATAGCATTACGCTACAACGAATAGGAGCTGAGCAGTAATAGTAAATGTTTCAAAAACAGGGGGAAAAGTTATTCCTTTTGAGAGCTTCGTTGCGTGTGCTGCGTGAGTAATATTGTTTAACCGACTTCAAACAAGGAGGAGGTTACTCAATTCAACCGTTTTTTTATTTTTAATTTTTTTATGTTTGTTCGCGCAGAGTTCCGTCGTTTATGGACCGATTTAGAAATTTTTTTTGTTCGAAAAAAGATACTCCCAAGGTGGTCCCATTTTAAGGAAGCCAGGATCTGACTATGGCATCCTGGAGAAATCGAAAGGAACTTTTAAAAATTGTAGGGGCATCTAGGGCGTTTGTAAATTTTTTATATTAAGGGTTTTAAAGTAGTACAACTTAATGAAGGTCTGGAGTCGATCTGATGATGGAGACGAAAGACAGTAGAGAGAATTCCCTAACGATATACAGCAGTTACTTTGTGTTTGGGTTTGATTAATTTGTACTGTCGAGAACTTTACACCTAGATAGATATATTTTCAGTCCACACGACACTAAACATAGTGAAAAAAAAAATTTAACAAAAAAGAAACCGACTTCAAACAAAACTAAAAACTGAAAAATAAAATTTACTTAGCACAAAGTTAGTATATTCTGATTTATCAGATATCATCTATACTAATACTAATACTTATACTAATATACTAATAATAATAATAATAATATTATAAAGAGGTAAAGTTTGTGTGTTTGTATATTTGTTAAATTGTAAGGGGTAATCTCGGGATCTACTGAACCGATTTTAAAAATTCTTTCACCAATAGAAAGCTACGTTAATGTGGAGTGTCATAGGCTATATTATAGCATCACGCTACAACGAATAGGAGCGGAGCAGTAATAGTAAATGTTTCAAAAACGGGGGAAAAGTTATTCCTTTTGAGAGCTTCGTTGCGTATGCTGCGTGAGTAATATTGTTTAACCGACTTCAAACAAGGAGGAGGTTACTCTATTCAACCGTTTTTTTATTATTATTTTTTTTTTATGTTTGTTCGCGCAGAACTCCGTCGTTTATGGACCGATTTAGAATTTTTTTTTTTCGTTCGAAAATAGATACTCCCAAGGTGGTCCCATTTTAAGGAAGCCAAGATCTGATCGTGGCATCCTGGAGAAATCGAAAAAAACTTTTAAAAATTGTAGGGGCATCTAGGGCGTTTGTAAATTTTTTTATTAAGGGTTTTAAAGTAGTACAACTTAATGAAGGTCTGGAGTCGATCTGATGATGGAGACGCAAGACAGTAGAGAGAATTCCCTAATGATGTACAGCGGTTACTTTGTGTTTGGGTTTAATTAATTTGTACTGTCGAGAACTTTACACCTAGATAGATAGATTTTCAGTCCACACGACACTAAAAATAGTGAAAAAAAAATTAACAAAAAGAAACCGACTTCAAACAAAACTAAAAACTGAAAAATAAAATTTACTTAGCACAAAGTTAGTATATTCTGATTTATCAGATATCATCTATACTAATATTATAAAGAGGTAAAGTTTGTGTGTTTGTATATTTGTTAAATTGTAAGGGGTAATCTCGGGATCTACTGAACCGATTTTAAAAATTCTTTCACCAATAGAAAGCTACGTTAATGTGGAGTGTCATAGGCTATATAGCATTACGCTACAACGAATAGGAGCAGAGCAGTTATAGTAAATGTTTCAAAAACGTTGGAAAAGTTATTCCTTTTGAGAGCTTCGTTGCGTGTGCTGCGTGAGTAATATTGTTTAACCGACTTCAAACAAGGAGGAGGTTACTCAATTCAACCGTTTTTTTATTTTTTTTTATGTTTGTTCGCGCAGAGTTCCGTCGTTTATGGACCGATTTAGAAATTTATTTTTGTTCCAAAATAGATACTACCAAGGTGGTCCCATTTTAAGGAAGCCAGGATCTGATTATGGCATCCTGGAGAAATCGAAAGGAACTATTAAAAATTGTAGGGGCATCTAGGGCGTTTGCAAATTTTTTTTATTAAGGGTTTTAAAATAGTACAACTTAATGAAGGTCTGGAGTCGATCTGATGATGGAGACGAAAGACAGTAGAGAGAATTGCCTAACGATATACAGCAGTTACTTTGTGTTTGGGTTTGATTAATTTGTACTGTCGAGAACTTTGCACCTAGATAGATAGATTTTCAGTCCACACGACACTAAAAATAGTGAAAAAAAAATTTAACAAAAAAGAAACCGACTTCAAACAAAACTAAAAACTGTAAAATAAAATTTACTTAGCACAAAGTTAGTATATTCTGATTTATCAGATATCTATACTAATATTATAAAGAGGTAAAGTTTGTGTGTTTGTTAACAAATATACAAACACACAAACTTTACCTCTTTATAATATTAGTATAGATTACGCTACAACGAATAGGAGCAGAGCAGTTATAGTAAATGTTTTAAAAACGTTGGAAAAGTTATTCCTTTTGAGAGCTTCGTTGCGTGTGCTGCGTGAGTATTATTGTTTAACCGACTTCAAACAAGGAGGAGGTTACTCAATTCAACCGTTTTTTTATTTTTTTTTATGTTTGTTCGCGCAGAGTTCCGTCGTTTATGGACCGATTTAGAAATTTATTTTTGTTCCAAAATAGATACTACCAAGGTGGTCCCATTTTAAGGAAGCCAGGATCTGATTATGGCATCCTGGAGAAATCGAAAGGAACTATTAAAAATTGTAGGGGCATCTAGGGCGTTTGCAAATTTTTTTTATTAAGGGTTTTAAAGTAGTACAACTTAATGAAGGTCTGGAGTTGATCTGATGATGGAGACGAAAGACAGTAGAGAGAATTGCCTAACGATATACAGCAGTTACTTTGTGTTTGGGTTTGATTAATTTGTACTGTCGAGAACTTTACACCTAGATAGATAGATTTTCAGTCCACACGACACTAAAAATAATGAAAAAAAAAAATTAACAAAAAAGAAACCGACTTCAAACAAAACTAAAAACTGAAAAATAAAATTTACTTAGCACAAAGTTAGTATATTCTGATTTATCAGATATCATCTATACTAATACTAATACTAATATAATATTATAAAGAGGTAAAGTTTGTGTGTTTGTATATTTGTTAACAAACACACAAACTTTACCTCTTTATAATATTAGTATAGATATCTGATAAATCAGAATATACTAACTTTGTGCTAAGTAAATTTTATTTTACAGTTTTTAGTTTTGTTTGAAGTCGGTTTCTTTTTTGTTAATTTTTTTTTTCACTATTTTTAGTGTCGTGTGGAATAAAAATCTATCTATCTAGGTGTAAAGTTCTCGACAGTACGAATTAATCAAACCCAAACACAAAGTAACTGCTGTATATCGTTAGGGAATTCTCTCTACTGTCTTGCGTCTCCATCATCAGATCGACTCCAGACCTTCATTAAGTTGTACTACTTTAAAACCCTTAATAAAAAAATTTACAAACGCCCTAGATGCCCCTACAATTTTTAAAAGTTCCTTTCGATTTCTCCAGGATGCCATTATCAGATCCTGGCTTCCTTAAAATTGGACCACATTGGGAATATCTATTTTCGAAAAAAAAAAACAACTAAATCGGTCCATAAACGACGGAGCTCTGCGCGAACAAACATAAAAAAAAATAAAAAATAAAAAAACGGTTGAATTGAGTAACCTCCTTCTTGTTTGAAGTCGGTTAAACAATATTACTCACGCAGCACACGCAACGAAGCTCTCAAAAGAAATAACTTTTCCCCCGTTTTTGAAACATTTACTATTACTGCTCTGCTCCTGTTCGTTGTAGCGTAATGCTATATAGCCTATGACACTCCACATTAACGTAGCTTTCTATTGGTAAAAGAATTTTTAAAATCGGTTCAGTAGATTCCGAGATTACCCCTTACAATTTAACAAATATACAAACACACAAACTTTACCTCTTTATAAAATTAGTATAATATATTTGTTAATTTTATTTTTTCACTATTTTAAGTGTCGTGTGGACTGAAAATCTATCTATCTAAGTGTAAAGTTCTCGACAGTACAAATTAATTAAACCCAAACACAAAGTAACTGCTGTATATCGTTAGGGAATTCTCTCTACTGTCTTGCGTCTCCATCATCAGATCGACTCCAGACCTTTATTAAGTTATACTACTTTAAAACCCTTCTTAAAAAAATTTACAAACGCCCTAGATGCCGATACAATTTTTAAAAGTTTTTTTCGATTTCTCCAGGATGCCACGATCAGATCCTGGCTTCCTTAAAATGGGACCACCTTGGGAGTATCTATTTTCGAACGAAAAAAAAATTTCTAAATCGGTCCATGAACGACGGAGTTCTGCGCGAACAAACATAAAAAAATAAAAAATAAAAAAACAGTTGAATTGAGTAACCTCCTCATTCATCCTCAACAAAAAAGAAACCGACTTCAAACAAAACTAAAAACAGAAAAATAAAATTTACTTAGCACAAAGTTAGTATATTCTGATTTATCAGATATCATCTATACTTCTATACTAATATTATAAAGAGGTAAAGTTTGTGTGTTTGTATATTTGTTAAATTGTAAGGGGTAATCTCGGGATCTACTGAACCGATTTTAAAAATTCTTTCACCAATAGAAAGCTACGTTAATGTGGAGTGTCATAGGCTATATAGCATCACGCTACAACAAATAGGAGCGGAGCAGTAATAGTAAATGATTCAAAAACGGAGAAAAAGTTATTCCTTTTGAGAGCTTCGTTGCGTGTGCTGCGTGAGTAATATTGTTTAACCGACTTCAAACAAGGAGGAGGTTACTCAATTCAACCGTTTTTTTATTTTTTATTTTTTTTTATGTTTGTTCGCGCAGTACTCCGTCGTTTATGGACCGACGTAGTAATTTTTTTTTCGTTCGAAAATAGATACTCCCAAGGTGGTCCCATTTTAAGGAAGCCAGGATCTGATTATGGCATCCTGGAGAAATCGAAAGGAACTTTTAAAAATTGTAAGGGCATCTAGGGCGTTTGTAAATTTTTTTATTAAGCGTTTTAAAGTAGTACAACTTAATGAAGGTCTGGAGTCGATCTGATGATGGAGACGCAAGACAGTAGAGAGAATTCCCTAACGATATACAGCAGTTACTTTGTGTTTGGGTTTAATTAATTTGTACTGTCGAGAACTTTACACCTAGATAGAAAGATTATCAGTCCACACGACACTATAAATAGTAAAAAAAAAATTAACAAAAAAGAAACCGACTTCAAACAAAACTAAAAACAGAAAAATAAAATTTACTTAGCA
The DNA here is from genome assembly GCA_933228765.1 of Miltochrista miniata. Classification (NCBI taxonomy): domain Eukaryota; kingdom Metazoa; phylum Arthropoda; class Insecta; order Lepidoptera; family Erebidae; genus Miltochrista; species Miltochrista miniata. The sequence goes on from OW121771.1 coordinate 4,643,279, forward strand.
CAAAGTTAGTATATTCTGATTTATCAGATATCATCTATACTTCTATACTAATATTATAAAGAGGTAAAGTGTGTGTGTTTGTATATTTGTTAAATTGTAAGGGGTAATCTCGGGATCTACTGAACCGATTTTAAAAATTCTTTCATCAATAGAAAGCTACGTTAATGTGCAGTGTCATAGTTTATATAGCATTACGCTACAACGAATAGGAGCTGAGCAGTAATAGTAAATGTTTCAAAAACCGGGGAAAAGTTATTCCTTTTGAGAGCTTCGTTGCGTGTGCTGCGTGAGTAATATTGTTTAACCGACTTCAAACAAGAAGGAGGTTACTCAATTCAACCGTTTTTTTATTTTTTATTTTTTTTTATGTTTGTTCGCGCAGAGCTCCGTCGTTTATGGACCGATTTAGTAGTTTTTTTTTTTCGAAAATAGATATTCCCAAGGTGGTCCAATTTTAAGGAAGCCAGGATCTGATAATGGCATCCTGGAGAAATCGAAAGGAACTTTTAAAAATTGTAGGGGCATCTAGGGCGTTTGTAAATTTTTTTATTAAGGGTTTTAAAGTAGTACAACTTATGAAGGTCTGGAGTCGATCTGATGATGGAGACGCAAGACAGTAGAGAGAATTCCCTAACGATATACAGCAGTTACTTTGTGTTTGGGTTTGATTAATTCGTACTGTCGAGAACTTTACACCTAGATAGATAGATTTTTATTCCACACGACACTAAAAATAGTGAAAAAAAAAATTAACAAAAAAGAAACCGACTTCAAACAAAACTAAAAACTGTAAAATAAAATTTACTTAGCACAAAGTTAGTATATTCTGATTTATCAGATATCTATACTAATATTATAAAGAGGTAAAGTTTGTGTGTTTGTTAACAAATATACAAACACACAAACTTTACCTCTTTATAATATTATATTAGTATTAGTATTAGTATTAGTATAGATGATATCTGATAAATCAGAATATACTAACTTTGTGCTAAGTAAATTTTATTTTTCAGTTTTTAGTTTTGTTTGAAGTCGGTTTCTTTTTTGTTATTTTTTTTTTTCACTATTTTTAGTGTCGTGTGGACTGAAAATCTATCTATCTAGGTGTAAAGTTCTCGACAGTACAAATTAATCAAACCCAAACACAAAGTAACTGCTGTATATCGTTAGGCAATTCTCTCTACTGTCTTTCGTCTCCATCATCAGATCGACTCCAGACCTTCATTAAGTTGTACTACTTTAAAACCCTTAATAAAAAAAATTTGCAAACGCCCTAGATGCCCCTACAATTTTTAATAGTTCCTTTCGATTTCTCCAGGATGCCATAATCAGATCCTGGCTTCCTTAAAATGGGACCACCTTGGTAGTATCTATTTTCGAACAAAAAAAAATTTCTAAATCGGTCCATAAACGACGGAACTCTGCGCGAACAAACATAAAAAAATAAAAAATAAAAAAATGGTTGCATTGAGTAACCTCCTCCTTGTTTGAAGTCGGTTAAACAATATTACTCACGCAGCACACGCAACGAAGCTCTCAAAAGGAATAACTTTTCCAACGTTTTTGAAACATTTACTATAACTGCTCTGCTTCTATTCGTTGTAGCGTAATGCTATATAGCCTATGACACTCCACATTAACGTAGCTTTCTATTGGTGAAAGAATTTTTAAAATCGGTTCAGTAGATCCCGAGATTACCCCTTACAATTTAACAAATATACAAACACACAAACTTTACCTCTTTATAATATTAGTATAGATGATATCTGATAAATCAGAATATACTAAGTAAGTAAGTTTGTATATTCGTTAAATTGTAAGGGGTAATCTCGGGATCTACTGAACCGATTTTAAAAATTCTTTCACCAATAGAAAGCTACGTTAATGTGGAGTGTCATAGGCTATATAGCATTACGCTACAACGAATAGGAGCTGAGCAGTAATAGTAAATGTTTCAAAAACAGGGGGAAAAGTTATTCCTTTTGAGAGCTTCGTTGCGTGTGCTGCGTGAGTAATATTGTTTAACCGACTTCAAACAAGGAGGAGGTTACTCAATTCAACCGTTTTTTTTATTTTTAATTTTTTTATGTTTGTTCGCGCAGAGTTCCGTCGTTTATGGACCGATTTAGAAATTTTTTTTGTTCGAAAAAAGGTACTCCCAAGGTGGTCCCATTTTAAGGAAGCCAGGATCTGACTATGGCATCCTGGAGAAATCGAAAGGAACTTTTAAAAATTGTAGGGGCATCTAGGGCGTTTGTAAATTTTTTATATTAAGGGTTTTAAAGTAGTACAACTTAATGAAGGTCTGGAGTCGATCTGATGATGGAGACGAAAGACAGTAGAGAGAATTCCCTAACGATATACAGCAGTTACTTTGTGTTTGGGTTTGATTAATTTGTACTGTCGAGAACTTTACACCTAGATAGATATATTTTCAGTCCACACGACACTAAACATAGTGAAAAAAAAAATTTAACAAAAAAGAAACCGACTTCATACAAAACTAAAAACTGAAAAATAAAATTTACTTAGCACAAAGTTAGTATATTCTGATTTATCAGATATCATCTATACTAATACTAATACTAATACTAATATACTAATAATAATAATAATAATAATAATAATATAACCCTCGTGGACAGTCGTTATCTTTTCATGGGATTAACGCATCCCTATGAGGGCATAGTAGATTTGCTTTTCGAGTCATCCACTTTTTGAGATCAACAAATAATATCTCACAAGGTTATAGAAAAGCACACATCCGCAGGGCAGCTTGTGGCGAGCTGAATGTGCGTGGCTACACATCGGTCCCGAGTCCTCAGAGTTTTGTTGCGCTCCTCGACCAGTTAGCATTTAATGGGCTAACGGGAGACGGTACTCCCGGGAGTGCAGCAAATCTCAACTCTGGCTTGCCTTAATTGGCCGGTCAGAGGTAGGAAGCCAGAGCTTTATGCTCGGGGGTGGAAGTGTCATTTTCAAGGGCATAACTACGGGGAAACCCGCTCCGGGTCTGACCCGCGATGGCGAAACCGGCGCCGCACCGCTCGACACCCCTAGCCGCTCACACCGGTGTTGCCCTCTGTCGCCTTACAGGCTTAATGCCTTTGGCGATTGTATAGGGGGCCCATCTAGTGAGCTGGCGAGTCACCGTCTGCCAAAGTTTTAATATTATTATAGGTATATTGAAATGGCAGACGCCGTCTTCATCCATAGCCTAACTTAACCAGACCATCTAACACCCATCACAATAGCCCATTACGTAGTTAGCATATTTTACAATAGTTAGCTCCCATTGCAGATGGTCCATTACCGTTCTTCTACATAAGACGGATGTGGATTGTTTGCAGTGGGGGTCCCATTTCCCTTTAGATTAAAAGTCTCAAAGGGCCTCTGCATGTTGGACCTGTGTCCCCATGTAAGCCTACCAAAAGTCCGGGTGTCTTCGTAAGAAAAAAAAAAGAAGATACCCGTGTGAAAGAGAGACATAATAATATTATAAAGAGGTAAAGTTTGTGTGTTTGCATATTTGTTAAATTGTAAGGGGTAATCTCGGGATCTACTGAACCGATTTTAAAAATTCTTTCACCAATAGAAAGCTACGTTAATGTGGAGTGTCATAGGCTATATAGCATCACGCTACAACGAATAGGAGCGGAGCAGTAATAGTAAATGTTTCAAAAACTGGGGAAAAGTTATTCCTTTTGAGAGCTTCGTTGCGTATGCTGCGTGAGTAATATTGTTTAACCGACTTCAAACAAGGAGGAGGTTACTCTATTCAACCGTTTTTTTATTATTATTTTTTTTTATGTTTGTTCGCGAAGAACTCCGTCGTTTATGGACCGATTTAGAAATTTTTTTTTCGTTCGAAAATAGATACTCCCAAGGTGGTCCCATTTTAAGGAAGCCAAGATCTGATCGTGGCATCCTGGAGAAATCGAAAAAAACTTTTAAAAATTGTAGGGGCATCTAGGGCGTTTGTAAATTTTTTTATTAAGGGTTTTAAAGTAGTACAACTTAATGAAGGTCTGGAGTCGATCTGATGATGGAGACGCAAGACAGTAGAGAGAATTCCCTAATGATATACAGCAGTTACTTTGTGTTTGGGTTTGATTAATTTGTACTGTCGAGAACTTTACACCTAGATAGATAGATTTTCAGTCCACACGACACTAAAAATAGTGAAAAAAAAAAATTAACAAAAAAGAAACCGACTTCAAACAAAACTAAAAACTGAAAAATAAAATTTACTTAGCACAAAGTTAGTATATTCTGATTTATCAGATATCATCTATACTAATATTATAAAGAGGTAAAGTTTGTGTGTTTGTATATTTGTTAAATTGTAAGGGGTAATCTCGGGATCTACTGAACCGATTTTAAAAATTCTTTCACCAATAGAAAGCTACGTTAATGTGGAGTGTCATAGGCTATATAGCATTACGCTACAACGAATAGGAGCAGAGCAGTCATAGTAAATGTTTCAAAAACGTTGGAAAAGTTATTCCTTTTGAGAGCTTCGTTGCGTGTGCTGCGTGAGTAATATTGTTTAACCGACTTCAAACAAGGAGGAGGTTACTCAATTCAACCGTTTTTTTATTTTTTTTTATGTTTGTTCGCGCAGAGTTCCGTCGTTTATGGACCGATTTAGAAATTTATTTTTGTTCCAAAATAGATACTACCAAGGTGGTCCCATTTTAAGGAAGCCAGGATCTGATTATGGCATCCTGGAGAAATCGAAAGGAACTATTAAAAATTGTAGGGGCATCTAGGGCGTTTGCAAATTTTTTTTATTAAGGGTTTTAAAGTAGTACAACTTAATGAAGGTCTGGAGTCGATCTGATGATGGAGACGAAAGACAGTAGAGAGAATTGCCTAACGATATACAGCAGTTACTTTGTGTTTGGGTTTGATTAATTTGTACTGTCGAGAACTTTACACCTAGATAGATAGATTTTCAGTCCACACGACACTAAAAATAGTGAAAAAAAAAAATTAACAAAAAAGAAACCGACTTCAAACAAAACTAAAAACTGAAAAATAAAATTTACTTAGCACAAAGTTAGTATATTCTGATTTATCAGATATCATCTATACTAATACTAATACTAATATACTAATACTAATACTAATATAATATTATAAAGAGGTAAAGTTTGTGTGTTTGTATATTTGTTAACAAACACACAAACTTTACCTCTTTATAATATTAGTATAGATATCTGATAAATCAGAATATACTAACTTTGTGCTAAGTAAATTTTATTTTACAGTTTTTAGTTTTGTTTGAAGTCGGTTTCTTTTTTGTTAATTTTTTTTTTCACTATTTTTAGTGTCGTGTGGAATAAAAATCTATCTATCTAGGTGTAAAGTTCTCGACAGTACGAATTAATCAAACCCAAACACAAAGTAACTGCTGTATATCGTTAGGGAATTCTCTCTACTGTCTTGCGTCTCCATCATCAGATCGACTCCAGACCTTCATTAAGTTGTACTACTTTAAAACCCTTAATAAAAAAATTTACAAACGCCCTAGATGCCCCTACAATTTTTAAAAGTTCCTTTCGATTTCTCCAGGATGCCATTATCAGATCCTGGCTTCCTTAAAATTGGACCACCTTGGGAATATCTATTTTCGAAAAAAAAAAACTACTAAATCGGTCCATAAACGACGGAGCTCTGCGCGAACAAACATAAAAAAAAATAAAAAATAAAAAAACGGTTGAATTGAGTAACCTCCTTCTTGTTTGAAGTCGGTTAAACATATTACTCACGCAGCACACGCAACGAAGCTCTCAAAAGAAATAACTTTTCCCCCGTTTTTGAAACATTTACTATTACTGCTCTGCTCCTGTTCGTTGTAGCGTAATGCTATATAGCCTATGACACTCCACATTAACGTAGCTTTCTATTGGTGAAAGAATTTTTAAAATCGGTTCAGTAGATCCCGAGATTACCCCTTACAATTTAACAAATATACAAACACACAAACTTTACCTCTTTATAATATTAGTATAGATTACGCTACAACGAATAGGAGCAGAGCAGTTATAGTAAATGTTTCAAAAACGTTGGAAAAGTTATTCCTTTTGAGAGCTTCGTTGCGTGTGCTGCGTGAGTAATATTGTTTAACCGACTTCAAACAAGGAGGAGGTTACTCAATTCAACCGTTTTTTTATTTTTTTTTATGTTTGTTCGCGCAGAGTTCCGTCGTTTATGGACCGATTTAGAAATTTATTTTTGTTCCAAAATAGATACTACCAAGGTGGTCCCATTTTAAGGAAGCCAGGATCTGATTATGGCATCCTGGAGAAATCGAAAGGAACTATTAAAAATTGTAGGGGCATCTAGGGCGTTTGCAAATTTTTTTTATTAAGGGTTTTAAAGTAGTACAACATAATGAAGGTCTGGAGTCGATCTGATGATGGAGACGAAAGACAGTAGAGAGAATTGCCTAACGATATACAGCAGTTACTTTGTGTTTGGGTTTGATTAATTTGTACTGTCGAGAACTTTACACCTAGATAGATAGATTTTCAGTCCACACGACACTAAAAATAGTGAAAAAAAAAAATTAACAAAAAAGAAACCGACTTCAAACAAAACTAAAAACTGAAAAATAAAATTTACTTAGCACAAAGTTAGTATATTCTGATTTATCAGATATCATCTATACTAATACTAATACTAATACTAATATACTAATACTAATACTAATACTAATATAATATTATAAAGAGGTAAAGTTTGTGTGTTTGTATATTTGTTAACAAACACACAAACTTTACCTCTTTATAATATTAGTATAGATATCTGATAAATCAGAATATACTAACTTTGTGCTAAGTAAATTTTATTTTACAGTTTTTAGTTTTGTTTGAAGTCGGTTTCTTTTTTGTTAATTTTTTTTTTCACTATTTTTAGTGTCGTGTGGAATAAAAATCTATCTATCTAGGTGTAAAGTTCTCGACAGTACGAATTAATCAAACCCAAACACAAAGTAACTGCTGTATATCGTTAGGGAATTCTCTTTACTGTCTTGCGTCTCCATCATCAGATCGACTCCAGACCTTCATTAAGTTGTACTACTTTAAAACCCTTAATAAAAAAATTTACAAACGCCCTAGATGCCCCTACAATTTTTAAAAGTTCCTTTCGATTTCTCCAGGATGCCATTATCAGATCCTGGCTTCCTTAAAATTGGACCACCTTGGGAATATCTATTTTCGAAAAAAAAAAACTACTAAATCGGTCCATAAACGACGGAGCTCTGCGCGAACAAACATAAAAAAAAATAAAAAATAAAAAAACGGTAGAATTGAGTAACCTCCTTCTTGTTTGAAGTCGGTTAAACAATATTACTCACGCAGCACACGCAACGAAGCTCTCAAAAGAAATAACTTTTCCCCCGTTTTTGAAACATTTACTATTACTGCTCTGCTCCTGTTCGTTGTAGCGTAATGCTATATAGCCTATGACACTCCACATTAACGTAGCTTTCTATTGGTGAAAGAGTTTTTAAAATCGGTTCAGTAGATTCCGAGATTACCCCTTACAATTTAACAAATATACAAACACACACACTTTACCTCTTTATAATATTAGTATAGAAGTATAGATGATATCTGATAAATCAGAATATACTAAATTCGTGCTAAGTAAATTTTATTTTTCAGTTTTTAGTTTTGTTTGAAGTCGGTTTCTTTTTTGTTTTTTTTTTTTACTATTTATAGTGTCGTGTGGACTGAAAATCTTTCTATCTAGGTGTAAAGTTCTCGACAGTACAAATTAATTAAACCCAAACACAAAGTAACTGCTGTATATCGTTAGGGAATTCTCTCTACTGTCTTGCGTCTCCATCATCAGATCGACTCCAGACCTTTATTAAGTTATACTACTTTAAAACCCTTAATAAAAAAATTTAAAAACGCCCTAGATGCCCCTACAATTTTTAAAAGTTCTTTTCGATTTCTCCAGGATGCCACGATCAGATCCTGGCTTCCTTAAAATGGGACCACCTTGGGAGTATCTATTTTCGAACGAAAAAAAAATTTCTAAATCGGTCCATAAACGACGGAGTTCTGCGCGAACAAACATAAAAAAAATAAAAAAACGGTTGAATAGAGTAACCTCCTCCTTGTTTGAAGTCGGTTAAACAATATTACTCACGCAGCACACGCAACGAAGCTCTCAAAAGGAATAACTTTTCCCCCGTTTTTGAAACATTTACTATTACTGCTCCGCTCCTATTCGTTGTAGCGTGATGCTGTATAGCCTATGACACTCCACATTAACGTAGCTTTCTATTATATATAAGTCGGTTTCTTTTTTGTTAAATTTTTTTTTTCACTATTATTAGTGTCGTGTGGACTGAAAATCTATCTATCTAGAAGTAAAGTTCTCGACAGTTCGAATTAATCAAACCCAAACACAAAGTAACTGCTGTATATCGTTAGGGAATTCTCTCTACTGTCTTGCGTCTCCATCATCAGATCGACTCCAGACCTTCATTAAGTTGTACTACTTTAAAACCCTTAATAAAAAAATTTACAAACGCCCTAGATGGCCCTACAATTTTTAAAAGTTCCTTTCGATTTCTCCAGGATGCCATTATCAGATCCTGGCTTCCGTAAAATGCGACCACCTTGGGAGTATCTATTTTCGAACAAAAAAAAATTACCAAATCGGTCCATAAACGACGGAGCTCTGCGCGAACAAACATAAAAAAAAATAAAAAATAAAAAACAAGTTGAATTGAGTAACCTCCTCCTTGTTTGAAGTCGGTTAAACAATATTACTCACGCAGCACACGCAATAAAGGTCTCAAAAGGAATAACTTTTCCCCCGTTTTTGAAACATTTACTATTACTGCTCCGCTCCTATTCGTTGTAGCGTGATGCTATATAGCCTATGACACTTCACATTAACGTAGCTTTCTATTGGTGAAAGAGTTTTTAAAATCGGTCTAGCAGATCCCGAGATTACCCCTTACAATTTAACAAATATACAAACACACAAACTTTGCCTCTTTATAATATTAGTATAGATTACTGCTCCGCTCCTATTCGTTGTAGCGTAATGCTTTATAGCCTATGACACTCCACATTAACGTAGCTTTCTATTGGTGAAAGAATTTTTAAAATCGGTCCAGTAGATCCCGAGATTACCCCTTACAATTTAACAAATATACAAACACACAAACTTTACCTCTTTATAATATTAGTATAGATTATATCTGATAAATCAGAATATACTAACTTTGTGCTAAGTAAATTTTATTTTACAGTTTTTAGTTTTGTTTGAAGTCGGTTTCTTTTTGTTAAATTTTTTTTTCACTATTTTTAGTGTCGTGTGGACTGAAAATCTATCTATCTAGGTGTAAAGTTCTCGACAGTACAAATTTATTAAACCCAAACACAAAGTAACTGCTGTATATCGTTAGGGAATTCTCTCTACTGTCCTGCGTCTCCATCATCAGATCGACTCCAGACCTTCATTAAGAGTCTGTATGACGACAAATAGACTATTACCTTGATCTAGATCTCAGGACTCGTGAGGTCTAATGAATTACAATTTTAACACAGACAACTTCAGTTCATGAAATAAAAACGCACTAGGCTAAAAACACGATTGCTGATAAAATCCTCGATAGATTTTTGTGTTGAAAATACCTCGATTTCTTGAAATTTTGACCTAGATCTCATAAGTTTTAAGTTATTTTTATAATATAAAATATTTATAAGAAAGACGATACTAAAATCTTCATTTGCACTAGACCACTTTTTTAATATTGGTTATAGATTTTTTATAATTAATTTATTTCGTTAAAAACGCACAAAAACCGTTCGCATCTCTCTCTGTCTTGCACGCTAAAATGTATATCTTCTATCTTCTTTCAACAATTTGGCGTCTGGTAGGCTCTTAAGTTGTACTACTTTAAAACCCTTCTTAAAAAAATTACAAACGCCCTAGATGCCCCTACAATTTTCAAAAGTTCCTTTCAATTTCTCCAGGATGCCACGATCAGATCCTGGCTTCCTTAAAATGGGACCACCTTGGGAGTATCTATTTTCGAACGAAAAAAAAAATTCTAAATCGGTCCATAAACGTCGGAGTTCTGCGCGAACAAACATAAAAAAAAAATTAAAAATAAAATAACGGTTGAATTGAGTAAACTCCTCCTTGTTTGAAGTCGGTTAAACAATATTACTCACGCACCACACGCAACAAAGCTCTCAAAAGAAATAACTTTTCTCCCGTTTTTGAAACATTTACTATTACTGCTCCGCTCCTATTCGTTGTAGCGTGATGCTATATAGCCTTTGACACTCCACATTAACGTAGCTTTCTATTGGTGAAAGAATTTTTAAAATCGGTTCAGTAGATCCCGAGATTACCCCTTACAATTTAACAAATATACAAACACACAAACTTTACCTCTTTATAATATTAGTATAGAATTATAGATTACTAGCTGACCCGCGCAACTTCGTTTGCGCCACATAAGAGAGAGTATTACCTGTTCCCGTCGCATTTACTCCCGTCACGTTGCGTTTACTTTCGTAGCGTCTCGTCGTTAATATTCAATAGTACGCGAGAGAGAGAGAGAGAGAGAAAGGTTCGTCGTCGTGTGTATTGCCGTCGCATTATTTTTAAGAACCATTTCGTTTACGAAAGAGGTATCCCGTGGCATTATTGTAGAAAAAATTGATTGCCATTAAAATGGTTATTGTGCACCAACCCAAAGATAGACACATGCTATCGCGCAATTTTTTAAGAACTTTTTTAAGAGAAACAATTTTGTAGTACGTACATATTTTTTACATAACTATAAATATTTACGCAGCGAACGCAACGAAGCTCTCAAAAGGAATAACTTTTCCAACGTTTTTGAAACATTTACTATTACTGCTCTGCTCCTATTCGTTGTAGCGTAATGCTATAAAGCCTATGACACGCCACATTAACGTAGCTTTCTACTGGTGACAGAATTTTTAAAATCGGTTCAGTAGATCCCGAGATTACCCCTTACAATTTAACAAATATACAAACACACAAACTTTACCTCTTTATAATATTAGTATAGAAGTATAGATGATATCTGATAAATCAGAATATACTAACTTTGTGCTAAGTAAATTTTATTTTTCTGTTTTTAGTTTTGTTTGAAGTCGGTTTCTTTTTTGTTGAGGATGAATGAGGAGGTTACTCAATTCAACTGTTTTTTTATTTTTTATTTTTTTATGTTTGTTCGCGCAGAACTCCGTCGTTCATGGACCGATTTAGAAATTTTTTTTTCGTTCGAAAATAGATACTCCCAAGGTGGTCCCATTTTAAGGAAGCCAGGATCTGATCGTGGCATCCTGGAGAAATCGAAAAGAACTTTTAAAAATTGTATCGGCATCTAGGGCGTTTGTAAATTTTTTTAAGAAGGGTTTTAAAGTAGTATAACTTAATAAAGGTCTGGAGTCGATCTGATGATGGAGACGCAAGACAGTAGAGAGAATTCCCTAACGATATACAGCAGTTACTTTGTGTTTGGGTTTAATTAATTTGTACTGTCGAGAACTTTACACTTAGATAGATAGATTTTCAGTCCACACGACACTAAAAATAGTGAAAAAATAAAATTAACAAATATATTATACTAATTTTATAAAGAGGTAAAGTTTGTGTGTTTGTATATTTGTTAAATTGTAAGGGGTAATCTCGGAATCTACTGAACCGATTTTAAAAAATCTTTTACCAATAGAAAGCTACGTTAATGTGGAGTGTCATAGGCTATATAGCATTACGCTACAACGAACAGGAGCAGAGCAGTAATAGTAAATGTTTCAAAAACGGGGGAAAAGTTATTTCTTTTGAGAGCTTCGTTGCGTGTGCTGCGTGAGTAATATTGTTTAACCGACTTCAAACAAGAAGGAGGTTACTCAATTCAACCGTTTTTTTATTTTTTATTTTTTTTTATGTTTGTTCGCGCAGAGCTCCGTCGTTTATGGACCGATTTAGTAGTTTTTTTTTTCGAAAATAGATATTCCCAAGGTGGTCCAATTTTAAGGAAGCCAGGATCTGATAATGGCATCCTGGAGAAATCGAAAGGAACTTTTAAAAATTGTAGGGGCATCTAGGGCGTTTGTAAATTTTTTTATTAAGGGTTTTAAAGTAGTACAACTTAATGAAGGTCTGGAGTCGATCTGATGATGGAGACGCAAGACAGTAGAGAGAATTCCCTAACGATATACAGCAGTTACTTTGTGTTTGGGTTTGATTAATTCGTACTGTCGAGAACTTTACACCTAGATAGATAGATTTTTATTCCACACGACACTAAAAATAGTGAAAAAAAAATTTAACAAAAAAGAAACCGATTTCAAACAAAACTAAAAACTGTAAAATAAAATTTACTTAGCACAAAGTTAGTATATTCTGATTTATCAGATATCTATACTAATATTATAAAGAGGTAAAGTTTGTGTGTTTGTTAACAAATATACAAACACACAAACTTTACCTCTTTATAATATTATATTAGTATTAGTATTAGTATATTAGTATTAGTATTAGTATAGATGATATCTGATAAATCAGAATATACTAACTTTGTGCTAAGTAAATTTTATTTTTCAGTTTTTAGTTTTGTTTGAAGTCGGTTTCTTTTTTGTTAATTTTTTTTTTCACTATTTTTAGTGTCGTGTGGACGGAAAATCTATCTATCTAGGTGTAAAGTTCTCGACAGTACAAATTAATCAAACCCAAACACAAAGTAACTGCTGTATATCGTTAGGCAATTCTCTCTACTGTGTTTCGTCTCCATCATCAGATCGACTCCAGACCTTCATTAAGTTGTACTACTTTAAAACCCTTAATAAAAAAAATTTGCAAACGCCCTAGATGCCCCTACAATTTTTAATAGTTCCTTTCGATTTCTCCAGGATGCCATAATCAGATCCTGGCTTCCTTAAAATGGACCACCTTGGTAGTATCTATTTTCGAACAAAAAAAAATTTCTAAATCGGTCCCATAAACGACGGAACTCTGCGCGAACAAACATAAAAAAAATAAAAAAACGGTTGCATTGAGTAACCTCCTCCTTGTTTGAAGTCGGTTAAACAATATTACTCACGCAGCACACGCAACGAAGCTCTCAAAAGGAATAACTTTCCAACGTTTTTGAAACATTTACTATAACTGCTCTGCTCCTATTCGTTGTAGCGTAATGCTATATAGCCTATGACACTCCACATTAACGTAGCTTTCTATTGGTGAAAGAATTTTTAAAATCGGTTCAGTAGATCCCGAGATTACCCCTTACAATTTAACAAATATACAAACACACAAACTTTACCTCTTTATAATATTAGTATAGATGATATCTGATAAATCAGAATATACTAAGTAAGTAAGTTTGTATATTTGTTAAATTGTAAGGGGTAATCTCGGGATCTACTGAACCGATTTTAAAAATTCTTTCACCAATAGAAAGCTACGTTAATGTGGAGTGTCATAGGCTATATAGCATTACGCTACAACGAATAGGAGCTGAGCAGTAATAGTAAATGTTTCAAAAACAGGGGGAAAAGTTATTCCTTTTGAGAGCTTCGTTGCGTGTGCTGCGTGAGTAATATTGTTTAACCGACTTCAAACAAGGAGGAGGTTACTCAATTCAACCGTTTTTTTATTTTTTATTTTTTTATGTTTGTTCGCGCAGAGTTCCGTCGTTTATGGACCGATTTAGAAATTTTTTTTGTTCGAAAAAAGATACTCCCAAGGTGGTCCCATTTTAAGGAAGCCAGGATCTGACTATGGCATCCTGGAGAAATCGAAAGGAACTTTTAAAAATTGTAGGGGCATCTAGGGCGTTTGTAAATTTTTTATATTAAGGGTTTTAAAGTAGTACAACTTAATGAAGGTCTGGAGTCGATCTGATGATGGAGACGAAAGACAGTAGAGAGAATTCCCTAACGATATACAGCAGTTACTTTGTGTTTGGGTTTGATTAATTTGTACTGTCGAGAACTTTACACCTAGATAGATATATTTTCAGTCCACACGACACTAAACATAGTGAAAAAAAAAAATTAACAAAAAAGAAACCGACTTCAAACAAAACTAAAAACTGAAAAATAAAATTTACTTAGCACAAAGTTAGTATATTCTGATTTATCAGATATCATCTATACTAATACTAATACTAATACTAATATACTAATAATAATATTAATTATTATTATGAAGCAGAATAATGGAAAATTACAGAAAAAAACACATCAATAAACCAGAAATACAAATTTTACAGAAGGATGACATGACATACGTCATGTCAGTAAAAAATATGTAACAAAAATATGTAAATATGCTAACAAGAGCCAAAGCCAGGACACTACATGCACGATCAACATCACCGGGCTCGTCGCGAAGCTCCGCCTCGCAACCTACGGAAACCATGCTACAGGAATCGACTGTTGCTGAGGCGTCGAGCTCATCGAGCGACGAGTACTTCTCCCCGCCGACGTCGCCAACACCTGTACGTCGGCAGGGGAGAGGCCGGCCACCGACCTGCTTGGGACCCCGAGGCCCACCGGCCTCGAATAGGGCCCCCGCTGCCGGTGGTAATGTGCACCGCATGAGATGGACTTCATCTATGAATGAAAATGTCATGCGGGCATATTTTGCGGCTACAGAGGCAGGGACTAACCTCACTGCGTATCGTGTTCGCTTGCTGCCTTTGTTTCAGGCTCTTGAACCAACCGTCAACGTGTCGGCGCAGCGGCTGTCGGATCAAGTACGGGTCATACAACGTAGTAATATGTTGGACGATGCCGTGCTTGAGAGGATTCGCTCAGAAGTACAGAGTAGCACTGCCATCCCTACTTCGTCACAACCTAGTATAAATAGTGAAACTACCAACGAATCACAACCTGTCGTACCCATTGACGAGGTAGTGGATGATATTGTTACAACAGTAAGTACACAGTATAACGATGAATTAAGGAGTTTTTTGGAGCGAGCTATTCAAGATTATAGATTTTGTGATCCCATATGTCGTCCACGTATACCGCGTTTGCCTAGGCATAAAAAGAACATGGCGCTAGTGAGTGCCCTGGACTCGGTTCTACCAAGTTATTTTGATACTTGTGAAGATATTAGTGATGCACACTCAATTCTGTATTGTGCGGCTGTAGCAGTGTGTCGAGTGGCTGGCGTTAAATTTCCTAAATTTGAGCCAGCTACTAGACCAAGCGCTGTTCCAGTCTGGCAATGCAGAATTGAGCGTCGCATTGCCGAGACTAGGGTACTTATTAGTAAGCTATGCTGCTTCAGGACGGGTAATATTCGTCCCAGGGTGATGCGTTTTGTGACTCGTGCATTCGCGGGGACTGATATTAGTCCTCGCGAATACTCAGTACGAGTCACAGAACGTATAGACCACCTGAAGCAGAAAATTTATGCGTGGGCAAGCCGTATACGGCGGTACAAAAAACGAGTGGATCGCTATACTCAGAATCGCTCGTTCCAAAAAGATGAGAGATGGGTGTATAGAAGATGGGAGCAACCTGATTCAAGTATGACTGACATGTGCCTACCGAGTGCTGAAACCACAAGTACATTTTGGCGAGGCATTTGGTCGGTACCTGTTAGTCATACAGAGTGTGAGTGGATGCGGGATGTCAAGCTTTCATGTGAGCCAATACAGACTATGGAACCAGTCCTAATAACATCTAGTGACATTGCCAGTGCGGTTCGTTCGTTACCCAATTGGAAATCAACTGGGCCGGACGGACTGCACAACTTTTGGCTAAAATGATTCCATAGCTCACATGATTGTTTGGCATCTTGCTTTCAATCATCGCTTGAGTCTGGGCCGCTTCCATCTTTTATGACTTCGGGTATCACACACCTCCTCTACAAATCTGGTAGTACAGGAGTCAAAGCGGATTATTTCGGAAAGCCAATTTGGTTTTAGAAAAAACAAATCCTCAGGAGACGCTATATTGACCCTTGTGCAACATGTTGTCGATAGCCTGGACGGGGGAGAAAGATGCCTATCAATATTCTTAGATTTATCAAAGGCATTTGATACCGTGTCCATACCTATTCTTGAAACAAAACTAGAAAAAGTGGGAATACGAGGGGTAGCTCTGGACTTATTTAGAAATTATTTGTCGGGGAGAACACAAGTTGTTAAAATCGAAAATCATATAAGTTCGGAACAGATTCTTAATTACGGTGTCCCGCAAGGGAGTATCCTGGGTCCTACCTTATTTACCATCTATATTAATGACCTTTGTGAGCTTGACTGTGCAAATTGTAGGGTTTATGCTTATGCCGATGACACCGTACTTATCATAAATGGCAAGTCTTGGGACGAAACAAAGCGACATGCTGAAAACGCACTCGTTGAGGTAGTTGCATGGCTATCTACGCACTTGCTTACCCTCAACCTTACCAAGACTAGTTTTATGACATTCGCTCATAAAAATTCGATGCTCCCTCCACAGGGCACCTACCTTGTTAAAGCACATTCTTTTGGAGTTTGTACTAGCGAATGTGACTGTCCAACTGTGACAAGAGCAGTGGTAGTGAAGTATCTTGGTATCCACATAGATCAGTTTCTAAATTGGCGACAGCATATTGATAATTTGACTTGTAGAGTGAGGAAGCTGATTTATATCTTTAAAATACTGCGTAATGCCACTGATCATACAACGCTGGTCATGGTCTACCAGGCGTTGGGTCAATCTGTTATAACCTATGGCATAACCTCATGGGGTGGAGCAGCCAAGACTATTATCCTCCCTCTAGAAAGGGCACAAAGAGCTGTCCTTAAAGTCATGTTCAAAAAACCATTTCAATACCCTACAGAGCAACTGTATAGGGACATCCCAGTCCCGACAGTGAGACAACTATTCGTGCTACAGACAATTGAAAAAAGGCATCTATCACTGGTATATGATCCAAGTATCTACACAAATAAGCGTCGATCGGATAGGGTATGTCCTCCTATCCATCACAAAACAACTTTAGCAAAACGTCACAATAAGGTCTTGAGCAACAAGTTATATAACAGAATAAACAAAATATTGAAGCTGTATCCAATGAACAAGTATAAACTACAATCAACGCTCAAATCTTGGCTACTTACTTTAAACTACAATGAGACAGAAGCACTCCTGCAGGGTACTAAAACGTAGCTACATAGATGTGAAACACACGCACACATATTCACCTAAGATTAACAAACATCCACATATATTCTCATACATATTTACATACACGCTCGGTCACTCTTCTCACACACACACGCACACGCACACACACACGCACACGCACACACACACACACACACACACACACACACACGCGCACACACACACGCGCACACACACACACACACACACACACACACACACACACACACAAACGTTGCGCGCGCACGCACGCAGGCACAACACGCACATACTAATTACACTCAATGTGGCATACATTAGTGTTTAATTACTTTATAATTTATATGCTCGTTGTAAGTTTACACTGGTTCCAAATAAAACAGGCTTGCCTAGTTCATGGAACCAGTAGTAGTATAGCACTTTCCTTTTGATGTTTTGGATGGTACACTGTACGGGGGCAGTCCTCTGTCGCGCTGGGGCCTGCCCACCATAACACAGGTTAAATCCTAGTATGGGGGGAGTCTCTGGCTCGCATTGTGGCTGACTCCGTGCAGTTTAACCTTAGTTATCTTACAAACTTTAAAAAAAAAAAACTTTAAACAAACTTTACTACGGACCCTAAAAATTATAGACCAATAACCTGTTTACCTACGGTCTATAAGCTTCTTACATCTATTTTGAGAGTTAAGTTATCAACACATATTG
This sequence comes from Miltochrista miniata, assembly GCA_933228765.1. Taxonomy (NCBI): domain Eukaryota; kingdom Metazoa; phylum Arthropoda; class Insecta; order Lepidoptera; family Erebidae; genus Miltochrista; species Miltochrista miniata. The sequence continues at coordinate 4,661,152 of OW121771.1, forward strand.
AAAATAATTGTATTATGTCCAACTCTCAAAATGGATGTAGAAGCGGGTCACGTGGTACTAAAGAACTCCTTATTCTTGACATGGCCATTAATCAGCAGGTTCGTCGTAACCGGAGAAACCTTGCGACATGCTGGATTGATTACAAGAAAGCCTATGATTCAGTGCCACATACATGGCTGCTGAGGGTGCTAGAGTTGTATAAAGTTGATGCAACTCTTAGCACCTTCTTGAGGGCATGTATGGGGCAGTGGACAACGGCTCTTGTTTATCCAGGATGTCGTCAGGTTCTTGGGAATGGCGAGCCTGTCAGGATCAAGAGGGGTATATTTCAGGGTGACAGTCTGAGCCCCTTATGGTTTTGCCTGGCACTGAATCCTCTCAGTACATTACTGGAGGGTTCAGGATTAGGCTATCTGTTTCGGAGAGGAGGTCAAGTTGTTTCCCACCTTCTTTACATGGATGACTTAAAATTATTTGCCTCCACCGATTCCCACTTGATCGAGTTACTGAAAGTCACAGAGGCTTTCAGTAATTCTATCAAAATGGAATTTGGTGTAGATAAATGCGCAGTCATGCATGTAAAGAAGGGTCGAATTGTGGAATCTGAAAGAGTACAACTTTCAGATTTCACAAAACTTAAATCCCTTTCCGCAACTGAAACCTATAAATATCTAGGTATGTCGCAGGCATTAGGTATTACAGAGATAGGCATGAAACAAACGTTGATGGACCGTTTCTTTGGCCGCCTGAAAAAAGTGCTGAAAAGTCTTTTATCAGGCGGTAACAAGGTGCGGGCTATCAATGGTTGGGCCATGCCAATCTTAATCTATTCCTTCGGCATACTTAGATGGACTCAGACTGAATTAGACGCCCTGGATAGAAAAGTCCGTTCGCTATTGACCATAAACCGAATGCATCATCCACGTTCGTCTGTAATGAGGTTGTATATCCCACGAAAGTGTGGAGGTCGTGGCTTTTTAAATGCCAAAACCTTACACAATCGTGAGGTATACAACCTTAGGGAATATTTCCTTCATACTGACGTGGGTATGCATCGGGATGTGGTAGCAGTAGATAATGGACTGACCCCTCTTGCTCTTGCCAAAGAGAACTGGCACAGACCAGTAATATTGACGACTAATGATCGCAAGGAGATATGGCAGGGCAAAGAGCTGCATGGACGATTTTATCGGGCCTTACATGGGCCCGATGTAGATTTTCTAGCTTCCGTATCCTGGCTACGTTTCGGAGATTTGTTCGGCGAAACTGAAGGTTTTGTTTGTGCTATTACAGACGAAGTTGTCATGACGAATAACTATCGGAAATATATTTTGAGAGACGGTACGGTTGACATATGTCGGGCATGTCACCTACCGGGTGAATCTCTCAGACATATTATTTCTGGTTGTCCTCGTCTTGCCAACGGCGAGTACTTGCATAGACACAACCAAGTGGCCAGGATTATCCATCAGCAACTTGCGCTAAAATATAAACTTGTAGATTCAGAAGTACCATATTACAGGTATGTGCCCGACCCAGTTCTAGAGAATGGTCGTGTCACGTTATACTGGGATCGGTCTATTATCACTGACAGGACTATTGTCGCCAATAAGCCTGATATAGTGGTAATAGATCGATCAGAGCGCCTCGCAATAATCGTTGATATTACAGTTCCACATGACGAGAATCTCGTGAAAGCAGAAAAAGAAAAACAATTAAAATATTTGGACTTGGCTCACGAGGTTGTCGACATGTGGGATGTAGATTCAGCGATTATTGTTCCGATAGTCGTATCAGCACACGGTCTGATCGCCAAGAGCCTCGATCAACATCTTAAGAGGCTCTCTTTAGGCAGTTGGGTCAAGGGCTTGATGCAAAAGGCGGTTTTGCTGAGCACGGCGCGCATTGTGAGGAGATTCCTGTCTTTGGAGCCCTGACCACCGGTAGCTTGGTCCCTGTACCCGATGCCGGTGGGAAACTATTTTTTTATATTTTTAAATGTATTTTTTATATGTATATTTAAAAATGTAAATTTATATGTTGTTTATATTTAATAAAGAGGAATAATAATAATATTATAAAGAGGTAAAGTTTGTGTGTTTGTATATTTGTTAAATTGTAAGGGGTAATCTCGGGATCTACTGAACCGATTTTAAAAATTCTTTCACCAATAGAAAGTTACGTTAATGTGGAGTGTCATAGGCTATATAGCATCACGCTACAACGAATAGGAGCGGAGCAGTAATAGTAAATGTTTCAAAAACGGGGGAAAAGTTATTACTTTTGAGAGCTTCGTTGCGTATGCTGCGTGAGTAATATTGTTTAACCGACTTCAAACAAGGAGGAGGTTACTCTATTCAACCGTTTTTTTATTATTATTTTTTTTTATGTTTGTTCGCGCAGAACTCCGTCGTTTATGGACCGATTTAGAAATTTTTTTTTCGTTCGAAAATAGATACTCCCAAGGTGGTCCCATTTTAAGGAAGCCAAGATCTGATCGTGGCATCCTGGAGAAATCGAAAAAAACTTTTAAAAATTGTAGGGGCATCTAGGGCGTTTGTAAATTTTTTTATTAAGGGTTTTAAAGTAGTACAACTTAATGAAGGTCTGGAGTCGATCTGATGATGGAGACGCAAGACAGTAGAGAGAATTCCCTAATCATATACAGCAGTTACTTTGTGTTTGGGTTTGATTAATTTGTACTGTCGAGAACTTTACACCTAGATAGATAGATTTTCAGTCCACACGACACTAAAAATAGTGAAAAAAAAAAATTAACAAAAAAGAAACCGACTTCAAACAAAACTAAAAACTGAAAAATAAAATTTACTTAGCACAAAGTTAGTATATTCTGATTTATCAGATATCATCTATACTAATATTATAAAGAGGTAAAGTTTGTGTGTTTGTATATTTGTTAAATTGTAAGGGGTAATCTCGGGATCTACTGAACCGATTTTAAAAATTCTTTCACCAATAGAAAGCTACGTTAATGTGGAGTGTCATAGGCTATATAGCATTACGCTACAACGAATAGGAGCAGAGCAGTCATAGTAAATGTTTCAAAAACGTTGGAAAAGTTATTCCTTTTGAGAGCTTCGTTGCGTGTGCTGCGTGAGTAATATTGTTTAACCGACTTCAAACAAGGAGGAGGTTACTCAATTCAACCGTTTTTTTATTTTTTTTTATGTTTGTTCGCGCAGAGTTCCGTCGTTTATGGACCGATTTAGAAATTTATTTTTGTTCCAAAATAGATACTACCAAGGTGGTCCCATTTTAAGGAAGCCAGGATCTGATTATGGCATCCTGGAGAAATCGAAAGGAACTATTAAAAATTGTAGGGGCATCTAGGGCGTTTGCAAATTTTTTTTATTAAGGGTTTTAAAGTAGTACAACTTAATGAAGGTCTGGAGTCGATCTGATGATGGAGACGAAAGACAGTAGAGAGAATTGCCTAACGATATACAGCAGTTACTTTGTGTTTGGGTTTGATTAATTTGTACTGTCGAGAACTTTACACCTAGATAGATAGATTTTCAGTCCACACGACACTAAAAATAGTGAAAAAAAAAAATTAACAAAAAAGAAACCGACTTCAAACAAAACTAAAAACTGAAAAATAAAATTTACTTAGCACAAAGTTAGTATATTCTGATTTATCAGATATCATCTATACTAATACTAATACTAATACTAATATACTAATACTAATACTAATATAATATTATAAAGAGGTAAAGTTTGTGTGTTTGTATATTTGTTAACAAACACACAAACTTTACCTCTTTATAATATTAGTATAGATATCTGATAAATCAGAATATACTAACTTTGTGCTAAGTAAATTTTATTTTACAGTTTTTAGTTTTGTTTGAAGTCGGTTTCTTTTTTGTTAATTTTTTTTTTCACTATTTTTAGTGTCGTGTGGAATAAAAATCTATCTATCTAGGTGTAAAGTTCTCGACAGTACGAATTAATCAAACCCAAACACAAAGTAACTGCTGTATATCGTTAGGGAATTCTCTCTACTGTCTTGCGTCTCCATCATCAGATCGACTCCAGACCTTCATTAAGTTGTACTACTATAAAACCCTTAATAAAAAAATTTACAAACGCCCTAGATGCCCCTACAATTTTTAAAAGTTCCTTTCGATTTCTCCAGGATGCCATTATCAGATCCTGGCTTCCTTAAAATTGGACCACCTTGGGAATATCTATTTTCGAAAAAAAAAAACTACTAAATCGGTCCATAAACGACGGAGCTCTGCGCGAACAAACATAAAAAAAAATAAAAAATAAAAAAACGGTTGAATTGAGTAACCTCCTTCTTGTTTGAAGTCGGTTAAACAATATTACTCACGCAGCACACGCAACGAAGCTCTCAAAAGAAATAACTTTTCCCCCGTTTTTGAAACATTTACTATTACTGCTCTGCTCCTGTTCGTTGTAGCGTAATGCTATATAGCCTATGACACTCCACATTAACGTAGCTTTCTATTGGTGAAAGAATTTTTAAAATCGGTTCAGTAGATCCCGAGATTACCCCTTACAATTTAACAAATATACAAACACACAAACTTTACCTCTTTATAATATTAGTATAGATTACGCTACAACGAATAGGAGCAGAGCAGTTATAGTAAATGTTTCAAAAACGTTGGAAAAGTTATTCCTTTTGAGAGCTTCGTTGCGTGTGCTGCGTGAGTAATATTGTTTAACCGACTTCAAACAAGGAGGAGGTTACTCAATTCAACCGTTTTTTTATTTTTTTTTATGTTTGTTCGCGCAGAGTTCCGTCGTTTATGGACCGATTTAGAAATTTATTTTTGTTCCAAAATAGATACTACCAAGGTGGTCCCATTTTAAGGAAGCCAGGATCTGATTATGGCATCCTGGAGAAATCGAAAGGAACTATTAAAAATTGTAGGGGCATCTAGGGCGTTTGCAATTTTTTTTTATTAAGGGTTTTAAAGTAGTACAACTTAATGAAGGTCTGGAGTCGATCTGATGATGGAGACGAAAGACAGTAGAGAGAATTGCCTAACGATATACAGCAGTTACTTTGTGTTTGGGTTTGATTAATTTGTACTGTCAAGAACTTTACACCTAGATAGATAGATTTTCAGTCCACACGACACTAAAAATAGTGAAAAAAAAAATCAACAAAAAAGAAACCGACTTCAAACAAAACTAAAAACTGAAAAATAAAATTTACTTAGCACAAAGTTAGTATATTCTGATTTTTAGATATCATCTATACTAATACTAATACTAATACTAATATACTAATACTAATACTAATATAATATTATAAAGAGGTAAAGTTTGTGTGTTTGTATATTTGTTAACAAACACACAAACTTTACCTCTTTATAATATTAGTATAGATATCTGATAAATCAGAATATACTAACTTTGTGCTAAGTAAATTTTATTTTACAGTTTTTAGTTTTGTTTGAAGTCGGTTTCTTTTTTGTTAATTTTTTTTTTCACTATTTTTAGTGTCGTGTGGAATAAAAATCTATCTATCTAGGTGTAAAGTTCTCGACAGTACGAATTAATCAAACCCAAACACAAAGTAACTGCTGTATATGATTAGGGAATTCTCTCTACTGTCTTGCGTCTCCATCATCAGATCGACTCCAGACCTTCATTAAGTTGTACTACTATAAAACCCTTAATAAAAAAAATTTGCAAACGCCCTAGATGCCCCTACAATTTTTAATAGTTCCTTTCGATTTCTCCAGGATGCCATAATCAGATCCTGGCTTCCTTAAAATGGGACCACCTTGGTAGTATCTATTTTGGAACAAAAATAAATTTCTAAATCGGTCCATAAACGACGGAACTCTGCGCGAACAAACATAAAAAAAAATAAAAAAACGGTTGAATTGAGTAACCTCCTCCTTGTTTGAAGTCGGTTAAACAATATTACTCACGCAGCACACGCAACGAAGCTCTCAAAAGGAATAACTTTTCCAACGTTTTTGAAACATTTACTATGACTGCTCTGCTCCTATTCGTTGTAGCGTAATGCTATATAGCCTATGACACTCCACATTAACGTAGCTTTCTATTGGTGAAAGAATTTTTAAAATCGGTTCAGTAGATCCCGAGATTACCCCTTACAATTTAACAAATATACAAACACACAAACTTTACCTCTTTATAATATTAGTATAGAATTATAGATTACTAGCTGACCCGCGCAACTTCGTTTGCGCCACATAAGAGAGAGTATTACCTGTTCCCGTCGCATTTACTCCCGTCACGTTGCGTTTACTTTCGTAGCGTCTCGTCGTTAATATTCAATAGTACGCGAGAGAGAGAGAGAGAGAGAAAGGTTCGTCGTCGTGTGTATTGCCGTCGCATTATTTTTAAGAACCATTTCGTTTACGAAAGAGGTATCCCGTGGCATTATTGTAGAAAAAATTGATTGCCATTAAAATGGTTATTGTGCACCAACCCAAAGATAGACACATGCTATCGCGCAATTTTTTAAGAACTTTTTTAAGAGAAACAATTTTGTAGTACGTACATATTTTTTACATAACTATAAATATTTACGCAGCGAACGCAACGAAGCTCTCAAAAGGAATAACTTTTCCAACGTTTTTGAAACATTTACTATTACTGCTCTGCTCCTATTCGTTGTAGCGTAATGCTATAAAGCCTATGACACGCCACATTAACGTAGCTTTCTACTGGTGACAGAATTTTTAAAATCGGTTCAGTAGATCCCGAGATTACCCCTTACAATTTAACAAATATACAAACACACAAACTTTACCTCTTTATAATATTAGTATAGAAGTATAGATGATATCTGATAAATCAGAATATACTAACTTTGTGCTAAGTAAATTTTATTTTTCTGTTTTTAGTTTTGTTTGAAGTCGGTTTCTTTTTTGTTGAGGATGAATGAGGAGGTTACTCAATTCAACTGTTTTTTTATTTTTTATTTTTTTATGTTTGTTCGCGCAGAACTCCGTCGTTCATGGACCGATTTAGAAATTTTTTTTTCGTTCGAAAATAGATACTCCCAAGGTGGTCCCATTTTAAGGAAGCCAGGATCTGATCGTGGCATCCTGGAGAAATCGAAAAGAACTTTTAAAAATTGTATCGGCATCTAGGGCGTTTGTAAATTTTTTTAAGAAGGGTTTTAAAGTAGTATAACTTAATAAAGGTCTGGAGTCGATCTGATGATGGAGACGCAAGACAGTAGAGAGAATTCCCTAACGATATACAGCAGTTACTTTGTGTTTGGGTTTAATTAATTTGTACTGTCGAGAACTTTACACTTAGATAGATAGATTTTCAGTCCACACGACACTAAAAATAGTGAAAAAATAAAATTAACAAATATATTATACTAATTTTATAAAGAGGTAAAGTTTGTGTGTTTGTATATTTGTTAAATTGTAAGGGGTAATCTCGGAATCTACTGAACCGATTTTAAAAAATCTTTTACCAATAGAAAGCTACGTTAATGTGGAGTGTCATAGGCTATATAGCATTACGCTACAACGAACAGGAGCAGAGCAGTAATAGTAAATGTTTCAAAAACGGGGGAAAAGTTATTTCTTTTGAGAGCTTCGTTGCGTGTGCTGCGTGAGTAATATTGTTTAACCGACTTCAAACAAGAAGGAGGTTACTCAATTCAACCGTTTTTTTATTTTTTATTTTTTTTTATGTTTGTTCGCGCAGAGCTCCGTCGTTTATGGACCGATTTAGTAGTTTTTTTTTTCGAAAATAGATATTCCCAAGGTGGTCCAATTTTAAGGAAGCCAGGATCTGATAATGGCATCCTGGAGAAATCGAAAGGAACTTTTAAAAATTGTAGGGGCATCTAGGGCGTTTGTAAATTTTTTTATTAAGGGTTTTAAAGTAGTACAACTTAATGAAGGTCTGGAGTCGATCTGATGATGGAGACGCAAGACAGTAGAGAGAATTCCCTAACGATATACAGCAGTTACTTTGTGTTTGGGTTTGATTAATTCGTACTGTCGAGAACTTTACACCTAGATAGATAGATTTTTATTCCACACGACACTAAAAATAGTGAAAAAAAAATTTAACAAAAAAGAAACCGATTTCAAACAAAACTAAAAACTGTAAAATAAAATTTACTTAGCACAAAGTTAGTATATTCTGATTTATCAGATATCTATACTAATATTATAAAGAGGTAAAGTTTGTGTGTTTGTTAACAAATATACAAACACACAAACTTTACCTCTTTATAATATTATATTAGTATTAGTATTAGTATATTAGTATTAGTATTAGTATAGATGATATCTGATAAATCAGAATATACTAACTTTGTGCTAAGTAAATTTTATTTTTCAGTTTTTAGTTTTGTTTGAAGTCGGTTTCTTTTTTGTTAATTTTTTTTTTCACTATTTTTAGTGTCGTGTGGACGGAAAATCTATCTATCTAGGTGTAAAGTTCTCGACAGTACAAATTAATCAAACCCAAACACAAAGTAACTGCTGTATATCGTTAGGCAATTCTCTCTACTGTGTTTCGTCTCCATCATCAGATCGACTCCAGACCTTCATTAAGTTGTACTACTTTAAAACCCTTAATAAAAAAAATTTGCAAACGCCCTAGATGCCCCTACAATTTTTAATAGTTCCTTTCGATTTCTCCAGGATGCCATAATCAGATCCTGGCTTCCTTAAAATGGGACCACCTTGGTAGTATCTATTTTCGAACAAAAAAAAATTTCTAAATCGGTCCATAAACGACGGAACTCTGCGCGAACAAACATAAAAAAAAATAAAAAAACGGTTGCATTGAGTAACCTCCTCCTTGTTTGAAGTCGGTTAAACAATATTACTCACGCAGCACACGCAACGAAGCTCTCAAAAGGAATAACTTTTCCAACGTTTTTGAAACATTTACTATAACTGCTCTGCTCCTATTCGTTGTAGCGTAATGCTATATAGCCTATGACACTCCACATTAACGTAGCTTTCTATTGGTGAAAGAATTTTTAAAATCGGTTCAGTAGATCCCGAGATTACCCCTTACAATTTAACAAATATACAAACACACAAACTTTACCTCTTTATAATATTAGTATAGATGATATCTGATAAATCAGAATATACTAAGTAAGTAAGTTTGTATATTTGTTAAATTGTAAGGGGTAATCTCGGGATCTACTGAACCGATTTTAAAAATTCTTTCACCAATAGAAAGCTACGTTAATGTGGAGTGTCATAGGCTATATAGCATTACGCTACAACGAATAGGAGCTGAGCAGTAATAGTAAATGTTTCAAAAACAGGGGGAAAAGTTATTCCTTTTGAGAGCTTCGTTGCGTGTGCTGCGTGAGTAATATTGTTTAACCGACTTCAAACAAGGAGGAGGTTACTCAATTCAACCGTTTTTTTATTTTTTATTTTTTTATGTTTGTTCGCGCAGAGTTCCGTCGTTTATGGACCGATTTAGAAATTTTTTTTGTTCGAAAAAAGATACTCCCAAGGTGGTCCCATTTTAAGGAAGCCAGGATCTGACTATGGCATCCTGGAGAAATCGAAAGGAACTTTTAAAAATTGTAGGGGCATCTAGGGCGTTTGTAAATTTTTTATATTAAGGGTTTTAAAGTAGTACAACTTAATGAAGGTCTGGAGTCGATCTGATGATGGAGACGAAAGACAGTAGAGAGAATTCCCTAACGATATACAGCAGTTACTTTGTGTTTGGGTTTGATTAATTTGTACTGTCGAGAACTTTACACCTAGATAGATATATTTTCAGTCCACACGACACTAAACATAGTGAAAAAAAAAAATTAACAAAAAAGAAACCGACTTCAAACAAAACTAAAAACTGAAAAATAAAATTTACTTAGCACAAAGTTAGTATATTCTGATTTATCAGATATCATCTATACTAATACTAATACTAATACTAATATACTAATAATAATATTAATTATTATTATGAAGCAGAATAATGGAAAATTACAGAAAAAAACACATCAATAAACCAGAAATACAAATTTTACAGAAGGATGACATGACATACGTCATGTCAGTAAAAAATATGTAACAAAAATATGTAAATATGCTAACAAGAGCCAAAGCCAGGACACTACATGCACGATCAACATCACCGGGCTCGTCGCGAAGCTCCGCCTCGCAACCTACGGAAACCATGCTACAGGAATCGACTGTTGCTGAGGCGTCGAGCTCATCGAGCGACGAGTACTTCTCCCCGCCGACGTCGCCAACACCTGTACGTCGGCAGGGGAGAGGCCGGCCACCGACCTGCTTGGGACCCCGAGGCCCACCGGCCTCGAATAGGGCCCCCGCTGCCGGTGGTAATGTGCACCGCATGAGATGGACTTCATCTATGAATGAAAATGTCATGCGGGCATATTTTGCGGCTACAGAGGCAGGGACTAACCTCACTGCGTATCGTGTTCGCTTGCTGCCTTTGTTTCAGGCTCTTGAACCAACCGTCAACGTGTCGGCGCAGCGGCTGTCGGATCAAGTACGGGTCATACAACGTAGTAATATGTTGGACGATGCCGTGCTTGAGAGGATTCGCTCAGAAGTACAGAGTAGCACTGCCATCCCTACTTCGTCACAACCTAGTATAAATAGTGAAACTACCAACGAATCACAACCTGTCGTACCCATTGACGAGGTAGTGGATGATATTGTTACAACAGTAAGTACACAGTATAACGATGAATTAAGGAGTTTTTTGGAGCGAGCTATTCAAGATTATAGATTTTGTGATCCCATATGTCGTCCACGTATACCGCGTTTGCCTAGGCATAAAAAGAACATGGCGCTAGTGAGTGCCCTGGACTCGGTTCTACCAAGTTATTTTGATACTTGTGAAGATATTAGTGATGCACACTCAATTCTGTATTGTGCGGCTGTAGCAGTGTGTCGAGTGGCTGGCGTTAAATTTCCTAAATTTGAGCCAGCTACTAGACCAAGCGCTGTTCCAGTCTGGCAATGCAGAATTGAGCGTCGCATTGCCGAGACTAGGGTACTTATTAGTAAGCTATGCTGCTTCAGGACGGGTAATATTCGTCCCAGGGTGATGCGTTTTGTGACTCGTGCATTCGCGGGGACTGATATTAGTCCTCGCGAATACTCAGTACGAGTCACAGAACGTATAGACCACCTGAAGCAGAAAATTTATGCGTGGGCAAGCCGTATACGGCGGTACAAAAAACGAGTGGATCGCTATACTCAGAATCGCTCGTTCCAAAAAGATGAGAGATGGGTGTATAGAAGATGGGAGCAACCTGATTCAAGTATGACTGACATGTGCCTACCGAGTGCTGAAACCACAAGTACATTTTGGCGAGGCATTTGGTCGGTACCTGTTAGTCATACAGAGTGTGAGTGGATGCGGGATGTCAAGCTTTCATGTGAGCCAATACAGACTATGGAACCAGTCCTAATAACATCTAGTGACATTGCCAGTGCGGTTCGTTCGTTACCCAATTGGAAATCAACTGGGCCGGACGGACTGCACAACTTTTGGCTAAAATGATTCCATAGCTCACATGATTGTTTGGCATCTTGCTTTCAATCATCGCTTGAGTCTGGGCCGCTTCCATCTTTTATGACTTCGGGTATCACACACCTCCTCTACAAATCTGGTAGTACAGGAGTCAAAGCGGATTATTTCGGAAAGCCAATTTGGTTTTAGAAAAAACAAATCCTCAGGAGACGCTATATTGACCCTTGTGCAACATGTTGTCGATAGCCTGGACGGGGGAGAAAGATGCCTATCAATATTCTTAGATTTATCAAAGGCATTTGATACCGTGTCCATACCTATTCTTGAAACAAAACTAGAAAAAGTGGGAATACGAGGGGTAGCTCTGGACTTATTTAGAAATTATTTGTCGGGGAGAACACAAGTTGTTAAAATCGAAAATCATATAAGTTCGGAACAGATTCTTAATTACGGTGTCCCGCAAGGGAGTATCCTGGGTCCTACCTTATTTACCATCTATATTAATGACCTTTGTGAGCTTGACTGTGCAAATTGTAGGGTTTATGCTTATGCCGATGACACCGTACTTATCATAAATGGCAAGTCTTGGGACGAAACAAAGCGACATGCTGAAAACGCACTCGTTGAGGTAGTTGCATGGCTATCTACGCACTTGCTTACCCTCAACCTTACCAAGACTAGTTTTATGACATTCGCTCATAAAAATTCGATGCTCCCTCCACAGGGCACCTACCTTGTTAAAGCACATTCTTTTGGAGTTTGTACTAGCGAATGTGACTGTCCAACTGTGACAAGAGCAGTGGTAGTGAAGTATCTTGGTATCCACATAGATCAGTTTCTAAATTGGCGACAGCATATTGATAATTTGACTTGTAGAGTGAGGAAGCTGATTTATATCTTTAAAATACTGCGTAATGCCACTGATCATACAACGCTGGTCATGGTCTACCAGGCGTTGGGTCAATCTGTTATAACCTATGGCATGACCTCATGGGGTGGAGCAGCCAAGACTATTATCCTCCCTCTAGAAAGGGCACAAAGAGCTGTCCTTAAAGTCATGTTCAAAAAACCATTTCAATACCCTACAGAGCAACTGTATAGGGACATCCCAGTCCCGACAGTGAGACAACTATTCGTGCTACAGACAATTGAAAAAAGGCATCTATCACTGGTATATGATCCAAGTATCTACACAAATAAGCGTCGATCGGATAGGGTATGTCCTCCTATCCATCACAAAACAACTTTAGCAAAACGTCACAATAAGGTCTTGAGCAACAAGTTATATAACAGAATAAACAAAATATTGAAGCTGTATCCAATGAACAAGTATAAACTACAATCAACGCTCAAATCTTGGCTACTTACTTTAAACTACAATGAGACAGAAGCACTCCTGCAGGGTACTAAAACGTAGCTACATAGATGTGAAACACACGCACACATATTCACCTAAGATTAACAAACATCCACATATATTCTCATACATATTTACATACACGCTCGGTCACTCTTCTCACACACACACGCACACGCACACACACACGCACACGCACACACACACACACACACACACACACACACACACGCGCACACACACACGCGCACACACACACACACACACACACACACACACACACACACACAAACGTTGCGCGCGCACGCACGCAGGCACAACACGCACATACTAATTACACTCAATGTGGCATACATTAGTGTTTAATTACTTTATAATTTATATGCTCGTTGTAAGTTTACACTGGTTCCAAATAAAACAGGCTTGCCTAGTTCATGGAACCAGTAGTAGTATAGCACTTTCCTTTTGATGTTTTGGATGGTACACTGTACGGGGGCAGTCCTCTGTCGCGCTGGGGCCTGCCCACCATAACACAGGTTAAATCCTAGTATGGGGGGAGTCTCTGGCTCGCATTGTGGCTGACTCCGTGCAGTTTAACCTTAGTTATCTTACAAACTTTAAAAAAAAAAAACTTTAAACAAACTTTACTACGGACCCTAAAAATTATAGACCAATAACCTGTTTACCTACGGTCTATAAGCTTCTTACATCTATTTTGAGAGTTAAGTTATCAACACATATTGAAAATAATTGTATTATGTCCAACTCTCAAAATGGATGTAGAAGCGGGTCACGTGGTACTAAAGAACTCCTTATTCTTGACATGGCCATTAATCAGCAGGTTCGTCGTAACCGGAGAAACCTTGCGACATGCTGGATTGATTACAAGAAAGCCTATGATTCAGTGCCACATACATGGCTGCTGAGGGTGCTAGAGTTGTATAAAGTTGATGCAACTCTTAGCACCTTCTTGAGGGCATGTATGGGGCAGTGGACAACGGCTCTTGTTTATCCAGGATGTCGTCAGGTTCTTGGGAATGGCGAGCCTGTCAGGATCAAGAGGGGTATATTTCAGGGTGACAGTCTGAGCCCCTTATGGTTTTGCCTGGCACTGAATCCTCTCAGTACATTACTGGAGGGTTCAGGATTAGGCTATCTGTTTCGGAGAGGAGGTCAAGTTGTTTCCCACCTTCTTTACATGGATGACTTAAAATTATTTGCCTCCACCGATTCCCACTTGATCGAGTTACTGAAAGTCACAGAGGCTTTCAGTAATTCTATCAAAATGGAATTTGGTGTAGATAAATGCGCAGTCATGCATGTAAAGAAGGGTCGAATTGTGGAATCTGAAAGAGTACAACTTTCAGATTTCACAAAACTTAAATCCCTTTCCGCAACTGAAACCTATAAATATCTAGGTATGTCGCAGGCATTAGGTATTACAGAGATAGGCATGAAACAAACGTTGATGGACCGTTTCTTTGGCCGCCTGAAAAAAGTGCTGAAAAGTCTTTTATCAGGCGGTAACAAGGTGCGGGCTATCAATGGTTGGGCCATGCCAATCTTAATCTATTCCTTCGGCATACTTAGATGGACTCAGACTGAATTAGACGCCCTGGATAGAAAAGTCCGTTCGCTATTGACCATAAACCGAATGCATCATCCACGTTCGTCTGTAATGAGGTTGTATATCCCACGAAAGTGTGGAGGTCGTGGCTTTTTAAATGCCAAAACCTTACACAATCGTGAGGTATACAACCTTAGGGAATATTTCCTTCATACTGACGTGGGTATGCATCGGGATGTGGTAGCAGTAGATAATGGACTGACCCCTCTTGCTCTTGCCAAAGAGAACTGGCACAGACCAGTAATATTGACGACTAATGATCGCAAGGAGATATGGCAGGGCAAAGAGCTGCATGGACGATTTTATCGGGCCTTACATGGGCCCGATGTAGATTTTCTAGCTTCCGTATCCTGGCTACGTTTCGGAGATTTGTTCGGCGAAACTGAAGGTTTTGTTTGTGCTATTACAGACGAAGTTGTCATGACGAATAACTATCGGAAATATATTTTGAGAGACGGTACGGTTGACATATGTCGGGCATGTCACCTACCGGGTGAATCTCTCAGACATATTATTTCTGGTTGTCCTCGTCTTGCCAACGGCGAGTACTTGCATAGACACAACCAAGTGGCCAGGATTATCCATCAGCAACTTGCGCTAAAATATAAACTTGTAGATTCAGAAGTACCATATTACAGGTATGTGCCCGACCCAGTTCTAGAGAATGGTCGTGTCACGTTATACTGGGATCGGTCTATTATCACTGACAGGACTATTGTCGCCAATAAGCCTGATATAGTGGTAATAGATCGATCAGAGCGCCTCGCAATAATCGTTGATATTACAGTTCCACATGACGAGAATCTCGTGAAAGCAGAAAAAGAAAAACAATTAAAATATTTGGACTTGGCTCACGAGGTTGTCGACATGTGGGATGTAGATTCAGCGATTATTGTTCCGATAGTCGTATCAGCACACGGTCTGATCGCCAAGAGCCTCGATCAACATCTTAAGAGGCTCTCTTTAGGCAGTTGGGTCAAGGGCTTGATGCAAAAGGCGGTTTTGCTGAGCACGGCGCGCATTGTGAGGAGATTCCTGTCTTTGGAGCCCTGACCACCGGTAGCTTGGTCCCTGTACCCGATGCCGGTGGGAAACTATTTTTTTATATTTTTAAATGTATTTTTTATATGTATATTTAAAAATGTAAATTTATATGTTGTTTATATTTAATAAAGAGGAATAATAATAATATTATAAAGAGGTAAAGTTTGTGTGTTTGTATATTTGTTAAATTGTAAGGGGTAATCTCGGGATCTACTGAACCGATTTTAAAAATTCTTTCACCAATAGAAAGTTACGTTAATGTGGAGTGTCATAGGCTATATAGCATCACGCTACAACGAATAGGAGCGGAGCAGTAATAGTAAATGTTTCAAAAACGGGGGAAAAGTTATTACTTTTGAGAGCTTCGTTGCGTATGCTGCGTGAGTAATATTGTTTAACCGACTTCAAACAAGGAGGAGGTTACTCTATTCAACCGTTTTTTTATTATTATTTTTTTTTATGTTTGTTCGCGCAGAACTCCGTCGTTTATGGACCGATTTAGAAATTTTTTTTTCGTTCGAAAATAGATACTCCCAAGGTGGTCCCATTTTAAGGAAGCCAAGATCTGATCGTGGCATCCTGGAGAAATCGAAAAAAACTTTTAAAAATTGTAGGGGCATCTAGGGCGTTTGTAAATTTTTTTATTAAGGGTTTTAAAGTAGTACAACTTAATGAAGGTCTGGAGTCGATCTGATGATGGAGACGCAAGACAGTAGAGAGAATTCCCTAATCATATACAGCAGTTACTTTGTGTTTGGGTTTGATTAATTTGTACTGTCGAGAACTTTACACCTAGATAGATAGATTTTCAGTCCACACGACACTAAAAATAGTGAAAAAAAAAAATTAACAAAAAAGAAACCGACTTCAAACAAAACTAAAAACTGAAAAATAAAATTTACTTAGCACAAAGTTAGTATATTCTGATTTATCAGATATCATCTATACTAATATTATAAAGAGGTAAAGTTTGTGTGTTTGTATATTTGTTAAATTGTAAGGGGTAATCTCGGGATCTACTGAACCGATTTTAAAAATTCTTTCACCAATAGAAAGCTACGTTAATGTGGAGTGTCATAGGCTATATAGCATTACGCTACAACGAATAGGAGCAGAGCAGTCATAGTAAATGTTTCAAAAACGTTGGAAAAGTTATTCCTTTTGAGAGCTTCGTTGCGTGTGCTGCGTGAGTAATATTGTTTAACCGACTTCAAACAAGGAGGAGGTTACTCAATTCAACCGTTTTTTTATTTTTTTTTATGTTTGTTCGCGCAGAGTTCCGTCGTTTATGGACCGATTTAGAAATTTATTTTTGTTCCAAAATAGATACTACCAAGGTGGTCCCATTTTAAGGAAGCCAGGATCTGATTATGGCATCCTGGAGAAATCGAAAGGAACTATTAAAAATTGTAGGGGCATCTAGGGCGTTTGCAAATTTTTTTTATTAAGGGTTTTAAAGTAGTACAACTTAATGAAGGTCTGGAGTCGATCTGATGATGGAGACGAAAGACAGTAGAGAGAATTGCCTAACGATATACAGCAGTTACTTTGTGTTTGGGTTTGATTAATTTGTACTGTCGAGAACTTTACACCTAGATAGATAGATTTTCAGTCCACACGACACTAAAAATAGTGAAAAAAAAAAATTAACAAAAAAGAAACCGACTTCAAACAAAACTAAAAACTGAAAAATAAAATTTACTTAGCACAAAGTTAGTATATTCTGATTTATCAGATATCATCTATACTAATACTAATACTAATACTAATATACTAATACTAATACTAATATAATATTATAAAGAGGTAAAGTTTGTGTGTTTGTATATTTGTTAACAAACACACAAACTTTACCTCTTTATAATATTAGTATAGATATCTGATAAATCAGAATATACTAACTTTGTGCTAAGTAAATTTTATTTTACAGTTTTTAGTTTTGTTTGAAGTCGGTTTCTTTTTTGTTAATTTTTTTTTTCACTATTTTTAGTGTCGTGTGGAATAAAAATCTATCTATCTAGGTGTAAAGTTCTCGACAGTACGAATTAATCAAACCCAAACACAAAGTAACTGCTGTATATCGTTAGGGAATTCTCTCTACTGTCTTGCGTCTCCATCATCAGATCGACTCCAGACCTTCATTAAGTTGTACTACTATAAAACCCTTAATAAAAAAATTTACAAACGCCCTAGATGCCCCTACAATTTTTAAAAGTTCCTTTCGATTTCTCCAGGATGCCATTATCAGATCCTGGCTTCCTTAAAATTGGACCACCTTGGGAATATCTATTTTCGAAAAAAAAAAACTACTAAATCGGTCCATAAACGACGGAGCTCTGCGCGAACAAACATAAAAAAAAATAAAAAATAAAAAAACGGTTGAATTGAGTAACCTCCTTCTTGTTTGAAGTCGGTTAAACAATATTACTCACGCAGCACACGCAACGAAGCTCTCAAAAGAAATAACTTTTCCCCCGTTTTTGAAACATTTACTATTACTGCTCTGCTCCTGTTCGTTGTAGCGTAATGCTATATAGCCTATGACACTCCACATTAACGTAGCTTTCTATTGGTGAAAGAATTTTTAAAATCGGTTCAGTAGATCCCGAGATTACCCCTTACAATTTAACAAATATACAAACACACAAACTTTACCTCTTTATAATATTAGTATAGATTACGCTACAACGAATAGGAGCAGAGCAGTTATAGTAAATGTTTCAAAAACGTTGGAAAAGTTATTCCTTTTGAGAGCTTCGTTGCGTGTGCTGCGTGAGTAATATTGTTTAACCGACTTCAAACAAGGAGGAGGTTACTCAATTCAACCGTTTTTTTATTTTTTTTTATGTTTGTTCGCGCAGAGTTCCGTCGTTTATGGACCGATTTAGAAATTTATTTTTGTTCCAAAATAGATACTACCAAGGTGGTCCCATTTTAAGGAAGCCAGGATCTGATTATGGCATCCTGGAGAAATCGAAAGGAACTATTAAAAATTGTAGGGGCATCTAGGGCGTTTGCAATTTTTTTTTATTAAGGGTTTTAAAGTAGTACAACTTAATGAAGGTCTGGAGTCGATCTGATGATGGAGACGAAAGACAGTAGAGAGAATTGCCTAACGATATACAGCAGTTACTTTGTGTTTGGGTTTGATTAATTTGTACTGTCAAGAACTTTACACCTAGATAGATAGATTTTCAGTCCACACGACACTAAAAATAGTGAAAAAAAAAATCAACAAAAAAGAAACCGACTTCAAACAAAACTAAAAACTGAAAAATAAAATTTACTTAGCACAAAGTTAGTATATTCTGATTTTTAGATATCATCTATACTAATACTAATACTAATACTAATATACTAATACTAATACTAATATAATATTATAAAGAGGTAAAGTTTGTGTGTTTGTATATTTGTTAACAAACACACAAACTTTACCTCTTTATAATATTAGTATAGATATCTGATAAATCAGAATATACTAACTTTGTGCTAAGTAAATTTTATTTTACAGTTTTTAGTTTTGTTTGAAGTCGGTTTCTTTTTTGTTAATTTTTTTTTTCACTATTTTTAGTGTCGTGTGGAATAAAAATCTATCTATCTAGGTGTAAAGTTCTCGACAGTACGAATTAATCAAACCCAAACACAAAGTAACTGCTGTATATCGTTAGGGAATTCTCTCTACTGTCTTGCGTCTCCATCATCAGATCGACTCCAGACCTTCATTAAGTTGTACTACTTTAAAACCCTTAATAAAAAAATTTACAAACGCCCTAGATGCCCCTACAATTTTTAAAAGTTCCTTTCGATTTCTCCAGGATGCCATTATCAGATCCTGGCTTCCTTAAAATTGGACCACCTTGGGAATATCTATTTTCGAAAAAAAAAAACTACTAAATCGGTCCATAAACGACGGAGCTCTGCGCGAACAAACATAAAAAAAAATAAAAAATAAAAAAACGGTAGAATTGAGTAACCTCCTTCTTGTTTGAAGTCGGTTAAACAATATTACTCACGCAGCACACGCAACGAAGCTCTCAAAAGAAATAACTTTTCCCCCGTTTTTGAAACATTTACTATTACTGCTCTGCTCCTGTTCGTTGTAGCGTAATGCTATATAGCCTATGACACTCCACATTAACGTAGCTTTCTATTGGTGAAAGAGTTTTTAAAATCGGTTCAGTAGATTCCGAGATTACCCCTTACAATTTAACAAATATACAAACACACACACTTTACCTCTTTATAATATTAGTATAGAAGTATAGATGATATCTGATAAATCAGAATATACTAAATTCGTGCTAAGTAAATTTTATTTTTCAGTTTTTAGTTTTGTTTGAAGTCGGTTTCTTTTTTGTTTTTTTTTTTTACTATTTATAGTGTCGTGTGGACTGAAAATCTTTCTATCTAGGTGTAAAGTTCTCGACAGTACAAATTAATTAAACCCAAACACAAAGTAACTGCTGTATATCGTTAGGGAATTCTCTCTACTGTCTTGCGTCTCCATCATCAGATCGACTCCAGACCTTTATTAAGTTATACTACTTTAAAACCCTTAATAAAAAAATTTAAAAACGCCCTAGATGCCCCTACAATTTTTAAAAGTTCTTTTCGATTTCTCCAGGATGCCACGATCAGATCCTGGCTTCCTTAAAATGGGACCACCTTGGGAGTATCTATTTTCGAACGAAAAAAAAATTTCTAAATCGGTCCATAAACGACGGAGTTCTGCGCGAACAAACATAAAAAAAATAAAAAAACGGTTGAATAGAGTAACCTCCTCCTTGTTTGAAGTCGGTTAAACAATATTACTCACGCAGCACACGCAACGAAGCTCTCAAAAGGAATAACTTTTCCCCCGTTTTTGAAACATTTACTATTACTGCTCCGCTCCTATTCGTTGTAGCGTGATGCTGTATAGCCTATGACACTCCACATTAACGTAGCTTTCTATTATATATAAGTCGGTTTCTTTTTTGTTAAATTTTTTTTTTCACTATTATTAGTGTCGTGTGGACTGAAAATCTATCTATCTAGAAGTAAAGTTCTCGACAGTTCGAATTAATCAAACCCAAACACAAAGTAACTGCTGTATATCGTTAGGGAATTCTCTCTACTGTCTTGCGTCTCCATCATCAGATCGACTCCAGACCTTCATTAAGTTGTACTACTTTAAAACCCTTAATAAAAAAATTTACAAACGCCCTAGATGGCCCTACAATTTTTAAAAGTTCCTTTCGATTTCTCCAGGATGCCATTATCAGATCCTGGCTTCCGTAAAATGCGACCACCTTGGGAGTATCTATTTTCGAACAAAAAAAAATTACTAAATCGGTCCATAAACGACGGAGCTCTGCGCGAACAAACATAAAAAAAAATAAAAAATAAAAAAATAGTTGAATTGAGTAACCTCCTCCTTGTTTGAAGTCGGTTAAACAATATTACTCACGCAGCACACGCAATAAATGTCTCAAAAGGAATAACTTTTCCCCCGTTTTTGAAACATTTACTATTACTGCTCCGCTCCTATTCGTTGTAGCGTGATGCTATATAGCCTATGACACTTCACATTAACGTAGCTTTCTATTGGTGAAAGAGTTTTTAAAATCGGTCTAGCAGATCCCGAGATTACCCCTTACAATTTAACAAATATACAAACACACAAACTTTACCTCTTTATAATATTAGTATAGATTACTGCTCCGCTCCTATTCGTTGTAGCGTAATGCTTTATAACCTATGACACTCCACATTAACGTAGCTTTCTATTGGTGAAAGAATTTTTAAAATCGGTCCAGTAGATCCCGAGATTACCCCTTACAATTTAACAAATATACAAACACACAAACTTTACCTCTTTATAATATTAGTATAGATTATATCTGATAAATCAGAATATACTAACTTTGTGCTAAGTAAATTTTATTTTACAGTTTTTAGTTTTGTTTGAAGCGGTTTCTTTTTTGTTAAATTTTTTTTTCACTATTTTTAGTGTCGTGTGGACTGAAAATCTATCTATCTAGGTGTAAAGTTCTCGACAGTACAAATTTATTAAACCCAAACACAAAGTAACTGCTGTATATCGTTAGGGAATTCTCTCTACTGTCCTGCGTCTCCATCATCAGATCGACTCCAGACCTTCATTAAGAGTCTGTATGACGACAAATAGACTATTACCTTGATCTAGATCTCAGGACTCGTGAGGTCTAATGAATTACAATTTTAACACAGACAACTTCAGTTCATGAAATAAAAACGCACTAGGCTAAAAACACGATTGCTGATAAAATCCTCGATAGATTTTTGTGTTGAAAATACCTCGATTTCTTGAAATTTTGACCTAGATCTCATAAGTTTTAAGTTATTTTTATAATATAAAATATTTATAAGAAAGACGATACTAAAATCTTCATTTGCACTAGACCACTTTTTTAATATTGGTTATAGATTTTTTATAATTAATTTATTTCGTTAAAAACGCACAAAAACCGTTCGCATCTCTCTCTGTCTTGCACGCTAAAATGTATATCTTCTATCTTCTTTCAACAATTTGGCGTCTGGTAGGCTCTTAAGTTGTACTACTTTAAAACCCTTCTTAAAAAAATTACAAACGCCCTAGATGCCCCTACAATTTTCAAAAGTTCCTTTCAATTTCTCCAGGATGCCACGATCAGATCCTGGCTTCCTTAAAATGGGACCACCTTGGGAGTATCTATTTTCGAACGAAAAAAAAAATTCTAAATCGGTCCATAAACGTCGGAGTTCTGCGCGAACAAACATAAAAAAAAAATTAAAAATAAAATAACGGTTGAATTGAGTAAACTCCTCCTTGTTTGAAGTCGGTTAAACAATATTACTCACGCACCACACGCAACAAAGCTCTCAAAAGAAATAACTTTTCTCCCGTTTTTGAAACATTTACTATTACTGCTCCGCTCCTATTCGTTGTAGCGTGATGCTATATAGCCTTTGACACTCCACATTAACGTAGCTTTCTATTGGTGAAAGAATTTTTAAAATCGGTTCAGTAGATCCCGAGATTACCCCTTACAATTTAACAAATATACAAACACACAAACTTTACCTCTTTATAATATTAGTATAGAAGTATAGATTACTAGCTGACCCGCGCAACTTCGTTTGCGCCACATAAGAGAGAGTATTACCTGTTCCCGTCGCATTTACTCCCGTCACGTTGCGTTTACTTTCGTAGCGTCTCGTCGTTAATATTCAATAGTACGCGAGAGAGAGAGAGAAAGGTTTGTCGTCGTGTGTATTGCCGTCGCATTATTTTTAAGAACCATTTCGTTTACGAAAGAGGTATCCCGTGGCATTATTGTAGAAAAAATTGATTGCCATTAAAATGGTTATTGTGCACCAACCCAAAGATAGACACATGCTATCGCGCAATTTTTTGAGAACTTTTTTAAGAGAAACAATTTTGTAGTACGTACATATTTTTTACATAACTATAAATATTTACGCAGCGAACGCAACGAAGCTCTCAAAAGGAATAACTTTTCCAACGTTTTTGAAACATTTACTATTACTGCTCTGCTCCTATTCGTTGTAGCGTAATGCTATAAAGCCTATGACACGCCACATTAACGTAGCTTTCTACTGGTGACAGAATTTTTAAAATCGGTTCAGTAGATCCCGAGATTACCCCTTACAATTTAACAAATATACAAACACACAAACTTTACCTCTTTATAATATTAGTATAGAAGTATAGATGATATCTGATAAATCAGAATATACTAACTTTGTGCTAAGTAAATTTTATTTTTCTGTTTTTAGTTTTGTTTGAAGTCGGTTTCTTTTTTGTTGAGGATGAATGAGGAGGTTACTCAATTCAACTGTTTTTTTATTTTTTATTTTTTTATGTTTGTTCGCGCAGAACTCCGTCGTTCATGGACCGATTTAGAAATTTTTTTTTCGTTCGAAAAGAGATACTCCCAAGGTGGTCCCATTTTAAGGAAGCCAGGATCTGATCGTGGCATCCTGGAGAAATCGAAAAGAACTTTTAAAAATTGTATCGGCATCTAGGGCGTTTGTAAATTTTTTTAAGAAGGGTTTTAAAGTAGTATAACTTAATAAAGGTCTGGAGTCGATCTGATGATGGAGACGCAAGACAGTAGAGAGAATTCCCTAACGATATACAGCAGTTACTTTGTGTTTGGGTTTAATTAATTTGTACTGTCGAGAACTTTACACTTAGATAGATAGATTTTCAGTCCACACGACATTAAAAATAGTGAAAAAATAAAATTAACAAATATATTATACTAATTTTATAAAGAGGTAAAGTTTGTGTGTTTGTATATTTGTTAAATTGTAAGGGGTAATCTCGGAATCTACTGAACCGATTTTAAAAAATCTTTTACCAATAGAAAGCTACGTTAATGTGGAGTGTCATAGGCTATATAGCATTACGCTACAACGAACAGGAGCAGAGCAGTAATAGTAAATGTTTCAAAAACGGGGGAAAAGTTATTTCTTTTGAGAGCTTCGTTGCGTGTGCTGCGTGAGTAATATTGTTTAACCGACTTCAAACAAGAAGGAGGTTACTCAATTCAACCGTTTTTTTATTTTTTATTTTTTTTTATGTTTGTTCGCGCAGAGCTCCGTCGTTTATGGACCGATTTAGTAGTTTTTTTTTTCGAAAATAGATATTCCCAAGGTGGTCCAATTTTAAGGAAGCCAGGATCTGATAATGGCATCCTGGAGAAATCGAAAGGAACTTTTAAAAATTGTAGGGGCATCTAGGGCGTTTGTAAATTTTTTTATTAAGGGTTTTAACTCTTATATCCCCAAAGCGGTGCAATTGCACCGCGCATTGTTTCGCGCCATTCCGTCAACACCCAAGCGGTGCAATTGCACCGCACCTCCCCAGGCGACTTTAAACTTAAATTTAGCGTGCTTACGTTCTACTTTTCTATGAACAAGTTTGATTGTATGTGTTCTATGGAACATTTCCTTGTTATTTGAATGACATCTATTGTCCGATATTGTTTACAAAAATCGAACAGTTGAAGTTGAGAGCGGAGTGCGCATGGACGGCGTGCGTTTGTGTAGTACGTGTGTGTTTCATGTTTTTATTATAAATAATGTGTTTGCATTATTATTTATTATTATACGCAGTAATATAAACAATATATCAATAATCCTGTTGAAGTTTTACAGAATCGTAAAATATGGTGTGGTGGTAGAGTAATAAATGTTTTTTTTGTGGAGTGCATGTGTACCAAGTGCGTGTGTGCGTGTGTGTTTTGTGTTGTTATAATAAATAATGTATTTGCATTATTATTTATTATTATATACGTGAAAATAAACAATATATCAATCAACCTGTTGCAGTTTACAGAATCGTAAAATATAGTCTGGTAAGTGAGAAATTAATTTTTATTCGAAACTGGTAAGATGACGTCACGATTGCATCATCCGCTTTTTACCTGCTTGTCATGACCAATTTTCGATATTTTTTTTTTTTGGAATGAAGTGTTTAGAAAGGTTAAAGTAGTACAACTTAATGAAGGTCTGGAGTCGATCTGATGATGGAGACGCAAGACAGTAGAGAGAATTCCCTAACGATATACAGCAGTTACTTTGTGTTTGGGTTTGATTAATTCGTACTGTCGAGAACTTTACACCTAGATAGATAGATTTTTATTCCACACGACACTAAAAATAGTGAAAAAAAAAATTAACAAAAAAGAAACCGACTTCAAACAAAACTAAAAACTGTAAAATAAAATTTACTTAGCACAAAGTTAGTATATTCTGATTTATCAGATATCTATACTAATATTATAAAGAGGTAAAGTTTGTGTGTTTGTTAACAAATATACAAACACACAAACTTTACCTCTTTATAATATTATATTAGTATTAGTATTAGTATATTAGTATTAGTATTAGTATTAGTATAGATGATATCTGATAAATCAGAATATACTAACTTTGTGCTAAGTAAATTTTATTTTTCAGTTTTTAGATTTGTTTGAAGTCGGTTTCTTTTTTGTTAATTTTTTTTTTTCACTATTTTTAGTGTCGTGTGGACTGAAAATCTATCTATCTAGGTGCAAAGTTCTCGACAGTACAAATTAATCAAACCCAAACACAAAGTAACTGCTGTATATCGTTAGGCAATTCTCTCTACTGTCTTTCGTCTCCATCATCAGATCGACTCCAGACCTTCATTAAGTTGTACTACTTTAAAACCCTTAATAAATAAAATTTGCAAACGCCCTAGATGCCCCTACAATTTTTAATAGTTCCTTTCGATTTCTCCAGGATGCCATAATCAGATCCTGGCTTCCTTAAAATGGGACCACCTTGGTAGTATCTATTTTCGAACAAAAATAAATTTCTAAATCGGTCCATAAACGAGGGAACTCTGCGCGAACAAACATAAAAAAAAATAAAAAAAACGGTTGCATTGAGTAACCTCCTCCTTGTTTGAAGTCGGTTAAACAATATTACTCACGCAGCACACGCAACGAAGCTCTCAAAAGGAATAACTTTTCCAACGTTTTTGAAACATTTACTATAACTGCTCTGCTCCTATTCGTTGTAGCGTAATGCTATATAGCCTATGACACTCCACATTAACGTAGCTTTCTATTGGTGAAAGAATTTTTAAAATCGGTTCAGTAGATCCCGAGATTACCCCTTACAATTTAACAAATATACAAACACACAAACTTTACCTCTTTATAATATTAGTATAGATGATATCTGATAAATCAGAATATACTAAGTAAGTAAGTTTGTATATTTGTTAAATTGTAAGGGGTAATCTCGGGATCTACTGAACCGATTTTAAAAATTCTTTCACCAATAGAAAGCTACGTTAATGTGGAGTGTCATAGGCTATATAGCATTACGCTACAACGAATAGGAGCTGAGCAGTAATAGTAAATGTTTCAAAAACAGGGGGAAAAGTTATTCCTTTTGAGAGCTTCGTTGCGTGTGCTGCGTGAGTAATATTGTTTAACCGACTTCAAACAAGGAGGAGGTTACTCAATTCAACCGTTTTTTTATTTTTAATTTTTTTATGTTTGTTCGCGCAGAGTTCCGTCGTTTATGGACCGATTTAGAAATTTTTTTTGTTCAAAAAAAGATACTCCCAAGGTGGTCCCATTTTAAGGAAGCCAGGATCTGACTATGGCATCCTGGAGAAATCGAAAGGAACTTTTAAAAATTGTAGGGGCATCTAGGGCGTTTGTAAATTTTTTATATTAAGGGTTTTAAAGTAGTACAACTTAATGAAGGTCTGGAGTCGATCTGATGATGGAGACGAAAGACAGTAGAGAGAATTCCCTAACGATATACAGCAGTTACTTTGTGTTTGGGTTTGATTAATTTGTACTGTCGAGAACTTTACACCTAGATAGATATATTTTCAGTCCACACGACACTAAACATAGTGAAAAAAAAAAATTAACAAAAAAGAAACCGACTTCAAACAAAACTAAAAACTGAAAAATAAAATTTACTTAGCACAAAGTTAGTATATTCTGATTTATCAGATATCATCTATACTAATACTAATACTAATATACTAATAATAATAATAATAATAATAATAATAATCTACCCATGCATAGAAAAAACCTGATGCTGGTTAGTGCGGTTGACTCACTATTATCTATTTTTTTAGATGATAGTGGGTCTCTCGGTGATACCCATTCGATCCTGTATTGTGCAGCTGTTGCGGTTTGCCGTGTAGCTAAAGTAAAAATGCCATCTAAAGACCTGGTTACACGGCCAAAGCCAACCGTTCCTGTTTGGCAATCCAGGATCGAAAGACGTATCGCCGAAGCGAGAGTGCTAATCAGCAAGTTAACCAGTTTCAGATCAGGTAACACTCGGCCAAGAGTGATGCGCTTTGTGAAACGAGCGTTTTCTGGGACTGAAATTAGTCCTGAGGAATATACCGCTCGGGTCACGGAGCGCATTGATTTTTGGAAACAAAAAGTCTATGCATGGGCACACCGTATACGTAGGTTTAGAAAGCGCGTCGATCGATTTCAAATTAATTGCTCATTCCAAAGAGACCAGAGGTGTGTTTATAGAAATTGGGAGCAACCAGATAAAGGTGTGAGTATTGGTAGCCTACCGGATGCTGATGAAACGAACATGTTTTGGCGAAGCGTCTGGTCGGCACCTGTAAATCACACCGAAGGTGACTGGATGTGCGGTGTCGAGAGAGCATGTGAAGGTGTTGTAAATATGGAACCAATAAGAATAGATTGTTCAGATGTGGCTAATGCAGTTCGTTCGGTATCAAATTGGAAATCTCCAGGACCGGACGGACTGCATAACTTTTGGATTAAATGGTTCCGTAGTTCACATGCTCTTTTGGCATCTCAGTTCCAGGCGGCCATTGATTCTGGTGTACTCCCAAATTTTATGACCACAGGAGTTACTCACCTGCTACATAAGACAGGAAGTACCTCGAACCCCAGCAATTATAGGCCGATCACTTGTTTGCCATCGGTCTATAAACTTCTCACATCCATTTTGAGGGACAAAATTGCCAAGCACATTAGCTTTAATACGGTAATAAGTGCCTCTCAGAATGGATGTAGAAGTGGCGCTCGAGGTACTAAAGAGCTCCTCCTCATTGATATGGCCATCAGCCAACAGGTTCGCCGCAACCGCAAAGATCTCTCCGTATGTTGGATAGATTATAAGAAGGCGTTCGATTCCGTACCTCATACGTGGCTTTTGAGGGTGCTGGAGTTGTATAAAGTAGATACAACTCTCTGCACCTTTTTAAAGTCATGTATGAGTCAATGGAGAACAATTCTTAGCTACCCAGGATATCGAGGGCCATGCGGTAGTGGTGAACCTATAAAAATCGAGCGGGGAATATTCCAAGGTGACAGTTTGAGTCCTCTTTGGTTTTGCCTAGCACTGAACCCTTTAAGTACTCTACTTGAAAGTTCAGGGTTAGGTTATAGGTTACGAAGAGGAGGTCAGGTAATATCTCACTTACTTTATATGGATGATTTAAAGTTGTTTGCTACAACAAACTCACAATTGATAGATTTACTAAAGGTAACTGAAAACTTTAGTAATTCTATCAAAATGGAATTTGGTGTAGATAAATGTGCAGTCATGCATATTAAGCGAGGGAAGATAATGGAATCAGATGGTATTCAGCTTTCTGATTCCGTCCATCTGACGTCACTCCTCGTAACTGATACCTATAAGTACTTGGGTATATCGCAGGCTTTGTGCATCAATGAAGCTGACTTGAAACATTCATTGCGAGAGCGTTTCTTTGGTCGCCTGAAAAAGGTACTAAACAGTCTTTTATCAGGTGGCAACAAGGTTCGCGCTTATAATGGATGGGTCATGCCACTTCTGATGTACTCCTTTGGTATACTCAAGTGGACTCAAACCGAATTGGACGCTTTGGATCGGAGGGTGCGCACATTGCTAACCGCATACCGTATGCATCATCCACGTTCATCTTTAATGAGGATGTACATCCCACGAAGATATGGAGGACGTGGCTTTTTAAATGCCAAAAGCCTCCACAATCGCGAGGTGTACAACCTCAGGCAGTATTTCCTTAGCATGAATGTGGATATGCATCGTGATGTGGTTGCAGTGGACGCTGGACTCACCCCGCTTGGTTTGGCTAAAGAGAACTGGCATAGGCCTACAGTACTTAGCCTTGATGACCGTCAGAAGGTATGGCAGAGTAAGGAGCTACACGGGAGGTTCTATCAGGCCTTACATGGGTCTGATGTGGACTTTTTAGCTTCCGTAGCCTGGCTACGTTTCGGTGATCTTTTTGGAGAAACCGAAGGTTTTGTCTGTGCAATTGCAGATGAAGTTATCAAGACGAACAACTATAGGAGGCATATTATGAGGGACGGCACGATCGACATTTGTCGAGCGTGTCACCAACCTGGTGAGTCCCTCAGACATATAGTTTCCGGCTGTCCTCGTCTTGCTAACAGCGAGTACTTGCACAGGCACAATCAAGTAGCCAGGATTATCCATCAACAGCTCGCTCTTAAGTACCACCTGGTAGACGTTGAGGTTCCGTATTATAAGTATGTTGCCGAACCAGTTCTCGAAAATGGTCTTATCACATTGTACTGGGACCGTTCTATCATCACAGACAGGACTGTTATAGCTAACAAACCTGATATTGTGGTGATAGACAGGTCCGAGCGCAAGGTTATGATTGTCGATGTCACAATCCCTCATGATGGCAATCTCGTGAAAGCTGAAAAAGAGAAACAAATTAAATATTTAGATCTAGCTCGCGAGATTGTCGATATGTGGGATGTGGACTCGGCAACCATAGTCCCGATAGTTGTAACTGTGAACGGACTCATAGCCAAGAGCCTCGACCAACATCTAAAGAGGCTCGCGTTAGGTAGCTGGGTCAAGGGCCAGATCCAGAAAGCAGTTCTTCTCGATACGGCACGTATTGTGAGGAGGTTTCTGTCTCTGGAGCCCTAACCACCGGTATCTTGGTCCCTGTATCCGATGCCGGTGGGATGCTATTTTATATATTTTTAAATAGATTTTTTTTTGTATTATTTTAAATTTATTTAAAAATGTATCTAATATGTGTATTTGGTGAATAAAGGACATAATAATAATATTATAAAGAGGTAAAGTTTGTGTGTTTGTATATTTGTTAAATTGTAAGGGGTAATCTCGGGATCTACTGAACCGATTTTAAAAATTCTTTCACCAATAGAAAGCTACGTTAATGTGGAGTGTCATAGGCTATATAGCATCACGCTACAACGAATAGGAGCGAAGCAGTAATAGTAAATGTTTCAAAAACGGGGGAAAAGTTATTCCTTTTGAGAGCTTCGTTGCGTATGCTGCGTGAGTAATATTGTTTAACCGACTTCAAACAAGGAGGAGGTTACTCTATTCAACCGTTTTTTTATTATTTTTTTTTTTTTATGTTTGTTCGCGCAGAACTCCGTCGTTTATGGACCGATTTAGAAATTTTTTTTTGTTCGAAAATAGATACTCCCAAGGTGGTCCCATTTTAAGGAAGCCAAGATCTGATCGTGGCACCCTGGAGAAATCGAAAAAAACTTTTAAAAATTGTAGGGGCATCTAGGGCGTTTGTAAATTTTTTTATTAAGGGTTTTAAAGTAGTACAACTTAATGAAGGTCTGGAGTCGATCTGATGATGGAGACGCAAGACAGTAGAGAGAATTCCCTAATGATGTACAGCGGTTACTTTGTGTTTGGGTTTAATTAATTTGTACTGTCGAGAACTTTACACCTAGATAGATAGATTTTCAGTCCACACGACACTAAAAATAGTGAAAAAAAAATTAACAAAAAGAAACCGACTTCAAACAAAACTAAAAACTGAAAAATAAAATTTACTTAGCACAAAGTTAGTATATTCTGATTTATCAGATATCATCTATACTAATATTATAAAGAGGTAAAGTTTGTGTGTTTGTATATTTGTTAAATTGTAAGGGGTAATCTCGGAATCTACTGAACCGATTTTAAAAATTCTTTTACCAATAGAAAGCTACGTTAATGTGGAGTGTCGTAGGCTATATAGCATTACGCTACAACGAACAGGAGCAGAGCAGTAATAGTAAATGTTTCAAAAACGGGGGAAAAGTTATTTCTTTTGAGAGCTTCGTTGCGTGTGCTGCGTGAGTAATATTGTTTAACCGACTTCAAACAAGAAGGAGGTTACTCAATTCAACCGTTTTTTTATTTTTTATTTTTTTTTATGTTTGTTCGCGCAGAGCTCCGTCGTTTATGGACCGATTTAGTAGTTTTTTTTTTCGAAAATAGATATTCCCAAGGTGGTCCAATTTTAAGGAAGCCAGGATCTGATAATGGCATCCTGGAGAAATCGAAAGGAACTTTTAAAAATTGTAGGGGCATCTAGGGCGTTTGTAAATTTTTTTATTAAGGGTTTTAAAGTAGTACAACTTAATGAAGGTCTGGAGTCGATCTGATGATGGAGACGCAAGACAGTAGAGAGAATTCCCTAACGATATACAGCAGTTACTTTGTGTTTGGGTTTGATTAATTCGTACTGTCGAGAACTTTACACCTAGATAGATAGATTTTTATTCCACACGACACTAAAAATAGTGAAAAAAAAAATTATCAAAAAAGAAACCGACTTCAAACAAAACTAAAAACTGTAAAATAAAATTTACTTAGCACAAAGTTAGTATATTCTGATTTATCAGATATCTATACTAATATTATAAAGAGGTAAAGTTTGTGTGTTTGTTAACAAATATACAAACACACAAACTTTACCTCTTTATAATATTATATTAGTATTAGTATTAGTATATTAGTATTAGTATTAGTATTAGTATAGATGATATCTGATAAATCAGAATATACTAACTTTGTGCTAAGTAAATTTTATTTTTCAGTTTTTAGTTTTGTTTGAAGTCGGTTTCTTTTTTGTTAATTTTTTTTTTCACTATTTTTAGTGTCGTGTGGACTGAAAATCTATCTATCTAGGTGTAAAGTTCTCGACAGTACAAATTAATCAAACCCAAACACAAAGTAACTGCTGTATATCGTTAGGCAATTCTCTCTACTGTCTTTCGTCTCCATCATCAGATCGACTCCAGACCTTCATTAAGTTGTACTACTTTAAAACCCTTAATAAAAAAAATTGCAAACGCCCTAGATGCCCCTACAATTTTTAATAGTTCCTTTCGATTTCTCCAGGATGCCATAATCAGATCCTGGCTTCCTTAAAATGGGACCACCTTGGTAGTATCTATTTTCGAACAAAAAAAAATTTCTAAATCGGTCCATAAACGACGGAACTCTGCGCGAACAAACATAAAAAAAAATAAAAAAAAACGGTTGCATTGAGTAACCTCCTCCTTGTTTGAAGTCGGTTAAACAATATTACTCACGCAGCACACGCAACGAAGCTCTCAAAAGGAATAACTTTTCCAACGTTTTTGAAACATTTACTATAACTGCTCTGCTCCTATTCGTTGTAGCGTAATGCTATATAGCCTATGACACTCCACATTAACGTAGCTTTCTATTGGTGAAAGAATTTTTAAAATCGGCTCAGTAGATCCCGAGATTACCCCTTACAATTTAACAAATATACAAACACACAAACTTTACCTCTTTATAATATTAGTATAGATGATATCTGATAAATCAGAATATACTAAGTAAGTAAGTTTGTATATTTGTTAAATTGTAAGGGGTAATCTCGGGATCTACTGAACCGATTTTAAAAATTCTTTCACCAATAGAAAGCTACGTTAATGTGGAGTGTCATAGGCTATATAGCATTACGCTACAACGAATAGGAGCTGAGCAGTAATAGTAAATGTTTCAAAAACAGGGGGAAAAGTTATTCCTTTTGAGAGCTTCGTTGCGTGTGCTGCGTGAGTAATATTGTTTAACCGACTTCAAACAAGGAGGAGGTTACTCAATTCAACCGTTTTTTATTTTTTATTTTTTTATGTTTGTTCGCGCAGAGTTCCGTCGTTTATGGACCGATTTAGAAATTTTTTTTGTTCGAAAAAAGATACTCCCAAGGTGGTCCCATTTTAAGGAAGCCAGGATCTGACTATGGCATCCTGGAGAAATCGAAAGGAACTTTTAAAAATTGTAGGGGCATCTAGGGCGTTTGTAAATTTTTTATATTAAGGGTTTTAAAGTAGTACAACTTAATGAAGGTCTGGAGTCGATCTGATGATGGAGACGAAAGACAGTAGAGAGAATTCCCTAACGATATACAGCAGTTACTTTGTGTTTGGGTTTGATTAATTTGTACTGTCGAGAACTTTACACCTAGATAGATATATTTTCAGTCCACACGACACTAAACATAGTGAAAAAAAAAAATTAACAAAAAAGAAACCGACTTCAAACAAAACTAAAAACTGAAAAATAAAATTTACTTAGCACAAAGTTAGTATATTCTGATTTATCAGATATCATCTATACTAATACTAATACTAATACTAATATACTAATAATAATAATAATAAGTTCCCCAAAGCCCTACCTTACGTCCAAGCCGAACACCAGGCTACGTGGGGAACGGACACGCATACTAAAGAAACTTATGCGGCTAACAAGGCAAAGGTAACCCGTTTATGGAGATGAATAAGAAGGAATATAATTTAAGACCGCTTCCCGGGGGTCGCCGGGGTGCACTTGGAGCCGATGCTGGGTGCTACAGTGGACGATCCATCGGCGGTGAGGGGTTGAGCAGGCGGACTCCCATCGACAAGAATATTACAGCCGGTCGCCGAGGGTTGAACAGGCGGACTCACGACGTAGATGCTACAGCCGATTGCTCAGATGATGATACTGTCTCACTATTTTCATCTATACCATCATCTCATCCATCATATATGACAAGAAGAACAACTACCTTGTCAACTATTAGTACTCTCGACAGTGTTGTGCAAGACGTCAATTTTGACGATATCATCGCACCCACTTCGAGTATTCCTTCGACGCGCAAACGATGGACACTTGAAATGAACATGTTCATATTGCGCACATATTTTCAACTTACTTTATTAGACACAGACACAAAAACCTATTTGGAACCACTGCATTTAAAATTTACCGAAAAATATCCACACATGCAAGTAAGCCGTCAAAGAGTAGGAGATCAGCGTAGGCCTATCATACGTAATAAATTGCTTTCACAAAAAATAATAGATCAGTTAAGAAATGAAGTAAAAGTCGAATTAAATCAGCTACAAATAAATTCTTCCGCCCAACATACACAAACTTCTCTCAATCAGACGCAGCAAAACTTAAATGCACCCTCACTAAACTCACAAAACACTTTACGGACCCGGATCAGATGGACACAGGAGCAGAACGAAGCTATAATGCGATCATACTACCGTATAACGAATCTAGGCACCAATGAGACAGCATACAGAGAACTATTGCATAAAGAATTTATAAACAGATTTCCTTCTCTAGCTCATTTGTCGGTGCAACGAATAGCTGATCAAAGGAGAGCAATTATAAATAATAAGTACATTACCCAAGATAGGCTAGACTCTTTAAAACTACAAATATTAGAAGAAATAAGTACAAATGACGACACTTACACAAATATTGACCTTATCACAGTAAATTCTAACATATTAAGACCTGAGCACACAGATGATCATGCTACAATCACTTTGGAGATAAATACCATAGAAGATACGACGACTCCTTCAGGAACAAATCTAAGCAGAATTGCACAAATAGATGACACGTTTGACGAGGCACTACAGTTCTACAAAAATACCGATCCCACAAACAGAACCTATATACCTAAACAGAAACCATCTAAAAAACTATCTGGCATACTAGCTTATATAAACAAAACAACTTTGCCCGAAAATCTCAAAGAAGAAATGGACTTCAACAGCCTGCAAACTATTATTTATTGTGCCGCGTGGACTACCGCTAAAGTAAATGGAGCCAAAATACGTCTGGAAACCGGATCAATCCTACAGCAAACACAAAAAAAGCAACACAAACCATTCTGGCAAACCCGTTTAGAGAAGAAGTTAGATAAATTACGAACTGACATAGGCCGGTTTACTCAATTCATGAATGGTAATCGGAGCAGAAACGTAGTCAAATATGCTAAACGAATTATGGAACAATACAAAACCCACACGATACACGAGGAACTGAACACTCAGAATACACACACACTAGATACACTCAAACAGAAACTCTCCGTTATAACAGGGCGACTTCAGAGATATAAAGCATGTACTCTTAGAAAACAGCAAAATACGCATTTTACCCATAATGAAAAACTTTTTTACCGTAATATCAAACTTACAACCAGCAACAGTCAAAACAGTAACAATACGCAATGCATGCCTACAACCGAGTCTTTACAAAATTACTGGGCCGGAATCTGGGAGAAACCCGCTCAACATAATACTACAGCGGAATGGATGCAAAATGAAATCAATAACACAGATATAGAGGTAATGCCATTTGAGTTTATCCCCTTTGAAACTTTTAAAAAAGTTATAGGTCATTTACATAACTGGAAATCACCGGGCTCAGACTACATCCATAGTTACTGGTATAAACAGTTTACACCCATCCACAGCTATCTACATAACTGGATAAACACTTTCATCCAAGATCCTGTCACAATACCAAGATATTTGTCAATAGGTAAAACTTTTATGATCCCAAAGGACCACACTGATCTCTCCAACCCTGCAAAATACAGACCAATCACTTGCCTACAAACCTTATATAAAATCATAACAAGTTGCATAGCAGAACTGATTTACCAACATATTGACTCCAATCATATTTTGGCCGAGCAACAGAAAGGGTGTAGAAAATACAGCCAAGGCTGCAAAGAACAGCTAATTATAGATTCCGTAATACAGACACAAGTACAAAAAACCAAGGCGGACTTATTCAGCATGTACATAGACTACAAAAAAGCATACGACTCAGTACCACATTCTTGGCTGGAACAAATCCTCGAGATTTATAAAATCAATCCAACAATCATAAAATTTCTAAAAACTCTAATGACACAATGGACCACCGTACTTACATTTACTACATCAACCGAAAGAATAGAATCCACTCCAATCAAAATAAAAAGAGGCATCTTCCAAGGTGACTCACTAAGTCCGCTTTGGTTTTGCCTTGCACTTAATCCTCTTTCAAATAAATTAAATGCCACTTCAGCTGGATACTCTCTTAAAGATAAATCGCCTGACAGACAGACAGACAAAGACATCCGGATAAATCACTTGCTCTATATGGATGATATTAAAATATATGCAGAAAGTGAAGAACAGTTAAACCAACTAGCTAATATAATAGAAAATTTTACAGAAGATATAAGCATGGAATTTGGCATTGACAAATGTAAAATCAATTCAGTCAAAAAAGGAAAGCATTACAAACATCAATACAGCCTGAATACGGGAGCAGAGATCGCATCTTTAGAAGAACAAGACACCTACAAATACTTAGGATATAACCAATCACAACAAATACACCACAAAGACACGAAACACAAACTCACCCTGCAGTTCCAACACAGGCTAAACACGATTTTAAAAACTCAACTCAACTCTCGAAACACATTTAAAGCCATTAACACGTTCGCCGTACCACTACTCACCTACTCTTTTGGCATAATAAAATGGAATAAGACTGAACTCAAGCAGTTACAGAGAAAAGTCAATACCACCCTGACAAAGTTCCGTAAAAATCACCCTCGTTCATGCTTACAACGCCTACTATTACCGAGAAAGGAAGGAGGTAGAGGTTTAATTGATATTTCAAATCTTCACAGTAAACAAATCCAAACTCTTAGAAAATACTTTTTCGAAAAAACTGAAACATCTGTAATTCATAAATTAATAGTTCAGAACGACCAACATTTAACCCCATTAAACCTTCATGACACTACGGAACAGAAAAACGAAAAAATTACAGAGGATAAAACTAGACTGACAGAATGGACCCAGAAAGTATTACACGGAAGACATCGCCAAGACTTGTGCCAATCAAATGTCGATAAAGTAGCGTCGAACGCATGGCTTCAGCGAGGTGAGCTCTTCCCAGAAACTGAAGGTTTCATGATTGCCATACAAGACCAGGTAATCGAAACTAAGAACTACAGAAAATATATAATTAAAAATTTAGCTAACGACACATGCCGTAAATGCAATAGTACACCTGAGACAATTCAACACATTACAGGAGCCTGCAAAGCAATAGTCCAAACTGATTATAAACACAGACACGATCAAGTCGCCAACATTATCCACCAAAAACTAGCACACCAATATAAACTTATAGACACCATTACACCATATTACAAATACAAGCCGCATACAGTTTTAGAAAATGTCTCCGTGAAGATATACTTTGACCGGGCTATCCTAACGGATAGAACCGTACACTATAATAGACCAGACATCACTGTTATTGACAAATCATCAAAAGTTGGTTACTTGATCGATATAGCCGTACCAAACACTCATAACCTGCAGAAAACAATTGCCGAGAAGCTAACAAAATACACAGAACTTAAAGACGAAATAACACGTCTATGGCATCTACAAAAAGTAACAATAGTTCCAATAGTACTATCCACAACAGGAGTCATACCCAAGCAACTTCACACTTCTCTCACTACACTGAAACTATCGCCAAATACATATTATCTTTTACAAAAAGCTGTGATATTGAACACATGTAGAATAGTTAGAAAGTTTTTACTAAACGAATCAGACACAACACACATAATGCCTTGTAATCCTCACAATACGATAACATCAGCCCAAACAAACAGAATTTCCACTGGTGAACACTTGGCTTAGGCCCGTGCCACTAGTTATCCGGTTTAACCGAGGAATTCAAAGGAAAAACAATAATAATAATAATAATAAGCTCAACGTCAACATTTTGCTAGACCGAATTTATTGATTTTAATTGTAAAACGTCATAATAATACAAAATTTTATACAGAATTATCTTCTAAAACTGGAAA
This sequence comes from Miltochrista miniata, assembly GCA_933228765.1. Lineage (NCBI taxonomy): Eukaryota > Metazoa > Arthropoda > Insecta > Lepidoptera > Erebidae > Miltochrista > Miltochrista miniata. The sequence goes on from OW121771.1 coordinate 4,699,228, forward strand.
AGTGTGAAAAATCCACAACATGAATATGTTTACAAGAAATATACAACAAAATGAAATATACTACACAATGGTTCTGTATTTGACAGATGTCAAGACACAATATTTACAATTATAAAACACACAATAAAATGGTAAAATAAATGTTGACCCGATCCAGAAAACGAGAAGCACAAGTAACACCTCCGGACTCATCACTCAGCTCCGCCTCTCTTCCCCGTGAATGTGTAACAGCGCCAAGGGGAATCGCAGAGGCGTCGAGCTCATCGTCGAGTGATGAGTTTTTCTCTCCGCCGACGTCGCCAACACCTGTACGTCGGCCGGGGAGAGGCCGGCCACCGTCTCGCTTGGGACCCCGACGCCCACCGGCATCGCATAGGGCCCCCGCTTCCGGTGGTAATGTGCACCGCATGAGATGGACCACACCTATCAATGAAAATGTCATGCGGGCATATTTTATGGCTACAGAGGTTGAAACCAACCTCACTGCGTATCGTAATCGTATACTGCCTCTGTTTCAGGAGCTTGAACCATCTATCAACGTATCGGCTCAACGATTATCGGACCAAGTGCGTGTCATTCAACGCAATCGTATGTTGGATGACGCTGTACTTGACCGTTTACGCTCAGAGTGTCTGCAGAATAGGCGTGTTATCCCTCCTCCGCAACAAACTGTAAGTACAGCAGATAATATCAGCATAGTTGTGGATGACAGTATCACTGCTGTGGATGACACGTATATTCGTGCAGATACGCAGTACAATGACGAGGCTAGGGTAACTTTGGAATGTGCAATTCATGAATATCGTTTCATACCTATTGAATTAAGACCACGATTGCCCCGGTTACCCATGCATAGAAAAAACCTGATGCTGGTTAGTGCGGTTGACTCACTATTATCTATTTATTTAGATAATAGTGGGTCTCTCGGTGATACCCATTCGATCCTGTATTGTGCAGCTGTTGCGGTTTGCCGTGTAGCTAAAGTAAAAATGCCATCTAAAGACCTGGTTACACGGCCAAAGCCAACCGTTCCTGTTTGGCAATCCAGGATCGAAAGACGTATCGCCGAAGCGAGAGTGCTAATCAGCAAATTAACCAGTTTCAGATCAGGTAACACTCGGCCAAGGGTAATGCGCTTTGTGAAACGAGCGTTTTCTGGGACTGAAATTAGTCCTGAGGAATATACCGCTCGGGTCACGGAGCGCATTGATTTTTGGAAACAAAAAGTCTATGCATGGGCACACCGTATACGTAGGTTTAGAAAGCGCGTCGATCGATTTCAAATTAATTGCTCATTCCAAAGAGACCAGAGGTGTGTTTATAGAAATTGGGAGCAACCAGATAAAGGTGTGAGTATTGGTAGCCTACCGGATGCTGATGAAACGAACATGTTTTGGCGAAGCGTCTGGTCGGCACCTGTAAATCACACCGAAGGTGACTGGATGTGCGGTGTCGAGAGAGCATGTGAAGGTGTTGTAAATATGGAACCAATAAGAATAGATTGTTCAGATGTGGCTAATGCAGTTCGTTCGGTATCAAATTGGAAATCTCCAGGACCGGACGGACTGCATAACTTTTGGATTAAATGGTTCCGTAGTTCACATGCTCTTTTGGCATCTCAGTTCCAGGCGGCCATTGATTCTGGTTCTCTCCCAAATTTTATGACCACAGGAGTTACTCACCTGCTACATAAGACAGGAAGTACCTCGAACCCCAGCAATTATAGGCCGATCACTTGTTTGCCATCGGTCTATAAACTTCTCACATCCATTTTGAGGGACAAAATTGCCAAGCATATTAGCTATAATACGGTAATAAGTGCCTCTCAGAATGGATGTAGAAGTGGCGCTCGAGGTACTAAAGAGCTCCTCCTCATTGATATGGCCATCAGCCAACAGGTTCGCCGCAACCGCAAAGACCTCTCCGTATGTTGGATAGATTATAAGAAGGCGTTCGATTCCGTACCTCATACGTGGCTTTTGAGGGTGTTAGAGTTGTATAAAGTAGATACAACTCTATGCACCTTTTTGAAGTCATGTATGAGTCAATGGAGAACTATTCTTAGCTACCCAGGATATCGAGGGCCATGCGGTAGTGGTGAACCTATAAAAATCGAGCGGGGAATATTCCAAGGTGACAGTTTGAGTCCTCTTTGGTTTTGCCTAGCACTGAACCCTTTAAGTACTCTACTTGAAAGTTCAGGGTTAGGTTATAGGTTGCGAAGAGGAGGTCAGGTAATATCTCACTTACTTTATATGGATGATTTAAAGTTGTTTGCTACAACAAACTCACAATTGATAGATTTACTAAAGGTAACTGAAAACTTTAGTAATTCTATCAAAATGGAGTTTGGTGTAGATAAATGTGCAGTCATGCATATTAAGCGAGGGAAGATAATGGAATCAGATGGTATTCAGCTTTCTGATTCCGTCCATCTGACGTCACTCCTCGTAACTGATACCTATAAGTACTTGGGTATATCGCAGGCTTTGTGCATCAATGAAGCTGACTTGAAACATTCATTGCGAGAGCGTTTCTTTGGTCGCCTGAAAAAGGTACTAAACAGTCTTTTATCAGGTGGCAACAAGGTTCGCGCTTATAATGGATGGGTCATGCCACTTCTGATGTACTCCTTTGGTATACTCAAGTGGACTCAAACCGAATTGGACGCTTTGGATCGGAGGGTGCGCACATTGCTAACCGCATACCGTATGCATCATCCACGTTCATCTTTAATGAGGATGTACATCCCACGAAGATATGGAGGACGTGGCTTTTTAAATGCCAAAAGCCTCCATAATCGCGAGGTGTACAACCTCAGGCAGTATTTCCTTAGCATGAGCGTGGATATGCATCGTGATGTGGTTGCAGTGGACGCTGGACTCACCCCGCTTGGTTTGGCTAGAGAGAACTGGCATAGGCCTACAGTACTTAGCCTTGGTGACCGTCAGGAGGTATGGCAGAGTAAGGAGCTACACGGGAGGTTCTATCAGGCCCTACATGGGTCTGATGTGGACTTTTTAGCTTCCGTAGCCTGGCTACGTTTCGGTGATCTTTTTGGAGAAACCGAAGGTTTTGTCTGTGCAATTGCAGATGAAGTTATCAAGACGAACAACTATAGGAGGCATATTATGAGGGACGGCACGATCGACATTTGTCGAGCGTGTCACCAACCTGGTGAGTCCCTCAGACATATAGTTTCCGGTTGTCCTCGTCTTGCTAACAGCGAGTACTTGCACAGGCACAATCAAGTAGCCAGGATTATCCATCAACAGCTCGCTCTTAAGTACCACCTGGTGGACGTTGAGGTTCCGTATTATAAGTATGTTGCCGAACCAGTTCTCGAAAATGGTCTTATCACATTGTACTGGGACCGTTCTATCATCACAGACAGGACTGTTATAGCTAACAAACCTGATATTGTGGTGATAGACAGGTCCGAGCGCAAGGTTATGATTGTCGATGTCACAATCCCTCATGATGGCAATCTCGTGAAAGCTGAAAAAGAGAAACAAATTAAATATTTAGATCTAGCTCGCGAGATTGTCGATATGTGGGATGTGGACTCGGCAATCATAGTCCCGATAGTTGTAACTGTGAACGGACTCATAGCCAAGAGCCTCGACCAACATCTAAAGAGGCTCGCGTTAGGTAGCTGGGTCAAGGGCCAGATCCAGAAAGCAGTTCTGCTCGATACGGCACGTATTGTGAGGAGGTTTCTGTCTCTGGAGCCCTAACCACCGGTATCTTGGTCCCTGTATCCGATGCCGGTGGGATGCTATTTTATATATTTTTAAATAGATTTTATTTTTATTTTTATCATTTAAATTTATTTAAAAATGTATCTAATATGTGTATTTGATGAATAAAGGACATAATAATAATAAACTGGCAACCCTTTGTGCTGACAGTCGAGTATTTGCAATTCTAAAATTTCAATTATTATAAATATTTAATATTTATTGATTTTACCAAAATATGATATTTTAACAGTTATACTATAATAAGATAATACAATGGATATATATTTATCGAAAAATTACATGAAAATAAAATTTTTATCAAGATTAATATACGGATTTGACATGACATCTCACGTCATGTCAACGAAAGCAGAAAAAACCCAAATATAAATAGAAATGCAAAGAAATCTGTGATGCTGACACGAGCCAGAAGCAGAGATGCACAAAAAACACCTCCGGACTCGTCCCTTAGCTCCGCTTCGCAAGTCAAGGTACAGGATGTCGAAGTGTCGAGCGCAAGTTCTAGTGACGAGTTCTTCTCCCCCCCGGCGTCGCCAATACCTGTACGCCGGCCAGGGAGAGGCCGGCCGCCGGCCTGCTTGGGACCCCGAGGCCCTCCGGCTTCGAATAGGGCCCCCGCTACCGGTGGTAATGTGCACCGCATGAGATGGACCACATCAATAAATGAGAATGTCATGCGGGCATATTTTGTGGCTACAGAGGTTGAAACCAACCTCACTGCGTACCGTCATCGTATATTGCCTCTGTTTCAGGAGCTTGAACCAGCTATCAACGTATCGGCTCAACGACTATCGGACCAGGTACGTGTCATTCAACGTAATCGTATGTTGGATGATGTAGTGCTTGACCGTTTGCGCTCAGAGTGTTTACAGAATAAGCGTGTTATTACTCCGTACCAAATAGTAAGTACAGATAATAATAATTTAAATGTCATAGTAGAAGAAAATAATACTCCTCTAAACCAAAATAATACAGTTGTTGATGACACGTTTATTCCTGTGGATACGCAGTACAATGAAGAGGCTAGGGTAACTTTGGAATGTGCAATTCGTGAATATCGGTTCATGCCTAGCAATTTAAGACCACGTTTGCCCCGGTTGCCCATGCATAGGAAAAACCTGATGTTAGTGAGTGCTGTTGACTCATTGCTAGCTACTTATTTAGATGATAGTGGGTCTCTCGGTGATACCCATTCGATTCTGTATTGTGCAGCTGTTGCGGTTTGCCGTGTAGCAAGAGTTAAAATACCATCGCCTGACCTTGTTACCCGGCCAAAGCCTGTTGTTCCAGTTTGGCAATCCAGGATCGAACGACGTATCACCGAGGCAAGAGTGCTTATTGGCAAATTATCCTGTTTTAAGTCAGGTAACACTCGGCCAAAAGTAATGCGCTTCGTGAAACGAGCGTTTTCTGGGACTGACATTAGTCCTCAGGAATATACCGCTCGTGTCACGGAGCGCATTGATTTCTACAAACAAAAAATCTATGCATGGGCACATCGTATCCATCGTTATAGAAAACGTGTGGATCGATTTAACATTAATTGCTCATTCCAAAGAGACCAGAGGTGTGTATATAGGAATTGGGAGCGACCAGATAAAGGTGTGAGTATTGGTAGCCTACCGAATGCTGACGAAACAAACGTGTTTTGGCGCGGCATCTGGTCGGCATCTGTAATTCACACCGAAGGTGACTGGATGTGTGATGTCGAAAAAGCGTGTGAAGACATTGGTGACATGGAACCTATAAAAATTGATCATTTAGATGTGAGTAATGCAGTTCGTTCGTTATCAAATTGGAAAGCTCCAGGACCGGACGGACTGCAAAACTTTTGGATCAAATGGTTCCGTACTTCACACGCTCTTTTGGCATCTCAGTTCCAGGCAGCTATTGACTCTGGCTCGCTGCCAATTTTTATGACAACAGGAGTTACTCACCTGCTTTATAAGACAGGAAGTACTTCGAACCCCAGCAATTATAGGCCGATCACTTGTTTGTCATCGGTCTATAAACTTCTCACATCCATTTTGAGAGACAAAATTGCCAAGCATATTAGCTTTAATACGGTAATAAGTGCCTCCCAAAATGGATGTAGAACTGGCGCTCGAGGTACTAAAGAGCTCCTCCTCATTGATACGGCCATCAGCCAACAGGTTCGCCGCAACCGTAAAGATCTCTCTGTATGTTGGATAGATTATAAGAAAGCGTTCGATTCCGTACCTCATTCGTGGCTCTTGAGGGTGTTGGAGTTGTATAAAGTAGATACAACTCTATGCATCTTTCTAAAGTCATGTATGAGTCAATGGAGAACTATTCTTAGCTATCCAGGATATCGAGAGCCGTGCGGTAGTGGTGAACCTATAAAAATCGAGCGGGGAATATTCCAAGGCGACAGTTTGAGTCCTCTTTGGTTTTGTCTAGCACTGAACCCTTTAAGTACTTTACTGGAGAGTTCAGGGCTAGGTTATAGGTTGCGAAGAGGAGGTCAGGTAATATCTCACTTACTTTATATGGATGATTTAAAGTTGTTTGCTACAACAAACTCACAGTTGATAGATCTACTAAAGGTTACTGAAAACTTTAGTAATTCTATCAAAATGGAGTTTGGTGTTGACAAATGTGCAGTCATGCATATTAAGCGAGGGAAGATAATGGAATCAGATGGTATTCAGCTTTCTGATTCCATCCATCTTACCTCACTCCTCGTAACTGATACCTATAAGTACTTGGGTATATCGCAGGCTTTGTGCATCAATGAAGCTGACATGAAACATTCATTACGAGAGCGTTTCTTTGGTCGCCTGAAAAAGGTACTAAATAGTCTTTTATCAGGTGGCAACAAGGTTCGCGCTTATAATGGATGGGTCATGCCACTTCTGATGTACTCCTTTGGTATACTCAAGTGGACTCAAACCGAATTGGACGCTTTGGATCGGAGAGTACGAACACTGCTAACGGCATACCGTATGCATCATCCACGTTCATCTCTGATGAGGCTGTACATCCCACGAAGGTGTGGAGGACGAGGCTTTTTAAATGCTAAAACCCTTCATAACCGCGAGGTGTACAGTCTTAGACAGTATTTTCTAGATGTGAATGTGGATATGCATCGTGATGTTGTTGCAGTGGACGCTGGACTCACCCCGCTTGGTTTGGCTAAAGAGAACTGTAACAGGCATACAGTGCTTAGCCTTGGTGACCGTCAGAGGGTATGGCAGAGTAAAGAGCTTCACGGTAGGTTCTATCAGGCCTTACATGGGCCTGATGTGAACTTTTTAGCTTCCGTGGCCTGGCTACGTTTCGGTGATCTCTTCGGAGAAACCGAAGGGTTTGTCTGTGCAATTGCAGATGAAGTTATCAAGACGAACAATTACCGGAGGTATATTATGAGGGACGGCACGATCGACATTTGTCGAGCGTGTCACCAACCAGGTGAGTCCCTCAGACATATAGTTTCCGGTTGTTCTCGTCTTGCTAACAGCGAGTACTTGCACAGGCACAATCAAGTAGCCAGGATTATTCACCAACAGCTTGCTCTGAAATACCATCTGGTGGACGCTGAGGTTCCGTACTATAAGTATGTTGCTGAGCCAGTTCTTGAAGATGGTCCTATCACATTGTACTGGGACCGGCCTATCATCACAGACAGGACTGTTATTGCTAACAAACCTGATATTGTGGTGATAGACAGGTCTGAGCGCAAGGTAATGATTGTCGATGTCACAATCCCTCATGATGGCAATCTCGTAAAAGCTGAAAAAGATAAAGAAATTAAATATTTGGACTTAGCACGCGAGATTGTTGACATGTGGGAGGTGGACTCGGCAGTCATTGTCCCGATAGTTGTCTCAGTGAACGGACTTATAGCCAAGAGCCTCGACCAACATCTTAAGAGGCTCTCGTTAGGTAGCTGGGTCAAGGGCCAGATGCAGAAAGCAGTACTCCTCGATACGGCACGTATTGTGAGGAGGTTTCTGTCTCTGGAGTCCTAACCACCGGTATCTTGGTCCCTGTATCCGATACCGGTGGGCTGCTATTTTATATATTTTTAAATAGGTTTTTTTTTATAATATTTTAAGTGTATTTAAAAATATATTGAATATGTGTTGTAATTAATAAAGGAAATAATAATAATAAAAATAAAAAAATAATAAAATACCTGGCAACCCCACCCAAGAGCAATGGTATATTTTTTTATTGCAGAAAAAAATCATTATTTCTAAATTATAATTGCATTTCGTGTAAAAGTGATACATATTAGAAAATAGTAAATATACATAAACCTACACAATGAAAATTACAATAGAATTATGCTATTATCAATGGATATTTGTTACGAAGAAAAATGTTATAGAGGAGACTGACATGACATATGTCATGTCAACCAAAAATATGTGATTAAAATAATACTGATGCTTACAAGAGCCAGGAGACGCTTAGCACAAGCAACATCACCGGACTCGTCGCACAGCTCCGCCTCGCAGCACAGGGAAATCATATCATCGGAACCGATTGCAGCTGAGGCGTCGAGCTCATCTTCAAGCGACGAGTATTTCTCTCCGCCGACGTCGCCAACACCTGCACGTCGGCAGGGGAGGACCCGGCCACCGACCTGCTTGGGACCCCGAGGCCCACCGGCCTCGAATAGGGCCCCCGCTACCGGTGGTAATGTGCACCGCATGCGATGGACTTCTTCTATGAACGAAAACGTCATGCGGGCATATTTTGCGGCTACAGAGGGAGGAACTAACCTCACTGCGTACCGTGTTCGTTTGCTGCCTTTGTTTCAGGCTCTTGAACCAACTATCAGCGTGTCGGCACAGCGGCTGTCGGATCAGGTGCGGGTCATACAACGGAATCATCTGTTGGATGATGCCGTGCTTGAGAGGCTTCGCTCAGAGTTACCGTGTAGCATCATCATCCCTACTTCGTCTCAAACAACTGAACTAGGAATCCATGCAACGCAACCTGACGTACTTATGGATGAAGTAGTTGATGATATTGCTACTACAGTAAGTACACAATACAATGATGAACTAAGGAGTGTTTTGGAGCGAACGATTCAAGAGTATAAGTTGTGTGATCCCAAGTGTCGCGCACGTATACCGCGTTTGCCTACGCATAAAAAAAACATGGCCCTAGTGAGTACCCTGGACTCGGTTCTACCAAGTTATTTTAATACTTGTGTAGATATTAGTGACGCACACTCAATTCTGTATTGCGCGGCTGTAGCAGTGTGTCGGGTAGCTGGTGTCAAATTTCCTAAATTTGAGCCAGCTCCTAGACAGGCTGTTCCAGTCTGGCAGTGCAGAATTGAGCGTCGTATCACCGAGACTAGGGTGCTCATTGGTAAGCTATGCTGCTTCAGGGCGGGTAATACTCGACCTAGAGTGATGCGTTTTGTGACTCGTGCATTTGCGGGGACTGATATTAGTCCTCGCGAATACTCTGTACGGGTCACGGAACGTATTGACTACCTGAAGCAGAAAATTTATGCGTGGGCAAACCGTATACGCAGATATAAGAAAAGAGTGGATAGGTATACTCAGAATCGTTCGTTCCAAAAAGATGAGAGGTGTATATATAGAAGATGGGAGCAAACCGATTCAAGTGTGACTAATATGTGCCTACCTGATGCCGAAACCACAATCACATTCTGGAAAGGTATTTGGTCGGCGCCTATTAGTCATACAGAGTGTGATTGGATGCGGGATGTCGGGCGATCATGCGAGTCTATTGAGACCATGGCACCTGTCACAATAACACCTGATGACATTGCCAGTGCAGTTCGTTCGTTGCCCAATTGGAAATCAACTGGGCCGGACGGGCTGCACAATTTTTGGTTAAAATGGTTTCGTAGCTCACATGATTGTCTGGCATCTTGCTTTCAATCATTACTTGAGTCTGGGTCGCTTCCATCTTTTATGACGTCAGGTATTACACACCTCCTCTATAAATCTGGTAGTACCACGGACCCGAAAAATTATAGACCGATAACTTGTTTGCCTACGGTCTATAAGCTTCTCACATCTGTTTTGAGAGTTAAATTATCATCTCATTTAGAAAATTATTCCATAATGTCCAACTCTCAAAATGGATGTAGAAGCGGGTCACGTGGTACTAAAGAACTCCTTATTCTTGACATGGCCATTAATCAGCAGGTTCGTCGTAACCGGAGAAATCTGGCAACATGCTGGATTGATTACAAGAAAGCCTACGATTCCGTGCCACATACATGGCTGTTGAGGGTGCTGGAGTTGTATAAAGTTGATACAACTCTTCGCACCTTCCTGCAGGCATGTATGGGGCAATGGAGAACGGCTCTTGTTTATCCAGGATGTCGTCAGATGCTTGGAAACGGTGAGCCTGTCAGGATTGAGAGGGGTATATTTCAGGGTGATAGTCTGAGTCCCTTATGGTTTTGTCTAGCACTGAATCCTCTCAGTACTTTACTGGAGAATTCAGGGCTAGGCTATCAGTTTCGGAGAGGAGGTCAAGTTGTTTCCCACCTTCTGTACATGGATGACTTGAAATTATTTGCCTGCACCAATACCCACTTGATAGAGTTACTCAAGATCACTGAAACCTTTAGTAATTCTATCAAAATGGAATTTGGTGTAGATAAATGTGCAGTCATGAATGTAAAGAAGGGACGGATTGTGGAATCTGAAAGAGTACAACTTTCAGATTTCACAAAACTTAAATCCCTCTCCGCGACTGAAACCTACAAATATCTTGGTATGTCGCAGGCATTAGGTACTGCTGAGACAGGCATGAAACAAGCGTTGGTGGATCGTTTCCTTGGCCGCCTAAAAAAAAATACTGAGAAGTCTTTTATCAGGAGGTAACAAGGTGCGCGCCATCAATGGTTGGGCCATGCCTGTCTTAGGATATTCCTTCGGCATACTGAGATGGACTCAGACAGAACTGGACACCCTGGATAGAAAAGTCCGTTCGTTGTTGACCGCAAACCGAATGCATCATCCACGTTCGTCTGTAATGAGGTTGTATATCCCACGGAAATGTGGTGGTCGTGGATTTTTAAATATCAAGACGTTACATAACCGTGAGATATACAACCTTAGGGAATATTTCCTTCATGCGGACGTGGGTATGCATCGGGATGTGGTAACAATAGACAGCGGACTGACCCCTCTTTCTCTTGCCAAAGAGAACTGGCACAAACCAGCAATACTAACTACTAATGATCGCAAGGAGATATGGCAGGGCAAAGAGCTGCATGGACGATTCTATCGGGCCTTACATGGGTCCGATGTAGATTTATTAGCATCAGTATCCTGGCTACGTTTTGGTGATCTTTTTGGAGAAACCGAAGGTTTTGTCTGTGCAATTACTGACGAAGTTGTTATGACGAATAACTATCGGAAGTATATTTTGAGAGATGGTACGGTTGACATATGTCGGGCATGCCACCGACCGGGTGAATCTCTGAGACATATAATTTCTGGTTGTCCTCGTCTTGCCAACGGTGAGTATTTGCATAGACACAACCAAGTGGCCAGGATTGTCCATCAGCAACTTGCCCTAAAATATAAACTTGTGGATGCAGAGGTACCGTATTACAGGTATGTGCCCGACCCAGTTCTCGAAAATGGTCATGGCACATTGTATTGGGATCGGTCTATTATCACTGACAGGACTATTGTAGCCAATAAGCCTGATATAGTGGTAATAGATCGATCAGAGCGCCTCGCAATAATCGTTGATATTACCGTCCCACATGACGAAAATCTCGTGAAAGCAGAAAAAGAAAAACAAATAAAATATTTGGATTTAGCTCACGAGATTGTCGACATGTGGGATGTGGATTCAGCGGTTATTGTGCCGATAGTCATATCAGCACATGGTCTGATTGCCAAGAGCCTCGATCAACACCTAAAGAGGCTCGGGTTAGGTAGTTGGGTCAAGGGCCAGATGCAAAAGGCAGTTCTCTTAGACACTGCACGTATTGTGAGGAGGTTCCTGTCTCTGCAGCCCTAACCACCGGTATCTTGGTCCCTGTACCCGATGCCGGTGGGACACTATTTTTTTATATTTTTAAATATATTTTTTATTTATATAATGTATTTAAAAATTTAAATTATTAAGTTTTAAAATTGTAAATAAAGGAAATAATAATATATTTTTTTATTTTTAGAATGTATTTAAAAATTTAAATTAATAAGTTTAAGATGTAAATAAAGGGAATAATAATATTATAAAGAGGTAAAGTTTGTGTGTTTGTATATTTGTTAAATTGTAAGGGGTAATCTCGGTTTCTTTTTTGTAAAAAAATTTAACAAAAAAGAAACCGACTTCAAACAAAACTAAAAACTGAAAAATAAAATTTACTTAGCACAAAGTTAGTATATTCTGATTTATCAGATATCATCTATACTAATACTAATACTAATACTAATATACTAATAATAATAATAATAAATAGTGTCCCACCGGCATCGGGTACAGGGACCAAGCTACCGGTGGTTAGGGCTGCAGAGACAGGAACCTCCTCACAATACGTGCCGTATCTAGGAGAACTGCCTTTTGCATCTGGCCCTTGACCCAACTACCTAACGCGAGCCTCTTGAGATGTTGATCGAGGCTCTTGGCAATTAGACCGTGTGCTGATACGACTATCGGAACAATAATCGCTGAATCTACATCCCACATGTCGACAACCTCGTGTGCCAAGTCCAAATATTTTAATTGTTTGTCTTTTTCGGCTTTCACGAGGTTTCCGTCATGTGGAACCGTGATATCAACGATTATTGCGAGGCGCTCTGATCGATCTATTACCACTATATCAGGCTTATTGGCTACAATAGTCCTGTCAGTGATAATAGATCGATCCCAATACAACGTGGCACGACCATTTTCAAGAACTGGGTCGGGCACATACCTGTAATACGGTACCTCCAAATCCACAAGTTTATATTTTAGTGCAAGTTGCTGATGGACAATCCTGGCCACTTGGTTGTGTCTATGCAAATAGTCGCCGTTGGCAAGACGAGAACAACCAGAAATAATATGTCTGAGAGATTCACCGGGTAGGTGGCATGCCCGACATATGTCAACCGTACCATCTCTCAAAATATATTTCCGATAGTTATTCGTCATAACAACTTCGTCTGTAATTGCACAGACAAAACCTTCTGTTTCGCCGAACAAATCACCGAAACGTAGCCAGGAGACAGATGCTGTTAAATCTACATCGGGCCCGTGTAAGGCCCGATAAAATCGTCCATGCAGCTCTTTGCTCTGCCATATCTCCTTGCGATCCGTAGTTGATAGTATTACTGGTTTGTGCCAGTTCTCTTTGGCAAGAGCAAGAGGGGTCAGTCCGTTATCCATTGCTACCACATCCCGATGCATACCCACGTCAGCATGAAGGAAATATTCCCTAAGGTTGTATACCTCACGATTGTGTAAGGTCTTGGCATTTAAAAAGCCGCGACCTCCACACTTTCGTGGGATATACAACCTCATTACAGACGAACGTGGGTGATGCATTCGGTTTATGGTCAATAGTGAACGGACTTTCCTATCCAGGGCGTCTAATTCAGTCTGAGTCCATCTAAGTATGCCGAAGGAATAGATTAAGATTGGCATGGCCCAACCGTTGATAGCCCGCACCTTGTTACCGCCCGATAAAAGACTTTTCAGTACTTTTCTCAGGCGGCCAAAGAAACGGTCCACCAACGTTTGTTTCATGCCAATCTCTGTAATACCTAATGCCTGCGACATACCCAGATACTTATAGGTTTCAGTCGCGGAGATGGATTTAAGTTTTGTAAAATCTGAAAGATGTACTCTTTCAGATTCCACAATTCGTCCCTTCTTTACATGCATGACAGCGCATTTATCTACACCAAATTCCATTTTGATAGAATTACTGAAAGCTTCTGTGACTTTTAGTAACTCTATCAAGTGGGAATCGGTGGAGGCAAATAATTTCAAGTCATCCATGTAAAGAAGGTGGGAAACAACTTGACCTCCTCTCCTGAACTGATAGCCTAGCCCTGAACCCTCCAGTAAGGTACTGAGAGGATTCAGCGCCAGGCAAAACCATAAGGGACTCAGGCTGTCACCCTGAAATATACCCCTCTTGATCCTGACAGGCTCGCCATTCCCAAGAACCTGACGACATCCTGGATATACAAGAGCCGTTGTCCATTGCCCCATACATGCCTTTAAGAAGGTGCTAAGAGTTGCATCAACTTTATACAACTCCAGCACCCTCAACAGCCATGTATGTGGCACTGAATCGTAGGCTTTCTTGTAATCAATCCAGCATGTCGCCAGATTTTTTCGGTTACGGCGAACCTGCTGGTTAATGGCCATGTCAAGAATAAGGAGTTCTTTAGTACCACGTGACCCGCTTCTACATCCATTTTGAGAGTTAGACATTATAGAATTATTTTCAATATGAGTTGCTAATTTAACTCTCAAAATAGATGTAAGAAGCTTATAGACCGTTGGTAAACAAGTTATCGGTCTATAATTTTTAGGGTCCGTAGTACTACCGGATTTGTAAATAACCTGGCAACCCCACCAACGAGCAAGAAAGTATATTTTCTATCAAAGAATAAAAAATATTTATTTTCCAGATTACTTCTATATTTCTATATTACTAAGTGCCACATTATATAAAATATTAGAAAAAGCGAAACCAACAATAAAAATGTTAATAGAAATTATGTATAAATCAGTTATTACAAAGAAGAAATTTTCAGACAAAAATGACATGACAAATGTCATGTCAAACAAGAATATCATGTAAAAATATGGAAAAAATTTACTTAAATGCTTACAAGATCGAGAGCCAGGAACACTGTTGCACAAACAACATCACCGGACTCGTCGCACAGCTCCGCCTCGCAGCACAAGGAACAGATTGTTGCTGAGGCGTCGAGCTCCAGCAGTAGCGACGAGTATTTCTCCCCACCGACGTCGCCACTACCTGTACGTCGGCAGGGGAGAGGCCGGCCGCCAGCCAGCTTGGGACCCCGAGGCACACCGGCCTCGAATAGGGCCCCCGCTGCCGGTGGTAATGTGCACCGCATGCGATGGACTTCGTCAATGAATGAAAATGTCATGCGGGCATATTTTGCGGCTACAGAGGGGGGAATTAACCTCACTGCGTACCGTGTTCGTTTGCTACCTGTGTTTCAGGCTCTTGAACCAACCGTGAACGTGTCGGCACAGCGGCTATCGGATCAGGTGCGGGTCATCCAGCGTAGTCATATGCTGGACGATACCGTGCTTGAGAGGATTCGCTCAGAAGTACAGTCTAACATTATCATCCCTACTTCGTCTCAATCTAGTATACCTAGTGAAACAAATAATATCAACGATTTACAATCTTTAGTACCCATTGACGAAGAAGTGGATGATATGGTTACGGTAAGTACACAGTATAATGATGAATTAAGGAGTGTTTTGGAGCGAACGATTCAGGAATATAGATTTTGTGATCTCATAAGTCGTCCACGTATACCGCGCTTGCCTACGCATAAAAAGAACTTGGCGCTAGTGGGTACCCTGGACTCAATTCTATCAAGCTATTTTGATACTTGTGTAGATATAAGTGATGCACACTCAATTCTGTATTGCGCGGCTATAACATTGTGTCGAGTGGCTGGTGTAAAATTTCCGAAATTTGAGCCGGCCACTGGACCCAAGTCTATTCCAGTCTGGCAATGCAGAATTGAGCGTCGCATCGCTGAGACCAGGGTACTCATTAGTAAACTAAGCTGCTTTAGGACAGGGAACACCCGTCCCAGAGTGATGCGTTTTGTGACTCGTGCATTCGCGGGGACCGATATCAGTCCTCGCGAATACTCAGTGCGGGTCACAGAACGTATTGACTTCCTAAAGCAGAAAATTTATGCGTGGGCGAGCCGCATACGGAGGTACAAGAAGAGAGTGGATCGCTATATTCAGAATCGCTCGTTCCAAAAGGATGAGAGATGGGTGTATAGAAGATGGGAGCAACCCGATTCGAGTGTGACTGATAGGTGCCTACCAGATGCTGAAACCACAAGTACATTCTGGCGAGGCCTTTGGTCGGTACCTGTTGGTCATACAGAGTGTGAGTGGATGCGGGATGTCGAACAGTCATGTGAGTCGATACAGACTATGGAACCAGTCCTAATAACATCTAGTGACATAGCCAGTGCGGTTCGTTCGTTGCCCAATTGGAAATCAACTGGGCCGGACGGACTGCACAATTTTTGGCTGAAATGGTTTCATAGCTCACATGCTTGTTTGGCATCCTGTTTTCAGTCATCACTTGAGTCCGGGTCGCTTCCATGTTTTATGACTTCGGGTATAACACACCTCCTCTACAAATCCGGTAGTACTACGGACCCTAAAAATTATAGACCGATAACCTGTTTACCAACGGTCTATAAGCTTCTAACATCTATTTTGAGAGTTAAATTAACAACACACATTGAAAATAATTCTATAATGTCCAACTCTCAAAATGGATGTAGAAGCGGGTCACGTGGTACTAAAGAACTCCTTATTCTTGACATGGCCATTAATCAGCAGGTTCGTCGTAACAGGAAAAACCTTGCGACATGCTGGATTGATTACAAGAAGGCCTATGATTCAGTGCCACATACATGACTGTTGAGGGTGCTGGAGTTATATAAAGTTGATGCAACTCTTAGCACCTTCTTGAAGACATGTATGGGGCAATGGACAACGGCTCTTGTATATCCAGGATGTCGTCAGGTTCCTGGAAATGGCGAGCCTGTCAGGATCAAGAGGGGTATATTTCAGGGTGACAGTCTGAGTCCCTTATGGTTTTGCCTGGCGCTGAATCCTCTCAGTACCTTACTGGAGGGTTCAGGGCTAGGCTATCAGTTCAGGAGAGGAGGTCAAGTTGTTTCCCACCTGCTTTACATGGATGACTTGAAATTATTTGCCTCCACCGATTCCCACTTGATAGAGTTACTAAAAGTCACAGAAGCTTTCAGTAATTCTATCAAAATGGAATTTGGTGTAGATAAATGCGCTGTCATGCATGTGAAGAAGGGACGAATTGTGGAATCTGAAAGAGTACATCTTTCTGATTTCACAAACTTAAATCCATCTCTGCGACTGAAACTTATAAGTATCTGGGTATGTCGCAGGCATTAGGTATTACAGAGGTTGGCATGAAACAAACGTTGGTGGACCGTTTCTTTGGCCGCCTGAAAAAAGTTCTGAAAAGTCTTTTATCGGGCGGTAACAAGGTGCGGGCTATCAACGGTTGGGCCATGCCAATCTTAATCTATTCCTTCGGCATACTTAGATGGACTCAGACTGAATTAGACGCCCTGGATAGGAAAGTTCGTTCTCTGTTGACCATAAACCGAATGCATCACCCACGTTCGTCTGTAATGAGGTTGTATATCCCACGAAAGTGTGGAGGTCGTGGCTTTTTAAATGCCAAGACCTTACACAATCGTGAGGTATACAACCTTAGGGAATATTTCCTTCATGCGGACGTGGGTATGCATCGGGATGTGGTAGCAATAGATAATGGACTGACCCCTCTTGCTCTTGCCAAAAAGAACTGGCACAAACCAGTAATTATGACTACTAATGATCGCAAGGAGATATGGCGGGGCAAAGAGCTGCATGGACGATTTTATCGGGCTTTACACGGGCCCGATGTAGATCTATTAACATCTGTATCTTGGTTACGTTTCGGTGATTTGTTTGGAGAAACTGAAGGTTTTGTCTGTGCAATTACAGACGAAGTTGTCATGACGAATAACTATCGCAAATATATTTTGAGAGATGGTACGGTTGACATATGTCGGGCATGTCACCTACCGGGTGAATCTCTCAGACATATTATTTCTGGTTGTCCTCGTCTTGCCAATGGCGAGTATTTGCATAGACACAACCAAGTAGCCAGGATAGTCCATCAGCAACTTGCACTAAAGTATAAACTTGTAGATTTAGAGGTACCATATTACAGGTATGTGCCCGACCCAGTTCTAGAGAATGGTCGTGTCACGTTATACTGGGATCGGTCTATTATCACTGACAGGACTATTGTCGCCAATAAGCCTGATATAGTGGTAATAGATCGATCAGAGCGCCTCGCAATAATCGTTGATATTACAGTTCCACATGACGAGAATCTCGTGAAAGCAGAAAAAGAAAAACAATTAAAATATTTGGACTTGGCTCACGAGGTTGTCGACATGTGGGATGTAGATTCAGCGATTATTGTTCCGATAGTCGTATCAGCACACGGTCTGATCGCCAAGAGCCTCGATCAACATCTTAAGAGGCTCTCTTTAGGCAGTTGGGTCAAGGGCTTGATGCAAAAGGCGGTTTTGCTGAGCACGGCGCGCATTGTGAGGAGATTCCTGTCTTTGGAGCCCTGACCACCGGTAGCTTGGTCCCTGTACCCGATGCCGGTGGGAAACTATTTTTTTATATTTTTAAATGTATTTTTTATATGTATATTTAAAAATGTAAATTTATATGTTGTTTATATTTAATAAAGAGGAATAATAATAATAATATATTTTTTTATTTTTAGAATGTATTTAAAAATTTAAATTAATAAGTTTAAGATGTAAATAAAGGGAATAATAATATTATAAAGAGGTAAAGTTTGTGTGTTTGTATATTTGTTAAATTGTAAGGGGTAATCTCGGGATCTACTGAACCGATTTTAAAAATTCTTTCACCAATAGAAAGCTACGTTAATGTGGAGTGTCATAGGCTTTTTTATGTTTGTTCGCGCAGAACTCCGTCGTTTATGGACCGATTTAGAAATTTTTTTTTCGTTCGAAAATAGATACTCCCAAGGTGGTCCCATTTTAAGGAAGCCAAGATCTGATCGTGGCATCCTGGAGAAATCGAAAAAAACTTTTAAAAATTGTAGGGGCATCTAGGGCGTTTGTAAATTTTTTTATTAAGGGTTTTAAAGTAGTACAACTTAATGAAGGTCTGGAGTCGATCTGATGATGGAGACGCAAGACAGTAGAGAGAATTCCCTAACGATATACAGCAGTTACTTTGTGTTTGGGTTTAATTAATTTGTACTGTCGAGAACTTTACACTTAGATAGATAGATTTTCAGTCCACACGACACTAAAAATAGTGAAAAAATAAAATTAACAAATATATTATACTAATTTTATAAAGAGGTAAAGTTTGTGTGTTTGTATATTTGTTAAATTGTAAGGGGTAATCTCGGAATCTACTGAACCGATTTTAAAAATTCTTTCACCAATAGAAAGCTACGTTAATGTGGAGTGTCATAGGCTATATAGCATTACGCTACAACGAACAGGAGCAGAGCAGTAATAGTAAATGTTTCAAAAACGGGGGAAAAGTTATTTCTTTTGAGAGCTTCGTTGCGTGTGCTGCGTGAGTAATATTGTTTAACCGACTTCAAACAAGAAGGAGGTTACTCAATTCAACCGTTTTTTTATTTTTTATTTTTTTTTATGTTTGTTCGCGCAGAGCTCCGTCGTTTATGGACCGATTTAGTAGTTTTTTTTTTTCGAAAATAGATATTCCCAAGGTGGTCCAATTTTAAGGAAGCCAGGATCTGATAATGGCATCCTGGAGAAATCGAAAGGAACTTTTAAAAATTGTAGGGGCATCTAGGGCGTTTGTAAATTTTTTTATTAAGGGTTTTAAAGTAGTACAACTTAATGAAGGTCTGGAGTCGATCTGATGATGGAGACGCAAGACAGTAGAGAGAATTCCCTAACGATATACAGCAGTTACTTTGTGTTTGGGTTTGATTAATTCGTACTGTCGAGAACTTTACACCTAGATAGATAGATTTTTATTCCACACGACACTAAAAATAGTGAAAAAAAAAATTAACAAAAAAGAAACCGACTTCAAACAAAACTAAAAACTGTAAAATAAAATTTACTTAGCACAAAGTTAGTATATTCTGATTTATCAGATATCTATACTAATATTATAAAGAGGTAAAGTTTGTGTGTTTGTTAACAAATATACAAACACACAAACTTTACCTCTTTATAATATTATATTAGTATTAGTATTAGTATATTAGTATTAGTATTAGTATTAGTATAGATGATATCTGATAAATCAGAATATACTAACTTTGTGCTAAGTAAATTTTATTTTTCAGTTTTTAGTTTTGTTTGAAGTCGGTTTCTTTTTTGTTAATTTTTTTTTTTCACTATTTTTAGTGTCGTGTGGACTGAAAATCTATCTATCTAGGTGTAAAGTTCTCGACACTACAAATTAATCAAACCCAAACACAAAGTAACTGCTGTATATCGTTAGGCAATTCTCTCTACTGTCTTTCGTCTCCATCATCAGATCGACTCCAGACCTTCATTAAGTTGTACTACTTTAAAACCCTTAATAAAAAAAAATTGCAAACGCCCTAGATGCCCCTACAATTTTTAATAGTTCCTTTCGATTTCTCCAGGATGCCATAATCAGATCCTGGCTTCCTTAAAATGGGACCACCTTGGTAGTATCTATTTTCGAACAAAAAAAATTTCTAAATCGGTCCATAAACGACGGAACTCTGCGCGAACAAACATAAAAAAAAATAAAAAAACGGTTGAATTGAGTAACCTCCTCCTTGTTTGAAGTCGGTTAAACAATATTACTCACGCAGCACACGCAACGAAGCTCTCAAAAGGAATAACTTTTCCAACGTTTTTGAAACATTTACTATAACTGCTCTGCTCCTATTCGTTGTAGCGTAATGCTATATAGCCTATGACACTCCACATTAACGTAGCTTTCTATTGGTGAAAGAAATTTTAAAATCGGTTCAGTAGATCCCGAGATTACCCCTTACAATTTAACAAATATACAAACACACAAACTTTACCTCTTTATAATATTAGTATAGATGATATCTGATAAATCAGAATATACTAAGTAAGTAAGTTTGTATATTTGTTAAATTGTAAGGGGTAATCTCGGGATCTACTGAACCGATTTTAAAAATTCTTTCACCAATAGAAAGCTACGTTAATGTGGAGTGTCATAGGCTATATAGCATTACGCTACAACGAATAGGAGCTGAGCAGTAATAGTAAATGTTTCAAAAACAGGGGGAAAAGTTATTCCTTTTGAGAGCTTCGTTGCGTGTGCTGCGTGAGTAATATTGTTTAACCGACTTCAAACAAGGAGGAGGTTACTCAATTCAACCGTTTTTTTATTTTTAATTTTTTTATGTTTGTTCGCGCAGAGTTCCGTCGTTTATGGACCGATTTAGAAATTTTTTTTGTTCGAAAAAAGATACTCCCAAGGTGGTCCCATTTTAAGGAAGCCAGGATCTGACTATGGCATCCTGGAGAAATCGAAAGGAACTTTTAAAAATTGTAGGGGCATCTAGGGCGTTTGTAAATTTTTTATATTAAGGGTTTTAAAGTAGTACAACTTAATGAAGGTCTGGAGTCGATCTGATGATGGAGACGAAAGACAGTAGAGAGAATTCCCTAACGATATACAGCAGTTACTTTGTGTTTGGGTTTGATTAATTTGTACTGTCGAGAACTTTACACCTAGATAGATATATTTTCAGTCCACACGACACTAAACATAGTGAAAAAAAAAATTTAACAAAAAAGAAACCGACTTCAAACAAAACTAAAAACTGAAAAATAAAATTTACTTAGCACAAAGTTAGTATATTCTGATTTATCAGATATCATCTATACTAATACTAATACTAATACTAATATACTAATAATAATAATAATAATAATAAAAAAAACCTGGCGTCAGATACACGTCAATATTTTTGCTCCACAAATTTTATCGGTTTTTTATTACATTGATACATAATAACCCAGTTTTTTAACACATTACTGAAATTATAATACAAATGATTGTGAAAATGCATAAATTTCGACGAAAAATATATAAAACCTTACTTTACAGAAGATTTCATCAAGTGTTTGACAAATGTCACTTGACACAACATGAATAATGCAAACAAGATATTATTTATGTACATAAATCGTGAAAATGTTGACCAGAGCCAGGACACAACGAGCACAGCTAACATCTCCGGACTCATCACTCCGCTCCGCCTCTCTTCTTCGTGAAAATACACCAAACGTAGAGGCGTCGAGCTCAACATCGAGTGATGAGTATTTCTCTCCGCCGACGTCGCCAACGCCTGTACGTCGGCCGGGGAGAGGCCGGCCACCGTCTTGCTTGGGACCCCGAGGCCCACCGGCCTCGAATAGGGCCCCCGCTTCCGGTGGTAATGTGCACCGCATGCGATGGACTAATACCATTAATCAGAACGTCATGCGGGCATATTATGCGGCAACAGAGGGGGGAACTATTCGCACTGCGTATCGTGACCGTATGCTGCACTTGTTTCGTGAACTTGAACCGGCTGTCGACGTTTCCGCTCAAAGATTGTCGGATCAAGTACGTGCTATCCAACGTAATCGTATGTTGGATAGTAACGTACTTGAGAGACTACGCTTAGAGTATCTGCGGAATGACCATGTTATCTACAATCCGCCGCTAAGAGAAGAAGCTAGTATCCCAATCAACTTTGTGGTTAGTCAAAATACGGCAGTAGATGACATGGTTATATCAACAGATACTAGGTACAATGAGGAGATACTGGTAGCTTTGGAGTGTGCGATTGGGGAATATCGGACTATGCCCATTAATATTAGGCCACGTCTACCTCGATTGCCCATGCATAGAAAGAACTTGACTCTGGTGAGTACTGTTGATTCACTATTATCTATGTATTTAGAAAATAGTGAAACTCTTAGTGATACTCATTCAATCCTGTACTGCGCTGCCATGGCAACATGTCGTGTAGCAGGTGTTCCGCTTTTGGCGGAAAACCATGATACACGACCAACAAGACCTATCGTGCCGGGGTGGCAGCGTAGGATTGAACGACGTATCACTGAGACAAGAGTACTCATCAGCAAGTTATCATGCTTTAGATCTGGGAATACTCGGCCGAAGGTGATGCGCTTTGTGAACCGAGCATTTTCAGGAACTGGAGTTAGTTCCATGGATTATGTGAATCGGGTCACAGAGCGCATTGACTTCCTAAAGCAAAAAGTTTATGCATGGGCACATCGGATTCGTAGATTCAAAAAACGCGTAGACCGATTTACTATCAATCGCAGATTCCAAAGAGACCAGAGATGGGTCTATAGAAATTGGGAACAATCTGATAAAGGTGTGAATGACGGACATCTACCGGATACTGATGAAACAAATAAATTTTGGCAAAGTATCTGGTCGGTACCCGTTAGTCACACCGAGGGTGATTGGATGTGTGATGTCGAGCGGGCATGTGAGAATGTATCAAACATGGAAAAAATCGTCATTGACAGTTCTGATGTAGCTAGTGCAGTCCGTCCGTTATCTAATTGGAAATCTCCAGGGCCGGACGGACTGCACAATTTTTGGCTAAAATGGCTACGCAGTTCACATGCTCGATTGGCATCTCACTTCCAATCTGCTCTAGAATCTGGATCGTTGCCAATTTTTATGACAACTGGTGTGACTCATCTGCTCCATAAATCTGGAAGTACTTCGAACCCCAGCAATTATAGACCGATCACGTGTCTGCCGTCGATCTATAAACTTCTGACATCCATTTTGAGAGATAAAATAAATAAACATATTAATGTCAATAAAATTATGAGTGGCTCTCAAAATGGATGTAGAAGTGGGGCTCGGGGTACTAAGGAGCTTCTCCTCATTGATATGACTATTAGCCAACAAGTTCGTCGTAACCGTAAGAATCTATCAACATGCTGGATAGATTATAAGAAGGCGTTCGATTCTGTACCTCATACGTGGCTCTTAAGGGTGCTGGAGTTGTATAAAGTTGATACAACTCTATGCACCTTTTTACAGTCATGTATGAGGCAATGGAGGTCCCTTCTTACATATCCAGGATGTGGGGGGTTCTGCGGTGACGATGAGCCGATTAGGATTAAGCGGGGCATCTTCCAAGGTGACAGTTTGAGTCCTCTTTGGTTTTGCTTAGCACTGAACCCTCTTAGTACTCTACTAGAGAGTTCAGGGCTAGGTTACAGATTACGGGGAGGAGGTCAGGTTATATCTCACTTACTTTTCATGGACGACTTAAAGCTATTTGCCACAACAAATTCTCATTTGATTGATTTACTAAAGGTTACTGAGAACTTTAGTAATTCAATCAAAATGGAATTTGGTGTGGATAAATGTGCAGTTATGCATGTTAAGCGAGGACGGATAGTGGAATCGGAAGGTATTCAGCTTTCTGATTCCATTCATCTGACATCACTCCTCGTATCTGACACCTATAAGTACTTGGGTATGTCACAAGCGTTGGGCATCAATGAAGCTGACATGAAACAGTCGTTGCGAGAACGTTTCCTGAGTCGCCTGAGAAAAGTATTGAATAGTCTTTTATCGGGCGGCAACAAGGTGCGTGCTTTTAACGGCTGGGTCATGCCACTCTTGATGTACTCCTTTGGCATACTCAAGTGGACTCAAACTGAACTAGATGCCTTAGACAGGAGAGTTCGTACACTATTGACATCATATCGAATGCATCATCCGCGTTCATCGGTGATGAGGATGTACATCCCGCGGAAATGTGGCGGCCGAGGCTTCTTGAATGCCAAAACCCTACATAACCGCGAGGTGTGCAACCTTAGAGAATATTTTCTCCACATGAATGCGGATGTGCATCGGGATGTTGTCAAAGTGGATACTGGACTCACCCCGCTTGCCTTGGCGAAAGAGAACTGGCGCAAACCTGTAATACTGGGTGTTGATGACCGGCAGGAGATATGGAAGGGCAAGGAGCTCCACGGTAGGTTTTATAAGGCTCTGCATGGATCTCATGTAGACCTTATAGCCTCTGTGGCCTGGCTACGATTCGGTGATCTCTTTGGAGAGACCGAGGGTTTTGTCTGTGCAATTGCAGATGAAGTTATCATGACGAACAACTACCGGAAATATATACTGAGGGATGGTACGACTGATGTATGTCGAGCGTGTCATCTTCCTGGCGAGTCCCTCAGGCATATTATTTCTGGTTGTTCTCGTCTTGCTAACGGCGAGTACTTGCACAGGCACAACCTAGTAGCCAGGATCATTCATCAGCAACTTGCTCTGAAGTATTACCTGGTGGATATCGAGGTTCCATATTACAGGTATGTAGCTGAGCCAGTTCTTGAAAATGGTCATATCACATTGTACTGGGATCGATCTATTATCACAGACAGGACTGTTGTAGCCAACAAGCCTGATATTGTGGTAATAGATCGATCTGAGCGGCGAGCAATGATTGTTGATATCACAATCCCCCATGACGAGAATCTCGTGAAGGCTGAGAGCGACAAAAAAATAAAATATGTGGACTTAGCTCGCGAGATTGTCGACATGTGGGAAGTCGATACGGCAATCATTGTTCCAATAGTCATTTCCGCTAACGGTCTTATAGCTAAGAGCCTCGACCAACACCTTCAGAGGCTCGCGTTGGGCAACTGGATCAAGGGCGTGATGCAAAAAGCAGTGTTACTGGACACGGCACGCATTGTGCGGAGGTTCCTCTCTCTGGAGCCCTGACCACCGGTAGCTTGGTCCCTGTACCCGATGCCGGTGGGATACTATATTTTATATTTTTAAATGTATTTTTTTTTATAACTATATTTAAAAATGTATTATATAAGTTATTTTATTGAATAAAGAGCATAATAATAATAATATAATATTATAAAGAGGTAAAGTTTGTGTGTTTGTATATTTGTTAAATTGTAAGGGGTAATCTCGGGATCTACTGAACCGATTTTAAAAATTCTTTCACCAATAGAAAGCTACGTTAATGTGGAGTGTCATAGGCTATATAGCATCACGCTACAACGAATAGGAGCGGAGCAGTAATAGTAAATGTTTCAAAAACGGGGGAAAAGTTATTCCTTTTGAGAGCTTCGTTGCGTATGCTGCGTGAGTAATATTGTTTAACCGACTTCAAACAAGGAGGAGGTTACTCTATTCAACCGTTTTTTTATTATTATTTTTTTTTTATGTTTGTTCGCGCAGAACTCCGTCGTTTATGGACCGATTTAGAAATTTTTTTATCGTTCGAAAATAGATACTCCCAAGGTGGTCCCATTTTAAGGAAGCCAAGATCTGATCGTGGCATCCTGGAGAAATCGAAAAAAACTTTTAAAAATTGTAGGGGCATCTAGGGCGTTTGTAAATTTTTTTATTAAGGGTTTTAAAGTAGTACAACTTAATGAAGGTCTGGAGTCGATCTGATGATGGAGACGCAAGACAGTAGAGAGAATTCCCTAATGATGTACAGCAGTTACTTTGTGTTTGGGTTTAATTAATTTGTACTGTCGAGAACTTTACACCTAGATAGATAGATTTTCAGTCCACACGACACTAAAAATAGTGAAAAAAAAATTAACAAAAAGAAACCGACTTCAAACAAAACTAAAAACTGAAAAATAAAATTTACTTAGCACAAAGTTAGTATATTCTGATTTATCAGATATCATCTATACTAATATTATAAAGAGGTAAAGTTTGTGTGTTTGTATATTTGTTAAATTGTAAGGGGTAATCTCGGGATCTACTGAACCGATTTTAAAAATTCTTTCACCAATAGAAAGCTACGTTAATGTGGAGTGTCATAGGCTATATAGCATTACGCTACAACGAATAGGAGCAGAGCAGTTATAGTAAATGTTTCAAAAACGTTGGAAAAGTTATTCCTTTTGAGAGCTTCGTTGCGTGTGCTGCGTGAGTAATATTGTTTAACCGACTTCAAACAAGGAGGAGGTTACTCAATTCAACCGTTTTTTTATTTTTTTTTATGTTTGTTCGCGCAGAGTTCCGTCGTTTATGGACCGATTTAGAAATTTATTTTTGTTCCAAAATAGATACTACCAAGGTGGTCCCATTTTAAGGAAGCCAGGATCTGATTATGGCATCCTGGAGAAATCGAAAGGAACTATTAAAAATTGTAGGGGCATCTAGGGCGTTTGCAAATTTTTTTTATTAAGGGTTCTAAAGTAGTACAACTTAATGAAGGTCTGGAGTCGATCTGATGATGGAGACGAAAGACAGTAGAGAGAATTGCCTAACGATATACAGCAGTTACTTTGTGTTTGGGTTTGATTAATTTGTACTGTCGAGAACTTTGCACCTAGATAGATAGATTTTCAGTCCACACGACACTAAAAATAGTGAAAAAAAAAAATTAACAAAAAAGAAACCGACTTCAAACAAAACTAAAAACTGAAAAATAAAATTTACTTAGCACAAAGTTAGTATATTCTGATTTATCAGATATCATCTATACTAATACTAATACTAATACTAATATACTAATACTAATACTAATATAATATTATAAAGAGGTAAAGTTTGTGTGTTTGTATATTTGTTAACAAACACACAAACTTTACCTCTTTATAATATTAGTATAGATATCTGATAAATCAGAATATACTAACTTTGTGCTAAGTAAATTTTATTTTACAGTTTTTAGTTTTGTTTGAAGTCGGTTTCCTTTTTGTTAAATTTTTTTTTCACTATTTTTAGTGTCGTGTGGAATAAAAATCTATCTATCTAGGTGTAAAGTTCTCGACAGTACGAATTAATCAAACCCAAACACAAAGTAACTGCTGTATGCTGGAGGTCGTGGGTTCGATTCCCACCGGAGACAAATATTTGTGTGACCCATAAATGTTTGTCTCAAGAGTCTGGGTGTTTCTATGTATAATATGTATGTATTTAAAAGTATATAAGTATTAATATCCGTGGTCTGATACCCATAACACAAGCAGGTTATCCCTAGCTTACTTTGGGATCAGATAGCGTTGTGTGAGATGTCCGTGAATATTTATTATTATTATTTATTATATCGTTAGGGAATTCTCTCTACTGTCTTGCGTCTCCATCATCAGATCGACTCCAGACCTTCATTAAGTTGTACTACTTTAAAACCCTTAATAAAAAAATTTACAAACGCCCTAGATGCCCCTACAATTTTTAAAAGTTCCTTTCGATTTCTCCAGGATGCCATTATCAGATCCTGGCTTCCTTAAAATTGGACCACCTTGGGAATATCTATTTTCGAAAAAAAAAAAACTACTAAATCGGTCCATAAACGACGGAGCTCTGCGCGAACAAACATAAAAAAAAATAAAAAATAAAAAAACGGTTGAATTGAGTAACCTCCTTCTTGTTTGAAGTCAGTTAAACAATATTACTCACGCAGCACACGCAACGAAGCTCTCAAAAGAAATAACTTTTCCCCCGTTTTTGAAACATTTACTATTACTGCTCTGCTCCTGTTCGTTGTAGCGTAATGCTATATAGCCTATGACACTCCACATTAACGTAGCTTTCTATTGGTGAAAGAATTTTTAAAATCGGTTCAGTAGATCCCGAGATTACCCCTTACAATTTAACAAATATACAAACACACAAACTTTACCTCTTTATAATATTAGTATAGATTACGCTACAACGAATAGGAGCAGAGCAGTTATAGTAAATGTTTCAAAAACGTTGGAAAAGTTATTCCTTTTGAGAGCTTCGTTGCGTGTGCTGCGTGAGTAATATTGTTTAACCGACTTCAAACAAGGAGGAGGTTACTCAATTGAACCGTTTTTTTTATTTTTTTTTATGTTTGTTCGCGCAGAGTTCCGTCGTTTATGGACCGATTTAGAAATTTATTTTTGTTCCAAAATAGATACTACCAAGGTGGTCCCATTTTAAGGAAGCCAGGATCTGATTATGGCATCCTGGAGAAATCGAAAGGAACTATTAAAAATTGTAGGGGCATCTAGGGCGTTTGCAAATTTTTTTTATTAAGGGTTTTAAAGTAGTACAACTTAATGAAGGTCTGGAGTCGATCTGATGATGGAGACGAAAGACAGTAGAGAGAATTGCCTAACGATATACAGCAGTTACTTTGTGTTTGGGTTTGATTAATTTGTACTGTCGAGAACTTTACACCTAGATAGATAGATTTTCAGTTCACACGACACTAAAAATAGTGAAAAAAAAAAATTAACAAAAAAGAAACCGACTTCAAACAAAACTAAAAACTGAAAAATAAAATTTACTTAGCACAAAGTTAGTATATTCTGATTTATCAGATATCATC
Source organism: Miltochrista miniata (assembly GCA_933228765.1). Classification (NCBI taxonomy): domain Eukaryota; kingdom Metazoa; phylum Arthropoda; class Insecta; order Lepidoptera; family Erebidae; genus Miltochrista; species Miltochrista miniata. The sequence goes on from OW121771.1 coordinate 4,728,139, forward strand.
TATACTAATACTAATACTAATACTAATATACTAATACTAATACTAATATAATATTATAAAGAGGTAAAGTTTGTGTGTTTGTATATTTGTTAACAAACACACAAACTTTACCTCTTTATAATATTAGTATAGATATCTGATAAATCAGAATATACTAACTTTGTGCTAAGTAAATTTTATTTTACAGTTTTTAGTTTTGTTTGAAGTCGGTTTCTTTTTTGTTAATTTTTTTTTCACTATTTTTAGTGTCGTGTGGAATAAAAATCTATCTATCTAGGTGTAAAGTTCTCGACAGTACGAATTAATCAAACCCAAACACAAAGTAACTGCTGTATATCGTTAGGGAATTCTCTCTACTGTCTTGCGTCTCCATCATCAGATCGACTCCAGACCTTCATTAAGTTGTACTACTTTAAAACCCTTAATAAAAAAATTTACAAACGCCCTAGATGCCCCTACAATTTTTAAAAGTTCCTTTCGATTTCTCCAGGATGCCATTATCAGATCCTGGCTTCCTTAAAATTGGACCACCTTGGGAATATCTATTTTAGAAAAAAAAAAACTACTAAATCGGTCCATAAACGACGGAGCTCTGCGCGAACAAACATAAAAAAAAATAAAAAATAAAAAAACGGTTGAATTGAGTAACCTCCTTCTTGTTTGAAGTCGGTTAAACAATATTACTCACGCAGCACACGCAACGAAGCTCTCAAAAGAAATAACTTTTCCCCCGTTTTTGAAACATTTACTATTACTGCTCTGCTCCTGTTCGTTGTAGCGTAATGCTATATAGCCTATGACACTCCACATTAACGTAGCTTTCTATTGGTAAAAGAATTTTTAAAATCGGTTCAGTAGATTCCGAGATTACCCCTTACAATTTAACAAATATACAAACACACAAACTTTACCTCTTTATAAAATTAGTATAATATATTTGTTAATTTTATTTTTTCACTATTTTTAGTGTCGTGTGGACTGAAAATCTATCTATCTAAGTGTAAAGTTCTCGACAGTACAAATTAATTAAACCCAAACACAAAGTAACTGCTGTATATCGTTAGGGAATTCTCTCTACTGTCTTGCGTCTCCATCATCAGATCGACTCCAGACCTTTATTAAGTTATACTACTTTAAAACCCTTCTTAAAAAAATTTACAAACGCCCTAGATGCCGATACAATTTATAAAAGTTCTTTTCGATTTCTCCAGGATGCCACGATCAGATCCTGGCTTCCTTAAAATGGGACCACCTTGGGAGTATCTATTTTCGAACGAAAAAAAAATTTCTAAATCGGTCCATGAACGACGGAGTTCTGCGCGAACAAACATAAAAAAATAAAAAATAAAAAAACAGTTGAATTGAGTAACCTCCTCATTGTTTGAAGTCGGTTAAACAATATTACTCACGCAGCACACGCAACGAAGCTCTCAAAAGGAATAACTTTTCCCCGGTTTTTGAAACATTTACTATTACTGCTCAGCTCCTATTCATTGTAGCGTAATGCTATATAAACTATGACACTGCACATTAACGTAGCTTTCTATTGATGAAAGAATTTTTAAAATCGGTTCAGTAGATCCCGAGATTACCCCTTACAATTTAACAAATATACAAACACACACACTTTACCTCTTTATAATATTAGTATAGAAGTATAGATGATATCTGATAAATCAGAATATACTAACTTTGTGCTAAGTAAATTTTATTTTTCTGTTTTTAGTTTTGTTTGAAGTCGGTTTCTTTTTTGATAATTTTTTTTTTACTATTTATAGTGTCGTGTGGACTGAAAATCTTTCTATCTAGGTGTAAAGTTCTCGACAGTACAAATTAATTAAACCCAAACACAAAGTAACTGCTGTATATCGTTAGGGAATTCTCTCTACTGTCTTGCGTCTCCATCATCAGATCGACTCCAGACCTTCATTAAGTTGTACTACTTTAAAACGCTTAATAAAAAAAATTACAAACGCCCTAGATGCCCTTACAATTTTTAAAAGTTCCTTTCGATTTCTCCAGGATGCCATAATCAGATCCTGGCTTCCTTAAAATGGGACCACCTTGGGAGTATCTATTTTCGAACGAAAAAAAAATTACTACGTCGGTCCATAAACGACGGAGTTCTGCGCGAACAAACATAAAAAAAAATAAAAAATAAAAAAACGGTTGAATTGAGTAACCTCCTCCTTGTTTGAAGTCGGTTAAACAATATTACTCACGCAGCACACGCAACGAAGCTCTCAAAAGGAATAACTTTTCCTCCGTTTTTGAAACATTTACTATTACTGCTCCGCTCCTATTCGTTGTAGCGTGATGCTATATAGCCTATGACACTCCACATTAACGTAGCTTTCTATTGGTGAAAGAATTTTTAAAATCGGTTCAGTAGATCCCGAGATTACCCCTTACAATTTAACAAATATACAAACACACAAACTTTACCTCTTTATAATATTAGTATAGATTATAATATTAGTATAGAAGTATAGATGATATCTGATAAATCAGAATATACTAACTTTGTGCTAAGTAAATTTTATTTTTCTGTTTTTAGTTTTGTTTGAAGTCGGTTTCTTTTTTGTTAATTTTTTTTTTACTATTTATAGTGTCGTGTGGACTGAAAATCTTTCTATCTAGGTGTAAAGTTCTCGACAGTACAAATTAATTAAACCCAAACACAAAGTAACTGCTGTATATCGTTAGGGAATTCTCTCTACTGTCTTGCGTCTCCATCATCAGATCGACTCCAGACCTTCATTAAGTTGTACTACGTTAAAACGCTTAATAAAAAAATTTACAAACGCCCTAGATGCCCTTACAATTTTTAAAAGTTTCTTTCGATTTCTCCAGGATGCCATAATCAGATCCTGGCTTCCTTAAAATGGGACCACCTTGGGAGTATCTATTTTCGAACGAAAAAAAAATTACTACGTCGGTCCATAAACGACGGAGTTCTGCGCGAACAAACATAAAAAAAAATAAAAAATAAAAAAACGGTTGAATTGAGTAACCTCCTCCTTGTTTGAAGTCGGTTAAACAATATTACTCACGCAGCACACGCAACGAAGCTCTCAAAAGGAATAACTTTTCCTCCGTTTTTGAAACATTTACTATTACTGCTCCGCTCCTATTCGTTGTAGCGTGATGCTATATAGCCTATGACACTCCACATTAACGTAGCTTTCTATTGGTGAAAGAATTTTTAAAATCGGTTCAGTAGATCCCGAGATTACCCCTTACAATTTAACAAATATACAAACACACAAACTTTACCTCTTTATAATATTAGTATAGAAGTATAGATGATATCTGATAAATCAGAATATACTAACTTTGTGCTAAGTAAATTATATTTTTCAGTTTTCAGTTTTTAGGGGGTAGAAGTTGCTCGCGTCCGTAGGATTTACCACCGTTTCCTAGGCCCACCCTACACGTGCCCCCCGGGTGGTGCTAAATGAGCAACAACGCCGAGCAACAGGCGGCGGTTAACTAACCTGACCACTGACAAATCACAGGCCAAGAAGGACTAAATCCTTGAAGCGCTCGTGGCCTCGCGGACTCAGTGTTCTGTAAACGATCACTGCAGTAAGCAACATTTACTATGGCCGGATATGGATGGGTGACCACCACGTGGACCACTTTGTGACATTTATTTACGAGCGTTTTCGTGCTTTGGAAGGCACGATAAGCCGTTGGTCCCGGTTGTCAGTAAAATGAGAGTCGTTAAGCCAAGTTGAAGGTCTTATGGGCGGCTTGAAAAATTTCAACTGTGGGTCGTCACAACCTGCGCCCGGGTCGGCAGCGCGTGTGTAGCGCCTCTGGTGTTGCAAACGTCTATAGGCTACGGTTACCAACCTTCCGGTGGGCCGTAAGCTTGTCTGTCACCTAAGTAGTATAAAAAAAAAATCCCTTCCAAAAGTGTGACCATATCGCTTTGGGAAAGCGATATGCGTATGTCCCACCACGTAATTATGAATATTATGAGCGATACGAATGTTGATATGTCATGCGATCCGGCTAACGCCCGGCGCTTGCAGGTACCCGGGCCTGCAAGTGTGAAATATGTTACCGATGACTGCGTGGGGGTAGGCGACCAGGCCCCTGTGACAGTGAATGCTACTGGCAGCACCAATAAAAAACTAGTTCAGCAAACACATTCAGGAATCGATACCTCTAATAGATTCAGTGGACTGCCCATAGATCTAACTGAGGAAGAACCATCCACTCAGACTAAAAAAATTACTAAACCACCACCTATAATACTATATGGCATAGAAGACCTGTCCAAATTAACAGAATTGCTAAATAAAACGGTACCTAGTGATAGCGTACAAAATTATCAATAGAGATAAATTAAGACTCATGACACAATCAACAGAGGTATATAAAGAACTGATAGAACTGATCCGGACCATGGGTCTCATTGGTCACACATTCACACAGAAACAAAATAAATGCTACAGAATCGTTATAAAAAATTTGCATCACACCACGCCTAAATCAGCTATTATAGAAGAAATAGAAAATACAGGAAACAGGGAACGAAGAGAAATCATCTGTGCAATATCCTGGAAAAATAAAAAGCCTCTTAACATGTTTTTCGTAAACATCGAACCCAGCCTTAGTAATCCAGAAATAAGGAATATTAAATATATATACCACACAAGGGTCAAAATTGAAGACCCAAGAAAATCAACTGAAATTCCCCAGTGCACAAGGTGCCAACAATATGGGCACACCAAAAAACATTGTATGCGTCCATACAGGTGTGTCAAATGTGGGAATGGACACAAAACTACGGACTGTCCAAAAAAAGACAACAACACACCAGCCACCTGTGCCCTATGCCACGGTGAGCATCCAGCCAATTACAAAGGCTGCCAAGTTTACAAAGAGATACGAGCACGAAAAATGGCCCAAGCAGGAAACAGAAAAGTTTCATTAGAGAAGAACATAAACTCATTTAAACCTCCGCCTATAATTGATGAATTCCCTCCGTTAAAACCATCTCGATATGACAGGCAACAGTTCGCAAACAAACAGGACAGAAGCAACAAACATAAAACTGAAAATATGCCTAGCTTTGCAATACTAGCTATTGGAATAGGAAACCAGAGATTGCCCAGTCTCAGTCAACAGGCTCACTAGAGCAAATTATAATCAAACAATCAGAAAAAATTGATGTTCTCATTCAACAAATAGGAACTCTAATGGGTCTCCTGACGACGCTTATAGCCCAGCAAAAGAAATGAAATTCTTGCGTATTGCAACATGGAACGTAAATGGCTTAACTCCGAATAAGCAAGGAGTCGAGGTATTCATAAACCTCCACAAAATAGATGTATTATTGGTTACTGAAACACACATGACTGACCAAAGAATAACTAAAATTAATGGATACAACATATGCTATGCTAATCATCTAGATGGGACATCACATGCTGGAGCAGCTGTGATAGTAAAGGAAAATATTAGACATCACATTCTGCAAAACTACAAACACGCACATGTACAAGCTGCTGTAATATCACTGGATGACTGGCAGGGATCGCTTAAGGTGGCTGCAGTATACTGTCCCCCGAGACATAAAATAAATGAGCAAATGTTTTGTGACTTCTTCCGCACACTAGGCTCTAGCCGATACATAATGGGTGGAGATTGGAACGCCAAGAATACATCTTGGGGCTCGCGACTAACGACAACAAGAGGCCGAGAGCTAAAAAAGGCAATTGACAAGAAAACTCTCGCTGTATTATCAACGGGGCAACCAACACATTATCCTACAGATCGTGGTAAGCTTCCAGACCTCATCGACTTTTTCATAACTAATGGAATTTCGGGACTTTATACAAAAGTAGAATCATGCTTGGATGGCTCCTCAGACCACACACCTGTGATATGTACACTAAGTACTACAGTCATCTGGAAGGAACCTAGCCCGACCCTATATAACCATAAGACGGACTGGCAGGCCTTTAAATTGTACATTGAGGAAAGTATCAACCTTCGTATACCTGAGGAGACTACGAGTTACACCACCAATATAATTCAAAAAGCAGCTTGGCTGTCAACGCCTTACTTGGAATCCAAACGACAAAACCAAGTGATTCCCCTGGAAATAAAAGAATTAATAGCCGTAAAGCGAAGACTAAGACGCCAATGGCAAACTAGTAGGAATAGACAAGACAAGAAGGCGCTAAACAAAGCTCAAAAAGAACTGAAAGATAAACTCAGAGAAAACGAGCATAATACCATGCAGGACAAGCTAAGAACGTTATCTCCGTATAAAGCCGATGACTATTCTCTCTGGAAAATGGCAAAAACAGTAAAAAGACCCAAAGAACACATACCGCCATTAAGAGAGAGTAATGGCAACTGGTCACGAAAACCCCAAGATAAGGCTGAGTTGTTTGCTGACTATCTGAAGGATGTATTCAAACCCAATAAACCGGATATTAATCACACAGAGGAGGAAATTGACGAAATCCTGAACAGAGACCAGCAAATGTCTTTGCCACTAAGACCCGTAACACCAGCCGAAGTCAGAAAAGCCATTACGCAGTTGAAGCAAAAAAAGGCACCGGGATTTGATCTCATAACTGCAGAAGTCCTAAAGCAATTACCAAAAAAGGGGATTGTATTACTGACAATCCTCTACAATGCAATATTCAGGCTTCAATACTTTCCAAAGTTATGGAAAGTGTCAATTATAAACATGGTTGCCAAACCAGGAAAACCAGCGACAGAAGTTAAGTCGTACAGGCCCATAAGTCTTCTACCCATACTCTCAAAGGTTTGCGAAAAACTAGTCCTGACTCGCCTCCTCCCAGTTCTCGATGAACAAGAAGTAATACCAGATCACCAATTTGGATTTCGCTCATGTCATGGAACAACAGAACAGGTGCACCGAGTAGCTCATACCATACGACAAGCTCTGGAAAAGAAGGAATATTGTTCTGCTGTATTTCTTGACATACAGCAGGCAAAGGCCTGCTGTATGTCAACACCGAGTGTGGCATAAGGGCCTGTTATGAAGCTAAAACAACACCTGCCAAATACAGCATACTTGCTCTTGAAGTCATACCTGCAAAACAGAATATTCCAGGTTAAGTGCGAGGAATATCTATCATCTATCTACGAGACCAGGGCAGGTGTTCCTCAGGGTTCGGTGCTGGGCCCGGTCTTATACACTATCTACACCGCTGACCTACCCACCTCAGAAGCAGTGGTGACAGCAACCTATGCAGACGACACTGCAGTTCTCTCCTGTAATAGAGACCCACACATAGCTTCCACAAAACTTCAGGAATGCCTTGACAAAATTGGACTATGGCTGAAGAAGTAGAGAATCCAAGCAAGTCCAGCAAAGTCTGTTCATGTGTCATTTACCCTAAATAGAAAGGATTGCTCAGCTGTGACACTTGATGGAACTATCTTGCCACACCATGCAAAAATCAAATACTTGGGTATGTACCTAGACAGGCGACTAACTTGGCGCGATCATATAAAGGCCAAAAAGGCGCAGGCAAATAAGAAATTTGGGAACTTGTACTGGCTGCTTGGTGGAAAGTCGTCACTAAGCCTTGAAAATAAGCTCCTCATATACAAATGTATATTGAAACCAGTTTGGACCTATGGTATACAGCTCTGGGGATCAGCGAGACACTCCAATATAGAAATTCTTCAACTTATCCAGAATAAAGTCCTGAAATCCTTGAGCAATGCACCATGGTTCATACGAAACACGGAAGTGCATGAGTACCAGGAAATCCCAACAGTAAGGGAAGAGATAGAAAGGTCTACTGCGGCTTATGGGCATAGACTTGAACAGCACAAGAACCATCTGGCTACAAAACTAATGGACACAAATAACTGCATATATCGGTTGAAAAGAATGCGACTAGCCTCAATCTAAGGGAAGTGGAAAAATATGAGATGACACATCAGAGTATGTGCATTCTCCAAGTATTTGATGAAATTATCAAATCTGATTAAAGCCATGGGGCTGATTGCAGATGGAAAGAAACAATAAAAAAAAAAGTTTTTAGTTTTGTTTGAAGTCGGTTTCTTTTTTGTTAATTTTTTTTTTCACTATTTTTAGTGTCGTGTGGACTGAAAATCTATCTATCTAGGTGTAAAGTTCTCGACAGTACAAATTAATTAAACCCAAACACAAAGTAACTGCTGTATATCGTTAGGGAATTCTCTCTACTGTCTTGCGTCTCCATCATCAGATCGACTCCAAACCTTCAAACTCCAAACCTCCAAACCTTCTAATGAGTAGGTATAAAATTAATGGAAAAATGTGTCAATGTCTCGACCTGAAATTTGTTACCTTTAAGCCCTAAGTAGGTACTTTGAAATGTAATATAAAATTAACTAGCTACATTTTGCACAATGAGGAGAAATTGTGACTAAATTACTCAGAAATATTTTATTAATGTTCATATTTTGTTCTTCTTCTTCTCTTATTTGCAATGCCTGAAAAAGGCTACTGAGTTGTGACCATGTTTTATTTTTAAGACCTTGTAATGTACACTTGGTTGGCAATAAAGTTATGATTATGATTATGATTATGATTCATTAAGTTGTATTAATTTAAAACCCTTCTTAAAAAAAATTACAAACGCCCTAGATGCCCCTACAATTTTTAAAAGTTCCTTTCAATTTCTCCAGGATGCCACGATCAGACCCTGGCTTCCTTAAAATGGGACCACGTTGGGAGTATCTATTTTCGAACGAAAAAAAAAATTCTAAATCGGTCCATAAACGACGGAGTTCTGCGCGAACAAACATAAAAAAAAAATATAAAATAAAAAAACGGTTGAATTGAGTAACCTCCTCCTTGTTTGAAGTCGGTTAAACAATAGTACTCACGCAGCACACGCAACGAAGCTCTCAAAAGGAATAACTTTTCCCCCGTTTTTGAAACATTTACTATTACTGCTCCGCTCCTATTCGTTGTAGCGTGATGCTATATAGCCTATGACACTCCACATTAACGTAGCTTTCTATTGGTGAAAGAATTTTTAAAATCGGTTCAGTAGATCCCGAGATTACCCCTTACAATTTAACAAATATACAAACACACAAACTTTACCTATTTATAATATTAGTATAGATTAATTAGGTTAATTAATTTAAAAATAAAAATAAACTAACATTAGGCATAAAATAGGTCTTGCATTACAAAGGTTAAAAAGTACATTTTAAAATTTGAAGGTACATTTGAGTTAACTGAGAACCTCGAGTAACTTTATTGTTCTGTTTCTCCATAATTTTAATGCTGCAACCAATCTGTAAGCATTCTCTTGCATTAATATCTAGATTTAGTGTACAAACTTATGCGTCCACTAGCTCTATTGTATAGTCTTTCACCCAGGACGTAACACTGGCGGGCCGCTAGCGAAGTTCCGTGCACAACTGGGTCGAAAATTGCATACTTTCTACGGGCTAAGGTGTACGCGATAGAATCATACTCGAGAATTGTATGAGTACGGTGAATTGGTTTAAAAATTAAAAGTTGACGAACGACGTGTCTTCGCCGAGGACTATCGGTCTCCATGACCGGGGGTCTGAGGACGGTGAGAGGGTCGCTCACTGTCCTTACAGAAGCAGGCCCATGACGGCAGCGTGACGTGAGCAACTCACGCACCCTTACAACACAACAACTGACACCCTTAGAAGCGGGATCACACCCGAAACCCCCAAAGACGCGGGATACCACCCGAACCACCCCCTGGGCGAGGCCGCAGTGGCGGCCGTACCGTAGGTCTGTTGGGAGTCCCGGGATATCCTTCCGAGAGCTTACCCGAGGCTCCCAACCACAGGCTGTTGGGCGTTACGTGAGGTTTTTTAGTCGGTAAGAGTCCGGCATAACATCCTTTGAGGATTTTCCCTCACGTAAAAAAAAAAGTATACAGCAAAAATTTCGGTATCGTGTATAAGTTATCTTTAATTGGTTCATTTCTGAGTTTAAGATGCAGTCTATTGCGGTTTCTTATACACTTTAAGTGACCTTGGGTTATCCATGGTTTATTGGCGGACTTTTTTAAAGATGTTAATTTTGTTTTAGTACAATTTTCTACGGTTTTTTTTATCTTAAAGATCAGCTCGTCAGTGTAAGTGTTAGGGTCAGAAATGTCCATCAGTTCACTAAAATCTAACTGTCGGAGTTCGTTTAGTGACGCTTCAACGTCTAAACGGTACGTCTTCAACGTCTACGGGTAATCAATGCACAAAATGGTTGAGTAATGGTCTGTTATTGTAGATGTAACGACCAATGTTTTAGAGCTAAGGTTAGGTTTTAACATAACATTATCATAGCAAGTTTTATCGTGAGTTGCATAAAACGCTTAGAGAGATAGCCTTGTTCCGCCAACATCTCCAAGTATTGATCAGCATCAGAGGAGTGAGTCCCCGGTAAGATGTCAATATTTATATCGCCAAGAATAGACACAGTTTTAAATGATGATTAATTGCATAATAAATCACACAAGCCATTTCTAAACACATCTGTGCTGGAAAATGATGGCAAGCGGTAAATTGCGACAGTAGCAAGGTCATTTTTAAATTTGCACACTAAGACAGAACCTTCATTAGATTTTTCACATATATATCACTACGCCATCATTTTGATTTATGTTTACATTGGTTGCATACGAATCATAGCCGGGCATAGGTGGAATGTGTGACATTTTACAAAATAAAATAAAATAAAATTTATATTCCCTTTGAAAAATATTAAAAACTATATTTAGGCATGTCAAAATTTTTGTGACTCTACCGGGGGTTCGGAAATGCTACAGACTGAGAAGAATACCCCAAGAAACTCAGTCCGGTCCCTCTTAATTCATCTTAGTATCTAATACAGTTTTTTTTTTAATGTAGAAAGGAGCAATTCTTGTCACTGCCAGGCAGTCTTGTCTTCTAGAAAGTTTTTAATGCTAAAATAAGCTTTCTGGCACAATTTAAGTTTTATTAGTTTTTTAAATTTATTAACTGACAAACCTGTTATGGCTGTCGGCAATGTATTGTACATTCGAATACAATTGCCTGCAAAAAAATTGCTTATTTTATTAAGCCTAAATCTAGGTCCAGCCAATTTATTCTTATTTCTTAAGTTTAGGTTATGGATTTGACTGCCTCTGTGGCGCGGTCGGTAGTGATACCGCCTGCGGCGCTGGAGGTCGTGGGTTCGATTCCCACCGGAGACAAATATTTGTGTGACCCATAAATGTTTGTCTCAAGAGTCTGGGTGTTTCTATGTATAATATGTATGTATTTAAAAGTATATAAGTATTAATATCCGCGGTCTGATACCCGTAACACAAGCAGGTTATTCCTAGCTTACTTTGGGATCAGACAGCGTTGTGTGAAGTGTCCGTGAATATTTATTTATTTAATATCACTATTTTTAATAAGTTTACTGTTATTTTTATGAGTATAAAATAAGTTTTCATATATGTACTGTGAATACACAGTAAGGATGTTGATATCCTTAAACTTTTCTCTTAATGACTCCCGAAACCCCATACCATAGATAGCCCGGACACTGCAACACAAAGATAATGTTCGATGTCGTTACTTAACTAGCACTCAGATAATTTATGACGTCGAAAGTACACTTCAATCTGCTAACAAAACTAAGAGTTCACTAAAATTACGATTTAAGCTACGTATATTCTCATATGAAAAATCACAATACGCAAGTTTTTAGGGTTCCGAAGCCAAATGGCAAAAACGGTACCCTAATAGATTCGTCATGTCTGTCTGTCTGTCCGTCCGTATGTCACAGCCACTTTTCTCCGAAACTATAAGGCCTATGCTATTGAAACTTGGTAAGTAGATGTATTCTGTAAACTGCATTACGATTTTCTTATAAAACTTGAAAAAAAGCAGTAATTTTTGGGGGTCCCCATACTCAGAACTGAAACACAATTTTTTTTTTTTTTCATCAATCCCATACGCGTGTGTTATCTATAGATAGGTCTTTAAAAATGCTATTGAGGTTCCTAACATATTTTTTTCTAAAGTGAATAGTTTGCGCAAGAGACACTTCCAAAGTGGATAAATGTGTGTCCCCCCTCCCTCTAACTTCTGAAAATTAAATTGAACGAGATAGAGTTGGTAGTTTTTTTAATACGTCATAAGCCGCAATTTTCGGTTAGAAAAATCACTAACACTGCGAACGTGTTAACACATCAATCAAAGTTACAACGAACTACAAGAACTTTTATGTTATTTTGCTACGTCCTTCATGGGCGAGTTCAACTCGCACTTGGCCGGTTTTTTATTACTTAATTCCGATTGGCACTCACTAGGCGAACACGTGCAGGAGTCTCTATTCCCTAAGATCTCATATTCTTTATGTACATTTTCCATAATAGTGTTAACTACTCTAGGGCCAGAAAAGTTTATGTTTCGTTCGGCGCTCTAGGCACCCTCATAGTCTGTTGATTGAAGTAGGTGGTTGTGGCTGTTACTCCTCTGCAGTTTTTCGGGCGGGGCACTGTAGGTCGCCAGTTTCATGATTTTGACTGCCTCTGTGGCGCAGTCGGTAGTGATACCACCTGCGGCGCTGGAGGTCGTGGGTTCAATTCCCAACGGAGACAAATATTTGTGTGACCCATAAATGTTTGTTTCAAGAGTCTGGGTGTTTCTATCAATACATATAATAAAATCGTAACAAGTCGCTGTCTGTACTTGGAATATAAATAAGAAACAATATTATAGGGAGGTTTTAAGAACGCAATAGAACCCAAAACAATGATTTTTAGAATTTTTGTCTGTATGTCTGTATATCTGTTTGTCTATACGTTCGTGCACGCTAATCTCAGTAACCGCTTAACCGATTGCAATGCGATTTTCCTAATTGTGTTGAGGTTTGCTCCACTTAACGTGTAGTGTTTATTTCATGTCAATCTAAGGTTATAAATAAAAAAGTTATATCACTTTAAAGAATCGTACATAGACATATGAATCTAAAAATGGGTAAATCTAAACTGGCGTGTTAGCTTAATCATTAAAGAGCCTAATGATTAAGGCTATTTTAAAACAATTTAGAATATGAATCGTTTTAGAATAGACTAGCTCTTTTATGATTAAGCTAACAGAGCAGTTTCACACGCTGCTGGTTGATGAGTCTGATGAAGAAATACCTCTCCTTTCATACACCTTATGTGACGTAAACGAAGTTGCGGGGTCAGCTAGTGTATAATATGTATGTATTTAAAAAGTATTCGAAATACTGAGCGACTGCGTAAAGAGCTTTAGAACAACACAAAACCCCGCTATGAATCTAAACAAAGATCCAAATACTAGTCTAACTGACACCATACCAAACAGAAGAAATACCGGACGTCAGCCTGCTCAAGCATGGTCCTGAAGCAATGTATTAATATCCGTGGTCTGATACCTATAACACAAGTAGGCTATTCCTAGCTTACTTTGGGATTAGATAGCGTTGTGTGAAATGTCCGTGAATATTTATTATGATTGTGTGACATGTTGAAGCGCATGCAAGATGCACACTTAGGCGACTGACTGCAAGCAGAGCACTCTTTGAGGGCGTGGCCAAGACATCCGCAATGACCACAAGTTGGTTCTGTATCCCGGCAATATTTAGCCGAGTGCCCATACTGTTGACACTTATAACACCTAGTCACAAGCGTGTAGTCTCGGACTGGGCAAGAAGTTCAATTAATGAAAATTCGTTCCTGGTTAATAAGTAAATTTCTAATTTCAGCTGTTACTTCAACAATAAAATTACTGCATTATTAATAAAATTATTGTCTTTTTTATCAGTTCAGAAATTGTTCACGGGTCAGGCTCGGGGGCTTTTCAGTAATATTCTGCTCGAATAGGCAGTCGAACAGATGTTGTTGTGAGGTATTAGACGGCACTCATAGGAAAATTAATCAAGGCCTCTTTTTGAAAGTTTCTTGAATTTTGAGACCCGATAATTGTAACTGCTGGGATTATTTTAGTTTCTCCAGGTCATCCTTTCCTGCTTCTCAATCCACGAATGTGTAACTGCAGTTTTTCAATATTGGTCAGACTCGTGTCCACACCATTTTACCACACTAGTGTGACGAACGTATAATACCTGTTACTCGTGGTCATACTAGTGTGACGAACGATAATACTGTTACTCGTGGTCACTATTAATGGCTATTTCTACTTTTTACGATTCTCATCGTCACCTTCATGGTAAATTTTAAATGCTGATTGTTCGATAACTCAGTGAGCTAGTGGACTGTCTTTTGGTAGTTCTTGCAGGCACACAAGACGACACAAGAAGTTTCGGAAATCGGACCGCCACCAAGAATGACTCGCCACTTACCTTGATTCCCGGTCTTCTGAAGGATGCTCCGAGGCCTTGAGATTCCCTTGAGGTTGTTTCCGAGTTGCCGTGTCGACCGAGGCACTGACACACACATGTATCGCGCACAATTGTTCCGAACCGCGTCCGAGATTTGACTGGTCGGTCGATGCGAAACCGGCCGCCCGCCCGGCAGGAAGCGGGGGGCGGGGGATAGCCAGCCAAGTGGCGAGTTCTCCCGATAGCCGACCGTGTCGCCGAAACATCCTGCCGCCTAACCAAGGTTCTGCCTTGGTTACCCACTAAACCACCGAAGGCAATCCACAAAGCTTAGAGACAGGTCGTAAGATGTTCCCTTGCTGAGTCCTGACCTCTACAACTCTGACAATTCCGTCACTACCCGGAAGTAACCTAACGATCCGACCGCGTTTCCATTGGAGAGGGGGTAAATTATCCTCCTTTATCAATATCAGGTCATCGACCTTGGGAGCCTCGTTATGAGAAGTCCACTTATGCCTTTGTTGGAGTGTGTGAAGATATTCACATCTCCACCGAGACCAGAAATGCTGGGATATCTTTTGAATAAGTTGGTACCGAGACAACCGGTGCTCCGGAGTTTCCGTGTAGGGATACTCAGGAAGTGCAACGAGAGGTTGCCCTATTAGGAAATGACCGGGGGTCAATACATCAAGGTCTTCCGAGTCCGTACTAAGGGGGCAAAGCGGCCGAGAATTCATTACCGCTTCTACCTTGGTAAAAAAGGTGGTCAGCTCTTCGAAAGTGAGCTTGGCTTCTCCGAGAACCCGTTTCGCATGTGTCTTGGCACCCTTCACTGCCGACTCGAATATCCCACCGCTTGAAGGGTTTGAAGGGCAATTGAAGAGCCAAGTTATGTTTTGAGCCGTCAGCTTCCGATCAATTTCCTGGTGATGGTTCCGTAAGAATATGTATAACTCCTTTAAATATTTATCGGTTCCCGTGAAGTTTGTACCGCAGTCTGATCGGATCAAGGACGGTACACCTCTCCTAGATACGAACCTAGTCAAGGCTGCCACGAAGGCTTCAACTGATAAGTTTGATACAATTTATAGATGTACCGCCTTAACCGACAAGCAAATGAAAACGCATAAGTAACACTTTTGAACCCTTGCATTACGCAACGAGCTCGTTTTGACGTAAAAAGGTCCAGCGAAATCCGTGCCGACCCCGACGAAAGGTCTGACTCCGGTAACACAATTGGCAGGCAAATCTGCCATATATGGCTGTTTAGGCCGAGCCCGGTGTCGAAAACATTGAACGCATTTAAACGTTATGTGTCGCGTGACACGCCGCGCCGAGATAATCCAGTAGAGTCGTGAGAGAATCGCACTCAACGCGTTAGCTCCGACGTGACAGTAGACCTTATGATAATGATTGACTAGCAGGTCTGTGAAACTACCCCTCGCCGGTATTAATATAGGGTGCCGTGACTCATATAGAAGGGTAGAGGCGCCGATTCTGCCGCCGACACGAATAATATCATCCCTGTCCAAAAATAAATTCAACCGTCGCAATGAATTTTTAATTTCAGTACCCGTTCGAAGGTTTGTCAATTCATCGGAGAAATTTTTTGACTGCACAATACGAATTAAGCACAGATTGGCGAGTCTACGTTCCGACACCGTTAAACTACCGTAAACCTTCTCAGAGTTAATTTTTGAATTGTTTTTAAAGCGTAGTAAGTATGTAGTAACGTTTAGCAACTTTTCATATGAACTAAAACGATCTAATAAATTAAAATCCGATATCAATTCGTTTACATTAGCAACCCTAACGGCCGGCCTCAGGCCAGGTAACAAATCTGGCGGGAACTCTGGGCCCCCGGACGGCCACGTATGGGGCGGCCGCTCCAGCCAACTCGATCCCCACCACAAGGGATGGTTCAAGAGTTCTGCCGCCGAGCAACCGCGTGACGCAACGTCCGCACAATTCATCTCGCCGGGTACGTGACGCCAGTCGATGTTGGTCTTAGAGGTTATTATATCCGAAACCCGGTTTCCTTCAAAGACTTGTAATTTATGAGGTGGTGTCCGTAACCACGCCAAAACGATAGTGCTGTCGCACCAGCCTACAATTTGGTCTAACCGAACCTTATCCTCCATTGACTCGACCGTGTGATTAACCAACGTTGACAGCAACTTAGCACCATTCAACTCCAGTTTCGGTATGGTTAACTTAACCCTTAATGGCGTTATACGTGACTTAGCAATAAGTAGGCGTACGTGAGTCCGTCCGTCTGCGCCCTCCGCTCGCAAGTAGACTGCTGCAGCGTAACCGACGCTGGAGCCATCACAAAACCCGTGAAGAGTATATTTAGTCGGTCCTTCCAACTTGACACACCGGGGAATGGAGATACGTTGCAGATGCGGTAAGTCAGAGATGATATCCCTCCATTGTCGCACTAAATCTATGGGGGCCGGGGCATCCCAAGCTACCCCCTTTGAGTTATCAGAAGTCGCCAATAGGGACTGTAATAAAAGTTTTATTTTAAAAACTACTCACAGACAGATCCACCCAAGTGAGTCGTAAAGTCTAGCCACTATTGACAAAATACTACGACGTGTGACGTCACTATCTGTGGGCAGATTTACATGGTAAGTGAAATTGTCACATTTGGGGTCCCACTGAATGCCTAAAATCTTGACAAAACCCGTTCCATCCGAATCGCGATCATCGAAACGCCGCGGTGACTCCAAGTGTTCCGTGGGTAAGTCATTCAGTAATGCTGGCATATTACTGGACCATTTCCGTAACTCATAGCCGGCCGAATTCATCAATGAGATTAACTCATCGCGAAGCTCACGCGCCTCAATCAGCGAGTCTGCGCCGCCATTCAAATCGTCAACGTATGTGTTGTCTATGAGTAACTTAGCGGCACGGGTTTTATCAACCTCATCCCGGGCGAGCTGGTGTAAGCAGCGTATGGCTATGAAAGAGCTCGACTTCAAACCGTATGTATTTGTGTTTAATTGATAGGTAAGTAGGGGCTCCGTGGGCGACGCTCGCCAGAGAATCAACTGATATCTCCGATCGTCCGGGTGAATCCACGTCTGCCTAAACATCATTTTAATATCCGTAGTAAATACAATTTGTGGAACCCTAAATTTCATTATAATATTAGTGATATCGCTTTGCAATCGTTCTCCCGAAAACAGACAGTCGTTTAATGACACTCCCGAACTTGTTTTCTGACTGCCATTGAATACAACGCGAATTTTATTCACATCGCCCGATTTTTTAAAGACTCCGTGATGTGGGAGAAAGTAATGTTCTTGCCCCGAATTAATATCAAATTGCGATATACTCATGTGTCCCAGCCTAATATATTCATTAATAAATTCAATGTATTTCTCCCGAAATTCCGTATTCCGTTGCATCCGCCTCTCAAGCGACATAAATTGCTTATAAGCGGGCTGGCGTGAGTCTCCTAACAGACGTCTATTACCTGCCGAGATAAGAGGTAAGCGCGAGATATATTTACCGTCCGGGCCTCGCGATACCGTTGAAACAAATAATTGTTCGCATTCCAAGTCCTCGGGACTTTTAATTTTATTAAGAGGGGGTTCCTCAGATCGCCAAAACCTTTCCACCGTTTCCTTGAGTGTCAACTGGTTAACCGACGATTCGGCCAGCTCCCGCGTCTCCGGCGAAACTGGTCCGAATACCGCGAAATTAAATACCGTGCCCAACGCGTAGGGCCCACCCTGACACAAGGTAATCTTTTCCCCATTTAAGATTTGACCGAGTATATCACATCCAAAAATTACGTCTATCTCTGAAGAATTCAATGAGCCGTTATCTGCGAGTTTCAACTCTTTAAAAACCAAATTTGTTCTGTTAACCGAATAAGACGTAAGCCTTCTTAAAACTGCCGCCGTTACCGCTAGTACTGGGTGTTCTGAATGTTCTGGTCTGAAATATATAACAACAACGTGTTGATATGTATTGGCTTGAATGCCACCGATACCCGTGATTTGTACATTACTATAAGACCGTTTCAATCCGAGGGTAGATACCAAATCCCCCCTTATTACCGACATTTGAGCCCCTAAATCTAAGAGAGCCCGTGCTTTAACGAATTCACCATTTTTATTCTTAATTTCAATAATAGCTGTGGGTAGAATAACATTATACGGGTTTCGATGCAAAGACGTTGAAGATGAGTCATCATGTAACCTTAATTGCTATGCTGAATATTGCTTTTGAGAATTATTACGTGACTGACCGCGCGATTCGTGCGATTCCCGCCGTTCGCATGCCTGATAGCCGTTGCGCGAGCTGACCTGAACCACACGCTCAGCTGATGAGCGCGACGGTACCTCTCTTCTTTCGCGAGGAGAGGCCGTGCGCGTGCGACGACGCGGACGGTGGCTGCGGTAGCCAGGTCCCTCCGAAGGCGAGCTAGCGCGAGACGCAGTATAGTTGTGCATGCATATTAAGTCGTTGTGACCCCGATGGCCACAGCGTTTACATGCTGTCCTTTTATCGCACGTAGATGCCGAATGCTTACCAAAACATTTAAAGCATAAATTTTCAGCTCGCACCCAGTCTTTACGCTGACCCGCGGTTAATTTTTTAAATTTAAAACACTCCGAAATCATGTGACCGCTTATTTCACAGTATAAACAGCGCCTAGCGATTATTCGTTCATTCCTGTAAGATTCACTTTCGTTTCCGATGATGTGTATGGTGCGGCGGGTACGATTGTCCTTCAAGGTCGCGCCGTCAGCTGTTGTTGAGTCTATAAGCCGACATTCATTTTGCAGAAACTCCACAAGTTGATTGAATGTGGGTAGGGTGATTATATTTCCGCCGTACTTCTGTTCAAACCGAGTTTTAACGTCTAACGGAATTTTATTTAAGCTAATGAATAATAAAATATAAGACCATTGATCTATAGGAAGGCCTAAATTATTCAAGGCGCGAGTGGACTCCAACAGTGGGTTTAGAATTTTAGAACGCAGATCATAGGGTTTATTTAATGTAGGTAGCTGTAGGATTCTAGAAATGTGACTATCTGCTAGCATTCTGATATTTTCATATCTACCCTTAAGAATTTCTAAGCCTATATCTAGGGATTCGTCTACCATAGGTAAATGCCGTATTAAGGTATGCGGTTCATTTAACACATGAGAAACTAAGTAATGACTTTGTTATCAGACTATCATTCATTGCAAAATTGATATAAATTGAATAAACATTTTAAATAGTTTGTGTATTGAACTGCTTAATTGGTTTTCAAATACAATTGAATCTACATAAGTACTTAATACTTATACAAATTAAGAATTTTGTTCATATATTCCCTTTTTTTGAGTAGGTAAATATTGTAAAGTATTATAAATTACTTGTCCATTACTCTAAGTGATACTACATTCTTCACTGATATAAATTATTTTCAAAGGGCAATATAAATAAAAATGATGACCCGCAGTGCTGTAACCCGTGACTTGCAACAAAAGTTCAATCTCACCATTAAGGAACTTGAAATTTGCAAAAATCTTAATAAGCAGTTGTTGGAAGAACGGGACGACAGTGAAAAAGAAATATTAAATGTCATTGAGAAAAATACCCAACTCAAACAAGAGTTGGCTGAGCTACATTCACAGGTAATGGAGCTCACACTACAGCGGAATCATCTTCAGGAAACGGTGGTAGGTCTGGAAGAGTGCAGCAACACCCATGAGAGAGCCTTAAAGCGTATCAGCATTCTGGAATGTGAGCTAAGTGATGTTCATAACTCCATCACTCACAGGGAGACTCTCAAATCAGCTGATCAGGTTGCCCTCTCCCACAGTCTGTATGATGAGCTGATGAGTGTAAAGTCAGATCGTATTAATCTTGACCAGCCCATGACCTTAGATATTATAGATCTCTCGACACCCGATACTTCTAATAATATTACTTTAGCATCTAACAACACCATTAGATTAGTTAGTACTAGCAGGAATAAATTAAAAAAATATATAAAGCTCAATAAATTTATTGTTAAATCACAGAAACAAATCAAAAAGTTTAAAATAGGTGCGAATAAATATCTTAGGACTTGTAAATCAAATTATCAGCTACAACAAGTAGTAGAAACTAGTAGAAAACAATTAACCATTCAAACAGAGCAGTATGAGACTGATATACTTCAATTGCAGTCAGAAATCATACATTTAAATAAGTCTTTAGAGTCAATAACATTAAAGTACAAAATATCACAAAAAGAAATTGGAGAGTATATTGAGGCACTAAATAGCTTGGTTGAGTCTTGTCACAGCAATGAACAAAGGTTCCATTCACTTGAGAAATTATATAATCAATCACCAGCCTGTGAAGAATCTCTGCCACATTCTTCCTTGCCCATAACATCCCAGACTGAGTCAACGCTTCCAGGGGTTCACTTAGCGGGCAGTATGGATGAACATGCTATACAATTAAACTTAACTTCCTCTGCTGACCCTGTAACAAAGGTTTCAGAAATTGTAAATACTGGAAAGATAGTTGTATATTGTGATGAAATCGGCCAGAACTTAGGTTACCACTTAGTTCAACATATGAGTAGTTCAGTCATAATTAATTCATTTCCTGAGGCCACCTACTCTCAAATAGTTAGTAAAGTATTGACTAGTACACACTGCCCACAATCAACAATAGTTATATTTATTGGCAGGAGAGACTATGTAAATATAAACACTATTAATAATTTCCATGAAAAGTTGTCAAAATTGTCAGTCAAACAGGTAATATTGTCTACATTACCATATAGTAAATCTTTCTCACGTAATGAGAACAATACTCGATACAAAATAAACAGAAAATTATACAAGTTGACTAATAATAGTAGAAATTTTGAATTATTCGACTGTAATCTTGTATTACGTGAATCTTTTTTGACTATAAATAGATACTTACTATCTAAGTTCTTAAGACGACAGGTAGCGATATTGCTATCAAATTTTTTATTGAATCAAGCCAAACTTTTGGCTTCTAATAAAACTGCTCTTATTGAGTATAATTTTAATAATAGTGTTGACATACTAGGTTGGGAAGGCGTCCCAAACAAGTCAAAAAACTAGGATATAAGACAACAGATAAAAAATCTGGCCATGGCTACAGGTCTTTTGAGACCATTGAGCCTACCACAAATAATGTTTTAAAAAGTAATAATTCTGAGTGCTGTAATAACAATATATCTAGTAGTTCAAACATAGCACACAATAGTATTGAAGTCTTATCCAACATGCAGACAAATATCCAGAATAGTAAGACAACAAAATGTTTCTCTGGCAAGCTAACACCTTGTTATACTAAAAATAAAGAAATTATAAAATGTATTAACCTGGTCCATCAAAACATTCAAGGTTTGGATGGGAAGGAGCTGGAATTGGAATTGTTTATGAATTCCAGCAGTATCGACATTGTATGTTTAAATGAGCACTGGCTAAGAAGCCATGAATTCACTTACAGCTTTAATAATCATAAGGTTGCAAGCTCGTTCAACAGGAAAAATTATATACGAGGTGGCTCGTCAATATTGGTTAGTAAATTATTAAAATTTAAAGATAGATGTGATGTTGTTAGTCTATCCGTTGAACGGGTTGTAGAAATTTCATGTGTTGAATTGGAGCGATTCATTGTATTAAATATGTATAAACCTCCGTGCGCCCCTTTTGATGTTTCTTTGGAGATTATGGAGTGCGCTCTAAATAAAGTTTATAATAGCCATAAAACTGTTATTGTATGTGGAGACCTTAACATAGATATTTTGGTGAAAACTTCAGAAAGTTTGGACCTTCTGAATCTATTTAAATCATTTAATTTATATAACAATTTTATGGAACCAACCAGAATAACGGCCACAACTGCAAAATGCATTGATAACATATATAGTAGTGAGAAATCCATACATAAATCTATTGTCAAAAAAGTTCGCTCAGATCACACAGGGCAGTTTGTCTCATTCTGCATTTCTGAAAAAGTCCAAAAGAGACAAGTAAATATGATAACATTCAGTGAAAGCCGTATACAAAATTTCAAATGTAATATTACACAAAAGGTACAGTTGTTGCCCTATCACGGTAGTTCGAATCACTTGTATAACTCATTAGTCAACTTGATTAATGGTGAGTTCAGTGCAATTTTCACACCTAAGCGCCGATCTTTTAATAAACGTTTCTCCATGAGTGAGTGGGCAACTCCTGGAATTTATAAAAGCCGTAACAAACTGTATGAACTATATGAAGAGAAGTCCTATAACCACAATCCGCAATTTCAAGAATTTGTAAAAAAATATTCAAAAACATTCAGACAAGCCTGTCTTAGAGCGAAATCTATTTATTTAAAAAATAAAATCAAATGTTCAAATAATATTATTAAAGAAACTTGGAATGTCATAAACATTGAAACTGGTAAATCTAAAATACGTTGTAATGATTTTCATTTAAAAATAGATAATTTTGATATTGAAGAGGACTTGGAAGTTGCGACTGAATTTGAAAAATATTTTTCTAACATTCCAGTTTCTATTACCAGAAGTCTCTCTTCTTGCTCTGCTTCTGCCGAACAAATTCTAAAACTTGGCGTAGACGAATGCGGCACAGACTTTGAATTCTCAGCTGTCAGTCCTATAGATGTTTTAAAAACTTTTAACGAAATTAATATGAAAACCACTAAAGATTTATGGGGTCTATCTGTCAAAACTGTTGCTCATATTATAACTGAAATAGCCCCGCATCTGGCAACTGTGTTCAATAGCTGTGTCGAGACTGGTGTGTTTCCTGACTTGATGAAACATAGTAAAGTCATACCTTTATTTAAGGCGGGAAATAGTGAGGATCCCTCGAACTTTCGACCTGTTTCCATATTACCTACACTCAGTAAAATTTTTGAAAAGCTAATGCTTAAACAGTTGCTCAGTCACTTTAATAAACATAATTTACTACACAGGAAACAGTTCGGGTTCACAAAGGGTTGTTCAACAGTGGATGCAGGAGTTGCTTTACTTAAGAGTATTTACACGGCTTGGGAGGATTCGCAGGATGCACTGGGTGTGTTTTGCGATTTGTCTAAGGCCTTCGATTGTGTTCACCACGAAACTCTGGTCAAAAAGTTGCGCCACTATGGTGTCAGGAATAGAGCTCTCGACCTCATGACTCCTTATTTGAGCAATAGAATTCAGAGGGTTGAAGTAAACGGTATACGATCTCCAGGGACCCCAGTTGTAATGGGTGTCCCGCAGGGTTCAATCCTTGGTCCATTTCTCTTTTTAATATACATAAATGATTTACCTTATTATGTTAGGGATGAACATGAGATTGTTCTGTTCGCGGATGATACTTCTCTGACATTTAAAATTAATAGACAGTTAATGGATTATGACGATGTTAACAGTGCACTTTCAAAAGTTGTTTATTGGTTTAGCGTTAATAACCTTCTTTTAAATGATAAAAAAACTAAAGTAATAAAGTTTTCGACACCTAATGTGAGACAGGTGGCGACCAATGTACAACTGAATGGATCCGGGCTGGACTCTGTGGAGACTACAGTATTTTTAGGCATTACAATTGACTCGAAGTTGCACTGGGGCCCGCATATAGAAAAATTGTCAGGTAAATTAAGTTCTGCTGCATATGCAGTTAAAACAATTAGACGGCTCACTGATGTTGAAATGGCTAGAATAGTCTATTTCAGTTATTTCCATAGTGTTATGTCATACGGAATTCTTCTCTGGGGAGATTCAGCGGACATCAATAACATATTTATATTACAAAAGAGAGCTGTGAGAGCAATATACCAGCTAGGTCCTAGAGTTTCTCTAAGAGAAAAATTCAAAGAAATTAATATTCTAACTGTTATATCACAATACATATATGAAAATTTAATTTATGTGCATAAAAATAAGGACCAATTTCTAAAAAAATGTGATATACACAATGTAAATACCAGGCATAAAGATAATCTTGTTTTACATGCTACTCGTCTACACAGTATAAGCAGTTCTTTTGTCGGACAATGTATAAAGTTTTATAATAAACTTCCCAAAGAAACTAGATTATTGTCAATAAACAAATTCAAAGCTACCATTAAAGCCAAATTATGTAGCAAGGCATATTATACAATTCAAGACTATATAGATGATAAAAATGCGTGGGTTTAAGGCGCTCCAAGTCAACACACAAAAAAAAAATTATGTACCTACCTAGACGAATTTTGTTTAAAAAAGGATATTGCTTAATGAAAACTCGCGTGTACAAATCTCATCACACAAATCATTCAACAATTACACCTCTGTAGTTGTTGAATGATTTGTAATTACCTACTGGATGTTAAAAGAGTGGCTGGAGTTTTATTGCCAGGTTCTTTTTTTCTCCAGCTCTACCTATTGCTTTGCGAATCTGGCAGTAAATGTAAATGTAGAAGCAATCATTTGAACGTTCATAAGCGTTACATTGTGACCTATATGAATAAAGATTTTTTCATTTTTCATTTTCAATGAAATTTTTCCGTCTTTGATATATCTTTCCGTGTTAGTACCAACGAACTGAATAGGCTTATAAAACTTGTCCACTGAAAAACGTCACCATCAAATTTGCATAAATCGATTCTGGGAAGTCTTGCCGTATTTGAACTCTCGGACGGTCTGTGAACCCCGTCCAAACCCGGGTAAGCCGACGAGACCGCTTCCAGCTGATTATAAGCTAACTCCGCCTCATTATAATCAGCCGTATAGATTTTAATCATTTCCGAATCTACCGTATTATCCAGCAATAACTCATACTGTTCCGACAAAAGTGCGTATCGTTCATCGAGTTTACGCAATCTCGCCGAAATAACTGCATTGGTTTGAGTTTTTCACTGATTATTTCAACTATTTTTGTAAACAAACACAAAGCGTTTGGTAAGTTAAGTAACAATATAAGTCAACAAGTTAAATTGTGAGCCAGATTTGGAAGAATAAGGTTTTGAATTATTTGATCCCACGTAGATGACGCGACGATCCACGAAGGTGACGCAGTAGCTTTACAGACATTATTAATCATTATTTAAGTACAAATTATAAGTTAATTTGTTCATTCGGCAGTTATATGGTAACAGCTAGTTAACTAAAAACAATTACCAGATTCTATACACAAGCAGGTTATTCCTAGCTTACTTTGGGATCAGATAGCGTTGTGTGAGATGTCCGTGAATATTTATTTATTTATTTATTTTATACACATGCTTTTGACGTAAAAGTTATTCTGGAACCATATATTATAAAAATAACACAGTACATCTCTTGGGCACAAAGTGGCAAATTATCAGTTGCCTAGATCGCGTAGCATAGCTATACCAAAAAACCTCTTATACGATATCCAACATGAAATTGTGTAACGGTGGCGGGGCAGCCATATTAAATTGCAAAATTAACCCGAAATTCGTAATCAGCATACTAAAAAACACTTTATCCGATAGCCTACATAAAATTTTATAACGGCGTCGCGGCGGTCAAATTGGATCTCAAAATTAATCTGAAATTCGTAGCTTGGAACAAATGGACGTCATATTTTAAATTCCTACCCATAAAATCTCTAAAACGATATCCATATAGATCGCGGTCGCCATCTTGGATCTCAAAAGTGACGTCATATACTTAAATTTAAACAAAATTGAAACAGTATCAAATGGCGTTGAGCACGCTCAAAGTATTCGAATATTACGATAATACCGGACCGGGGGCACGGGAAATAAAGCGATTCGTCCTCTCTCTGGAAGGTCTCGGCCGGTACTAATTTCTCGCGGCTCGTGCATCGACTTATAATATATTGAAAAACTTCACTTGTACTGTTCCGCAACATTTATTATTGTAATACCCAACCGGTTTCGCCTTTCGGCATTCTCAAAGGCTATTTACTTATTTAGATCATAATAAATTACACTCCCAACGCATAAACAATGACAATTATTTCCATGTAGGTATACCAACAGACAAGGTTGTCAGTTTTCAAGTTTACCCCAAAAATTAGGGAGAATGCAAAGTATCAAAATATTTGAAAACTATATTATTTCCATTCATATTACAATATTTAACTAATTTTAAGGGTTGTTAGTTCACAATGTGCCCAGAAAAAAAATTTTACTTCTGAAAATTAAATTATTACAATTCAAATTTAAAAACTATTGGTATTGTTTCAGTGTCATTATTGATAATTAATATTATTAAATGTAAATAACTCAAAATGTCCAAACGATTAAAAATGTCATACACTGCACCATTTTGATTTATCATTTATTTATTTAAAATGCAGGTGCTTGGTGCACTTACAGCTATGCCAAGTCGCACATCAAGCTATTAAAATAAACTAAAATTTCTAATTTACATTGACAATAAATAATTGCTAATTAATTACAAATAAACTGCACAGTACTACACAGTATTTACCAATTTACCAATTAATAATAATTATATAAATTACAAAATAATTACTAACATAAATGTCAATTCATTACAAATCATATCTTAATATATAAAACAAAGACGGGTTTGTTAGAACATTTTTATAACTCAATAACGGCTGTACCGATTTGGCTGAAAATTGGTGGGGAGTCGCGGGAAGTCGCGCGAGTCCGACTCACACTTGACCGGTTTCTGTCTAAAACACTGTTCCATAATTACCACTTACGAAAATGGTTTCTTAACGTTATTATCAATACCACACGAATAGTGACTAACTGCCTTGTGTATAATACCTACACTTAAATAGTGCAACTGTAAAGGCTTATAACTCGGTCAGTTTTCGTTAGTTTAATTTAATTTTTTTTTATACAGTATTTTGAAGCGGAACTCTAGTTGGGGTGTTTGAGCTTTGCGCTATACAAAAGTTCACGTTGTATATATTATTGATTAGTGTAAAAATAATAAAACATTGCTAATTATATTATATAAATAATAAAGTACAAATTATTAGTACCTACTTAAAAAGTACAGACTTATTGGAATAAATAATTATTTATAAAGTATTGGCAAAATAGTGCATGCAGATTAAAATGTACAAATTAATATTTATATAGAATATGTCAACGTTTGGCTCATACGCAATCAGGGCATTAAGCATATTCAAGGCTTGCCTCGTTGGCGCGTACTCAGCGGTCTTGGTTCGCGCCGCAGTCAGCGCGAACAAGCGCCGCGGCCCGTGCGTGATACGCGGCCGCCTTCTGTCCACAGTGAGGAGCGAGCAGCGCGAAAGTGCGCTCGGATTGTCTATCTTATTGTTTAGTAATAAGTAGTAGTGGATCAGAATTGAGCACTTGCGTCTAACCTCTAAAGTGTCAATTCCCACCATGCCACCTACAAAGAGAGATGGGTAGAGATAAGGATAATAACCGTATATGTCTTTAGGTATAGAAACCGAGCGAATTTTATTTGTACTTTTTCCACCATGACAATATATTTAGTTTCATGTGGATCCCACACCACCGAATTGTACTCCAGCTTACTCCTCACAAAAGCATAATATAAGCTAAGAATCGTTTGTCTGTCATCAAATCTCCTAGCCTGCCTCATGACAAAACCGAGACACTTATATGCACGAGCACACATATCAAATAAATGTTCGTTAAGGGTTAATTTAGTGTCCAGTGTCAAGCCAAGATCACGGATACTTGTGACTCGCTCCAGAGGTTGTCCATAGATATTGTAGGGGTGGACTATTGGTTTAAGACGACGAGTAAATGTCGACGTCTTGCATTTGGAAATATTTAGCTCAAGTTCATTGAGTTCACTCCAAGCGACAACACTCTCTAAGTCCCTCTGGAGCGCCTCACAGTCCGCAATGCTTTCCACACCCAAATAAAGTTTGATGTCGTCAGCAAACATAAGGCACCCAGCCGATCCAACGACATTCGGCAAGTCATTCACCATGATTAAGAAGTGGGTAGGTCCAAGGTTTAAACCCTGACTTACTCCGGAAGTGGTCATATAATGATCTGAACGATGTAAAGACAACTGTACATATTGTTTACGATTTGAGAAATAACTAGCTAAAAAATTTACTAAATTTGGTGTGAAGCCTATACTGGAAAAATTCTTGAGTAAAACACTATTTTGGACGCGGTCAAAGGCTTTTTTATAATCCAGATATACCACGTCCACTTGTTTACCACTGTCCATATCCGAAACAGCTTGATCCATGAAGTCAATTAAATTAGTAGAAGTCGATCTACCAGCTCTGAACTCAATTAAATGTCAAATTAACTAATCAAATTAATGTCAGAATATCCTATTAATTAAATGTCAAAATATTCAATCTTATACATATGTAGATGTCATTACTATGTCACTGGTACCGGTCGTCAAAATACCAAAGTGAGAGGCAGGCATTCTGGGAGAGTGTGAATGATATTCTGGGTAAATGCAAACGAAACGAAAGGATTGTAACGTTAGGTGATTTTAATGGATGGGTTGGAGTGAAGCGTGATGGATATGAAAGTGTATTGGGAAAGTTTGGGGACGAGCGAGTGAATGAAAATGGCGAAAGTTTGCTAGAAGTATGTTTGGAGAGGAATCTTGTGGTAACCAACACCATATTTAACCACAAAGATATCCACTTGTATACAAAGAAACAAGAAAGCCAGAGAAGCATGATTGATTTTGTGATAGTAGACGCAAGAATAAGAAAGAATGTGCTGGACACCCAGGCATACCGCGGTGCCGGAATTGATACAGATCACTTCTTGGTAATTAGCCGAGTAAGAGGCCTGTTTCAGCGGTGGCGACATCGTGCGCATAAGCCCATTAGTGTACTGGAGCGCAAAAAAGTCGAAAATTAGATATAAGCATGAGGGAGGAATTTGTGAGTAAATTGAGCAAGAAATTTGAAAATTCAGAGAAAATAATGTGAGATTGAAGAATTGTGGAAGATGATTAAGAAAGGTCTCGTAAGAGTTGCAGTGGAAGTATGTGGGATAAGCAAAAGGCGACATGGATGTCAGGTAAAGAGTATGTTAGCGGAAGTTTTAAAAGTTAGTAATAAGAAGCAAGCATGGTTGAACTGGCTGGCTACAATGGCCAATCAAAGAATGCCAAAGGCAACGGATGAGAATGTAAAAATGGCAAAGGATGAGTATAGAAGGTATAAGCGTATTGCGAAAGAAGTGATAAAAAGTAAGAGAAAGAATGATGAGGATGACTTTCATAACAGGTTATCTGATGACTTCCAACGGAATATAAAATTCTATTGGACGTCTATAAGAACAATGAGGACTGAACAGACAACCTCACATTTTAAACAAATCAGAAACCGTGATGGCAGTTTTGTGATAGGCGAGGAATGTGTGTTAAAAAGGTGGAAGGAATATTTTGAAAGCTTATTTGAAAAAAAAGGATATGCAAAGGGATACTCATGTCTCGGAAATGAATGAACTTGATAATGAAAGGCACTTAAGTATGGAAGAAATTGTGTAAGCGTTGAATAGTATGAAATTAGAAAAGGCTGCTGGGATTGATAGAATTTCTGTCGAGATGCTGAAAGCGGGTCGTGGCGTGGTAGCTTGCTAGCTGTACCGCCTTTTCAATCTTTGCTGGCGAAATGGCAGAGTACCAGAAGAATATTGTAAATCTGTCATAGTGCCGCTTTACAAAGGTAAAGGGTCACAGCAAAAGTGACAAAACTACCGCGGCATAAGTTTGCTCAGTGTCGTAGGCAAATTGTATGCGAAAGTTTTGATTAAAAGAGTTATGAATGAAACTGAAGGAAAAATGTGGGATGTACAAGCAGGATTTATGAAAGGAAGGGGATGCACGGATCAGGTCTTTTCACTAAGATCCCTAGCTGAAAAGTTTCAACGCGAAAAGGCAAAACGCAAAAAAGTCTATTGCATCTTCGTGGACTTAGAAAAGACCTATGACAGAGTGGTGAGGAATGAACTGTGGTCAACACTGTCCATGTATGGAGTGAACAGCAACTTGATAAGAGCATAGAAATCTCTATATGAGGGCTCCAGTGCTTGTGTCAGGATCAGTGGAGCTTGCACGGACTTTTTTCCCATCGAATAAGGTGTGAGACAAGGCTGTGTAGCGTCACCATGGCTGTTCAACCTATACATGGACAGTTGCTTGAAAGATCTACAAGAGTGTGCGTATGGACTAAAAATGAATGAGCAAACCGTCAAATGCCTCCTTTATGCTGATGATCAGGTAATATTAGCATCATCGGCGAAGAAGTTGCAGTTGATGGTTAATATAATGAACGATGCACTTAAAAGTAGAGGAATGAATGTTAATGTAAGCAAGACAAAAGTAATGGTTTTTGAAAGAGAGAAATGTATGACTGATTGCTCGATATTGATTGAAGGAAAGAGCGTGGAACAGGTGAAAGTGTTTGTATATTTGGGTTCAAAATTGGCAAGAGATGGAAAGTGTAACAATTATACTGAAATCAGGTGAATGGAGCCATTCACACTTTTAGGAGCAGTCAGAACGTGTCTAAAAAGGCAAGGATGGCTGTACATAGAGGAGTGCTTGTCCCTACACTTATGCATGGTAGTGAAAGTTGGGTGTGGCAGGAGAAGCATGAAAGTAAAATTAATGCAGTGGAAATGAGAAGTTTGCGAAGTATAGCTGGAGTGACAGTGATGGATAAAGTATAGAATAGTGTGATAAGGGAACATTTCGGCATGACAGAAGATGTAGTGACTAAGATAGAGAAAGCGATGCTCAGATGGTTTGGACATGTGGAGAGAATGGATAGAAATAGGCCGACGAAACAGATTTATGAGGCGAGAGTGAATGGGCAAACTGGTAGGGGTTGACCTCGGCATACTCAAGTCGATAAAATCGATAATCTTCTGAGAAAAGGCCAGGTCAAGAGTACCCTTAACCGAAGAGCATATTATGACACTTATGAAAGTTGAAGAAGCGAAAGTTGTTTGCCAGGATCGTAGCAAGTGGAAAGTCATAGTCTCTGCTTACCCCGTTGGGAGACAGGCGTGATGATATGTATGTATGTATGTATACTAACTAGAAATGTACTTAAATTCGTGATGAAGTTCACCATAGTACGACGTTTTTTTAAAAATTATTTGTCATGTTTTGGTGATAAGAAATATATTTAGGAATAATTTTCTTTGGAGACTTTAAACAAGATAATATAAAGGTACAGTACAGATACAGTGGCCGTGAGTTTTCTTACCAGGTTCTTCCTCACAGTCTCTACCTGTTGCATTGCAAATCTGGCAGTATATGTAAATGTAGCAGCAAAAATTTTGACGTTCATAAGTGCTACTTTGTAACCTAAATGAATAATGATATTTTCATTTCATTTTACTACATACGTGATTTTCCTGCTTTTCCAACTCCAACTCGCAATTGTGAATTAAACCACTAACTTATACCAAGCGCAAGCATAAAGTGATTGGAAAGATTTATCGATTACATAAGGTACACGACTCATTCGAAGGACTAGGTGTACGCCTAATTTTGTATTAGGAACCTTCCTTTATATAGATTCAAAATGGAAATCAAGGCACATCTTTTAAAAAGGACATAGGGTGACTTATGGTGTTTTCGGCCACTTATGCAAACTTTTGACTTCAAGACAGTGTTTTAGACGGTGTACGAGCTAAAATATTGCTATGAAAATACTTAGTTATTCAAAATTTAATATATATTATGTAGTTTTAAAAAATGTTATCTCTTTTTAGGACAGTTTCATGTATTAATTTATAAAAAACTAGCTGACCCTCGCAACTTCGTTTACGTCACATAATGTGCACAAAAGGAGAGGTAATTCTTCATCAGACTCGTCAAGCACCGTGTGAAACGGCCCTGTTTGCTTAATCATAAAAGAGCTTAAAGATTAAGGCTATTCTAAAACAATTCAGTCCACGCCTTCGGCGCGGACTGAATTATTTTACAACAGCCTTAATAATTAAGCTCTTTTATGATTCAGCCAACACGCCCGTTTAGATTTACCCTCTCATTCAAATGAACCCTTGAATTCTAGGTGTGGCGAAAGTTGAGATGCCCCTAATTTCTGAACTACAATGCCCTCAATCTTGAAACTTGGATCGAAAAATCCTTAAAGTACTCCCTTTCCAATACTAAAAAAATATTTGAAATCGCATAACGCGTTGAGAAATTATAACTAAAAAACCATTTTATCTTTCATCCCCTCTCCCGCAGGAACCACGCAAAACTTCGGGATCAAAAATATCCTAAAACCTTTCTCGGACTATAAGCTCGGAATGTACTAAGTATCATTCAAATCAGTTCAGTAGTTTCGACGTGATACTTATTCGGGATACAGACAGACAGACAGACAGACAGACAGACATTAAAAGTTTAAATTACATTTTTGGCTTCAGTATCGAGTAGAGAACACCCTACAATTAAAATTTTCAAAATATCTTCCATGTACAGACTCTCGACCCTCAACAGTTGTATTATATGTATAGACTAGCTGACCCTCGCAACTTCGTTTACGTCACATAAGGTCTATGAAAGGAGAGGTATTTCTTCATCAGACACCTAGGAGCGTGTGAAACTGCCCTGTTTGCTTAATCAGAAAAGAACTTAAAGATTCAGTCTATTCTGAATACTGAATTATTTTACAATACCCTTAATCTTTAAGTTCTTTTATGACTAAGTAAACACGTCATTTTAGAATGACTCCTACATTCAAAGGAATCCTTGAATAATAGGTTTAGCGAAAGTTGAGATGTCTCTAATTTCTGAACTACATAGGTAACTCTCAATATTGAAACTTGTGTGGAACAATTCGTATAGTACTCCCTTAATAACACTAAAAAAATTTTTGAAATCGGACCACGCTTTAAGAACTTACAACTAAAAACCCATTTTGTCTTTCATTCCCTCTCCCGGGACAACCGCGCAAAATATCGGGATCAAAAGTATCCTAAAACCTTCCTCGGACTATAAGCTCGGAATGTACCAAGTATCATTCAATTTGGTTCAGTAGTTTCGGCGTGATACTTATTTGGGAAAGATCGTAAAAATAGGTGGATAGTCTATACTTATAATAAAACTGTTGAGGGTCGAGAGTCTGTACATGGAAGATATCTATCTATCTATACTTATAATAAAACTGTTGAGGGTCGAGAGTCTGTACATGGAAGATATTTTGAAAATTTAAGTTGTAGGGTGTTCTATAATCGATTCTGAAGCCGAATATGTAATTTAAAATTTTCATGTCTGTCTGTCTGTCTGTCTGTCTGTCTGTCTGTCTGTAACCCGAATAAGTATCACGCCGAAACTACTGAACCGATTTGAATGATACTTGGTACACTCCGAGTTTATAGTCCGAGGAAGGTTCTTGGATACTTTTGATCCCGATATTTTGCGCGGTTCCTGCGGGAGATGGGATGAAAGATAAAATGGTTTTTCAGCCGTAAGTTCTCACCGCGTGGTCCGATTTCAAATATTTTTTTAGTGTCAAAAAGAGAATGTTTTTAACATTGTTCCACACAAGTTTCATTATTGAGAGTTTCGTAGTTTAGAAATTAGAGGCATCTCAACTTTTCGAATTCAAGGGTTTCTTTGAATGTGAGGGTAAATCTAAACTGACGTGTTGGCTTAATCATAAAAGAGCTTAATGATTAAGGCTATTGGATTATTTAGAATGGACTTAATCTTTAAGCTCTTTTATGATTAAGCAAACAGGGCAGTTTCATACGCGCCCTTAAGTCTGTTGAAAATATACCTGTCCTTTCATACACCTTATGTGGCGTAAACGAAGTTGCGAGGGTCAGCTAGTACTTATAATAAAACTGTTGAGGGTCGAGAGTCTGTACATGGAAGATATTTTGAAAATTTCAATTGTAGGGCGTTCTATAATCGATTCTGAAGCCGAATATGTAATTTAAAATTTTCATGTCTGTCTGTCTGTCTGTCTGTCTGTCTGTCTGTATCCCGAATAAGTATCACGCCGAAACTACTCAACCGATTTGAATGATACTTGGTACATTCCGAGCTTATAGTCCGAGGAAGGTTCTTGGATACTTTTGATCCCGATATTTTGCGCGAAAGATAAAATGGTTTTTCAGCTGTAAGTTCTCACCGCTTGGTCCGATTTCAAATATTTTTTTAGTGTCAGAAAGGGAATGTTTTTAACATTGTTCCACACAAGTTTCATTATTGAGAATTTCGTTATTCAGAAATGCTCTTTTATGATTAAGCAAACAGGGCAGTTTCATACGCTCCCTTGAGTCTGTTGAAAAAATACCTGTCCTTTCATACACCTTATGTGGCATAAACGAAGTTGCGAGGGTCAGCTAGTTAGGACATAAAAACATAGAAATTTATGATTTTTATAGTTTTTAATATGTCCAGGCAATTGGGTAAATTATTTAAATTTTTTTTACACACAATCATGTAAACAAAAACTTGATTAATCATGAATTTAATAAAATAATTTTAAGATTTCAGTACAAAAAGTGACCAACAGATGGCGCTTATCGATTTAAATTCAAGATAGCGTTTGGTTTCCTAAAGGTTTATATAAAGATGTCATCTGGCCTACAGTTTACGAATTTATTATATGTATAGAAGATATAGACTAGCTGACCCTCGCAACTTCGTTTACGTCAGATAATGTCCACGAAAGAAGAGGTAATTCTTCATCAGACTCGTCAAGCACCGTGTGAAACGGCCCTGTTTGCTTAATCATAAAAGAGCTTAAAGATTAAGGCTATTCTGAAACAATTCAGTCCACGCCTTTTTACAATACCCTTAAGAATGAAGCTCTTTTATGATTAAGCCAACACGCCCGTTTAGATTTACCCTCTCATTCAACGGAACCCTTGAATTCTAGGTTTGGCGAAAGTTAGGATGCCCCTAATTTCTGAACTACAAACCCCTCAATCTTGAAACATGGGTCGAAAAATTCTTAAAGTACTCCCTGTCCAATAATAAAAGAATATTTGAAATCGCATCACGCGTTCGGAAATTACAACTGAAACACAATTTTATCTTTCATCCCCTCTTCCGCAGGAACCGCGCAAAACTTCGGGATCAAAAGTATCCTAGAACCTTCCCCGGACTATAAGCTCGGAATGTACTAAGTATCATTCAAATCGGTTCAGTAGTTTCGGCGTGATACTTTTTCGGGATACAGACAGACAGACAGACAGACATGAAAAGTTTAAATTACATTACATTACAGTATAGATTAGAGAACGCCCTCCAATTAAAATTTTCAAAATATCTTCCATGTACAGACTCTCGACCCTCTACAGTTTTATTATATGTTTATATAGATTAAATATGGAGAACTAGCGATTCTCGGACACCTGTTTTAGTTTACGGCCCCTAATTTAACTGGTTTTTGGACAGTATTTTGCACACTGCGAAATGACTTTTATTGAATCTCTGGTAGATTCTCTTTGTGTAGAAACCCGTTTTTACTCCTTGCGAGCATGCAGAAAACAATTTATGATTTTACCTGCATTTATGTATCAGAATGTATAAACAGGAGTAAATGTATAAATCTACGCCATTAAATAATTTATTTACATATTATCTTATCAAATAAAAAGTATCTAATGAACAGCCATCTTGCCTTTGCTGACCGAGAAGCTGACTTTTTGCGTGTTAGTTTTCGACCGTCATTGATTTACATAATTTAACACATAAATTTACTAACTTTCAAATGTTAAAGTTAAAATGTGTACCTGAACAGGTAGTTGGTAACTTTATTATGACATCATGTGTTTGGTTATTTATTTGTACTCTTTTGGTCCGTCACAGTAACTGTTTATTTAGTTATTTTTAATGTATTGATTCATTTATTATTATTTAGTTTAGTTATTAATAATGATTGATAATAATTAATAATGTGAATTTATTTATTTTTTGTTTTTAAATTGTTTGAATAAATTTAGGATTAGTTGTACAATTTTTTTTTTAGATTACTGTTGTACTTTTGAATTAAAAAATGTCTTCTCAGCGTTCCATTGGCGGTCCATATCGGTAGAATGCACAAGAACATTCTTCAGTTAGTGTCCACCTGTCCACGGGCTGAGTCTGACGAACCGGGTGACCGACCTGCCGGCCCAGATTTGCATCGGTGTGCACCTCAGCAGTTACTCGACCGTATGTCCGACATGAAATCTAGCATACCGGTGTTAAAGCACATACCCAAGGGAGCCCGAAATCAGGCCGCGGCCAGACTGAGCGACTTAATCCAAGATTGCATCGACTATAACGGGGAGGAGAACTGGGGCAGGCTCCTCACTTTTGCATTCACTGCGCTCAAGGTTCCTTCTAGGGATGCACCCGGAAATATGACGTCAAAGGTGAAGGCAAACGTCGTAACCCCGAAACTTTGGCGTTTAGAGGCCGAACGGGACCGCCCAGAGAGGCGCGGAGGGACTCGGGCTATCAAAAATGTCATTGAGGACAAGGTTTTTGAGGGCGACCTGCGGGGCGCTGTCCGTCTACTGGTTTCGGACGACTCGTTTGCTCCACACGACCCAGAAACGCTGGCTGCTATGGAGAACAAGCACCCGCCTCCATCACGACAGCAGGAATTTCCTTTACCACCCAATGTTTCATGTTTGCCCATTCAGGTGTCTGGGCAAAAAGTTAGGCGTGCATTGGATTCCTTCTACAGCGGCTCTGCCGCGGGCCTAGATGGAATTCGACCAGGGCATTTGAAGGAGCTAACGTCGGCATCGGCGAGTGACAGTGGATCGCGTTTGTTAGACAGCCTAACGCGATTGATGAATTTTTTGCTTAGTGGGAAACTCAATCCTATGATTATCCCTTACCTCTACGGGGCTTCACTTTGTGCCTTAAGGAAGAAGGATGGGGGATTGAGACCCATAGCAATAGGCAGTACAATCAGGCGCTTGGCGGCTGCTGGGGTGTGAGGCGGCGATACACGCCACGCGGGCTTTCGTGATGGACCCGTCTAATGCAAGTTGTGTGGTCGTAAAACTGGACATTAGAAACGCTTTCAACACCCTGGAAAGAGACATCCTGCTGAGCGAGGTCAAGCAGAATATCCCCTACCTTTATCCCTTTCTGCATCAAATTTACTTTTCTTACTCTCACCTTTTCTTTGGAAATAACCTAATCTCCTCAAAAGTGGGAGCGCAGCAGGGAGATCCATTAGGGCCACTAATCTTCAGTTTAGCCATACATAAGGTTATTACAAGTATCAAGTCGTCCCTTAATTTGTGGTTCCTAGATGATGCCACGATCGGGGGGGCACCAGAAGAAGTTCACCGGGACCTAGAGCTACTCATACCTCGACTTAGGGCACTCGGTCTGGATGTCAACCCCTCGAAGTGTGATTTTTTTCCTTGTAGCATGGAAGTTAACTCCCACTTCGCTGGCTTTTGTGAGCTTTTACCTGGCCTGAAATCCCTTTCCTCAAATTCTTTTTTTCTTTCAGGCTCTCCTATCTTCCTCAGTGCCGTTCCGGAAGCTCAGCAGCGTCTTGGCGCTTTGTCGGCACATGTCGCCATGATTTTGTTGCGTATGTACTTTGCGCTGCCTAAAATAAATTACCTTTTGCGGACCGCACCTACATGGCTGTGTAGTGAAGAGGTCCAACTTTTCGATGACTCGTTGAGGAGAGCAGTTGAGTCAATACTCAACGTCTCCCTCAATGAGTTACAGTGGGCTTGCCGGCATTTATCGCGTCGGCGCGTGGGGTGGCAGGGCTCGTTGCTACTATTCTCAAGTCAAATGGCGACGGGCTCAGTTTGCCTTATGTGTCTGGGGCGGTCACTGCATGGTCCGCTCTCGCTCCGGGAGCGTCGTGCCCGAGTACTCCTCAGGTCCAGCGTGCGTGGTGTGATGTCCTTGCCAAGCAAAATTACAATATGTTGATAGATGGTGCTGCAGGGGTAGACCTCGCCAGATTGCGCGCTGTGGCACAGCCTGAGTCTGGTGCTTGGCTGCAGGCACTTTCGTCGCCCCACCTGGGTACTTTGCTGGACGACGACTCTCTGCGGGTGGCCGTGGCTCTCCGTTTGGGCTGCAGACTGTGCGAACCTCACGTATGCATCTGCCGTGCTATGGTCGGGAGCGATGGTCATCATGCCTTGAGTTGTCGTCGCTGCACGGGCAGGCATCCGCGTCACCATACCCTGAATGAGTTGATCCGGCGTGCATTGGTGACGGCTGAAGTCCCTTGCGTACTTGAGCCACCAGGATTGTGCCGCGCGGACGGTAAGAGACCGGATGGTCTGACCCTGGTGCCATGGAGGAATGGCAAGTGTGGTGGTTGGTGTGGGACGCAACATGCGTTAGCACTTTCGCCGCCAGTCACTTGGTTCGCACCGTCCACTCACCGGCGGCCGCAGCAGAGGATGCTGCTTGCAGGAAGCGACAAAAGTATGCTGCTATGGAATCGCGATATCTATTTGTACCTGTGGCTGTTGAAACGATGGGTTGTTGGGGAGCCGATGCTAAAGCCTTGGTTTCGGAAATCGGCCGTAGACTACAAGACAGGACTCATGACCGCCACGCCCGGTCATACCTGGTGCAAAGGATAGCCATCGCTATTCAGCGCGGCAATGCTACGAGTGTATTGGGCACCTTTGCGCCGGGTATGGTCGGGGGTGGGACGTTCAGTAGTAATTAATACCGGACCAGGTTCCTTTCTCAAAGGGAACTGTGTAGTTTTAGTTTTTAATTAGGTATAATTACGCTTTGTTTTTTTTTTTAATTTAGGACATAAGTTTTATTTTTATTTAATTAAATAACTTTTAAAAGTAAATATTTATAAATAGCTCAAAACTTAAAGTCTGTCTTATAACTAATTCATTGAAAATCAATGTAAAAAGAGGATTATTTTTTGTTTATTTACTACATTCAAGTTCGTTGACCGAAAACTAATACAAACATTTTTGGTTTTCGGTAATATCTCGTTCTAATGGGCCGGACATACAGATGAACTTTAGCTCATTTTCGGCCATAAAATATTAATATTTTAAAAATCTATTCAGATCATATTTTTGTTAAAAAAAAACAGTAGGCCGAAATCTAACGATGAAGTTGACCACATATTTTTACTTAGTTTCGCATCATTTTATTATAAAATCGGTTCTATGTAACAGACTTATCATAATTTGAAAATTATATGTCAAGCTTCCGGCCGGCAGGCTGAGAATTGATTGAAACTTAAATATTGCATTTAGTTATCCGACCACCTGATTTAAAAATATTATAATAAATATTTAATATAATTCGATCAAAATTACATAAGTTCAACTCCTCTACTACCTACATTTCTTATATCTACCTTTTCGGAGCAATATATAGAACTGTGACTCACCTCACAAAATATTGTTACCCACAATTTTTTTGTTAATTTTGACACACATAATCTCTGTTAAATTTCGAAAGGGTACCTACTGATGAGATAATTGAAGCATTAGAATGCTACAAATTTTAGGAGGTGTAGCTAACCTTAAAAACTAATAGATCGCGTAGTAATTTCAAATGAACGACTTAATATTTTCTTATTATTACAATATAACCTCCTAGTGGCCGAAAACGAGGGGATGGGGGGCGACGAACTACTGAAGTCACCCTACTATACTATTGATGACAAATTTGATGATACAGGGACATGGACTAGAGTTGCTTGCTCCTCGCTTAATTAGGCGCGATTGTAAACGTCGCTTGTGTAGACAACATTGTTAATCTTTATTGCATTACAAACGAATGTACTAAGACCATTTGAAAAGAGTGGCCGTGAGTTTTCTTACCAGGTTCTTCCACACAGGCTCTACCTATCGCATTGCGAATATGGCAGTAAATGTAAATGTAGCAGCAAAAATTTGGACATTCATAAGTGTTACTTTGTAACCTAAATGAATAAATATATTTTCATTTCATTTCATTTCACTACAAACGCGATTTCCCTGCTTTTTCGAGTCCAACTCGCAATTGTGGCGTTTTTAAATAAACCACAAACTTTTACCACATGCGGCATTCAAGAAGGCATATAATAAGAGATATTGAACTACAAAACAGTTGTTTTTGTTAAACCATTAAGTGTTGCTGAAGTAACTTAATTAATACCTACTAGGATTAAGTAATAGATTTATATATTATTTTATTTATAGATTTTGATACATAAGTAATAGATTTCGATAAGCTAAAAAGGAGGGTTCCATTAGAAAAAAACCGCAAACAAATCGCGTTTATTGTATGGGAGCCACCTTTATTTTTTTTCCAATAGCCATCTGTGAAATTTTCAGCTGTCTAGTTACCATGGTTCATGAGGTACGGCCAACGGAGTTACAGACGGACAACGGAGTGTCAGTTATAGGTTCCGCATTTTGCCCTTTGGGTACGGAACCCTTAAAAGTATATAAGTAATAAAATAACTTACATTCACACGCAACCCTCCTTATGATGCTGGGCTAGTGTGAGAATTTCAAATTTTAGCATAATTTTTTCAGCAGTGTTAATTCAAATTCAGTTAAAATGTACGGAACCGCGTCTTAATGACTACTGCTGATTAAATACTACAATTAGCTGAATTTAATTTGGAAAGTGCCGACAGATAATACACCTATTTAAAACGGGAGTTTCATTATGTAGTACTTAGTATTTTATAGTAGCCTTTCACAGTAGGCGGTTAGCAGGCTTCTAAGCACAAGGTACTATCTTTTTTTTATTCTTCCTATGTTTTACTCACTACTTAAGAGTTGTATCTTCCAACCTGCCTGACTAGTAGGTAGTCTGATGATTATTTTTACACTGTCAGACTTTTTTATTTTTATTTATATATTTATTTCAATAGAACCTACTTTTATCATTACTGGCAGTGCCCAATGCAACAGACTTTAACACTGTTTATGTATCAAAAATACATAAACAGTGTACCAGTTATTTCGCGC
Organism: Miltochrista miniata; assembly: GCA_933228765.1. Classification (NCBI taxonomy): domain Eukaryota; kingdom Metazoa; phylum Arthropoda; class Insecta; order Lepidoptera; family Erebidae; genus Miltochrista; species Miltochrista miniata. Next base: position 4,769,351 of record OW121771.1, read on the forward strand.
GTTTTCAACGTTTTGTCTCTAAAGAAACTACCAATGTTCAGTAAGTATAATTAGTGTGTAAGAGTCTAAGAGTAGTAAATTTACTTGTCTAAAAAGTGTTCAAATCAGAATAAACGAGCTATAACTAGGTTTTTAGTATAAACAGTTCTTACACACCTTGTTTGAAGAAATTCTACGAAACAAGGCCTCTTTGCCATTCGGGTGGTATAAAATTTATTAATGATCACAGAAATTAAAGCTGTTATAAGTATCTTCATATTATTTTGTTTAAATAATAATAATAATATTTCTTTATTTCAGACTAATTTGTCCATAACTAAAACAATTTCATATAATTACATAAAAAGCACACATTATAAAGCAACAAATTAAATTTCATTATTAATGTCAATATTATATACATTATATATTATCGTCATTACATTTTATAATCTGAGCATTATTGTTAAACTATAAAAATCCAAAATACAATAATCAAAATAATATATATTATGAAACATAAAATATTACAAAATTAATTTCAATATCTATTGAAAGTCACAATTAAAATCAAAATAAAATAAATGAAATATGGGCGAAAATAAATAAAATGTCAACATTTTACAGATTAAAGGTGGGTAAAGTAACTACACTACATGCAAGATCCATTTAAAAATAATATAAATAAGATTAAACTAAAATGCAAATGACTATGTAGTGCTATCAACAGGATACGTAGGAGTGAAGTTTTATCCATCTCCCCAGCATAGGACAGTCCCACCGGTTACTCAATACCTTCAGCATGCTGTGGGAGTTGGCACGAGTTCTGTACAGGATGGACGCGCTACGCTTCCGGATAATCGCGTAAAAGTCATCCACCCTAGCAACAGCAAACATTCCAGAAGCGGTTCAGAACCGCGGTAGCGCCAACAGCACCCGGAACGCATTATTGTGCTGGACACGCAAAGCGCTGTATGCCCTCTGCGTATAACTGACCCACTGACTGCACGTGTAAAAGGTCTGACAGTAAGCTCGGAAGAGCGTTGACTTTCCTCGTACAACGTTAAAGTCTCCAAAGAAAATTATACCTAAATATATTTCTTATCACCAAAACATGACAAATAAAGTTTCCAAAAAAGTCGTACTATGGTGAACTTCATCACGAATTTTGGTACACTTCTAGTTTACAAAATAGTGATCATTTTTACATTTACATACTGAGCATGATATCACTAATTACATAAATCAGTAGTATTCTAGAAACCTCTTTAAACATATTTATGATAACGTAATAACAAGAGTCCTGAAATTGTCTAGTCAATGCACGAGCCGCGAGAAATTAAATTAGTACCAGCCGAGGCCCTTCAGAGAAGGTATCGCTTAATTTCCCGCGCCCCCGGTCCGGCATTATCGTAATATTCAAATATTTTGAGCGTGCTCAACGCCATTTGACACTGTTTCAATTTTGTTTTAAATTGATAGAATATTTTAACCAAAGATCTATATGGATATCGTTTTAGAGATTTTATGGGATATATTCAGCTGGCAACCCCAGCAGTGTAAACAACTGTGCTTAGATCTGTATTAGATAAAATTCGATATGTTGACAAAATAGTACGCAATTTCTGTTAAAAACTAGTGAAAAGTGCAGTACTTTACCTCGGAAGGGAACACAACACATTTGTCAACAGTTTGAGACGAGTGAGTACGCAAAAACTAAAAGTATAATCACGTATCAGGGGCGATTTCGTTGGTGCATTTAAAAATCACTTTCGATTTCAACTTATACTTTCGCTTTTCAACAGAAATTAAAGTATTGTTTGTGTAAACAACAAGCAGTGACAATATGAGTTATGACAGCTAAGTACCGGCCGATTGACATTTGACAACTGACAGCTGGCTACGTTTAGTAACCTTAGAGTAGATATTCGTTCAGAAAGCGATAAAACAGTTAATTGTTCAACCGCTGATAATATTTACTATTATAATCTGCCAGCTCATTATTATGAACAAATAAATAAATAAGAAGATCTCAAGGTGTATAATACTATAAACTGATTGGTAACCTCGGGGTATCTGTACATTATACTTATTATGGATCAACAGAACAACATTACTTCGCGACGACCCCGAAAGTCTCTGTCCATGAACAATGTCTCGAATATTTTTGACCCTTTAGACTGTAGCATGAGAAGCTTGCAGGATAACTCATTTGTTGACATAAGCGCCCTAAAGGAGTTGAAAGAACAAATACTAGAATTAAAAGAGGAATTACAAACAGCGCACAGTGAGATCGATAACTTAAACATCGAGAACACTTACATTAAACAGGAACTGGACAGACACAAAAAACTGATTGTAACGTTGAAAACTGTGGGAACTACGGATGATAACACCACTCCAGTGTCTAGTAAAAGAAGGCGCAAAATTCGAAAAACTCAAAGCAGTAAATTTAATAAATACGACGAAAGCCGTTTGCTGTTATCAGATGAGTCAAATGACGACGGGAAACCGGAAAATCCTTATTTGCAGCAGAATTTTACTGCAGACCCTAACACTTCACAAATACAAGAAATAGTCGTTGACGAGGGTCTAAATGATAGACACCAGAGTAGGTCTATTGGAGAGGAATGCAATTCCTTACCCAAACTCCACAACACAGAGACGCTAAGACCTGAAAGTTTGATAAAAAAGAAAAAAATCATTATATTCGCAGATGAACAAGGGCGTAGACAACAAGGAGTACTGCAGAACCTAGTTGGAAGCGATTACGAGGTGGTCTGTTACTGGAAGCCGGGTGCTCCAATGGGAAGTGTGTTGAGCTCGTTTACGCGTGAGTCTTTCGGTGAAATTACCTCTAGGGACATTATTGTTGTGATGGGAGGCACCAATGATACTAATCCATACAAATTTAAGACAAGTGTGACGTGTTTTTTGGAATCAGTATCTGTGCCAAATATTTTTTTAACTGAAATATCACATAATATGTGCCTTAATGTTAAAAAACTTAATTATGAGCTGCGTTATATTTGTGAAAAGTATAATAATGTCACTATCGTTAATATGAACTATAGTACATTCATTCCATTTGCTAGATTCAGGGCTTTACACATAGGACGTTACATTTTAAAAGATGTACTAAGAATGAGTTATAATGATGTTTGTAATGATTACAAACTCAAGAACCCCACTGTAGGGTTGGTTCAGTCGTACAAAAATAAATACTACAGGTCGGCGGGCACTCAAACTTGCACCGAAGTGGCCTCTGGTGGTATTGAAGCGGAGGATGTCTTTTTTCGCCCCTAGCTATTCTACGAACACTGTGATTGGGTCTAGAGACAATAATTTAAATAAGATAAGTTTAAACGTTTTGCACCAAAATGTGTGTGGTTTGAGTAACAAAACTGATGAGATTGAACTATATGTGCGAGGGAACCCTGTCTTCATACACTACTTATGTATTAGCGAGCACTTTCTAAATTCTTCATTGGCTTCACTACTTAACTTAACTGACTACAAGCTTGCAACATACAACACACGTATAAATAAGAAGAGGGGTGGAACTTTAATTTTGGTATCTAGAGACAGAGAGTGTGAAGAAATTGCATTTTGTAAGACTCTATATGTAAGAGACGCTTTTGAGATTTGTGGTGTTAGAGATTTAAGTACTGACGTTTCTATTTGTTGTTGCTACCGTAGTCCATACGACAGCAATCTCGAAACATTTATGACTAATCTAGAAAAATTACTGACATACTTTTTTGACAAGAAATGCTTAATTTTTGGTGACTTCAACATTGATCCTCGAATGGACATACCAAAGACAATTAATTTCCTTAACACTTTAAAATGTTACAATTTCAGGCATACCATTGACACAATCACATTCATACGCAATGACAAATCTTCTTGTTTAGACAATATATTAACAAATGTTACTAGCGATTGCATCACTGACTGTAGAGTTGATTTCAATGGGATCGGAGATGGGCATGCTGCCTTATTATGTAGCACGGTGCACAAGAATAAAAATTTAAATAGTGTGCATATTAAACCTCCTTACATCGAAAAGAGGGTCTTTAACAGTGCAAGCAAGCAAAGATTTCGAAAACTACTGTTGCTTCATGATTGGGATGCTCTTAACATTAACATGTTTCTAACGAAATTCAATAAAGTTTTCAAAGAGTGTTTCAAAAAGAAAATAATTAGAGTCAATATTAGACCCAGGAATAATTTAAACTGGATGACAAAAGGAATTAGAGTAGCTAGCAAAATGAAACGCTTTTTATGTGTAGGAAAACCGTCTGTTTGTGACTCGACTTATTTAGGTTATAAAAAGAATTATCTCAAAATATACCGCAAAGTAATAATTAGGGCGAAAAAGTTAGCTGTCCAATCTGCTTTAGGAAAATCCAAAAATCTTTCTAAAGATATTTGGAGTCTTATTAACAAATATAGGAACATAGATACTACTGAAAGTAAAAACATAGTTTTAAAACATAAAAATTCTTCCACATCTAACCCTGAAGACATTGTGAGGATATTTGCCTCACAATTTGACCAAGTGGATACCAGGTCTTCACAGATCAATTGTGGGCAGGCTCTGGAATGCCTCACAAATGGTACACGTAAAGTAGAGCAAAGCATGATTATTGAGGCAATTACACCTAAAGAAGTATATGAGGTTGTTAGGAGGATGCCAAACAAGATATCATGCGGGTATGACGATGTACCTATAACTATAATCAAGGAAAATATAGATATTTTGTCTGCTCCGTTAAGCGATCTTTATAACAACTGCATTCATGGTGGTACATTCCCTGACCAATTTAAAATTGCAAAAATTTTACCAGTGCACAAGAAAGGTTCCAGAGAGGATCCGGGGATGTACAGACCAATATCATTAATACCTACTAAAGCAAAAATATTTGAAAAACTCCTCAAAAATAGACTACTTAGACATTTTAATTCCAACAGCATAATAAATAGACGCCAATTTGGGTATCTAAAGCAGGTGGGTACTTTAGATGCAGTTGAGACTTTGGTTGCAGACATTTTAATCAAACTCAACGAAGGCAAAAAGGTTGCTGGAATATTCTTAGACCTCAGTACCGCATTTGACAGTGTAAGTCATGACTTATTAATTGAAAAGCTGGACTACTATGGAGTGAGAGGAATGGCTAGACAATTGTTTACTTCTTATTTGCAAAATAGAAAAATGTTTGTGGAAATCAACGCAAATACAGAAGTCAAACTTGCGCACAAAGTACATAACAAACGTAATACTTATAGATCTAGGTTTTCTGCAATCAAAACAGGAGTTCCTCAAGGATCTATTCTGGGCCCAATATTTTTTCTAATATTTATAAATGACCTGATTAATTATGTGACATATAAAATTCCAGACCATATGAATGGCCAATTTCAAGATATCCCTAAGTCCATTTTCTTAGGTTTTGGAAATGGTGGCGGTAAAGTTTTATGAAGTCTTTGAAACTATACGAAAATATCTTTATAGCATGATTTGTGTTAATTAAATATAACTTTTATGTCTCTTTAATTTGAACGGTATAAAGTATTAATTTATTGAATAGTAATAGAGTAAAACGGTATAAATGGTTTGGCCTAAGTGTCTTAGCTTTTGGACTTAGGGACTTTATAAATGGACTTAGGGACTTTAATGTGGACTTAGGGATTTTAAGGCATAAAATGTTGGACTTAGGATGCATTCTTCAAACAAATTACGAAAGTTTGAAGTTTTGATGAAAAAAACAATTTTGAGTTTCAGTTCTAAGTATGGGGACCCCCAAAATTTATTGCTTTTTTCTATTTGTATGTAAAAATCTTAATGCGGTTCACAGAATACATCTACTTACCAAGTTTCCATATCATAGGCCTTATAGTTTCGGAGAAAAGTGGCTGTGACATACTGGCGGACAGACAGACAGACATGACGAATAAGGGTTCCGTTTTTGCCATCTGGCTACGGAACCCTGAAAACCTCATGAAAATTGGCTCATTAGCTTGGGACACAAATACGCACACACACAGTATTTTAAAGTTTGATTCAACTTTGAAGCACTACTGAATAAATAATTTACTTATCAGAGCTATTACAACAAGTTATAAAATATACACACACACGGACATACACACATACACACACAGTACACTATATAAAAAAATGTAGGTAATTATCAGAGCTACAATATAAAGATTTTAAAATCTGATTATGAATCATTTTAATGAAATGCATAGGTACATGAATTAAAGTTTTCACTTACCTTAACAACTTATCATCGCTCATGGTTAATATCAAGTTAATATTTCCTAAACAAAACCTTATTACTTATATCACACCAAAATATGTTGTTGACAAATTTATTTAAAAAATGACGGTATCTGTTTACTTATGGACTTGGTGACATTACGTTCAAAAATCGTGGACTAAGGGACTTTTTGATACGTAGGGATTTTTTGAACCGCAAATACTGGACATAGGCTCAGAAGCGTATTATGAAAAACACACTTATGAACCACTTACAGACGTTTTAAAAATAGCAAACCATAGGAAATGACCAGGTTTTAGCAGCAGTGTTGATAGTGCATAAAATCCCTAAGTGGACTTAGGGACATCTTGAAATTGGCCATTCATATTAAATTGACAATTTTTGCAGATGACACTAACGCAGTTGTTTCAGAAGATGATATGGGCAGTCTCAAGTTGAGGGTTAACAAAGCACTCAACCTATTTCATGACTGGTTTACATTTAATAACCTGAGTATAAATGCAAAAAAGACGAACCTAATATTATTTAAGACGACTTCTAGAAACACGGACAAGCTATGCTGCGCAATTAATAAAACTCCCCTAAATACTGTGGATGGTGTGAGGTTTTTAGGGGTACAAGTTGACCCTTTACTAAACTGGAAACATGAACTGACTGCCATAGAGAGTTCAATTAGTAGTGCTTGCTATGTTCTTAGAACCTTAAGAGACGTAGTTGGCATCGACCAGCTTAGGACGGTTTACTATGCTTTGGTGGAGTCCAGGCTAAGATACAGCATTCTTTTTTGGGGGGGTAGCTATGAATATAACATCAATAAGGCATTTGTAATTCAAAAACGGGCAATTCGAACCATGACACGAATTCAACAACAGGAATCATGTCGCCAACATTTTAAAGATCTTAAAATTTTAACGGTACCCAGTTTGTATGTGATGGTCCTCTTAACTAATCTTAAGAAGGAAATTCACGAATATGAAACTGAAAACGAACGACAACGCAGGGAAAAAACAAGAAGGTTAGATCTGCACTCGTTAGTGGCTCCTACTCTGGACATTGTTAGACATAGCTCTTTTTTTAACGCTATTAAATTATTTAATAAGCTGCCAATAGCTTTAAAGAGGTCTATGTATACACAGGAATACAAAACTAGTTTAAAAGCGTTTTTGTTAGACAAAAATCTTTATTCACTAAAGGAGCTATAGCGGGATTGACTGAATTCTTTTTGGTTGGGTAATTTAATAGACTAGACATTATGTAAATAAATATTTTGATTCTCTGAGATGAGGTGATGATGACATTATTAAATTTATTTTTTATGATTCACTTGACATTATGTAATTATTGTGACATTTAATTCTCTGGAGACATGGACATTTAACTCTCCGTGACTAATAAAATGCAATAGTTTTGACATTCCAGTTGATCCAAGGGCTTAGTTTTTTAGTAAATTGTATTAGTTGTGCATGTTTTTATTTGTATTATGTAAAATTTGTAATTTATTATTATTTATTGTTTGTATTAATTTCGACACAATGAAAATTTTTTATGAAATAAATTGAATTGAATTGGGTAGGAATTTAAAATATGACGTCCATTTTGTTCCAAGCTACAAATTTCAGATTTTTGAGATCCAATTTGACCGCCGCGCCGCCGTTATAAAATTTCATGTTGGATATCGGATAAAGTGTTTTTTGGTATGCTACGAATTTCGGGTTAATTTTGCAATCCAATATGGCTGCTCCGCCATCGTTACAAAATTTTATGTTGGATATCGTATAGGGGGTTTTTTGGTATACTGAGTACGAATTTCGGGTTAAATTTGCAATCCAAGACGGCCGCCACGCCGTCGTTATAAAATATCATGTTGGATTTCGTTTGAGGAGTTTTTTTGGTATGCTGAGCATGAATTTCGGGTTAGTTTTGCAATCCAATATGGCTGCCCTACCACCGTTACAAAATTTCATGTTGGATATCGTATAAGGGGGTTTTTTGGTATGCTGAGTACGAATTTCGAAAAAGTTTATTTTGAAATCCAATATGACTGCCACGCCGCCGTTATAAAATTTCATGTTGGATTTCGGATAACAGGTTTTTTGTATGCTGAGTATGAACTTTGGGTTAATTTTGTAATCAAATATGGCCGCCACGCTGTAATTACAAAATTTCATGATGAGTATTGTTTATGAACGTTTGTCGTACGCTGAATACGCATTACATGATCATTTTGCAATCCAATATGGCCGCCAAGCCACCGTTATAAAATTTCATGTTGGGTATAATAGTTTATGGGGTTTTTGGCAAGCTGGGTGCGAATTTCGAGTTAATTTTGCAATCATATATGGCTGCCCCACCACCGTTACAAAATTTCATGTTGGATATCGTAAATGGGGTTTTTTGGTATGCCGAGTATGAACTTTGGGTTAATTTTGTAATCAAATATGGCCGCCACGCTGTAATTACAAATTTCATGATGAGTATTGTTTATGAAGGTTTGTCGTACGCTGAATACGCATTACATGATAATTTTGCAATCCAATATGGCCGCCAAGCCACCGTTATAAAATTTCATGTTGGGTATAGTTTATGGGGTTTTTAGCAATCTGGGTACGAATTACGAGTTAATTTTGCAATCTAATATGGCTGCCCCACCACCGTTTCAAAATTTCATGTTGGATATCGTAAATGGGGTTTTTTGGTATGCCGAGTATGAACTTTGTGTAAATTTTGTAATCAAATATGGCCGCCACGCTGTAATTACAAAATTCCATGATGGGTATTGTTTATGAAGGTTTGTCGTACGCTGAATACGAATTACATGATAATTTTACAATCCATTATTGGATAACAGTGGCGTAAAGCGTCGAGGGAGATGACTTATCTTGGCGTTATTGCGGAGGGGACGTGGTAAGTTGCTTCTCGCGACGTCCTCTCTGGAGTTCAGACAATAATGGACGATAGATGGCCGCCTTGGTGGGCTTAAGGTGTGGTACCGCGTTCTGGCTTTTCTGATCTCTTTAACGGCCCCGTTTCCAATGGGATCGAGCAGGCGGCAGGCAGTCCACTCCCAACTGTGGATCCTGGAATGTTCCCATTCCTTGTCCCGACTAAAACCCCAAAAACCTGCCGGCTCCCGTTCTGCCATGGGCAGGTCCAGGAGGCGAGAGGTCTCACAAACCTTTTATTCCTCTTCCCCCGCGGATTCTGTGCAGTACAGACGTATCTACAAAACTATTGTTAATTTATTTAATATTTTGAGTAATAAAAATAAAAAAATAACATTAGAAAAATAAGTGATATACCAGGAGAGCATAAGGCAGTGAAGATAGTGCGGCAAGTGAGCGAGAACAACACTTCCAGGAAGAGGACGAAAGTAAACACGTGAGTCGTTCGACACTCCCTAAGCAACGCCCAAAGACACGCCTCTTTCGTTATTGCGCTGACGCATAAAACTCCTAGAATATTTTTCTGAGCAACCCGCAGCATAATATTGTAGCTGTAGTTTACTGCTAGGATCTCAATTTTGGGAAATAACAATGTCAGTACAGCGATCACCACCTAGCTCGACAATTAAAATTGATGCCCCAACTGTCCACTATAACTCTGATTCGGCCCTAAATAACCCAGACAGAGATACTCACGATAATTATTTTAACATAACAAAGCGTGAAAAACGGACTTTTGAAGAGCAGCCATCCACTTCCCTATTAGAAATTAAAACCATGTTCAGCGAGATAAAAACACTCCAAGACCAAAAATTTGAAGCATTAACTGATACGCTTGCCTCAATACTTTCCCACAATCAAGACATTAAACAGTCAATGAACGTACTAACAACACAACATCACAATCTACTGACAAAAGTAGTCGACTAAGAAAAAGAAAATCTTGAGTACAAAAACCGAATCACTTCCCTAGAAAATCAGCTAGAAATGTATGAAAAGAAATCTTGTTCCTCTACTTTAGAAATTCGCAATATTCCTAATCTTGACACCGAAAATAGGAAGATTCTCTCGGGAATTATTCAAAAGATTGGTTTGACAACGGGAATCGAAAATCCTATGCCGGAATCAGAAATACGAGATATATACAGATCTAGATCAGGGGCTGTGGTGGTGGATTTTACTACAATAATTCGGAAGGAAGCCGTGATATCCAAAGTGATTGCTTTTAACAAATCCAGGCGTGAATCTAAAACTTCACAGTTAAATACATCACATCTAAACTTACCGGGATAAAATCGTCCGATTTATGTCTCGGAATACTTGACGAACAGGATTAGAAAACTATTCTACCTTGCCCGTCAATCCGTCAAGAATAAGACACTGGCCGCTTCGTGGACATCATACGGAAAATTATACGTAAAAAGAGATGACAACAGTAAGCCGGTACGAGTGGAATCAGAAACCGACTTGAACAATGTCACTATGTGACTAGTAATGCAAAATTTTTGTTACTTTTATCTAGTTTATTTTAGTAGTTCTTTTTCATTTATGTTTACAATACTTAGTCTTAATTCCTATCCATTAATAACTTCCAGAAGTAGACACTTCCCAACACTAAATCTATCACACAGACGACAAACACGATCCATACACACCTTGTACACCGTATCTAAGCACAATTTGATTCTGAGCAGCAGTAATGGGTGCGATTCTGCGGCTGCGGTTGCCACGCCACATCACATAATAGAGTATTTCGTTGGACAGGTCCTAGATCCAAAATTTTATCATGTACTAAAAATTTTGTCACGTACTATCGTGACTTTCTTTGTCTTGACTTATAACTTCAATGCATGATATTGAAACTTTAAATTTGGATCTGGACTCTATTACTATAGCGAAATCAGTTGTTTGTGGCGTGGCCGACGCACCCGAGTATGTAACTTCTCATAATACCCTTAATGTCTTGACTCAAAATATTCGAAGTGTGTCCCAAAACCTGCCCAGCCTCACTACACTTCTTCAGAGATCCGGGCTTAACTGGGACATTGTGGTACTCACTGAATGTTTTCTTAAATCAACCAGTTATATTTCAAACATGGATAGTTTTAATCATGTATCATCAACTCGTCATTTAACTAAGAATGAAGGTGTTGTTATCTATTATAACTCACACCTAGTTGTAAAGACTGAGGAACCACATATCAGTGATGCCAACTGTGTACTCATGGTTGTGAATGGCGATGTTTGTGTTGTTGGCATTTATTGGCCACCGAGCTGCCGGGATACTGCAGCCTTCATTGACTCATTAGATGTTCTTCTTTCAAGTTTAAAACGCTACAAAAATTTAATACTTTGCGGTGACATAAACATCGACATTGCTTCAACTAGTATGGATGACAGTAAAGATGTGTACCTAAACCTTCTAGCTAGCCACGGTATACTCCCTGGTCATAATATACCTACTAGGCAAGGGTTGTTACGTGCCACATGTCTTGATCACATGATGATCAGGACTAAGATGGATGCTACGTGCCTCATAATGGAGTCATCTGTGACGGATCACGAATGTGTGGCTGCATTATTTGCCACAAATGTTCATCTTGAATATCGCAATACCACAGCGCGTACTGTTGATTTTAACCGTCTCGATGCCGATATTCAAAACATAAACTTTCAATCGGTTATGAATTGTAGTGATGCCAGTTTAGCCACGGATTTACTTATAAGTTTCTTATCTTCTGCCATACATAAAAATTCTAAACTAATTACCGTTTCCAAAAGAAAGCGTATTAATAAACCCTGGATCACTAGTGGGCTGTTACGATGTATGACAAATAGAGACAATCTTTACATAAAACTGAAAAAAGATCCAAAAAATGAAATCTTAAAAGTTACATATAAGCGTTATCGAAATTATTGCAGCCATTTGATTAAAAAGGCGAAGAAAACTTATGACAGAATGGAAATTGAGAGAGCGGAGGGTAATAACAGACAACTTTGGAAGGTGATAAAGAGGATAAGTGGGACTAGTAAAGTAATAGATCATTCTATCTGTCTCTTGTCGCCAGAAAATGAAGTGGCAAGCGTCAATGACGCGAATAGTTTTTTTGCTAACGTGGGCAAATCACTTGCCGAGACAATTAATCCCCCTTGTATTGTACAACAGGGCTGTCCTCACACACCCCCCACAAATTCCTTTGCATTGTTGCCTACGAACGAGACTGAAATACTCCAGATGATTCTCGGATTAAGAAATGGATGCTCTGTGGGTATCAATCAGATATCGGTGACTATTATAAAAAAAACATATTAATGTGCTGGTCTCTCCTATCACTCACATATGTAACTTAGCTATGTCAACCGGTACCTTTCCGAGAGCGTTTAAAATTGCTTTAGTCAGGCCAATCCACAAGAGCGGCGACAAGGGCTATGTAGGTAACTACCGACCTATCTCCTTGTTACCAACCCAGTCCAAAATCTTAGAGAGGCTAGTGAACAACCGTCTAACCACCTTCTTGGAGAAGTATGGTCTTCTTTCAATGGCCCAGTTTGGATTTCGTCGTCGTAAATCAACCAATGATGCTGTCCATGAACTGTTGCATTCAGTTGTGGCTAACCTGGAGGAGGGGAGAAAGTGCTTGTCTGTGTTTCTCGATCTGACTAAAGCCTTCGACACCGTTAGTGTCCCTCACTTGCTGGATAGGTTGAATGCGATTGGTATTAGAGGCTTGCCATTGAAACTGTTAGAGGATTACTTGACAGGACGAAGGCAAAGAGTAAAAATAGGCCACATGCTGAGTGATGAACTGCCCATAAAATATGGTGTACCACAAGGCAGTATTCTTGGCCCAACGTTATTCCTTGTCTATATTAATAACCTTTGTAATCTTGAACTCTTCAGCGGCAAAATTATTGCATTCACCGATGACACTGCTCTCCTTTTTAGTGGTGATAGCTGGGAGGAGGCTTTTAACAATGCTCTCCTTGGGCTCGACAGGGTCAGTTCATGGCTTAAAAGCAGTATCTTAACGCTAAATACGTCAAAAACTAAATATGTAGCTTTCGCCTACAGACAAAATCTACACCCTCCTGTATCATGTACCATCACGGCTTATCAATGCTCCACTGGCCAAACTTCTTGCGCCTGTCCTGTTTTGCAGAGATCGGATACTGTCAGGTACTTGGGTGTAATACTAGATCAGACTCTTACTTTTAAACCACACATAGAGGCCTTGGGTGATAGGTTGCGCAAATTAATATACGTATTTGAAAACCTCTGTGAAGCGCTCGTGGCCCCGCGGACTCAGTGTTCTGTAAACGATCACTGCAGTAAGCAACTTTCACTATGGCCGGTCCATGGATGGGTGACCATTCATGTGATCACTTTGTGACATTTATTTGAGCGCTTCCGTGCTTCGGAATGCACGTTAAGCCGTTGGTCCCGGTTGCCAGTAAAATGGCAGTCGTTAAGCTAAGTTGAAGGCTTTATTTCAACAGCAGGCAGTCACAACCTGCGCCAGTCCATTTAAACACGGCAATACGGCTCACCACCTATTACGTGGGACAAATTATACGAAGGTGAAATGTGGGCATATAATATGCCTCTGCCTACCCCTTCGGGGATAAAGGCGTGACCATATGTATGTATGTATGTATGTATTTAAAAACCTTCGTGACATTGCCAATCGAGCCATCAACAAAATGGTCTACCACGCTATATGTCAATCATTGGTTGACTATTGCATAATATCGTGGGGAGGCGCTGCAAAGTCTAATCTGATAGATGCCGAGCGGGCGCAGCGTGCAATTCTTAAGGTCAGTTGTAGCCTTCCTTTTAGTTTTACCACTGATGAACTTTATAGGAAATGCGATGTTCTTTCTGTCAGGAAGACGTACATTCTGCAAACAGTCCTTAAACAACACGCTTTGCTCAAATACGACCCAAATAAGAAAAAGAACAGGCGCCATAAAGGGAATGTGTGTGAATAACAGACTATGCGCATCTATCTTTATAATAAACTAGCGGACGTCACGCGGTTTCACCCGCGTAGATCCCGTTCCCGTGGGAATACGGGAATAAAATATAGCCTATGTTACCCGCAAAGAGTGTAGCTTTCCAACAGTGAAAGAATTTTTCAAATCGGTCCAGTAGTTCCGGAGCCTATTCGTTACAAACAAACAAACAAACAAACAAAAAAACCAAATCTTTCCTCTTTATAATCTTTATATAATTATATAATAAATAAAATAAAATATTAAATATTTACCCTATGCTAAGATCTAAGTGCAAGACTGCTATTACTCAATATCTGAAAACAATTGATTATGAGACTACAGAACTTCTATTAAGTCCACCTATCTATATATATAAAAATCAATGCCACTTTTCGTTGTAATTTTATAACTCAAGAACGGGCTCACCTATCCAAACCAAATGTTTAGGGTTTGTTGGGACTATTTGGTAGATGGTTTATGTGAAGTTTGCACAAAATCGGTCGAGCGGTTCTTTATTTATCACGCAAACGAAGTTGCGCGGGTCAGCTAGTTTAATATAAATACAATTGACAAATTAATTACATATTTATATAGGGTGGATACTTAATAAAAATGAAAGATGTTGTTTGCTGTTTTTAACATTTTTATTCCACAATATTGGGTTCATCTAAGAGATTTAAGACCTCTTGACACATAGGAACAGATTTTTTTGTACCTAGCTTCCTTAGCCCCGTTATAAAGGGATCTGAGGATATCAATAATCTTTTAAAAGTGTCATCCATTGCTAATTTTCTGGAAATTTTTTTTGAAAACTTCTCTCTACATTGTCGAACATCTTTGTTTCTACTTTCTTGAGCATCTTCACTCATTAATCCTATGGCAATCTCAGATTTTCCTATTTGATCCATGAATCAGTATTTTATGTACAGTAGTTGGCATGTTATACCAAGGATAATTCATCACGAAAAATGAAGCTGTTTTATTGCAATACTGTTTGAATTTGTCCACATTGACTTTGTACCCACTCGACATCACTTTCAAAATTACGTGTAAACGACTAATCAGCTGATGATTTACACCTGTTATTTCTGAAACTTCTTCTGCGTGTTGGAAGATGATTCGTGCGGTATTCCCATCAGTAGATGTACCTCCACCTGGTTTTGGTTTATCTATATGTAGACCTAGTTTTTGCCAAAATTCTTTTTGTATGCGCAGCTTTTCATGTGCTATTATTACTTTACTTTGTGTATCTCTTGCTTGCCATTTAGCAACTTTTAATTTATATCCTATGTGCAATATGAATTACGCAAACCTTATCCAAGCATGCAATGATGACAGACCATATTTAAGGTTTTCTTCCAGTATTGATTTCGACATACAAAACTTTAATCTGTTGAAGTTTTTAATTGTGACATTACAGATGTAGCAACGCATGTCAGAATTTGTGTCAGTCAATGCATTAACCATCTTACTATCAACCATCGTCATTATCAATTTATGCTGTACTATACACTGTTTTTCCATTGTCACAATCGTTGGTGTTAAATTATCAACCTCAGATTGAACGTCTTTAGCTACAGATCTTGACAATTCCGCTGTTTCATGAGCCATTTGTAACTTTAAAGGACGGCAATATCTCGGTGAGGAGGGGCGTGGATTTTGCCAAATGAGAGCTGTTTTGTTATTGCCACAAGCATAAATAAGTTGAACTGGTACAACCGAAGTAATGATCATATTTGAATCAGATTGTTCGATATTTTCGAATCTCTGCTTATATTCAGCATGACAACCTGAACCATCACAACCCCATTTTGATATAAGGCAGAGATTTTGTAACTGATCCGTAGTAAGTGATTCTATGACTTCACTTAGAGACAATAATAACCTTTATGCAGTATGGTCCATGAGATTTTGAAGAGGAACTAAGGCACTAGTTTCTGTACTAAAAATATCACAAGGGTAACACCTTTTCTTGGCTTCAGTTACAGTCTCATAATTAGGATACAAACTGCAGTTCATCTCCATTGCTGATGTCCTCAAAGTATTGTATTGGAATTTAGATAGTTGTCCCTCAATCACCAATGATAACGCTTTGTCTGAAGATAAGCTCTCATGCGTTTTGGCAACATTAAGACTGCTACTGGTACCAGTAAGAGCCGCTTGCTTTATTATTTTTGAAGTATGGATATCACCTCGTGCACGATATTCTACCTGAGCTGCAAAAGCGAGTTCTTCAGGTGCTAGTTGTTTTCGTACATCTTCTGTCTTTAGACGTTTTGTACGTTCGGTACATTCTTCAAAGCTCTTACTAGGCCGGCCACCAAGTCTGCTTTTTAGGGTTTCGTAGCCAAATGGCAAAAACGGAACCCTTATAGATTCGTCATGTCTGTCTGTCTGTCTGTCTGTCTGTCTGTCTGTCTGTCTGTCTGTCTGTCTGTCCGTCCGTGTGTCACAGCCACTTTTCTCCGAAACTATAAGGCCTATGCAATTGAAACTTGGTAACTAGATGTATTCTGTGAACCGCATTAAGATTCTTATATAAAACTAGAAAAAAAGCTGTAAATTTAGGGGGTCCCCATACTCAGAACTGAAACTCAAAAATTTTTTTTTTCATCAAATCCATACGTGTGGGGTATCTATAGATAGGTCTTCAAAAATGCTATTGAGGTTTGTACAATCATTTTTTTCTAAAGTGAATAGTTTGCGCAAGAGACACTTGCAAAGTGGAAAAATGAGTGTCCCCCCCCCCTCTAACTTCTAAACTAAGAAAATGATAAATCTAAAAAAAATATATGATAGACATTGCCATAAAAACTACCAACGAAAATTAGTTTGAACAAGATAGAGCTGGTAGTTTTTTTAATACGTCATAAACCGCAATTTTTGGTTAGAAAAATCACTACCACTGCGAGCGTAATAAAACATCAATCAAAGTTACAACGAACTATGAGAATTTTTATATTATATGTTACTTGCTGCTACGAAACCCTTCATGGGCGAGTCCAACTCGTACTTGGCCGGTTTTTTATTTGTTGACTTTGAGTTGCAACAGGAAATGTAATATAGTTATTGAACCAGTCCTGGTTGGCGTGAACACAGTGAGAAAAATTTCTATGTGCTTCATGAAGTTTGGTTTTATAATTACTTACTAATCTTCTAAGACATTCCTTTACTTCATCTGTGAGTTCAGTAACTTTCAGAGTACATTGAACTTTTTTTAGCAAATGATTCATTTTATCTTGCTCCTTTTTAGAAGTTTCTTCACAATAAAATGCAATTAGAGTATTTCTACTAAAGCTTACTTCCTCGTCAGTTGATCCTAAAACAATATTAAACCAATATTTAGTACCAATATGCAACAAATCTATACTACAATAAAAGAGTAGAAATCGTGTGTCTGTACAATTGATAAAATTAAAAAAAAGTAGCGGGGACGGTATAAAAACACCAATAGAGCACAAAAATGATGTTTTTAAAATTCTTTTCTGTCTGTCTGTCTGTCTGTATGAGCGTCAGGATTTCCGAAGATACTGAACGGATTCATTTGCTGTTTACAAAAAAAGATTAAGCTCAACTCGGGGAGGCTTTAGGCTATTTTTCATCAAAATCGAATCGCAGATGAAAGAACTATAGTCGTATAAAGTTATTATCAATTATTGCCTAAACGGTTCATGGTACGGTGTTGAAACTCAGCACGAGCGTTCTTTGTTACAATTTGAAGAAAGTAATTTTACCATTTTTGCAAATTCCACCTCCAAGGGTATAAAAAAGAAGGGTACAGTTTGTATGAGACAACGTGATTCCTTGGTCTGATCTACTTCAAATTCGGCTTATAGCATTAAAATCATTATTGATTAAAGATGTGTTTCGTATTTTATAAAAAAATATACTATAACGAGCTAAAAAGGGAATGTAAGATAATTTGGGGAAATTTTTTTCCAGAATTGTTATCAATACTCCTTAAAAAACTTACTCATTATTTTTGATTTAAATTACTTTTAATATGTAGTGACACATTTTTGAACGTTAAATCCGATTGACATTGTCATTCCTATTTGATGTCCAACAGAGATTGATTTTGTGTTATTGTAAATGTCTTCATGTTGATTAATTAAAGTTTAGTATAAAAAGTTGAACCGGTAGACTTAACCACAGGCTGTTCAGGAATAATTAACGAACTCGCTCTAAGTGTGTACGGTTCATTCGAATAAAACCAACTATTATCAGGGTATTCATCCTTCGACTAAAGACTGTCAACATGATTTCTCCAATCAAAGTTTTAATTACCTTGCATAGGTAAAATTTTGCTTGATTTGGACGAAAAACATTCAGGGTTCCGCATCCAAAGGGGTAAAAACGGAACCCTATTACTGAGACTCCGCTGCCCGTCTCTCTATCACCAGGCAGTACCTATCTCATAAGCCGTGAAGTCACGCTCGCATAGTTCCCATCCCACCACGTAGTTCCCGTTCCCGTGGTATATAGTAAGGGAATATAGCCTATGTGACCCGAGGATAGTGTAACTTCCCAGCAGTAAAATAGTTTACAAATGGTTCAGTAGTGGCGAAGCCTGCATACAATCAAATCTATAAATCTATTCTCTTTATAATATTGGTTTTTTTAACATGAAGAAAATCCTACAGGGATGCTATGCCGAACTCCTACTGACTAAAAACCACACATTTTCTAACTAATTCCTACGATTGGTACTCGGAAGGACGACCCCAGGACTCCCAACAGACCTCGGCTACCACTACGGCCTCTATAATAATAATAATAATAACAGACTATGGAACCAGTCCTAATAACATCTAGTGACATAGCCAGTGCGGTTCGTTCGTTGCCCAATTGGAAATCAACTGGGCCGGACGGACTGCACAATTTTTGGCTGAAATGGTTTCATAGCTCACATGCTTGTTTGGCATCCTGTTTTCAGTCATCACTTGAGTCCGGGTCGCTTCCATGTTTTATGACTTCGGGTATAACACACCTCCTCTACAAATCCGGTAGTACTACGGACCCTAAAAATTATAGACCGATAACCTGTTTACCAACGGTCTATAAGCTTCTCACATCTATTTTGACAGTTAAATTAACAACACACATTGAAAATAATTCTATAATGTCCAACTCTCAAAATGGATGTAGAAGCGGGTCACGTGGTACTAAAGAACTCCTTATTCTTGACATGGCCATTAATCAGCAGGTTCGACGTAACAGGAAAAACCTTGCGACATGCTGGATTGATTACAAGAAGGCCTATGATTCAGTGCCACATACATGGCTGTTGAGGGTGCTGGAGTTGTATAAAGTTGATGCAACTCTTAGCACCTTCTTGAAGACATGTATGGGGCAATGGACTACGGCTCTTGTATATCCAGGATGTCGTCAGGTTCCTGGGAATGGCGAGCCTGTCAGGATCAAGAGGGGTATATTTCAGGGTGACAGTCTGAGTCCCTTATGGTTTTGCCTGGCGCTGAATCCTCTCAGTACCTTATTGGAGAGTTCAGGGCTAGGCTATCAGTTCTGGAGAGGAGGTCAAGTTGTTTCCCACCTGCTTTACATGGATGACTTGAAATTATTTGCCTCCACCGATTCCCACTTGATAAAGTCACAGAAGCTTTCAGTAATTCTATCAAAATGGAATTTGGTGTAGATAAATGCGCTGTCATGCATGTAAAGAAGGGACGAATTGTGGAATCTGAAAGAGTACATCTTTCTGATTTCACAAAACTTAAATCCATCTCCGCGACTGAAACTTATAAGTATCTGGGTATGTCGCAGGCATTAGGTATTACAGAGGTTGGCATGAAACAAACGTTGGTGGACCGTTTCTTTGGCCGCCTGAAAAAAGTACTGAAAAGTCTTTTATCGGGCGGTAACAAGGTGCGGGCTATCAACGGTTGGGCCATGCCAATCTAAATCTATTCCTTCGGCATACTTAGATGGACTCAGACTGAATTAGACACCCTGGATAGGAAAGTCCGTTCTCTGTTGACCATAAACCGAATGCATCACCCACGTTCGTCTGTAATGAGGTTGTATATCCCACGAAAGTGTGGAGGTCGTGGCTTTTTAAATGCCAAGACCTTACACAATCGTGAGGTATACAACCTTAGGGAATATTTCCTTCATGCTGACGTGGGTATGCATCGGGATGTGGTAGCAATAGATAATGGACTGACCCCTCTTGCTCTTGCCAAAAAGAACTGGCACAAACCAGTAATAATGACTACTAATGATCGCAAGGAGATATGGCGGGGCAAAGAGCTGCATGGACGATTTTATCGGGCCTTACACGGGCCCGATGTAGATCTATTAACATCTGTATCCTGGTTACGTTTCGGTGATTTGTTTGGAGAAACTGAAGGTTTTGTCTGTGCAATTACAGACGAAGTTGTCATGACGAATAACTATCGGAAATATATTTTGAGAGATGGTACGGTTGACATATGTCGGGCATGTCACCTACCGGGTGAATCTCTCAGACATATTATTTCTGGTTGTCCTCGTCTTGCCAATGGCGAGTATTTGCATAGACACAACCAAGTAGCCAGGATAGTCCATCAGCAACTTGCACTAAAGTATAAACTTGTAGATTTAGAGGTACCATATTACAGGTATGTGCCCGACCCAGTTCTAGAGAATGGTCGTGTCACGTTATACTGGGATCGGTCTATTATCACTGACAGGACTATTGTCGCCAATAAGCCTGATATAGTGGTAATAGATCGATCAGAGCGCCTCGCAATAATCGTTGATATTACAGTTCCACATGACGAGAATCTCGTGAAAGCAGAAAAAGATAAACAATTAAAATATTTGGACTTGGCTCACGAGGTTGTCGACATGTGGGATGTAGATTCAGCGATTATTGTTCCGATAGTCGTATCAGCACACGGTCTGATCGCCAAGAGTCTCGATCAACATCTTAAGAGGCTCTCTTTAGGTAGTTGGGTCAAGGGCTTGATGCAAAAGGCGGTTTTGCTGAGCACGGCGCGTATTGTGAGGAGATTCCTGTCTCTGGAGCCCTGACCACCGGTAGCTTGGTCCCTGTACCCGATGCCGGTGGGATACTATTTTTTTATATTTTTAAATGTATTTTTTATATGTATATTTAAAAATGTAAATTGATATGTAAATAATTAAATAAAGAGGAATAATAATAATTCTATAATATATAATAATTCTGCACTAGCAGCCCTTTTTACCCACTACACTACCAAGCCACACTACCGGTAGTGTCGTCCCCTCCGGAGCAAAATGTGCAAAACGCAAAATGACTACCACACGCAAAATGTACAAATTGCAACAAATGAAGATCGACAAAACAAATGAAGATCGGTGAAACAAATGAAGATCAACAAAACAAATGAAGATCGGTGAAACAAATGAAGATCAACAAAACAAATGAAGATCGGTAAAACAAACGATAACGATCTTAACGATTGTTTTAACGATCTTCATTTGTTTCACCGATCTTCATTTGTTTTGTTGATCTTCATTTGTTTCACCGATCTTCATTTGTTTTGTTGATCTTCATTTGTTTCACCGATCTTCATTTGTTTTGTTGATCTTCATTTGTTTCACCGATCTTCATTTGTTTTGTTGATCTTCATTTGTTTCACCGATCTTCATTTGTTTAGTTGATCTTCATTTGTTTCACCGATCTTCATTTGTTTTGTTGATCTTCATTTGTTTCACCGATCTTCATTTGTTTTGTTGATCTTCATTTGTTTCACCGATCTTCATTTGTTTTGTTGATCTTCATTTGTTTCACCGATCTTCATTTGTTTAGTTGATCTTCATTTGTTTCACCGATCTTCATTTGTTTTACCGATCTTCATTTGTTTAACCGATCTTCATTTGTTTTGTCGATCTTCATTTGTTGCAATTTGTACATTTTGCGTGTGGTAGTCATTTTGCGTTTTGCACATTTTGCTCCGGAGGGGACGACACTACCGGTACGGTAGTGTGGCTTGGTAGTGTAGTGGGTAAAAAGGGCTGCTAGTGCAGAATTATTCCCTACGACACTACCGGTAGAGTATTTGGTAGTGCGGTATCTTATAGTAGTGTCGATGGGAACGGAGATGTAAGACCTTTTAGAAATTACCCGCGACACTACTAGCTGGTAGTGTAGAAGGGAAAGAAATTTCCCCACGACACTACCGGTAGTGTGGCTTGGTAGTGTGGTGGGTAAGAAGGGGTCTATGGGTGGTTCGGGTGCTGTCCCGCATTTTGATACAATATTAGTTTAGATAATATACTATAGGGAGTGCTTAGAATTATTAATACTATGAAGAATAAATCATCCTGTGGTTATGATGATATACCTATTACAGTGATAAAGAATAACATTGACATATTAGCTGAACCTCTAAGTAATTTTTATAATAAATGTTTTGACGAAGGTTTATTTCCCGATCAGTATAAAATTGCTAAGGTTATTCCAGTTCATAAAAAAGGAACCAAAACAGATCCCACCAAGTACAGGCCTATTTCACTTCTGCCGACAGTATCTAAAGTTCTAGAGAGATTGATACTGAACTGAACATTATTTTACGGCGCAATATTCATGAGACTTCGCTGTCCATCTATACGTACCTATCTCAGGCTGTCCACGCACGGTACTTATCTTAGGAACCGTGATAGCTAGAGAGTAGATATTTTCATAGATGATGTATTTCTGTTGCCGCTGTAACAGCAAATATTAAAATCAGAAAAGAAGGGGGATCAAGGGGGGCTACCATACAACAATCGTAACTTTTTTTTGCTGTTTTTAGGTAGAATACAAAATGATGTGATGAGCCGACGATGACGCGAGCGAAGCCGCGGGCACCAGCTAGTTTGAAATAAATTTAGTTTTGTTTTTACGTTCATTGCGTACAATACCAACCTAGTCAACTAAAATAAAAAACTTTGTTCAAGTGTCGCATAAGGACGCAACTAACTGCAGTTGCATACTAACAAATATGAAGTCTAACCTCTCTAAAAAATACAATAGAAGTGCCGGCGCTCACCGGCAGTGACACTTTAGCTTAACTCGAAGTTTAAAAATAGTAAAAAACTCATACTGTCACATTAGTTATTTTTCTGTACATGAAATATCTATTATTACTAACAAAAGTATAAGTAAGTAGTAATAAATAAACAGCTTATTACCTCCTGGCAACGAATCCATCGAAGAAACTATAAACGAACACGAAATTATTAAAACCTCAATGAGTAAAAGCTTCACTTTCACTTGTAAACACATCCGCTGTTGAACAAGTCGAACTTTGAACTGGGACCCCGGCGCACAGATAACAATGGGCGCGCAGCGCGTGCGCAGGTAGTACGTATTATTTATGGGGCTAGTCGGTGAAACAGTTTTTAGCATATTTTGGGTACTTTTTTATTTTTAGGTTTTGTCCGACTTTTATTGATTTTTCGCCTGTGTGTGTCGGACTAAATTGGCTTGCATCTACACACACAGACCCACATATACACATACACATACAGGCAAACACACACAACACGCGTAAGCACGCTCACATAAAATTTGTTCTTTATTCTTCTGGTTTCTCATAAATGTTCACATTGCATCAAAATAATGTTGTTTTTCGAAAATAGTAGGTATCATTATAACATGTATCTTTAAAATAAAGTACTCAGGTTATCTGCGGGAGGGTCCTGGTGACCAGTGATACAGGTTGTGCGCAGGCACATACCTACCTCAGGCACCAGTCTCTCACAATGTTAATTTTTTTGTACAACAGACTATAACTATGTTGTTTACAAATAAGAAATATTGTGATGAGAAAAATAAATCTTATTATTATTATTCTTCTTTATTTAATTATTTACATATAAATTTACATTTTTAAATATACATATAAAAAATACATTTAAAAATATAAAAAAATAATAAATTTATAAAAATATTTTTTTTTTAATTTTTTTTATTATTATGTTTCTGTCTTTCTCGGGTACCTTCTTTTTTTTATTACGAAGGTACCCGGTCTTTTGGTAGGCTTACATGGGGACATATTGATCCAACACGCAGAGGCCCTTTGAGACTTTATTATTATGTCTCTCTTTCACACGGGTATCTTCTTTTTTTTTTCTTACGAAGACACCCGGACTTTTGGTAGGCTTACATGGGGACACAGGTCCAACATGCAGAAGCCCTTTGAGACTTTTAATCTAAAGGGAAATGGGACCCCCACTGCAAACAATCCACATCCGTCATATATGTAGAAGAACGGTAATGGACCATCTGCAATGGGAGCTAACTATTGTAAAATATGCTAACTACGTAATGGGCTATTGTGATGGGTGTTAGATGGTCTGGTTAACTTAGGCTATGGATGAAGACGGCGTCTGCCATTTCAATATACCTATTATTATATTAAAACTTTGGCAGACGGTGACTCGCCAACTCACTAGATGGGCCCCCAATACAATCGCCAAAGGCATTAAGCCTGTAAGGCGACAGAGGGCAACACCGGTGTGAGCGGCTAGGGGTGTCGAGCGGTGCGGCGCCGGTTTCGCCATCGCGGGTCAGACCCGGAGCGGGTTTCCCCGTAGTTATGCCCTTGAAAATGACACTTCCACCCCCGAGCATAAAGCTCTGGCTTCCTCCCTCTGACCAGCCAATTTTAAGGCAAGCCAGAGTTGAGATTTGCTGCACACCCGGGAGTACCGTCTCCCGTTAGCCCATTAAATGCTAACTGGTCGAGGAGCGCAACAAAACTCTGAGGAATCGAGACCGATGTGTAGCCATGCAAATTCAGCTCGCCACAAGCTGCCCTGCGGATGTGTGCTTTTCTATAACCTTGTGAGATATTTTTAGTTGATCTCAAAAAGTGGATAACTCGAAAAGCAAAATAATCTACTATGCCCTCATAGGGATGCGTTAATCCCATGAAAAGATAACGACTGTCCACGAGGGGTTATTATTATTATGCTCTTTATTCAATTAAATAACTTATATAATATATTTTTAAATATATTTATAAAAAAAATACATTTAAAAATATAAAATATAGTATCCCACCGGCATCGAGTACAGGGACCAAGCTACCGGTGGTTAGGGCTCCAGAGAGAGGAACCTCCGCACCGCACAATGCGTGCCGTGTCCAGTAACACTGCTTTTTGCATCACGCCCTTGATCCAGCTGCCCAACGCGAGCCTCTGAAGGTATTGGTCGAGGCTCTTAGCTATAAGACCGTTAGCGGAAATGACTATTGGAACAATGATTGCCGTATCGAATTCCCACATGTCGACAATCTCGCGAGCTAAGTCCACATATTTTATTTTTTTGTCGCTCTCAGCCTTCACGAGATTCTCGTCATGGGGGATTGTGATATCAACAATCATTGCTCGCCGCTCAGATCGATCTATTACCACAATATCAGGCTTGTTGGCTACAACAGTCCTGTCCGTGATAATAGATCGATCCCAGTACAATGTGATATGACCATTTTCAAGAACTGGCTCAGCTACATACCTGTAATATGGAACCTCGATATCCACCAGGTATTATTGTAATCATAAATCCCCACAAGCCCTCTTTACTAGATCCTGTATACATCCATGAACTTTAGGGCGGTGACAGCTAATTTTCACTTTTTCAAATTACTGTGACAGGAAAAGAACTTACCCGATTTGGGGGTTTTGAGATCCTTTACTACTATTTGCTTTTTTGGCGGTTAATTCACTTATACTTGACTTTAGCACGCGACTTGTGATCATTAAAATTGTTCACTAAACGAATTATATCCTTGTTTTACTTTAATGCAGATATTCTTTATGGTGAGGCGCGCGCGTGTATATTTTATAATTTAGTAACCCTCGATTTTTTCTGACAGTGAATATATAGTAGTTGAGACATGCCCCCTGATGACCTAATCTACAACTATTTGGTTTGTTTTCTGAATGTCACTGGCCATTTCATGTTGTGTACTTGGTGATTTCCCGGATGTTCGCTAGATGTCGCTTTGATTAATACTTATTTATTTACCAAAAATTGTATTTTATGTGATTACTAGCTGATACGCGCGGCTCCGCCCGCGTGAAATTCGGTTCCCGTTCCCGCTTCCCGTGGGAACATTTTCCCGGGACAAAAAGTAGCCTATGTGTTATTCCGGACTATACTCTATCCCTGTACTGTGTTCAGCAAGATCCATTCAGCCGTTAGAGCGTGATTGAGTAACAAACATCAATGGGCGGAGACCCTGACGGATGGGCGGAGACCCTGACGGATGGGCGGAGACCCTGACGGCCAGCAATGAGGCTAGACTGCTGAGCCCGCAGAGAGTGATGGCCGTCAGGGTGATAAGAGGATACCGCACGATCTCCGGTGAGGCGGCATGTCTCCTAGCCGGGACCCCTCCATGGGACCTGGAAGCGAGAGCCCTTGCGTCACTGTTCAGATGGCGCAAGGAGGCGCTGGAGCGGGGCCAAAGGCCTGCGTCTCGAGAAATCGAGGCCCAGCGGACCCTGCTCCACCAGGAAACCATGGAGACATGGAAGGTGCGACTTGAGCAACCAAAGGGGGGATTCGCCACAATCGCGGCCGTCAGACCGGTCATGGACGAGTGGCTGGAGAGAAGACACGGTGCTCTCTCCTACCGGTTGACACAGATACTTGCCGGGCACGGTAGCTTCGGTAGGTATCTGTGGCGAAAACACCGGGAAACCACGGCCGAGTGTCAGCACTGCGAGGACCGCAGCGATGACACGGCGCTCCACACTCTGGTGGAGTGCACGGCGTGGGCACAACAGCGCCAGGTCCTCGTAGTGGGTCTGGGCGTGGACACTCTCTCGCTCGAGGACATGGTGCGAGCCATGCTCTCCAGCGGGAGTAAGTGGGACTGCGCCGCCTCTTTCTGCGAGCAGGTCATGCTCGCGAAGGAGGCGGCGGGCCGGGTGCGGGAGAGAACTCTCCCACCCGAGTTCCGCAGTCGGCGCCCTGGGCGCCGCCGACGTGTCTTCGCCGAAGACTATCGGCCTCCATGACCTGGGGTCTCAGGACGGTTAGAGGGCCGCTAACCGTCCTTACAGAAGCAGGCCCATGACGGCAGCGTGACGTGAACAACTCACGCACGCCCCCCCTTAGAAGCGGGGTCACACCCGAAACCTCCCATAGACGCAGGATTGCACCCGAACCACCCCCTGGGCGAGGCCGCATTGGCGGCCGTAGGTCTGTTGGGAGTCACGGGACATCCTTCCTCCTCAGGAGGTAAGCCCTCGCTTACCCGGGGCTCTCAACCATAGGCTGTTAGGCGTGGCGTGAGGTTTCTTAGTCGGTAAGAGTCCGGCATAACATCCTATGAGGATTTTCCCTTACATTAAACAAAAAAAAAAAAAAAAGTAACAAACATCCAAACATCTTCACAAACTTTCACATTTATAATATTAGTAGGATTCCTAGCTAAACGATATATTATTGTCTTGTGTAGTGGACTGTTGTGTAGCAACGTTACACCATTTTTAAAATAGGTGTCACATAAGCCGATTTCCAGATAGCAGGTACAACCCCGGTGGTCAAGGAGCGGCGGTACAATATGTACAGGGGAGGGGTAAGACTTTCAGCACAGTTCAATATAAGAACTGGGGGGATGTTATCAGGCCCTGAAGATTTGCTGACATCTACTACCTTTAAGAGCTTCTCAACTTCATTCTCATTTATATCAATGGAACTTTGTTAGATGCAGTTAAATCAGATTGTGCGGTTGCCTCTGGCATTCAAGTGCCCTTTTCCTGTAGTAGCAAAATTGTATCATTGCGCGTACCTACTGTGTTCTAGAAAGTTTTGTTGCAAACAGTCACCAAACATGTGACACATGACATTGCCATCACTCGAAATCTGCTGCCTATATTCAAAAGTTGGAGGATAGGCGAAAACGCTCTAGAATTAGGACTAACCTCGTTTTCAATTTTAGCAGTGTAGCTGTAAAATAATTTCCTTTCGTAGTTTTTAACGCGTTGTCGCAAAGTATTAAAAGAATGTAAGTCAGAGAGGTTATGATATTTTTTTTGCGTAAAATTTGAATTTATCTTATAATATAATTTTAATCAACGGCTGATTATACTAAACAGGATATTTGTGACACAGGTTTGTGGCTTTAGAAGTTATGTAAGTGTTGCGCAGCTGGTTAATAACACCATAAAAATAGGACACGGCATCCTCCATAGAACCTTTACTCAATTCCAAAGCCCAGTCCACGTTGTGAAGCCAGCTACTGATGGATTCGTAGTCGGCTGATTATATAAGTACCTACTGTACGCGAGGTGGAATAAGTAAGCTGTGTAGCTATGCAAACGCCAAAGAAACACAGACTGCTTTGTGGTTGACGTCTTCCGGCTCCAAAGGGCCCGTACAGTGGATAACCAAAATATCATTATTACACAATGTACGGTTCGGTATTAAGGTATGAAATAATAAACCAATTTGAATGCGTACACATACGCTCGTATGGCGGTCGGACTGAGAATGCACGGCGAGCGTGGACCCCACCGTGACGTCACTTCCGTAGGCTGACTCGTTTGTAAAATTGTTTTTTACACACGAAATAAATAGTATAGAAATAGTATATTAAAATATCATGTATATATATTTCAATATACTACATCTGCCTTTTACAAAAGTTAATAAAAACAATTTTACATCTCCTTTACTAAGATTTTAAATATTAACGTCAAGATTTTTGATTCTACATTTACTGCCAGATTTGCAAGACAATAGCTAGAGCCTGTGAGAAAGAACCTGGCAAGAAAACTGTCGGCCACTCTTTTCAAATACTTTCCAATTACACAATGATTTAATAATGTGCTACATCTCTACCTTTTGCAAAAGTTAATAAAAACCAATATAGTTATTATCTTCTTTTATCACCAAAGCAAGTTTATGAAGATAATTTACTTGTATTGAATAAGATTTAATCTTTGTTTTATTCCCAAAACCATCTTTTACCAGCTGTTAGTGATAAACCTAGCATTTACCAAACTCTAATAGCAAAAACCCGAAAAAAATGTCTTAATAAATGTTACGTAAAATTTTCCCTTAGTCGCCTCTTACGACACCCTCGGGATGTATAGGTGGTGGTGACATTTTGTACTCTTACGGGTACGGTTACTCTCACGCAACACGGGACGCAAAATAATGTATATAATACTGATTATTATGAAAAAATAAGGAATCTAAACAAAAAGATGACTTTGAATAATAGTGTAAAAGATGGTTAGGTTGAAAAAATATAGGAAAACTGATAAAAGTATAATAAATGTTTATTGCTACTGACATTATGAAGTTGAATGCTTCGAAATTATGAACATTAAAGACAGAGTAGTTAGGAATTGTGATTTTTAGGATGAAAAATGTTAAGAAGAACATTTTCGGATTTCCAATTATCGGAGTAGAAAATTTAGGTGAACTTTGGCGCACCTGGGCAGTGTATGTCTAGACTCCGATAAAGCACTTATTTGCATCCTGACAGAATCTCCGGCCCTTATGCGTTTTTTTCTCAATACTACTAAGATGGTAGACTGGCTTATGGCCCACCTGATGGTTGGTTACCATAGCCTATGAACGTTTGCAACACTCGAAATGCTACTCACGCGCTGCCAACCCAGGTGCAGATTGAGAATTCTATTGATTTAGTCGCCTCATAGGGCCTTCAACTTGGCCTAACGGCGCTCGCAAGCAAATGCCACAAAGTGGGCACAACTTGGAGGACACAAAGATACTGCACTTCCTAGAGTTTGTACAAAGAGTTCGGGCACAACGGCAATCCTACTGGTATTATAATTATGAAAGTTTGTGAAGATGTTTGGATGTTTGTTACTCCATCAGGCTCTAACGGCTGAACGGGTCGGGCTGACTTTTGGAACCGGGATAGATTATAGTCTGGAATAACACATAGGCTACATTTCATCCCGGGAATATATTCCAATGGGAAGCGGGAACGGGGATAAAATTTCACGCGGGCGAAGCCGCGAGCATCAGCTAGTATAATATAAAATTAATTATTTTATTTATTTCTTTTCAGATCAAAATGGCGAGTACGTGCGTAGTCTTTATTCTTTTACCAGTAATTGTTTACAGTCATTTATGTGTCCACATTAATTTCAACGGTGGTAAACCTTCTGTTAGATTAAGTGGTTTAGATTCATCCGTGGTTAGTGCCGAGGAAATAAAAGCCTTCAAGATCGACGAATCAACCTTAAAAAGTGTTTCTGAAAAATATGCGGGAAGACGCTGTACAGACGTCTTCCTGAAATCTCCGACACCGTGGGGTGATATTTATGGCCGTTATAATTGGAGTGCTGTTCAAAGAACTGTCAAACCGATTGAAGCCCGTATTATAAGCATTGTTGAGAAACCAGTTATATGTGCTTCAGCAGAATATGTTAATAATCATAATACAGAATCTGCTACATACGCTACGGGTTTAGCAGAGAATGTAGAGGAAACAGCCAGTCATACTTGGAGCAACGGTGGAGATATGAGCGTCGAAACAAACATTACTCTCGAAGTTAATTTCGAAAATGTAAATAGCGCTAGTGGTGGGACCTTATTGACTTTTACAACACCTTGGAATGAGGACAGCAGTCAAAGTAGAACAGTAACCCTAGGCACTTTTAGTGATGTGGTCGTTTTAATACCTCCTAAAGAAAAAGTGGTAACCTTACTAACAGCAAAACAAGGTACATTGGAAATTGAAGTGGATTACTTGGCGACTCTAAGTGGAGATGTGTTTTGTCATTATTCTGGCAAGTTTAACGGAAGCTACTTCTGGGCCTTCAATATCAGAAGAATGCAAAGAGTTGGTGGTTTACCTAAAGTTGTGAGAATTACTGAGCAGATAACACTTGATTTTTATATTGATCCCTCGATTGTGATAAATGATGGAAAATGGAATGAAACAATTGACAAAACCCCTGGCGGATTTATCAATATAGTTTCATAAATAACGTGAACTAACAATACATAGGTACTTAATAATTATTAAGTATATACAATTGTACTAATTCAATATAAAAAAAATATGTATGTACAATTGTAGTATTGTTTTTAAACTCACACGACTTGTACAATTCATAATGGTTTGTGGGTCTTTTCGCGTATTACACATATTTTCCCACCTCTCGACGTTTGGGCTATATTGCAGCTGTGGTCAGGAGTGCATTAGGGAAAAAAATACGTGTACAACGCGGAAAAGAAACGAAACTTTTCATTTTTTTTTGTTGTCTGAAAGAAATCGAGAGTAAATTTTTGTAACTACATATTTTTTTTGTGGGTGAAATAAAGTCAAATTCAGTAAAGTTTATATACAGTTTCATTTTTAGGTAAGTTGTACCTATGTAAAAGTTTTGTCACAACTAACTTTTCTTTTACCTACTACATTAGGGTTCCGTACCCAAAGGGTAAACACGGGACCCTATTACTGAGGATTAGCTGTCCTTCTGTCTGTCTCCCATACAACAAACAGCATTTTTTTTAATTTTTTGGCACAGAAATCTCCTTGCACGAGTCTGACTTGCCCTTGTCCGGTTATTTATGTACCATAAAATTTAATTTTTTATGAACAAAATAATTACTGTTTCATCATGAGTAACTAGCATGAACATTTGCTGAAAATAATATACCTAGCAGATTAATTTAAGGATACCTCTACCTACTAGTGGTATGTATAAAATTAATAGAATATTATGTATAAAGTTTTACCTGGGAAAAATCAAAAAGAATAAGTTTTTAGAAAACAAATAAAATAAAATAAATAAATATTCACGGACATCTCATACAACGCTATCTGATCCCAAAGTAAGCTAGGAATAACCTGCTTGTGTTATGGGTATCAGACCACGGATATTAATACTTATATACTTTTAAATACATACATATTATACATAGAAACACCCAGACTCTTGAGACAAACATTTATGGGTCACACAAATATTTGTCTCCGGTGGGAATCGAACCCACGACCTCCAGCGCCGGAGGCGGTATCACTACCGACTGCGTCACAGAGGCAGTCAAGTACAGTAAACAAGTACATAATTATGTATCTGCAAAGTTTATTCACTGACTATTATATTACCCGCAAAATAGTATCAACGTATTGTTTTGATATTTAGTAACATAAAATTACGCCGCTCGACTGATGGAAAGCCATGACGTCATCTAGCGAATTGAGGATCACTCTCACAATCCTCTCAAATCCGAAAGCCTTCAAATTTGCAGGCCACTGATGTACCTCTTCACACTTCGCCGTTCCAAGGTTTTATGGTTCGACAGAGAATAGTTCTGGGGAGATTCTCTCTATTGTGTAAAAGTGGTACCACTGTCCACCACGCTTTATTAGGAATTACAAGTGTGGAAAGTTGAATAGGTCTTCAAAACACTCTCCGTGATAGATTCGGTAGAAGGCAGCCAAGGTCGCTATAACTCTACGCTGCACCAGGACTCAAGGCTTCCTGGCACCTCAGGACAATCTATAATGCCAATAGGATGCCTCTGCATAGCGTCGACAGTGTTCAGTAAGTACCTCACGGAGTTATCCCAAAGGTGGGAGCAGTATTTGATACAGGGACGAATTTCCGTCCTACACAGCTTTATACCCAGTATTTTTCTTGCTGTCGCGATCAGTCAGTCTACAGATATGATGGACAACATTGATACATTGACTGTACCAGTAATTTTTGTAATCTTTCTGTAAAGTGATAAACACGGCTTGGCCCATGTTGAAATCCGTTCCCATTCCCGCATTCCACAGGAACACATTCCAAGAATAAAAAGTAGCATTCCAGATTACATTTCATCCTTGTACCAAATTTTAGCCCGATTCGTTATAGTCATTAGAGCGTGATTGAGGAATAACCATCCAAATGTACGTAGGACTCCTGCATGTCATTCATGAGGATTTCCACGCGTAAAAAGCAACCAGAAGGTAGAAAACAATTTGAAAATTTGCTAGGTATAATACCTATTAAAGCGATTAAAACATGGTGTGTGAAACCCAAGCTCAATTTTTAGAAAGTGCGTCGCTGTCGACTTCAGTAACAAAAGGATCTAAACTACTTCTTTCTTTCTTTTCTTTTTCTGACTTCACAAGGTCTAGATTGCCAACGTCAACTCAGTTCTATCTTCTACAATCTGTGCTGTATTAATATACCTATTCAGGTTTTCTCGGCTTGAAAGAATGCCAAAGTCAGATAACATTTCAAGTTTTTACAACTTCAAGTTAGAACAAAGTTTCTAATCTAGTAAAGAGGTGGCTACTTTACTATGAGTTATATTTGTAGCTTGATGGTACAAAAAAGTCTCGTTTAACTTCGTATAATGCCTTTCCAACACATGTGCACATTGTCGAAACCCTTATGTTAAGGAATCCATCATTATCTACCCATCTATACTATAACACGATAGTATAAATCGCGTGTCTGTACAGTTAATAAAATTTAAACAAAGGTAGTGTGGACGATATTAAAACATCAATAATTCAACTAAGTACACCAATAATTCAATTCAACTAAACGTGAAAATAACTAATAAACCCTTAGAAACTGTAAAACTGCAAAAGGCGTTAAAAGGTGATGTATCAATAAGCGGCGCCTATATTTGAACTACCGATTAGAAAACGCAAATAAAAAAATTTCTGAAATAAATATAATCATTACAATAGGATTTTGAGACGGTGCATAGGTATATCAAGCACAAAAAACTGACAACACTCGTTTTCTCACACAAAAGAAAAACAAATGTAAAGTGGCGTGGAACATTACAAAGAATAGTTATTCTTTATTATGTTCCACGCCACTTTCGTAACATAAAATTACGCCGCTCGACTGATGGAAAGCCATGACGTCATCTAGCAAATTGAGGATCACTCTCACAATCCTCTCAAATCCGAAAGCCTTCAAATTTGCAGGCCACTGATGTACCTCTTCACACTTCGCCGTTCCAAGGTTTTATGGTTCGACAGAGAATAGTTCTGGAAAGATTCTCTCTATTGTGTGAAAGTGGCACAACTGTCCACCACGCTTTATTAGGAATTACAAGTGTGGAAAGTTGAATAGGTCTTCAAAACACTCTCCGTGATAGATTCGGTAAAAGGCAGCCAAGGTCGCTATAGCTCTACGCTGCACCAGGACTCAAGGCTTCCTGGAACACGCCAAGGACCAAAAATACATATTATGTACGACATCCAAAGTATGGACTTTAATAATCAAATGACTATAGCTGACCACTTTAATAATCATTTCAATGACATGACAAATAGACCAAATTGACCCCAGTACTAGCAAAATTGTTGCGAACAGAACTTCGATGCCCAGTATAGCAAAATGTATTTACTTGGGATACCTTTCGTAAACATAATATATTTATTCCTAAAATTATTTGGCACAATGAATTTGGCATACTGTTTTTGGCATAATTATACTTGGTCATAATTGATTTTTGGCAGCATTGTACTATAGATATATAGTATACTAGCGGTACCCTACCACGAAGTTTTTATGGTGGTTTTATGTACCTATGAGAAATGAGTAACAAACCAAAGGATTACAAATAAAATTAATGTTGAGCCGTAACCAAAATTATAAATCTTTCTGAAAATCTAATTAAGATCCAAATAAATAGAAGCTTTACTGGGATGCGGGGTCCTACTAACATCTTAAGGACCCCAATGGGTCGGATCCTCCTCGTGGTGCATCCTGGGCAACGGAGTAGCGACCACTCCCCTTCTTCTGTGGGGGAGTTGTTCTACTATGGCTAATTCCGGCCGAGGCGGGAGTAACGGGGCGTGAGTGTTTGTTGCTGCCGGCCGTGCCGTTACTCACGGCCGGCAGCAGCAATGCTGGGTCGCCGTCGCTTCGCCACCTTTGCTGGCGAAACGATGGCGGCAAAGTGGGAGAGGCACTGCGTGGGGGCGGGAGTTTGGGTAAATGCTCCCGCCCTGCCATGCAGTTCGGGCTGCCGGCTGTGAATAACGGTGCGACCGGCGGCAAAGCGGGAGGTGCACTGTGCGGGGGATCGGGAGTAACGGATAATGCTACCGCTCTGCCGTGCAGTTCGTGGGCGCCGCGGTGAGGAGTCACTGCGCGCCCCCGATTGTTTCTTGACCGTGTGCGTAAGGTCGGGGGACCCCGCCCACCAACGGTCACATGGCGGTGGGCACCTTTCCCGTGTTCTGGGGGTGCCCATGCGCACGCTTGCGCCAGCCGCTCTCTGTCTCCTCTATTACAGAGGGGCGCTCGAGAGCGGTGAAGGCGTGGTCTTCAGCTCCTTAGGGAGCTTTGGGGCGCCGCCCATCTGGCTCCCCCGAGGAGAGCCTGAATAAACGGGGCGCTCCTAGCCGGATCGACGTGAATAATCTTTTGATATCCCTCGGCCCGGCTAAAGGGTGAGGAGGAACACCGCGGGGTCTAGTGGGTAGGACGGTCCATTCCGGACCGGGCTGGGAGTCCCACACACCATCCCAGCTGCCCCCGCAGCTGGGATGAAGGCGCGTAAATGCGTTCCCCGCGTCAACAAAAAAAAATAGAAGCTTTACTTGAAAAAAAAATCTATTCTGTATTCAATGTTCAGTTTTTAAAACATCGTGCGCACGCTTCAAAAAAATAAATTTACTCTAATAATATTTCCCTAACGCGCCAAAACTCTTAACTCCAAAAATAACCTGCAAAACATATTATGACCTCTTTATTTGTAAGTACTATCTTTTATTAATCTGAATGTAAGGAGGCCGCAATCAAACTTCTCTTAAAAAACAGCAATCTGGTAGGTACAGTCAGCCTCATAAGTAGATAAACACTATTGAAATTTACGAACTAGATTCATGAATGAAAAATTACTCGTAAGTAGTACTTGTATGTTACAATTTTTCTATAAGTAAACACTCTATTTATAACAGTATTGTTCCAAACAAGTACTGAGTGTAAATTTTCATTGAATAATCTGGTTTGTAAATTTCAATAATGTTTATCTACTTATGAGGCTGACTGTACCTTCTAGATAGGTTGTTTATAATATTTTGTTCTGAAGCTGGCAGAATATAATTTAAAAAAACGACCATTGCCATCCATTGGTAAAATCACTTTTTAAAGCTGTTTTATTAATACGCTTTTATTAGGTTGTCGTGTATGTAACTAACAATGTATTAATATAAAGACACTAATTTAACCATCTTCCAAGGATCGTAGCGACATGAAAATTGGCAGATGTATGTAGTTCTGATGACAATACAATAATATAGTACTGTCAAACTGATATGATGATGGAGCCGGAAGATAGGTACTGAAAACACGTGAAATCTAAGGTAGCTAATTTAACCAGCTTCCAAAGATCGTAGGGTCATGAAAATTGGCAGCTGTATGTAGTTCTGATGACAATACAATAATATGGTACTGTCAAACTGATATGATGATGGAGCCGGAAGATAGGCACTGAAACTTCGATGGAAAAAGTGGAATCTAAGGTAGCTGATTTAACCAGCTTCCAAGGATCGTAGCGTCATGAAAATTGGCAGATGTATGTAGTTCTGATGACAATACAATTATATAGTACTGTCAAACTGATATGATGATGGAGCCGGAAGATAGGTACTGAAAACAAGTGGAATGTAAAGTAGCTAATTTAACCAGCTTCCAAGGATCGTAGGGTCACGAAAATTGGCATCTGTATGTAGTTCTGATGACAATATAATAATATGGTACTATGGAGCGGGAAGATATGTACTGGAAATTCGTGATGGAATTTCGTATTATATCTGTTTTTGGATTCGTCAGAAAAGTCTTGTAATGAACTTTGACCAGGCTTAGGTTTCAGGGTTTTAACAAACCTTTAATTGACTTGTAAAACTATGCAATGGAATCTCAGGTAACTAATTTAACCATCTTCCAAGGATCGTAGCGTCATGAAAATTGGCAGATGTTTGTAGTTCTGATAACAATACAATAATATGGTAGGTACTGTCAAACTGATCTGATGATGGAGTCGTTAGAAATGAACTGTAACTTCATGATTGAACATCGTATCATAGCTGTGTTTGGATTTGTTAGAAAAGTCTTGTAAAGAACTTTGACCACGATTAGGGTTTAAGGTTATAACAAACTTGTTATATATTGAAGTTAATATTGAGTGTAAATATTGACATAGGTACCTGCATAAAGTGTATGTGTATTAGAGTAATAATGAAATATTTTCACATTAGTCGAACTCAGTCAAGACACCATGTAATACAGAAATCCCTACTAATATTATAAATGCGAAAGTAACTCTGTCTGTCTGTCTGTTACGTTTTCATGCCTAAACCACTGAACCAATTTTGATGAAATTTGTTATAAAGATAGTTTAAGTTTAAGGGAAGGACATAGGCTACTTTTTAACTGACTGCGCAAAAGGAGGGTAATGATTTATGCGATAACAACTTCTACGCCGATGCATCCGCAGGGAACAGCTAGTAAAGGTATAAATGTGGTGACTAAATAGTATAAAATAAATAAATGGTTTAAAAAACCCCAGAAAAATACGCTTTTATAATGCACGAAAAAAGCAAAAATAAATTATGGATCGTTCAAGTTGCCTCTATTTCTAGGCTGAAGTGTAAACTATGTGCTTTTAGTTATAATATTTGATTGTAAAAGCGTGGGGCGCTGGAACAAGAAAGACCTTTTGTAAGCAAATTCCTAATACTAATCCTTTTATAATAAAAATCCTGGCGAAAGCTGCATGAGGTCGCACAAGAGTATAACGTTTATGCTGCCAAAGGGAACGCCTCTTCTTTCAGGCAATTAAGTAGATACATGAGGGGAATACGTTAACAGTGGCAAAATGTAGAGTTCTTGTTCGATAACGAGATATCTTTGGTTAAATTTGATAACCCGCTTGGGGATATATGCGTTTGTATTCTTATTACATTATTACTACATATTGTTCTAAATTTCTCGGAATGCCGAAACTTTAAGGATCTACCTATGAATTATCTAATAGAGATCCGTTACGGTAATAGGTTTGCTCCTATTACGCGGGCGTCACTGAAAACTGGCAAAAGTGGGTGTTGAAAATGCGTAGGCGTGATTAACTACTTTACTTTTCAAGTAAGTGTGTTATGCATTTCAATTAAAGCCTATCATCGTTAATACATTTCCGAAATATAAAATTATATTAATAATAGTAAACGTCACAATAGATATATAATAGCGTGACAGTGTAAATTAATAGTTCAAAAACACGAGAAAAACACGCTTTTATAAATGTGACCTTATCCTTAATCTGACAAGACATCATGCAGCTTCCGCCAGGAAAGTCTTTCCTGTCCCAGTGCCCCACGCTTTTGCAGTCAAATATTATAATAAAAGCACATAGATTACACTTCAGCCTAGAAATAGAGGCAACTTGAACGATCCATAATTTATTTTTGCTTTTTTCGTGCATTATAAAAGCGTATTTTTCTAGGGTTTTTTAAACCATTTATTTATTCTTATTGCTGTTATGATAAAAGTGTATAAAGTAGCCTAAAACTATCTCTGAATCCTATTCTATATAGTGTCTAATTTTGAGCTCAGTCGATTCAGAAAATTTTGAGTTTTTAATAAGTACTTAAACGCACACAACAATTTTATATATTATATAGATTTAGGTCTAATATACACTCATTTGCAAAAAAACGGGCACCTAAGCAATGAACCATTTCAAATGTTAATATTGCTTTGTTTAATAATTATAGGTAGTTTTATCCTCACAATTTGGTAAATTAATAAGAAAATAATCGTTTTCATCAGTATTTCATAAAATTTTGTTACAATTTATGGGAAATAATGCTAAACCTCGCTAGTAGTGTATGTTCGCTAATAGTGCATATGCTCATGAAGTAAAAATAAAAAAGTCTTTTTGTTTGTTTTTCTTTAATAAAGTAAAAGCAGATAAATGTTTAGTATCGAGTGTGACCCCCTCTAGCTAAATCACAGCTGTGGCGTAAATCATGGATTTGCTATATTGGTTTATTAGGCGCTATTAAGCGTAGGTATAATGGTTATACTTAGGTCGGTATAAGGGGTGTGTCCTTAATAGTGTCATAGTAGGGATAGTTGATGGAAGGAGATATGGTGGGATGTAAGCTGTATATAAGCGTGCGCATTAGTAGAAAAAGAAAAATCAGGAACTAACTAAATTTTTTAATTTACTTCATACTGTCGAAGAAATTTTACATCAAAGTAAATTATTCTGTAAAATATATTCCACTGAAATAATCAGTGAGTGGCTTAATAGCCCAAGTATTTAACTAAATTTTTATATGTGAAAACGGAAGCTCTGGTAAGCATCAACTTCATAAAATTTATTAAGTAAATTAAATTTGGGTAATTTTTATGTAAAAAAGTATATTTTAAGTAAATTTATTATATCAGGCAGGCGTTTGTGAAATTTAGAAAAGGGGGTAATGTTCTTTGTATATTAAATGTTTTAAAATGGGGTTAAAAATAATAGTAAGGGAAAGTTTAGGGAAATCTATGGTTGAAGAGGTTGTATATAAAATATATTGTTTGTTCTTTTCAGAATGAGCTTCCAAGTTTAAGGTTAAAAACCCCCTGCCTATACCCGTAAGCATATTAATATATAGGCGTAGAGCCATATTGCTTATTGTGATATCCCGGAGATAAAGGAAGTCCCATCCCTGAATCCGGATGAGTACCTAGTTTTAAGTTAGATTAAGTTTATTTTGTGAACTGGCAAATAAATGTCAATTATTCTTCAATCGTTGCATTATTGACTCCAGGACAAATTATATACCCTTACCTAAACTACTGAACCGCCTGGGAACTCCTGGGATCACTCTGGACTTCCCAGAAGCGTGTCATGGCGGTTCAGTAGTTTAGGTAAGGGTATATAATTTGTCCTGGAGTCAATAATGCAAAGATTGAAGAATAATTGACATTTATTTGCCAGTTCACAAAATAAACTTAATCTAACTTAAAACTAGGTACTCATCCGGATTCAGGGATGGGACTTCCTTTATCTCCGGGATATCACAATAAGCAATATGGCTCTACGCCTATATATTAATATGCTTACGGGTATAGGCAGGGGGTTTTTAACCTTAAACTTGGAAGCTCATTCTGAAAAGAACAAACAATATATTTTATATACAACCTCTTCAACCATAGATTTCCCTAAACTTTCCCTTACTATTATTTTTAACCCCATTTTAAAACATTTAATATACAAAGAACATTACCCCCTTTTCTAAATTTCACAAACGCCTGCCTGATAAAATAAATTTACTTAAAATATACTTTTTTACATAAAAATTACCCAAATTTAATTTAGTTAAATACTTGGGCTATTAAGCCACTCACTGATTATTTCAGTGGAATATATTTTACAGAATAATTTACTTTGATGTAAAATTTCTTCGACAGTATGAAGTAAATTAAAAAATTTAGTTAGTTCCTGATTTTCCTTTTTCTACTAATGCGCACGCTTATATACAGCTTACATCCCACCATATCTCCTTCCATCAACTATCCCTACTATGACACTATTAAGGACACACCCCTTATACCGACCTAAGGGATATTGTGGCGTAAATCATGGATTTGCTATATTGGTTTATTAGGCGCTATTAAGCGTAGGTATAATGGTTATACTTAGGTCGGTATAAGGGGTGTGTCCTTAATAGTGTCATAGTAGGGATAGTTGATGGAAGGAGATATGGTGGGATGTAAGCTGTATATAAGCGTGCGCATTAGTAGAAAAAGGAAAATCAGGAACTAACTAAATTTTTTAATTTACTTCATACTGTCGAAGAAATTTTACATCAAAGTAAATTATTCTGTAAAATATATTCCACTGAAATAATCAGTGAGTGGCTTAATAGCCCAAGTATTTAACTAAATTTTTATATGTGAAAACGGAAGCTCTGGTAAGCATCAACTTCATAAAATTTATTAAGTAAATTAAATTTGGGTAATTTTTATGTAAAAAAGTATATTTTAAGTAAATTTATTTTATCAGGCAGGCGTTTGTGAAATTTAGAAAAGGGGGTAATGTTCTTTGTATATTAAATGTTTTAAAATGGGGTTAAAAATAATAGTAAGGGAAAGTTTAGGGAAATCTATGGTTGAAGAGGGTGTATATAAAATATATTGTTTGTTCTTTTCAGAATGAGCTTCCAAGTTTAAGGTTAAAAACCCCCTGCCTATACCCGTAAGCATATTAATATATAGGCGTAGAGCCATATTGCTTATTGTGATATCCCGGAGATAAAGGAAGTCCCATCCCTGAATCCGGATGAGTACCTAGTTTTAAGTTAGATTAAGTTTATTTTGTGAACTGGCAAATAAATGTCAATTATTCTTCAATCGTTGCATTATTGACTCCAGGACAAATTATATACCCTTACCTAAACTACTGAACCGCCTGGGAACTCCTGGGATCACTCTGGACTTCCCAGAAGCGTGTCACAGCTTGAATTCGTCTGGGCATGCTAGCGAGTATATATCGGATACTTGCTTGCGGAATACGTTCCCACTCCGCAGTAATCACATTCTTCAGCTCTCTGATGGTCTGCGGAGCCGGGTGTACTGATCTCACACGCCGTTTTAGAACGTCCCAAATATGTTCTATGGGATTGAGGTCGGGACTTCAAGCTGGCCAATCCAAACGACGAATGCCGACCTGCACATACGCATTAACATCGCGGGATCGGTGGGCGCGAGCATTGTCGTCCATAAAAATCGAGTCTTGACCTAGAGCGGCCAATGCGGGTCGTGCATGAGGAATTAGAACTTCCGTTATGTATCGATGCCCAGTCAGTGAGCCGTTTTCAATGAAGACTAACTCTGTACGTTCCATTGAATTTATTCCTGCCCAAAACATAACAGAGCCCCCACCATAAGGTGTGATTTCTTCGAAACATGCATCTGCAAAGCGCTCTCCTTGTCTTCTTAGCACTCGCCGACGTCGATCTTCACCGAACAGAGATATCCTGGCTTCATCAGAGAACAAAACCCTATTCCAATCTTCTTGAGTCCATGATTCACAATTTCTAGCGAACCTAAGCCTGTGAACTCTGTGCTCACGGAGTAATTTGGGGCCGCGGGCCGGGCAGTGTCTGCGTATATTGGCATCGAGAAGCCTCCTCCTGACCGACCATAGACTAATATGCACATTTCTTACTTCTTGGAGGTTGTTCTTAAGATCCACATACGAAGATTTGCGATTTCTCTCACAAGAAAACGATCATCCCGTGGTTGGGTACATGGTTTTCTTCCAGAACCAGGCCTTCTCTCGACGGAACCAGTCTCCTGATATCGCTGCCAGGTCCTCTGGACCGTCGAGCGACTAACATTTAGCCTCCTAGAATTGGTAAGTGTAGTGGAGTGGCTAACAGGCAACTCATATGGGTGTTGTGAGTCCTGGTCGCTTGTCAAAGCTGCCAAGGGAAACTTTTATTGATCAAGTTTACCGCCCTTAGTTACATCCGGCGGTCACGGTAGTTTGGCCCAGAGTGCCAAGGAAAAAGCTAACCTTTTAAGTTCTCACTTTGCCTGTAACTTGAACATGCACGACGGGTGCGTTTGGAAGCCTAGCATCCCCTGGAGTGGAACTTAATGCTGAAATTAAATTCACACAGTAAGTGGTCTGGTGAGAGTTTTAATCCCTTAGCATTTATAAGTTGATGATTCGGCCAGATTGGATAACAGCAGTGGTACTCTTGGGCGACGGAAATTGAAAGAGGGAGGTTCCAGTAGTGAGCTTCGATATCTCTAAGGTCTTCGATCTGGTACCGATGTCTTTATACGAATTTCTGTTTTGCGGATGGGTGTCTGCTTCCTGGTCGATATCAGGAGCAACATTGACGGCAGCTGTTACTACATGGCCATAAATGTTAGAATTTCACGAGGATTGCTGTTGTCCCCCACCCTTTGTGTCTGAAATTGAGAGTTCTCTTTACGCAAGCGGGTCCGATTAGGGTGGACTGCTATGACACTACTATTTCAGGGTACGTCTATCTCAATTCCAAAAAAGTTTAGGGTTCCTTGGAGTTGAGGGCTCTAGTGACGTTTGGTACTGTTATTTGAACGACAAAGCTAAGCTGGCGCCGTTAAAGCTCGGTGTGCTTAGCAGGGTACGTTGGTACTTTACTGGTGCAAACACCGCTTATTTATAAGTTGCAAGTGGAGTGATGCTGTCATTTTAATATACACCCTAATATACACCCTGTTAGGAATTGTATTGTGGACCCTGTAAAATCTGATCATCGAGGACAATCGGCTCTGTACTCTAGAAATATTACCAGAAATAAGAATGTACCATGTACCAGTCAACTCAAAACGCTCAGAAATTTTCCGAGAAAATATAGTAAATAAGATAACAGAATTGCCCGATTACACTACTGTGGATAAATTTTATGCTGATTTATTCAACTTAATCCATGATGTGTTTGGGAAAATCTTTACACCAAAAACAGTATCGTTCGGAAGCAGTTTTGTTTTCAGTGACTGGGCAACACCCGGTATTTATAAAAGTCGTAAGAGACTTTATGAACTTTATTCGGAAAAATCATTTAATTTCAACCCTGACTTTCAGGAATATGTT
Source organism: Miltochrista miniata (assembly GCA_933228765.1). Taxonomy (NCBI): domain Eukaryota; kingdom Metazoa; phylum Arthropoda; class Insecta; order Lepidoptera; family Erebidae; genus Miltochrista; species Miltochrista miniata. The sequence continues at coordinate 4,813,144 of OW121771.1, forward strand.
AAAAAATATTCAAAGACATTTAGACAGGTCTGTTCCTTGGCAAAGTCAAATTTCATTAGAAATAAAATTACAGCTTCGACAAATGTAATTAAAACTACCTGGAACATTATAAATTCTGAATGCGGTAGGTCTAAAACAAGTGAACGAAGCTTTCATTTAAAGATAAACGGTCGCCACGTTACAGGGGATCTGGAAGTAGCGACTGAGTTCGAAAAATTTTTCAGTAATATACCTATTGGTAGAACGAATACTCTTCGGTCGTCTTCCACTTTCGCTAAGCAAAGACGCGTTCGAATTCACGGCTGTCAACTGTAATGGCATTTTGAAAGCTTTTAAGGCTATTCATGTTAAAAAAACTGCAAACCTATGGGGGCTATCAGTAACATCTGTGTCTAGTGTCATTGATGTCATTGCCCCCCAGTTGGCAGCTGTGTTTAACGATTGCGTTTCAGGGTGTGTATTTCCTGATTTAATGAAACATAATAAAGTTATACCCTTGTTCAAGGCTGGCAGTGCTTCTGAACCAGGTAATTTCAGACCTGTCTCGGTATTGCCGCCTTTGAGCAAGATATTTAAAAAATTAATACTTGAGCAGATGCTGACCTATTTTAACAATCACAAATTATTTCATGTTTAACAGTTTGGCTTCACTAAAGGACGGTCGACTACCGATGCTGGTGTAGATTTGATGAAGAGTATTTATGAGGCCTGGGAAGATAAACATGATGCGCTTGGTGTGTTCTGCGATTTGTCAAAGGCTTTTGATTGTGTTCAACATGAAACATTGATCAGGAAACTGCATCACTATGGGATAAGGAACAAGGCTCTCGATCTTCTGACTTCATATTTGAGCAATAGAACTCAGAGGGTCAATGTTGGTGGCACACGTTCAGAGGGATCGGTAGTTACTATGGGCGTTCCGCAGGGTTCGATACTCGGACCATTTTTATTTTTAATTGATATAAATGACCTACCCTGTTACGTAGGGGACACCAACGGGATTGTTTTGTTTGCAGATGACACTACCTTAATTTTCAAAATTAAAAGACAAATAGATAACTACGACGATGTCAACAATGCAATCCTGAAAGTAGTACATTGGTTTAATACTAATAATCTTAGCCTGAACGATAACAAAACTAAATGTATTAAATTTACCTTGCCCAATGTAACACAGGCAGAAACCAATGTTCAACTTAATGGCCGAGAGTTGGAACTTGTGAAATCTACGGCGTTCCTAGGGTTGACGGTCGATGCTGGATTGCAGTGGGGTCCACATATTGAAAAGCTAGCTGGCAGGTTAAGTTCAGCAAAAGATTAGGCATTTGACTGATGTAGATACAGCTAGAATAGTTTATTTCAGTTACTTCCACATTGTTATGTCTAACGGTATTCTACTGTGGGGTAATGCCGCAGATATAAATTCAATTTTTGTTTTACAAAAACGGGCCATATATAGATTAGGTCCAAGGGTCTCTCTGCGCGAAAAATTCAAAGAGGTAAATATTCTGACTGTAGCATCACAATATATTTTTGAAAATCTTATGTATGTGCAAAAGAATCTATCTAGTTTCGTTAAGTTAAGCGATATACACAGTGTAAATACCCGACATAAAGATAACCTTGCTTGTCATCAGTGTAGACTGAAAAAAGTCAGTAATTCCTTCCTGGGTAACTGTATACGTTTTTACAACAGGCTTCCAAATGAAATAAAAAGTATGCCCTTAAATAAGTTTAAAAAGTGTATAAAAAGTAAATTGTACCGCAGGGGCTACTATTCAATTGACGATTATTTGCTTGACAAGGAAGCCTGGAAATGATCTGCTTGCTCTACTGCATTCTCAAGCAATAGTTTGTGATTTTTAGTTTAAATTTTGTAAATAGAGCACAAAAAGAAAAGCCCGTCGAGTTTCTTGCCAGTTCTTCTCAAGCGGGCCGCGTTCCGAACTGGTGGTACTATTTGCATTGTATTCATTGACGTGTCGCAAGTGCCTATGTATTAGGATTATGCGAAATAAATGTTCTTTTGAGTTTGAGTTTGAGTTTGAATCTTTAAACTGAAGCACCTGAATATGAGCTTCATCCATTCCACTCTGAACTACTGCCTGTACAATGGTTTGTGCTCTGACAAATATGTAGTTTGATATGTAAATGATACGGCCTACGGCTACTTTCTATGATTACATTGCTTGCCACAAACAGGGTTCATGCTTACACTTTGCGTACAGAGCACGGTTAACTCTACTCGTAATAGGAGTTTTCTTCTGCATACGATTCCCGAACGTCTACAGCATGAGATCTTTAAAGGGGTCTTAGAAGATTTTTGTAGAATCAGCACCTTTTGGCGACGTGATGCCTGCAGGCCTATCATAGGCTATGGTGACCGTTTTCATGCGTATGCTTTTCATCAACGTATTCACTCTTACCATGCTGCTACATCTCCTACGCCACTGAATTCTAGTCTTACGCGTCGGTGCAACAAAATGTTTTTAGTGGAAGAAAGCAGTAATTGTTCGTAATTCATTTAATTTTAAGTTCAAAAGAAATAAACAGTTATACCACTATTTTTGATTGAATTAAATTAATATTTTAGTTAAGTAAGTGCAATTAGGATATAAAATTAGTTATTTAACAAAACAAATAAAAAGTTTATCGTGTATATAACATTAACAATGTAAAAAAAAGTACGGATTTAAATCATAATATGTGTTACTTTTTATTTTGTACATATTTTTTAACAATAAACGATATAATGGGTCAAATGTCCAATTACTTAATTTATTCTTTGCATTATAACGCATATTCTATTTATCCCTTATAAAAAATATTATGTAGTCAAAATACAGTAATTAATATTTCTTGCATTATTTCGTCAAATTTAACAAGAAATATAAAAAAAAAATGGGCTTATGTAACTTAACACTTAGCTTTCAAATATGATATAATCAATGTTTCGACGTAAAATTACTTATTCTTTTTTCCACTGAGGGTGCGATTTGTAGTCGTCTCCTTGTTTTTGTGGTGCTATTATCGCTTCGAACTGAGTGAACCATAGTCTTGGTTGATCCTTCCAAAATTCCGGAATTCGGGATAATACTGAAGTGCCTGCTGCTATTTCCATAGTTTCTTGCTGATTTCCGTTTGCTTTGCACGTAGGTTGCGCCATGTTGCGTGTAGTTTTTCTTCGGGGTCACCAATTTGCCAGTCCTACTGACAGGAGAGGTAATGAGACACGAGATTTAGTTTGGTCTGTTTATTACAAAAAAAGGTGTAACTTATATACTAAAAAATAACGTGAGTTTTTGGGGAATTATGTTATCTTATGTTATCGTGAGTTATCTCAACGGTGCTATCTTAAAATGATACGATGTATGAAAATGTGCTGCAACACTTTTCATTATAGTTTGATACTTTTATGCCTTTATAAAGCTATGCTTATAAATTTTATGCCTTAATATGATTTTGCTAATTTTATTTATATATATATATGTATCACGTCTCTTCGTCAGGGTCACGCCTTTATCCCCGAAGGGGTAGGCAGAGGCATATTATATGCCCACATTTCACCTTTTCAGAATTTGTCCCACGTAATTGGTGGTGAGCCGTATTGCCGTGTAATTTTATTTATGACTAGCTGACCCTCGCAACTTCGTTTACGCCACATAAGGTGTATGAAAGGACAGGTATTTTTTCAACAGACTCAAGGGAGCGTATGAAACTGCCCTGTTTGCTTAATCATAAAAGAGCATTTCTGAATAACGAAACTCTCAATAATGAAACTTGTGTGGAACAATGTTAAAAACATTCCCTTTCTGACACTAAAAAAATATTTGAAATCGGACCACGCGGTGAGAACTTACAGCTGAAAAACCATTTTATCTTTCATCCCCTCTCCTGCGGGAACCGCGCAAAATATCGGGATCAAAAGTATCCAAGAACCTTCCTCGGACTATAAGCTCGGAATGTACCAAGTATCATTCAAATCGGTTGAGTAGTTTCGGCGTGATACTTATTCGGGATACAGACAGACAGACAGACAGACATGAACATTTTAAATTACATATTCGGCTTCAGAATCGATTATAGAACGCCCTACAATTGAAATTTTCAAAATATCTTCCATGTACAGACTCTCGACCCTCAACAGTTTTATTATAAGTACTAGCTGACCCTCGCAACTTCGTTTACGCCACATAAGGTGTATGAAAGGACAGGTATATTTTCAACAGACTTAAGGGCGCGTATGAAACTGCCCTGTTTGCTTAATCATAAAAGAGCTTAAAGATTAAGTCCATTCTAAATAATCCAATAGCCTTAATCATTAAGCTCTTTTATGATTAAGCCAACACGTCAGTTTAGATTTACCCTCACATTCAAAGAAACCCTTGAATTCGAAAAGTTGAGATGCCTCTAATTTCTAAACTACGAAACTCTCAATAATGAAACTTGTGTGGAACAATGTTAAAAACATTCTCTTTTTGACACTAAAAAAATATTTGAAATCGGACCACGCGGTGAGAACTTACAGCTGAAAAACAATTTTATCTTTCATCCCATCTCCCGCAGGAACCGCGCAAAATATCGGGATCAAAAGTATCCAAGAACCTTCCTCGGACTATAAACTCGGAGTGTACCAAGTATCATTCAAATCGGTTCAGTAGTTTCGGCGTGATACTTATTCGGGATACAGACAGACAGACAGACAGACAGACAGACAGACAGACAGACAGATATGAAAATTTTAAATTACATATTCGGCTTCAGAATCGATTATAGAACACCCTACAACTTAAATTTTCAAAATATCTTCCATGTACAGACTCTCGACCCTCAACAGTTTTATTATAAGTATAGATATAGATAGATTAAGACAATTATGCTAAATTTGTCATGGATAACAAAATTATGCATAAATATCATTTGTCTAAATTACCGTATGCCAAAATATTTTATGGTTATTATTTTTATGCAAATAGACAGTGAACCTATTTACTTGACACCCACTACAGAAATGGATATTGTTGAGATAATTAGTTCTCTAAACGCCACTAATTCCAACCGCCACTAATACCAAGATTCTAAAACTATGTCCTAATTTCTTTGCTAAACATTTAAGCTACCTTATAAACGCTTCTCTTGGCTAGGATGTCTTTCCCTTGAAATTAAAACTTTCTGTTGTTAAGCCGGTTCATAAAAAAGGCAATAGGAAAGATATGAATAATTACCGTCCAATTACTCTTATCCCCATTATCTCAAAAGTTTTTGCATTTGTTACTCAATTCATAAATTGATTTTTTTTTTTCATTTGTTACTCAATTCATAAATTGAGGTCTGAACAGTATTTGGTTTTAGGAGGGAGAAGTCTACAACGTTGGCATGCTTTACATTATTAAAACAAATTACAACAAGTCTAGATAATAAAACGCCTGTTACCTCTTTGTTCTTAGATATAATATCCAAAGCCTTCAACTAAACCAATATGGCATTAGAGGAAATGCATTGGAATGGGTTAAGAGTTACTTGACTGGGAGGCGGCAACGTGTGGAGGTGACAAGGCTATGTGGATACCAAAAAATACACATAGATCTCCATATAAGATAAATAGGTGTGGGGTACCCTAGGGCAGCATACTGGGGCCTCGTTTGTTTATCCTCCACATAAACGACAAGCCTGGTGTCACATCACAAAATTGCATTGCATTGCATATTGTAAACCGATGACACTACGGTCAGTATTCAGCCGAGAAACAATAACTACTTAGAACACCAAAACGATATAAACTTGACATTAAAATAGAATCATAACATGGCTGAAGACTAACAATTTCGACATCCGCATCTTCTTTAGGTGCAAAATAATGGTTTGACTCTAAAAGAGGTTACAAACACATTTTTTTAGGAATTAAAATAGACAAAAATTTTAACTAGAAGGATCATATTGAGACACTATGTAATAAGGTGGATAAATTGTTTTTGTTTTCTTTAGAGAGACACATGTTGATGGCGTTGATGCAGCATCGTCTGCGTATCATGGGTATATATCTCATCGATTTTACGATATGGCTTTATAATAATATGGGGTAACTCGGTAAATCTTGTTGCAGCATTCCGTGCTCAAAGGAAATGGTCCAAGCCGAGTGTCGGCCGTAGCACTCTTAACTAATATTATACATATTTTGTATGAACACACTCACGCTATACTGAGTGGCAACCGAGTGACGACCGAGCAACAGACAACGCTCGGAAACTACTCGGTCCCGTCTGGGCTCGGGCACGGCCCGTTGCATGAATACAGTGCCACCGAGCTTCGCCCGAGCAATTGTGAACGGAACCGGCTTGGAGACCGTGCCACGGCCGACACACGGCTCGGACCCGGCACGACTCGCGTGAGTCATCCTATTTCAGACACGGAACTGACTCGGTGACCGTGCTACGGCCAATACTCGACTCGGACCCAGCACGGTCTAGTGTGAGATATCCTATTCTCTAGTATAGTCTTACTCCGATTTTGTCAAATCCGCTATATTATGTTGGCTGTACAGCAGGGCGGCGTCTACCTGTTCTAACTAAAAAAGCTAAAGAGTGCGATTTATTTCTCTGTTCTTTAAATCATTAAACATTTTATTGAATTCTACGTCGAATTATGTGAAAAACAAACATCGGTCAAAAGTTTGTAATATTAAATAGATACAATGAAATTCAATAATAAACTTACTATTAACAGTTCAGAAAATAAGGTCTGTATATAAGTACACATTTCCTTGTCAAAATCTCCATCACGTGCGTTTTATGCTTGTTTTTCACCTTAGTGGTTTAAATAATTGTAATAAACAATATTTAAGTTAGTAAAAGCGTAATCTAAATGTTTTGTAAACAAACTATAATACAAGTTTACTAAAGATTGGCAAATCTGTAGGTGCAAATGTCAGAGTATTTTGTGATTTACTATTTATTTGGCCAACTTTAAACGCCGTTTTTGTTATGATTACGTCACAAAAGTGAAGTTTTTAGATTTTTTCTTATATTTGAGGTTTATGAGCATATTAAATTTAAATATGGAAAAAGAATTGGTTTCGAGCAGGATTCGAACCTGCGTCTTCGGCGATCCGTGCCGACGCGTTATCCACTCCGCCACCGAAACCTACTCGAAACCAACCAAATTTTCCACCTTATTATACGTCTTGGGGCGACGTAGGTACCATCTACCGGCACTTTTTAGAAAGTTACACGGCACGAATGTATAGAATTGCACCTATATTCATTCGATTTATGATGAAACCAGCCCGAACATTAAGATTATTTTTGAAAAGCAATTAGTATGCTAACTGATCATAAATTTTAATATGGAAAAAGAATTGGTTTCGAGCAGGATTCGAACCTGCGTCTTCGGCGATCCGTGCCGACGCGTTATCCACTCCGCCACCGAAACCTACTCGGAACCAACCAAATTTTCCACCTTATTATACGTCTTGGGGCGACGTAGGTACCATCTACCGGCACTTTTTAGAAAGTTACACGGCACGAATGTATAGAATTGCACCTATATTCATTCGATTTATGATGAAACCAGCCCGAACATTAAGATTATTTTTGAAAAGCAATTAGTATGCTAACTGATCATAAATTTCAATATGGAAAAAGAATTGGTTTCGAGCAGGATTCGAAAACATACTAATTGCTTTTCAAAAATAATCTTAATGTTCGGGCTGGTTTCATCATAAATCGAATGAATATAGGTGCAATTCTATACATTTGTGCCGTGTAACTTTCTAAAAAGTGCCGGTAGATGGTACCTACGTCGCCCCAAGACGTATAATAAGGTGGAAAATTTGGTTGGTTCCGAGTAGGTTTCGGTGGCGGAGTGGATAACGCGTCGGCACGGATCGCCGAAGACGCAGGTTCGAATCCTGCTCGAAACCAATTCTTTTTCCATATTTAAATTTATGATCAGTTAGCATACTAATTGCTTTTCAAAAATAATCTTTATGAGCATATTATTTGCTAAATTTTATAGTTCTATGTTAACGGGAAGTACCCTATTAATTTTGATTCCCTTGGAGTGTCGAAGTACACGTTTTCGACTACCTTGGTATATTTTTAGCCGTAACTTTTTTCTGTTTTAACTTAGAAGTTTGATTTTTATACAGCATCAAGGGAACATAGACCTTGATATATGGCATTAATTTCAACTCCATACCTTTACGCGACAGACAATCGGACGGACGGACAACAAAGTGATTCTACAAGGGTTCCGTTTTTTTCTTTTTAGGTACAAAACCCTAAAAATGAGTGTACAGTTTGTTTGGGACAACGTGATTCCTTGGTCCAATCTACTTTACCCTAGAAGCTTAATCATATTTTTTTACTAGTTATAAAGCTCAATTATAGGCCAAATTGACCTACATAAGTAAATGTACCTGTAAATCTATTTATTTTGTAATATTCGCAAATGTTGCTTAAACAAACTAATATTTTTTTCACAATAAAATAAATAAATAATTAAATATTCTCGGACACTTCACACAACGCTATCTGATCCCAAAGTAAGCTCAGTTTGAAGTATTTCGTAATATTGTCACGCACCGAACGCTTCAAAGTTAGAGCTTCCAGCCTATTTTCCATCCTAGGCAAGGTCAAATCAGTGCTCAATATTTTCATATAATGTCTACTATTTAATCGCTTTTCCTCATAATTCAGCTTGTTATGGCAGTAAATAATGTAGCAATTTACAAAAGCCATGTTGAGCATCCCGTAAAATACTACCATGGGCCACACATTTGATCAAAATAATAATCAACGCCTTCTTTCGTCTGGTTATAAAATAAAATCATGTCTGGCTATCCATTCTATTTACTGATTACAGCGTCTTCATCCCAAGAGGATAAAAGATAAACCACCTTAGAAGGCTTTGGTTTTTAAGACACAAGAGTTAGTGGACCGTCGAAACATAATGCGAAAAAGCTTCTGGAATTTCCCTCTTATTGGACCTTCAGCTGTCGAGAGGACGTCATTCTGTTATATTACCTAAAAATAATACTTGTTATTAAAAACAAAAGAAAATACAACGTTAAATCCAAATAAAGTTGCTTACCTTAAAATGTACCACGTGGGTAAAACTTACACAAAGACCAAATATTGGTAAAATTGACCTACAGCATTATGATAATTACAAAATGGTGATACTTACCAAGACGACCCAGACGTCTCCTGTTAGGCTTGGCGCGTACTAAGTTAGTTTGATCAATCACGACGATCGAAGAAAGGGGGCAAAAGGGATAGCAAATTTGCGTTTGCTGTAGGTTGTAACGTTGTGGAACAACGGGTGCAATTAGGGGTTCAACATTAGGGGTTTTAAAATGAAAACGTAGATTAATAAATGAAAGCGCCATCTACCGAGTTATTGTCGCAACGGCGGAAGCCTCATTCGTATTTAAAAAGCGGTCTTGACGTTTAGTAGTTTCGAGTGGTGCCGCTAGAGGCGCTGTACAAAAATATAAAAACAACCGCGCGCGAATTTCGAAGCCCCCATTACTCAAATAATCTAAATATAAGACACTGTGCGTAGGTGCATCAGAGTATAATTTCAAAGTGAAAAAATATTATAGGGAGCCAAGTACTCCCAAAGTGATCAGCGATTTAGCTGCGAGCGTCAATAACCCCATCATTGGGTGAGTCAAATTAATTATAATGAATCTAGATTTTTTAAACAGTGAAAATTAACGGCTGTTGGTCAACCCTGTTATGGGAGGGTAGATTACAGGGGTGTGAAAAAAAAAAGGTCTCTGTAAACTTAGTATATAACCAAACATTGTAAGGCAGCCGACTCCTGACAGGTTTAACAGGGACCGGCTGTCTTAGCAATGGGCGGGAAAAAGGGTTCCAGCTAACCCGTCATCTGGAACATTCCAGGGTCCACCCTGCGGGTTCCAAGCAGGAACGTCCACCCTACGGGTTGTCAGCATCCACCCTACGGGTTGTCAACGTCCACCCTACGGGCTATAGAAGTCCACCTTCGGGTTCCACGAAGGTGAAGACGCACCCTCCAAGTCTACGAGCAGTCATCCACCCTACAGGTCGAAAACACCGTGCCAGCCGAATTTGTGGACGGCACGGCTACGTCGCGGACTGCATCAGCCTTGGGAACCACTAAGATAAGTCGGAACCCTGCGAAGGCCTTCGGAGATCGCACTTGCTTCTCGAAATTACCACGACCCCGAGTTTAAATTATAATATACCATCAATTGAAATTTTAATTCCATCTTTTTATTTCTCTCTTCTCCTTTTCTGAAAGCCTTCAGCTTTTCAGTGGCGCCCACATCGTGGTTTCGGGTAGCGAGAAAGCGATTTCCGACGGGAGTCGGAGGTCATAATTATAAGATTATTCAATTTGTGTAAAATAGTCTTAAGAGTGCCCGTTAGCGGGGTAGTTTCCCTCAAAATTAACATAACTACCCAGGAATTTGGCTCTCCTGACCTCTGCTGCCAACTTGTTCTTTCCGGCTTATTTTGTGTGTTTTTTTTAGTGATTTTAGACAGATTTCGGCATAAACGAGAACAAGGCAAAATTTGAATTTTTTCTCAACATAAATTGTAATTTTTCCAAATTTTAACGGTCCCCATTTTTATTTTTCACACCCTCAAGCATTTATTTTATGGTCGAAAATTTTTAATTAAATTTAAAGTAAAAGTTTTTTTTGTTTTGTTCCAATTTTAAATATTACTTTATTAAAGTCTGAAGTAAAACTTCACATTTGAAACGCTTACATTAATATTAGTAAGTGATTTGTATTGCCTATATTCATCGTAAAAAGTAGTCACAGGATATCACCACCACAATTTTTATTTTGTACGGCGTCAAACCGCCTCAATTTGTGTATTATTTTGTTGTATTTCCCATATGTGAATTTACAGCGAGACCAACAGCCGATAATCACACGTCTGGGTGACAATCCCTATTGAAAGTTCACTCTAGTAAAACGGTAGAACAAAAATTTTACAAATTTCACTTCACGTAAATTTTAAAAGATTCATAATTGTTTCACTTTTCGAATTACGTCGAATTCTGATACACTGAAGTACAACTGTAAGAAAAAACATTCCAAACGTAGATCACGCAGTGAATACATTCTTGCCAAAGAACAATTATAAACTATTAACTTTGATTCGTATTCCGAATAAACAACGGCAGATGTTGCTTTCATAACGTTTACGAGTAAGTTGAATTACTAGCTCGATAGTAGAAGAAATTTTTTTTCCATATAAACTGTGGGTGGAAGTGAATATAATACACTCCGGGCACCAACAGTCTCATACAAAACATTTCCAGAATCGTCCAAGTACGAATCGGTTTTTCAAACAATTCAAAATATTCAAGGGTTCCGTAGTGGTGAGGAACAATTTACATCAAAGGTTGGTTACTACCATATAGTTTATTTCAAGAACCGTCCAAGTGCGAATCGTCTTTGACACAGTTCATAATAATTAAGGGTTCCGTAGTAGTAAGGAACGATTTAAAGAAAAAATTAGTGGTACGAGTTAAAATACAATTAACTCGTAGTACGTTTATGTGAATAGTTACATTGCAATAAAAATAATAGCAGCGTCGAAAATTGCATTAATCGAGTAAAACTGTAAAACACTTAGTTAATTTCATCAACCCATCATCACACATTTCACTTTCATTACTCACTGCGTCGGATTAGATTACATTAAACACACAGACAGACAGACAGACAATTAATTTCTAGAAGGGTCCAATCTATTAATTGAGTGAAGGAACCCTAAAAGGTACTATTTCCAAACTTAAGTATTTCCTAAAGCAAATACTAAGTTTTATAAAGGTTCAATTTATAATTCGGTTCAACGAACCCTAAAAAGTAGAATTTATTTTTCGTTATTCGGCGGGTGGATCGAAAAATATTCACATTCCTTAACATTCAACAAGACGTAAACAGACAACGATAAGGGCCGTCGTTCACTACAACAGAATTCGTTAGCGAATATAGCGAACATTCGTTGTTTACATAAAATTAACTTTTCATGTAAAATAAGTAGCAGATAAATACACTATACATTGGTAAATAATCATCATCACTAAAGATTCCCGGCAATAGTAATTGAAATAGTCAGTACAATGGCATTCAAATCAAATTTCACATCACTTCCAAAAGCGGAACTTGCATATGAAGTTAAGATCCGGGGAGAGGAACCTGGTTCAACGGTGGCACATAATGTACCACACTAAGACCGCGCTAAGACGCATTTGCTAATAGTTGATATAGTACATCAGCACAGTTACACAATAGGTTTTGATAATTATTATTTTGGAAAATATAAGGGTGTTAGCACACCGTCATAGAATATTAATACTTAGGTGGCACACATATAGGTACCACATTTCATGTCATGTTACACGCATACATGTTATCATACGGAAGTTCACAATTACACTTACATAATAATTAATTAGTGTATAATCATCACATATTCATCACACTTGTCTTCACACACAATTCCAAGCACTTCATAATCAGTTTTTTTTTTTTGTTTGTTTACATAGTGACACTTACATTTCATGGTGTGTGACCCCCAAAGGCGGAAGTAGGGGGCAAACTAGCTACAGGCGAGTCACTTTCGTAGATTAGAGAGAGTGACTCAAATGTCCTAAGTTTTGTTCCCGACCAAAGCTGACGGGTGGTTATATGGCATGGAATGTAGGGTGACACTGGCCTTAGATGCAACGATGAATAACACGTTTGCATCAACACGATTACGTCAGCAGCTTACGCGCAAACAAAATAAAACTTGCACAGGGGAGATTTCATACGTACATACATACACATTATTTATTTAAATACATTTTACACTGACATGGTGGCAAACAAGGGCACCATATTTTGTTTAGATATTTGGCAGAATGGCCAAAGATCAATGATCTTCGTCATTTATTAAGGTTGACATAATAGTCATAGTCAACATTCTTCTACTAAAGTTGAGAATAAGCATTTGTCTTTTGTTATTGATACTAAGATTGCGAATATGCACTTGGTCTTTTATTTTATTTGGTTAAAGGGCTAAATAGCCTAGTTTCCGATTTCGACGACCGATTAGTTAGGGACACTACACACTACACACTACACACGACTTTCAAATAAGTACACAGAACAACGTGACAAACACATGCCGTGTTCGTCATGGGGACATAAGGGTTAATTAGCAACACGAAGGATTCTGCAAGTAAATTATTTTCTATCACTTTTCTGTTTCTTGGTTTGGTTGGGAGTTTTCTGTTAGTTGGAAGCATGAGTCTATCCCAAACAGAGTTCGTCGTTTACTGTTAGTTGGCAGCATGGTCTTGCCCTAACAGAATTATGGTGTAGGTTTGTTACTGTTACGAGGAAGCATGAGGCTTACCCGAACAGAATTATGGTACTGTTATTTGGCAGCATTTGTCTTGCCCTAACAGTCGTAGGTGTAGATCACCGTTATCTTTATTTTCGTCATATGGCTACTCCTACCACTCGGAAGCTAGAGGCTTGCCCTGGGGGATAGTCCATCCTATGAGTCGGAAGTGTTACACGAGCCCTAGTAGGATGTTCTTCTCTGGGACGGTTGTATAAATCCCAGCCTTCAGCAAAAAGCCTTATTATACACACCCCACTTTCAGGCGGTGCGTATTACCTGAACCTTCAACCCAAAGCCTCAAATACGTCTTTTCTCTTTCTGTCCTATAAGATCCTTCAGAATCACCTTAATACATCCTGCGAGTTGGTTTCATTAAAGTTAAGGCCGACTCTTCGCTACACCCAGCATCATCTCATTCACACAACACACTAACATACACACACACATAGACGAGTATTAGGTATTATGTTAGGGGCGTTCGAGGACGAACGCAGCATTTGACGCGTTAGGGTACGTCAAACGCTCACCGGGGAGGGGGAGTATGTAACGTTGTGGAACAACGGGTGCAATTAGGGGTTCAACATTAGGGGTTTTAAAATGAAAACGTAGATTAATAAATGAAAGCGCCATCTACCGAGTTATTGTCGCAACGGCGGAAGCCTCATTCGTATTTAAAAAGCGGTCTTGACGTTTAGTAGTTTCGAGTGGTGCCGCTAGAGGCGCTGTACAAAAATATAAAAACAACCGCGCGCGAATTTCGAAGCCCCCATTACTCAAATAATCTAAATATAAGACACTGTGCGTAGGTGCATCAGAGTATAATTTCAAAGTGAAAAAATATTATAGGGAGCCAAGTACTCCCAAAGTGATCAGCGATTTAGCTGCGAGCGTCAATAACCCCATCATTGGGTGAGTCAAATTAATTATAATGAATCTAGATTTTTTAAACAGTGAAAATTAACGGCTGTTGGTCAACCCTGTTATGGGAGGGTAGATTACAGGGGTGTGAAAAAAAAAAGGTCTCTGTAAACTTAGTATATAACCAAACATTGTAAGGCAGCCGACTCCTGACAGGTTTAACAGGGACTGGCTGTCTTAGCAATGGGCGGGAAAAAGGGTTCCAGCTAACCCGTCATCTGGAACATTCCAGGGTCCACCCTGCGGGTTCCAAGCAGGAACGTCCACCCTACGGGTTGTCAGCATCCACCCTACGGGTTGTCAACGTCCACCCTACGGGCTATAGAAGGCCACCTTCGGGTTCCACGAAGGTGAAGACGCACCCTCCAAGTCTACGAGCAGTCATCCACCCTACAGGTCGAAAACACCGTGCCAGCCGAATTTGTGGACGGCACGGCTACGTCGCGGACTGCATCAGCCTTGGGAACCACTAAGATAAGTCGGAACCCTGCGAAGGCCTTCGGAGATCGCACTTGCTTCTCGAAATTACCACGACCCCGAGTTTAAATTATAATATACCATCAATTGAAATTTTAATTCCATCTTTTTATTTCTCTCTTCTCCTTTTCTGAAAGCCTTCAGCTTTTCAAGGTCAAAATTACCTAGATTGGGCTTCTATGGTTAAATTTGGCATATTAAAGCAATTTTTTTAATAGCAAAGCAAGTTTTTTTTGTAATTTATTGAAATTTATACGATAAAGAGCTAAATAGGGAATGTAAGTTATTTTGAGACCGTTTTCGGTTGTTGTTTCTAGACTCGAGCCAAACCCAAAGATGGGCCTGACCCTTAAGGCCCTTAACTTCGCGCATTTTTTATACGTCAACAATGTCCGCGATATGTAATGAAATGTTGGAAGGAACAAGGTGAACTTAATCTTTAATTCAGCTGAATCGGCTAATAATTTCATCAAGTCAAGTTTTTTAAAAGCCAACAATTACACAAAGATTCTGAACTTCCAGCTATTCCGCATCGGTGTAGTTCACGATATTCACACGGACTGGACACTTGAGGTACTTTTTGGGGGTATTTTCATCCCAGGCAAGTGTGGTGAAGTTGTGGGGGTTAGACGCCTGAACGTAAAATCAAGGAGTGAGAACTCCGCAGTATGCGTTCCCTCCAACTTAGTTGTTTTAACCTTTTTAGGTCAAACCCTAAGGGGGTATGAGATATAACGTAATGGGTATTAATTTAATGCTCTCTACCAATTATCAACAATTCAATGTAGGAACAGCGGCCGATTTGGACACATCGCTATGCAATGTCGCTCCAAGCCCCAATGTTACGAATGTGCCCAATCCCACCCTGGTGACGCCTGTATAGTAATAGAATCTGATGTGTCATGTTTTCTGGTCCGGTGCAAACATGCAGCAGCAGATACTAGATGTCCGGAATACAGCAGAACAAAATCCATAAAAATTGTTATGGCTGAGAAAAATAATCAGCTACACCGAAGCCTCAGCGTGTTTTCCCCTACCTAACAAAATTCTAAACTCTGAACTAGCTTTTAGACCATCTCAAAATGCCCGTCGATTCCTTCTATCTCAATCTTATTCTGTTCTACCCCGTGCTACTTACACTCCACAGGCAGTCTCACCTATTTCCTACAGGAAAACAGTAGTCCGGTCTCAAAGATGCACTGGGGAAACCCTATGATATCAAGGACACCGTGATCTTATATTCTCCCCTTAATCCAGTCAGCCTAATAGATGCTGCCTCACCGAAACCTCTCTTGTCTCTGCCCTGACAATCTAGTCGAACTCCTGTTATGCTCTTAATAAATATTGTGACCAAAATGTCGGACACTCTACCGCACGAGACGTCTCTTTTCTTGCAGAACAATTACTTAAAATTTACTCCAAAAATAACACTCTCAATATCTCTCCAAATTCTACAATAGAACTGTAAAAGTATACGACGCCGTAGTTTGGATATTTTATACCTTTGTAATCAACACAAATGGTTGGGGAGGACGTGCCCTGCTTATTAGCAGGAGCATAGCCTTTTCCCAAATTAATTTACAAATTCAGGCTACAATATTGTAGCGATTAGAGCCATCAACATTTCTTTTATCACACTTTATAAAACACATCCAAGCCACCACATCCTACATGATCTGTTGTCCGTTTTGTCCTCAATACCTCCTACCATAATCATCCTAGGCGACTTTAATCACCACCACTGTCTGGGGCTGTCATTAAACTGATTCAGTGTCTTCTACCCTCCTTGATATGATGTATGATTTAGACTTACGTGTGTTGAATGTCGCTTCTGCAACCCGCAGAGTCTCCCCAACTGAAAACATAAGTTTTCGAGATCTTACCATTGCTCCACCTAATTTAACTACCCTTTTATGACTTGGGCTCCTCTGTCAAATTCATTTGTTAGCGACCACTTCCCAGTCAAATTTACCTATAGGGCATACAAGGTGGAATTTAAAGACCGTAGATAGAGGTGTAGTATTATTTTGCTTTCAGCAAAACTTGCCATTATCAATTTAACTTGCCAAAATCAAATTTTGCTGAAAGGAAACAAAAGGTTTTTAAACTCACAAGACTTGTACTACAATTTAATATATTTCGGGTCTTTTTCGCGTATATGTCTAACTATTCTCACCTCTCGACGTTTCGGCTATATTCCAACAATCATGGTCACGAGTAGACTGGGGAAAGCAGCAGGCGCCGTCATCTTATACCGGCGATTGTACAGGTACCCACAATAGTTTTTGTTAACAATCATTAGGGTTGCGATACGCTTCCATCACTATGTCCGAACGAATGCTGCGCGATTTATACGACACTTGCACATTTTTACTACTGGATTCAGGATCCCATGTAGAGAAAAGCTTGTATTCACTCTCCCGGTTGAAATTAGCAAAGTTCAAGTTTAAGCGAAGACCCTCACCTGAAAATCGTGAGAAATATGTAGCTTTGAGAAAACTCTGCAGTGCAATGTAGGAAATATCCATAACTCGGTTCAGAACGGGGACCTTGCCAAGATTTGGAAGATTCTAAAAACGCTGGGAGTTGGAAAGCCTCAACAACAGGAAATTCCTAAAAGTCTCGATTGATTCACTAAATCAATATTTTTTGTGCGTCTTTTTTTACATTTCATGTCTTTAATAATATTTATAAAAATAATTTATTGACACACAAAACCTGCATTAAATGCAGGTTTTGTGTGTCAATAAATTATTTTTGAGGCTTTATTTTGATGCTAACTTTTAAACTTTCGCGTTGCATGATATTAAGAAACTATATGAAACGGGTATTAACACGATCATACCTTATATTTGAGGCTTGACGTTTCGGCTGGGTTGCACCAGCCGTGGTCACAAGCAGACTGAAGAGGCGGTGTCACTCCGATTGCGAGGAAGAATCGTTCAAATCTACCCTCGCATTGTCCATCCACGCACTAGTACACACAACGCTGACAGTGTCCCTATTCTGGAAGCCGTCCGTATTCCGATCACTACCCGACTGTGCAAAAGAGCGAGATTGCGTGATGTTGATAACTGGATTCCACGTCGCAGATAATTTGTAACCGTCCTCTCTATTGAAATTAAGATGTTTTTTAATTTCGATTGCTTCACGCACTGTTCTTGAATAGAAATGGCGGTCAGTGGAGAGGACTTGAGGACGGTGAAATTCAATCCAGTGGTTAGTGCCTGATTGTAATATGAGCTCTGCAATCGCCGATTTGTTGGTCTGTCGGTTCTTTACAGTGGCGATATGTTCCCTGACCCTTTCAGCTATAGTCCGCTTAGTTTGGCCTATGTAGGAACTCCCACAGCTGCAGTTTATTTTATAAACGCCCGGTGTTTGTAAGAACTGTACATCCTTCGGTGTTCCAACCATGCTGTTTAATTTGGCCCCCGGTGTGTATACAGTGTAAGGTTTCGTTGTTTATGCCTGGATTTTTGCAATGGCAATGAAGGTAGTTGAATAATGAACGAGTGGGGAATGATTATAAACAGCGGCAACGCCATTTTGTGGGGCTCAGTCGTAAACTACACGTCGCTAGATACAAACGTAAAAGTGTAATTGGGCAATGGGGAATATTGTTGGCGGTGGAAGGTGAGCGTTTATGCGCCTTGTAAGGTGGCCACCTCAAACCTACAATTTGGGTCGCAAGTCCCAGACACTGGTTGCAATGTTCTTCCTTGTGCCACGCGGTGTATCATATGTTATGAATAAGTTACTTAGCTATGTGAAAAAAAGAAGGAGTGATGATATCTGTGTTTTCTTCTGAGGTTCTACATCTCAGAAGTGGCACTGTGATCCACGCCATGTAAGTACACGCATAATTTTGTATGAAATGGTTACTTTGGTAAGGAGGATTAACTAGTATCTGCCTTGCCATAACATGGGTTTGGTAAGAAGGATGGATATTGCTGGTTTAGATTTAATAATGAAGGATAGATAATGCTGGTTAAGGTTTAGTAAGGCGATAGATATTGCTGGTTAATTCAATTAGTACTTTTCATCTAACAGTATGCTGAGTTTTGCTAAGTGATGGGAAAATGGGATGTTAGGTTTTACCTACATGGTAGCACAGATTTCATGAACATGAGATCAAAGGATTTTCAAAGTTATTTCGATACTGGTTTGTGCGTGAGTGCGCGTAGGCGAGGGTAGGTTTGAAAAAGGAAGTAAACGGTAGATACATGAGTTTGCGTTTTGTACCTTGTTGTTTTATGCTAGTAGTTTTAAAAAAAAGGTGTTGCGATTCTGTTAATAAAAGAAAAGTGGAATAAGTGGGTAGAAAAGAAATCTTGCAAGTTTAGTGGTTAGGTACACTGCGTTTGTGTAGATTCGGTATTTGAAGTTGAATACATTATCAAGTCATTTTATTGTGAATATTCAGATCGTTAATTGGTTCATGGATGGAGTCTCGTGTAGGTGTACCTACTTGTTTGGTGTTTCGTGCAAAAGTTAGGTTCTACAATGGATTTCGCAATTAACATTATCTCATTGCAATGCGCTGGTCGCGTTAGTGCCTAGGTACTCGGTTTAAGATTAGGTCTACGAATATTATGAAGTGCTCGTGGCCCCGCGGACTCAGTATTCTGTAAACGATCACTGCAGTAAGCAACATTTACTTTGGCCGGATATGGATGGGTGACCACCACGTGGACCACTTTGTGACATTTATTTACGAGCGTTTCCGTGCTTCGGAAAGCACGATAAGCCGTTGGTCCCGGTTGTCAGTAAAATGACAGTCGTTAAGCCAAGTTGAAGGTTTTATGGGCGGTTTGAAAAATTTCAACTGTGGGTCGTCACAACCTGCGCCCGGGTCGGCAGCGCGTGTGTAGCGCCTCTGGTGTTGCAAACGTCTATAGGCTACGGTTACCAACCTTCCGGTGGGCCGTAAGCTTGTCTGCCACCTAAGTAGTATAAAAAAAAAAATCAATCGCCTAGTGTCGAGGATGAGTGTGAAAAAACTTGGGTACTGCTTTGAGAGGCTAACAAATACGTCTATTAATGATATTGTGATTGATAAGAGTACGCATCCATCCTATTAAGGCGGCCAAGTGCAGCTTTGCTTATCTAGGCGAAAAGTCGTACCACGGTCTAGGGAGGCAGCCAGCCTCGTGATGTGACCACATTGAGAGACTCTTCTTGTACAGTACGGCACGGGGTACATTGGTGAATCTGGTTAGCTAGCGCCGTGTCATTGGATGGTCGTATAGTGAGGAAGGCAACGGCGGCCGAGGGTTTCCTACTTCGTTATATTTGGGTTCTATTGTAGCTAATGTTTCTGGTGTGACTGTTAAGGTGAGCACCCACGTGTTTATAGTTTTCATTGTGGTGTTTCATTGGACTGTTTGTTTGGACGGTTGACAAGATGTGGCTATGACAAGATAAATAGTTGAGATGACATGATGAGATATCCTTATGAGATTTTTCTAGTTGCACTAAGTATGATGACTTTGTCACACCTATTGGAATACTGTTGGTAGTGGTGGTTTGGAAAGATTTGCAATATATAAGAAGGGTTCCTAATTGGTATGAATGCTTATAAGGGAAAGTGCAACAAACATTGGAAGCTCTATTAGAGGTTATTTATATCTATGTGATAAGCAGATCACCTTACCATAGGGTTTTTTTAGTGGTTTCGATACTATACCTAGCCATTTAGGCCCTTGATTTCTTTTTAAATTGTTTTTGTTGTTTAACGAATATTGTGGAAAAGTAAGTGAAGTTTTTCAATATCTCGGTTACAGAACTAAGTTTTTTATAAGTTTGATAATCGTAATTAATCGAAAATAGTTAGAATTAGAATAATCTTGCAGGAGTGTTCTAGAACGGGTGCATTCAAGTCAGCGTTTTAATAAAACGTGTAGTTTTGTAAAAGGTTTAGAGATCCGCAGGTCTGGATCTATGGTTCGGTTAATGGTTTTGGTTAAGAGAATATATATCTACCTACGTATCTTAGGTTGGGGATATGAAAAGGTCCGTTAGTTACCCTGTACACTGATGTGAAAGTGGTTTTCGTTGTGTCTGCTTAAACGTTTTCAGGTTCAAACGATCAGGAGTTAATTCGATGCGATAACTTAACTAGGCTGTGATGAGTGTTTGTGTGTGTGATTATATTTTGTGAGAGTTGTTGAATTTCAGTTAAGTTGGAAGTAAAAGTGTATTTTTTAAATGTAACTACCGACAGAATCTTCGTCGATACCTGTGTTGCTACCTTTACGTTGGGTGGCGCCTTCGATGGATAGAATCAGTCTCAGCCCGGCGGATGGTGCTGCAGTCGGTATTTAGATTGTTTATTAATGTAGACGAGGTTGACCAGGTCAACTAGAGTTTTCTAATTTTTTAAGCAAAAAGCCAAAACGTGATTGGGATGGACTCCAGAATGCAATCCTGGAATGACTGATGTTATCTGATTGTATTTCCTTAGAAAATTATAATGTAATTCATTTGGTTAGAAGATATCAGACTAAGTAGTGATTCGAGTTGTAACGTCGTTGGACGTTACCGGCTACAGGATGGTCAAATGGTTGCCCAAGGGGGGGGGGGGGGGTTTGTTGACCAGGAGTGATACAAAATGTTGGGTATAGATATGAAATGTAGGTATGAGCCACCGTCACTTATTTCATGGACGGGATTAATCTGTTCAGGGAATGGTGTGGCCACTGCCATGCCATTCCCCATAACGTTTTTTCGGAAGACATGTACAGCGTGCTGTTACGGTTGACACCTGTACCCTATCCGGCACACCACGCATTCACTCCTCACACAGTCAGCAACTATCAGCCCTACTGACATCAGTCCCTTCCATTTACATTCAGTCTCATCCCGACCTCTATACCAGACGGCTGTCTTAACCAAACCCCTAAGTTTTATTTTTTAAAAAAGCCTTTACTTCGAGACCCGTAACATTTGGTGGCAGCGGTGGGATTCAAAAAAAAAGAGTCCCCGGATCGTCTCCTAACCTAATACAAACCATAATCCGACGCGAGTGCGTGTTGTGAAAGTGCCAAATCTAAAGTGCATACTACATCGGCGTAACGAGTTCGCCCAGCCCTGCTGGATACCCAGTGTTGTGTCTGGTGTTTGTGTTGTGATTGTGACCAATCTCGCAAGAGGCCCACTGCTGCGTACTGCCCGTACTGCAGCCGGTCTCTCTCCAGAGGTTACCTTGTTGCACTTACGTACTAAGTACAACGATTGACAACGCAACGACTCAACGACGACGGCCCGAAGCTTATCAACGCGTCACTTCGCCGAGACCAATACACTACGTTATGATCATCCTTATCGCACTGTCTGCATTCCAGTGAGTGATTTTATCCACTTGGTCACTTGTGTTTTGTACTGTAAAATAATTTTATACACTGCTTTACTAGTTATATCCTTTGTGTAATTTGCTATTTTATAAGTTCTATAAAACAATGTCGACAGACAGAGCCCAAAGCCCGAAATTTGAAAAACCTGAAATTTCAATAAGTGAAGCGGAGGAGGAATATTGTGCCCCCCCGTCAGGTCCAATAACCAGATCCGTTGCAAAAAAGAAAATTGTGACAAATAAACCAGATATTGAACTCTCTACTCTTCTAAAATTCATAAAACCTTATGAAGGGTGTAGGGAGAAGTTAAACTCATTTCTCGTAAATTGTAACAATGCATACGACTTAGCCTCAGACTCCCAAAAAGATATCTTATTTAAATATATTTTGTGCCAATTACAGGGCAAGGCCGAAACGGCTTGCTCAATAAAAGAGTTCACCAATTGGCAACAGCTAAAAGAATTTTTAAAAACCCAGTTTAGCGAGAGAAAACACTATGCTCATCTCTTAACCGATTTACAAGACTGCAAACAGCAGTACAACGAAACTGTCAGCCAATATGCTTTGAAAATCGAGACTTGTCTTAGTCAATTACTTACCGAGATTTCAATCACACATGGGCATAAAAGCAGAGAGATGGTAGGACGTACAGCAGCAATGGAGGAGTTAGCCCTCCACCATTTCCAGATGGGTTTGACTCCTCGTATTTCCAACATTATTAGATGCAAATCTTTGAAAACATTAAACGAGGCTATTAATATGGCCATATCCGAAGAAAAAATACAGCAATCTTTAGCTAAACAACGTCCAGGTCTGTCCAACAATCAACAGACCTCCCGTTTAGACAGATCTAATACACCAAGGCCAAACGTTCAACCAACACGTCGCTACCAACAATTTTCCTCTAACTGGAATCAATCTAACTCCAATCGTCCTAATACGAGCAACAACAACGGTTCTTCTGGTTCAATTTGTAGATACTGCAAGACTCCAGGTCATACCTTAGAGCAGTGTCGGAAAAGAGAGTTTAACAACAACCGATTTAAAAATTTTTCACTTAATCAACAAGGAACACCCCACCGAGTTAATTTTGTTTCCGACGAAACATCAAACCAAAATGACCACGATCAAGTATTTGAGCCAGTAGAAGGCTACGACACCGTAGATAATGACCCAAAAAACGAATAACCGTCTCGTCCCAGTGTCGTGCGGGACCTCACAGTTTAGAAATCGGCACCGTCAAATCTAATCCTAACTTACCCATGCATCAGCATAACAAAAAATCTTCTATATCCAAAGCATCGTTACATGATGACTTACCCATGCATCAGCATAACAAAAAATCTTCTATATCCAAAGCATCGTTACATGATGACTTACCCATGCATCAGCATAACAAAAAATCTTCTAAATCCAATGTTTTTGAAATAACAAATAATCCTGCAAAAACATTATTACCCCACGTTCTTGTCCTGTCCTCAGTATCAGACATCCCACTTTCCTTATTAGTTGACTCTGGATCCTCTGTTAGCCTAATAAAACATTCATGCATTGTATACCAACCCAAAATTGTAAAAAACACTATTCAAATAAAAGGTATTGATTCGACAGTTACACCCATTAGTACCCTGGGACACTTTTTATTAAAGATTCAGCTTCCCAAATACAAAATATCACATCTGTTTCATATTATGGATACTGTACACTTACCTTACGATGGTATTATAGGATCGGACATGCTCAATGCACTTAGCTGCAATATAAATTACAATGATAACCTACTCTGGATTGGCAAATCATCCTTAAAATTACATTTCCATGATCCTGCCTACATAATTCCCCCTAGGACTGAAACAGTAATAGAATGCTCCGTCTCAAACCCTGAAATAAAAGAAGGTTTAATCATTGATCAAAACCTCTCGGATACCCTATTGATTGCAAATTGTTTAGTACGCGTTAAAGAAAATAAAAGAGTTAACCTAACCATTGTAAATACCTCTGAGAAACCTGTGACTTTGAACTCTAATCTGAACCTAAAACTCGACTGCCTCGATTCCCAAAAAATTGAAGAACAGCCTCCTAGAGCAATAAATTATGTAGATAATTCAACCAATAGCTTAAAACGGACAGAAGAGGTGCTTAAACAATTACGAGTCTCTCATCTCAATAAAGAAGAGAAGGATGCCCTTCTACAACTATGCTCCGACTTTTCCGATATTTTCTATCTCCCCGGAGAAAACCTTAGCCATACGAGCGCCCTCAAACATGAAATTAAAACCACGACAGACGTACCAATCTACACGAAATCTTATAGATTTCCTGAAATTCATAAAACCGAAGTCCGCAAACAAGTTGATAAGATGCTGGAACAAAATATAATTGAA
The DNA here is from genome assembly GCA_933228765.1 of Miltochrista miniata. NCBI lineage: Eukaryota > Metazoa > Arthropoda > Insecta > Lepidoptera > Erebidae > Miltochrista > Miltochrista miniata. The sequence goes on from OW121771.1 coordinate 4,837,681, forward strand.
CCCTCCGATTCCCCTTGGTCATCACCCATATGGGTCGTTCCCAAAAAACTCGACGCTTCCAATGTCCAAAAATGGAGAGTAGTCATTGACTACCGCAAGCTGAACGATATCACAATCGGCGACACATACCCTATTCCTCAAATCGCTGAAATCCTTGATCAACTGGGAAATAGTAAATATTTCTGCACACTAGACCTAGCCTCTGGGTTTCATCAGATAGAATTAAATGAAACTGATAAACCTAAGACTGCCTTTACCATCCCAGAAGGACATTTCCACTTTAAAAGAATGCCATTAGGCCTTAAAAATGCTCCTGCGACGTTCCAGAGACTAATGAACTCTGTTCTATCCGGTTTACAAGGTATAAAATGCTTTGTGTACCTTGACGACATTGTTTCGTATGGTTATGATCTTAAATCTAGCATCCTTAACCTAACAGCCATCTTTCAACGAATCCGCGATTTCAAACTTAAATTACAGCCTGATAAGTGCGAGTTTTTGCGACGAGAAGTCTGTTATCTTGGCCACATAATCACTGAACAAGGTGTTAAACCAAATCCAGAAAAAATCAAGGCTGTAACTAACTTCCCTGTCCCAAGCACTCCCAAGGATATTAAATCTTTCCTTGGTCTTGTCTCTTACTACCGACGTTTTATCCCAGAATTCTCCAAGTCTGCAAAGGCTCTAACCAATCTCCTGAAAAAAGATACACCATTCCAATGGGAAAACCAACAACAACTTGCCTTTGAGACATTAAAAAGCAGATTAACAACTGCTCCGCTTCTCATCTATCCTGATTTCTCTCAACCCTTTATACTCACATGCGATGCCTCGAACTACGCTGTTAGTGCTGTACTCTCCCAAGGATCTGTAAGTAAAGACCAACCTGTAGCCTACGCTTCTCGAACACTCAATAAGAGCGAATGCAATTACAGCACAACGGAGAAAGAGTTATTAGCTATATTATATGGATGTAAAACATTTCGACCTTACCTTTACGGACATAAATTTCTCATAATCACTGATCATAGACCTCTGAAATGGTTGTTCAACCACAAAGACCCAAGTAGTAAACTTCAGCGATGGAGGTTAAAACTGGAAGAATACGATTATGAAATAGTGTACCGCAAAGGCAAATTAAACTCAGCGGCTGACGCCCTATCTAGATACCCTGTAAACCCTATATTTCCTGATAACAAGGGCTCACTTACCTCTAATGCAAGCCCTAACATTAACCCACATAACTCACCTGATGGGTCAACTAATAATTTGCAAGATCTCCTAATATCTCCACCGTCTAGTCTGGATGCTGTCCTAATAAACCCTGAAATTGAAAATGAAGTAATGGAATACTTGAGCTCTAGCGAACCACAACCTTCAACTAGCCAACAACATCCTGAAAACCTACCTGTTTCTCCTGTCCGTCGTAATTCACAGCATTCTGAAATAGAACCTCAACCTTCCACAAGCTGGCAACACCCTGAAACCTTACCTTGTCCTACTCGACGTAGTTCCCCACATCCTGAAATAGAACCTCAACCTTCCACTAGCTGGCAACACCCTGAAACATTGCCCGTTCCACCAGTTCAGCTTAGTCCAGAAACTGGAAAATGTGCCTTCACCAGAAAGAACCTATAATCAATTCTTAAGATCACCTGCCAGGTCACACAACACCCTTATTTTAGAACATAACGAAAGCCTGATCAAGGGAACACAAAAACTAATAATTATACCAACCTCAATAGATATGGACGAGTCCATGCCATATGTTCAAGAGATTCTTGATATCTGTACAGAATCTGAACGAATAGCATTCCTGGAACGAGAAAAATCCCTTCATACCTTTTTACCTGTTGAAATCGAAAATAAAACTTATCTGTTCTTATTTACAAAAGTTCATCATTTTGACGATTACTCATACCCAGATATATTTAGATTGAGATTGAGAAAACACTATGCTCATCTCTTAACCGATTTACAAGACTGCAAACAGCAGTACAACGAAACTGTCAGCCAATATGCTTTGAAAATCGAGACTTGTCTTAGTCAATTACTTACCGAGATTTCAATCACACATGGGCATAAAAGCAGAGAGATGGTAGGACGTACAGCAGCAATGGAGGAGTTAGCCCTCCACCATTTCCAGATGGGTTTGACTCCTCGTATTTCCAACATTATTAGATGCAAATCTTTGAAAACATTAAACGAGGCTATTAATATGGCCATATCCGAAGAAAAAATACAGCAATCTTTAGCTAAACAACGTCCAGGTCTGTCCAACAATCAACAGACCTCCCGTTTAGACAGATCTAATACACCAAGGCCAAACGTTCAACCAACACGTCGCTACCAACAATTTTCCTCTAACTGGAATCAATCTAACTCCAATCGTCCTAATACGAGCAACAACAACGGTTCTTCTGGTTCAATTTGTAGATACTGCAAGACTCCAGGTCATACCTTAGAGCAGTGTCGGAAAAGAGAGTTTAACAACAACCGATTTAAAAATTTTGCACTTAATCAACAAGGAACACCCCACCGAGTTAATTTTGTTTCCGACGAAACATCAAACCAAAATGACCACGATCAAGTATTTGAGCCAGTAGAAGGCTACGACACCGTAGATAATGACCCAAAAAACGAATAACCGTCTCGTCCCAGTGTCGTGCGGGACCTCACAGTTTAGAAATCGGCACCGTCAAATCTAATCCTAACTTACCCATGCATCAGCATAACAAAAAATCTTCTATATCCAAAGCATCGTTACATGATGACTTACCCATGCATCAGCATAACAAAAAATCTTCTATATCCAAAGCATCGTTACATGATGACTTACCCATGCATCAGCATAACAAAAAATCTTCTAAATCCAATGTTTTTGAAATAACAAATAATCCTGCAAAAACATTATTACCCCACGTTCTTGTCCTGTCCTCAGTATCAGACATCCCACTTTCCTTATTAGTTGACTCTGGATCCTCTGTTAGCCTAATAAAACATTCATGCATTGTATACCAACCCAAAATTGTAAAAAACACTATTCAAATAAAAGGTATTGATTCGACAGTTACACCCATTAGTACCCTGGGACACTTTTTATTAAAGATTCAGCTTCCCAAATACAAAATATCACATCTGTTTCATATTATGGATACTGTACACTTACCTTACGATGGTATTATAGGATCGGACATGCTCAATGCACTTAGCTGCAATATAAATTACAATGATAACCTACTCTGGATTGGCAAATCATCCTTAAAATTACATTTCCATGATCCTGCCTACATAATTCCCCCTAGGACTGAAACAGTAATAGAATGCTCCGTCTCAAACCCTGAAATAAAAGAAGGTTTAATCATTGATCAAAACCTCTCGGATACCCTATTGATTGCAAATTGTTTAGTACGCGTTAAAGAAAATAAAAGAGTTAACCTAACCATTGTAAATACCTCTGAGAAACCTGTGACTTTGAACTCTAATCTGAACCTAAAACTCGACTGCCTCGATTCCCAAAAAATTGAAGAACAGCCTCCTAGAGCAATAAATTATGTAGATAATTCAACCAATAGCTTAAAACGGACAGAAGAGGTGCTTAAACAATTACGAGTCTCTCATCTCAATAAAGAAGAGAAGGATGCCCTTCTACAACTATGCTCCGACTTTTCCGATATTTTCTATCTCCCCGGAGAAAACCTTAGCCATACGAGCGCCCTCAAACATGAAATTAAAACCACGACAGACGTACCAATCTACACGAAATCTTATAGATTTCCTGAAATTCATAAAACCGAAGTCCGCAAACAAGTTGATAAGATGCTGGAACAAAATATAATTGAACCCTCCGATTCCCCTTGGTCATCACCCATATGGGTCGTTCCCAAAAAACTCGACGCTTCCAATGTCCAAAAATGGAGAGTAGTCATTGACTACCGCAAGCTGAACGATATCACAATCGGCGACACATACCCTATTCCTCAAATCGCTGAAATCCTTGATCAACTGGGAAATAGTAAATATTTCTGCACACTAGACCTAGCCTCTGGGTTTCATCAGATAGAATTAAATGAAACTGATAAACCTAAGACTGCCTTTACCATCCCAGAAGGACATTTCCACTTTAAAAGAATGCCATTAGGCCTTAAAAATGCTCCTGCGACGTTCCAGAGACTAATGAACTCTGTTCTATCCGGTTTACAAGGTATAAAATGCTTTGTGTACCTTGACGACATTGTTTCGTATGGTTATGATCTTAAATCTAGCATCCTTAACCTAACAGCCATCTTTCAACGAATCCGCGATTTCAAACTTAAATTACAGCCTGATAAGTGCGAGTTTTTGCGACGAGAAGTCTGTTATCTTGGCCACATAATCACTGAACAAGGTGTTAAACCAAATCCAGAAAAAATCAAGGCTGTAACTAACTTCCCTGTCCCAAGCACTCCCAAGGATATTAAATCTTTCCTTGGTCTTGTCTCTTACTACCGACGTTTTATCCCAGAATTCTCCAAGTCTGCAAAGGCTCTAACCAATCTCCTGAAAAAAGATACACCATTCCAATGGGAAAACCAACAACAACTTGCCTTTGAGACATTAAAAAGCAGATTAACAACTGCTCCGCTTCTCATCTATCCTGATTTCTCTCAACCCTTTATACTCACATGCGATGCCTCGAACTACGCTGTTAGTGCTGTACTCTCCCAAGGATCTGTAAGTAAAGACCAACCTGTAGCCTACGCTTCTCGAACACTCAATAAGAGCGAATGCAATTACAGCACAACGGAGAAAGAGTTATTAGCTATATTATATGGATGTAAAACATTTCGACCTTACCTTTACGGACATAAATTTCTCATAATCACTGATCATAGACCTCTGAAATGGTTGTTCAACCACAAAGACCCAAGTAGTAAACTTCAGCGATGGAGGTTAAAACTGGAAGAATACGATTATGAAATAGTGTACCGCAAAGGCAAATTAAACTCAGCGGCTGACGCCCTATCTAGATACCCTGTAAACCCTATATTTCCTGATAACAAGGGCTCACTTACCTCTAATGCAAGCCCTAACATTAACCCACATAACTCACCTGATGGGTCAACTAATAATTTGCAAGATCTCCTAATATCTCCACCGTCTAGTCTGGATGCTGTCCTAATAAACCCTGAAATTGAAAATGAAGTAATGGAATACTTGAGCTCTAGCGAACCACAACCTTCAACTAGCCAACAACATCCTGAAAACCTACCTGTTTCTCCTGTCCGTCGTAATTCACAGCATTCTGAAATAGAACCTCAACCTTCCACAAACTGGCAACACCCTGAAACCTTACCTTGTCCTACTCGACGTAGTTCCCCACATCCTGAAATAGAACCTCAACCTTCCACTAGCTGGCAACACCCTGAAACATTGCCCGTTCCACCAGTTCAGCTTAGTCCAGAAACTGGAAAATGTGCCTTCACCAGAAAGAACCTATAATCAATTCTTAAGATCACCTGCCAGGTCACACAACACCCTTATTTTAGAACATAACGAAAGCCTGATCAAGGGAACACAAAAACTAATAATTATACCAACCTCAATAGATATGGACGAGTCCATGCCATATGTTCAAGAGATTCTTGATATCTGTACAGAATCTGAACGAATAGCATTCCTGGAACGAGAAAAATCCCTTCATACCTTTTTACCTGTTGAAATCGAAAATAAAACTTATCTGTTCTTATTTACAAAAGTTCATCATTTTGACGATTACTCATACCCAGATATATTTAAGTTATTAATTTTTAAATATTATTTTTATTATAAAATATTTTTTTAACAACGATATACAAAATTAAAAATTAAGTAAATTTATTCGTGGATTATCAATTATTAAACAGATTCCTCTAAATGAACTAAAATACCGCCAATTTATTTAAGTTTCAATTTATATTATCATATACTATTTTAGTATTAAAATTTAAATTTTTCATAATAGGGTATCTAATCCTAGTCTTTAAAAAAATTTATTAAAACATAAAATTTAAATAATATTTTATTAAATTAAAATTTCACTTAATAATTTAATTTTTTATTTATATTTATATATATTATTTACTATTTAATTAACTAATAAAATTTAATTTAATTTTTGTATAACCGCAACTGCTGGCACAAAATTTGTTATTAATTTTAATATTACTAAATCTTAATTCCTTAAATATTTAATACTAATCACTACATTTTAATTATAAATTATTTTTAAAATAATTTCTAACACTAAAATTTATATGTAAAATAAACTTTCAATAAATCCCTAAACTATAAAAATTTATTTAATGTATTATTTTTAGCCATAGATTTTTTTTTTTTTTTTTTATATTTAAATATTTAATATATATTTAATTTATATATTAAATGTTTAATATTAATTATTAAACATTAAATAATCTTTCTTTTTTTTTCTTCATAATATTTATATTAAATACTATATCAATAGTCAAACAATTGTTATTCATTAAAATAAAAAAAAAAATTAAATAATTAATATAAATTTTCTTACATTAAGTTATTGAATTTTAAATATATAAATAAATTAAATATTTAATATATATATATAAATTAATAATAAATTAAATATTTAATATATATGTTTGTTTATATATTAAATGTTTAATATTAATTATTAAACATTAAATAATCTTTCTTTTTTTTTCTTCATAATATTTATATTAAATACTATATCAATAGTCAAACAATTGTTATTCATTAAAATAAAAAAAAAAATTAAATAATTAATATAAATTTTCTTACATTAAGTTATTGAATTTTAAATATATAAATAAATTAAATATTTAATATATATATATAAATTAATAATAAATTAAATATTTAATATATATATATATATATACATATAAATTAATATAATTATTCTTTATATTTATAATTTAAACCATTCTTAATAATTATTACATAAAAAAAAAAGTTAAAAATAAGCTAAATAAAGCTTTTGGGTTCATACCTCAAATATAAAGAATATTCTTTTTTTTTAAAAAATAAAGTGCCTGATTAAAGGATTATTCTGATAGGATAAATTAAGTAATTTTTTACCTTTATTATATTTTATAGAATTAAACTATATCTTATAATATCAAAAATTATTGTGCATCTTACACTAAAATATAATTTTTATAATAATGAACTAAAATTTCATTTAAATTATTTTATTTATTTTTAATTTTTTTTTTGAATAATTCATCTAAAATATTTTTTTTATTTGTATTAATTTTTAGAACATTAATTTCAATTTCCTCTAATTCTTGATTTGGATGTTGAATTGGTTTAGAAATTAACTTATTAAGATTTATCCCCCTAATTACTAATTCTAAAAATTTATTAGCTACTGAAGCCTCCTTAAAATATTTTTTAACTCAATCTATTGCTTCTATTAATTTTTTATTTTCAATTTTATTAAATTTAATTTTATTAAAAAATTTTGAAATAAATTATTTTATTTCAATTATAATCAATTCATCTATATTAATAAAAATAGGATCAGCCCCCTTTCACTTCTGATTTCCTAATATTGTAGAAGGATTATCTTGATTTAATAATTATATTTTAATAACTTGACAAAAAATTACCCCAATAATTATTCTATCTTATTATTTTAATAAAAAATTTATTATTATTATTATTATCATAAATATTATTATTGGAGCATTAGGAGGACTAAATCAAACTTCTTTACGAAAATTAATGGCTTTTTCTTCAATTAATAATTTAGGATGAATATTATTTTCAATTATAATTTCAGAAAATTTATGATTATTTTATTTAATTATTTATTCATTCATAATTAGAATTATATGTTTTATATTTTATTTATTAAATATATTTTTTATTAATCAATTATTTATTAATAATATAAATTCATTAATTAAAATTAATTTATTAATTAATTTTTTATCATTAGGGGGATTACCCCCTTTTATTGGGTTTTTTCCTAAATGAATTATTATTAATTTTTTAATTTTAAATAATATATTTACATTAACTTTTATTATAATTATAATAAGATTAATTATTTTATTTTTTTATATTCGAATTCTTTATTCAATTTTTATATTTAATTATTTAAAAAATAAATGAATTAAAATTTTTATTAAAAATAATAATTTTATTTTAATTAATATTTTTTCTTTTTTTTCCTTATTAGGTATAATTCTTAGAACTTTTATATATATATAAGGTTTTAAGTTAAAATAAACTAATAATCTTCAAAATTATTTATAAAGAAAATATTCTTTAAGCCTTAGTATATATAAATTTTATACTTCTTAAAATTTGCAATTTTAAATCATTTTTGAATATAAAGCCAATAAAAAAGAATTAATTTCTCGTTAATAAATTTACAATTTATCGCTTATCCTCAGCCATTTTATTTAAAAGCGAAAATGACTTTATTCAACAAATCATAAAGATATTGGAACATTATATTTTATTTTTGGAATTTGAGCTGGTATAGTTGGAACTTCTTTAAGATTATTAATTCGAGCTGAATTAGGTAATCCTGGTTCATTAATTGGAGATGATCAAATTTATAATACTATTGTCACTGCACATGCTTTTATTATAATTTTTTTTATAGTAATACCAATTATAATTGGAGGATTTGGAAATTGATTAGTACCTTTAATACTTGGAGCCCCTGATATAGCTTTCCCCCGAATAAATAATATAAGTTTTTGACTTCTTCCCCCATCTCTAACATTATTAATTTCAAGAAGAATTGTAGAAAATGGAGCAGGAACTGGATGAACAGTTTACCCCCCTTTATCCTCTAATATTGCCCATAGAGGAAGCTCTGTAGATTTAGCTATTTTCTCCCTTCATTTAGCTGGAATTTATTAAGTTTGAAAAGTCTACCGCGTTACCTTCCCTCTGAGATAACCTACAAATTAATACTATAATTGATTTGTTTTAGGTTAATATGTCCCAAACGTTCATGCTACATTTTTATATCACATTGATTGTTTTGGACCAAGTTGCAAGTATTTGAAATTATGGTTTTTATGTTTAACTCATACAGATTGTTATCCGGGTGAATTTCTCAAACGTAAAAATGAGGCGGCGCCACTGAAAATCATACCTTAAAATTCAGATACGATAAATCTCTTTTTTTGTGTAAGAAAGCAATTAATTACCTTAATAAAGTCATACACATTAAGTTATAAGATATTATTTTAATCATTATTAAAAAAAGGATTTTCTATATAAAATATGAGTTTGGTGGCTCGTCCACAACCTGTTATATAAAGAAAAATCACATCCCAATCAACACACCGTCAGTTTACTAGATATACCTAATTTTATTTTAATTCTGTATTAGCTTTTCCACCTCTTGACTATTTAATTCGAGTATTTAGTGCTATAATTGATCTTATAAAAAATGTATAAGGTCCGTCCGCAAGAAGTTTCAAATTTTGGTGTCAATAATAAAATCATTCTGTGAATCGTACTAAAAATAGGTTCCGGGACGTCCCGGTAACGTTACTACCATCGTTCGAATCATTAATTTAGTCGTGTGCTATCACGCGCCAGTGCCAGTCTCGTGCCAGCTTGCTTCAACTTCCCGCTAAAAACGTAAGTAATACTCTCGCAAGCCCTCGGACACCATTATTGGACTTTATCATGAATGAAATCAAAACATATTAAATTGATCAAATTAATTAATATATATATATATATATATATATATATATTAGGATTATAATTTAAAAAAAAAATATTTGATTTGCAATCAAAAAATATTGTTAATACAATTTATCTTAAATTAAAATAAGAAGCAAATTTGCATTTAATTTCGACTTAAAAGATTGGGTTTATACCCCTTATTTATTATATATATATATATATATATATTAATTAATTGAAACCAAAAAGAGGTATATCACTGTTAATGATAAAATTGAATTAATTTTATTCCAATTAAATAAATAAAATAAATAAAGAAATATAAAGATTAAAACTAAGCTGCTAACTTAATTTTTAGTGGTTAAATTCCATTAATATTTCTATTTATATAGTTTAAATAAAACTTTACATTTTCATTGTAAAAATAAAATAAATTATCAATTTTTATAAATTTTCTATTATTTAAAGATAAAATTATCTCCTTAATATCTTCAATATTATACTCTATTATAAGCTATTTAAATAAATTAACAATATAAATAAAACTAATATTATTCAAAAAATAAATCTAAATAAATAAATTTTTAAACTATTTAACTGATAAAAATTATAAAAACTTGAATATTTTTTTATAATTTTTATTATTCCTCAACCTCTATATATTTCTCTTCACCCTATATCTACAATTTTTAATAATTTTTGACTAAATTTAATAAAATAAAAATTTAATCCATAAGTAGATAAATTAGGTATAAATCATATTAAACATAAAAAATTTCTTAAATTATAAGTTATTATAAATTTATTTATTGAATAAATTTCTATTTTTCTAACTCTTCATCCAAAAATAGCTCCAATTATAACTACATAAATTACTATTATTTTTATATTAAAAGGCAAATAAATTATATAAGGATAAGAAAAAATTATTCAACTTAAAAATCTTCCTCTTAAAATTCTTATAAATAATAAAATAAATATTCTTTTTAATATAACATAATCTTCATCATATAAATTATAAATTCTTATTAAATTAAAGTCATTAATTATTAAATATATAATTAAACGAATTGTATAATATATTGTTAAACCTGTTGATAAATAATATAAAAAAAAAATTAATAAATTTAAATTTCTAAAGCTCACTAACTCTAAAATCAAATCCTTTGAATAAAATCCAGCTAAAAATGGAATTCCACATAAAGCTATATTAGAAATATTTAAACATAAAGAAGTTAAAGGAATAAAATTTCTAATTCCTCCTATATAACGAATATCTTGTATATCTCTTATTATATGAATAATACTTCCTGCACATATGAATAATAAAGCCTTAAATATAGCATGAGTTAATAAATGAAAAAAAGCTAAATCAGGAATTCCCATTCTTAAAATTCTTATTATTAATCCTAATTGTCTTAAGGTTGATAAAGCAATAATTTTCTTTAAATCAAACTCATAATTAGCTCTTACCCCAGCTATAAATATTGTCAAACCAGATAATAATAATAAAATTTTAATAAAAAAAGTATCAATTAATAAAAAATTAAATCGAATTAATAAATAAACCCCTGCAGTTACTAGAGTAGATGAATGAACTAAAGCTGAAACTGGTGTAGGAGCTGCTATAGCAGCAGGTAACCAAGATCTAAATGGAATTTGAGCTCTTTTAGTTATAGCCGCTAAAATAATTATTATTCTAATTATTTTTATCTCTTCATCATTTTTTATAAATTCTAAATAAAAAATATAATTTCATCTTCCATAATTTAATATTCAAGCAATAACTATTAAAATTAAAACATCCCCAATTCGATTTGATAAAGCAGTTAATATACCAGCATTATAAGATTTTAAATTTTGATAATAAATAACTAATAAATAAGAAACTAAACCTAATCCATCCCATCCTAATAAAATTCTAATAATATTAGGTCTAATAATTAATAATATTATAGATATAACAAATAATAAAACTAAAATAATAAAACGTCCTAAATTAATTTCAGATACTATATAACTTTTTCTATAATAAATAACAACAGAAGAAATTATAAACACAAATATTATAAATAATAATGATATTCAATCTAATAAAAATGATATAACAACCATAGATGAATTTAAAGAAATAATTTCTCATTCTAAAAAAATAATTAAATCATTTATAAAAAAATAAATTATTATTAAAAAGTTTATAATTCTTAATATTATTAAAAAAAAAAAAGAAACAAAACAAATTGAAAATTTCATATTATTTATAATTTAAAATGAAATATTTCATATTTTTGATACCACAAATCAATATTTTTAATTAAATTATTTAAATAAAATCATAATAAACTATAATCAATCTTTATCACTATTAAATTTAAAGGTAGTCAATGTAATAATAATATTAAATATTCTCGTGAAACTCCTGAATAATAACTATAAACCCCTGAATAATATTTTCCATGTTGAATATATGAATATAAATATAATCTATACCCAGCACTAAAAAAAGAAATTAACATTAATATAATTATTGAAATTCAAGATCATCTTAATATTCTATTAATTAAACTAATTTCTCCTATTAAATTTAAACTTGGGGGAGCTGCTATATTAGAAGATATTAATAAAAATCATCATAATCTTAAAGAAGGTATAAAATTTATTATTCCCTTATTAATTATTAATCTTCGTCTATGTAATCGTTCATAAGTAATATTAGCTAAACAAAATATCCCAGATGAACACAACCCATGACCAATTATTATAATATATGAACCTATAAATCCCCAATAATTTATAATTATAATACCTCTAATAACTAATCTTATATGAGCAACAGATGAATAAGCAATTATAGATTTAATATCAATTTGACAAAAACATTTTAAACTAATATAAAATCCCCCAACTAATCTAATAACAATTCTTAAATAATTTAATTTTAAATTAATTTCTTGTAAAAAAATTATTAATCGTAATAACCCATAACCTCCTAATTTTAATATGATTCCAGCTAAAATTATTGACCCAGAAACAGGAGCTTCAACATGAGCTTTAGGTAATCATAAATGAACAAAATATATAGGTATTTTAACTAAAAAAGCCATAATTATAGAAAAATATAATAAATATATATTTAAATTTATAAATTTTAAAAAATAAATCATTATTCTTCTTATCTCATTAAAAACATAAAAAATTCCTATTAATAATGGTAAAGATACAAATAAAGTATAAAATAATAAATATATACCTGCTTTAATACGTTCAGGTTGATATCCCCATCCAATAATTAATAATAAAGTGGGAATTAATCTACCCTCAAAAAATAAATAAAATATAAATATATTTATTACTCTAAAAGTTAAATATAATATAATTAATAAAAAAATAATATTAAATAAAAAAAAATTAATATAAAAACTTATTTTAAATAAATTTTCTCTAGCTATAATTATTAAAATTCTAATTCAAATTCTTAATAAGATTAATCCATAAGATAAAATATCACATGATAATATATAACTTAAATTACAAAATATATTAAATTCTAATATTAAATTTATAAATATAAATATAAAAATAAATAAAATTATTTGAACCATTCAAAATATATTATTAAAAAAACAAAAAGGTATTAAAAATATTATTATTATTAAAAACTTTATCATTATTATAAAATATTAAATCTTTGAAAATAATCATTTCCATGAGTTCGAATTATTGAAACTAAAATTGATAAACCTAAAACACCTTCACAAACAGAAAAAACCAAAAATAATATTAATATATATATATCATATTCAAAAGATATTAAATAAATTAATATAAAAAAAAAAATTCTTAATACAATAAACTCTAAACTTAATAAAATAATCAATAAATGTTTATGTTTTAAAACAAAAATTAAATTCCCTATAATAAATATTAAAATAAAAATAAACCATATATAAATTATCATTAATAGTTTTTATAGTTTAAATAAAACATTGGTCTTGTAAATCAAAATTAAGTATTATACTTTTAAAACTTCAAAAAAAAAGACTTTCTTTATCTATAATCTCCAAAATTATTATTTTTATTAAACTATTCTTTGATTTTGATATAACAAAAATTTTTTTTTCTTCTTTTATTATTATTATTTCTTTATTAATAATATTTTTAAATAATCCATTATCTATAGGATTTATAATTTTATTACAAACATTACTAATTTGTTTAATTTCTGGAATAATAATTAAAACTTATTGATTTTCTTATATTTTATTTTTAATTTTTATAGGAGGATTATTAGTTATATTTATTTATGTATCAAGAATTGCTTCAAATGAATTATTTAAACCTAATTTAAACTTAAAAATAATTATAATAATTTTTATTTTAATAATAATATTTTCTCAATTATTATTTATAAAAAAATTATTTTGATTAAATTTTTCATTAAATTCAGATATAAATAATTTTTTTTTTGAATTATTTTTTAATAATGAAAATAAAATTAATTTAACAAAATTATACAATAATAAAACTTATATAATTATAATTATACTAGTAATTTATTTGTTTATTACTTTAATTGCAATTGTTAAAATTACAAATATTTTTTATGGTCCATTACGTTCAATCATTTAATTTATAAAATGATAACTAACAATTTTTTCTTAATTCGTAAAACTCATCCTATTTTAAAAATTTTAAATAACTCATTAATTGATCTACCTTCCCCTTCAAATATTTCTTATTGATGAAATTTCGGATCTTTATTAGCATTTTGTTTAATTATTCAAATTTTAACAGGACTATTTTTAACTATGTATTATACAGCTAATATTGAATTAGCTTTTTATAGAGTAAACTATATTTGCCGCAATGTAAATTATGGATGATTAATTCGAACTTTACATGCAAATGGAGCATCATTTTTTTTTATTTGTATTTATCTTCATATTGGACGAGGAATTTATTATGAATCTTTTAATTTAAAATATACTTGAATAATTGGGGTAATTATTTTATTTTTATTAATAGCAACAGCTTTTATAGGATATGTTTTACCTTGAGGACAAATATCTTTTTGAGGGGCAACAGTCATTACTAATCTACTTTCTGCTATTCCTTATTTAGGATCTATATTAGTAAATTGAATTTGAGGAGGATTTGCAGTAGATAATGCTACATTAACACGTTTTTATACTTTTCATTTTTTATTACCATTTATTATTATAATAATAACTATAATTCATTTATTATTTTTACATCAAACAGGATCTAATAACCCATTAGGATTAAATAGAAATTATGACAAAATCCCATTTCATCCATTTTTTACATATAAAGATTTAATTGGAGCTATTATTTTAATATTTATATTAATTATTCTTACTCTTACTAATCCTTATTTATTAGGAGACCCTGATAATTTTATTCCCGCTAATCCTTTAGTTACCCCAGTTCACATTCAACCAGAATGATATTTTTTATTTGCTTATGCTATTTTACGATCAATTCCTAATAAATTAGGAGGAGTAATTGCTTTAATCATATCAATTTTAATTTTAATTATTTTACCTTTCACTTTTAATAAAAAAATTCAAGGAATTCAATTTTACCCAATTAACCAAATTATATTTTGATTTTTAGTAATAATAATTATTTTATTAACTTGAATTGGAGCACGACCTGTTGAAGCTCCTTATATTTTAACTGGTCAAATTTTAACAATTTCTTATTTTTCTTATTTTATTATTAATCCTTTAATAAATAAATATTGAGATAAAATAATTTTTAATTTATAAATAAACTAATTAATGAGCTTGTATAAATAAGCATTTGTTTTGAAAACAAAAGAAAGAATTTAATTCTATTAATTTATACTAAAAATAATTAAAAATTTAAATTAAAAAAATTTTCAATCCTAAAAAAAATAATAA